>CM032352.1:109818140-111100120 GCA_019023105.1 Diglossa brunneiventris
TTCTGAGTCTTTGTGTTTGCCTGGTTACCTACATCTGTTCTCTTCCCCTATCAGTGTGAGCTTCACCTGACACTGGAACCCACTGGGCACCTCAGTTCTTACCAACAAAGAGGATAAAAGATCGTTAAGGATTTCTTTGGTTTCCTCTCTGAGCAGAGATATTTACAGAGAATATACGATATACTTACAGAATGTGCAGACATGATGCCATGGGAGCTGAGGGCAGGTAGGACCTTGTAGAACAACTCTGCACCTTGAGTTATAGCTCTTCATTTTCAGAAATGTATTTGGGGTTTTATTGTTTGGTTGTTTGGGGTTTTCTTTTGTTTTTTTTTTGTTTGTTTGTTTTTTGTTGGTTGGTTTTTTTTGTTTTGTTTTTTTAGCTGAATTAAGCTTATGAGGGAAGAAATGTTATGGGGTAGAAAGGAAAGGGAAACCAAACTTCCAGCCAGCTAGAGTAAATGACAGTTTTTTCTTTGGCTACTCATAGTTATATTTGAATGCAAGAGAAGGAATGGATTCTCGAAAGAATAAACATTTGCTTCTCTAGTAAGTCCCAATGTCAACAACAAACTGAGAAGCATGTCTTGGCACTGAACCAATCATCTGAAATCTCTATAACTTCCTATAATGCTGAGAAAACAGATTTCACTACTAATGACCTTCAGTATCCTCATCACTGGTCCTACAGCAAGACAATAAAATAATCCATGTAGTCACTTCAGAGAAAGCTGGACTCTGCTTCCTGTGAGATAAAAGTACTGAGCCAGTACACTCACACACTTTTCTGATACCAGGTAACATATTTCCTAGCCAATAAACTCACCAAACTCTAATCTTTACTATCATCTCAGCATGTTGATCATGAACAATTGCTAATCTGAGCACAGGCTTTTGCACTGATATGAGCCAATCTGCTGAACTAGATTGTACAAAATGTATTGCATCCCTCTTCCAGGAAATCAGAGGAATTAACTGGGTATGCCTCATAAAACCTTTTTATTTATATCAATCAGTAATGTTAAAATAAATTTCACATATTTTGGAGCCTGGACAGTCTTTATTTCTGAAAAACAGAACAAGTTTCTCACCTTTTCTTTTTCTTGACTTACTGTTAAGCCCTTCTATCTTTCCAGTTTTCTCATCCTTCAGTTATCAGAGAATTAAGAACAAGAACCTAGCTGACAGTGCCAGCAAGGTTTAAGCAGTTAAAGGAGAAACATACATACCTGATGATGAAGAGCTGCTAAAATTATAATCTCGGCCTGATTTGTCTATTTCTGCTGCCTGCTGGAAAACAGAATGGCTCTGTCAGTCCTCCTTTCTTGCCTCTCTCCAGAGCAGAATAGGCTCTGGCATATATGTAAGAGGCTACTGGGCAAAAAGAAGGTAATGGAATATTTGTCAACCAATACCCAGCAGCTTTGACTGGGATGACATGGATGCAGATTGCAAAATTGGAACGAGAGGCCAGAATTCCAACTCCAATAATATTTACCTTTAAATGTTACAGACTTTTCAGTGCACATACAAAAAGAGCACAGAACTTGATCTCAGCTGGACCCATGATAGATTTGGATAAATACTTCAAATAATTTTTCTGAATATGAAAGTAACATGGTCAACATTTTCAACTAGTGGAAGTTACAACTGGGCAACTACAGTAACTGATTCTTTACTCATTTGAGGCTCAGGAGAGGAATTTTTTTTTTTTTTTTTTTCATAAAACAAGATATTGATTACTTTAGAGTGGTTCAAGAGAAAAGTGAAAAAAAGTTTTTAACTGCCTCAAGAAAGGAACAATGTTATCATCCAGAAGTGATATGAAGCTCCCACTGTTTAAGATTTAGCAACTAAATCAAAATTCTAAGAAACTGAGGGAAATCACATGACTAAGATGATTTGCAGAGGAGGGTATATAAAAAGACATGGATCAAGTTTACCAATATCTTTCCCTTATTCATCCAGTATTTCTGAACAGGTTCTTGAAGTGAATGGTCTAAGTCATGAGTGGAAATTCACAGACATTGCAAAATTAGACCCAACAAATGCACATATATATGCAGTACTATTTTATGAGTAGAATAGATCTGAAATCTAAAACCAATCTGGAAATATCTAAAATTAATCAGGACTTCAGAATTGCTATTTTAATACTTATAAAGTAACAGATTTCCCAGCAGTTGCCTGGTAACCCTACCATGATAGAATCTAGGGACTGTTAGGTCATATTCAGCTGTACAACTTGTAATGAATCTAACACGGCAGCACAGCCATCCATTATTATGGACAATGTATTCACTATGAAATTCTGCATGGCAGTACATATTTGTGCAAAAATGTACATGTACTATGTATATGTTGATTTAAAGTTATTAAATTCTTTCAAACATATATACGTGTCCACTAGGGAATAATTTCTCTCACTTCAGAAGGCATTTATGAATTTGTCTTCCATCTCTACTTGCTATGAATTCACCTTCAAATTTTAATTGCGAATAATGTTCATCGTTTTAATAGCTTATTAATGCTATTCCATTTAAAAGCCTGAGAAACCAGAAAAATTGGACCTTTAAAGAGTTAAAAACAGAAGATATAGAGTGGAGGGGGTGACAGAGTAAAGAAAATTTCACATCTACCATGAAATTACTACTGAAGTTACAGTTTAAAAATGTTCTACCTTATACTGGGAGAAATTATTTTGTACTTGAGATATATTCTGCAGTTTATCAAAGGTGAAGAGCAAGTGCTAGTGAATACTGAAAGCTGCAGTAGCAGTGATTGAGAAAATAATTTTCATCATATGGCTTATACACTAGAGAAAACATGAAAAAGTGCTTAAAAATAGCTCATTGATTTATTTCCTTTTTAGATATGGATGCAAGGGAAATATAAATATCACTATTATAATATGCTTTGCAAAATTTTATCAGTGTAATACAGTCCTGTCTAGTTTACAAAGACTAAGCTAGGCAAGAAATGGCTCCATCTAATTTCATTTTTAAATATAGATGTAAGGTGTATTAAAATAAACACATGAACTTCATATTTATATTGATTTCTGATGAAGACATAGCATCTCAGACCTTAAACTTCCATTCTTTATGTACAGAAAGGGGAATATCTGGAAAACATACAAAGAAACAAATGAATCAATCCAAATTTAAAACTTCATATTCAGTAATATGAAGTTTGTAATGGCACAGGCATTTACTAAAAAAATAATCTGGCAAGCAAGTTCCATTGTACAACTCCAAGAACTTACACTTCTGTCTCCATGGATTGGTGCAGACAGTTGTGCATTTATTTTGCTGCAGTCCAAGCAAGCTGGATATGAGCTACATGCTGTAGATTTATACTGCAAAGCTCAGCCTCTTCTCCAGTGACTCCCAGTGTACCACATGAAGTATTACTCACCTTGACATATGGAAAAATATGCATTCATGTGTATGAAGCAAGTTTGTAGGTGTTATCTCCATACCGCCATTTTATTAATATACTGGGAGAAGAGAGGCACAGTATTTTAGATTCCCAGTTGAATCTCACACTGATCCTCACATAAATACAAACACTTCACCTGAGTCCATTATCTGGCAGGCATGACACCAGCGAAAAACCTTATGAGGTGAGGGACTGCACAAAGAGAGGTAATTCACAGACACCATGGGCAGAGCAGGGTGATCTGACAGTGAGGGAAAGCATTTTTCCACAGCTTTTAACTAGGTGTCTAACGTGATTCGAGTTTAGATTTACTGCTTTCTGTTGTTCTCAAAAAACCTGTTAGCCAAAATGCATGCTCGAGAGTCGAGCTGCTTGTTACCCTGGCATTGTTCACTCTGCTTGTGCTACAGAAAATGGAAGACACCAAAGATGGTCAGATCCAGTCCATAACTTACACTGATAACAATCATCCCTTGAGTGGGAAAAAAAAAGGATCAGAAAGAACAAATAGAAAAAGCCTCACTTGAGAACCTGCTTTGTTTTTCAGGAGTTCACTGTCTTTTCATCAGAGGCATCAGCAATGCAGTCTGCTGTTAACACACAAAAAAATTAGCAAATGAAAGGTGTGTGTACACTTTATATATATTATATATATATATATATATTATATATGGAAAATTCATGCTAAGAAGCCACTTGAAAAATATCTGTGCAATAATAGAAAGAAACAGCTTTTTAGCCTAGCAGATTCTTAGAAATGGGAAAGGAGGTCATGCTATTAAACAGAGGTAAAATTGGAACATTTTTCTGAGGTGTGTTTCTACATTTGTTTAGACATCTACTAACCTTTCTCATTAAAAAAAAATAGGTAATTTACATATAAATATTTTGAGAGAACCTGAAAACAGTGATTAATTTATCCTATGCTAATGTAGTTGTAGACATAGGAAGAATGACACATTGTTACAAATATTAAGTAAAAAAAAGACATATTTCACTAGAGGCATTTTAAACATTTAAGTTTGTAAATATTTTATTAAACAATAGCTGTTCACTAGTTATTAAATAATAAAAATTAATTGTGTTTTCTTCCTTGCAAAAGTCAAAATTATTTAATCAGTAGCAAATGTTCAGTACATTATAATAACTATTTTGAAATTACATTCACTTCCCAGAGTACTTTTTAAATCACAAGCTATTGAAAACAAAAATAACAATTAATATGCAATAAATAATAAAGGTACAGTAAAACTCTATTATTTTATCGTTATTCACATTTAAATAATGCATTACTAACAGATCATTATCTTCAGAAAATAGCATCATGGCTGGTTAATGAAAAAACAGCATTAATTATAATAAATTTGGAGCAGTAATAGATTAAAACTGAATATTAAAATAGAGTAAGAAATACTTCAGACCAACAAGATTTAACCTGCACTTTGATGCAATCTGGAGTTTCAGAGTTCACAGATGAATATATTCACTTACTATAATACAATTCCTGTCCTGGATACAGAGCACCTCTGAACATGCTAAGCATATTAGGACCACTCACTACAGTCTATTCTAAAAAAAAAATTAAAGCTGCTGTCACTGACCAAATTTGGAGAAGACATTCTAAAGGCAAAGTATCTAACGGAAAGCTACATCTTACACTTGGGAAATTCTAGTCCAGTCCCACCTGGTTTTCAAGCTGACAGTGCTGAAAACAAAACTTGGGACCGTTTGGTTCCTCCACCACGAATGGGCAGAGAAGGAGACTCACTTTCACCACTCCTCCTTTGCAACTCTCAGCCTGATTTCAGCACATATAAACACTGAGACAAAGGTTTTCATGCACCGTATGGTTACCCACAGCCATTCATTTTGGGAAATATAAAACTTACTACATCCCCATCAGGGAAAAAAATGCAGGCCCTTAGTCTTTCCTGACATAAAGAGAATGCAAGGCTGAAACAAGAAAGAGTTGTGGAGAGCAAGCCCCACTCAAAAAAACCCCTAGCAAGAGAGAAACATGAACCACACTTAGAGGGATTAATCACCTCTTTGCTGAAAGGGGTTGGATATCATTCCTCCCTTAGCTAGCAGCACTTATGACCAGCAGGACTCCATCAGTCTCCTTGGTATAGATTGGGCAGTCACATAAACACAGAAAATGAGGAACAGTAGCAGCCCAGAGGGGTGATATCACTCCTATTGAAACTGCCCCCACTTCAGTGAAGGAGGAAATACTCTAGAAGTTCATAGAAGAAATAACAGAGAATTTAATTTAAAACTGGCTTCCCAAATGTTTAAAGGGAACAGTAAAAGAAAACCATCTCTGAGTTACAACCTCAAGTTTTGCACTTTTGATCATTTTTTTCAGAACACTCATTATTTAATTACACTTTGGTGCATTCAGCCAGGATATTCATTATTTCTTAGAATATTATTAAGTGAGGTCTTTTCTGAGCCATGCACAAATAAAAATATTGTTGCAAAATCCCACTGTGAATTTAACTGATAGTCTTCCAAAACTCACTTCACCCAAATTAAATAATCATTGTTCTTGGCTCTTCTCAAATTCACTCATAGAATAATTATTGATTCAATATTCAAATTATATTAAACCTCTACCTATGTTATACACTACTTTTAAATATTGCATTGGTGCCATCTTCTTGTCCATTTACTTGCATAGTTTTTGAGATCAGTCTCATAAAAAATGACCACAGGCCAGCCAAAGAGACATGTTTCAGCCTGCAGACCCACAGAACAGTGGCTTGCATGTACGTAACTGAAAAATGTTCACTTATTTGCAAAAATGATCTCAAAAGGTTAAGGGGAGAAACTCAAGTGGTACATCAAAGCCCCTCTTCTTCAATCTTTAAAGTCGTATTACTTTCCCACTAAAAATCTTTTGGGACTGTCAAATGATACTGAGATCTTGTTTTGTACATGAGCAATATTTGCTAATAAAATAATAAAAATTACTTCTGTTTTCTTCTACTCTCCCACAGGAATACTAAGTTCTTCAATATCCTGAATTTCATGTAGTAAGAAATCACAGCTCAATGCAAGGTCACTAGAGTCTAATCAACCTTAACCAAGAATGAAGATTTGTTCTTTGGGTTTTGATAGACCAGAGGTAATTTAATCACTGCAACTCAAGCACATGACTATTTTATAGATACATTAAGGGTAAGACAAAAGAATGAGATATACATTATTTTGGGTCTTCATGGCTTCTCTTTTTCCTTGCCAAAAATTAATCTAGCAGCTCAATCTGCTTTTCAAGCCTGTCAATATTACTATACAGTATTACAATAATCTTAATGCAATAAACCCGTCTTGTTTGTTTGTTTTCTAGGAAAGTGCATAAATGCATTTATCTTGGCTTTCCATCAGTATCACAGAGGAGGATACCTGCCCACAGAGGAAGTTCCCACACTCAAACTTTGTTTACATCATTTTGAACTGCTGTTCTCAGCCTCAACCCTTCACAACCCTGTGGGTTGTTTTGGGTCACCTCTTTTAACAGCTCTCTGGTCAACAGAGCTGTGCCAGTCCAACCTGAGAGTGGTTTAAAACAGATGTGTGTGTGCGCCTGACTCCAGCCTGGCTGACTGGAACTGGCAAGGGAATAAAAACAGAGTATTGGAAGGCAGAGTAGAATCACAGATAATTTCTAGGCACAAGAAAAACCTGAGAAAATTATTAGTATGGCACACTTGGGAAGCGTGGTAAAGAAAACCCAAACCACAATGAGTTCATATAAACAAAAGGATTAAGGCTTGCCACAACAAAAGCTTCATACTAAATGAAATAAGAGTTTTTAATTAAAACTCTTCTAGTCACCCCAGTAAAGTGGGAAGAGAAGGAAAAAGGTGTTCTTTGAGACCGGAGTAATTCCCTTCAGATGGCCAGAGCCCACAACCTCAAATAGCGTGGCAAGAAGGGGCACCACTGCTGACACCACTGGGGTGACACCTTTACCTTTCCTTTCCCTGTCAAACCTTGGATGAACTCCTCTAAACAAAACAATTACATTACTGCAGAAAGCAGTCAGACTGACTGCTGCACCATCATTGAAACACCTCAAGAAGTTGTCCTCTGACTACTCCAGGGTACCAACTATTTTGCTGAAATTAAATAATTGAACGAAGGAACAATGACAGAGTGACTATATGAACATTCATCATTTGAGGCGTGAGGATACAGTAAAATAGCTTAAAAGACTTTCCAAAGAAGCTTAAAACCACCAATTCTTTCATGGACTGAAGTGGAATAAGTTAAAGCAACCAAGTCCAAAGGTGGCAACAAAATCCAAGTGTTGAAGCCTTAAACCTCTTAAAGGCAACCACAAAAGTTTTTTGTGATTATGTCTGCAATGCTGCATAGCATCTTGAGATTTCAAAACTTTATTTTCTTTAGGATCCTGTACTCAAACTGGAGTCTAATGCATTAATAGCCATGTTTCACTTTTGCTTGAATTTTCATGCTTTTAAACAAATTAATACTCTCAACATCCCTGTTGGGTAGGCAGGAAAAAACCTTTCTTGCCTGTAAAACTGAGGTAAGTGCCTTGCTTAAGGACACACAGTTAGGATGAAGCAAAATAGGGTTAAAATTTAGTAGGGTGTCTCTCTCATTTGTGCTCCAAGAACTAGATTATACCACAAAGATTGTGCTATTAACATGAAATACAAACACAAGACAGAAAAGACAGATAAAAATTTTTCATTAATATTCTCACTAATACTAGAGATAACACACCTCAAAAACTATGCATTCCTTCCAATTTGGGGAAAATTATTTTGAGGCAAAACCCCAAGATTTCTAATAAAATCAGACATATTTTCAGATTATTCAAAAGCACACAGTAGAAATGTACAAAAAATGCATGTAGGTAATGAAATTAATTATGATGGTTTTGTTTATTATATATCTACTGTGATTCTTAATGAGAACATTCAATATCCTTTGCTCTTATAAATCATCATAATGTGACACGTAATAATTTTCAAATATGTTCATTTTAGCCATATTTAAAATATATTTTCTAAATAATCTATTTTAGCAAGTAAATATTGCTTACTATAATGCACATACAATCCTTCCCTAGTTATTATGACTCGAGATAGGGAGCCAGTACCTTGTACCATTTGATAAATCTTATGGGTTTTTTAATTATTTTATTTTTGATAATTCCTAAATATTTTTTAATATTGTTCCAGTCAAATGTAATTTTCTTGAAAATTGTAATAAATTACTTATCTGAGTTGGTTTGCAAGATGGTCTTTAAGCCTTGAAATCGTGATGACAGGACAGAATTTATCATTCATATCTCAGCCTGTCAAATCCTGATGAAAGAGTCAGAGAAGACATATTCAAGCCTTTGTGAATAAAAAACTGTTAACACTCATCGATAGAATTTCCATTATCATATAATCCCTAAAGACATTTAAAAAATTTTAAAAACCCAATGTACCTTTTTTGTATAATAGCACACCATGCTACAAGACCTATATCTGTGGTCTTTCTATGTAAAGAATATCTGTACTAGCCAAGAAATTGCAGCTTTTACAGATACAATTTCTGGATAAGACCCCATTTTTGGATAAAGAGCACAGAGTTAACCAGATTTTAACCAGTCTTTAACCAGATTATTGAAATAAGAAATCTCATTTAATTAAAGATATATGAGCTGAGATTTGGCCTACCAAAGAACTTAGAATTCTAAGTTATAACTTGATAGGTAGAGAGGACATTAAGACCTGATAAAATACTCAATTATCTACCAAGTATTTTCTGCAGAGAAATGACAAAATCATCTGCTATGACTATTCATGAACAGGCAAAGTCCCCTGGACATGCACAGTAAGCAAGATGCTTCTGTAGGTAATGATGCAAGAGGTACCTCAAACATGCTGTGCAGGCCCTTTGTGGATGTGGACACACAGGAATCCTGATTTTAGACTCACTGTTTTTAATTCTGATCCTGGGATTCCCAGCAGCTCATTCAACACCACTTTTCCATCCAGACTGTCAAGCAGGTGGCCAAGGTGGGCTTCTTCTGCTTAGAAACTTTCTGGGAGGATAAAAGGAGAGGATGTGCGGGGAAACCCAAGCATATGGCAGCACTAATAACTCCTTATGGTGGTAAATATTTATAATGCTCATCTCATGGCTGTCACTTCCATAAAAGCATGCATCTAAGTATGGATATTACTGGATTCCTGTACCGTGCAACACTGAACCTAAATAACTTAAATAGCTATTTTAGACACTGCACTTGTTAAGCAGGCAGTCTAGCAGCATGTTCACTCTTTCCCCTATGTGGCTGAGCAGCAATTTCCAGAAATTAAATCACCTTTGTTTATAATTGCTTTATATTGTGTGTTTCTTCAAATATTCAATAAGACTATTTTTTTTTTCTATGTAATTTCCTAAATGTCAGTTAATTCTCTGCAAACATCTTTAAAATATTTTCTTGTATCTTTATTAAGATTATTACTGTATTCTCAGTTTTCCACTTTATTTTTTTTAGGATTACCTTGGCATATATTATTGTTATAAAATGCAGTAACACTTAGCATAAAACCTTAGAAAACTTTTTTTTTTAAATTTAATAGATCTCAGAGAAGCCAGATTTGGTTTTCCAGCAGAAATGGGCAAAATTCTCAATATGGTTTTGCAGTGGACTCATTTAGTTCTGTGCTTACAGGCTACAAAAATGCACATTGCTTCTTTGGAAAAGCTGCAAAAGGGAGAGAGAATCCACAAAAATAATCAAAACCTGTGGTAGTTTTCACACAGATCAAATTTTAACTACAGAATTTACATGGCTGAAAAATAATTTGCTCATACATAAACACACAAAGAGAAGGTGCAATGAAACAGAAAACATTTATCCAGAGATACCTACTGAGAGAACAAGAGGCAATGGGCATGTTAAAATGTCCACCTTCAGATGGAAATGAAAAGTTTCATAAGTAAAAACTTCATCTCACTCTTAAACCCCTTAATGTTCTCCTCAAGGACAAGGTGGGTTTGAACCCTCCTCAAGAAATACAAGAATTCAGCATGAGATGAATCTTTCACTAGAGTTCCAGCTATGAAAAATGACAAAAAAGGATGGAGTATTTCAGTGCACTATGCTGAGTGGAAGGGGCTCTGCTTAAGTGAAATCCCCATCTGGAAAATGCATTTCTCCAAATGTCTTGCTGCCACATTAAATTCCCAGAGAAGGTGTGCAGTTGAACACACATTCCAGGGACCTACATGGGTCTAGCTATAAAAGAGGGAGTGTACTCTTGAGCCCTACGCCAATAAATTTTCTGATTGCACTCTGAAATATTTCTGGGGAAACCAGTAATAAAAAGTACTAAAATAAATTTTCTAGGAATGCTATTGACACACTTGTTTCTTTGAAGAAAAAAAACACTCTATATGCATAAAATGATTCTCTGTGGTGTTCCACCTTGACAAACCCGTATGCATTGCAGAAAAAAGTATCTAATTTTACTGCTTTTGAATTTCTTCCACATGGACAAATGCCATATGACAGTATAAACCAGCAAAAATCAAAAAGTATTTTGTGGGTGGTGATTTTGTCCTCTGGAATTTTACTTGGTTTTGTAGAGTTTGTCATCTTCTGAGTCCTGATGCAGAAGGTTCTCTAGGAAGGTTTGTAAGAAGTACTTGCTTCTTCAAGCCCTTAGCTGTGGAGTCACCTAATATCTGAGAAAGATGTTCTTGTAATATAATGCAGCAAATAAAAAAGCAACCAGGACATAAAGGAGATTAGAAGAGCAGATCAATTTCACAATTTCATACAGTCAGTTTCCAGAAGGTAAGTTAAAAAACTCTTCCAAATTATTTGTATTGGCTGATAAACAGAATATATGAAAACAGAGGATTATAAAAATTGCCATATATAATGTCTTGTAAATACAAGAGTATCCTCTTCATAAATATGCAATAGCGTACATATCACTTTTGCATGCAATGTTAGCAAAGAAATGAAATTCCACCCTTTCTAATTAAAGGGTATTTTAGAAAGGATTATATGAAAGTAGAAATGAAAAGACAAATAGCACTGCACACAAAATTTAGGAAATTAATCAGGGATCTCATTTGATTCTCTTTTCCCCATTGTTTTGATTAATTAAAAGCTATTTTTTATTAAACAACAAAATGTGTGCACACACACAAAGCCCAAACAAAACAAAACAAAGCCCAACAAACACTGTGGAGGTGAGAAGAAAAAGAGTTTTAACAGTTCTTCTGTTCATTAAAAAAAAATATTGTGTAAAATTTGAAAGTGCATATTGAAAACATGTATGAGCAGATGATGAAGCTTGAAGAAGGGAAAAGAAATCTCCTTCACTCCATTTCTGTTCCACAAAAATGCAAAAATTCAATTAACCTCAAGCACTTAAAAATGACATTGGAGTTACAGAAAGGATCTGTTTTATTTGTCAGCATTCTATACGAAAATGCCTTTTTCAACAACGTTTTTCTGTACTTTCCTGTGAAGTGCTGAGGTTAGAAATTTCCTTGAAATAATCTGTACATCCTAACACTTCACCAGTGAAAATTTTCTTCTGATTAAACAGTTATTCTTTAGAGCAGAAATGACACCTCCCAGGCAAGGAAGCCTTAGAAGGTCACAGATCCTGTCTCCATAGGAGACCAAGCTGTTTAGCAGAAAGTATGACCTACTGTGGAAACCAATGACCTAGTAAAAAAACTAAACAATGCTGTGCTGCAAAGTGGTGGAGCCAGCTGAGAAATAGAGACCTCAATAATGAACTGCCTTCCTCCTACGGAGATCAAATTGTGTTAAGTTATGCTATTAAAATAAATCACATTTTAAGAGTCTTTACCTGAGACATCAACTTAAAATTTTAAATCACAAAAATATCAAATTTATTTTTAACATATATGAACATGATTATTTTTTATTTGCAACAGACTGAGGACCAAACACTCAGCTCGATACCCACCTGGTAAAATATTTAAAATATGTATTTAAGCCATAGTAACTTAAAACTTGTTTTTTTTCCAAATAAATTAAAAACTCTGAGAATTATCCGCTGATTTCAATGAACTCTGAATAGTGACCTCAAGTGGAGAACTCAATTTCTTTTAAATATTGTCGAATAATAATCAGTAAAAGAAGATGGAAATAAAATGTCAAAGCATTAATTGTAGGCTACTCCTTTGCATATAATACAAATACATGAGTTTAATGCTCAGAGCAAACCATGACAGCACCCTCCCTATCAGTGGGGCTATGACCATCTGCACTACCAACAGCCCTTTTAATTAGGCAAACCACATAAAACCTTGCTTAAATTTGAGACACAACGGACAGTGCTTCATAGCATTATTTTAAAGATAAACTTGGTCATCACTCTGCAAAAGAAACCAAAAACTATGGGAAATAAAAGTGTCATTGACTATGTCTCAGCAGTGCTGTGTTAAGCAAGTTGATCTGGCTGTGGGTTTAAAAAGAGGGTTAAAACTAACACAGCAACAAGGTGCATAGAGATAAGTCATCTAGAAATTGGGGTGTTTGCACTGTTATATTCTCATGTAATTACTGAGAAAGGCAGACGTGCCAGTCACTCAGCAGGTGCCACACCATGGGGTGCTGCAGGGAGCCCCTGAGGTGCCCTGAGAGTCAGATATGAGGGATTAAAAGAAAGGCCTTGGAATGGCACCCAGCCCATAGAGACAAATACAATTTAATCAAATTATCTTCGGAAGAATTAATCTTCTGTGATAGGCTGGGTTCAGGGCTCCTGGAAAAAATATGGCTCCAGAGTGGAAGGTGAGGTGTTTCCCAGGAAAAATTGCAAACACTTTTTATTCAGTAACTGATCCTTCCTGTGCTGCTGGACTGACAATAAAACTAAATAGAACAGCACTTGCAAGGCTATCATACTTTTGTAAAGTACAAGAAAAAGCATTTTAGGATAAATTTTTATTTCAAATAAACATTTTTGTTTAGGAAGAAAATTCTGCATGTTGGGTTTCATATGTATTGTGGCTTCTAAGAAAACATGTTTATGAGCTAAAAGAGAAGACATCCCAAAGCTCACATCCTCAGTGAGAGGAGGAAGTTTTTGTCACACAGCTTTTTAACACATTCTAATAAACCTTTTCACAGATTATATTTCACAATCATTTCTAACTCCATCTACCTACAAAAAAGTAGCAGGCAGTGCTCTCCTACAGGACTAACCATCTGAGAGAAAAAGTGTTCTGATATATTATGTTTTATTTCCAAGCAATGCCACAGATCTGGAGTTAAAAATGTTTATGATATCTTTTGTCTTCCAAGCAGAGGAAGGACAGTGTTTTCTTACTCTTACTGATGTTACAAGATGAATTTTATAAGGGTTTGTGTCTGGAACTTTCAGCTCAGCTATTTGATTTGTAGCTGCACAATTATAATTCCCCTATCACTTGAGCTAATATGAATTTCCCAGCCAAAATCAAGATTTACACTTACATTAAAGAGTAAGATCTAGTAATGTATTAAACCTCATAGCAGCCCAGTAGTACAACTAATTAATATTATCACCAAACTTGTCATATCTAATACTTTCTTCAGAAGAATCAACCCAATCATGTTTGCCACATGCTCCTTTCAGACATTTTCAATGCAGTGCCTCTGCAGAGCTGCTCTTGGTGTGCACAAAGACATCCACTGACCTTTTACATGACACATGGGGACCTGAAGAAGTGCTGATGCATCCTTATGATGAAAAGAGACCTGTTAAAAGTCACAGTCCCAACTGCAAAATCACATGTCAAGTTACAGATACTCTCGATTACATAAATCAACCATCTGGCAAAAAAAAAAAAAACAATTAGCTATAGACATGAAAGAACAGGGAGTGTGTCCAGAAAAGGGAAACAGAGCTGGTGAAGGGTCTAGAGCATAGGACTGATGAGGATTGGCTGTGGAAACTGGGAGTGTTTAGCCTGGAGAACAGAAGGCTCAGAGAGAACCTTACCTGAAAAAAAGTTGTGATGACTTGAGGGCCAGTCTGCTCTCACTCAGGTTACAAGCAGCAGGAGAAGAGGAAATGGCCTCAGGTTGTGCCAGGGGAGGTTCAGCTTGGATATTAGGAAAAATTTCTTCACTAAATGGGTTATCAAGTGATGGAACAGGCTGCCCAGGGATGTGGTGGAGTCACCAAGCCTGGAGGTATTTGGAAGTTGTCCAAATGCGGTTCTTAGGGACATGGTTTAGTGGTGGGCTTAGTAGTGCTGGGTTAACTGTTGGACTCTATTAACTTAAAAGAATATTTTCCAACCCAAATGTTTCTATATTCTGTGATCCAAGCAGAGATCAGCACCTCTGTTTAAATTTTGTGATGCATAGTAAACATAGATGACCATCCTATGGATACAAATAATGAAATCCTCAATCACTGACACCCGATTGTTGGGCTAAGTATTAGACTCTCTCTCCTAATGCACACAAAATGTACATTAAAAGGGAAAATAAATTTTGAGATGGCATAAAAAATACTCAAATGTTCCTTGACTCATAGCTAGCTGGGGATTAGATTATTTAATAAGAAATTTATTGTGCTTCTGTAAAACTGCTTGTTAGGTCACATATTACAAACTTGGAAAAGCTGCTAGGAAAAAAAAATCAAGAAATCAATTTCTAGTCCCTGTGGTGATGTATTCTAAGTGTAAACTGTGTTACGCCTGGGGAGTACAGATTTCAACCTTAAACAGAAAAATTCTGGCTTGTCTTAGCTTTTTGAAATATCTTTTTAGTTCAGATTTTCTTATGAGGATATGCCTTACTGTGAGAATGCCATGCTCCCGTTTGCATTGCCAAATATAAAATCCATCTCACAGAATATTATTATTATTAGCTGTTCCAGAAGCAGATCCAAGTTCAAAAAGTTTGAAGAAATGGAAAAACTTCCTCTAAGTTTTCCCTCAACAACTCATTCCAAATTGAAAAAAATGAGGATGGTGAAGGGACCAGAGGGGAAGCCTTAAAAGGAGGGGCTGAAGTCACTTGGTCTTTTCAGTCTGGAGAAGAGGAGACTGAGGGGGAACCTCATTGTGATCTTCAACATCTTCTTGAGAGGAAGAGGAAGGGCAGACACTGATCTCTTCACTCTGTGATGAGTGACAGCACCCAAGAGAATGGTATGAAGCAGTCAGGGGAGTTTTAGGTTGGGTATCAGGAAAAGGTTCTTCCCCCAGAGGTTGGCTGGGCACTGGAAGAGCTCCCCAGGACAATGGCCGCAGTCCCAAACCTGACAGAGGTCAAGAAGCATTTGGACAAAAGTCTCAGGAACATGGTGTGACTTGGGGTGTCCTGTCCAGGGCCAGGAGTTAGACTTTGATGACCTTGAGGGATTCTTTCCAACTCAGCTTATCCTATGGATTTGTGACAAAAAGTAGCAAGATTTATAAAAAATATTCTTTTTACTACAACTCATGGAAATACAAATGTAATACTTAAATTGTTCAGTAACTTGAGATAGAATAACAGAATCATTGAATCATTTTGGTTGGAAAAAGATGTCTAAGGTCATCAAGTCCATTAACCCAGCACTGCCAATCTACCAGAGCTGTTCTACCTTACGTCTGGAAATCAATGAAAAAAAGATTTGGGATTAGACGACAGACATCTGCTATCAGCTTCTCTCCAAGTATTATACAATATAAAGAAAGAGGAAGCAAGAGAAACCTGTGCTGTTGTATTTCTGCACCCAAGTGTCACTCACTATTGATTTACCTCCTTGAGGACCAGTAGGAAAACAAACCAAGGCAAGTACGAATAAGCAAAGTCTATTTATAAATATATTTATATATAGCTCAGGCCTGAAGTTTGTAGGTATAGACCAATATTCCACCTAAATATTAAGTAGCTGTGCTGACAACATGTTGGAGGATGACAGATGACATTGGCAGCTGCTGTAACAGGGAAGGACTTTTGCCAGAGCTGTCACTGCAGCTCAGAGCTGACAGCCAGCTCCAAGCGAGCCAGTCTGCCCTCACCACCCCGTGTAAGAGATACTGGGGAAAAGGCTTGACAAGCCCACGCTTCTCCACACAGGAAACACAAACAAATATCGTGTCAGGGAATACACAGCATCTATAATTCATCCCACAGTTAAAGCAATTTTAAGTAAAGGCAACTACAGTTACATTTATAGCAGGTCAGTTGGAGACTCTTAAAAACCTCAACCAAACCACTATGACCCAAAGCAAAACCCTCTCAATATTTAATCTTGTACGAGTGGTTAGAACTCCCTGAGTCATCTCTTCTCCTTAAACAAAACCGAGTAACACGGGTAATAAAAAGCAGAATATGATAAGACTTGAGATTTTTGGACTGAGAGGTATCATTATGGTGAGATGAACAAGGGAGAAGCAGGCTGATGATAAGCTCTCGCAAACGCTTGTCTTCCTGCTTCCAGTTTCTGAACCTGGCAAACTGGCAGAATAGCTGAGAAAAACCTCTTCAGTTGTTACCAGCTGGCAGAAACAGTTTAGACAGGTCGAGATACAACAAAAATGAATAGATTCCATTTCAGCAAGGTGACAAAATTAAACTGTCGTGACATGATCTTAAAAAAAATATAAAAATTATAAACAATAAATCAACAATAATAAATTAATATTTAATAATAATAGAACAGATAAAAATCTCTACAGCTTTCAGAGGTGTTTTTCTATTCAGATTTTTGCTCATTTATATGCTACTCTTACAATTTTCTGTGGCTTTCTGTGTAATTTTGAGCTTTGAAGAGAACTCTGTTTAGTGACAGCTACTATTTCTTTATTCTCATTTAACTTAAGGATCTAACAGAAGAATAAACTTCTGCTTTATAATGAGATTTAGAAAAAAAAATCATAAAATCTTCCAAGAAGTAAAATATTTAATATTTAGGGTGTAAGATTAGCAATAGTGTTAATCTTGTCTATAACAGCCTTACATCTTTGAGATCCTGAACCAACCTGCTACCAAAACCACAAATGTCTGGGTGACCTGTGACATTGATAGTGCTAATTAGCTGCACTCCTCCTGCAGACCAGACAAAAGTAAAGATAATGAGAAGGTCAAGGAGAGTGGCTGAAGAATTGGTATAACTTGTGTTGACTCCACACAGACAGGGCCATTAGAGACTTTGAGGATGATATGCTTCTCTAACACAATAAATATTCCAGAGTCACTGAGAAGGAACAAGATTCCTGTCATTTTGACTGTTTTTCCATTCCCAGAGTATTAGAATAGTGACTTGCAGAAAACTGTAAAGCTTATCAACCCCTACTAGGGCTGCAAAATCAAAGCAAACATTTATCCCAGTTCTCTGGTTTTAAATGCATAGGACAGGTGCCTAGGTTTGGTACAGTAAATTTCTAATTAATGGACACTCATTAATGAACATACTAAAGAAAAAAAAATTTTTGACTGTTCTAAGTTACAAAAATGATGTAAAAAATTAGATTTTATTTCTCATTTTTAGAGGTGCCCAGTGTCTCTACGCATTCCACTTACATCCTTTTCCATGGTTCCTCACAGAATCACCTGTAACATGGAGATTATATAGTTACCTAAATCACAAAGGAATTCCAATGGTGACTAAAAAGAACATACTGGGACTCCAAAGCCTTCTGATAAAAAGAAAACAAAAGAAATGCAAAGGATTCTGCAAAAAGGTAAATAATTTCTGACATGTGCAATAATCCCAGCACATGCTAACATCTTGCCCTACTTAATACATTAGTAATACTTTATGGTTTAACATTAGGAATACATTTAGGTAAACAGTTAATTAAGATTAAAACCGTATTTCCAAGTTGCTCCCAAATCCTCATCCTCATAGGGTTCTCACTATATGCAGCTGAGTTCACCATTTTTTCAGAGGTACCTTCTCTGAGGACTGTTATCAAATATTCATCATAAAGAGACTTAAACCTGCTCATCTAGGAGCACCAGCTTAGTTCATGTTGGATCATAACAAAGCACAGTTCCCAAGTAAACCTTGGATAGATTATTGATGAGAACTGGAAAAGGGGACTATAACCACTTGTGCAGCAGAGACAACGAGAGCAGCAACCCTGACACCCAACAGAAACTGGGATTTATCACGGCACCAGTTGTAAATGCAGGCTAAAATAGATACCACACAGGCCAGAGCCGGTGCTACACCTACAACAAAACCTGCAAAATATGGTTTGTTGTAGTGGAAAGAGCCTGACAGCTGAAAATGAATCTTCATACCTGGCAGAAGAAGAAGGTACCTTCATATCTTTTCTTACACAAGACTGCTGGAGCCTCTTCTTACAGTAAGTTTCCATGGTTTCAAACAAACCAAATTTTTATAAAAACTAACAAACCAGGTCAAACCAAGAAAAACAAAGCAAAAGAAGACAATAAACAACCATAAAACAAGCAATAAACATTACAGCTATGCTCAGTCAGAAGTCCTTATCATAAAAAGTCTTTCATTATTGAAAATGGCAACTATTTTTAAAGAGTGTCTAGAGATGCTTTTAGTGCATATCTGTTGAAAGTAAGAAGTTGAAATTATTTGAAAAACTGGATTGCTTTTTTTTTCCCTTGAAAAATGCTGGGTTATCTTTTTGCTGTTTGTTTTCTGTTATTGTTTGTTAAAGCTGTTTATTCTTTTTTCTTCTCATTATTGATTTAATAAAAAATTAAGCTTCTCTTTTTCTTTTTTTACAGAACCTTCACAAAACAAAAAGCAGCCAGGAACCTCATGGTTATGAGCGCTGCATGGGATACTAAGGTTGAAGTCGCTGCTGAGAATCACACCAAACATTGAAAATGTGGCCCTTGCACTGACTCCTGTGACAGACACAACTGCTGGTTGTGTTATGCAATCCCTCACTATAAAATTAGGACAGTGTTATTTTGCTGGGTTTTCGGTTCAGGTTTTTTTTTTTTTTCAGACAAAACACCAAATATTCCTCACAACAATGCTCTGAATCTAGGGCCAGCTAAATCTTAGATAAATGCTTCAACCCCTAGGCAAATTCACACTGGATCTGTGAAACACTCAAATTATTTTTCACAAGAGCTTATTCCAGCAAATTTTCACATGCTATAAAATAAATCTCTTCAAAATGAAAACAAAAAAAAAAAGTTTTGTCAGTTGTTAGCATTACTGAGTAAGAGGGCAGATATATATATAAAAATCAGTCATTAGATTAATCATGTCATAGACAATACACTAAATAAGCATTTCATTTCCTTGATGACAGTTCGATGGTTACCTATTACTTTTTATAGAATGTTAAATGCAATGTCCTCCAATTAAACTATTTACAAATATCTGCAAAGCTAATTATCTTTTGATCATTAATCTGGCTTCTCTGCATGTTTATTTGTTTTCAGAGACAGTTATCCACATTAGAACAGCCAAGCACCCGAGATCAGCATGGCACAGTATTTTTCAGATTTTTCCAGGCTTATGCCTATTTCCTGATGCCATATGACAGATCTGCAGCACTTTATGCTCTGATTTGCTAGGAGTATCCAGCTAAAAGCTTTGCAAACAATGATGATTTTGAAGGTCAAAGAAATTATAAAGATATTCACAATTTTATGAAGTCTTAAAAATATTCTGATTGCTCTTTAGCTTCAAATTCAATGCTTGGATTTAATTTTATTTAGCATCCATATTTTTAAACTATTCTCTGAACTGGAAGTCATTCAAGGCTTTTGTGTGTGTATGTGTGTATGAGAAAAATAATAGAGGTGAGATCATTCCTAGGATTTAACATTGTTTTCCTCCCTAACATCAGGAAAACCTCATATTTTGCACGGAAAAAGAAGAAAACGTTATGAAAACAGGAAAAGCAGCTTCACTCATTTTAAAGTGTAGATGATCATGGACAGATGAGATAACACAAAATCAGTTATGACAAAATCTTTAAATATCTAAGATGTAGGAAATAAATTAATTTTTGTTTTCCTCTGAGACTTTTGACACAAGTACATCTGACCAAACTTCTCATTTGAAACCAGCATTTCATTTGCAATCTTGATGAATTATAAGTCTATGCAATTGAGCAGTACATTGTGTATTAATTTAAAATTATTATTTAAGAATGTCCTCCTCAAACTCAGGCTATTACACGTTTCACCTGAAATGACTTTTCAGTCAGTGAAAATTAAAAAAAAAAAAACAAACTGTATAATGTTAATAACATTAAAGATGATCTCCTGCCACATCTTTCCAGAGACCACTGATGTTCACCTTGAACACAAAATGTTTCAAACTCACACCTATGTTAGTATGGACCCAAAATTAAAGATCAGAGGGGATAAACAGTGGCATAAGATTCACAACACATAAAAACCAGTCCTGTTTGAGTGGGACAGCACTTTCACATATTAAGTTTGTATGATTACTAGGGTCTGTAGGCTATATACAAACAAAAAGGTCACAGCTCTCTCCTTTTATAGAGTCTTTGTGCATAGTTTCATGGATGGAAACGTTTTTGAGCACACCTTTGGTTTGTTCTACAAGGTACCTGAACAAGTTTTTTTAAATAGCACAAATATCTCATATAAGCTGTGACACTTTTCTGAGGAGTTTCTTAAAGCACACTGTGAATTTGGTATTAAACAATTCCATATGTTTGCCTCCAATTTGTGGCTAATTACAGCTACGTTTTGTAGCACCTTCTCCTCTGTCATGAGCCTTTTAGAAAATGACTGAAGAAAAAATCACGGAGTTCAGGAACCTGCAGTTGTTAAATATGCATGTTTTATGAACATCAAGGCAATCTCAGGGAGTACTTTAGCATCTTTCCCTCATTTGTTTTCACTAGCAGCAATGCCAATATGAGATCATCAGGTGCAACACAATAATTCTATCACCACCTTACAGACTTCTGTGTACATCTAATTACATGGACTCTTCTGTAACAGGCTAGAAAATACTCTTTTTAATAAAGTATATTTTTAAAATGTTTTATTGATAAATGATAAAATTAGCATTACTCTTAATTTTAAAAGTATGTAACTTGATTTTTGTGATTCTTTTCAATGGATTCCACAAATATTTGGATGTGTTCCTCTCAGATAAACCTTTTACAACTTATATTGTCTGTCTAAGGTATAATATATTGAAAAATACTTTAATAACATTAACATTTAAAAATGTCCTGTATCAAACCATCATCAAGGCTAGGAAATGTTCTATTGCTACTAACATATCACAAAACTGATAAAATCAATTAATGATTGCACTTTATTTGTGAAAATCATTAGGAATGGAATTTCCCTCTGGTGATGAATGGTTTTATGCTTTTTTGCTGGTGGGAAAAGTTCAAAATTCTGATGGTTTGAAAAACATAAGCAGAAGTGATAAACACTACTGTGTCTCATCTTCAATTCCTCCAAAAAAAAGATATCTTTAAAATACTATGAAACCATAATACAGCATGTTTTGGAAAATTATACTTTACAACACACAACAAGGCAAAACTGTGAAATATCCCTGCAACATAAGAATTGCATGTTTCAACAGGATCATTTCCTTCCCTGGCAGAATTATGGAGCACACAGCAGGAACCAAATGCAGCATTATCTGTGATTATTGTAATGGGAAGTTTTGATAGAAGTTGCAATTGTTCCTTCTACTCCATCCCTCTTCCACCCTTGTTAAAAAGTGTGACAAATGAGAGAAGCCCAGGCTTTCTGATGAAGAGGTAATGATGGCTACATACAGATGAAAATTTATTATCCTACCTTTGGTTTTCCCTTAAACAGACATCTTTAATGTATTCTTCCTCCTGACCATCCCACTGCCACCTAATCTGTAGTCTTAACAGTCTAAACAAGCAACTACTTTATTGATATTGTTATATATGTGATAGATTAATTCATGCTGTAAAGTTAGAAATGAGTATATATAAAATATTAGGAGAAATCAAACCCTGTGCTTATGACTGCTCCGGCTGGGAACTGCATCCTATTCACATTCTAACCAGTTCTCAGAAAAGATAACATCAAGCCAGTTACCTCCCTGACTGGGATTGAGCTATGCATACGAAAGCCACTTCCCAGACAGCCTGAAAGAGACTGGCTCGGGCCATCAGGAGGGACTTCCTACAGCAGAATGCAGAAGAAGATATCATCTAGACATTCCTGGAATGGACTGTCCTGAAGAAGCTCACAAGACCACGCACCTGGGGGCGATTTCTCTACAGCACTCAGGACCTATTCCATGTGAATGCATCCTCTGCCTGGGTGCTCAGACATTCGTCTGGGTTCAGACGAATACCTTTGTCTGTTTCTACACATGTATAGGTTCAACTTTACATGTAAAGGGACACAAAGGAATATGTGGTCATCTCTGCCTCAGGCAGAATAAACTGTATATAACCTGGCTCCTGTGAGCATTTGGTGTGAACCACTGGGGAGACGCTGACACTTTGTCGGTCGGATCCAGGTTCACCCAGCGCCGATCCCGGGTTCGACGCTGCCCGAGGCTGTGGTGCTTTTTTTGAAATTCTATTTTGTTAACAATCTAATAAATCATTGTTAAATTTTCTTATAAATTTGGCTACCGATTTGGTCATGTATAACAATATTAACACGACACTTCAATATTTATAACACATAGCAAGACTAAGGGGAGGTGAAATGATGGGCAGCTCAGCATTCAGACGCTGAATCTAAGTGACTGAGAAAATATGTTACAAATGGGTACAGAGGGATGACAAAAAATAAAAAAAAGCAGGAGAGGCAGAAGCAATGTCTTTTGACTATGCTACAGTGTCCTGCTTTCTAGATATGCTCAGGTCTGCTCTGGCTTTCGGTGAGAAGTGTATTTCAATTGTAGTTTTATCATACATACTCCTATCATTTTAATTTTGCATTGGGACCTTGACATGCAAGAATTCATAACACTTTACAGGTATTATCAACAAATGCCACTAGCCTGGAACGACATTTTCCTATTCAAGTATTCTAATGTTCCATAGAGATCTGGGAGTCAAAGTAGATCAAAACCCAGGGCCAGCTTTCTTTACATAAACACAAACAAGCAATCATCTACACTGTCACCTAAGCACCCTGAAGTATCTTACATTAATAAAATAAACTGAGTTTTCACGTTTTGCAGAGAAGTCCAGCTTTCCAAGGTCACTCCAACAACACTGAACAAGTCTCACAAGACGTGATAAGAATTTTGACCTGAAAAGTAGATGGCTGAATTCCATTCACCAGACATATGATGAAAACCATTCACAATAACACAGACCCAACAAGATTCCTGCATTGCAGTGAAAATACTGAGGCTGCTTTACTCACCATGCGCATGAAGTTCAGTCTCTTTCCTCCAGGACTCTCTGCTCATTCTGACCCAAAATCCAGGTGTTACATCCTGTGTGTCAGGTGCTGCTGTGCAGGAAGTCCCAGCCCAGCTAACCCACAAAAAGGCACCTCAGCAGCCGAGGTGTGGCAGCCACGTGGCCGCTCAGCCCTGGCTCCTGGCAGGAGGCAGGCGGGGCGTATGGCTGCCTAAGGCGCTCTCCCTCACGGCGTGGTGGGGAATGCAGCACCTTGGTAGATGGGTAAGATGATGCGGCAGCGAAGCACAGGCATGACAAAAGGCAAAGGAGGCAGCAGTTCTCCGCAGCAGGGACGGGTTTATTGAAGACAGTAGGAAGGCCGCAAGGAACTGCCTTGAAAAAACCCGCCACCGGGGGCGGGGGGAACAAAGATTTTAAGGGGCCCAAGAGGGGAGGAACAACCCACCTCCAGGCCAGTCACAAAAAAGAACATAATGATTGACACAGTAAGGTGACAAATGGGGGACATGTTGGGGAGGGACAACAACTTCTGCTCCAATCACCTCCTGCCCAGGTTGGAAGTTTCTAGGGTATGGGAGTGGGCAGGGGGTGACGGACAAGGAGGTTGCTGGGGAAGCATAGGAGGGGTTTGAGGACAGACGTAGGAATTGATACAAAAAGGCGGGAGTTCCCTAGGCAACTGGGGAGGGGACAGAGGATTGACAGGGACACTGGCGGGAAAGGGAGCCGAAGCCGGTACCATTACATAAAAATATGGGGGAAACAGAACATACCAACTGGAATATGAACATTTACAAACTTAATAATAAATTGTAACCTGAACAGTAAAACGAACTATGAACCGAAAAGCAGTCACACCGCAACAGTCAGCCAGTTGGATATGGCACCAGCAGCCTGGTGCCAGCTCCTACAAACAAAGGCTGGACCCCAATTGTCCAAGCCCACAGTGCTTCCTTTTCCTTTCACCTTCCCAGAGGACACAGCAGCCTTCCATCTGAGGAGTTATGACAACTAAGTCAGCTGTCTCCTCACCCTTTTTAGTCTATGGAGAAAGTGGACAACAAGCTAGGTAGCTCTCCTTCACAGCTGCTTGGAAATAAATCCTTTAGGATATATAGTCCCTGTTTATGTTAATTTTTGTCTTAAACTTGCAAAGAAAGTTTGTTTTTTCTCTTAACTGTCCACATCAAATGAAAATCCTCTCTTTGAGTTGGATCCCACCATAAGGGAAGACACTATTTCCATCTCTTTATTTAATTTGTAGTAATGTTACTTATCTAATGCATGAAGAAAGTTGCTGCCCTTTTTCTTTTTTTCTTTTTTTTAACACACAGGTACTTTCCCAACAAATAAAAGACTTTCATACCTTCTTGAGTTGGTTGTTTGGGCTTTTTTTTTTTCTGTCTTTGAGGAGGATGCAAACATATCCCTTTTCAGGTAAATCCATTAATTCTTCTGCTATAAAGAAATGAATAGCATTCTCTCAGGTTTTGAACACGCAGCTCCTTTGTTCAACACCTAGCACAACTCTGGAACTGGACTTCTTTCTATTTTGTGAAATATTTTAATACTGCAGGAAAAGGAAACTAATTGTGTTCAGTTTTGCATGATGGTCAGTTTTTAGCACAAAAAAAATCATTTTTTGTGCTAAAAATCATTGCAAGAGCAAAATGAGAAATACATTGAATATGCAACAAATGAAAACTGAATTACATCTTCAGGGAGTATCTGCAGTACACAGCCAAACCACTGCGCCCAAACATGCTATTTTATTGGGACAACTTTTATTTGTTTAATTTTATTATTTTAGATTTTTTTATACCACTTAAGCAGCTCTAATTGCAGCCTGTTTCTGAACCTCTTGCTCTTAGACTGGAGAGAACAAGTAGATACTGACAAAAGCTCCTCTGCTCAAAGCTGTTCTGCTTCAGAGGACACGTATCCACATTCAGGGAATCCTGAACTTGAGTTAGTAGGATCAATATTTCAGTCAGTATCACTGTGCCTGCAGAGATTCAGAACCAAAGCTTCCTCATATCCTTGCAGTCAGACATTTGGGAAAGGAGCTTATTCCGCTGTGCAGGCATGCCTCTTGTCTCACTGACTCTTTTCTTTTTTGTCCTTCAGCTGTTTTGCCACAGACAATCATCACCAAACCTGCTTGTACATTGTTACTTGTTATTATTTCCTTCCTTGCTGCTGTGTTATGCAAAGGGCTCATTATGTATCAGTTTCTGCAATTCTAATGTAGGAAGTACAACCACTTGCAATACCTTGATGACTGTTCTAAGCTAATTTTGGAGGTGCACACAGTAATTATTTTTTTACAAAATTATGTCAGCTATATAAAAATATTAACCTGAGGGGAAAGTGGATAGCTCAGAAATGGCAGTAAGCTACAGAACTTCACATACCTAATTAACTGGTTTAAATCTAGTGAAACTAGATTAAAGCTAACACTCATATGAAGACTGTTATAACCATAATGTTACTTGCCCCAACATCAAACTATTTCTCTTCACTCAGAATTATCCCATGTGCCCATATCCATGGCCAGCTTCCATCCTGCACTACTTATTTCACTTTGTTGTGGGCAGTTCACAGGTCACCTTACAGAAGGCTGACAGATTCTTGTCAGGTGGATATTTCCTGCTTGTCCTACAAGAGTTTAGAGGGTGGTAGCCGGAGGTGACCAAGTCTACACATCATGTAGACCAATTTCCCAAAGTGGAAGGTGTTTCTACAGATAACCACAGCTTAGCATTTTTCATCCCATGGCTCACAGAAAACCTGCTTCCCCTGTGCCACCACATGTTAAAATGTCAGACATGACCTGACAAGAAGAGCAGGTTGCCCACAATAAATTAGGAAGTACTGCTGCCAGGTGGGAGAGTAATGACTAAGAAATATTGCCACAGCAGGGCACGTTGGAGTAGGTTTAGAGTAAAATATCCTGTAACAACCCAGGAGTCCTTTCCTTTTTCCTGGCAGTTAGGAGACAGACAACCAAACTTTGATTCTAGAACAACAGTTTCTGAAGAAGTGAAATGTTTATTGATCTTGGCTAGAGTTTAAAATAAGAAAGGAACAAGCATTTGAGAGTTGCAATGCTGGATAATTGCTCGATAAATTATGTTAATAAAAAAATCTACCCTCTAGCTCTTGATTTCTTTCACTGCCCATTCACAAATAGACAGAGCAGTACTGGTATGAAGAAGAATGAATTTTGCACTGGAGCTATTTTTATCACAGCTTTGGTGTAAACAAATAGCTTCAGCTTCAAAACTACCATTTTTGCCTCTTTCACAAACAGCAGATCAAGTGGAATTGCTTTTAACAATGCTTATTTGTATTGCAAAATGAGGCTTTTATTATTTCCAGCAAAATAAACTGAATCAGCTGTTATGCAAAATTTTCTGTAGCACACTTTTTTTTTTTTTTTAAAGAGAGGGATATTCAAGTCTCATTTTAGAAAACCCAGCTCTGTACTGTAAACCCAAACTTGTTTGAGAGAAAAGTTAAAGGTCATTTCTCAGTAATTGTTTCAGGAAGGATTAGAATCACGTTAAAAGCCTAGTTTGTTTCTTTCCTGGAAATGTTGTTTTCAGCTCCAAGCATAATTTTGAATGAACTGCCTTGTCATTGGCACAAAAGATAATTATCCCTGTCCCACCCAAAGAACTGAGCTTGAGCCAGCAGGGACAGCTGAGCTCAAAATTAAACAAATGCAGTGTTGAAACTGAAGATATTGTACCATGTTTCCAGTAAGATCTTATTGAGATTTTAGCCACTTTTAAACACTCTAGAGGGTGTCACATGCCACTGACCTACAAGCAGTGTGTAGGAAGGGCAAAACTAAACACTCTTAGCCTGTTAACAGTATGAACAAGACTTTTACACAAGTCTCATCCAGAGGGGCCAACTGAATGTACAACCTATAATCAACGTCATCCATACCATCAGAACATGTCAGGCCTGCAAATTATCTAGATGATGGCTTTTTAAGAAAGCTCATGGTCAAGAGCAACAATGAATGACAGTAAAAAATACAGAACTAAAAAAATTAACAGCATAAAAAATATAGTGTCATTCTGTAACTTGCTTCTTATGGAAAACTCTGTCCTGGCCCTATGCAATGTCAGAACTGGGTGGGCACAGAAGCAGAATAAACTATTATGTTCAACCCTAATGACTGCTTAGGCTGATCCCAGTTTTAAAATAAGTGATTTTTTTTTTTTTTAATTTTAGCTAACTCATTGTCAAGATAACATCCTTTAATAAAGAATCATTTAAAATGGAGTCATTGTGAGGTTTAATTTAGAAACTCATCAAAAGTCAAGCCTGAACAGGAAAACTAGATTCACAAATCCAACACTTAGCATTTGCAGAGACAACATCATTTCTTTTCCATTAAAGTTAATTATTTGTATGCAAGAAGTCTTTTCAAAGCTCAAAGGAAGTATTAAACCTAGTAATCAACATGTCCTTGAAATTTATCTTTTAGACAGTAAACTGCAGACAAACAACATATGCTTATGTCATACAGATTCAAAGAGTCTCTAAAGTCTCAACACACTGGAGATACTGGAAGATGCACACATTTTATTCACTTAATTGTACCCTTCTGTTACTCACCTCCACATATCCTGGAAGACAACATGTAATTTAAAGTATACTGCTGCCCAGTCAGCATGGTGAAAAAGAATGTTTAATATTTAGGTTATTTGACAAGATCAGAGAGGCAACAAGAGTGGTACCTGCAATAGATATGAAAGATTGTCTGAACTTTTAATTTGACAAACATTTCATTTAAATATAAGTTAAAATTCAAATTCTAGGCATGTTAAATGATTGCTTTATGGAGGCCCTAGTCAGGAAGTAAAGGAAGAAACTTCTAACCAGGTCCTGACTCGTAACAAGGTGTGGCTCAAGGGCTGTGATTAAAGAGCTGCCCTGCATAACTCAAGCAGACAAAAACATGCCTAGGTTGGACATTCATAGGAACAAACAGACTTGAAAAATCTGATATTACTCGGTACTACAAAATGTGAAAAGCAGAATAACAAAGAATAAGGCAGTTGTTAATATCTGTGAAGGACAGTCAAAAGTTTTGAGCAGTAGGCTCAAAATTGCTTAAAACCGTATTAGAGGCATAAATCATAGGTACAACGATTCTAAAAAAAATTATGAAGTTGAGAAAATCTAGTTAAATATCAAAGTAGGAGAAGGCAGTAAAAATCCATGTCTGCTTTCAAATAGTGAAGATGTGTGCAAATGAGGAAAAAAGAAAGGTTCTTAATCTTTAGCAGGTTTTAGCAGGCTAAACACGAGCTTGAAAAACAACTTTCAAAGAACTAAAACCAGATAATACAGATTAAAATATTTTTAAATTTTCAAACACATAAGAAGAAAGATGCCTGCAAGAAGACCACAGAAAAAGTAGAACATTTAAGCATAACAGGAGTATGCAAAATAGATAATGCTAAAACTAATTTTTTAATCTGTGGATCCACTTAGGTAACTATTCTGAAAAACCTTCCTTTGCAAGGTAAATAACAGTGATGCATGCCAAGCTGAAATACTGGTAGAAGAATTTATTAAGTTGACAAAATGATTTTTCAGTAACAGATGGCATAGAATGCAAAAGGAAATCAAGGGTTAAACAGCTGATCTTTTGCTCATAATAAAGAACTGAATTAGTGAAGTTTAGAATAAAACACATTGTGAAGGTTCAATACAGCTCTTCTAAAGAGAAATATTTCCTTCCCAATTATAGAGTCTTTTGAAGAAATGATCAAGTATAGTGATAAATCAGATTTGCATCTCATCCCCTTGGAATGCCAAAATGTGTCTCACAGGTTCCAAACTGATCACTTCTAGGCATAGGATGATGGCCTCACACCATTGGAAAAAAAACTTAAGTGACTAGATTTTAAAGAGCCAGAAGTGTCATAAATTGATACAGAAACCTGAATGAACAATGACGGATGTAGTGTGTTGATGATCCTGACATATTCACAGTAGCAAAAAACAACGACTGCCTTCAATGAACAGAGAAATGTAGAAGATTCTTCTTTGGGCAAATAAAATTAATTATAAAAAAATTAAAAGCTATTTGTGTATGGAAAAAAAAAAACCAAATCAAAAAACCAAAACTCTACAAATACACATAAAAACTCTGCCCAATCAGGTACAACAATAAAAAAAAAGCTTGTGAATAACCAGGAAAGAAAGAGAAAAGAAGTCAGATTTCATTATGACTATATAGAAAACTATGCTGTACCTTCCTCTTAAATGCTCTGAGTTCTCACACCAAAAAGGACACACTGAAAATGAGAAGTTCTACAGGAGAATGGCAGTGATTATCAAGGTAAGAAATATTTCTGTACAAGAAGTGACAAAACAGACTAGGACCTTTCATCCTGAAAAAGACATGGCAGGGTGAGGGGTACATGGCACAAATGCACGCAGCCATGAGCAGAACATGCAGAGCAAGTGATGACCTTGCTCTCAGCCCAGGAAGAGCTGCAGTGCATAAAAACTGGTGTACAGCTAAAGGGAAAGTAAAATCCTTTGAAGGTGATAAAATGCAAAGTGTAACTACTCTCCAGGAAAGCCTCTGACCAGAGGCCATGGGATTTTAGGAGAGCATTCCAGGGAATGCCACTACAATTTTGCCATATCCTGGAGATCCACTCCTGCCCTTTGTCAGACAGAAGACTGTCAGGCATAGTCTGAACTGATTTGGTCTCTCTCATGTCACTCATGTAACGCTGAGACCATTCACTACTTCCAAACTGAATACAATATTTGACTGTGGCCTCCATGAGTGTGGATTTTCTTCTTTGTACATTTAATGTACTCAGAAAAAAGACAGAACTAGATATATTTCTTGACTGAATACACAAGAAACAGCTGGAACAGTATTTCATGTCAGTTTGCACAATGAGCAAAATGTATTTACTGAAAATCTCTTTCTTTTCTTTCTAATCATTCAGGTGTTGCCCAATCACTTGAAAAGAGCTGATAGCATTAGGCAGATTTCCAGCTGTGCTTTATCTGAAACCAGGAAATAATGTGTGAGCTTGCTCATGTAATAATGAACAAGCAATTAACAGAATCAAGACAGTTTCCAAACGGATCCTGTCTCTCTTCACGTATCAGTGGTGAACTTAAAAAAAATCTGTAGCTATTTCTATCTACCCTCCAGTTTCTCTAGGACTGATTTTTAGTTCATTGGTTCAGAATTACTGTGCTCCTGACAAGGTGAAGTGAACTCCCAAAACTATGGGAGCTGATAAAATTCACAGTAAATAGGAATGTTCAGATTATCCACTTTGTAACATCTGCATCACATTGTTTTATACTTGTGAAAAAAACTCTTAACAGATGTTCCCATATATATGAATGCTTCTGTAGAGGCAGTTAAAACTGTGCAGAAAGGCTATCATAATCCACTAGCCATAAGGGAAAATGGAAAATAAAATTTTAATAGATGGTACTTAAGGTACTCTTCAATGTATCGCTTAAAAAAAAATCCTAAGGATCTTTTATTAGATTTTTTTTAAATAGCAATTATCATGCAATGATGGTAAAAATGACTGAAGAAATTAATTTAAAAGTAATTATTTTAAGTATTATACAACTGTATTTCTACAGCTAGAAAAGACAGATTCCAAATAATGAAGAAAGCCCACAACCTTTGGCACTCATCTCTCAGTAACTTAGAAGCTAACTCTATCATCTCTGATTTCTTCTCTTCCTCTCAACTGCACTATTCTATTCTGTAAATCTTTCAGAATTTAAGAAGAAAATGGACCAAAAAGGAAGTATTTAAATGAGTTCTGTCTTAGAAATATCAAACTTCCTTTTCAATATGAAATCCTGGAAAGGTAAGGAACAAAATAGCTAATTTAGACAGGAGACTGTACCACCTATCTTGGCATTAATGCTGATTCTGGCTGTTCTTAGGGGTTTTAGGAGGTGTGCTGGGGGTCTCACAGAATTAAAAGAACCCAACAGGATCACTGTATGAAATAATTCTGAAAACATTGGGGTTTTGTGATTTCTTTTCTCTAATTTCATGATAGCTTGTTTCTATTGAGGTTGCATTTTATGCTTTCACAACATTTTGGTTGATTTGACCCCTTTTTATACCATACCACATTGCAATAAAAAAAAGATGCATTTCTCGGTGAGGAAACAACAAAGCTGTGGCAGCTTCCCATAGAGGTTGTTAAAACAGAGTTGATGAAACATTCTGTTTGTTGTTTGGTAGCTTAGCTACTTCATCAAGCATTCTGCTTATTTCCCCTCATTACTGGAATTATGCCTTTCAGCTATGGAGACCAAGAACATTAATATATGATTTAGGCAACAAGAATATTAAAAGTGTGTGTGAATGAAATACTGACTAGGCTAAAAAGAAAATGGGACAATGCTGAGCATCTTCATTCTCCTGGTACATCATACAGATAGTACAGATTGTTTTAAGGGTACATATCCAAAACAAACAATAAGACCCTTTTTTTTTTCTTTCATATTAGTAGAAGTTCTACATAGCTTTTCCACCTGGAAAACAGGGAAATAAATGAAGATTCTGCATTTTTCAGTCTCTTGAATGATACAAAGAATAACATTTTATTTTATAATTCCTTGATCTTTAGTTTCTGTCACACACTAGTTTAACCATTACATTTTGGGGCTTTTCCTGACTTGTTGACTGCAACACCTCTGAACCTAAAAGAAAACAAACCCTCCATCCAGACACACACCCCAAAAGCAACAAGGACTCACATTTCAAAGTACCTGGGAGTATCATTCCATGATGAACGCAAAGAAGATCATATGTCTGAATAGACAGGTACATAATGAACATTATTAATATAGGATTGAACTGCAAGAACAAGAAAAGTTAATGTGACTTAAGCTTTTCATCCCAAGCAACCTGATAAAAAACACGGCTGATTTTTCAAATTGAAGTCAAAGCATTTTTCAAGGCCCTGAATGGATAGTTTTACTTTTTTTGAGCATTTTTCTTTTTTATTTCTAAAAGACAGAGTAAATTGATTGCTACCTCATTGACTTTTTGACTTTTATATTAAGAAACCAAGCTGAGTAATAACTTGAAAAACTCCTAAGCATTCAAATTTTCAAAGCATGGATTAGTGAAATGAATCAGGTTTGTCATCACTGCTCCTGCTAAAGGTAATGCTAAACAAAACTTCTACGATCCTTAATGAGATAAAATTAGGTCAATGCTGAAAGTTTCCATTCATGTGAAGTGAAAAAGGACACCACCAATGTTTTTGCTATAAATCCAAAGCTGATAAAAAAAATCTGTCCCGCTTTTCCCGGTATGTTCAGGCATAGAAAAGAGAACATGATTGGGCCAGGAAAAATACCACCTTTTCCATAAGCAGCAGGGAACAATTGTGGAATGATGATGCTCCAAGGAAAGCACAGATCCTCTTATCATTTCAGACCTTGATGAAAGAAAAAAACACAAGTCTGGCTAAGTCTGACAAAATATATGGGACCTGTAGATTTTAAGCATTTTCGTCAGCTCTTCCATGTCTGCAGTTATGATCAGATATACAAATGGAGAAAACAATGCTAAAGCATGATAAGTGAAGATGAGCTTTAATCAGGGTTAAAAAATGGACATGATCTAGAAAGTATGCAATATTAGAAGAGCATCAATTTAATGGTTTAATGGATTGCTGTTGCACCGAGGAGGCTGTCCTTGTCCTAAATAGCAGGGTCCAATACTTTATATCTATACATATATATAATACTTTATATATATACATATATATACACACAAACACAGGTGCCTGTATTTATTAATATGTAAATTATTTCTTTTTTCACTATCAATAAAAATAGAGTTTTCTCTAGCTTTAACTCTGAATTTCTTACAGCCCTCATAATAGAAATTTACCTGAAAAAGATTTACATTTTCTAAATAAGCTTTACAGCTCTTTAGGAAACATCATGAACAGAGCTGTGATAGAGATGGACAAAGACATAGAAAACAGTGGTACAGAAGTCAGATAAACAGGGAGTATCATAAATGTGAATGGCCTCAAAAATAAGGAAAAGTAGTCTGAATTGAAATTGCTATGAATTGGAAGCCAAAAGATGGATTTGAAGAATACAGATATTATTGAAGAGGTAGTAAAAATAAACAAGATTAGTACTGAAAGCAGTAGTACTACGGTTTTGATTGACAGGTAAGGATGGTGCTATTCCATCAATATGAGAAAAAAATATAGAATTTGGAAGGGTACAGGAGGAAATTAAATTCTGGATGGATAGACAGACTTTAGGAAAGCAGATGCTATAGAGGTTATGGGGCAGAGGGGAAAAAAGCCTGAAAGGATGAGGATAATTGGTTCTGGAAATATAATTTTCAGATTACTACATAGCTTGGGAATGTATCCAGTAATCAGACTTAGTGTTACAAACACGTATTGCTCAAGTAAGTCTTACTGTGTTATTGCATCTGTCTTGATTTTCTGGGAAGCAGGAGAAGTCTAAAATTTATCCCAGAATAAATATCCTTCTTTCAAATTGCACCTGGATATCCTAAGAAACAAAGGTTATTCACAGGCTTGCTGCCTACCTTCCCGGTGAAAACCTTTTCAATAAATCACCTAAATCCAGCAATGTAAGTCTGGTTGCATCAGAAACATGAAGTCTGAGAAAATCAGCTTCTGGGTAGGAAAAAAAAAAATTATCCCTGCAGAAGGAGCAACTCTAAGTTCTCATTCATCAGCTGGTCAATCAAACAGCCATACATATTCATTTCAATTAATTAGCTCAGTAGCAGCCTGAAAGAAGTCACAAAGCACTTTTCTATCCATCTGGGGATTCAGACACCTGAGAAGGTCAAGGTACAGTGGAAGAATATAGGGAGTAGAGGAAAAGAGGGAAAAAAAGAAAAGAAAAGGAGCAGGAAAAAAAGCACCTATTAGATATAAACCCTTAGAAACAGAATTAAATGCTCACAAAACAACTTCCTTTAGAAGATTCTTCCTTTGAGGTGTGTATAAAAGAGAAAACAAAGAAAAATATCTGTCACTCTCTTTATGAGTAATTTTTCATTCTCCAGTGTTCATGACTTAGATCAATTACAGACACATCAGAGTTCAGGTTTACTCACTCTGCATCCAGCACATTTGTATTGTGCACTTCTACTGCTTAAAGTTTCCCTTTGCCTTGAATGTTTCCTGAACTGCATGAGACAAGATTCCAGTTTAGATCATTTTGGTAGGTGTAGACTAAAAATTCCATCCCCTCGTGCTCACTCTGAGAACCTGCATAGGAGGCAGGTCCAGTCCCACCATCCTCATTGCCCCAACACCCCATTGCTGTTCTTTTGTCACCTATTAGAGTAACCTGGTGGTAGTCAATAGTTCTTAGGCATAAATGAGGGCAAATCTTAGAAGTTAAGAAAAGGTGTTATTCTATGAGCTGGGGTGGTACTGCCAAAATACCCACAAGTGCTGATTAAACTCATCTGTAATAGAGCTCTGTAAAGTTTAGTAACCCAACTAGTAAAGCAATTTTTGGCAAACATTACATTGTATAGACACTAAAAGAGTTTCAAGTTCCTGTTTCTGAAATAGAAACTGCAAAATCCATAGAACTCCACCTAACTGGTTCTTGATTTTTAAGTATAAAATACAATCTTTATAACAAATTGAGTTTTAATTTACTTGTAACATTAATTGATGCTGCCTGGTAACAGTTTGCATACAAAATATGTACAGTATCACACATTTGTATACCCAATCCTCAATACATATATTATTCAGTGACTAGGAGCAAAATCCACTGCAGAGTAATGAACTAACCATCCAAAGATAAGGAATCAATGCAGTTAAAATGACTGAGTACATGCTTAATGATATTCTCATGATCCAGATCTGGTATTTGGAGAAACAGAAAAATTCTGTAAATTCCTTGATGAAGTTTAAGACATTTACAGGTCAATAAATTGTGAGTGCCCTTCCACTTCAGTTAAGCAAATACTTGTTTGTAGTTAGAAATAAAGACTGATGTTGGGGAATGAACTTTGTTTCAGTTCAACAGCTGCATATTTACACTAAAACAAGCATTCTGCATCCTCATTGATTTTATTGAGACTTGGCAAAATAAGCTCTGATTTATGTTCGGATTCTAATGAAGGTAACCAGCTATTGTTATTACTGGAATGCACAAAGACTTCTTTTGTGTTCCCAAAATCCCCTCCCATACTAGGTACTAACACTACACTCAACTTGCTATTTTGGAGGTCTTGGTGGTGGGGAAAGTATTTACGGGTGGTGGAGGAAGGGTAGTGAAGATAAGGCTGGAATTCTTTTAGCCATCATGTATCACAGATTTTTGGAGGTGTTATAAGGGAGTGGGATTAATATTCACATTACTGCAGATTTCAAGAATCAGATAACATTTTTACAGGATTTATGACACCTCTTGGGCTTCCCAGCTATCAGATAAAATTTTTATGCAGAGATGTCCTGTATCAATCTTGAAAGAATAAAGTAAATTTATTTCCTATTCTAGGTAAGGGATCTGGGTCAACAATGTTCCTCCATTTTCTAGCAATTTACTTGCTCAATATTTATATTACCCCTGTTTTACTCTTTCAAGTGGCCTCTAGAACAAGTCTGTTTCCTCTACACAGTCACTTTTCAAGGATACTTCACAACTCACAATTTTGGTGTTCGTCTCTTAGTGGATGAAGCCTGCAGTTTCCATCCTAAGATAACTCTGTAGCCATTCTTAAATCCAACTAATTCTGAAATACATTCCCAGTCATTAAACTGGAGCTGAGGAACAAAATCCTGTATAGTCAGATCATGCTATAAACAAGGACTTGAGGGCTGGGATTTTGGAAACCTTTTAGTAGCTTCTAAACCACAGAAAACAAATGAGTTTCCACACGTTAAATCTTCCTGTGTCTGACTTTTATGAGATGATGATGTGGTGATGCCCAGTGATACGGCTTCTGGCTGATACCTAGATTTTCAAGGATGTGAGCTAAGATTTAGTTAATGTCAGCTGTAGCTGGTAATGGTGAAAATGTACATGCTAGCAGTTCTGAGCAAGATCTGGTGCCTTGCCATAAGAGCTGGTGTCTTGGTATACATTTGAAGTTATTTGGAGCTATCACCCAACTAAAACTCAGCACTCCCCTCCCTGCTGTGCTGTTCTCTTCATGCACCAGTCTCAGCTCACTCTGGTGCCTTCTTGTGCTACCAAGAACACAGAGTAAACAGGTGTAAATATTTTGATATCTGAAACCCAAATTCAGAGGCTCAGGGTCTGGTAGAATGAAATCCTTACTATGGAGAATGGCTCACATTTGACAGAGCTTCACCTTGCCCTGGGGTGTGAAGGATGGCAAAATAACTTTCTTTGTCCATAAAACAGTTTAATTGTTCTGAAATATTTGTTGTTATATTGTTAAATATTTCATTGTTGTAAAAAAAATGGTTATTTTGTTGAAATTTTAATGGGTTTCTTATTTTGCCTGCTCAGGCCAGCAATTCACAGTTATTTAAAACCATCATTTATGACATGAAAACAGCTGTTAAAATTTTTATCCAGACTGCAGAATTTTGCCACTAACAAAATCACTGTTATTTCAATTTTTGTTTAGTCCGTGGTATAATAATATATTCTAGTGTTATGAAGAGCAAAGGAGCCATTAAGTACTATAACCAGGCTTATGTATACAATGTTGTACAAATACTTAATTCACTGAATTAGTCCCCAGAGCTATCCAACATTTCAGCTTCAAGATTCCATGTATGGTACACAAGGCATTGCAGCTTGAACACATCTCACATTGTTATTACTTTGGATTTGTATCCTCCTCCTTGTGTGCTGCACAAATTTAATTCAAGATTTCTCAGTTACAAACAGTCTAAACATGAGTATTTTGAGGTAAAGAATCTACATTTTACCCCCAAAGAGAATTTAGTTGCAAGGATTCACTGATGTTACAGAATGAGACAAAGAGCAGAATTTGTCCTTTTGTCTAAGAACTTGTAAAAGCTGAAACTCTTTGTGATTTTAATCAAAGAGCAAAAGTATTAATGAAGGTCTTAGCAATTTTATTTTTGTAAGGAACTTGGGCTTTAAGTCTTGAGTGCCTCAAACTACAAGAGCGTCATGGAACTTGAACTACTGTGGAAAAAACATGATGAAAAGATCTTTCTTTGGGGTTTGTATGTTTGGGGTTTTTTTCCTTTTTTTCCCCTTGCCCCAAAAAAAGTTTCTACTGATTAAGAGCTTTCTGAATATTTAACAGTTGAATTTTGGCATATAAGGGGAAAATTAGTATTAGACTCCAAGAGTCAGCTTCCACATTCAATTATATCAGTTTTCCCCAATTTAAGTCAGAGACTGTTCTTAACCCATCTAAACCTAAAAAGAAGTTAGACTTATACAAGGGGCTCAAAGAATGTGTATGACACACAAAGGATAGAGGACAGGATTTAGGAAACAATAAAACTTAGATTCATTAAAAAGAATAAGTTGAATGGATTTACCCACTAAGTGAATAGAACTCTATACTGGGAGATGCAAATGTGAATGCTGATGTCACACCACTACATCCTCTTATCTCTGCACTCAAAACCAGAAATTATCCAAAAACACCTATCCATTCCTTTTCCAAGGGTTGCATTATCACAATTATGACAAAATAAAACCACAGACTTAAATCAACCAGAAAATGTAAATAATTAATACTTCCTACAGTGCATGACCAATTACCATTTTGGAAGGGGTAAGAAGTGTAGAAAAAGAGAAAAGGAGGAATTATGTTTGTTTGCCCAGATTGTTAATGCTATTCCCCAAAGGCACTTTACTACTTTTTAATTGCAATTACAGACACACCTGTGCTGGCATGTCCTACAACCATTACTTTAAATGTTTCCAAATTTCCCTTTTCTGTAAATTTCTTTTTTTTAATGAAGGCAGGATGACATAGGAGCTTGAAGTTTGGTTGCTCCATAGAGACAAGGGTTTATAGACTTCAAATAGAAACCTTGCTTTACTCTTAACAGATGAAAACTGTACAATTGCCTGTGGGTTTTTGTAAAGAATTCCTATCTTTTGTAATTTCAAAAGTTTAAAACCCAAGTGAATCAATCCTTATTCTCAATAAAATGACAATGAGCAACTGAAAAGATCTCACAGAGTAACACCTACATATTTTTTAACATATTTATATTAAATACATTGTGGTGAAAACCATATCCATACACCAAATAGAAATGTCAGAGGTTTAGAAATGCCCTACAATTCCTATTGCCATAGCTATTAACAAAAAAGCCTTGTGGGGTGATTGTGAAAAGAAGTATTTATCCTACCAAGGACTGATGTCTACATTAGTAGGTAGAAAAGACAAAAGGGTAAAATTCAGTTGTTTAAGGTTAATTTTATTGTACTTCCTATTTTTTACTTGATGTTTCCAATGACAACTAACCATGCTGGCCTATTCTGAATAAATTCCACAAAACTGAGTGCCAGAAAAAAATTACTTTCTGAAAACTGACAAGGCTTTTAGGCAAAGCACAAGTATTTTACTGTTAGTAGCAAAATATGTTTGCAAATACTGCTAATAGTTAATTTGTTTTAAAAATACCAGTGATGAGTAATTTGTTTTATGTCTCTTGTTTCAAAAGTAACCAGTGTCACAGATGCAAATCTTCTTCTTTTTTACTCTCTCATCCTTTCACTTTTGTGTTCACTACAGTAATGACAGATACACATAGGGATGATTTGTAATTAAATTAAAATCAGCAATAAGAAGGTGTGCAGAATGCATTTACTCCAAAACAATAAACAAGCACAAGATTAATTGCTTGCAATATGCCTACCTTTGATGTGTGAAAATAAAGATGATGCAGCACCTGATCACCTTCGAATCAATTCAACATCCACCTGGCAGAAAAGCACATTATTTACCGCCAATTTAGACAGGTTCCATGAAAGAATTTCCAAGACCTCTGATGGAGGCACCAGAACAGAAAAAAAATTATATCCATGTAGCTCTTCTCCCTCTATTACAATGACTTAGACCAATTTCCACAGAAGGAAAATATCCCCCAAATGTCTATAATTCAAACAATGTGGTAGAGCAAAATGTAGAATACATAACTACTCATTTTTAGACCCTCTGATAACAGGGAAATATAATCACCATCGGCACAGTATATGTCTTTTGTTGTGATTTTCCATAATTTCCTATGTATTCACAGAATTATACTTACAAAACCCACAAAGAAATGAAATACAGAAGAGCTCCTTAGCAGTGGCATCTAATTTCATTGACATTGTGTTTTGAATCTCTGAGCACTCTCTTGAATTGCACTGTAGCACAGTAAGACTTATTAAATACACCAAGTATACAATTATGTACACAATGAAAATAAAGAGGAAAATATGTGGTAATAACAAATACCATTTATCCTGTATGCAAAATTCTATTACTCTGCTTCTAAGTTCAAAAGTGTAAGAGAGTTCACCCTGCTTACTTTCTTCGGGTATCTGTAATATTTACAGAGGAATCTTGGATTAGTGTTGATTTTCTTTGTTTAACTGGAAAAGCAGTTCCATTTCAGTGGTGAGTGATGATGGTACAGATCATCTGAAGGCTTGTTTAGATTTAATTCTTTATGGTATTCATCTAAAATGCATTGCTGTCAAAGGAATAGTTTACACTGGATTTCAGCAAGGTCGCAAGTCAAAATCTATATTCAACAGATTTGGGAAAGTACTTTTCTCCCACACAAACCTTGTAGATATGTCTGGAATGCCAGAAACTTGAGATTTTGAGATGTGAACAACTGAATGTGAAGCAATGTAACAGTGCAATTCACAGTAAATGGAATAAACTACGTTGTCTAGCAGTGCTAAAATATTTACACCCCATCCCCACATGCATCTATACTTTCTTTTTACATCTCCCACACAGATGTCACCCTTTTGTAACTGAATGTACAGAATAAAGAAGAAAGGGGAAGTCAAGTCACTAGTTTCTAATTTTGTTCTCTTCTAGTAGCTATGGTGTATTAAGAGTCCAAAGTGAAAATATAAGTGTGCAAACGTTCATATAATAGGATTTCACCTTCAAGCCTGCATCATGTCACATGATGCAGGAATGATCTGTATTTTCACAATTTCAGGAAAGAAGTACATTTGTATAAACAGATCAAATATTTTAAAAACTAACAAACAAAGAAAAAAAGCAAACAAAACAAAAAAATGCCACATTTTGCTAAATATGAAAATACTTAAGATATGAAGACTAGCAAAAGTAGCAATCCTTTCATTCCTAAGCAGAACACGAAAGCTCAGTGAAAAGCAGGGAGATAACTTACATTATGACTACAGGCAACTGGTGATGCTAAAATCTGCTTAGCTCCTTGGAGATTGGCTGCATTCTTTTCCTATCAGATGACCACTCGAGTTTCACAGGCTGCTCTACAGCTCTTTTTTACAATAGGGAGCATTCTGCCCCAGCCCTGGCAAGTTGTCATTGATTGTTTCAAACGCTCTGTATTCAGCTATTCACGGAATGATTCATTGGCTTTTCAGACTGTAAGCCAGCCTAGTGTGTCAAATATGCTTCTGAAGATAAAGGCATTTGTAAATGTAAAGGCATCTGTAAACTCAAAAGGTGTTTAACTATGTATGCAGCCCTTACAAAGCTCAGGCAGCAAGCGTGAGACTGCTCCCGGTGAGAAAGAAAGTAATTCAGCATCACTTCTCCTCTTTCTGAATTCAGACTGCAAAATAAAGATTTAGCAGGCTCCCACATGATGAAGTTAGGAATTTTAACAATATATCAGCACTGGCCTACCACTATTTCTCTATTTTCTGCACCACAGAAATGTTAACAGTGTGTCTCCCAAGGAGCTGTGATCCCTTTACAGCGTGAAAATTGTATAATACAGGGGCTGGAAGGCCTCAGTGGGCAAATCTACTGGCAACAAAACAATAACACTCTGGCATATATTTACAGACACAAAATCCTGGCTTGCATTTGAAGTAATTTACTCAGGGAACAGAAAAGAACCAAAGGTTTGAGTGGAGGAAAAGGGTGGAGAAATCCTAACATTTCAATACTTAATTACTCCCTAAAATTTCTTTTGAATCATGATTCCATTATCTTCTCACTTATTTCTTATATTTCCAGATCTCTTACTCAAAACTCTATTCCTTTTAGCAAGGCAGAAGGAAAAGCATAAAATTGTGAAAGCTGGAAAAAACCTCTGAGGTCACTGAGACCAACAATTAACCCAGAATCACCATGTTCACCAGTAAACCAAGTGCCACATCCACATACCTTTTAAACACTTTCAGGAATGATGATTCCACCTCTTCCATGGGCACCTTGTTCCAATGCCTGACCACCCTCTCAGTGAGGAAATGTTCCCCAATATTCAAGCCTCCCCTGGTGGAACTTGAGGCCATTTCCTCTCATCGTGTCACTTGTTACCCAGAAGACTGATCCCCACCTCACTATAATTACAGATTTAGGTTGGATAAGACTTTTAAGTCATTGAGTCTGACCATGAACACAGCACTGCCAAGTCCACTAAACCATGCTCCTCACTTCCACATCTACTGCATTTTAAATACATCCAAAATTGGTGACTCTACCTCTGCCCTGGGCTGCCTGTTCCAATGCTTCACAATCATTTTGGTGAAGACTTTTTTTCTAATATCCAATCTAAACCTCTCCTAGGCATATCTTGAGGCCATTTCCTGTCATCTTATTGCTGATTACCTGTGAGAAGAGACCACCCCCATATGCCTAAATCCTTCTTTCAGAGAGCTGTAGAGAGTGATAAAGTCTCCAGTGAGCCTCTTTTCTCCAGGATAAACCCTCTCAGGTCCCTCAGCCTAACAAAACTTGTGTTCCAGACCTTTCACCAGCTCTGTTCCCTTCTCTGGACTCACTCCAGCACCTCATTGTCTTTCCTGTAGTGAGGAGCCCAAAACTGAACACACAATTTTAGGTGTGGCCTCACCAGTGCTGGTCACAATTCCAAGCTGGCTGGGAATGATGCTCTGATTATCCTGTTCACTCAAGATGTGATGGCACTAGAGATGATCTGCTCCATGATGCCTTCCCTGGCGCAAGGTGAAACTGAGACCTGCAGTTCTCCAGATTCCCCATCCAGCCATTCTTTTGGATGTTTGTTACTTTTGCTAACCTCCAATCAACTGGGACCCCCACTTTGAGTAGGGCTGCTGGTAAATTATTGAATTTTGCTTGATGACCTGTTCTGGCAGTTTCCTTGGCACTCTTGGGTGGATCCCATCTTGCACCATAGACTCATGTGTGTTTCAGTAGTGCAGCAGACCTCAGCAAAAAAGGATAACTTCCCCCCCCCCAGTTAGTTCAAGTGAAAAAATTAGTTCCTCCTCCTTTAGGATTAATGAAGACAAAGTGAGTGTACACTGGGGGAGGTCTCCTAGTGAAGAAGGAGCATAAATAAGCCCAAAGCAACTCTTAAGTTTAAATAAAACACAGGGTTAGCATGTTAACTCTTTTTCTCACTGACTCGTGAAGCTGTGTGTTGCACTGTAACTCAGAAGGTTCCACAGTGATCTTTCACGGTTTTGAGTCTCCCCAAATCTTGTAAGTTATGTGTGAAATAGCAGATCGTATGGAGTTGAGAAAAATGAGTGCAACAGGGGAGGAACCAATAGGTATACAATGCATATTTTTAGTTTGGTGGTACCTCTTACTAAAAAAAAAAAAAATGTGGTGCTGGGAGGACATACTATATATACATGTAAGTGCCCCCAAAATAGCACACTCACAAAGTAGAAAAGTAGAAGAACAAGTTGTAGAGTTGTTGCACGCTCCAAGAAAAGACAGAAACCCCTTTAAAATAGGAAATCGTTAAATTGAAAGATCAAGAAATAGCACAAGCACAAAATGCTGTATAGAGGGAATTCAAGGCAAGTAACAGTCAATGTGTACAAATGATGTGGCACAATGGATTCTGCCTACAGTGAAGAACTTTGTTATACCCACACCTACTTTCCAACTTCCCTAGAAAAATCAATGCCTTTCAGTGCTTGCTGAGCCAAATGGGGAATGCCAATGAGACTCCAGTTTGTTTTGACACAGCACCCAGTTACACCTCTGAAGAAACAGGCACAGAATTTGTCATCATAAAAAGAACTTTCGGGGATGAAAAACTGCATGTTACAGCCCTGTTGGCAGTGCTAGCAGATGGCATGAAATTGCCACCATATGTGATCCCGAAGCGTAAAACAATGCCGAAGGAACAGCTGCCTACTGGAATAATTGCTAGGTGTCAAAACCAGGATGGATGTCTAAAGACTTAATGAAGGATTGGCAGAACGTTGTTTGCAATAGGTGACCAGGTGTTCTATTAAGAGAAAGGAGAAATGCTTGTCCTAGACATATTCAAAGGAACCTACCACTAGCAAAGAGTAATGTCTGGGAAGTTAATTCTGTTCTCTGGTCATGATTGGAGGAGAACATTCACAGCTGCAGGTGTCTCCATGTATTAGCAAACAAACCCTTTGAAGACCATTTGAAATCTATTCAAAATGGCTCTAGAGGTGTGATCATGTTATATCTCCTAGGGAAAATAATATAGTTGAGTACAACAATGGAGTTAGACAGAACCATATCAGATAAACACAGAAACTGAAATTTGAATGTTTTGAGTAACTCCATATTTCATTTTCCATATTGGAATCAAAGACAATTTGCTTGAGTTCAAAGGGAAAGGGGTTCAGAGGCAAAACTCTGAAAATGAACAAGAAAGCGTATATGAGCAGGAGAGAGAATTAAGGGAAATGAAGAGGGATGAGACATGCAATAAATATTTTTTTTGTTTGTAACCTTCTAGTCTGGATGGAAGGAGATGTTGCCTTCTGTTCAAATCTGGTTAATATAGTAGGTCACTCTGATGCTCAGGCTCAACATCCCAACTGCACTAAGAGGGAGGTCAGAGCTGCCTTGCAGAACCCCTGTGTACCATGAGCTAGGACCAGCCACATGTCTGGGGAAGAGACAACAGAGCATCTTCTCCACTTGCTCCAATTTCATTTGAACTAGTGGAATTCAGTTGGAAACAGTTCCATTATCAGAGCATCTCTGCCTTTCAGATTAAAGACAATATCACAGGCTTACCTCTCACACAACAGCTCACATTTCCACAACATGGCCTCACTTATTCCTAAAACCACAAACCCACAAAACCAGAAAACAACAAGCCCCAAAACAAAACAAAAAACCAACCCTACCCCCCAAAAATCCACACATCTGCAACCAAACAAACAACTAGTTCCAGCCATATAAAGCGTCTCTCTCCGCACAGGGTAAAAAAATTTAGTCAGAAGTCGGAATTTTTTTATGAACTTCTCATATATCCTCCTGGATTTTGGCCCATCATTCACATCCTTTTTTTTTTTTATCCCTGAACACAGGATTGCAATAGGTGACTTTGAAACGTCTTGGGTTTTAAATCAACAATGCACATAAGAATACAACTTTGTGTTACTTCTGTATAAATATATCTAGACACGCATTTATAAACTCACAGGAGTCCTTACAAAACTTCAAAGCTTACCCACACTATTGAGTTGCTTTTTCCTATTGCAACATTCAGAGGCATATCAGTTTGAACGTTCTGTTGTGATCGTAGGCATTTCTGCATGAAAAATCTTCAGCATGAAGAAGTGCCTAACAAGAATATAATCGAGGCTGTATAAAGAGATCAACTGCTCCCTGCCATGCTTAATGTAACATTTTGTTAATGACAGTTCCTCCCAGAAGCATCTAAAATTTCTGAATTTAAACACAAGTTTAAATTCAGTTGGAAATTTTAAGACCTGTGGAGATTGACACAGTTCTTGCTCAGTTCTATTGGAGTAGCACTGGGAGCTGGTTTCTCCGTGGTGCTTATGGAGCATCCATTTTTAAGAGAGTGCTTTAAAAGAGTGTTCTGGAGCTGGAAGAGTTTTAAATAGATTAACTGGGTATTTGTGTCTTTACTACTTCCCAGTAGCTACACTAACTTAGGACTAAATATTTCTTGGACTGATTTACTTCATCCTCAGCTACATCCTTTATCTGCACTGAGATTTGTCTTGGTAATTAAAGGAGCAGAGTCAGTGCCCAGACAACCATTTGAGTAGAGTGATACAAAGACACTTTGGTGTCACCTTTGCTCACACATGGTTTTGGTGTGATTCTTACTTCGTGACATCGCTTCCCAAACTCAGTCTGTGTTACTTTAAAATAAGTCCTTAGATCTAAAATTTAAAGTGAAATGAAGTGGCACAATCATTTAGCCTTGTGGCAAATAAGTTCAGCATTTGCACATGTTGAAAAATATGGAGTTGCTATATTAAAGTTAATTTAAATTTATCTTCAATATGGTTCATATTTTTCACTTTTTAAGACAAATCCATGTGAAAGAAGTGTACCTTGGCTTCTTAAATATTGCAAAGGAAAGATGCTTAAATTTATAGATCCCACAGAAGCTTTAACTCTGTTCTCCTATGCACATACTTTTTAACAAGACCTTTCAGTACATGATCACATGCAGCACTTATGGGGAAACAGGCTGCTAGCTACTGCACATTGTTAGATTTATGGAGTGGGCTGGGAGTAAGTGTTGCTTAGGAGGTGGTAAGTACTAGGTTTTTAAACAGGTAAAGCAATACTCCGCTTCTGGCTTCCTGAGAAGTGATCTCCCCTTTAGGATCAATTTTCTATTAAAATAAATAATTCCACTGAAATCAAATTTCAGGCAAGATAAACAGGTTCTTGGCTTGCCTTCTCTATCTGTGGAATATATGGAGGATATTAAAATTATCTGTTCCAAACAAAAGATATTTCAGCACACTGTCAAGAAAAAAAGCAGTGCAGTCCAATGTCTGAAGGTTACTTCTGCAAATATTATTAGCCCTAGACCTAACTCTTTATATCTTTTAGGACAACAAATCTAATTTATTAATTATAAAGAGTTTAATATTTCTCTGACAATTGACAGGACAAATATTTAATAGAAAGATTCCTTAAGTGCAATGTGAGATCACCATGAGATAGAGTGTGATGTGTGTCTGACAAAAGAATGAACTTAGTTACTATTGACAGTGGGATATTAATATTTCTAATTTATTTCTTCACACTTCTATGTGCAGCTAGTTTTATAGGGCCAAAGTTTCATTTTCCTTGTGTTAAAATTACTTAGAGGTGAAAAAAAAAATCATCTCTCCAAAACTATATTCACTGTTAGACCTGCACTTCCTTTACAATGGTCTATGCAAAAAGAAATGTGGGTCTCAGTCTTGTTTCCAGTCTATGTAAAATCTCTTGCAACTGAGTCTCAGTGGGCCAGTTAAATAGCCAAAAAGTGAATTAGCATGGAGACAAAGGATGTCTCTGAACACGAAGTTAGTAACAGATTTTTTCGGAATAAATAAGCATATGGTAGACCAGAATAACAGTGGCTTCAGTGCTGTATCACAGCAGACACGTGCAACTCAAGGAGATTCCTAACAGACTTAGCAATGAATGGCGACTTACCCTCAGAGAGAATAATATAGTCAAGATCTCAGTGTTCTTTCACAAAGAAATCATTTATGTCAATTATAAACATGAATTGGAAGATATATGTCTTTGTTGTTTCAAAACTAAACATCAAAACATTTCATCTGAGAATGATGAAACAAAATGCTCCAATTCCTAGAGAAAAAAAAAAAACAACACTAACTAACATAAATCAGTTTTTAAGACTGAACATTTGAACAGATCCAGGACAAATTATTTTTTTGTTGTTAGCAATTATTTACCTCAAAATGCTGCTTAATTTTAGCCATAAGCATTACAGACACTGCTGATCATTCCAGCTTGGTTGGTGAGGAGTATCAAAAACAGGAGCTTTAGCTATGGGGTTTTGTTCAGTTTATTCCAAAGCACAGGAACAAAGCCACAAAGCCAGGATAAAACCATTCACATGGTGGTTCCTGTTCTGCCACTATGGGAGCCTAGACCTGCAGGCTTCACAATTTCCCCCATAATCCAGTCTGCAGGATCAAGCCTCAGGCGTTGGGAAATAGAAAGTGTGTCCACATGGAGATGAAGTCTCTGTTGGCATTCACAGTGCTGTAGCCCAGATTTACAGGAATAGGAATGTGTGGATTGAAAGCGGGGAAAATAAAATACTTTGTGATCCCAGTTTGTGACTGTGCAGCAGAAGAGTGGAAAAGCTGCAAGGTAAATTGAAGATATATTTGTGTAGACTCTGTAGCAGTACTGGGAAAGCAGCAGATCCCAAACGAGCTAAGTGGCTGTAGCCTGCAGGGATGAACTATGGAGCAGCCCAAGTTTTCAGGAGTCAGGCATTGCTCTTGGGGAAGGGAAAGGAAGGGATGGAAGCAAGCTACCTCCTCTGTGTGACAGGCTGGACAGAGACCTGAAGGCTGCTATCAAGAGAAGAACCCTTACCATCTAAATTTGGAAAGTATTGTTCAAACAGGAGAGTGCCTTGAGTTTTTTTCAGAGCTCTAAACTCTGAGAGTCAGTTCTGTACTTGCCAAAATAGAGCTTGGACTTTATGACCTTGAGATTGAGCTGTAAGGCTCCCAGAAATATCAGAAGTATATAAATATATTACTTCTCAGTATTGCAGATGTTTTTCTGTCAATTGTCACAGAGATCTTTTCTCAGAAAACACACTGAAGTGTCAGTGTTGTCGGCAAACCTCAGAGAAAACATCAGTCATTCTAATTAAAGAGCATCCAGAAATTGTTTTTCCTTATATACTGTTGACCATCAAAGAATATATTGGAAAAGACCATGGCCTGCTGGTGGGATGATGTTGTTAAAAAACTGAAACCTAGCAAATACTGACATCTTATGCTTTTGGCAGAATTTATTGTTCCAAATTCATCCACATATGAAATATTTATCCATAAAGCTAAAGAAGAAACAAGAATCTTAGGAAAGTACTAACAAGACAACAGAAAGTAAGAGCCAAAGTAAAGGGAACTGCTCTTAAAGAGAAGACCCTGCTGAGAATTTGTTTCAGAGGACATATTGCCAAAACATCCACAGTAAAAAGAGCCAAAATTTGCAATACAGTTTAATACTCACCACTCTGTGCTTTGTTAGCAATCTCCATCTCCAGATTTTTAATGCCTGGTGACAGTGGCACTTGGGTTTTGTCTCTTCCTCACTTACACCTCTGAAGGGAATCGATGGCTTTGTCCTTTCCTTCATCTGCTGAGCATGGGGGAATATCTGGGAATCACAGCACTGAAATGATATTCATAAGGAAAAGAAAATCTCCAGTTCTAGCACTAAGATAATATAATAATATTTGCCCAAGCTAAAGGGTCAGGAATTTGGGGAAAGCAGGGATATAACATTATCCCATTTGACTGAAGTCTGCAAGTATCAAAATAAAAGGCAATGCCATTCCTGTCGTAGCAAATCCAAATCCAACTCAGCAAGCTAAATGCCTTTCAAGCACCCAAATCAATGGAATATATGAATGGGATAATGGGATGCTGTTAGCTTTTCTTGATCCACTTGTTTGAAGGATGATTTCTCTAAAATGCTTACATCAGCCTTACATTTACTTTCTCTTCTTCACATTTTTTCCCAGACTAGGCAAATTAGATGATGTAGAACACACGCCCCCCCAAAAAAAAAAAAAAAAAAAAAAAAAAAAGAGAGAGAAGTGAAAGGCCTTGTTTTCCAGAAGCACTCAAGGAAATTAGTGACAGATTCAACACTGGCATTGCTTACAGGAAGTTATTGCTTACCACCCACAAATCATTGCACATGTATGTTGCTTTTTTCACAGTGAAGAGATGATGAAAAAATGCACGAATAGGTTAAAACCCAGTATTTTAAGAATTCCTAACCTCTCAGTTTAGATTTAACCCTTAATTATCAGTCATACTTCTGGATCAAAAAGTCAAATAGTTTAGATATTAATTTCAATCATTTTTGCCTGCTTAGCCAGAATTGCAAGGAACAGCATATAGGTACCTCTACATATCGGTCACATTTGTAGCTAATAGTTTTTTATGTTCATTCTGTTTAAAATATCAGACTCCAGAATGAGTTACAGTCCTCTATTAGAGAGAAAAACAGCAATGTAATATTCAATGATGCCCAACAATTTCTTCATTATTCTTTGTTCTTGAGTCATACAGATTCTTTTGTGCTAAAATCTCTCAGTAGGACTTGACCAAATTTTTCTGATTAACTTTTCGTATTCTTTCTTTTGCTAAGAATTTTTGGCTAGAAAGAAGTATTCACACTATGTTTTAAGCTAAAAGCAGAGAGAAAAAGATACAAACAACTTCTTCAGTATCTGTTCTTCAAATTATTTGAAATTCCATTGGCTTTTGCTCCTCAGACCTTGATTTTATGCATAAAAAGACATCCTTGGGCTTCAATTTAAGGTATCTCACGTGTCACCTTTCAGAGCAGACAAATAAGTAGGTCTACTTTTGCAATTTACCTTCACTACTCCCCAGTAAAGAGAGAGACAGACTTTAAATGCCATCACCACTTTTTAAGGGATGGCCATGCTTTTTAATTATGTTCCCTAGCTTCTACTCATATTGACATTAATCCTACTGGATCATATTGTGTTATTTCCATTGATTACAACGGGCTTTGGATCCAGCTGACTGAGAAAAGTAAATCCTGGTGTTTGTCCACTATGCTGCATTGTGATGTTTTAGAACATTCCATGCAGAGAAAAATATCCCCAAATACAAAATCATCACTTTTACAACCCAACAAAATAGAGAAGCAGGGGAACCAAAGAAAGATACTGAAAGTAAGAACAAGAGGGAAACAGCAACAGTGAGAGGGAAAAAAACCAAAGCAACAGAAGAATTTAAACTCTGCAGTGTTTCAGCATGAAGGGACACAACAGCAAGGTGAATTTGTCTCATTTTTTCATACAGTTGCCAACTGATGCTCATGGTGGGAAAGGGAGGCCGCTTCTTACTAAACTTAGTGAGGAAAAATATAAGGTAAAAATAAATTATAAATACACCTCTTTAGGAACTTAAAAAGTCAGTGAAGTCTTGACAAAGACTTAAATTATTAAAACCAGGAAAATTTTCTTAACATATATATGTGCATATATGTATTGGTAAGGGTTAGTCCAAATTTAAACTAGAGAAATTTTTTCTGTGAAATATATTTTAAAATACTAAACTGCTTCAGCAAGGGCAATATTTAGAAAATGTTAACATTATCAAGAGATGCAAAATAAAGATTAAAATTAGTCTGACCTTACTGCTTTGGAATTTACTCTATTTTGGAGCTGTATGTCAAGGCTTTGCATGTCTATGAGAATCTCAAATACAGTACTGGTTGCATATTCTCCTTCTTCTGGGCATCAGAAATATTGCAGCAAGGTTAAGAAAAACATAGCAAGTATTCAGTGAAATTACCTTGTACGTAAAAAACAATGAACAACAATCTTGAAATGGTGATGGAACTTGGAATGATCACAGCTTTCTCTTTCTTTTAATCTAATGGAGCTGAGTCTGTTCCCATCTTACTGGTAATAGTCCAATGGGGATTTGCCACAGAGATGAGAAAGGACAAAGAATGTTAATGAAAACATGCATAATAATACAACTACTGAAATATTCTACCTCTGTGTCACGGTTTAAACCCAACCAAACCCCCCAGACCCACTCATTGGTGGTCTCTACTAGAAGAAGAAAAGGCCTTGGCTCTGTAAGAGCCCTGTTCAGCAATAACAGAAAACATCTCTCTGTGATCAACCCTATTTCCAGCACAAATTGAAAGCACAGCCACACCCTCACAAGCCGCTGTGAAGAAAATTAACTGTACCCCAGTGAAACCCAGCACACCACACCAAGAAAAGTGTAGCATCTATAATGAGGTACAGAAAGTCATGGGATCTCCCATTAATGAGATAAATTGACCATGGATTGGATCCACTGGGGAATTCCCAGTGCTTGACAAGAGGGCTGAAGGAAAATGCAGTTTCCACCACAGTGCAAGGGGGTGACCTGCCTTGTCACCCTGATCACCGCATTGCTGATTTGTATGGCTAATGGCCCTCTCTCTCCAACATCAGGGCTGAAAGAACATTGCAAGCTTATTAATTAGATAGAGCACAAAGTGCCGGTTCATTTGCTGCAGAAGCAGCTCCTTTTGAAGGTTATCACCTGGATTTCTAAGGCTCTGACCTATGACCACTATTTGCCTTTGCTGCTCACAAAGGATGCTTATATTACACTCTTGCAGAAGAGTTCCTCTGAAGCATGGCTATCCAGTCCTACATGCTCTACAGAAATACAGAGCCTAGAAATGATCTCTCAGTACCCAAACTTGACAGCAATCTGTTGAATATTATGTCAGATCTGTCTACACAAACTGTTATCGGGTTAAGGGTACGTATACTCTTAACTTTTCTTCCTTGTCGTGTAGAGTTATCTTTTTTGGTGTTGTAAGGAAATGCTGACATTCTTTTTCAAAATTCATTTCCCTTAACACAACACGATGAATTAATCTAGTCAAACTCCTCTGCCTAGATATATACCAAAAAAAAAGAAAAAAGTCCTTCTGAGTTCAGTGTCTAGATTAAGCTTGCTGTTCTGGATCAAGACACAAGTAGGATTTCAAACATTTCATTAGTTCAGCATTGCTTCTTGAAGCATGAATCATCAGTGTGATGGCTACTGTGACTCAGCCACAGGCATCTAACTTCCCTTATTCACTGTATCTGCATATGAGCTGCCTGGTCTGGCTTGGTAAATTTATAGTTCTGGGGCCTTGCATTGCTGTGCTTAGTCTAACAATGACCAAGTTTCTTGTTAGTGTGGATGTAAATAATTTCTTTCCCAACACATAAATTAGAATACATTTAGAAAACATCCACCTTGGAAAACAATTTAGTTAAGGAGAAAAGGAAGTATCACTGTGTAATTGAGTCAGTGAGGTAAATGAAGATCCTTCTACAAGAGCAGAGAATCATAAAACTGTATCCAAAATGAAGGAAAATGAAATTTTCTGTCCACACACAATAGTACCAATGCATATTATAAAGCCACATAATAAATCATGAAAGGATTCTTTGCAGCAATAAGTAGATTTCCCTAAGTGACACTGCTTGTGTGACATTTCAAGCACACAAGTCTGAAGTGCTGACCTTGAATCCATCCACTGTAAGCCCCTCCCTACTCCCAGGTACCAACAATGGGTGCCCCAGAGGGAGGACCGGGAGAATATAAGTGGAAAAGGCAGTAGTATGTGGACATATGGACAAGCACATAGAAGTATTTTCTCAGAGTTCTTCTTCAGCCTTTAAAAACCCACAAATCTGTTACTTAAAGCCCAGTTGGTCAAATCACAGTACCAACCAAATTAACAAAAGATACACGTAAGAATAGCAGAGACAGACCTGTAAAAATTCTGTAGAAACATTTGGGGAGGTCCTCCAAGAGTCACTATATAGACTTTTCTAACAACACCAACTTGACACTCATCTGTGGTCAGGTAGGATGTCAGGAATACTGGGAACACACAAAAACAGCAGATGTAACTTTAGTGTTTTATAAACACAGTGTGCATTCACTGTTCTGAGTGTTAAATATTAGTTTAGTCAGCCCACCTCCAAAATGATATAGCAAAATAAGATATGTAAATTTAACAGGTATAAATCTTAAAATGTTAGAAGTGTTTAATAAGCTCTTAATAATGCCAGTAAACACAAATGGGCTTTAGCCTTTCAAGGAGACATCAAATGGAAAATAGGATAGAGTTAAAACAGTCAGAGAAAAACCTGCATCCCCAAGCATGATCATTGCTCCTCTGATGTTTCCTAAATTTGTGTATAACTTATCCTCATTTCTAAGCATCCAGTACTGGTCAGTCAGGCAGAAGGCATAATGTCAGGTGAACTTTATGTATAAATGTGTGGCTTTACATTAAAATAAATAAATAAATTGAGATGAATTTCTGGTTTTCTTCAAAGTAATTTATAAGGTAGGCTGAAATTTCACAGCAGGTTGTAAACTAAATGGGGCAATGCTGATTTGACTGTGGAGTTTTTCCTAATATGTTTGTTTCCTTCATGTGACAACTTTGTGGGGAAAAAAAGACAAAAAAATAAGCTTTTTCCTTCTGAACAGCCTTCCCTATCACATCTTGCAAAAATCTGTAACAATATTCAATCAGTCCAAAGGCTGGGATTGCAGAGACCTTCGACTGATGAAGTAGAGGACTGCTGGAGAAAAAATTATTTCAATCCACTTTCAGGATAAAAGATGAAATACAGACAAAAAATACTCAGTAACATCTTGTGCTTCACAGCCCTTGTAGAAATGTGATCTTCTGAATGACCTATATTGCTGGGGATTCAATCAAAAGAGGTTTAATGGTGGGGCACAGGAGCAAGGAAGTCGTGGTGGAAGGCAGTTGGGTAGGTGGTATTTGGTAGCTCATTACAAGGCAGGTGATGGTCCAGAACATTTGCCTCACTTAAATATCAAAAGTAAAGGTATTAAACTGGAACACCTCTCCTATGAAGACAGGCTGAGTGTTGGGTTGTTCAAGCTCAAGAAGTCCCCAGGGAGATTTTACTGCAGCTTTTCAGTATACAAAGGAATTTCTCAGAAAGGCAGAAGCAGATTTTCTACCAGTGTCTGTAGTGACAGAACAAAGAGCAACAATTTTAAACCCAAAGAGGGCAGGTGTAGGGAGGGCATAAAAATGAATTCTTTAATGATGAGGGTGGCAAGACACTGGAACAGGTTCCACAGAGAGGCTGAAGATGTCCCATCTAGGAACATAGCAGGTGTTCAAGATTAAGCTGGATGAGGCTTTGAGCAACCCAATTTATTTGCCCCTGCCTAAGGGAGGAGGTTAAAATAGATGATCTCTAAAGGTCCCTTCTGACCCAAACCATTCTACTGCTCTGTGATTCTAAAGGAGTATCAGCACACACAAATATACAGTGATTCACAATTGCCTGGCCACCCGTACAGAATTGTCACTGAAATAAAAGAAAAACCCCAAACCAACCAACCCTGAAAGACAATCATTATTTTCCCTAGTAGCTGGATACTAGGAGACCTCGTTTCCTGAGCAGCCTTTGTGCATGGGCAAACCTAGTGATTCCTTGCTTGAAAACAACTAGTCAGAAAAATACCAGCTTTGTAGAACTTTGTGTAGGATGGGAATATTGAAGTTCTTAATTTAAACATTGTTTCTCTTTTGATTACAGAGAAACAATGGTGAAATGAAAAGAAACGTGCATTTTATCCTGCCTGATGACAAACAAGGGGGGAAAATAGCATCTTTAGTTTTCAGCAATATCCAGTGTGGGGAAAGTACAAAGGAAATTGAACAGATGTCTTCCTTTTACTGTGGGTTCTTTTTCAAACAGCTATTCCTATAATTTGGCAAGAGGAACAAGACAATCTAGCTTTCTGTATTTAAAATAAAAGAACCCAACAGGTTTACTTGAGAGATTAGTCACTGGGTACTTCTTACTTGTGACACCAGCTTCAAGATGCTGCATTACAAAGAAGTACCATGCAGCAGTTAGTTTGAATCCCTTAGGATTTTCAATGAAATCTGAAAAAATCCTACAGTAAAAGTATTTTATCCAAAGGAAGAGAATGGGATTATCAAATTGTTATTACACGTCAGAGACAGAGGGGCACATGATTCCTCTCAGTATCAATTTTAGCAACATACATAACCAGGTACACAACACAGACCACCATCATGGACTCAGAAACAGAAAGATAGATGTAAAAGACTAACACTAGATGCACAAGGTTGCCATTCAGATTTCTGATGTTTCAAACCAAGAAACTAAGATTTCATTACCTTAATTTAGCCAAATTCCAATGTTTTGGAAAGAAAATGCATCTGAATGCCTAAGTCCACCTGGTTTTAGGCTCTAACATAGAAATTTGAACCCCTCTCCTTCTTCATGGTCAGTGGAGAAAATTTCAGAAGTTAATTTAGTACATGAGTGGTTGCATATGGCTGTTTCTCTCTCCACTCACTGTAGAAGTGACAGGAAGAGAGGTACAAATGATCAGGGGAGCTCATTCAGCTCAGTCTCTCATGCTGAGGACAGCAATGCAATGCAATATCTATTTTAAAGACTCCACAAAGCACCATCATACCCAATTCAGTGTGAGTTACTAACGATTAGCATGATTGTGAGCAACTTAACAGCTTATGATACCTTGACACATACTTTAAAATTTGAATAAAGGTCACAAGTTCACAACTACAATTTATTATAAAAGGGCAGCAAAAGTCAACTGCACTGCCAGAGAACACTCTCCTTTCACTAATTGGGGTTTTTTTTGCATAAAACCTCCAGAAGACCCTGAGCACCCATGGTACTGAGGAGCACAGCCTTTCCTTGCCTCCATCCCCACCAACCTGATGCAGCAGAAAAACTCCAACTCCTGAATTAGGCAACTCTGCTCAGGTAATATGAATTTGACCACTGTTCTAGATCTATCATAGCATTTACAAACAGGTCATGAATTAAAAACAAAACAAAACAAGCTATTGCAGCACAGTAAAATACTTGCTTTGGAATAAAGCAACATCCAGGATACAGCCTCCAAAAAATTTCTAATAGCTGTCCAGAAAATTGCCCTGTCAAAATCTACTCCCTCTGTGCCACTTCAACAGCAGGAAGACCTGGATACCTAACAGAAATATTTCTGGCATGGAAAGCCTAGCACCAGCTAACAGAAAGGACATACACATACATAACACCAACACACAGACTTTGCCAGGGGACAAACAGCGCCTAATCAGAGCATGCTGCTCTCCAATAACTCTTGGCTGCAGAGTGTCCCCCTTGCTTCCACCACAGTTTAGCACAATTTAGAGATGTGATTGAGCTGTCATAACTTATCCAGGAACCTTCATCTGAGGATTACCACAGTTAAAAAATAAAAACAAACAAACAAAAAAACCACACACACAAAAAACCAACAAACAAACAAAACACAAAAAACAAGAGCAACTGTCCTGAAGTCAGTCTTCCCATATGTAACTCTTTCTGGAAAAAAAGATGGTGCAGGGGTGATGTAAAAATCACCAATTTGAAACACAGCCAGGGGAAGGAATTGGTAGGTAAAAGGATTTTGCCTCTGAGAAATTTTTGCACCTTCCAAAGACACACAATGAGAATGGATTAGTTATACTGGAAAGGTAAAAAAAAAAAATGAAGAAATCATGAGGTACATCATATAATTGAATTTAGCTAAGCGACCTACAATTAAAACTGCAATGATTTATTAAAGAAAAAGAATGTTTGCACTCACACATCCCAGAGCACAGGAATTTACTTGTTTCTCAAGTTACACATGAAAATTCCTACACCTCATAGTGATAATGTTCCCCATAAATTCAAATAGGTTATTACCCTCAGCTGATATATCAGAACAAGCCTTTCAAACCGTATCAGACAAGTGTAAAAATTCACAGAGATTAATGAATTAAAGATTCAAAACAAGCAACGTACCTTTGAATAAAATATATTTGCAAGTTTTTTCCATAAAGATGAGTTAATTTATTAGGCATATGTATAAGCTGATAGAGTTCCTGAAAATTTTATTGCCATTTCTAACTAGCAGAACCTTTTCTTTTTAATCAGTTCTTCCCCACTAATATTGAATCAAGGCTGGAAAGAAAACTGCTCCTTAAGAAGGGCGTGATACCTAATGTCACAGCTTACTAGTCCATGAATGTTCTTTGTTCTGGTTAGGCTTCCTGGATGAATAACTCAAATTCTTTTCTAATTTTATAGAAGCAGGTGGTACTGTTAGATTAACACCATATTCTCTTTCTCTGAACTTGCTACCTGGCCATAAATATACAGGAGCCAGGAGTAGGAATTTCCATACTCAAACTTCATCGCAACTTTTTGGGTTTGACACAATTCTTTATCCTAATGGGCTTTTATCCCCCATACACATTTAAATTCAATAATAAATAACCATCAGCAGAACATGAATAATTACTTTACGTACATTGGAAATTAAAACCTCCTGCTATAACTGTCTCCAAGTCAATGAAAACATTTGTTATTAAAGAGTAACTGATGCCTTGAGAGATTGCAATTGTTCACACATACTTTTAATCTGTGGCAATATAACTGTTACTAATGGAACCTCTGTGTGTAAGAAATTTAAATCACAAAGACAATCTAGAGACTTTAGGGTACATGAAAATTTACCCTTCTTTTTTAAAATAAAGATTTCTGGACTTCTTAATTTGTTTCTGTCCTTTCAGAGAGAATGTTTCTGCTTCAAATCCATTTACCATTGTGGAAGGTAAACATATCCACTATTCTTTTCACCATACAGCAGAAGTATAGGAGGAAAACATCCTCCACCTCCAGCTTCTTCAGAGTCAGAAGAGTGTATCAATTTTGCAATTTGTGAATCATTGTGACTTTACTCAACCACACCAAAATTGTTTTGGAGTCCTGTTTAGGGTTTTTTTATCTTCACAGTTCAACACAATATTTGGTGCCATTATAGTTGTTTATGGAGTCTTTCCTCTTTCAATAAAAAGATGGCCCACCTTTGTTTCATCTCTTAGAGCTTTTACTCAGAACTGCCTAAATCTGAAAACCTATTTCTTCCATTCTGCCCTTCCTTTCCTGGTCAGGGAACACAGAGCTGATATTAACCAATATTTTTTTTCCCTCTACAATTATCCTTGGCATTTGACCCCGCTAACCCAGCTCTCCCTGGCTCCTAGCAGAAAGTGTCCTGAGACAAATCTTCAGTATGTTGCTCATCTTTTGGAGGGCAGCACCTTGCCATGCTGTCTGAGAAAGAATCTTTTGATGCCATGGAAATGTGGGTCAGAGTTCTCCACTGCTTAGGAAATGTTTCCAACCTAGTTCATTCAATAGAGATGGGGGAAAAATATATATGGGCCACATGGGCAACAAGAAATTTCTGAAGTCTGTGTAAGCTGTTCTACTGGGAACAGATCTGCTCTTCAAAAAAGTGATGAACATCACAATCAATGTCAAAGATTTTAAAATTCAATTTTATGTAAAGATCCCAAAATCCCACTAACACTTCCCTAGTAGCAGCCCACAGGACTCTTCACTGTCCGGGTTCTTCAAGCATTTTCAGCCTAGGTGAGTAACACAAGTAGGTCCAACTCAGCCCTAAAACCTTCCCGTGTTTTGAAAGGCTTTTTTTTTTTGAGAAATTGATTCTCAGTATGGATGTAGAATAATGCAGCTTTTGTCTGACACTAGTAGAATTTAGTTCAAGGGAAAAACAGCTACGTAAGAGTTCCAGGAACACATGACACTTCAGAAAAAAAGAAAAATTACATAGTCAAAGGTCCAAATTTTCTCTGAATAATAGACTTAAATGAAAATTTTCAAAGTAATTAAAACATAGGATGGAAAGTTTTCTAGAGAATGCCTCATTTATTCCTCTCTGCACAATCTGTTTCCTTTCAGTGTGAAATTTTCACCACATATAGAAATAAGGATATCTAAGTTCACCTTCAGCTATTAAATTCGACTTTTACAGTCCCTGGCATCTCTCCATTCTGTTGAAATCACTGCACAAATCTTAGGCTAAAGTGGCAAAAATCTCTTTTTAAACATTTCTTTTGGTTCAATTCCTTTCAACAACCTCAGTCAGACACAGAACAGAAATGGTGAAACTATATTTCATGTAGTGGAAATTAGGCAATGCATTAAGAACATCTCTCTGAGTAGGTGATAATGGATTCCCATCATAGCTCTCAAAATTAGTCATCAAGTCAGAATCTGAGGTCAAGTAAAAAGCTTTTCAAAGAAAATGAGCATGAACTGACAATTAATACATTTAGACTGGAAGTCTGAGAGGTTCTAATTATAAGAATGGAGAGAATTTCCTGAGCAATAACAAAGAAGTCAACAATCTACTTATTGGTAGGTAAAACCTGATTTTTGTAATCAGATTGGCTATAATAGCAAGTATTGAGTTCCTGGGTTTGGTGATCCAGTGGATCACTCTCAATATTTATTTTTCTACAAGATTATTTATTTATTATGATTCTATGTATCTTCCCAAAATATTTCAGCAAGGGTAATGGGAAGGCTGCTGAATCTCACTTTAGAATATAGAGAAAAAGAAATTAATTGGAGGTCATGTTAAACCTTTCTTCAGTCGACATTTTTGAGTGCTACAGAAAGCTTTATATGAAAAAAAAGAACCCATGATTTTCTAAAACCAGAAAGCACTGCTCAACATCTTTTTATGACAGATTAGATTTCCAAATTCTTATGCAGAATTAATTATAGCCTCTTATTATTTATAGAATATAATTTCTAAAATCAACATGAGCCTAATGTTGAACACCAAATGGTATTTTTGAAAAGTAGTCCAACTATGCTTCCAGTAACCACTTGCGTGTCTTTTAATTAGTTCTCATGATCAATTTTAATTAAAATGAATAATTCAAATATTATGCATTACAATCTCAAACATTAATCTTCTCAAGAAAGGTAAAGAAACTTAAAAGGCGATGATTTAAACAGTCTCCAAATTTGAGTTTATAAACTTGTGTGTAAGACAAAGGATCCACAATTTGGATTGCCCTCTTGTGTAACCTTTTCCTCTGCAGAAGTTCCTTGGACAAACAGAAGTCCCAGCAGAGATGAGAAAAAACTAAGTGCTCGGAAATTAATCTTTGTATTTTCATAATCATAATACAAGACACAAAAAAATAAAATATTAGACAAAAAAAAAAAGGCTTTAAAAACTTGGTTTAAGCAAATATTTTCTATTATTGTAATCTTCAGGAGTCCTGGAGCTGCTGTGAAAAGAATATTCAAATTAGATATCAATTAGCAAGAATCAGATGACTAATAATTTAGGAGTAATTTAGGAAATCCTAATGGGGAAAACAAAAGCACCCAAAACCACTTTACCCCGGAAGATGATAGAAAGCAGCTAACCTAGAACTAATACAGGTACAGCGTGAAGATATAGTCATGATGCATAACAATCTTGCATATTAGAAGACTATTGTATTTATTCCGTGAAAATAAAATATGGAGAGTGAAAGAAGAATTTTCTTAGGGTTTTTTTTCAGTGAAGATGTCATATTTTAGGTTTAAAATATACTGTGGCTGTATTCAACAACACAGTATACCTAAATCTATTAGAAAGAGTTCAACATAGATTTTGCCCATAGCTTTTCTTCCATTTTCTGTTACAACGATTTCTTGTCACTTGGGACATTCATATGGTACGCAAGAGGTGCGAGGGTAAACACAGATAAAGTTAGAAAAATAAACATATCAGATTGATCTTCAGCTTCTCTAAACTGGTGAACTTGTATTGACTCAGTGAGATGACTATCAGCTCTGCTCTATAGGAGCTGCTCACAGCAATCTTCCCAAGATTCAGAGATGAAGATGATGTGTTTCAGAGACTTTAGCAGTCATATTCCCTCTGACCCCAATGCATTCACCTCACGGCAATCTCCAACCTGATGTAATAGCTACAGAAGTTTCTGCAAGCAGGAATGCACATTATTGGCATACTAGTTTTGCCTCAAGTTATGAAGTCAGTCCTTTTTGTGCTAGCTTTGCACAAGCTGAAAAGTGAAAAACTTATTTTACAAAAGGAGAACAAAAAGGCTTGAAGTATTTGCCTAAACAAAATAAAGAGCCAGAAGACATGCAGCTGCTATCCCTAAATATAAAGGAAGAAAATGAGCTATTTCACCCTGGCCATGTTATTAGCAGCTCTGACATTGAAACAAATGCATGTGAACTGGCCGAGAATAAATCCAGGCTGGATATTGAAAAAAGGCTTCACACTATCAGGGAAAGAAGACTCTAAAACTCCTTTCTATTAGAAAACAGTAAAAACAAAGGAAAAAATGATCATACTTAAATTTCGGCAAACATGATTAAAATATGACATGATAGATCTGGGTCTGACAGCCCAAGACATCCTTTGTTTATATGCTGTATTCCCATGAAGAAAAAAAAATTTAAAAAATGACTCCTACTTTCCAACTAGAATCAATTTTACCTTGGGCAGAAAATAACAAATAACCCTTTTAAGTGTGAGTAATACTTGGTTCATTCTACTGCAGCTGTTTACCACATATGATGCCCTTATCTGCAAGTCAGGAAAAATTTGTGTTGTTTCTTCTTATTACAATGTTAATGAAAACATTTGTTTCCACAAAGCAGAGTTTTAGATCAACACAAACTCAGTCCAGAGCAGTAGCACATGTGTGTGCATGCATGCACCAGTCAGTAAAAACTCAACAGTGGAAATTATCCAGCTGTTCTCTGCCAAACCCACAGTGCTGCTGGCACAACAAACTATGGGAGCTCCTTTGTCTTAACCTCAGATGCCTCAGTTTACCTGGCTTGAGGCTGCTTAAAGCTGCCTTTGCACCAAGTTGGTAGATAATTGTGGCACACACCTTACACACACTCACACACAGAGAATCAATTAGGCTGGAAAAACCTCTGAGATTACCAAGTCCAACCTTTGAGTGACCACCACCTTATTGACCAGACCATGTGCCGCGTTCCAGTCTTTCCTTAAACACCTCCAGTCCATTCCACTGTTTAACAGCCACCTCAGCAAAGCAATTCCTGCTGATGTCCAACCTGAACCACCACCAACCTGCACAATTTAAGGCTCTGTCCTCTTGTCCTGTCACTGGCTGCCAGGGGGAATTGGCTCTCCCTCACCTGGCCACAACCTCCTTTCAGCTGGCTGTGAAGTTTCAGTGCCTGGCTCTGCTGTTTTCTCACCTCCTTTCCCCTGCTTTGTCCGTGCAACTCTCAGACCCCAGTCTGTAAAAGAGGGATGATAAAATTACTCTAAGTCAGCTTTAAGGGGATTAGGAATTGCAATATCTAGACAGAGTGAGAGCCAAAGTAATTTATCATTTCAAGTTTATAAAAGTAAGAGTGTTACCACATCAGCTATTTTTGTATGCTAGGACAACATAATATTGTTAATAAGAAAAAATGAGTCAAATGTTTAGCAAATATTAATTAATTGAATAGCAAACAACAAGCATTCTCTTTTGGCTGATAAATACACTTGTTTGCCCAAGAAAATGAAGATCTGTATGAGCACCAGTATTCCTTCAAATTCAAAGAAAAGATTGTTCAAATGCTCATTAAAAAATTAAGAGACATACTTATGCATAAACCTAATGAGTAATTAAATTTTGAAATTGTGTTCAGAAGTATTTGCCAATTATTTGATCAAACAACAAATTAAATGCTTCACCAAAAATCGCATGAAGGCAACAAATTCAAAGACTACAATATGACAAAAACTCCATACATAAATTGCTCATGTAATCTGATTTCTAACCTCTTGACCATAGTACAGTTCAGCAATGTGATATCATATTCTGACATCTACAGAACTTTTATCATATTTATGCAGAGAAATGAGTGCTATTCAGTGAATGGTATTTTTATTCAGTTTGTTTTCTTCTGCTTCTTTAATTCCTTCCCTTTTCTTTTTCTTCTCTCTCTCTTTTTTTTTAATTTCTCTGTTAAGTATGGTGTGGCCTAATTCCTTATAAGCCCCATTTTGTTGATGCCTGGTTTCAACAGCACTTTACATCTCTATATAGAATATTTTATCACCTTAAAAGGCTTCTCTTACTATTTTCTAAAAATCTACAGCATGTCTTTGAAGTAAGGAAGCTCTCTGTGAATATTTCACAGATGGGAAACTGAGTCATATATAAATATAACATTTAAGAAATCTAATTTGGGGTGTTAGCTTGATGACAAGATATATATTTTACATATTGGAGATGCTCCCATGCTTCAACAAAATTCTAAACTGTCAGCATTGCTAATCCAATTAGGATTCAGGATGAGTTTTTCCTCTCTTGAGTACATCTGAGCTAGAGAAGACTATAGAGAAAGAAAACAGACATCTAGAGGTCACATAACTCACCCAAAGTTAGAGTTGAGATCAGCACAATTTGTATCTGAAAAACACCAGGTTCTTTCCATCGGCAGAAAAGGAGTCAAAATATCAAAACTCACAAATTAATATCTCAAATTAAGTGAATGGACTCAGACCAGAATTCCCACATTTTTGACCCTTGACATTAAGCTCCTGAACGCTTCTCTTTAATAGTGAAGCATGTTTGATAGAATCAGTTGTTCTCATAAATCTTTGTCTGAGCTTAGACAACATCAGTGGCACTAGTCATTAGAAGGAACTGGTAAATTTAAAAATATATATTAATTTAAAAATATATATTAATGCAGCACATTCTGCTTTCCACAGTGCTTAATGTGTCAATCTTCCTTGCATCTGAATTCTGATTTAATTTCCCCAAAGAAATTGAAACTTCTTTGTTCAGTGGGGAATGGAAGAAAACTTAAACCAAAAGCATAAATTTGTCCAGTGAGATGTCAAGTCCTGTTTTCTTCATTCTGCAATTGATGGGACAGTCAGTTCAGAGAGAAGGCTTGCTCTTACATCTCCTAAAATCTCTGAAATGTCTTGTTCTCATGGTTTTTTTCCACCATATCCAAGACAAAATCATACAAACCTAGGCTGCTGAACCTTTCAGAAGACAGACAGAACACACTCATCCCCCCCGAGACTGTGATTCATTTCTAGTGAAAACCTTGTGGGGATGGTGGGGAAGTAAAGGAAAAATAAAAGCCTTTTCTGGTTATAAAGTAGAAAAGCAATGTTCCATAAAAATCCCCAGCAACATCCACCTGCCACTGGGAATTTCACAAGCCAAGTAGATGATTGTTGCATTGGCTGCAAGTGAAGCCCAGACCTCCCATATGGCAGTGCTGATTCAGCCCCAAATGACCAGTGGCGCAGGGAAAGGTCCTCCACCCCTCAGAAGCACTACCAGAGAAGACTTGTCTTTTCACCCAAGGTATTCTGTTGCAGGACTGGATGTCCTTTGATTTATATTTTGAGTTTGTGTTCCAAATTTACTCAAACACCAAAAAAAAAAAAATAGTTTGAAGGTTTACAACACAGGGATCCAAACAAATAGATAACACAGCATTGTTCCTCCAGAGTTTACAAACTTAAACAAGCAGGTCAAGCATACAACAGTGGAATATTCAACATGAAGAGACTTTTTGACACAGCTCTCTTCAATAATTTCCTAATATTGCTGTTTTGTCACTTGTATACACAAAGCAGCCCTTTGATTATTTTGATTTTTAGACAACCATAAAGGCAGTAACTGCTAAGTACAACTCTCTTATTACAGACATAACAAAATATAAAGTTCCTTTTTCTGCAACATACCATGAATCAGCTGAGACCATACTGTAAAATACCAGGTAAGGCCACCTCAGAAGTGTGAGGTGAGAAGGGCTTGACAACTGCAGAGAGATTAAAGGATTTTTGGGAAAGCTCTGAATGTTTCAGTTACGTACTCAGTCAGGACTGATCCCATTCCTCTGTTCTTCTCACAGCTGATTTTAGGTTTTACAGACTCTCCTGTCACACAATTTAGCAGCAGCACATTCTGCTTTCCACAGTGCTTAATATGTCAATCTTCCTTGCATCTGAATTCTGATTTCATTTCCCCAAATAAGCTCCCTTCTTCCCCAACCCTGTCTTTGTCACATCTTCACCAATCCTTGCTTTTAAGGAGGCTTAGCTATCAAAGGAAAATTAGAAAAGAAGCAGAAGTCCTTTCTAAAACCAAGTTATCTTCATTTTCCCTTACTGCTCTGTTTCCTCAAGGATACGGTAACATTTTGGGCCTTCTCTTGATGGAGAGACCTGGTGGCCTCTTATTCTCACGCTGGGATGGAGAGAGCTCAATCACTTGTCAGTGGCATAAATGTTTAATACTCATGCAAGCAGAACTGTCTCATGGTGGCTTGCTAATTACCCTGGATTGGATGGCCTTAGATTATTCTCCTTCTTGGCTATGCTTTAAAAAATAATTACTCATCATATTTTCAGAAAAATACAACAGTATGTTTTCACAGCAAAGGCTGTACTAGCAACAGGGAGGACACTAAAAATAGGATAAAAGAGGCCAGTGATTTCTTTGATTCATTGGCACTGTTTCTAGCTCTGCTACTGGAGTTTGTACAGAGAGCAGAAATCCATTGAATATGAGATCTTCCTCTTATACCAAGCTGTGTGCATTACTGCTGTTGAATGAGCAATTAGTGCAATTTGCAGAAAATTAGCAGATATTTTTAATGAGAAAAGTCGTTTGTTTCTAGGATTGCCATTTTACATGCCACAGATTTGGTGGTATAGAATTCCAAAATATAACTCAGCACTTCAATTAAACCACTCATGGAGCTCTGATGTGTGTCCCTAAAACACAGAATTTAAATAAGAATGACTGCATAATTCAATATCAGACAAGCTGAAACAGAAAATTATCCAAAAGTATAGCAGATAGATTTTTTTTCCCAATCTCAAGATTTTGCTTTACCAAAGCTGACTAAACAGCCAGAATTTCAGAAATATCACTTTATCACAAAGTGCACAGACAACCAGTGATAAGAGACAGTTTTGACTGATTAGTTGTTCAAATCAGTGAAAATTAAAGCTACAGTGAAACATATCTAGAATATGAGAAAATTGAGTGAGAGTGCAAGAAGAATAAAAGAATAGAAGAACAGAAGGGGACTTGGACACCAAACTTACTGTCAATGTGTCTATGTAAGATGCAATGCAGAGGTCACAAGCAGAAACTGCCAGTATGGAAGAGACTGACAAACTTGCCTGCAGTTTTGAAGTCCAAAAATTGAAACCAGCAACAACATAGAAAGAACAGGATGCTAATAAGTTCATGTATACAATGATATTAACATGTGACATATGGTTTGAAAATTGACATTACAGAACCACAACTAATAGGGATTAGTATATGATGATTTTGCCTTGAAGAAATGCTCTTCATACTCATGCCTTCAGCTGCTCTGCATTAAGTGGCTGCAAAAACAGAGATTCAGATCATATTCCTACCAACCCATTACAGATAACACAAAGAATGGTTGTCAACACTGAGAATAAACAGTTACTCTAATCATTAGAATTAGTCATTGAACAAAGGCACTCCCAAAGCTAATATTCATCCTATTAGTAGGTTTCACTATTTTCACGACAAAACTGCAGAAGGCTATTGCTTTCAAGTTTATTCTTTTTCAATATCTTGTAATGTCAATGCTGACATTTTCAATTTATCTTAAAGATAGTAGATTGAAACTGAGTTAATTTTTGTTTCCAAACTATTACCAGCCCAAAACAACATTTAAAGAAAACCCAGTTTATGCCCTCTCTTTCTTGTAGCGAGGCAGGATGCAGAAAGAAAAAAGGATTCTTGATAATCAATAAGTAAGTGAAAACAAAACACCTTTCTTCTCATCCCTTATACTCCAAAACTAGATGGAAACAGAAACCTGAGCTTACGCATGAGTGAAATCAATGAAACAGTGGCACACCATAAAAGACTACAGTGAATGCATGTAGGATGAATTCAAAACCAAAGAAGTCTTCCATCTTGGCAAAACTCTTCTGCTTTATTCTTTATATGACTGCTGGCTATGTTACACCATAAAGAATGCAAAGACTAAGTAATATTCTGAGAAGGATATAACATAATTTTCATTTACAGCAAAAACTTTAAGTCCTTGTTTTAAATGCAGATCTTCTGTGACAGTTGAATTTGCAACTAAATTTGGATCATTTACTGCTGATATACTGATTAATCATGAAAATCATGACTCACACAGGCCAAAACACTATCAGCAGCTTCCACATAGACATAAAATCCACAGGTGTGGAGTAGAAGACATAGAAAAATCTGTATGCACACATACATACATATACTTTCTGTGAAAAGAAAAAAAAAAAGAACATTACAGAACCTTCGGACTTCCGTAAAACTGGTTTTTGCCCCATAGCTGTGGGGTACTTGTGGTATTTTTTTCCTGTCTCTTTGGTCACCAAGACTGTAAACGTTCCAGTGACAGTTTATATAGAACTCCATTCTACATTATTATGTTAGCTGAAATCTGAACATGACCATCAGGTGAAACCTCCCATTGGTACAAACAGCTTGAGAGAAACTGCAACTATGGTAGCCATGCCTGAAACTGCTTACTGCCCCAAACCAGCAGGGTAAATTGTCCAACAGCTCTGAGTTTTTGTTCTTAGTAAATTAATTTCTTATCCTACCAAAAAAAGTCACCATCCCTCCAAAGGTGTCCCCCTCTGCAGGTTTGTTTTTTTCTTCCTCATGCAAGAGCAATTTCTGTGCTGTTCTATCAGAAGTCAAGTACCTTATGACAAGTAACTTATAAACTATCTTAGTATTTTCAGACTCCTTCCCTCTTTTTTTTCCTCCATCTTGAACAATCTCTACAGAAGAGCAAATTAATATGGGGTATAACTGCTGTACATGCAACCTGAATTTCTACGGGTAATGGCTAGTCTGAGTTATCTACGGGAAAAAACATTCTTACACATCCAGGTAATTTCACCTGTTTCTCCAAAAGGTCAGCATTTGGAGCATATGTTGATTATGTGGACCAGTTTATACAGTGGCAAATACAGGCTTTTCATAAGCTAGGGTACTATTACAATCAAACACTGCCTACATTTTAAATTACCACTGTTTCTTATGCAAGGCATAATGTAGGATAATGCACGTAGCTTTACAGCTCGTTTTGAGTTTCAAAACAAGTTACAATGCAATCACCTATTAACCTTTTCATCCCAAGGGTTTTTCTACAAAAAGTTAATATCCCTGACAGCTCCTTGTTTATTTTCAGATGCATGCACTGTTTGCCACTAGTGACCTTGCAAGCAGATTCACACCTTACAAAGTCCCTGACCTTGAAGTCATTAAAATCCAATCACACACTGGGCAGGCTTCCATATTCATTAGGACAGCAAGAAGATAGATTTGAACATGCCTTTGAAGTGACCAATACATTCATCAGCCAATTTCCATCTTCTTCAACAATTTCAGATTGCTCAGGGATATCACTAGATTAATTGCTACAAAAAAAACTTTTGCAACAAAACAGTAGCAATGTTAAGCAGATGCAATATGTTTCTAATTAAAAAGGCTACGATCAAACATAAGTCATAAATTATAGGTTGTCCTATGAATACACATATGAAGTTCCTTCAACAGTTCTTTTTGCTTATGCTTTTGATGTAGGGGTCAAAGCATTTTCTCAAAACACATGATAATGAAACTAGCATCTAAAATTAAGAAAAGCCATGTCTACAGCTAAATGAAACCTCACATAGGTTATATATATTTTTTAAATTAAATCTATCACCAGAAGGTGCTAATTAACCCTATTAAGTTTTTATGTATTTATTTTCATAAGCCCCTTTGGAAGGTAATACTTCAAATCATAAAGATAAGATTTATAACAAGCATTAAAAGAACAACAAAAGCTGAAACAGAGACCTAGAGGAAACATTTTCTTCATCCTATTTTGACATACACTTGCCTTCATCTACACAGATTGTTCTCATAGAAAAGTGAAATTTATGTGAATATTCATTGCAGAAAAAGAAAGGTTTTTTTCACATTGATATATGTAGACATGATTTCTTCCAAATTTAAAGTGAGAAAGATTTGAAAAAGGGTGGGATGAAGGAAGATGTTTCAAATACATAAAAAACAAACCTCAACTGAATCACTACCTGTCAAACAGGTTGCTCAAAACTCTGTGTTTGCTCTTCTCACAAATCACATTTACAGCAATATTGTTCAAAAGACTTCTACGTTTACCTGGAAAAGGCCAGAGTTATATCAAAACATTTTCAAGGGGACTGAGCTTCAATAATTTGTCAAAGGTCTCTTTGCACAGAAGGCAGCTGAGGGCATGTTGCTAGCTCCTCTTGAATTTTTAAGCTTGTTGCTTTTTTGTGCATGGGGAACCCATCCACGTGAGTTTTCATCAAAGCACAGACAAGAGGCTTTAAAAACCCAGGTTTCTTACTCCTTGTCTTAAAGTCACAAATGGCATTGTTAATTGGCAATTTCATGGTGGCAGCCATTTCAGTTTGTTTTTTACTGGGATCTGTCTGAGGTACATCAGTGACAACAAATCAAACCAAGGACCTGTTGGAGAGAACTTTTAATTCAGAAGGCTTTTTCCTGATTAACAGCTTTTAAGTAACATTTCAAAACAAATCACCACTTTTTACAGATCCCTCCAGCTGTCTGATGGCAGAAGCCAAAAGTGGCACGTGTCCTGCACAGGAGGCTGACCAACTAAAGTCCTGTATTTTGGTGATCACAGTCACAGTCCAGCATATAACTTCAATCAATACAAGGCTGTTAAAAAAAAAAAAAGACAGAAAGACTAAACAAACCCATGTAGAGACAAGAGACAAACAAGTTTAAGGACCAAAGATAATTCTAAAACTGGCTTCTTAAGGAGAGAAGAGAAGAGAGAAGAATGAAAGAAAAATCAATATTGCTTGAAAATGCATTCCCCTAGATGGAAAAGGGCTGTTGTCTTGAGAATATAGTATATAACAGGCAACTGGTTATTTCCCCATGTTTGTTCAAAACCATGTGATGAATGTCCCAAAACAGCATCTGTAACTATAAAACTAGTATAATAGACTTTCCATACTATTGCACAGTAAACAACTGGATAGAGCACAATAGTGTCAGTATCCTCTGTGTAATGGTCAGGTATTTTTCATTTATACTGTCCTTTCATAACCTGCATTGTGCTCACACAGAGCCAAAGCTCAAAGGCTTTGGCACCCAGTTACACCATAAATTGAAATAATGAGAATGGTTTTATATAGTTCTACAAAACGTGTCTAGGGTGTTGTGTCTGTAATGTGAACAATTTTGCAGCCAAGAGTCTTTCTGTGGAGAAAACTAAGACCTTGAGCTTTGCTTCTGGAGAAAGCAGGGATATTTATGGCAATAAATGCACTGTTTTGAAAGCAACTAATTTTAACAGGCCCATTAGTCTTTATTGAATTATTATAAATAATTTTCCTTCAAGAAAATTAGGTTCAGGAGCTTAAAGTCAATTATCTGGCATTACCTTTGCACACAAGAGAGACATTTCAAGTCATTACATCATACATGCTACAAACTCAGCAAATTAAATACACCCCTGAAATTTCAGAAACACATCTGAGAAGGTGTCTAAAGCAGTGTATAATAATTTACTAAGAGAGATAAGATTTTAAAGCAATAAAACTGTTTGAACACAAATCATACATACAATAGCTTCTTGAATATCTGCTTTTAGGTATAAAAGGGAAACATTCAGCACTCCCTTTCTCATTATTTACAAAGGAGATTTCTCTCTTTAGAATTTTATTATTTGAATGATGAAAGCCAAATAAAACTCAAAGAATAACAAAAAAAGCTATATAGAGAAACATACATTAAAATTTAGCAACTGAACATTCTTATATTTGACACTTGGTGTTTATGCATCCTGCATTGTTTTCCACTGACATCAGCACTCTAATTCCATTTTTAAACACAGTTAAGTTCACAAAGGATTGGAGGATCAGTAAGATTTTGATTGCTGAGGGGCTGGGAGTCTATGCAGCCTGTTGCACTGAAATGACTCTGTGACCTCCTCTGTACCTTTGAAAAACTAAAATCAGGTTCTAAAACTTTTCCCCATGCATAACCAATCCTACAACCATGCAGTTTGGATACATGAAAGGTGAATGTGAGATCGTTAAAAAACTAAAATCAATAAGAATGCATGGAAATAACCAAATGGAACAGGTACAAGGGTTGTGGAGCACTAGGCCAGCACAGAGTGCTCTTTCATTTGAGTGATGACAACACTGATCAGTCTCTGGACCATATTCTCCGTATTTGGTCTGAATTTATTATCTTTTAATATCACCTCTAATATTTAAATGAATGCCCCTAATTATTTTAATGAATTTTCTGATTTTCACTTCAATTATGTAGTCATTTAACTAGGAGATTAAAAACAAATAGTTTTCTATGTCACTGTTAGTCTCACTCTCACTTTTGCCTTTTTTTAGAACGTTCCTACTCAGCTTCCAGATTTCTTCAACAAAAGCTGGGTTTCATCCCACAGCCCTAGTTGTTTAAGATGACACTGATCTCATGTTTTCAGTGTGTTTTAAGTGGGCATAACAATTACCTGAAAATATTTCACCAAATAACTTACTTTCATGCTACAATGTTATGTTAAGAACCAATTCCCCAAAACTCATTTTCTTTAAACAAGGATGAAAATGTACTTAGGCATGGATTTCCTGTTCATGGCCCCAGCTGCAATTTCAGCTTTAATATAATTATTATTTCTGTGTTTATAAGCCTTCAAAGTGCTTAGTATAGAGCCAGTAAGTGCTTAGAAAACTTGGTAATAGAGCACAACTTAAGATTGTAATAATGGTTCCTCTTAAAAGGCAGAGTTTAACAAAGCGTCATTGTTTTCCAAGTCATGGAAGCAGAAAGATGCTCAAAATAATTATGAACCTTGGAAGAAAAAAATTGAGACACTGACCTGACACCAAAAAAAAGTAAAGAACCAAACCATACATACCAGGAAACAGAGGAACAGCTCAAGGGGAAGAAAAATTCACATCAGCATCAATTCCTTATTATGGATACTTAATAATTTGCTTATTTTGTTGTATGCCTGCATTCAGGAGAAATGTCTCAAACAGTCTCAAGCTGCATCAAGGGAAATATAGGTTGGATATTAGGAAGAAGTTTTTCACAGAAAAAGCGATAACCTATTGGAATGGCCTGCCTGGGAAGGTGGTGGAGTCACCATCCCTGGATGTGTTCAAAAAAAGACTGGATATGGCACTTGGTGCCATGGTTTAGTTGAGGTGTTTAGAGCAAGGGTTGGACTTGATCTTGAAGGTCTCTGCCAACCCAGTCATTCTGTGATTCTTAAAAAAGGCTTGATCATAGGGGTTGCACACTGCCTGGTTTGGTTTTTTCCTCCTTTAGCATTGACAGGAACAGACATTAAATTCTTCACGGACTGCATTATTTTTTTCTTCAGACTACGCTTAGGAATTAAGTCTCTATTCTAGACAAAGGGGCATATTCCTCCGCTACCTCAATATTATTCAGGCATAGAATTTGCCACCCACTGGCCAGCAGCCATGAAGTCTGTCATTCTCCTACACTGCAGAGAAAATTGTTTAGAGAAACATAGAATCATTTAGGTTGGAAAAGACTTCTCAGGTCATCCAGTGAAACCCATCACTACCAAGTTCATCACTAAACCCTGTCCATAAGTGCCATACCTACACCCCTTTTAAACACCTCCAGGGATGGTGACTCAACCACTTCCCTGCACAGCCTGTTTCAATGCTTAAAAACCCTTTTGGTGAAAAAAGTTTTACCTAATAGCCAATCTAAACCTCCCCTGGTACAACCTGAGGCCATTTTCTCTTGTCCTATCATCTGTTACTCACAAAAAGAGACAAACCCCCACCTCGATACAACCTTATTTTAGAAAGAAAAAAAAATCATAATCAAATGAGAAAAGACTCTGCAGTAGAAAGAGTATAAAGAAGTTAGCAATTTCAAAGTTAAATTTAACACAAAGTGATCCCAGGAGTTCACAATAGCAGAAGCTAAAATGTAGGTGGTGATTTTTTTTGGTGCAGAAGTGGGTAGCGATTTTTAGTGCACTTTATATTTAAATTAGCTCAAAGTGTATGACTGAATTACCTAGATGGTTAGATGGTATCTAACCATCTCAAATAATTACACAAAGGTATGTGATCTTCCATCTGACTAATGATCCCAAAACGTTTCTTCCAGAGGGAAACTGGAGTGACATTGAGTAGGGGACAAATCACAAAAATGAGGACAATCAGAAAGTTACTTTTGCTTCAGTCATAAATAATGTGAGAAATTTGATGCAGCTGCTCCACAGGGACTCTGTAATGCAAAGACAGAGAATTTTGATATCCCTTTCCCCTACCTCATGCTGGAAAAAATGCTTGCCAAGATATATCAAATCAGTATCGACCTTTACAGATAAGCAGCATATCATGGAAGCTTGAGCTGAATCTTGAGAATAATAACATACATGAAACACTTAGAAGATTTAAAATACCAAGTAATAGGCGGTGGGGGAAGAGAGGGAGATTACAGTGAGCAAGATACAAAGACTAATGATAAGGCAGAGCAGAGCATTATTTGGAATAAAAATATGTCACAGCAAAAACTTGATAAAAAAATTCCTACAAGATGGAAGCTAGATCCTTAGTGTTCATAAGAAATGAAGACCATTCATCCTGTATGTCAAGTTTATAGGCCAGGAAAGCACTTCAACAGAAAGGAAATGTGATCTACAGAAGTGTTTCAGAGTAGAACGCTCAAAATCTGATACAGGAAATCCATTGGTTACAGAAACATAATTATGTGGCAAAGGAGGGAATACAGTTTTTAGATGGCATCCAAACATGTTATAAAATTCAATCCTGAAAAGGATCCACATCACTGGAATAGCAAATGTGCTTCAAGTTTTCAATTTACTACTCAAAATGTTCACAGGACATCTCAGTTTAATAATCAAGCTTCAATTAAAATCTGCAGATGGCAAAATTTAATGATGCAATTAAGTAATTTTGGTTATTTCCCAAACTGAAATTTAACACATATAGCTCTCAGGACAAACACACTCAAGAGAAAGCCAGATTCTGTCTCTTCTCCTTTCTTCTTGCACGGGTTTAGTTATACCCTTTTGTCGCTTTTATGAAACGAGGCCATTTTTGGCTCTTTGCTCTTTTCCTTGTGGCCTTCCCCCACTGCCAGCAGGCATAAACTGACATCCAGTCTGACTGCAACATTTTAGCTCCTGCCCTCTCCTGCTCATTTGCGCCTGGGGTCTCACTTGCCCTTCCTCTGATCCCTGGAGGCTCTACCTCCTTGTCAAGAGCAAACAGAAGAACAGGGATGAGTCATGAAAATGGGTAAATGACCACAAGACAGAGAGACAAATTTAATATTGCATAAAGAAAAAAACATAGCTATCATCCAATGAAGACACATTTACTATGGTCTGGTGGTCAGAAACGCATTAAAAATAAAAATAAAAACCACCCTAATGTAGTCCTGTGGCAAACCCACAGTGCTGGAGCTAAGATAAAAGGAATGAGGAGCAATAAATTTATAAAAGCTGACTCACAAAATAAACAGAAAGAGGGATGGCTTTTCAGAGAAGAACCGAGCAACTGAGGGGATATTAGGATAAAACTAAATAGATGTTGAGTTCATAATAAAATTATATTGCGCAAGAAACTTTTTTTAGTGGCATGATTACACGCTTTATTTAGACTGTACTATTGAGTGTCTGGAATGTTGTAAAGGCAGAAAAAGGCAAAGAAAGTTGAAACAGCAAACTAGTAGTGGCTCTTGAACATATGGCTCACAAAACAAAATTAAAAATATTTGTATTCTCCCTGAGGAAATCGAATTTAAAAGTGAGCACAGCTCTGCATAAATACATGGGATCAATGAGTAGGCAAGTTAAGTGTTTAATTGAGTACTGTGCAACAGATACAAGCTAACAAATATGGTACAGCTTCTTTCAAAATTTTTAGACTTATGCAGTTTAAAAAATAATCTGAAATATGCATTCCAAAAGCCATTTGCACCCACAGATAATAGTATAATAATGAAATATATGTGTGTATATATATATGTAGCTTGCATACATGTGCATTTATAAACACATGGACGCATGTCAGTATCCAACTTACAGATAAATCATTTTGTACAAATAATTTGGGCCACATATTGCAACAGTGGTGACCTACCAAGGAAAGAAAAATCCATATCCATACTAATTTCTAACAGCCATTTATAAGAACTTGTAATAATGAAATAATTCATAGAACACTATCTGAATTGGTCTTAAAATATCCTACCTGAGCTATCAGATAACCTTTAGTACTTCTGAAGTTGTCAATAATAGGCTTATGGGTGATTCCTAAATTGAGAGGCTCACATATATTTATTAGAAGTAAATTATACAAAAGCATAAGGTATTGTCAAAACATGTTAGTAATGATGCAAAATTGCAAGTGATTTGGCCAACTTGATCAAATCAAAGAGGGTGGCACCCTGCTGCAGGAAAAGAGACACTTGAAAAACAACAGAAGTTTTAACTCCCTGGAGATCTACTTGGTGTGTGCTTGAGGGGCTCTTGCAACAAGAGAAGGTACTTTATAACTCCTTATTAGCTGGGAAACACAAGATTGGAAAATTCAGTCCTAATTCAGCGCTACTTCCTGCATCTACTTCAAACAAGTTTTAAATTTCCTAAGAGGGTTAGTTTAAAATAGTTTCATACAACAGGTTCCAGACACTTTCCCAAGCTACTTGGTATGACCAGTCCCAATTCCTTACTGATTACATCTGCACAGATATTAAACCAGAAACTTTCCTCCCTCTTCTGCTGGCAGCCTTGACCTTTGACATTCAGGCTGTCAGCACACAGGCCAGAGTTCAATAAGAATGAGTATCTTTTCAATACTCATTCTGGCCAGCAGCAGCCACCTCCTGCCCCTTGGCACTGCTGCCTCCTTCCTCTGCTCTGCGCTAACTCAGCCGCTGGCACAGCCGTCAGCCCGGGCCAGGGAATGAAATGGGATAAAAGAATAAAGGTGAGGAGAAGGAGGCTTTATTTTTAATCTAAATCGGTTCCCTGATCTGATTTGATGTACTTCCCACCCTCGCAAGCAATTTTCAGGGACTTGGCAATAGGAGATATGGTCAGGGAAAGGTACTACTTAAACTGTCATTGTGGTATCAGGGAACTATATTCTCATTTTGTGCTTTAACCAGCTGACAGCTCGGGAAGAGAGTAAGATAGGAGATACACATGGACAACTCACTCCATCCCAGTATATTGCCACTTTGGCTAAATTCCCCCAAAAAATGCCCTTTTTATTTTCTCACTTCTTACTATCCTGAGACACCGAAAGCTTTCTAAGTTACCAGAGTGTCAGATGGATTTAAAGTGAGATTACAACATTCAGCACATTCTTAACCACTCATTTAGGTAACACAGCTAAAAACATCCTTTACATGCTTTGAGTCAAAGTCTACATTAAAATGAAATTAATCTTAGATACCTTCCATTATTTCATCTTAAATACATAAAGAAAAAAACTATTTGTCAACATCTCATCAGTTTAATACTATTCTAATGATCTTAAAAAACATCTCTCTCGCAATGTTGTCATTACATTAAAAAGGTTCTATTGTCATTATATTGCGAAGGTTGCATATTGCTAGAGTTTTGTACCTTCTTGATGTTTCTTGTACGCAGCTCCTCCAAGCACTGACTCTTCCTTGTCCTCACAGCAGCCAAGAGACCCCAGTTCCCCTCAACCAACCAATCCACTCTTTTATAACACTCTTCTTATTGTCTGCAGCTGTGGCCTGTTAAAGTCAGGCCTGTTCCTAATCTTTAATAATGAACCCAGCTGCAACTCTTTAGGGGGTAAGATTACTTGCTATACTACCTTTACTTACTTATATTCTATCCCCCTACATCCCAATATGGTAATTCACAGGGAAAATGCACTCTCTTCCATGCAGTCTGAGAGAAAGTTCTTTTCTCCTGGGTTTGACACATTTGGTTACTTTTCCATAAATGCTCAAAGCCAGGCAGATTGTAACTCTGTGGTTTAGCTCTAATTAAATTCAAAGTTGCAGCAGTATGGCCTGGCATGAGGCAGTGAATGTCTTGGGCTCACAGGCTGAACACCAAGGAGTTCCTTGAGCAAGGCATTAATGCTGTCCGAGGAGATGGAAAAGGAAGGCTCTGAACGCAAGCAGCCACCGGAGCTCTCCCTGTGAACAGAAACCTCTGCCATCAGTAACCCTCCATTTCAGAAATATCAGGGACTTAGATCATCCCTGAAACTAGGATTTTAGGTCATACTCCACCTTTTGAATGTCCATTATTAATAATAACCTCATTATATGTAACAATCCTGTATATTCCAATCTAGTTTTACACACAGATACAACGGAGTAGAATTTACTTACACTGTAGTTTCAGCCAACCTTCCTCACTATCAAGTGTAACAGATTTCTTTCACTGCAAAGCCCCAGAAAATCTTTTATATCAACAAAATATTTTCTTAATGACTTCTGCGTGAATGCTAAGTCATCAAAATTGTACCTTGTTATCATTTTTATTGCTGTTATGGGTGTGTTAATGAAATATAAGTTGAAACTGAGGAAATTTGCCTGCTTTTTTTTTGACTTGTCAAAACCAAATACAGTTCCTAAAGCCTCTATTTCAACTTTGCTATAAGTACTTTTCCATTTCCTCACTCACATGTAATTTTCTGGTACTATTACTAACAGAAATTATGCAATTTTAGAAATAATTCTGCTACACCATCTGACCTATGCAGCTGTCACAGTTCAGACAATAGAGGGCCAGAGGTTTCTGGCTGCTTATATATCAGTGTTTAAGTTCTGGCCCAAGTTTAGCCATCAGTACATTTAAAATCAACATCCCAACAGTCACCATTAAAATTGGAAATTTAACAGGAGCAGTTCAAATTAACAAAATCATTCTCCATTTTGAAAGTCACATCTTACATCCACAGGACATCAAATTACTTGTAGAAGAGAGAAAAGGAAATACCATATTCATTTTATGCTACTTACCCACAACAATTATAGAAAGGAAGTTCCTGTCCCAAAGTTTGGTGAGGCAGACACTTGGTCTGTAGTGTGATTGGGTTATTCTATTTGAGTAATGGTCCTTGGAAACTGAATATTGTGTGCTACTGAGGGCCAAACCTTCAGATGGCATCACCTGGCATAGCTACACTGATTCAGTGATATGGAACACAAACCCTGTTAGCAAAAGATGTATCATTTCATGGCTTTAATGCACCACGCACATTTTGTGTGTTATTGTAATTCAGCTGGATAAAAACTGCTAACAGCTGAAAACAGACTCCTTCCAGGAAAAGATGAAACCAGCTTCTAATAAAAGAGTCTGAATAACTCCTTTGCAAAATTAAACATCTTATAGACTATCCTGGCAACATTTTCTAGCCAGTTCAGCACTGAGGTTGTCCTACGGTATTTTCTCACTCCATCACAGTGATGGAGTGAGACACATTGGTAAGAGAACACCATAAATTCCTTTCCATTAACACGTGTAGTTTGATGTTAATCTGTGTTTTCCTGGATCAGTTCGTGGGTATTTCCATATGACAGAAGATACTCATCCTGTGCTGGGACATCAAAATGGTGAGTAGAAGTAAATGGGAAATTTATAATAGTGCATATCATGCAACATGGATAGATTTTTGACTTTCAAAAAACTAAAAAAACAGGGGGGATGGAAAAAGAATAATACAGAAAGTCAGAATGGCAAGAAAAAAATCCAGAAGCCCAAGCCTGTTACGAAAAAACTAAATGATTGCTCATCTAATTCCAAACTGAGAAAGTTGTAAATGAATCCACAATAAGAAACTGATTAAGTGGTAAAAAAAACTAGGAGAGGGAAATTTTTCACAATTACAACTGGATGATTTCTCATTTTCCCATTTGCAGAAAATCTGGAGAATTTGAAACTAAACCCATAGGAATAAAAACTATCATTTGCTCCCTAAGCATATTCACTTCTGACTGCCTGCTCTTATTAACCAGCTTGTCACCAGAAAATGTTCCTTATTAAATTGTACAAGTAATAAATTATTATTATAATAATCTTTCTCTGTTTCTCTTCGTATTAATGTAACCAGACTGGCATTGTATTTGCTATACTTTGCACTTTAAATGAAAACATTATCAATTGTTTTCATTACAAAACTGATGTTTTTGTTGTTAATTCAATTTTCCCACCACCAGCTTTGCTCTTTCTCTTGTAACCTGGGTGATAACGCTCTGACAGACAAAGCAATCTCTGCTACCAGGCTGTGGTCATATCAGAGTTAATATAAATTTCACACAGGAAAGTCAAATGGAGAGGCAGCAATAGAACATTTGAACTCAATGGAATTCAGAGCTTACTTCTACAATTTTAGAACATAGAAAGGGAAATGGTATATCTTGCTAGAGCTAGCAATGCTCATTGTAAAAGTATGTTGAGATTAGTCATGTTAATGATCTATAACACATTTTCAGCTCTCTACAAGGAAAGCTGGCAAAGTATGAAAAGAGAATGGAGGCAAGGGTACGTCTTACCCAGAGTCAGAACAGAGCTGAGGAAACTAAAGAAATGAATCAAATTTAACAATTAAGATACATAGTATCAAAACTGAGACAAAACTATAAATGCACTTTTTACAACTTGATGCTTTACTCTGATATACTAATGCTGGCAAATCTGAAAGAGTACTGCAGTTCCTATTTCAAAACAATATTTTCATTCATTGTATTCCTTTTCTGTTTACATCCAAAACCCAATTAATTAGACCTTTTCATTGCTACTGACCCCCACCCCTCCATGGTACTTCCACACTAGATAAAATGGCTCAGGATTAAGAGAGGCCATACTGACACAACAGGAATTCCAGGATGCATTACCTCTATAAAAGACATGATTCCCTGGGGAGAGAAGGAAGGAAACATGAAGAACGCTTCGCTACAATTTCAGGAATTGTTTTCCCTTTGGAAAATAGCCACTTTTGCATGCTTGGAGAGAATCCTTCTTTCTATGACCTGTCCAGAAGTGCCTGTTCTCTTCCCCAGTGTCTTTTATATATGGTTCCTGATTAATAAATCTATAGCACCTAAACAAGCCTAATTTTTCCTGAAACATCATCTGAAGAAGAAGCAGCAGAGGTCACTGCTGAGGACTGAGGAGAGACCTCATTGCAGTTACAGATTCCTAGTGAGGGGGAGAGGAGGGGCAGGCACTGATCTCTGCTCTCTGGTGACCAGGGACAGGACCCATCTTTCCTAACAACCATCACATGGTGATACAGTAAGATAAAGAATGTTTAAACACCTTAACATATAATTTTCACATCTGTTACCTAAACTATCAAATTCAGAAGTTCTTGAATTTGGTTTGGTCACAATATTCCTGAAATAATCCACGTCACTGATATAAAGACATAACAGCAAACAAATCTCTAAACTTGCTTTTTACAAAGGCATGCCTATAGTCAACAACAAATTCCCCAAATCATGTTGCTACACATTATTTCTAATTATTTCAAGATGTATAATATCAGGAAAATAAACTTTGAAAATGGAGAGATGCAAGGGTATTGGGCTATCTTAATCTGCTTTGGGAAACACTTCATGAAAATCTCAAACCAGAGAATTCTTTCCCTGATCCTGATAAAAACATGAATAATAATTAAGGGCTCCAGAAATTTTTATTCTATCAGTAACAAGAAACAACAGGGAAAAAAATGAGAACAGACTTTCATCTCAAAAATATACATGCTATTTTTGTAATTTTATTTTAGAGAATATTCAAAAACATATTTTGATCAACTGCACAAAAAGTAATCTTTTGAAACTGGTAGTTTTCTTAAAGAAATAGCTTGTTTAAGCACTTTCAATTCATGACTAATCATTTAGACTATAAATGCTCAACACTTACTTCATTATATCTAATTATTTTCAAAAAACTGTAGTACATTTTTCTGATTTTGCTGAAATAATAATATGAAGAATCTCAGTTTAAAACTGGAATCTCTGCCCATTCCACATTTTGTAACGTTTGACTTCTACCTTGCACAATGCTGTACAGAACCTGGGCTAGACAAAAGTTCCTAATCCAAGGAAGTCAAAAGGCTTTACTAGGACAGGGGAGTAAAGCAGCATCATTCACATTCCAGACAAGACAAGCCATTGTCAGAGGGAGATTTCAAATCAATTGCCTGAGCTCAAAAGTCAAGTCATTTGTGCAGCCCTTTCTTAAAATTAAAACAAAACCCCCCATTAATGCAATTTGAATGGGCAAACACCCTTGGCATACTTTAGTTGCAAAATGTGTCTTCAAATACTAGAGATGTTATTTGCAACACACCTGGAAAAAACTGTAGGTCTTGATGGTTGTTAATAAATTGTGCTTCCAGGAGCAGCACACTAAGATGCAATCTGGATCACTGCTTTTCTTGTGAATTTAAACAGGAAGAGACACTTTAGTGCCAGCGTTCTGAGGAGTGCATGACACCACAAGTTCACTATTTCACAGCCTGCCACTGCAACAACTCTGCTCAAATTTTCAATTTTCCCTCACAAGTTCTCTCTCACAGACTTATGTGGGTGCAAGGGACTCCCAGGCCTTGTGAAAACAGAACAACATTTCCTTTCACTGCCTGCATCTCCAGACTTTTGAATTCTGGGTATTTCTTTCACCACCTTTACAAGTTCTGAAGGGCATCTGTTGATTCTACATTGCACTTTTTAAAAAATGGGCTTTTAAATGAAGGTGGCAACTTTGAGCAACTACATCTGTCTCTGTGAAAAAAATAACATATATCCTACTCTTCTGTGTGAAGGTTTAGTCTGTATGAAGGTAGCAGCCAAGAAACCAGCAATTTTTCATGCATTGCAACAGATCTTCCTAACACTGATATTTACATACTATTGGTTTGTTATGTTTGGCCATCTGTTTGTGGGTGAAATACTGTAGGCATATTTCATTTTCTTTTGACTTTGCTTAAAAAGCTTACCAAAATCTTCTCTCTTTTTTTTCCCCCTCATAAATACTCTATGTTCTTTTCAGCCTGTTGGGGAAATGCTATATAATGATAATCCAAGATATGCATATTACCCTTACTGAAGTATCATCTGTGTGTTTCTTTAGGATCTGAATCACTGAATGCATGATTCTAAGAACTTTTTTTTCACTCCAGATACTTTATTTTTACACTTTTACAGTTAAATGGAAAGCATGGTTTCACATAGCTTAGCTCTGTGTTCCTCTATTTAAAATCCTCTAAGCGATGCCAACGATTTTGAACCAGTTAATACCCTTAAACAGCAGATCAAGATTGCTCAAAAAAAATACACATTAGACAAGGACAATGTAAAATCTACATTTCACTTCAAAATCAGCTAGAAGAAGACCTGCTATACTAATACCCTGGAAGCAATATCATGTATAAATCCTTTAACAGCAGCCGCTTTGAACAGAGTAGCTGATCTGAAATGCCCTGTGATTTAAATCCAAGTCATACACAAAGTAATCCTCAAACAACTGAATCATATTTAACTTTTCAAAACATCTGAATTTGAATTTGAGAAAAGCAAGCATTTTTAAAATCCTACTTTTAAATACACATTTAACCTTCATCTCTTTTTCTGACTTCTTCTTGGAGCATACCACCTGTACATCCATCTCAATTATATGTTCATGTATATACATATATTTGAATGTATAATGTATGCAGCTTGCTAAGGACAGATTTAAATGAGAATTTTCCTTAGTTCTAAGACTACCACTCCAACTCTCAATTTCTGATCTCAGTTCGGACAGCAATATCCAAAATTGCTGTATCTTTTTAAGCTCTGTGCTTTTTCAGCTGGTGAGCAGGAAATATTTATTTGGCTTTTTTTTCTTCTTTTTTCCCCAACACATGAAAATCACAAAAAATCAAAAATAACCAAACAAAAAAGCAAACAAAATGAAACAAATACTTCTCACCCCATGTTGCGGTGCGTTTTGCTTGCCAGCACCAACGCCACAACCCCAGGCCCCAAACAGGACATTTCACAATTCATACTGGGATATACATTGGATAGCCACATAAGAAGAAATAATTCATAGCAAGGCATACCAGAGTCATATCAACACTTAGGCCTATTGTTACGTACTCATTTGCACACAATGGTTGGGTTGATGCAGATTTGCGTGTGAAACAAGTCCTGATTGAGATTACTCCTCTCTGAACTGATATGAAGGGAAAATTAATCTTTTTATTAGTCTATCACTATTCCAAACATAAGATGGCACAGCTCCACTACATGCATTTCTAGAGCTGAATATCAAGAAAGCAGATCAGGAAGATGTCTTTCATTTACTGGCCTTGAATCAGTGGCTATATTTTTCCTATCAACTCAAATCCATGACTGGGGGAGATGATTCTACTTTCCAGCCTGCCTCACATCGTGTCAGGAGAAGACCCAGCAAAGCTGCCAGCTTCAAATCAGACAATTTATTAATTGTACAGTTTATGACACTCAGAGGCATTGACTCTTAACCCTGAAGCCCACAACCATGAGCATGCAAACACTAGCAGTTCTCCAGCTTCTCAATTTTTATCTGTTTTCTTTACATGCCAGAGTTGATAAAAACGACCATTCTTCATTCATTCTTCAGTCATTCCAGTTCAAAGGCCAGTGTCTTTACTGAGCCATGTGAAAAAGCAGCAAAGTACAGTCAAACATCCACTTCTGTCAGCTTTACTACAGCTGTACTACACAGAAGGTAACTTCCACAAAGGGCAAGGATGAAAGGCTGGAGATGACATCTTCTAAATCCAACAAGATTCACCAGCAACTACCCCTGAGGGATCTCAGCACCTCAGGAAGGTAGCATCCATGCTCAGTGTCTCCAAATCATTAAGAGAGCACTTACAAGTTTAAAAAGTGGAAAAAAGTTTTAAAAAGGAGGTGCAGTAACAAAGTCTAACTAATTGGTCTAACAGTAACAAAGTAAACTAATTTCAGCTTTCCATCTCCTCAGCTGCTTCTCACTGTTTGATAGTACCTTGGCTTTCTCCTAAGTAGGAATAAAAGCAGCAATTCATCCTCTGTCTGGTTTTCAAATACTGAAACACTTAATTTTTTTTAAATAAAGGTTTGGTAGTGATATCTTTGCAGAGTGATGACACACTGCTGTATTGTGTGGTTTTGTTTGTATCATACTGATGTCTATTCAAGCCCTATGAAAATCTTTTGTGAACCTTGTAAAGTTATTTCTATGGAACAACATTTTAAATAAAATCAATAAATAATGTGACCCGAAGATACAGTGAGCTGCTCACACTGCCTATGTTATTTCTAGTACAAGTCTCCCCTAGGCTCATAAACTTCCTGTCACTTGTCCACTAGACTTCAACACAAATTTGAATGATTCAGCTGGACACAGTGGGAAAATGAACTCAAAAGTAAACAGTGAGAAACAGTCACACAACGTGATAGGAATTCTAATTTTTTTCAAGTACTGGAGCCATTGAAACAATAAAAATGAAAGTGACATGCCAACCACAGTGTATTCCTACATGAGACTTTAAAATGTTTCAGTTACCTTTCTTCCCCTCTGACAGCTCCTAGTTTTAATTCAGACATTTCCTCCATTTTATGATATCAAAGCATTTTTCCCCTTTTTTTCTGTAGGCCAGGCTATTAAACAACCCTATGGCACACAGAGAGGCATAGAATAATAATAATAATTTATATTGTTTGAAGAATTGACAGAGAATAAGGGAAACATAACTTTCATTTCTTCTTGCTCTGTTTCCTTGCCTCCCATTGGCTAGGAAGCAAAGTGCATTTGAATTTTACAGGGGAGAAAGAAAACCACAACTCCCCTTTGAAATGGCTACTGGATGAGGATTCACAATTTCTCATTTGTTCTTAGTGCTGTGATTACACCTGGACAAGAACACCACAAAATAAAACATCTACATTGCATAGCTATGAGAAAGAAGTAAAAGGAGAGAAAGAGAGAGGAATGAACAGTTATTCAGTAAATGCAGGACCTTGTAATTAATACAGTGATGTCTCATCACCATCACTGAGCTGACCGATAACACAATCAATATTCTCACTTCAACTTCATGGGTATTTAGGGAGAACAAGTCATCACACACACTTAAAACCCCCACCAGCCTTCCTTATAGAAATCGTGCTTTGCACTGAAGGCAAATAACAAAAGCTCATCTGATCAACTTTTCTAATGCTTACCTAAAGGAAATTAGGTCCCATCACTTTAAGTAATTCAACATCAGAAACAAAAATCTTCCAGTTCTGCTGAATAAGGAAAAAGAAAATGATCTTTCAACTTCAGGAGCTTCAACTTTACCCACCAGAATAACTGTTACCTCCAATTCTTATTCAAATGCTCCCTCAAATTCTTAACTTCCTAACATCCAAGGAACTACTCTGAGGGGTTTTTTTTTCCCAAACTATAATTTGACATACCCTACAGACTGACAAGCAATCACCTAAGCAGTGTGAACAGTAATACTCACTTGCTGATGAGCCACAGGTGCCAAGGCAGCGGCAGTAGAAACCAAAGTAGTGATTCTCTCTTATTCCTCTCTGAAGACTGTCAGTTATTTCTTTAAGTCATTATCATCATTCCACTGTTTATATTTCTATATGAAAAGCTGTTACAAGATAATCTTGTATTTTAAACATTTCCTTTTTGGTTTTGATGGGAGTCTGTTTTTCAAACAGAACAAGTTGGCCAATAAAATTGGTTATTTGAATGCTTTAATATTCACTAAAATCCTGACAGAAACTTGGAGAAAGAACAGAGATAACAAATATTTCCCCACGGAAATCCAGCTTTCTACACACTCCTCAGCTATTTTAGCACAAGGATATGTCGAACAACTCTGATTCAATTGCAGGGAAAGTGGCATTGCATGCTGGTCAATTTACCACAGGGCTCCATCACTGTCCTGCTCAACCCAAAGATACGTGGACGCAAAAAAAGGAAACTACCTTTGAAAGAAAAACACCATTCCTTGAAAGGTCAAGAATGTATTACATAGACTCTGAGCACCAGATCATAAAGCAGCACAACACCAGGCTTGTACTTTCAACTGTACTCAAAATCATTTGTTTTCTTGTTATAAAGAAAATATTGCAGACTGATCGGAACAGTTTTTGTGGTGTACGAAATCTGACATAAGTGTGACATAGCAAAAGGACATGCAGCTATCTCCCATTTATATCTACATGAACATTTGATTAATTTCATCATGAATTAATAATAAAACATGCAAGTTGTGTTAAGCTTCTGAAAAGTTCCTAGTTTTTTTTCCTAAGCATATTTACATGTGAGTACACACAAATTAGGCATTTTATATTAACCCAGAACAGACTGATAAAACATACTTTTTTGGTTAATAATTTTCTGGAAAATGAGTTGTAGTTATGCTAAATCCAAACATTTTCAACTGAGAACAAATATTGGGAAGGGTTATAATACATGATTTAATTTTGTTTCCAAAAAAAATTCATATTTTATAGCAAGTACTGAAGCAATATTCAGGTGACAGTTTTTTCTAGCTTACATCTCTTTCCTGTTCCCTTTTCTGCCCCTCACTTTATGGAAGTCCTGTGGCTAAGATACTCACATGAATCCTAGTCTTGATCTTCTTTGGTTTTAGCAGAGAAATCTTTAATTGTCCAAAGGTTGCCATAAACATTCAAGAAAGCAGGCCTCCCTCTGAAGAAATTCTATTTCCTAAAAATTGTTTAAAATATATCAGAGCAAAAACCAGAAGGTATCAAACCATGCAATTAGATTGTGGATGACTACAATTAGTCCTAATATTTGACAGACTGTGAGAGTCATCTAACACCCTTTACTCATATAATTTTATGCTTGTACTAAAATATCCAGAAAAAAAATGTAGATTTCTTTAAAAATCTGGAAAGCTATTGACTTCAGACTGACTCAAATCAATTCATCTTCAGGTGAGCTTCTAAAAATGGAAAATATTAGTTGCAATACCCCAATGTAAAATCATATGTTAATCTCTAAGACAGAAATATCAAGATGCCCCAACTTAACAATCAAAAACTTTGAGTATTAACAAGGAGGTAAGCAGAAAAAGCACAGGAAGTAAAAAAGGAGTAAGAGGAATATGAAAAGACACAAAAGACTCCTTAAAATATACGGCAATGCACTTCATTCCCTCCAAGAAGGGGAAAATACATGAATGCATAATAAAAACAAGCATTAATATTGACTAGAACAAAGTGCGAAGACTGGGAGTTTCTGTTCTCCCTGATTTACAATTCAGGAATGCATACTGAGAGAAAGAACATCAGTTTCAAACTTATAATCAAGGGTGGGGGTTTTTGTTGTTTTTTTTTTTTTATTCCAAGATAGAACATATTGCTCAAGGATATTATTAAAACAGGAGAGTTTTGCTCATTTAACAACACTGTAAATTGAACAGCAAAAATTAATGACAACAAATCATTCTAGAAGTCCTACAAATTCAAATTGAGAGCTTAAAACATTGGATCCCCAATTCTGCTACTTGTTCACTGATTTATATTTCTAGTTGCAAATAGAAATACAGGGAAAGAAAGGACCACAATAAACAAGCTTGGAAGTCACAGCCTAAAACAAATGCTATTAAATGCCATAATAATTGAAGATCAATAAAGACTATAGTGGGAAAGTAAGTGCTGAATATTATAAATTTTCTGGTTCTTTTCTGATGCTTCTAAAGATTGTTATATCCAGAGTATTAAACCATTATGAGAACTTATAAGAATGTCTCAAACCACTGTCAAAGAAGGAAGTTCCTATAAGTTAAGTCACCACAACAGGCACAGATGACAAACAGGAAGGCATTACTTCCAGGGCTAAATGAAGGTGAAGGTTTGGAATGAGCACACTGGACAAAATTCCACTGAAGGAACTTGTGATAAGCACAGGATATATTAAAAAGGCTTGTATAGAAGTAGTACCTCCAGAAGACCCCTTGGAGACCCCCAGCACCAAGATGACCAGAAGAAAAAGTGCCAGGAAGACAGCACAGGGATCCCTGTGGTGATGACTGCCCTCCTACTTAATCTCTCTCTTTCTCATTTTCTGTTTAATAAAATCTGTACTATTGACTTTGGCATATGGCCTCACATCCACTTTAATTCAGGCAGAAGCATCTTTTAATAATCAGATCCTAACAGTCAAGAAGATCAAAGTGTGAAGCCGCATGATTTTGCAATAAATTTAGAAATTAATCATTCAACCACCTGCCCATCTCACTCTGTATTCTGTACTGGCTCTGCAAGTGCACATCCAGAGAAACAATCCATACACACAGATAACTGTAGCCTGGGACCATGGACACACAAGAGTAGCTCTTAATAGATCTTCTAATAGTTTGTAAACAATGGGTGTTATAAAGGGTGACAAGAGTTTAGTATTCAGCAGTATTTCTTATGGGATCTACTTATCATGAGGCATGGGATGAGACAAATACTTAGGACGCTGTTCCAGAACTGCTGACTCTGAATGTCAAGATGTAGCCATAATCAGTACAAATTACATGTAAATATATACATATATGTTAAAAGTGGTATTATTAGTATGTTCTTACAGAGTTAATATACTGAGATTTAATATATTTGATATACTCAGCACTCTTTGCTTGTGTGCTTCCTTGTGTTATCAGGACAGAATGACAAGTTTCATCCTACTGAGAATTTTGGGCTTTGTTTCTCCTGAAATAATGAAGAAAATCAATGGTCATTCTTTCCAGCAGCCAAATTTTCTGTCATCTCCTCTGTGACAGCCAGGAAGTAACTCCCTGCAGGCATTCTCCCTCTGTACTGTAATCAGACATCATTTTGCCTCTCACTGCTGCTGAATTAGAGCCCAGCAGCGATGAACATTTTTAGGTGTCATTGTTTGGTAGCCAGAAGAATGCAGCATGGAAGTGAATGGGTTATTAGAAAACACAAAGGTTGCAGTTTTCAGGCTTTACTGCTGAAGCCTAAGTACATCACTCACCAGCTGATTCTTGCTTTCAAGTTATTCTTTGCATTTTTATCATACAGGAAGTTACTTTCCCATTAAATGAATGCTGAGACTCTAGTGCACAAACCATCTGACTTAAATAAACAATTTTTTCCTTCTTAGTGCGTATTCCACCCTATTCACTCCCTGCTGGCATTTTTCAAGAGCTTTTATTCCACTGTTTTGTCAATTTTGCTTTCAACGTTGCTGGAATAACACCTCTCCTCTGCATTTGCTAGTAAAGCCAGTTAATTTTCTATATTGGCCATGGTTCAACAGAGACTGCAGCCCTATGCCTTTGAACTGAAGAGTTCAGACAGTCTGTTTATCCTCTGCTCAGACCCTTTGCTGACCCTAGCTAGTGCTTGGAAGGCACAGTGGGATAAAGCAGGTGGAAGGGAGCTATCCCTGCCCTGTTAACTGCACAGGCAGCATACTCTGAGGCCTTCTCTCTGCTAGAAAGTCACTTCACTTAAACCAGGCTGGTGCAGCCAGCACAGCATCACCTGCACTGTTTACTATTCTCTCATACCTAGGATTCTGACAGAAATCTGCTTCACCCATTGCCTCTGTTGCACCTGAAGAACTGTGTTGAACATGAGCTTCTGCAAAACAAATGACTCTCCAGGTGAAGGTGCAAACAGGATCATCTTTACATGATAAGTCATTCCTATTAAAGAGAACACAAAATATTCTGGTACCTTGACACAGATGGTTCCCCATGCTCCCACAAGTGGCTCATGCCAGTGTGGTTTATCATTCATAAAGAACAATCTCTCCTATTCCGGCATCTCTTGACAAATTCAACAAAGACACTGTGAAGGATCAATTAAAGTTGCACTCTCTCTTCCTTATGAAAATGCACAATTGCTGCTGCTTTTTAATTCAACTGCCACACTGTCCATTCATTACCAAATCGAAATCACACTTGTTTTTGTCTTGAAAAACAGCTTTGAGATTTAATTTATACTTTACTTGTTGTCACCTGCCAATTGACCTCAAAATAGGTTTCTCTCTGACCTTATTGAAAATCTTTAAAGTCACTTACTATGTTAAGTATTACACTATTTATAAAATATCTGTCCTACATTTGACTGAAAGGCCTTGCAAATTACTTGAAGTTTTGTTCATTCAACACTAATCTTCTAACTCAAAGCCTGTCAGTACAGTACATTGCCTGATAGCTTTGTTTGTACATTCTTTGCCAAAATGATCATAATACTTTTTGATGCCAAACAAAGGAAACATTTTGAATATCATGTCTTCAAGTGTCTAGTGAAACAAAAGCCATCCTTTCAGTCTCTGAAGAATATTAATAAATATTCATCTGCACTATAACTAAATGCCATCTATGTTAGACTGGACATATTTTTGATAGCTCAGAATCAGCCTAGAGAACAAATGCTATTTATTTTTTGCCTTCCTGACAGAATGTCTTATTTGATTTTCCTGCACAGCATACAGTACCCAAACCTCGTCTTTGCAATAAAAGCAAATTTTACTTAATTCACCTTTTCTCTGGAATATTACACAGATATTCATACATAGAAAATTAAATATTTTTGTCTTCTCTTGGTCTGAAATTTTTTCCCTTATGAATTAGAATATTTATTGTATTTTCATTCAAAATACATAGGGTAACGTTTTATTCACTATTCCACTATTCTATGTTTAATATCAAAAGAGGTCAACCTTCTTGTTTATATCACTGTTTCTAGATATTTTAGCTACATTGAACAGCAGCAGAATATTTACGTACATTTGAGATGCCTCATTAGCTTCATAAAGTGTGGTAAAATATACTCATTTTTTAATCCAATTTATTACTTTAGGAAATTGATCCATACGCTGCTGCTTCCTCCTTCTTGGTCCATTCCATTGGATGAATATCAGCACATCCACAGATTTCTGCAGAGGTGAAGGCAGGTGGCAACTGCTGCAGAGAAAATAAAAAGAAAAAACAAGGGGAGGCTGCTACCAAGATTTGCCTGTTTTTCAGTGCTGAGTGCTTCTGCTGCCTGATTGCTATAGAGACTAAAGAAGGAGCTGTTATTAGCAACAGTGGGCAGGCAGAAACAGAAGGGAGGAAAGCATCCCTAGATAAAATGAAGCTTTCTGTTTGAACAGGAGGAAGGATGAAAGGACTGGTGGTGGCAGGGCAAGACAGAAAAGAAAAGGAAAAAAATATTTTTAAAATAACAAAAAAACTGAGTGAGAAGAGTGAATTTGATAAAAGTGGTGCACATGGAGAGCCATATGGTAAACCCTGACACTCCCTCAGGCTTAATGGGATGGGGGAATGCCATAGTCTGTCTATTAGCATTTCCTAGTGCAATGCATGCTCTCTGCCACAGGAAGACGCCTCACAGACATGCAGTCTCTGATCAATGCCATATCCCTATTTCCTCATGTTCCCAATATATGAGGAACCTACCAGACTACTCATCAGGTAATAACCATGGGTTATTTTGGAAAAACATAAAAAGGGTTCAAAATTCAAAATCAGCAAAAATAAATTTGCAATAATTATGGAAAACTTTTTCTAAAAATCTGCACAACTACTGTCAGTGCAAAGAGTCTGGTATTTGAACTGCTTTTAATCATTGATATTTTACACTTCCTATTATGCATTACAAACTGTATATGGTCACTAGAACATAGCCATAACTTGTCATAAGAGGATTTATGACTGGATCTCCTAGATGATAACATATGATAGCTAAAACAAACACCAAATTATACTTTTAAGTGGAAAATAAAAAAAACCACACCCAAACTACCAAACCTGAAGTTGGCTTTCCTATATTTCTTGGTTGCATATACAGTCACAGGCATTTCAGTGGTACACATGAAGCAAAACCACTTGGGAAATAATAAATAAATATGTAAAGAAAGAGTAAGAAACTTTTATAGCACAAACAAACAAACAATTTTTCAGACAGTTTGACGTGAAATCTGCATGTGCTGGAAAAGTGTTCCCACATTAGCCTATAGAAGATTCAGCACATTGTCAGAATAAAGCACTGAAATTTTTTTGCATGAAATCTGCTACAATACAAACTTTTTCTTTGTATGGCAATGGGGAAAAATGAAGACATTTTGTATTTCAACAGAAGAAAAGTTGACATGTTTATTATTTCTCACAACTATTCTTTTTACTTATATTTTTTTCCTAGATAACGTACCTCGTTTTAATGTATGTACAACTTAATTCAGGAATACCTACTAATTGAGCTACTAACAGAGAAATAAAATGTAATTAGACTATATCTAGCACAAAGTGACACAGATTTTACCAACTGATTATTGTAATTATAGATTATGTCCTAAAAGCTCAGAAATGGCTCTTGTTATTGGAGGTCCATTCTTTGATATTTCCTAATTTTGAGAGATACCTAGGCTACTTGAATAATGCAACAGAGGGTTTTATTATGAAATTTTATGTAAGCCAGTTTTTCTATCCTGATTATAATTAGGAATAACACCTAGACACAATAGCTGAAGATCAGTTCCAGTGGCACTGTTGTTCTTAATTTTCTACTCAATTATTATGTGAATTTTATAAATTTTAGCAGTCAGGGAAACGAAAAACTACCTCCATTGGCTAAAGCCAAGAACAGTTCAGATGTGCTAAATCAGGTTGTCCAAACAGCTGTGCCAATGTTCCTCTGTCCAAAACTGCTCGTTGAGTCTCAGGTCTTTACTGAGCAGCCTGCCAAGCTGCATGAAGTTATGCCAGATTGTATGCAACATAAACAAACATCTACTTGGGCTTATATTCAGACCAGCAAACATGATGAATTTGTGTCCCAGGGTCAGATTTAAGCCTAACCCTCCAAAAATGTATCATACACTATTGACTGACTGTGCCATCTAGCTCTCTGTTAAGGTAATCCTATTAGGTAATGAATTATTATGAGAGATTTCAGCACTGGTGAATTTGAATTAAATAATCCCTCTAAGCAGCTGGATTGTAAAAGAAAATATTTCTGCTGTACCTGGGCCAAGTTTTTAAACACCACAGTATTTTTTTTAAGACAGGTTAATTCAACATATTCAACATCATTATGTATTTTTTATTAGCAAAGTATTCAAACAAGAGGCTAAATCTTACACATTTTCAGTAAAGTCCTCTAAATAAATCAACTCAATAAAATGTAATAAAACTGAAATGTATATATGTGTTAATTTTGAAGGCTAAGTAGAAACAGGCTTATCTAAATCTTATAAGCTGAAAAGTTTTTAAAAATCTAAATCTTTTAGATTTTTATCACTTAACAGTCATTTAAACGCCAGGCTGCCCCTAACAACCCATTGAGTGTGACACTGAAACAAAGATTTATCACCAAAGCTGGTTCAGCTGTCATCTGATATTAGCAACTGGAGTGAAAAAAAACCAGCAACCAAATAGGAAAAAAAAAAAAAAAACACAACAAAAACCACTCCCAGCTTATTTAAGAGGAAACACTTCAAAGGGCATTGAAACCCATTCAGCAAAACGACCAAAAAAGAAAGAAGAAAAATACAACTTTAGTATGAAAATACTGCAGCTACAAGACACACAATTATAGTAATTTAAGGAATAAGAGTTTGAGTCTCCTTCTGAGAGAAGGACTCAGGTGAATCCTTCATACAGCCAGAAGGCTTGCACTTGATAAGCAGTAACTGCTAAAGGCTCTAGATTTGGTGTTCTCTCAACAGCAACTCATTGATTGGAAAAAGAAAAGGAAAAAAAAATACTAACAGCAAAATGCATTTTATTACATGAGGTAAGGAATGACTCCATGTGGAATGACCAGTCTCTGAGAGATGGATTCTAGGCAAAATTACCTTTTTGGCCAAAGCAGGACAAGTGGTAAGACAAAGCATTCATGACAAGTCAAATAATCCACTGAATGACAGCTCTTACCTAAGAGGTGGGAATGCCTGACTGGTTGGGAAGTTCAGGTAATCAGGTTCTCCCAATAAAATTGGGCACAATGGCAATGAGTTTAGGAGGTTTTCCTGTGGGCAGAAACAGTGATGGCATGGTTGTGCCCACCTGTGAAGGTGTGTGCGAAAACACACACAAAAACCAGAATGTGGAATTCTATAAGCTCTAAACTACACATAAACCACATGATTTCTCTCTGATTTCTTCTGGTTTATTTCTGTCTTTAAGGCTTTTAGATGGACAAGAGACCAATCAAGCATTAATCCTAGTGTTTGAGAAGTGCTCTTTCCCAGACAGCAAATCTTGATGTGTAGTCAGGCTAAAACACCTGATGACAGGCTCTAACCACCAGTGACATCAGGAGAAATTATGGGCTGCAGGACTTTAAGTGTCTCATTAATAAATTGAAGCAAAAAAATAAAAGGAGGAACTCAAGTGAATGCATAGTTCTGGAAAGTGAATGAGGAAAAATAAGCTACAGTGAGCTTTTGGCCAATCACCAACCCTGTCTAGTTGATGTACTGTGGTCTCACTGCAAGCGTGCTAATTAGGAGCCACCAGCACACCATGGTCTTCCAGCCATGCACTTTTTCACCTGCCTTAAATAAGCTGAGAAAAGCTTCAGTGGTTTTCATGTCACTCAGGGGTTTCCCTTACACTGTGGGTATCTCAGAGAACTGGAATATTTCAGCTGCCCTTGAAACAGCACAAACCTTGAGCACACCCCAGTATCTAATGTGTACAGGGGGAAACCAGCCCAGTTCCTAAAATAAAATATAATATTTTAAGAGGAGGAGCCAGAAGATTAAGTGAATAAAGCCTCAAGGTATTATTGGAAACATAAATTAGAAATGCAAGTTAAATGCTATTCATCTTCTGCACTGACTGAATTTTTACCTCAAATGACCCCAAGAGAGAATGTGGAACTCTCCAAAGAAACCAAATGATGTCCAAATCAAAGCCTTGGCTAAATTTTGATCTCACAGGGGAATCAGAGGGATATCCCCTTTGTAGTTTGGCAATATGTATGCTAAATTAAATTCAGGCTATATGGCTGAATAATAGTAATAGAGGGACACAATATGAATGCAGCTGTATATTTTAAGTAATATTTCAAATTTTTCTTTCTGTAGGCCTCAGGCACATTGTGCTTCTATTCATGTGAATAACTTGTGCTTTGAAAGGGAAAAGGAGAGAACATGTCTGTGAACATTCTGCAATGTCTATGAACATTCTGTATCAGCCCAGGCTGACTGCAATCCAACAAGATTTTTCTTTGTCAGAGAAAAATATCTATTTTCTGATAGTGATGTGTGAAATGAGAATAATTCACACTTAAAGGCAGTTATGGGGAGGACCATCCTTCCAGTCTTCCCTGAAAAGTTGCAACCCAATTGAGCAATTAGTATGTGTGTTAAAAAAAGACAGGAATATTTTTCTCATGTTAAATTACTACCAAAAGCATAGCAGAAGTATGTATGTGACAAACAATCCAGAGGTTCTGAGAAGGAAATATATAATCGATGATAATTACCAATTCTTTTTTAATAAATTCACATAATAGCTTCCTTAAAACTTTTTTTTTTTCTTCCACAAAGTTGAAGTTAAGAGATAATTAGGAATATTTTGACTTATGGGAAGTGGAAAATTTTGTTTTGGATTTCAGGGCATTAAAATTCAAAAATCAGAACTTGCTAACCATGTGTTTTGTTCTAGGCCAAAAAAAATTTAAAACTGCATGAATACAGGTACATTTCTGTCTAACATTGCTTCACACTATATGGAAGGAAATAAATACCTTGCTCCTGCACCAATTTAAAACTGATGGTAAAAATATATGTGATCATAAAATGCTATGCTTTGTTCAAAGGAAAAAAATACATCAAAACAATTCCAACACAAGTTTTAGAAGCAGAGTCATAAAAATAATTTAAATATACATATAAGTATTACAAATAGATCTTGCCTCCTGGGATCATGACTTTGTACTTAGAGGGGTAAAAAATCAAAGACAACTTAAGGGAGTAAAACCAGTGATCTAATAACAAAAACACGACAAAAGTTGTCAAGGCACATTTGTGAAAATTTAGTTCTAGACCACTTGCTATAGGCTTGACCAAAAGTATAAAGACAACAGCCTTTATTACATTGCACTTGATCCAATAACTCATTAATCTCTTACACAAAAGAGACAGAAAATCTGTTGCAGATTGCGGTTATCTAAACAAAAATAGACTCCGGAGACAGAATATTCAGAGGGAACAATAACTTTTTCACAGGATAATGTATTCAATTCACAATATAGATGAGCATTTCAAACAATGCTAATTGTCCAGTCAATACCAGATTCCTCTAAAACAAGAGCAAATTGGACTAGGCTGATGTGGAATTGCAGCTTTCTGATATGCACTGTTCTCCTAGTTGGCACAAGCCCCACTCCCTCCTCTCCTGAACACCCCTGCAAAAATGTGTCCCACCAGTGATTTTTGTTTTCCAACTGGAAAATATCAGGGTTGAAAGCCAGATATTTTCATAAAAATAATTCTAGACAGAAATTTAATAGAACTTCACCTTACTATGTTTCACAAACTCTGTAGAACTGAGAAGAGTGATAAAACATCCTGGCTGTCCCCCCCAAAAAGACACATACATGCACACTCACAGAAAAAGAAATATTATTTCCTTTAAAATTTTGATTTAATCACATAAAATATGATTTTACTTGATGCAGTCAAATTTGGCAAAAAATAAAAATCACTATGTAGCTAAATACAAATGGGAGACAGATTGTGCTTGAATAATACAAGTGGTAGGAGAAGAAGAGAAAATATTAGCGTCCTCTCCTTTAAGTAATGCAGAGAGGGAAATAAATGCAAATTTATAAGAACTATTAGCATGAGTCAGACAATCCAGGAAATAAATTAAATTGAACAAAAACTGCAAATTTTTTGTCAGTTCTGATATTAATTTATGAACTTTGTGTTCCTGCTATTGATTTATAAATCAGTGCCAAAGAATAAAATTAATTTTATTACATACATTTTGCTGCTTTACCTTAAGTCTTTCAAAGTTTTCTCAACCAATAACTGGAATGCAAATAACCAAGACAGGCAAGAATTAATAAAATTCGAAAACAAACAAAAGAGCAACCACAATAGCCAGACTGCCTGAAAAACATTCACTTTTCCCTCCACCTCAAAATTTACACTGGCCTGAAGCCCAGAAATGGCAATATGCAATCCTGCACCTGTGACAAGTCAAAGACTGCTATCTTTTGACCTGTTAGGACAGAAATGGAAGATAGAAAAGGAAGACTAGATCTTTCTAATAGAAATCAGCCCTATCTCACATCTGTTCAAAATAGTAACTTTTAATGGTACTAAAATACACAGTATGAAAACAGGATCTTAGAGTTTTAAAGGGGTTTTTGATACTGTTATAAACTGTTTCTTGGTGGTTTGTGCGGGGGTTGTCTTGGGGGGCGATTTGGGCTGTTTAGTGGGAGGGTCAGGAAGTAGTTTAGTTGAAAATGCCAGCTTTGGGAGTTGGAGAGGAGGGTTTGAATCCTTTCTTCCTGAAGGAGGTGGGGTAACTCTAAGAAGGGGTTTAGTCTTCAATCTTTGGCTTACAAGACCAATGTTTTTATAAACTATTAGAGTTAATTAGAGTTTGCGTAGTTTATTTTCCAGGGTGGCTGCAAGGGGGAAAAAAACTAGGATGATTAGGAAGTATGTGAATGAGGCTAGTTGGCCAATGATGATGAATGGGTGTTCTACTGGTTGGCTGCCTACACAGGTTAGAACGAGGACATTAGCAACTAGGGTTCAGAACAGGATTTGTGATAGAGGGCGGAAGGTTATCGATTGTAGTTTTGACGTGTGAAGTAGTGGGGTGAGGAATAGGACTAGGACTGGGGCGGCTAGGGCTAGTACGCTTCCTAATTTATTTGGAATGGATTGGAGGATGGCGTAAGCAAGTAGGAAGTATCATTTGGGTTTGATGTGAGGGGGAGTGACTAGTGGGTTGACTGGTGTAAAATTTTCTGGGTCGCCTAGGAGGTTGGGGGACAATAGGGCTAATGAGACGAGTAGAGAATGTATTAGTACGAATCCTAGAATGTCTTTGATAGTGTAATATGGGTGGAAGGGGATTTTGTCACAGTCCGAGGGGATGTCTGGTGGGTTATTTGAGCCTGTTTCGTGGAGGAAGGTGAGATGGACGAGTGTGAGGCCTACAATGACAAATGTGAGGAGGAAGTGGAGGGCAAAGAATCGAGTGAGTGCGGGGTTGTTGACAGAGAACCCACCTCAGGCTCATTTGACTAGTGTGTGCCCAATGTAGGGGATGGCTGAGAATTGGTTTGTGATTACAGTAGCTCCCACATGCTGATTGGGAACAAGTCAACAAACAGAGGGATTAAAAAAATACATCCCATAACATCTTCAAAAATTTCTAGGGCCTAGGCCTGCACTTTTGAAACTTAGTGGCATAAACTCACTCACTGCCAGATCAGATCCAACAGCTACAGTACAGATGTTATGGGATGTATTTTTTTACTCTAATTGGAGAGGGTTTTGGTTATTTAATTATCTCTCACAAATGTGCCACGGTAAGGTACAGGAAAAGGGTTTGTTTGCTCCTATCCTAATGGCACAAGAGGATTAATTCTTTGCTGAGTGTCTACCCCCACAAACACAAAGCTAAATTCCAAGTGGGACTCTAAGGAAAAGCACACGTTTTAAGTGTGCAAATAAAGGAACAAAAGCAGGGCTTAGGAACACTGAATGTTAAATGATCCATGGAGTGGATCAGTGTTTGCATCTACCCTCATGCTTTGTCTCTTTGACCATTCACCACAATGAAGATAAATGTTATCTTGCTCCCACTCTTACATCAGAAGAAGTAGCTAATGGCACAGAGAAAGAAGATTGGTTTTGATTGAAATGCAAATAAAATACTTTAAAAGTGCTGCCTCCCACTCCTTTTGCAATACCAAAGTCTCAGAACAGAGTAAAAAGATGGTGCCTAAATCACCAGAATATCCTGTTTCAGAAAAATTTAGGGCCTAATGTATTACTCACGGAATGGGCAGAGCTCACTATACTGATTTGTTTTCCAAAGTCCTTTTTCAAGGACTCTTGCAATAATGTAAAGAAAAAAAAATTTCAACAATTTTAGATAAGTCCCTGCAACATAAATTAAAAAAAACCCACCCTAACAAACAAACAAAAAAACAACACTAAGGAGGGTTATTTCACCAAAAATAAGAACAACAGAAATTTGTCATCATCTATGAATAGTTATAGTATCCATAATGAAATCACAGAACTGTCCATAAACATTTCAAATATTATCATAATTAAATAGCAGTTAATGATGCCCCCCAGTATTAAGAAAAAAATCTAAACAAATAGTCCAGTTATTTAAAAATTCTTTAACATTCAAATATATGTTCCAGTTCATAAAAAACTAGAAAGAAAAGTTGTGGGATTTAATATTTTAAAAACAGTCAGATCAACTGCTTTCACCCAAATCATATGCTGCATTTTCAGCTCTCTCTTCAGAAGTACAATTACAAATATAAAAGGAATAATTAACTGTTGTTCTCTGCCAAGCACATACCTGATACACAGATACACAGGTTTTAGTAGCTAATGATCAACATGAATATGACAGACAAGCAGAGAATTTAAGAATTTAGAAGAATGTCTGAATATTATTTCCCAAATACATTTACAGATCAAAACATGGGTTGGGTTGTGAATGTATACATAGTAAATTCTATTAAGTGTTTTTTGGGGAGGAAGGGGAGGTAATGCTACTTATTTGATTGCTGAGAGACAGTTAAAGAAAACCAGTTGCCATGTGGTCATAGCAAATTGTCACGGCAAATGGTCATCAAATTCCTAATTGTTCCATTCTATTTCTGTCTCTAAGTAGTAGCACCAGTGCTTTCTCCCTCTGTTTCACTTTGCTTCCTAGCAAATGGGCTGCAATACTGTCTATACAAAATAGAACCTTCTCTAAGGCTTAATTCATTATTTATAAGATACTTTGAGGGGTTCAGAAGAACAGCATATAGCAAAGGAAAAGGAAGTGGAAAGTATCCAAGGATACAAATCCTTTGAAGGCCTACAGCCTTTTAAGGGATTGCAAAGGACTCTAAATACATGACATTTCATTTCTGAAGATACAGTCCACATTTTGACCTAGAAATGTTTGTGATCTAGATCTAGTCATGTTTCCTGATTCCTTGGCATCTGTTTAACTCCAGTTTTACTAAGCATGCAAGGCTCAGGGCTCCAGACCAGAATCTTGAAAAGAAAGCATTCATCATACAGTATTTGTATGCCCAATATCAGTTCTTTATCACTGCAGAAGAAAATCATGTCACAACTTTTCACACCCACTTTCTCTCTGTAAAAACAACTATTTAAAATTCCTAACATTTTCTCCATTTCTTATACAGCATTATTTGCTTACTTTGATTTACTGATGTTTCTGAATTTCTAAACCACTTTTTTATCATTATATAAAGTAGACAAAACTGAGATACTAAGTAATCCATAAAAATAAAAGGACTTCCTCAATCCATTCCAAAAATAGTCAACCATAAGAAGCTGTAAGAAGAAACTGGGAGAACAGAGATGAATGAAGCAAACAACCAAGTCAGAAAAATTTTAATGTCTTTCTCAATACCTACCATTAAAATGTATAAAGTTGCATGAATATTTCTTATAAGCTGCTTTTGAAAATGGAACCTAGAAAAATTTTACCTATCTTATATAAATATTTTCAAATTCTCCCTCTTTCTCTGATATTACCTTCAAACAATAATTAGTACACATATACAAACAAAAAAGAAAAACAAAGAAAGAACAACCCATCATATGCAAGGTTTTCATAGTGGTACAGTTCCAACCTTACTTCTTAATGGCATGTAGACTGCCATTAACTTGCTAGAAAGGGAGATATAACTTCTCAAACTATGTAGTTAATTTCCAGTTCCTGTCTATGATTCCTAAGACACTGCAATGCTGTACCTTTAAAAGTAAATAAATTGAATTTATTTGTATAATCTAAAAAACTACAAACAAAAGAAAGTTGTGATTTTTCCTCTTTTGAGATGGAAACAATTTGCAGCAATCAGTTACCTTGATTGTGCTCTATCCTTTTCCAAGTATAAAACATTTTTAGTAAAATTTGACAAAGGCAACAACAGGTGATTTCGAATCTGAATCAGTTGTCCAGAACTTTGCATATTTTTTCCTTATTTACATGTAAAATTAACTTGAAAGTTATTAAGACAAAAGGAAAAATGATTTCTTATAGCAAACACCTATCAGTATTTTCATTTTTTACAGCTCTACAAGGCTTCCTTATTTTCTTTATTTTGCAGCTCAAATTTTAAAGGAAAATCTTTTACTTGAGAGCTGGCTAGTGCCTGAATGTTGAGTGTAACATAGGAAGAGGCAATCCTTTGCCTTCACTCTTTGATCCCACAACAAGTGAGACAGAGTTTTTGTTTGCTTCCAGCATTATGTTACTTTGCTCTTTGGATAAAAATGAGAGTCTGGAAGCATGGAGGTAAATTGTTAGAAGGAGGTGAAAGCCCTTGGAGGAAGCAGGATTTTCTCCCCTTACCTGGAGCCAGCTGACCATGCAGAAGTGGGAAAAACTTCTGGAGAGCCCAAGAAAGCTTTCAAAGCAGGGAGAGATGGTGGCAGAGAGGGAGAGTAGTGGTCTACAGAGAGGAGCTGGACTACACCCATGAGAGAGACATCAGAGCTGAGGGAAGAAAGGAGCTTTCTCTGAAGAGCCTGGAGAGGCATGTCTTAGCTCTGAGATGTTGAAAATTACTCGGTCTGAGAGTAAAATATCTCAGTCCTACAGGAACACAGAGAGCAGGCACAGATAAAAATGAAATGGCTTCAAACATGTTTGTCTCACACTGAATTTTGTCTGTGTAAAACACTGCCATGCCACATCTTCTACTAAAATCATTACAGATTCAAAGCACTCATAGTGTTTTGGGGATTCTCACCACAAGAAGGAAGGGTAGGCTCTGGTTACTGAGTTATGCTTCCCAAACGAAATGCAAAATACTCCAGAACCATCATCCACATCCTCAGCTCCAGCAATGCCACCTCCAGTTTGCTGGGTTTTGCAGCCTGAAAGTCTGAAAAGCAAACTCAGAAGCACTTTGAAAGACAAAAGACATTAAAAGATGTAAGAGCTAAAACCAGTGTATTCCTTTCAAAAGTATAAACTCTATCTCCAAACACTTGGTGCTTCTGTTGAAACAGAAAAAAAGAGCAAAAACCCTTGGTAAATTGAAAAGACATGGCAGTAGCTGGTTTTTTTTTTGGTTTTAAACAAACTTGTTACCTTAAGTTCAGCCCACATCCTATTTCCCTTATTTTCATTTGCCTTTTATACTGCATATGAAAAAGCTGTGTGCAGTCATCCACTTCAAGAGGCTGTAGAAGTAACGCAGCAAAACAAAAATCAACTCCAATGGTTTTGCAAACCATCAAACACCTCATTAAAAAACCCCAACAAATCAAAACTGAAAACATTTCACTAGTTCTGGCAGCATTTTCTATGCACGAATATAATAACAATAAGAATCTCAGCCCAAATTCATAATTGAAAAAGTTCTCAGTGCACTTGCAGACTTTAGCAGGTAGCTTAGAAATATGAAACTAAATCAAGACCCATCTCTGTAAATATGACATTAACTTGCAAATGCTTAAATTTTCTATTTTCTCCATCAACCCCGTGACAGAATTTTAGCCAGTAATTTACATGTACTCAAAAGTAACACAACTACTCCTGTAGAGCCTTTAAGTAAGACTTAACAGTTGGTTTTTTCCCCCTATTTGTTCCAAATGAAATTTGGAACAATTTCCTGCATGTTTCAACTGCTGTGTTTATCTCACTACAGTAATCATTGCTTCACTAATGATTATCACATAGACATACTTTTAGATATTAATTTGAAACATCAGCACTAACTACCTTTAAAACTAATAGAAAGGTCAACAAATCACATGGTCTTGCCCTCCAATGGATGTCTTCACTCGGCGTTCATGAGCATAAGATGATACTGTCCTAAAAATCTCTGTAACTCCCTTACTCTATGGAGACCCTAAAAACTTCTGTATTTCCAAGCACTTTCAGTATCTCTTTACAATGCCCCAAAGTTATTGAAATGCCAGTTCTCTCTATCAGAGCTTCTGTTTTCAAGTGGTTGCAGTCACCTGAAATTCAAGTTGGCAATTAATACAAATAATTTTAATGAATTTAAGGCAGAAGACAAACATGGCATTATGCACTACATTACTCAAGGGTCATGCATAGTAGACCCTGAATTTTTTGACCCAGTTGCCTTTGCCATGGTGAATATAAAACAGAAACATGGAGAACAGAAAATGAAAAATTATCACATGGAATATATGCAAGATGAATTAGTTTAATGTTATGACACTGGACACTATTGCAATGACTGAAATTTCCCTTGGCATTTTCTACCACATCACTCTCACCTGTGGCAGAACAATTTCAGATCACATCTTCAGAAAAAAAGTGGCACTAATAATAAGCAAGATGCTTTACAGCCAGCTGTTTACTATTATTGTGATCATGAAGCTTTTTTTTTTTTTTTAGCTTGCATGATTTTCTGAAAGAAGTCTCTCCTTGAGACTTGAGACTGTATTTTTTAGTCATCCCACCCCCAGTGCCAGATATTTACCACCAGCAGATCCCCAGTAATGGCAACCAGCAGCCGCACCAATCTCTTCAATGGTTCATTGTCCTCTCCTCATAGAACTGAAGAACTGTGGAGCACGATACACTTCACATTGAGCAAAATGACATTTTAAAAGTCTTTAGAGATAAACAGTAACTTGAATAATTGAATTAACTTTTTTTTATTTTTTTTAAGCCTGATTTCCTAAGGAAACAAGATATATTTAACAAGGATGGGTGGTTGTTGTTATTTGTTTGGCTTTTATTGGTTTTGGTTTTTTTGGGGGGTGGGGGTTGTTGTTGTTTTTTGAGGTTTTTTGTTGGTTTGGTTTGTTTCAGTTGTTTTTCTCACCTCTGCCTGATACAAAATCTGGTAATCCTTCGATTCCTCACTCTGAACTTGGAGCTGCTTGGCTAATTTTGACCAATTTTGAGATAGCAGGATAGACCTCACAGATCTGCTGTTTCCACTAAAACAGTGAAGAAAAAGACCTAATTAGTGCCTCTTCAGAAGCAAAATAATGCAGAATATATTTGGCTTTGTCCTGGTATAAAGAATCAACATCCAAACAAAATATTAAGAATGCCTTTGCCCACACAAAAACCAAACCCCAGTTGGAATTCTCACATTTGCAGGCAGAATAAAATCCAACCAAGAGACAAAAAATGTAGGAAGTCATTAATGAAACTAATTTTATTTGCTGTCTGTGGATGAAGATCACAAGCAGGGTTTCTGTAAAAAAATCCAGATTATTGCCAAAATGATAAGTGATGTAAATGAAAAAAAATATTTCTCCCACTCTCCTTTACACAGATAACCTTCACAACAGCATAAAAAGTCTGAAAACAATATTTGTGTGCATATACATACTCAATTGTGTGATATTTTGCTCCATGGCAATACCATGGAAGAAAGGCCAGTAGACAGATTAGAGAGGAAGGAGAACTTGACATATTCTTACTCAGTGGACCAAGATGCAGTAGAAGAGGATGAGTATCTGGAAGAACTGTCACTGGAGTGTGATGCACTCAATTTGTTAACTGGGGTAAGGCATAGCTGCTGTGAAAGACCATAGCAGGTCTGTGACCAGGATACAGAGTGCTGCAGCAATTTATCTAAAGTTACACAAGACAGACTGTATAGCCAATACACAGCACGCTTCCTCCAGATGATGCTCCACTTACAGAAAATAATCACAGTGATTTAAGGAATAATTTTCTATCTTAATCTGTTGATGTTTTTTTGTAAAGAAGATACCAAACACACAGCATTCACAGAAAAGTAAAGATTTTGTCCAACTGCTGTCCATTCCAGCCAGATATGAATCCTGATTTCAAAACATGAAACTTTATTGCAGTAATCTACAAGAAAAAGTTCAATAAGGTTGCACAGTTTTGTTTCTTTCTGTTCATATCCATATACACAGTCAGAGTTTTGCACTATTGGTATTGGACAATTTCTGGGATATTTTTTAAATTGCCTTCAGTTCTCAAATATGACTGGCTTTACACCCAATATGTCTGCTTTTCCTGCTTGCCTTCCTTAGTATTCAATTCTTAATCATTTGATAATTTCAATTCCTATTAGTGAATTGCTACGTGACTGTATGCTGTGGTGTACAGATTTTCTGTCATGACAAGGACAGATATCGAGAGGTTTACAACAGCATATTTTCCCCTTCTATCTTAGAAACATTTGTTGCAATGCACAATTCAGTAGCTACACAAGAATTATTAAATTGATATACAAGTTATCTACTTGTGTACAAGGGATACCACTGGACTGCAGTATCACCATATTTCACATTTGAAAGAGAATTCCTAAAATTTTATGCTTGTACATTCTATTCCTCATGTGTAAATATGTGTTTATTATTCATTCATTGTGTAACTTTCTGAAAAATTCTGATTTACAGTCCCTGGAGTTCATTGTAATGACTCCAACTATAAAAAGATGAATGCAAACCTTGAACTCTTAAAGAATGAAAAGACATTTCAAAGACAAATTAAATCTCTGTGCCTCCAGATTTTAAATTTTGTCAATTTCCCATTTCCTTACTTGCGTTTCTGATCTACAAATTCCTTCACAAATTGAGATGTACTGCAATACATTAGATGTGCCATGTCTGTTTCTATTGTAAAATTTCCAGGACAGGTACTATCTATACCAGATCAGTCCCTATGCCTAAATATAACTACAGCTGATTAAAAAAAAAAATCACCAAAAAGCATGCCAGAATATGGCTTATCAACAACTGTGTGTCTTTAGCTGGCACACAAGCAGCGGGCAAAGACAGATTTTAAACTCTTTTGCCTCCTTTCATGAAAATTTTATCATATTTGATTCATGAGTAAAATGAAAGCTTATTTGATTGAATGAGGTAAGGCCATGAGGAAAACAGATGCTGCATGCACCAGTTCCTGTTATCCTTAGTTATCCATGTGTAGCTGATCATGGGCTAGGAGCAGGGAATGGATGTCAGGATCACATGAGATGTGTACCAGCTATGTCCTCAGATTTTAGAGCTGAGGTCTTATTATAGGCAATCTTCTTGTCTGTTGTGAAGTAAGAATAAGATTTTAAAATTGAAATTATCTCCAGGAAAAGTTATAAATTAACATACTTCAAGTATGGTTTTGATTATTGTTCACAGCTTTGGAGTTTAGAAAAATAGTAAGGTGTATTTTGTTTGTTTGCTTTTTAATCACCCACTTGTGAAAAAGTTTGTATCTCCTAGTGACTTGGTCCCTCTATTCATTACCCCGATCTAGGAAAAAGTTGATAGATCTAACCTGGTTCCAAATGCACTGTAAATCAACACTTTAAAACTACTAAAATGACAGCAAATGGACACATTAAGTAGTACAGCATCTCAGTTCTCCTCAGTAGCTTGTTGATGCATGTCATAAACACTATATGAGAAACAGGTGTTTTCCCTTTTACAGGAAAAATATGCAGAACGGTCTAAAACCTTCAACAATGCATTACAAAATTGTGCTGCCTAAGTAAATTCATATTATACTATCCAGCTATAAGAACAAAATGCTAGGCAAAATAAGGCATTGAAATTACTAGAAATATCTGGTGAAAAGAACAATGTTAACTTTGGCTGCTTTATTGGGGAAAGATAGAACATTAATATACATCAAAGTTAACTATGAAGCAATAGTATTTTTCCATTTCTGATTTTAAACGGCACTGCATTTTAGTAAAATTGACAATTCAAACAATTGCATATGGAGAAAATAATCAGATCCTCACTGAAAAAAAAATGTAACAATATGTAAGAAATGTTGCAGCAATGAAAATTGGCAGTGAAACAAATATGCAAAGCCTTGTGACTTAGATAAATCTTTCTGATAGGTATGGACCAGTAATCACACCAATTTCTGGTCATTAGCTGCTGTGAGAAGGGCAAGTCAAGGACAGGGGTCCCTAAATTCCTTCTGCCATGGAAGCCCCTTGGTCATCAGACGCTAGTCTTCCCACTGCCCATTCAGTCTCCTCAAAACAAGCCCTACATCCTTTTTTTTTTTTCCGCTGTATCCTTTCACTGACCACCTCAAAGCTTAGCACATACACTCATCTCCTCACCCACCTGAAGAACACACCCAGTACATGCACGTTTTTCCCTTGATTTGTTTCACATTTTTCCTAAACCAGAAGGGAAGGCAAGACTTTGGGCTTCACCTGGTGGTAGACAGAACCTACCACCACAGCTCAGGAGAGGCACGGAATTTATAGCTGATACAGCAGTTTGGGAGCCTCAAGCTTGGTGAAGTCTGGACTGGTGCTGATGGCTTGGGCAGGAAGACAAACAGCCACAGAGCAGCAAGGGTTAACTATAAAAAGCTGATTGGCAAATAAGAGAGCAATGCCCCATGAACACTGGAGCCATAGAAAAACAACAAGTAACTTCTGGAACAAGAAGAGACTTCCAGTCAGAACAAACACTGCTTAGAGAAGGATTATTTGGGAAGAACCCAAATAAGACCCAACATTAATCACACAACAATAGCAAATTATAGCATGATGCTGAAGCCATAAAGGCCTAAACTTCCATTTATAGGAGTATAAATGAGGAAGTATACAGCAGCATTATCTGAGTTTAGAGTCCAGTCTATGCCAAGGGTATGCTCCCCAATGCACTCAAGCCCAACTCCCTACTCCTCTCTGGGCTAACCAGAACAAAACCATTTGGCTAAATGAGTTGTCCACTTTCTGAGCTCAGGCAGGCTTGGTACCATGATCACTTTCCAAGGGTGCCTGTTGCAATGACTGACCACCCTCTCAGTGAAGAACCTTTTCCTGATGTCCCATCTGAACTTCCCCTGAAGCAACTTCATTTCATTTCCTCGTGTCCTATCACTGGTTAAGGAGGATAATGTATTCTCCCTTCAGCTTCCCCTTTTGTTCCCTCTCTCTGTCTGGGATGCCAGATTTATTTTACAGGCTATTAATAGCATTTGGAATTAGTTGCTCTCCAGACCTCTCCAGGGTGACTTGCAATTTCAAGCAAAACCAACAGTGAATGAGTGTGGTATTTTCTGAGTCCCCTGTCGTAGGGAGGAATGATGAATCTGACTCCATATTCTTAGAAGGCTAATTTATTATTTTATATTATATTATGTTAAAGAATACTACACTAAAAGTATACTAGAGAATAGAGAGAAGGATACAGACAGAAGGCTAAAAGATAATAATGAAAACCCGTGACTCTCTATAGAGCCCTGACACGGCTGGATGGTGATTGGTCATTAAGTAAAAACAATTCACATGAAACCAATTAAACAATCACCTGTTGGTAAACAAACCACATTCCAAAGCAGCAAAACACAGGAGAAGCAAATGAGGTAATATTGTTTTCCTTTTTCTCTGAGGCTTCTCAGTTTCCCAGGAGAAGAATCCTGGGCAAGGGGAGTTTTCCAGGAAATATGACAGGGACAAACGAGGCCACAGCAGAACTCACACCCCGCTCACCTTCTCCTTTCCCCACACACTGATGTGACCCCATATCACATCCAGACACAGATTCTCAGAGCACATCACCAGTGCCAGCCAGGTGTCAACTGATATTTTTGTGCCCCATTAAAGATGAGCCCAATCTCCCCTCAAATTCAAGAGAGTAATTAATAATAGAAAAACATCTACTCCTACAGAAAATAAAGTTATTTTCTCCCCATCTCTGTGAACACTGAGAGAAATACAAGTTATGTTTGAGCAATTAATGTTATTTCATGCAAAAATAACATTTAAATATAAAAGAGAAATACAGACACGGGAGCCAAGACGGCCCCACAGCTGCAGGACCTTGACAACATCTCCAGATGCACCTTCTGCTGCCTGCCAGCCGGGAAGCTGGAAAAGGAGCCAGCAGAGGTGACACCAAGGAGTTAGCAGCAGCCCCGCCTGATGCTGTGAGAACAAGCATTGCAGAGTTTGGCATCTGGTCCCTACTTTTGCCAAGTATGCCCTGTTTGTTTCCACAGCTGTTAAATGTGTTTGCTCAAAAAAAAAAAAAAAAAAGGAAAGCAGAAAGAGCGAGCGACTGGAGATAAGCAAGTGACTGTGGGAGGAAGGATGAAGCCAACATGCAATTTATTCCCAGATAACAATTTGCTTTAGAAAATGTATTTCTAGTTATTAGGACAAGTCTGAGATATTCTTAGATGAAATTCATGCATAAATTCATATGGCATGTTTGTGTTTACATCTTCAAAACACTGTAGGCAATTATCAGAGGGTTAACAAATGCATTTGCTGTAAACAACTTTTCCCCACTTTCTATATATATTTTAAATTACCTTGTAATAATCTGCTCCATCCAGCAGAGAAAATTATTTTAGGCAGACTGAAATCTGCACTCGTTGTTCCACCCTACCTGAAAGTAAAAGGATACAAAGTTAAACATTATTGTTAAGTGAGGTAACTTGTTACAAGCATAAATGTATTTTATAAAACAAAGCAGTCATTAAAAACAGTAAAATCACAATTATTGTGAATAAATTAAAGAGTCTTATTTTGAAGTAGTATCTCCCTTCTAACTTTAGCTCCAAACAAAGTAAAATTTTAGAAAATAAGGAATTGCATTTAAGTGAACAAAGAGACTCTAAATATTTAGATTCAAGAAGAACAAGTAAGGTCAATACATCACTTTAGGATGCAAAAAACATGTCATATTCAGTTTATGGCTAAATCTTATCAATTTCTTTGCTTCTGGCAGTGTTTTGGTCTTCACAGGGGGAATAATTTCTAGGTTTATTAGCATAACTGACCCTGTTTTACATCTGTGAAAGCAAACCTTGTTAATACGGCTAAACAGAATGCATATTCAGTTAAAACATGGCCTCTAGATATATGTGAAATACTTATTTACTGAAATTCAGTTACCCTCTCCTAGGCAAATATAGAGACATCTTGAAAATATAATTATAAGCTAAAACCATGTGCCTCATGCTATGATACTAATTTAGAGCTTAAACAAAATCAGTTTCATAGAGGCTTTTTTAATAAAAGAGTCTCTGGTAACCTGAAGCCTAATAAAACAAAGTAAGCTTAAAAAATCACATTGAGTATTTAATCTCTGCTGGAATGCACTATACAGTTTTATCCATTCTATATTTTTCATAACTCATTTTATTTATTTTTTCTTTGTTTCTTTCTTGCAACATTAAAGAAATTTTTGCAAATTTAATTTCACTGAGTTTTGCTAGCTGGAATAAAATAATTACTCTTGTTATCTCACATTATTTTCCAATTTTAAGCATGGGAACAACGTGCTATAATATTCAATTTTTCTCTCTTTGTAAACCAGTGGTGTTGCACACCTATTGATAACGGTTTCACTGAGAAAGATCTGGCAAGGTATCTGTACACTACTTTATCTCTGGGCCTCCCTAGATCTTAGTATGGGTGGGGAAAGAAGATTGTGTGGTGCAGCTCAACTTCTGTGTAAGAAAAAATCATGATCAGTTTCCAGTACTGAAGGAGAATTCCATCAAGACACCAGTTAAAATTTTCCATCACCCCCCCAGTTTTAAGCTAGAAGGGATCTTCCCATCAAGCATAGGCCTACTATGATGGCAGTATAAATTAAAGTCGATGCCATTATAATTTGTAATTAGTTTGTTCTACAGACGTGTTCTGACACAAACTCTAACCCACGTTCACACTCATTACTGGCAAGGAGGTAAGGCCAGCTCTCCATGATCAGAAATAGACACTGATATGCAAGATTCACACTGCTCAGATGGATATTTTGTGACCAGTACATTACAAGGATGCTTTGCAATATTGCAGAGCATCCTAGGTTAAATGGATGATTAAAGTACTGAAGACAGCACAAATTCTGCCATGGATGTATTCATGGGTCTTTGTTCTTTCCATGTAACTGTGGTTTGAAATAATTACCATGATTGTCTTTGCTGTTCAATGGGGGATAAGAGAGTCTTAGTAGAGATTGTGTGTGTCTGAAATCACTTCAATAAAATGGTTATTCAGAATTAGCTTGAAGCTGTCTTATCTCGAATGCACATTGGAAGACTAGTTAATACAAGCATTTATAGTCAGGGAAGGAATCCTCCTTCAGTACTGGAAACTGATCATTATTTTTTCTTGTTTGTTTGTTTTTTTACAAATTGAAGACCATGTTTTGAGTGCTGTTTATCCAGCAGAAAGCAAGGGGGTATAATGTTCATTCTGTTCTAAAGAATAAGTCCTAGAAATGTCAAAGTCCTCTCTAAAGCCTGGTATTTTTTAAGTCTCTAAATAAATATGTTTTATTGCTACTTTGACACCTGTTTGCCCCCTTTACACAACTCTGTCCATGAGTAGCTGTACTTGATTTATAGATATTCCACAGAGGGTCAGTGTCTATAGCTCAGAGCCAGACTGGAGGCACTTTTTGCATTTCCATAAAGCTTTTCACATAATCTGTGCACAGCAATATCTCAGTGCTTAAGTGATGGCAATCAGTTCTTGCTTCCTAAACATGTGCAGCTCATGAGCTACGTAACCCGGCTCTTACATCTGTGGAGGAGTTAATATTACAGACCCTCAGCTTACCTGAAAGCCAGGCTGCTGGAAGAAGAGTGCCAGCAGGGTCTGCCACAGGAGATGATATGGTGCTGTCATGTTATTGCAAAAGTCCCATACCTTCTCAGCGATTGCTCATGGGCAACTCCTCACAGCACTGACTCCTTCAAAGCACAGCCAACAAACTCCAAATCTCTCCTCACCCAGCTAACCCACTCTTTTGTAGCACTCAACTTCTTACTGGACACAGCTGTCATCTATTAAGGGCAGGCCTGTTCCTAATCTTTGGTGATTAGTACAGCTGCAACTCCTCAGGTGTGAGATACCTTCTGCACTATCTTTATTTTCTTACATTCTATTCCTCCACAATATGGTGCCTATTTTCAGTATGAAGGTTCAAGAAGTTTCTCAGAAGTGGGAGAAAAACAATTTTTTCTTGTTGTTTTTGATGAGGAGTTGTAGACTTGGGCCATCTGAAGCCCAGTAAGGAGTCTGCCACTGAAGAATACTGAATTGAATTGATGGAACTAAGGTAGGGTGGTTGGATGGGGAATGGTGAGAGAGGAAGAAGCTTTGATTTCTCTGTCTGCAGACAAAAAAGAAATGTGGTATTCAGAGCATGATGTTGTTGCTGCTAAAGTTTATGCTACATCCAGCTAAACACTGCCTTGGCTGCATTTCTGGAGTCTGACACAGTAAAAAACCCCACCTGAATAGGACTGTCACTGAATTGCCTAATTAGCTGCTTGGCTCCTCTGACCAGTACTGGGCAAAAACTATAAAGATTGAGGAAGATTAGGCACCCCTCCTTTAAGTCCAGTAACCCAGGTTTGATACTGTTTAAAATTAGGCAGTGTAGACAATCTGATTTATCTTTAAATCTTCCAAAACTAAAATAAGACTGAGTTTGTTTGAAAAAAGAACAAAGAAGGAGTTAGTGAGCTCTTACTGTCATGTCCCCAGCTATTGCCTCTCATTTTTCTGCCTGTTGAAATAAGTTGAAAGTACATCTTGCATTTGTCTTCCCTTTAGCTGATGTTAACAGAGACATCAAGTGTCATCAGATGTTCTGTATTGGACAGGTTTTTGGTCAATGGGGGATGAAGCATCAACAACATCAGTAAAAGTGCACTCAGGGAAGTAAGACTAACTCTGATGTGAAATCTTCCAAGGGAGAGCCCTGCCACCATTTGATATGCAGTTGTGGTTACTTAGATTATCAATCTGGGCATCTAACTAAAGGGTAAGAACTGCCGCTTTTGAAGCATGCTTATCTGCCACAGATAATGTTAATTGAGGTTATTTTTTCCATTCCAACACAGATTATAGGACAAGAGAACTTAAATGGAAATAGAAAAATAAATTCAGCATATATATATCAGGAAGCACCTTTTTATGCAGAGAATAATAAATACTTAGAATAGCCTGCAGGCAAAGCTGTGCAGGCAAAAAGCACCAGTGTCATTCAAGAAACAATTAAATATGATCCTTGGGGAAACAGTCTACTACAAAGAATATGTCTGATTGACAAAATGACCTTTATTCCTTCTCCAAAATTCTCTCATGTGGTTATAATTCTATTGAAGAACATTTCACCATTTTGGCCTCAAGCAATGTCCATTCTTCTTTGAATTACCCTGTTCATCAGTTCACTGATGAGGGTGATCCTTTTTTATACCATAACAAATACTAAACAATCACCAGCCCTGTGTCATGACATTACTTTGAGTACATAATCAAAACTCATTTTCAGTCCTATGACTGCACTTTTCTTGTACCTAGACTGACTGACAGAAAGTTTTTCAGGCATCTGAAAAATAAAACAACAAAAACCGTCTAAGGGTTTTAAAATTACCTGGAAGAAATATGGTCATTCTCCAGTCCTGGCACACAGCATGCTCCTTTTAAATGAAACACATATAGGAAAACAACAAGGTAAATCTCCCTCAGAAACCTAAGCAGATTCATGAAGGACCTTGTGACTCTCCAGCTGTCACTAAAGTAAATATTTAAGTATTTTAAGTTATTGCTGTTACTTTTTTTCAGATGTTTGCTTTGCTTTAATTTAATCTGGATACAAATTAAGATAAAATGAAGCATTCAAAAGATTTTTTTATAAGGTATTGAGATACTTTAAGCAAACACTGGCAAAATAGTGAGTACTGCTACAAACAAGGAAAAGCATAGTTTATCTGTACCAACATAGGTACAGCGAGGTAAGTAGAAACACTATACTTGGATAAAAAGAACTTTGATGATTTAGGCAATTGGGGAAAACCTGGTGTTACCTGTAAAGCTGTGCATTTTTCTTTTTTTTTACTTCTAGAACACTGGAGTCACACTCACAAGTCACAGGAACTCTGGATTAATCTGATGTCTTCTTCTCCATCCATTGTTTCAGGAGGTACTTCTGAGTCTGCCTGCACTCTGCATTGCACTGTCAATTCCAGTGAAATTAAGAAACACAGCATTTCACAGGACTGGTTACACATACGTGGAGAAATAACAAAAGAAAAGATGCATCTGGAAGTCCATCCCTACAGAGTATCTCTGTAGTTCTCTCCAAATGTCACAAATTGAAGCTCAAAGGGAACTGCATGGCATGAGTGGAGTGCAATCTCAAAGAGCTGCAAACCTGCTGAGAAAAGTGGGTGCTCACTAAACCATATAAATTCAAGCTAGAGTATATTGCAAAATATTTTACACTATCCACAAAAAAAAAGTTCTGAGATTTTAGAGTTTTGCTAAATGGTATGGACTATCAAGCATAAACATTCATTTATTCTAGGCTAAGAAACTCTATTCACATTGCTATGTTATGAAAGAATTTCTGAAACAAAAAAAAATTAATAAAAAATGAGTAATTTAAAATGCAAGAAAATTAATTACTCTAAATTCTCCACATTTTGTTAAATTTGATTAAAAGTTCTAATACACTCATGCTGTTCATCAACAAGATATTTTTTTAAGTGTTCAAGCTTTAAATATGTGGAGAACTTTAGTAGTTTATAACTTTGAAGAACTAAATTGAAGTTTAATAACATGGAAACATCAAACCATTACTTTCATTGTGACATTGCTTCATATTACTAGAACATTGAAAAATTCAGATTCTGTCACACAGACTATTTATTTTCAAAATATAGCATGTAAGTAATATCAGAAAAAGCAGCAGAAAGGCAGCATAAATTTACAGTGAAATCCTTTCTAAGACAATTTTTCTGCATACAGAAATGTAACATTAATATCAGTTACTAGGAGTGTGGGCGTTCTGAAAACAAAAAAATATCCCTTGGCATATTATGGTTTCCACCTGCTAAATCTTCACGTATTTACTACTGTAGCTTCATTTCTCTTGCTATTAGAATTTGCATCACAGACTTTTCTGCAATAAAATTATTCTACTACTTTGAGATTCACACTGGATCCTATCACAAGTTATTTGTGCTGCACTGCTTGTTCTCGAGATTTTATTCATGTTGCCATAATTTTTCAAGAACTTCCACAGATGGACATTTATCTATGTTGTTAAATTACTCAAGAAATCTATTAATTAACAGAATCCCTGAAATGGACGTGCGTTGGCACAATTTATTGCTTTAGAGTCCCTCCATAGCAGAACACTTACCTAATGGTGAAGTTTTTTGTGTCACTAGTCACCGCCTACACAAGGTCAGCTCCAAGAGCCAAGGTTTGCAGTCAGATTCCTGAAAAACACAGTTGTCATTACCAATTTTAGCACTAGAATAATTATTCTGTAGTTACCTACAGCAAACCTTATTTGCATAATATTGAGATACTTACTCATGCCATTACGCAATCAACTGTTCTCTTCAGAGCTTTTTGTTTTGTCCCCCTAAACCTTCACCCAGACCCTTCACACAAAAAACTTCATATAAATATTTTTAAATCACCAATAAAAACACCAAATTTTGTAGTAATCTAGTAGTAAATCTGTCCAGGGCAAAAGTGTGTCATTTATAGTTTTTAGTTACTGTTCCTCAAATTTCACAGAGTGTCAGTCAAATTTTTACCTAATATATTAAAATGCAGCTTTTTCTCAGGAATATATTTTCCTATTTAGGGGAAAACAAATAATCACCTCACTAAGTAAAGAGTGTGGGACTGAGTATATCCTCCTCCTTACCTTCTGGAAGATCGTTTCTACTATTCTTTGTATCTTGAGTTTGCATAACCCTGCCCTTTCTAAAAGGCTAAATGAAAAGGCTGAAGAAAGCCTTCTGAAAAGGCAACAATTTTAATTTTTTTCCCTACACTTGAGGCATTTGAAAAATACCATCCTTTTATTTTCCTAAAAAAAAATTAAATGTTACAGCTAGTCAAAAATGCTGAAGACACGTTTCAAAGGACACATTTCAAAGGATATTTCAACCTTAACTGAATTTCTGCTACACCTTTACATCTACAAAAACTGGCTTTAAATGTTATATAAAGTAATAGAAGGTTTTCTCAATGTAATATTGTAGCTCTCACTATTGTACACTCACAAGGGCATGGCCTAAGGTATTTTCTCAAGAGAAAGATAATAGTTAAGAGCTTTTATAAATTAACCCTGTTTCTGCTTCTATGAATCTTGTTGACTTAACAAGAACCCACTGGCCATCTCCATAGTGAAATTTCTAGATACACGGTGAATACTTCCAATACTAATTTAAAAGTCAAAAACCCACTTTCTTCAGTGGATTTTCACCAAAATTAGCACATGCTTATAAAAGGTAATCTCTAGTGAGAAACAAAGGGGATGAAATCAATACTACTATTCTATGGGCAAGTCCCTTTGCTCACAAAGGATTTTTAATTCATTAATTTTCATTGGTTGGTTGGGTTTTGTGAGTTACCAATTTTGTGAAAAGAGAGAATTTTGGGCTGATATCTTCAAAACAAGATTCAGACAGCATTGTAAATTGGAGAGGTCTTCCTTTTCAATTATTTTGAATAGCACATAAAAAAGCCTTTTTCTGCGCAGATTCATGAACATGGAAGCAAAAAAGCCATTTTGTACCTGTCATGTGATACATGGCAAGATTTCCAGAGTGCCAAGGATATAACAGGTGTCCACAAAGAGGAGATTGACCTCAGTGAACCTCTGGAGCTTGAAAACCAACTGAATCTTGGGTTCAGGCTGAAATTTGGAAGACCTTGCAGTTAGTCTAAGTAAAGGAGGAGAATGTTTAAATAAACAGTTATAATTAATATCTGAAATTTTTCCCCTATCTTGCATAAATGAATATATTTTTATGTATAAATCCATATTTTCTCCTTGTATTCTGTCAAAGGTTCTACCCAGCTGAGAGCAGATGAGGATTCTCCCTTGAAAGATTGACAAAGCCTTGGAAGTACAGCCATCCTGTGGGCTGGGTGCCCATAGGAAATGTCCCTTCAGGCATTGAGGTGCTCTGCTGAACTTTCTTAACTGTTTTCTCAAATGTATTCCAAAGCAGGATATTTTAATTCCATATCCTCATTATTACACCACAGAATTGCACCTGCTTGCTGCACTCGGGCATCAGACAGCCCTGAAAGGGGAGTATGGGCTACAAAAAAAGCCTTCACCCAAAAGTTTCTATACCCCATCATGTTACTCTACAAGTTAGCCCCCAAAATATCAATGGATCATTTATTTCACAGAATTTTTATAACAATTCAGGAAAGCCAAACTGCTGATGTGTTTTACAGGCACCTTAATCTATTCTATGTTAATCAACATTGTAAGGATGAGCATCATGAACTTTGAGCTGCAAAGAGGATTTTGTACCATCATTCTAACAAATCAGCCACCATAACTCACATAAAAAAGGATAAAACTTACACATTTCTTTACTCTTGAGCAACTATGAATTATAGCCTTCATTAAAAAATTGGTGGTACTAATTTTTTTTCTCAAACGTTAAACAATTTCTAATTCTATCTCTGCTTTAGGTATGAAATTTTCTGATAATCTTGAAAGAACAAAATGATTACAAAATTATTTTGTTTTCTGTAAATGCTAAGAACTCAAAGGCTAATTTTTTTTTTAATATTGTAATTTGGGAAAGCTGATTAACAGAGTTAAATTCTATTCTCACACTTGCTTGTTTGAAAAAGGCTTAAGAAATGTAACAGACATTGGAGCAGGTGTTCTATATAAAAATTTTAAAATCAAGGAAATTAATAATTTTCCACTGGTAAATCTTCCTTACATCTTAACAGCATCACTTTTCCCTGCATTCTGTATAATAGCTAAAAAAAATTCACTTATTTCTTTGATTTCCATTTTGCCAAAGTTTCAGATGTAATGTCTCATTTCTAATAAATAGCTTTTGTAATCCTAACCATGAATGCACATGCTGATGTTGTGGTTCAAATTTGGCAGGTTTCATTCTTCTTTCAAAATATAAGAAGAATCTTTTGATGTTCATATATGCTGCCCAGTGTCTGAGGTATAAAATGCAATACAAATATACCTTACTTGAGTAATAGCAAAAAAAGAACATTAATCAAGTGCAAGTGTAGATTCTCTAACACTACTGCTCACCAACAATATTTTTTCATATAAATGTATTTTCAATAGAAAAAAAATAAATTGGGGAAACCAATATGGAAGTTTGGATTATCATAATAAATTAAACAATGTAAAGAAATAAGTCTATTTTTTATTCACATAACATCTAAATGCATTTTTCAAGGAAATAATATGAAAACAAATGAGTCAAAACAGTAAAATTCATATGTGCTAAGATTTTTCCAGACACATAAAGAGATGCCAAACAACTTTAGATTTTACTGTATGTAAATGAGCATTCAGTCAGAATTTTGATAATGCAGAGGGCATTCAAAGGCTGAGTAACTTATGTCTTATATTTTGATGAAGTCAAATGATAAGATGGAAATAGGGTGGTAACGTTCAAGTAAGCAAAAGAAAATTGTTTTGTAAAATGTATTTAATGATGGATGACTTCAGAGTGTTTGCAGAAACCTTTAATCATTGGCTCACAATTAAAAATTCATTAGGTCTTGCAAGGCTGGGATAGCACTTTGTAAGCAAGAAGCAGCATGTGAAAAATGCAAGTGAATGCAAGGGCTTAATAGAATAATCACAGCTTGAAGAAGTGCCCCACAACATAACAATACATAAATATGTATGTGTCAAGGACTAAATCATGCTCACTGTACTTACACTAGCAGCTCCATTGACTTGGGTTATTCTGAAATCAACCAATCTACTCAGAGCAATAAAACAAACAGCACCCTAATAGCTTTGATGGCCATTCCATCACCTCTATTTCCGCTGGTAATGTGTTACATAAGCATAACCCACAAAATGCATGAGACTACATCGATAATTTCAACTGAAGGAATCTTTTTCCTCAATAGTAGATTTTTTCTATTCTCACTCACATTAATTTCAATTCAGCTCAGTGACGGAAGGCTTAAATCAATGTTAGTTTAATGTCTAGTAAAGATAATGAAATATTTTTATAAAAACTGTTTCCATTTAAGATTCAGACTTCTGTCATTTATGTCAATGGATCCAGAATTATACTCTATGGGTTACATAGAAATCCATCATTTGCACTTAGTCTTTTGTCAACTCCTGCTAATTTATTAATGAAAATTTATTATTTATTCTCATATTCAAAGAAACACTCATAACAAAAGCATGCATAGCCCCAGATATAGTGAAGAATAGGCTTTTAACACAACCAAGCATCAAAACATATTTTTGCCTGAATTGAGAAATCATCAACATCTTACCATCACTGGCACAACACAACTCTCTACAAGTAAGCAAGTAGCAAATGAATTGATTCCTTAAAATAATGGAAAACACAATCAGCACACCCACCAGTGCTTTCAAACGCTGATCAGAATTACCTTGGAATGGCCTCAAATTACTTGAATAATTGTGGAAATCCCTGCTTGACTTGGAGCACAAAAAGGAAACTTTCATACAGCTGATACTGCTGCATTTAAGGAAAAGGCAGCACCTACTCTTTTAAACCACCCACATTATATTTGCTTTTGCCATCCAGCAGCATCTATGGTGGCCACCAAGAGCCTTGGAACAGCTGGCTTAACCCAGATGTTGGTTATTAAGTGTGAACTATAAAGAAGCTCAGCAATGAACTTACATTCAGTGTAGATGTATCTGCCAGATGTTGCTGTTGTATTTGACCCATCCAGCTGTGCTGACTCCTCAGCTTCTCATCATCTCCTCCTTCTTCAAAAAATTAAGTAAATATTTTTTTTACTTTTTACCCTGCTAATAACACGTATTTAAATAGTCAAGAACATTTTGTTTCAACATTATTCCTATTTCTTTAGGATCAAAGCCTTGACTTTCTCCCTCCCCTCTTTATTCATCATCTATACACAAATACATAATTGTAACACACCATTATGTTACTGTATATTTTAAAGTTTTCCTTACAAGACAGGTAAAAACGAAGTGACTACGCATTGTTCAAGTTCTTTAGTCCTTCCATCAAATCAATGAGGACTTGTTTTCAAATCTCTATGCCGTTCAAGCTGGACAATCCCTCTGGGGATTCCCCTCTGGGGAAGCAGGACATGACCTTCTCATTTGAATTATGCAGACTTGCTATTCTGATCTCAACCCATCTGCCAAAAATATTAAAGGGCAAATAAAACACCCAGAAAACATGGAGAGTGAGAGAGATACATTGTCAGAAAAAGCTATTATTATCTTGTAATACCATGGCAAATGTCTTATTACAGGGAACAGTTGGTAAAAAAAAAAAAAATCAGTATTTCATACTAGAAAAAGAAATACAACTAGATAAAAATAAATGCAAATGGAATTTTGAAAACCTAAATTATGTTGTTACAATTGATATAGATGCTACCATACCTTAATGTTTTTTTCAGAAGCAATTCACATACTCATTTTCATCTATCTTCACATCTTTTCAGCCCTTTTAATTTACTGCCTCTTGCATAAATGCCCTTTTTATTCCTCTATACACTGCTTTGAACTCGACTTTTTCATTAAACAAGGCTCAGCTTTATACACATTTTTCTATATCCAAGCAGCAGCTAGACACCTCAGAATGCCTGAAAATGTAATTGACCCTAATCATTACATGACAATAATCACTTTAATGAGACCTAGTCTTGTCAAACTGCTGGCATAGTGTCAACTCTTTAGTTCCCAAGCAAGCAATTCTGAATGAGGACTTGTGTTGTACAGGTTTTTTGATCACCATGCTTTTTTAAGGAGGTGATCAGTTAGATCTCCACTCTGCGCTGTCAGTTTGTGTGGAAGGCAGGCCAGCCACTGCTGAGCTCAGCTGACACTAATTCCTCCAGAAGGCAAGAATCCCAGGCTTTCAGACCTAACAGGAGACAGGCAGATAGTTTGCAGTCAAAGGCAAAAGCCACAGAAACACAGCACTGCCGCTTTTGCAGCTGAGCATTGCACAGCTCTCAGGCCAGTGATCGGCACTGCCACGTATTTTCCTTCCGGCCTCAGCAAAGTCGCCTGCTCTCCTCGCGAATCAGCGCCACAATGGCCCAGCGGGGAGGACAGCGCCCTCCCCTGCCTGTCGTTTGTCTGACTTTTAAAATTAGCTCCAGCCTTTCAGGAGGAGCCCACGGAGGCGGCTTTGCCGAACAAGCAGAGCCCCGCTGGGCCTGAGACCTTCCCCACCGCGGCGAGGCCGCGGCTGCGCAATCAGCACCCACCCGCTTGTGCTCTCAAAGTGATGGAGCCGCGCACGTGTCAGACATAAAGGGAACCCTGAGCCTGAGCATGAAAACACGTCCTCAATAAACCAGAGGAAAAGGTTCATTAAATCTATTAATTTATGCTGGAATTTGAAAGACTTTGCTGCCTGTCTCAGTATTATCGCTACTTCGAAGCAAACTCATGATTAAACAACGGTTACCATTTAACTTAAAACCTTGCTGTTTTGAAATATTTGAGTTCTGACTTGAGGTTTCTAATTCAGACTCAAACCAGGAAACTAAATATTTTAGCAATTAATAAAGTCTTTACAAACTTCAGGTAGAATATTTTATCCCTTAATTTATTCTCAGTATTTGAAGTGTGGGACAGGGAAGCCAAAACACCACCTGTGGTTCTATTTTATTCCTAACACATCCTTCACTTATCATTTTAAATACTGCATCAAAAGGAGCCTGTTAAGGTGATCATGTTCATTGTCAATTCAGAAAAATAATATAGTATTATCTCCTAATGATGTGATTCACATTTATAACAAAACTAAACCCTACTTTCTATTTAATTCTTTCCTCACAAAATCCTAGTAATAATGCTTGGAAGATAACTATAGAAGGGAAATTATATCTGATCTCTACACCCTCAGTTTTATCCTTAATATGCTGTTTTAATTAAAAGTAGCATTGTTTATAGTTGAGGGAACATTAGGAAGAAGTTGAGTGTTTAATATTCCAAATATGAAAGGAAGGAAATCAACACTGTCTGAACTCCTGGAACATACATGCATGTTATGTGATGTTACAGGCATTAATCAGATGATCACTCTATCCTCTGAATATGAAAATGCTTGAGAGTTAAAAGATAAACCTTCATGTTCTCCATGTGGCAAAAAGTTTAACTTATGCATAAGATAAATACAAAGAACCTACTGTGGTTTCATACCTTTTAGTTTTTTAACTTGTAGACAGTTACATTTTTAAAAAATTAAGAACCCTAGGTAAACTTTAAAATACTGGGTTTTTTTTAATGAATGCATTAGTCACAACAGATAACAACCAAGAATTTTATCTATCCTTACCTTTCAAAACCTGTCTTGACAGGTTTGATGAGCAGAACAGCCTAACACCAAGTCACTGTAGTACCTCTTCTGTAATCAATTAAATCCTTAGGACAGACTGAGGAATGTCTCAATGGCCATGCCTCAGCCTTACTAGAGAATGACAAGGATTTGTTAGGAGGGTAGCTAGACTATCCTTACCTCTGATTCAAGAGAATATCTTTTATTCCACAGTTAGAAAGTTATGAAATGGTTTTTCCACCTTCTGAAGAGTTTTTTGAGGTTCTCACATGTCTGAGTTTTTACATTGTTCCTCACAATGTGACAGCAGATGATACTGTGCTTCTAACACAAAACAACTCTGTTACACATTTCAAGTTTCCTGACACATCAGGTTCTGATTATACAACATGCTGGGTGTAGCTGGTCCAACTCTGTGTTACACTGGAAGCTATTTGAAAAGTGTGAGAAAGGAAAATTTTGAAGTTCATAGTTTCAATGTTATAAACAATGACAATGTGTACATAACAGCTGAGTCCAATGCACCCTTTTAAATTTTTTCTTTCATTCTCTTCATCAAGAGAATAGTAAGTGTTCTGATGAAGGAAAATTTAGTCTCCCGACCTCAAATATTAAATTAAGACACAGCCTTTCCTCTTTGTGTTTATGCTGCCTCTAGAACTATTTGGAGTAGCCACAGTTGGTTCAGCTGTGAGGGGAGTGAAACTTCTTTTCTGATATGGCCATTACATCTACACCTGAGTCTGCTTTAAAATTGACAATCTTCCCACAAACATTCAGTTCCACTCTTCAGGCTGGCTCTGTATCATTTCTTGTGACTGAACACAGGAAGACAGTAAAGGAAAAAAATTGAAAAAGCACACTTGACCCAGGTGCTTGCTTTCCATGCTGCCTTTGTGTGACATAAATCAACAATTTGGTATGTCGGTGGCATTTGGCTGCTGTAGCTGAGCAATTACCTTCAGATATTGGTGTCTCCACCTCAGCTGTACTCTGGGGTAAGGGCATGAATTCCACCTGAAATATCCCCATAACCCATTTGGCTCCACTGTAAAAGCAGTTAGTAAAGGGGCACCTCAGACAGTTGCCATTCTGTAACACTGGACACATCTTGAACTTCACTGGTACAAAAGCCAGGTCAAGTTATTCTAACAATTCCCTGGCCATCTCAGAATCCTTTGTTTCTTGGCTCTGACTGTGAAGCAGAAGCCAATTGCAACTTCTAAGCTGCATGTGTTAATGAAATTCTTAAACAAGACCCTCAATAGTGGATTGTTACCATATTGAACCTAATAGTAGAACCCAAAGTGCTTTTTTCCATAAGACTCCATGGAACTAGTGCAATAATCAAACAATTAGGGTTAAATTATGAATTTTAAAAATATATATTCTATAAATATCAAGTTGTTTATTATGTTTTAATCCACTACTCTTCCATTTTACCACTGATTTTATTATGCTGAAGGAGGGAGATACAGAAATCACAGCTTTACAGTGCAGAAAGAAATTATGAAACTCCAAAATAAATAAAAACTGCATCTCAGAAGATTTTTGATACGATTTAGGAGAGTTCCAGTTGCAGGATTTATATTTGAACAACTTCTTTATATATATATATTGGTTTTGGCTACAATAATAAAGTGAGAGAAAACAGGAGATATCTAGGTTTAGGTAACTTAAGCATTGTGGTAAACAGACACAAAAACCGAATGGAGAAGAAAGAACTAAAATGCTTTTTTTCTGGCTGGCAAGTTAAGAATATCTTTCATTCATTTGGTGGCTTTACTTTTTTGGGGATGGTTTTTTGGGGGGGGGGGGGTGGTTGGTTTTTTTTTTTTTACTGTTTGGATGAAAAGAAATATCTTCAGTAATCATGACATATGCTTTCTGTGCCCTGAGACAGAGACCATCTGATAAAATACACTTGAAAGGCCTCAGCATTTGCAATGACATGGTTATACTTAGCAGCTTTCTTTACAGTGCTGATAATGGTACACACAGAAAAGAGGATCTATGCACAATGCAGTCACTTGCCCACTCTTACAGAGCCTCAGCTTTCCTTTTGCTGTCCCAAACTGTCTGTTGAATAGCAATGAGGCTGATAATGAACACTGCAAAATGACAGCTCCTAGAAGTTTAGAGTTCCCTTCAAGAGCAGCAGCACTTCAAGACAGGATTTCTTTTCATCTGACAAAGAAATTTGTTTTCAAATATGTCTCGCTTAGGTATCTGGGGAATCCAGTGGACAACATGACAGACTGCTTCAAATTCTGAATTCTTACCCAGGAAGCCCCACAGGAAAGGGCTACTCCCTTTCTAGTGGTGAAAGAAAAGAGGCTGCACTGTTCTACTGCCAATGTGCTCAGAGCACAGACACCAGGAGTGAGGAGGAGGCCCTTCACATCTCATTTACAAACTCAGTCTCAAAATGTTTCAGTACCATATATTGCACATTCTCTTTCAGTATTGAGTGAATTAAAAGACACCACTTACTGTAGAAAGGGTTAGATAATAGAAAGAGAATGATTGGTTTATCTTCTAAAGGATTCATACATGATAAAAGGATCATTCAGAATTCACCAGGGGATGGGAGCCTTGTGACACAGAATTCTCCACTCAAGGCAAGCAAGAGTGTAGTTTACAAAATCTCTGGTATTTTCAAGCTAATGGGAAAACAGAGAGGGTAAGAATTTTTTTTATGTTTGTGTCTACAGAATATAAATAGAGAAAAATCAATCTTTCTCTTCTTATTTATCTAGCTGCTTACAGAGTCCTCAGAAACAGTTTGAGAGCTACAAAATCATGAATGGATTTTATCCTTGAGGTCTTCAATCAGCAGAGGTAGTATTCCCCTTTCACTGAGTCATAAACAGAATAGTTTTCCAAGTCAGGAATTAACCTATATTTGAGAGTCCTTATCCAATAAGACTTTTTCATCCTTGTCTAGTTCACAGAATATTAATCTGTACTGGTGTAGTAAAGTAGCACAGATTTATCCCAATACATCATCCACCTATGGCCACTTTTACAAAAGCAGTGAGTTGCTTTTAGGGCAGTGTCATTTTATGCAGAGATGTTTTAAGTTTATTTAATGCTCTCTGAATGATGTCACCAACTAGGCAGAGCACAGAAAGAGGATGAAACATGTAAGTAACAGTCATAGAGCATTTTGAATACTGCTCAAAGGGCAGGTATTTGAGAGAATGCGAAGCACAGAAACAGACAAATAGGTAAGAAACACATTTCTTACACATGTTACTTTCTCCAAGAGACGAAGATTTCATTAGAATGTGAAAGAGAACAGCTTTTCATGCTTGAAATTGTGATGCTTGTTAGGAACTTTCGTTGTTTCTTCATGGTTTTCAATAGCTAAGTTTATTAATGTCCAGTCTGGTAATCTGAGATTGCTTCTCCTGCAATTTTCATATTGATTTTCCCTATCAAAATGAAATTATATTTTTAATGGCTTCTAACTCCTTGCACTATCTGGCAAAAATAATGACACATTAATTAAATCTTTATGTTAATGGCCTTAGAAGTAGTTCCCACCTCAATAAATCAGAACCTTCCAAATCTGCACAGTTTATTCCACTTGCAATCAATGTTAATTTCCTTTTGCTTCAGCAACTTCATTTACTTTTCTACTGAAAGTCCAATTATTTCTGATTACAATTTCAACATATTAAAATTAATGTGATATACTGTCTATATTGTAATTCGCTGTAATTTAAGTTTTCTTACATTATGGTGTTTGAATTTATTTTGAAGCTAATCTCATAGGATAAATACTAATGTTAATATACCAAATTTCACATTCTGATTTTCACATAATTCCTCTGCAATTTTGCCATGATCTCTACCTGGGCTGCTAACACCATGAAGTTTATGTTTGATTATATGACATGCGACAAAAGAAAATTAGAAATTCAAAGCTGTGGCTCCTTCTGCAATTATAGAAGCATGTCTGTCAGAGCCTGTGGACTCATGCAAAATTAACATAGTCACATGATCTCCATTAAATGAATTGTATCTCTGATTTGTCAGATTCCTTACAAAACTGAGGCTGTTCAAATGTTTCATCACTTTTCTCTCTTTTTTTGTCTTCCTGCTCTAATAACAGTTCCTCTGGTAGTCTTTCATGATGTCTTGTCCTTTGTTTTAACATCACTCTGAAGTAATAAGTAAGGAATTCCTAGTATTTCCTCTTAAAAGAGATTATATAATGAGGACAATTTTTTGAAGATTGTTTAACAAGTGAACCTATTAAAACTGCTGTGGAAAGGAACTTGTAAGAAGATTTTTTGAAGCCTATTAGGATTTTCCTCTGGCTTTGTATGCGTTTACCATGATTCTGCATAAATTTTAATCTTTTACAGTAAATTATCTAACTGCAGATTTCCAGTCTTGCAACTGATTGCTTTATTTACGCCTTATTTCCTCCTTTGCAAATTGTCTTTGTTACCTTTGTGACTTCTTTTATGGGTAGAATCCATTTTTGGCCTTGTCTGTCAAAGCACTGCAATCTTCCTCCTCTAATTAGCAAATTAGACATTAGTATATGCATCAGGATAAGTGGCTGAAAAAATGATGAGTGATTTGAAGCACTCCTATAGTTAAATGATTAAGAGCTTTATACAATACCATAAATCATTGGAGTCTTCTTTGACTAAATCTGACAATTCCTTTAAATCATTTGAGGGACTATTTGAGGCATATTGACACTTCATTAGGCAGAGTTGAGTTCCTGGTTGTGTTTTGTAGCACTTCTTTAGATCAATCATTTTGGCTAATTCACCTACATTACCTTAATATGGCCATGAAAGTGAAAGGCAGCGCTTGTTTTTGCTACTTTCTAAATGCAAAAAGAAAAAATATTGTGTTTAGAGTCTTCTTGCCTTAGCTCTGACAGTGTTGAAGGAAGGCCTGCTATACTTTGATTCTTTCCTCTACACTTTTAAGAAACAGACACAGATCTCTAAAGAATCCTGGTTCTAATGAGATGAATATTTCTGCTCTGATTTCAGTAGCTCCAAAATTTCCGAAATTTGCATTTCTGGATAAAATCCACCAATCACTTAAGCAAAAGTTACTTTAAGCACAAGTTGATTTTTGCAAAATATATCAACTCAGCATCCAGAAACAGATGCTGGAGATATTGAATGTGGTTGCTGCATAACATTTAGCAAAGAGCTGGTCTACAGCATAGGCTGACTGAGGACTAAATGTTCACTGTTTCTCCAGTGAGAAGAGTCAGAAGAGGAAGAGCTAAAAGTCAAAAAAAAGCTAGTGAAAGCCACATTAAAATCCAAAGATCAGCAAGCAAATATTGGATTAAGATGTTGCTGGGGTTTTCCCACTGTTTGAAATGTTCCAGAGCTGCAAAACCCTTTTTCCTCCCCCAGTGGATATTGGACACTTGGCTACTCAAGTTTGTAGGGGTTCAAGGGATGAGGAACATGTTGGAAGAAAAAGCCACCGAGATTTGTTAAATACACAGAAGTAGATATGGTTTTGACTGTCTAGTTTGTACATATTTTTTTCAACTGAAAAATAACTTTCTTAGTAGCAGTACCATACTCAATCTAACAAGCAGCAGATTTAAAACAAAATGACAAAAAGAAAGCAATATTATAGATATATGGATGTTTACTTGGTGGTCTTAGAATGGGTCATAGGCATAACCAAGTCATTCAGACAAATTTTATATAAGTTGCACTTTCCAGTGAGGCACTTGAGGGCTAAGGCTTAGAATAATGGCTCTCTAAATGATAGTTTGCTGTTCATAATCATCTTAAATCATGCCTCTCTCCTTCTCCCTTGCTTCAAGTCCAGGGTATAAAGGTATTTATCTTTATGAAAAATGCAGAACAAAGCTGGTACACAAACCCTGTAAGTTATACTTGTGCTCCTATGGACATTAAACCCAGCATCCCTCTGCCCTAAAGGAAGAAAAAGCATCAGGCAGGTAGCTATTCTCCTCTTTGTATGTATATCTTCTCTCACATCTAAAATAAAGGAAATCCGTTATCACTTCATTAGAATTCAGAGGTTTTGCTTATTTCTTATTTAAAAATACCAATTTAATGCATGAAAAATATTTTGCTTGTTTGTTCAGGTGTTGGGTTTTTCCTCACAGAGTTCAGTCTCACAATGGATATACAGCTATTGAGGACAAGTTACAGTCAATCTTTCTTCCTGGAGCTTAAAGTATAATGCAGAATAGAACATGGAAAAAAACCCCAAAAACATAAAACAAAACTCACAAAAAACAAACAAACAAAAACACCAACAAAATCAACCTGAATTGTGAGGTTCCAATGATTCCAATTGCAGAAAAAGACTGCTGTGCACAGCCTCAGGACATCCAGTAGCCTGGATTTCAGCAGTACATATTCAGTTAAAAAAAAAGGAAAAATAAGGCAAACAAAATTATTCAAGCGAATTTGCTGGTTATTTGAGTAGAGGCTTAGCAAAGGCTGGCATTGTTAGCTTGATGGTTAAAATTATGCAGCTGAGGCAAATATGTCAAAATCTGGCTTTAGCAAAATCAACTGTTTCTGGCAAAACCTCCATTACAGTCATTGCAGTTAATAGCCATGTAAAAATGGGATTTTTCAAAAGGAAATCCTACATAGTTATCTACAGAAGTTAGGTTAACAATTGTTACTTAGCACAAGTACTGATATTTTCCAAACAGAGAAATAAAACACTCACTTTCCTTTCTTCTGAGTACACTTACATAATGAACTTTCAATTGCTGATTTTAACTCTTGCCTGCAAGCAAAATATATAGTGCCAGAACATATTCCAAACCACATGCAAATTAGGAGTTTTAGAGATCTACACTCAGCTCTGGGGCATCCAGTATAGGGCTGTGGACCTTCTGGAGTGAGTCCAGAGGAGAGCCATGGAGAAAATCAGGGGTTTGGAACATCCCTCCTATGGACACAGGCTGGGGCTGCTGAGCCTCGAGAAGGCACCAGGCCAACCTTCCAGGACATAAAGGGGGCTGAAAGACAATTTCCAGGCCAGGCTCCCCTTCCCAAAACTTTCAGCAGACAGGTGGAAAACATAAAGACTGCTTCTCTTTTCTCTGAGATCATTTACAGAGCAACAATGCAGACAAACCCTGCACACAACCTGCAGTGGACTGCAACAGTGCCTTTTCCCTGTAAGGTGAGTTGTAGCGTGGTCTGATGGAGAAGGCAATTAAAAATTATTTTAATTCATCCATAATCTGGTCTGACTGGATGTCCAGAGCATCCAAGTGACAATAGGAGCAATCATTCTCAACCTGATTTTACTCCTTTAGCTGTATATCCTTCATTGGAATACTTAAATGCTATCCTATGGATATGTCATTCTTGAGGGAAGTAACAACAGCAACATATTTTCTTCTTTTTACAGAGCATTCTCAGCACCTCACAGGCAGCATTAAATCCATTAAAGATTAGCCATACTGCAGATTAAGCCTGACACGATAAAAATCACATAAATAATAAATGCTGAAGTAGCATGCTATGCCAAAGCCTGTTTCATCAAACACGACAATGAAAACCTCTTACTATTTTTGTTTTGATATTCCTGATATTGTAAGGGGACAATAAGCTGCATCTTCCACACTTTGAAGCCTCAGGGGCAAAGTATTACAGATAAAATACCTTTGTCACTTGTCAGTAACCTGCTTTTCAGGAAACCAGACCTACTGCCACACTGGCCTGGAAAAGCTTTGCTAGATTTCATCATTAGTAAGTTTTCCTGTGAGTTTTAAGGGCATTTTTAATTAGGTCCTTCTATGTTGATACAGACTATATTTTATTCTTTTTTTTTTCCATAACTGTTAATTTATTACATTACTTAAAATATTTTTATGCTTCTGTTAGTTATTTCAGGAGTATTGTATGTCCGTTTCCACAGAGATTAAACGTGGGAAGTGATAAATGAGAATTTCCTTAATTTTTCAGCATGTTTCTCTTGGGGAGGGGAAGTCCTCACAGTGTCATATTAATTTTTTTTATTTTTAACAGTTAGTCCCTATTGTTTCATTAAGTGCATTACCTATATCTCTGCTGCCTTTTTGTGCAAAAAATGCTTGATGTTTATACTGTATGTTAAAAAAAAAAATCAGACTGTTAGTTTATTGTATTTTTCTATCAGACATACTCCCAAGTTAATTATTTATACTTCTCTCACAAGCTTTTTTTTTTTTTTCTTCACGTATCTAGTTGGATGATCAAGTTTAAAACAGATTTGGTAATTCAGCAATTTTGTTAAAAAAAGCTGATTTCATCTCCTCATTTTTTATTAATGAGCTTCCTTCCCTCTATTTTTTTTTTTCCTTCTGAACAGTGATAACTCATAAGGAGTTAAAAGAGGGATTTCAGATAGAAACGACAGAGAAATGATTTGTGATAGAGGGCACAGGGAGTTGGAAGGCACAAGGCTGGGAGGAGTGGCTGATACCCCAGAGGGGTGTGCAGCCCTTCAGAGGGGCTGTGACAGGTTGGAGTCACAGGCAGAGAGGAACACTCTGAAACTCAAAGGAAAATGCAGGGTCCTGGTGAACACCAAGCTGGGGACAAAGAAGGACCAAAGGTATCCCGGGATGCATCAGGAAGAGCATTGCCAACAGGACAAGGGAGATGGTCCTGCCCCTCTGCTCAGCCCTGGCGTGGCCACATCTGGAGTGCTGAGTCCAGTTCTGGGTTTCTCAGTCAAAGAGAGACATGGAGCTCCTGGAGCAACTCCAGTGGAGGGCAACAAAGGTGATTGAGGCGCTGGAGTACCTCTCATGGGATGAAAGGCTGAGGAGCTGGGCTGTTCAGCCTGAGAAGAGACATGAGAGGGAACCTCATCAATGTCCGTCAGTGTCTGACTGGAGGTTGTCAAGAGGATGCAGCCAGGCTCTGCTTAGAGGTACCCAACAATAGGGCAAGAGAAGAAAGCCCAGAAATTTCACAACGAACATGAGGCAGAACTTTCCTGTTCATTGATCAAGTGCTGGAACAGGTTGGTCAGACAGGGTGTGCAGCATTCCTCACAGGAGATTTTCCAGAACCACCTGGACACAATCCTGTGCCCTGTGCTCTGGGATGGCCCTGCCTGAGCAGGGAGGTTGGGTCAGATGATCCACTGAAGTCCCATCCACCCTGACCCATTCTGTGATTCCCTGACTTGACTTTAGTTCTGGCTTTACATTTTAAATGTTCATTTACTGTTAGGTTACCTTAGGTCCCTTTTCTTCTTTTCTTTCCCACTTTCTTCTTGTCTTCTCTACTTATAATGTATTTTCTGCTTTTGGTATTTAGAGAATATATATCCCAAAGCAAAGACCCCTATATCAGTAATAAATACTAGCACTACTAACAGTCATTAATTGGATTCTGCAAAAAGACTCTCTAATGTAGAAACTCTAAGTCAATTTCTTCTCCTCCCTTCCCTTCATCTCTCATCAATCTCTTCTGCACAAAGACTTTAAAACACATTTTTCTTGGTGTTCAAGAAAGGAGTTTTAATTGAAAACTATCCTCTTGTGTATGAATTATGGGACTATAAAATGGAATCAGGAGAGGGGGGAAAACAAGTGGATCAATAAAACTACACTGACTGCACCTCCCAGTAAAACTGCCTGAAAATCAGTCACTCAGTCCATAGATACTTTTTTTATCTTTCAGTGTAAGACTGAAACAAGACACGAAGTCTTATACAAGTCTCTCCAAGTCATTAAAAGTCCAATTGTGTCTTGTGCAATGTAACAGAGGTGCAGCCCGGCTTTGTATGTATCAGTAAATATCTAGTGATGTTCTGGATGTTCTGTTCATATTAGCAATAATTTAAAGTTGCCACTTAACAGAGGTGGCAACTTTATAGAAACATTCCACTGTGACACTATTTACATGTATAAGCAGTTAGTGGGCAGGGATGTTTTAATTACTTTTCCTCAAACAGTTCCCCTGCCAGATGACAGAATTGTAAGCTGTATGGTCATAGTTACATTAGCAAATATTTGCCAGGACAAGGTAAGTAGATTTTCTTCCAAAAGTAAAGACTGTGAAGCCCAAGAGAAGACCAACTTGGAACTTATTGCACCTTGGTCCAAGATACTTCAAGTAAACCAGAGAAACATGAATTACAGAGATTAAAATAGTAAGAAATTATAATAAGGAATATCTAGGATTAACAAATATATTACTTATTCCTTAGAACGTCAGTGATTAGGATATTTTCTCCATGACTGTCAAAAATTTAAAAAACATGCTAAGTATGATATACATTTAAATATATTCAAGAATGTTCAAAAACATAATTAATATAACTGTGACAGGGTTGCGGTATACTTACTAAGATTTCATATTTCCTGAATGCCAGTACATTAAAATATCCTTCTTGCATCTATGCTCCCACAGGAAAGTGAGTGTTCTCCAGTAAAATTAGTGTTTAGTTGTACATGCAATTTGAAGAATCACAAGATGTTTCCACGGTCTCCATCTTCTTTTCTTGAGGAAAGAAATTCTGCCATATGCACATTTGATGTTTTCTTGTTTAAATTTCCATATATATGTTTAAAGCATTGTGGCACACTAAATATTCTGGATGCAGGACCTGTGAGGAAGTCAACTCTTATTCTTTACTAATCTTGCATGCAGATCTCAGCCTGCAGAGGCTTAGTGTACTTAAGATGCAAAGAAATCCAAATACTAATTTCAAACCAAAATTTTATCAGGATTTTCAAAGCCAATGATAAATTTCCTGCAGGATGTGTTTAAAGAAATGTTAAGAAAGAGAGAAACATGTAAAAGGACATGTTTCCATTGCAAGAAAGAGAGAAACATGTAAAGGACAAAAAAAAATTGTCATAGTCCTCACATGGTAGAAACAGTCACCAAGTTCTAGAATGCACTGTGCTGTTTTTAAGGCTAAAGAAATAACATTTTTCTTCAAACATTCTAATTGTCTTTAGCAATTGATGATTGCACTATAAAATCTCAGCAAGGTATATTATAAAGGACTATCTGACAGATATAGTTAAGTTACACTTTACAAGGTATTTGTAAGGAGCACAACTAGATAACACTGGCCATAGGAAATAAAGTTCATGATCCTCTTATCATCATTAGAAGCCCTAAACAAACTGCCACAGAAACTCAGAAATATTTCAGCACAGAAGTACCAGTGGAAGAGCACATATGGGGAAGAAGCAAAAGGAGAAATGTAGAGGGGGGAACATCTTAAAAAGCCCCCAAAAAATGTTAGAAAGGGCAGGAGTCACTGGAAAAAAGGTTATAAAAATTCATTCAGCTTTGAGGTTTGCTGTTTAACTTAGCCTTCTTAATTTAAATCATCTACCAAAATCTACTATGCCATGCTGCTACCAACAATAAATTTCATTTTAATTATGTTGGAGATTCATTTATATGTAAATGTTCACCATCAGATGCATAAAGCAAATGAAAGAGATTCATTGAACATCTGCCTCAGAAATTTAACAGTCAGGTCTGTTTAATGAGTAGCATTGTCCAACTACCTGTTCTTACCATCAGATATAATTTAATTTTATTTTTTTCCCCAATAGAAGTAAAAACATAAGGGGGAATTATACCACTTTCTTCTTTTTATAATTATTACATACAACTTGTAAAGACAATAATAAAACACTAAAGATTCCCCAGCTGAAAAAAAAGAGCTGAGGGCAAAACATGGTAAATAAATTGTTGTATTATTGATTTGGAACTAGAAACACAACACTGAGTCTTATTCCAAGGGAGTGATTCATGCACTAAACACAAGCATCAGGTGCTGTTTTAAATGCCCAAGTGGATACAAGACGGTACAACACAGAGCCTGATTTCCTGCTCTTCTGCAGCAGCAGGTGGAGGTGTGGGATATCCTTGGGCATCTAAACAGTCACTAGATTTGCAATTTTAAACACCATTATAATTTCTGAAGTGACTTGCCTGTAAAAAACCTGCTGCATCCTATTAGTGGTGGCAGGTTCTTTTTCAATGACATTATCTCCATTCAGAGCTACATGGAAGAGACTGCTTTGGTCTTGATTTGCTTTAATTTTAGCTTTTTAACTTCAGGGCAGTATAGTTTTATTCCCATTTTCACACCCTCCATGCACCAATACAATATGGCTGTAGAAATATCATATTGAAATTAGGAAGACAGATCACTCGAACATAACAGCTTCAATTACCACCACTAACAATGCTGAAAATCCCAACCTTTCTATGAGTGCCAAAAAATATACCTCCTATAGTATGAAAAATATGAACTTGGTCATTTATTTGAATTGTCTTTTTGTATTTGGGGGTTTATTGTGATTTTTTTTTTCCCCACAAACTCTACAACACTTGTTGCAGCAGGGATGGTATCACTCAAAAGCAATGGGATTGTCCAACTGCTATGAAACCATTCCCTTCAGCAACACCACATGACAGGAACACGCCTGCAACAGGTCAGAGAACACCAGGGGATGCAGGGGGGGAAAAGCTCTCATGGGAGAGGCGAACACATTCCTTGGCACCTGGTACATGCAGCTCTGGATGGCAGCTGTGCCTGGCACGTGGAAATGAGGAGAGAGACAAAAGCTGTTGCACATAAAGTTGTCATCTCTCCTCCCAGGCTACTTCTGCCACAGCATTTCTATTGCCTCCCAACAACTGCACACCCAGCATCTATTCTACTATGTATAAAACCAGATCACTATCTTTAGTTTATGCTACAAAGCTTGAAATTTCAGGAAGATCGCCCTGGAGCCAATGCTGATCTGTGTAGTTTCTTACTGATTATGTGAGTGAGCAAGTGGAAGTGCCTTCCCAGAGAAGTTGTCTTTCTCCTCCACTTTTATAGCATGGAAAAAAATGTTACTGCAATTGCATTGCTTTCCTCCTCGTTTCCTATATATCAGCAGAGGTGGTTTTTCTTTGTTTAATTCTTGAACCACACAACTCCTGAAAAAGATTATAGTATGTTGAAAGGTAAGATGCAGCTAACAAAGTGTAGAAAAGGCAAAAGAGATCATTGCAAGAGCAGTCAAAACTAATTCAGTTAATAGAACTTGGTAAGGATAGATGGAATTCAGTTGTGAAATGAAAGAAACAAAAATTTTGGCCAGGAAACTAAACACACACCTTGAATGATAAAGAAGGAAGCTACCACAATCCAGGGACAGCATTACGTGCCAAAACAGACTTACACAGCTTCCATATGCTTTACTTTTTATTTTTTTCCTTTGCCTATAAAGCTGAGTAGTTTAGGGGCCAACCTAAAGCTGTTTTTTTGAAAGAAGTTCTTTGCAACGTTTGAGAATCAAACTTGTGTTGACAGCCAAACTGCGGTTGTAAGATTATTCAGCTTCACCTTACAGTTGATTTTGTTCTTAAAATACATGCCCCACATAACTTGTTGAAGCTTAGCTTACTCTAAAAAAAAAAAAAAGCTGAATGGAACACATGCCTATATGTTATGTCAAATTTTTTACAGATTATTTGTTTACTTTTTATTTATAAATACATTCATTCCTTTTTTTCTATTAAATAAAAAAATCCTCTTATTTTAAGAAGACTGCCTATGAGAAGAAGAAAAATAAAATAGTGTCTGTGAAATACATAACGTGCTAAAATATGGTGCCAGTTTCTTGAAGTTGCAGTTTCAGACTCCGAAGCATCTTGAAATTCAAAGTTCAAAGCACTTCAAATGATAGCCAGATTATTAGAGTCTCATGGCTGTGCCCCACTTACAGCTTAACTTTGAGCATGCAAGTAAAGAAGAGAGAAATGGGAGTTATCTGTACAACAGTGAATTTTAGTTATGGTTGATGTTGACCTCACAAACTCCTATCCACCTACAAGCATAAAGTACACCACAGCAGCTAGTGATTGCTCCTGTGATGTCCTTGCCTCTGTCTGTCCCCTTGTCCTAAGCATCTGGGCCATGTCTGCCTTCCCTCCAGCCTCCTGAGAAAGTATCTCAGATACCAGTGGTGCATGCATAACAAGATTAGATGAGATAGTGAGGGTTCAGTCATACTTCCCCCTCTCAAAGAACTGCCATTCTTTTCAGAATTAAATTATACCTGAGCTTTGGACTTGGGTAGAGGGATAAAATGAGATCAGGGTTCAGACACAGAGGTTTTGATATTAAAGAGTTCAGATACAGGCTTTGGAGAAAGCTTCCATTTAAAGGGGAAAAAAAGGAGGAGAGATGTGTAGTTGATATGTGGTTAGTAACAAATTATTAATAAATACCTGCATGCTGGTGAAAAAACATTATCAATTAACCCAGATTTCTGCAGTGTAGCTTACAGGAGGTGGACATCAAGTCTGCATACTACTCAGCCTTTCTCAGGCATTCAAAATCCAAGTTGTAACATAAACATATATACACACTTTACAGGTGAGCAGATGTACAGAAGTCCTGTCTCCCTGATAAACTAAGGAGATTGAATAAAAGAAAATACTTTTACTGTTTCCCCAAAAGTATACCTATCATTTCTGTTCACCTAAATCTGCTTTATTTTGACCTCAGAAAATGCACAACTTCCTCGAATGAGTGGATTTGAGTGTCTTGTGCAGGTTGTTACAGATATAGTGTATGTCCAGGCAGATAAAATAGGTCTTTTGATGAAAGGGACAGGACTGTGGCACTCCTTGCAAACCATTATTGATAAAATGGCTGGGACTGTGTGCTTTTTTCTTGTAGTAAGAAATTCTTTTTTACTTCCATGTCTATTTATTCTGAATGTGCTTCATATTTGCAAATCACTCCCTGACTCTTGAAGGGGAAAGAACAGTTTATAATCTTACCTCTACAAAGTCCTAGTAATCCTTTTAAAGCAATTCATACAATGCTGCTACTCCATAAAATAGAGCATATTTAAGAATTATAATTGTTTTACTGAAATCCTTCTCTTGAGGCCATAAAGTGCATGCTAGTATCAAAACCTCATCAAGGTAAGGAAGGGCAGAACCTGTCTGGTGTTGAGGGAAACAGTTTGAGAAGCAGCCCGTGAACCTTTGACATCATATTTTCCATCCCTATGTCCTTGAGGAAGGGGACTGACAGCAGCCAAGTGGGTGTCTGGCAGCTGGCCATAGCCAACTTGCTTCAGTGGCTTTTTAAAATAAGCAGGCAATAGAGAAAACCTTTTAGATCTAAATACAAGGAGACAGTCACATCCTGGAGTGAACTGAGGACCCCAAACTGAGCGTGTGTCCCATTAAGGGACTGCCAGCTGCTTGTTATGAAGATGGCAAGAAGAAAAAGGATGGGGAAATAAAACCTTAAGTTTTAGCTTGCCTATTTTTCAGATTCTGTATTAGTGTATAGTTCAGAGCTTCATATTAAGTGTTGGTAAGCTCTCCTCAAAGAGCAGCTAGACAAAACAATTCCTTCTCTAGCTGGGGACCAAGGACAATCACCCAAATTTCAGACCCAGGAGCATAAACAAAGTGGACTGAAGAGAGAAAAACCAAGGATGGAATTTCATAATCTGATGCTGTAACTGGAGTATTAACTCCTATGCTAATAGACCAGAACTTGTAAAAGTGAGAGACATTGTGACTGACTGGTTGTCCATTTTGTGATCATTTTGGGTTCATACTGGGTTTAGCAGTCGCTGGGCTCTTGTGCTGCCCAAGGTGGATCCATTGAGGCCTTTAAATAAATACCCACTTTATTCTTTATCTCTGTCCAGCCTCTGTTCTAGGTCAGCCTGCACAACGCATCAGACAAGTCAGTACTTTCTAGCAAGCAAATGGGGTTAGATTTTAGTTGTACACAGAAGTCAGTGAGGAAGACAAAGCTGGAAAAAATGATTATATTTAACGTTTAGAGATTCTGCTCCCAGTGAAACATGCTTCCTCTGACAAACGGTGTTACAAACAAGATTGATTTTGTGGTCTGGGTGTAGATTTTTTGGCTTGTGATGGCTGGCTCCTCAAACATGAAGAAAGTGAATGAATGTAACCCTAGGAGCATACTCTAGAGTCTTTTCCAGCTGTAAAGAAAGTTCTGAAAAAATCTTAATTAAATTCTTCCTAAGCTTGAGGGGATGTTCATATAGTTATTTATTTAGGCTTGATACCAGATAGCTATTTGCAAATGCTTAATACCATAATTCTAAAGACAGTCCACTTCACTGAGAAGTGCTACAAGGGGAACTGTAATATTTTAGTTGCAACATTAGTTGTAATGATATTTACAGTTATTAGAATCTAAAGTGTTCTACACCAGCTTCAAAGGGAAGTATCCAACTCCTGACAAAAGGAATGGTTTCTATACAGCAATGCTCATTGTATCTGCTTTCTGCTTGCTCATTTTCCCTTCCATTCTCCAGCTCCACATCTCTCAAAAGTTACCCTCAATTTTTCTTCTTTATTTACTGGTCTGCTTTAATTTCTCTGGATTTTACTCTAACCCATCTATCTAGGCATACACACATACACATACTCTCCCCTTTCTGTTTCTGTCCATTCTGTAAAACCTCCTGGGATGTCCCTTTTAGAAGTCCAAAGACGAGGCATTAAGGAATTCAACTCAATATCCATGATCACAAAAAAAAGAAAAAAAAATGGAACAGCTTGCAGATATTTTAGAGAAAGTGTGTAAAAGCCAGGAATAACATCAAGAAATCTTCACTGAAAATGGTTTAAGAGAACGCCTGCCAAATTTCATTTGCTGAAAATAAATTCCTAACTGCAAAATTTTTACATCCTCTATTTCTGACTGCACATAGTCTCATGCTTTATTTACCAAATTAATGTTTATAGCACAAGGCAAGAGTATTCTCAACTTACATGACTGTAATTTGGCTATCTTCAATGAAATTAGAAGTGTTCACATGAGAGTTCAAAAAATGCCTGAATTTTAAAACTATGTCAGTATACAATTCCTTTCATTTTTTAATTGCTTACCCACATAGAATTATGAGTGGAAGAAAATAGGGCAAGTCAAATCTTTCTGCTGATGGTAGATTTTGACAGACAACATCAAGATGCCTGAGTCATGTCACATTATTGCTAAGTGGTAATTTTCTCATTTCAAAAATGTTCAATTTTAAGGGTCATTGCTACCACAATACCCTGTTGAGGTTATTTGCTAGAGAAAAAGCCAACATCATAAAAATATTAATTCTTTCATCTCATACAAATTCCACAGAGGTGAGACAACATCCATTTTCCTACAGTAAATAACTCAGATATAAATAGTATTTATGTGCATAAAGAGGGCTCTATAAAGCTCACATTTACCAAATAACAATTTGAGGTATAGACTAAAATAGGAACTGTTTTTTTTTATATTTAGCATGTATGAAAAGGGAATAAAATGACAGATATGTAGCCCAATTAAGAGCTTTGTTAGGTTTAAAGCTTCAACACCAAGTCTATTGTTTATGAAATTGCACAACTGATACTGCCTAAAATATACAGTTTATACTTCTACTGAAAAACTGAAGTGCAAGAATGAATGAAATCAAGGCAATGACAGCTCCATGTGCCTGTTCCAGGCAGTACATGCATTCTACAGGCATAACAATGTCCTTTGCAAATATGTGATGTTGACACCTTTCATCCCAAAGTGTTTCAGTAGCTATGAGTTATCACTGTAAAGGAAATTTTTCTGGAGTGGATGATAGAAGAAAAAGGAGAATAAAAGTAAAGCGCTACACAACAGCAAGTGGAGGAGAAAATTGAATCAGAAAGCAGGACATTTTCTTATCAAGCTAAACATGCTGGTGAGCAGCTGGGAGAATAGGATTAACACAGCATAAGATGTAAACCAAATGTAGAAATTAGAAGGGGGAATAAAATTGGTCTTTGTGCTCTTCTTTTGTAGAACTTCCCTATCTGGGAAGATTTTCCAGTTCCAAAGTTCCCAAAACATAAAATAGTTCAGGAGAGCAACAGCGTCTCAGTGGTGCAAAAACTGGATTTGCTTTAACAAAATTACTACTATCATATGAGGATTTTCCAATCTACAGCTCTTACAAACCTTGCAAATGCCTTGTGAGCATTTCAAGACTGCTTCCTTCCCGGGGCTGGGTTATTTGATAGATACCTAGACTGTCCTTTGATCCACATTGCTGTATTTAGGAGGAGGAAAGCAGAGGTGATTGGGGCACGTAGCCCTGGCAGTGCTGGGATCTTTCTGAGCACTTCAGGTGGGGTGACACAAGTCCTCTAACTCTTGGCAGGGTGGGATCTCATTCTAGAGCTCACAGAATAAAGTCCTACACAGCAAAGCCTGTCCTGACAACTCCTCCATAAGAAACATCCTTTCTACAGGTGAGTGTACCAGGTTTATTACAGAAAAGCAGCCATACACAGCGTTATCGCCTGGGATTTTCCCATGGGACGTGCACTCTAAAACTCAACTCACATGTAGAAAACTAAGTTGGCAGGTACTCTGGCTAGCCTCTACTAAGCCAGTTTGCTTGTTAAGAAATAGACAGATTACTTGTTTTCTGCTTTGACTTTGTCATCATGTCCTCATTATCATATTCAATTAATTAGCATATAAAGGTAATATTCCAGCATGCACGCCTCCCTTAGAAGCACTTCTGAGTTCCACTAAATAAGGTAGACTTGCAACAGATTAGGGATTAAAAAAAGAAGATATAGGGGCTTGTATGCATACAAAAAAGACATATCTCTTAGGAAAGGGGTATTATAGTAAAATTATACTAGTTTTCTATAAGGAAAAAGAAAGAAAGGAAGAAAAGAAGACAAAAACATTGAGATAAAACTGGGGAAAGCTGCATACCTACTGAAAAGTGCAGTGATTTTTGCTTCACTTTGACCTCATTATAAATAAAAAGATTAGGGGACTAGAAGATGAGCATGTATTAAAGCTTCCTTTTCCCTATCTCAAGGAAACAAACAAATGTTTTTGTCACAATTTTGGGAGATAGTAGGGGATTAAGTGCTGTATTACTTTGAATCAAAAGTGTCAAATCTATTCATGAAGGGGAAAACAGACAGTAAAAACAAGAAACACCACTGCATTAGTTCTAAAGATAAGCCAAATTAGATGGGTTGTACCTATAGCTTCTCTAGATTGGTTGAAGGGTCCTTTTGAGAAAAACAACCTGATCATCTCCATTTTCTGTGTTTTGGCTTTCTCTCTGAAATTGTTTCAAAGCACATGATTTGGGAACTTTCCATATTAAAAATAAAGGTGGAAGATGCACTCTGGAGTCATCTCTAATACATTTCATTCAGTCCATGAAGACTTGATAGGGGTAATAAATAATAAAAACAAACAAAAAACCAACCCAACAAAATTAAAACTAAACAAGCAAGCCAATATATGAATGTAAGAGTGGTTGGTGTGGATGTTGAATGCCCAGCATAACTGAGAAAACTGTTTCTAAAGAAAATGTCCTTTTCATGTATAGTACTTCACAATGTATTTAGAATGGAACAGAATATTTTTAGTTGGAAGATACCCCTAATCATCTAGTCCAAGTGCCTGACAACTTCAGGGTGACCAGAAGTTAAAGTATGCTTTTAAGGGCATTGTACAAATGCCTTAAGCACTGTAAGACAAAGAAACAAAATTCTGCTCATGATGCACAACGTGAAGGGAAGTGCAAAGGCATAAATCTTCTTTTAGACAGGGATATAAAGCCAACAGACTTTACAGGGTGGTTGTTTAGTACTTCCTCTTGCCAGCCTCTGAGTTCAAAAGTCTCCAGATTTCTGTGGTTAAGTTTTGCCATGATAACTTTCACTGGTGTTTTGCACAGTGGGTGTCTAAATTGCTTTTCTCTTGGTTGGTGTCCTCATTCCAGTAGTAAAGGGGATGGTTTTGGTTTTCATCAGTAAATAGTTTCACCCCTTTTTCTTACATATTTTTCAAATTAAGTGAAATATATATGATGCCACACTTATATTAAGCACTTCCAAATCTCATTAACTGCAGCATAGTAAATGTAATCCTGCTACTGGTACTATTTGCTTTCAGGGAGGTAAAAAATAATATGTTTCTAATGCAGACAAATTGCTTTCGGATAGAACATATGACCCAGCATACTCAGGGATACAGAATAATCACTAAAAAGCTATTTGCTCTGCTTTTCCCTACAATCTTTTACCAGAATATCAATGTTGTACTGGAAGTAATATAAATACAGCACAACACATTGATCTCATTGGGGTTGCTGCTGCAAAGAGGTTATACATATATTTCCTAAGGCCTCTTCTAAAATGCTTTTTCTCACTCTTCCCCTGTCAGAAGACCTTGTTTCAACATTGTTACCAGAATTATCTCTGCATTAAGCTTGGTCTGCTATTACAAATACATTTCCAATTCCTCACTTGGGAAAGTATTCAAAACTTCAGTGGCTCACATAAAAAAGGAGTTCAAGTGTTCAGAAAGAGAAAAAAATATTGTACGTACTAATATAAGGCATTAGGACAACTACAGATATTTCTCTTAACAGCACATTCTCTAAATTGAAGCACTAAATTCCACTTGTACCTAAACCCATTTATTATATGCTCCACTCAGTTGCAGGTGCATTTATTACATGAATATTAATGGCGATATTGATTTTACTCTTGGACAGATCCATTACTAAGGAAAGTTCTTGTCACTAATATCAAATAACTCTGAGGAGCTCTGGTCCTATCTGAGCTACCAGATGCCAAAGTAATGCACACACCCAAACACATCAGAGTTGTCATGTACCTCTATAATAGCTCAAAGGTATCTTCCAAAAATGACCAGTTGGAAAACAGCAACTGTCAATCGAAAACAGTCACCAAGAGACACTATTTTTTCAGTTAAAAGCTGTGGGTTTATCTGATTTGATGTTTAACTTTGCCGTTCTTTTTACCACAAATATGTATGTAGTTGATTTTCACAAAAATCGTTGAGTGCAGAATCAGAATTTATGGATTTTATAGATCTGTTTATAGATTTTAAATTGGAAACGGATCACCTTCCCTGGGATGAATAAACAAATTAGTCATGACCCTGCATTGTGCACGCACTTCTTCTAGCTAGGCCACCTGTGCATGCTGTAGCTGCCTGATTCAAGCCATGCCAAACATCAGGGGAGTTGATCACATGAGATCTCTCAGCCACTTTCATTGTTATTATTTGGAGCTAACGTGAAGAGATGTTTATCTCAGAGTTGTCTCTTCCTTTGCAACTTATTTCTTGCAATCCCATTCTGCTCATTTTAAGTATCATACTTCCTACACCATCTTACTAACTCTGCCTTTTATTTTCACCAGAAGATGACAGTTTTGTTAGGATTGACTTTCAAGAACTGACAGTTCTAGAAGAGCAAGGATATTTGATGCATTGCTTAAACAGGAAAAAAAAAATCAAAATCCATGTTAGGCATTTGTTTATCTACCTCTTGTTTGAATAGACAATGTTGCATTTCCAACATTTACCACAATAAGGCCCTTTTTTCTTCTGGGAAGAAAAATAAAATTATGGTATTCCAAATTAACTCATATTCTTGAAAATAATTCAGTTGTCATCCTTTAAGGTTTGCAAAAAAAAAAATCTTCCTTATATACTTAAATTGGCTTATCAGCAGTAACATGAGCTGTACACTGCTAAATGCTTACTGCTGGTAGGTAGTAAATCAAGTTTACATTTTACAACTGACATAAATGTTCAGTTTTTCTGAAATAAAACTTGCAGCTATACTTTCACTGACAAGCATGCAAGGTTTTCATTTCATCTTCACCATGTCAATCTTGAAGTTATTCTACATAACTTCATATGTCAAGGTAACACAAGGGGCAGACCAAAATGGATTGTTCCACAGGCACTAATTGCCTTACTAATACAAAGCAATATAGTGCTTCACTGTAGTGAATTGTTGTCCTGAAACACACTTTTATGCATTATGTTCAAGGTTTCTTTTAACTTTAGAGATCAGAGACCAAAAACAAAAATCTTGCTATTTCTGCTTTTTAAATCAAAACTGAGAACTTTTACTATGTTGTGATGTTAACAATCAATGTAGTATTATTGCACTTGTAGTAGCAGAAAGTATACTTCAGTATATGAGAGGATCTAGAAGACAATTTATGAACATTGTAAGGCAGAAATCCTCTTCTTAGATTTGTGCTCCAATCTGTCAAGAACTTTCCATACCTCAAAAGTAAGTAAATAAATATCTTCCAAACAGCTTCAGACACACTAGTTTAATAAACCCAACAAAGGAGAACACAGTCATTGAAATGAGTGGAATTCAACAAAATAAATTCAAAATCGTTTGTAGACTAATTTCCATGCCTCAGAATACTTTAATATTGTTCCTACCCAAAATAACATTTTCTGATGAAAAACTCTAAATACTCAAAGGAAATACAAAAAGGCATTATGAAAACAAACTGGAAATATCTAGATATATAAACAATCTTTTTTTTTTTCAGAGATAAAATTCAAAAGACCAAATCACTTTGGCCCTCACTCCAATAGGAAAGTACAGTATTATGCAGCACTAAACAAATTCCCTGTGCAGATGAACCATTTACCAGTTTTTCCTCACCTCGTATTATTATAAACCACTGCTAAAACTGAATGATTTAATATAAGGTTTATGCTAAACCCTCTAAAAGTATTCCTTGGCCTTAGATGTCAAGCATCATCACACTCATCTTTCTTGTTTCTCTTTGCAAATATAAGTTTAAGTTGCATCTGTAATGCAAACTTAACCTAAGTAATTGGAACTGAGTTAATTTGCCTCATTGTCTGTCTAACACCTCCTCCTCCTCAGTCTGTGTTCCCGATTTTATGGCTCAGTTTTATCTCATTTATGCATGTCCTTGAATGGCACTTCCTCAGCCCAGAATCCTCATGTGCAAACACAACAATGTTTACTGCACTTGACCGACCAGGCATTCTTTAACTGATAAAATGATCATTCAGATCTGTCTTGCACTTGAGAAGAAGCAGTTTTTCTTAATCATACGACAAGAGATTTCAAAGCCCCGTGATTAAGAGAGAAAAATCAATGGAATCTGTATTCTCGGCACACCTTGATTTCTTGGAAAAAAGATGTCCTGGTGTTATCTCTACTTAAATAATTACTTCTATCTATACTTATTATAAATATTTATTTGTGTTTATATTCATGAAGTAATCTAGAGTACAGGAATTCACTACTCCTTACTTCCTTCTCAAAGACATTTCATACGCTGCTGTAGCTAAAGTCCATGTTAGAGGTTTCTCATTAGTACATCTTTAGTTGTTTCATAACGCCACCATGTATTTCAGATATTTGTGCTCATTTAAAGCAGTGAGAGAGGTGTTCATTGCTGTTTCAAAGGAATCTTTATAAACTCAGTTCTATTGCAGTGAATCACTAAACTACAGTTTGAGTGGTTTGGAGGTTTGCTAAGAATATTTCTTCCCATTCTAACTAGAAACAAGATGAAGAAATATTTTGGCTATTTTTTTTTTCCAGTCCTCCCAAGGCCTGTACTCAAAGCAGTTGGCTATTTTCTTGCTTTGCACTGACACTGAATGTACAGTACTAAATATATATAATATATAGGCTTAGACTATCCTTCCCCAGGATGTCCCTGCTTGTATCTCTCACAGTGTGTCATATGCTTTGCTTAGGTTTAATTTCATCCCTCTTACATGTTAATTTTCTTTTTTTTCTGTTTACTAAACTTGATGGAATTTGTTTTCCTGATTCCAGAGAGAGGTTTTGAGATGTCAGCTTTTTTAGTAGTGTCAGAGTTGCTAGGTACTTCCAGCACATCAAAAATTGCACTGTAGGAGTTTATGTTTATGTATATACTTTTAATGTATCTGTAATGATTCATATTAGATGTCAGAAATTACCAGGTCCTTTCCTCTAACACCTTTGCAACTGAGTGCAAGAAGTATAAAATCATAAAGGGGTGGGTCTACAGGAATTAAACTTTTTCCACCTCTCAGGTCCATCAGAAGAACATACCCAAATTATCATTCATCATTTTGTGGTGTAGTTTTGAAGAAAGCTAAATAAGGCATCCTAATAATTGAGTTATATCATCTTGTTTCTATTCAGTTGCTTATTTGCTTTTAGTGGAATTCAACAGCATTTAGGGTATCAGTATTAGCTACTGAACCCAGCCTCACAAAAAATTACCAAACTGATAATCACATGGCAGTCAGCACCATGAAGAAGTTTGTGAAAGGCACAAATAATTTTTTTTAAGTGCTACTATAATAAGAATAACTTAAACATGAAAATAAACACTGCTGATGCCACAGACCCTGTCTCAAAATGATAATATTCAAGTCACAGAACTGAGTTAGAAACCTAGAGTTTGCCTAAGAAAAAAAAAACACACCTCAGCAATCTCTTCATTGACTCTCAGTATTCACATGTTGGACAAGAAATACTATTTCTTATGTCGTTCTCAAAACCTATGTACAAAATATGCAGGAACAACTGTGAAAAATAAAAGAACAAAATATTCTATGCCACCACATCTCTTTCCTCTCCTTTGCACTTCATATGGAAATAATATATTTATTAGAAAACTTTAGGAAACACCATAGTTTATAACTTGATTTTCAGATCCTTTAAAGACTTTTGAAATGTCTAGTTCTAAATCACATGGACATTATTCTGTTAGCTGATATGAATGCAAGTGGAAAATGTAATATTTTTTGGTGGCTGGTTTCATCACATTCTGCTGTATAGAAACTGTGGGAGTGTGTCATTTCCAGACATGTTTACAGTGTTCAAGACATGAAGATAATCTTAAATATCATAGATAAATGTTTATTGAGTCAACCAGGAGAATTTTAATTCTTCACTAGTAACTTAGTGGTAAGTTATTAATTGTTTCTTAGGTTAGATGTCTTGATGAAAGGATTTGGTTCTCTTGGATTGAAAGTATGACTGCATTCAGTCTATTTCTTTGAAATATCCAATTTTCACTGAGCCCAGAAAAAGGTATTTTTCTAGCCACTGCTCCTTCTCCAGATGCCTTCCAATTTCTCTTTCCTCTGTACTTGAGCAGCTTTTTTATTTGCACGAGTACCTATGCGCACATTAATTCCTGAACTCCCAATTTTACTCCTCTGTTCCTACCCTCTCATTTTATCTAGCCCATTTGACAGAGTGGAAAATTTCATTCTCCAACTTTTTATCTTCCTTGAACACCTTCCTGGGTGTTCTTTAAGATGATTAAATTTCTTCTCCTTCCCTCTAAGTGTTCTCAATCTCTTTTTTTTCAACGTATGATCTCATTCACTATGAAAACTGTGTCAACATCAGAAGTCCTACCCACAAATGCTCTTTCATTGGTAATCTGCCTTCTAATAGTGCTTTTCTTTTTGCCCTCAGTTGCTAAATTTCCTAGCAGCAACAAGTCTAATACAATAAATCAACATGTTCTTTTCTTCTTACAAAGCTTTGATAAATCCAGATGAGTTACCTTCTTTCATACTTTTAAGTTACCAACTATATATCTTCACATATATTGTCCATATTTTAGTGCAAAATTCATGTGTTTGGCTCTGCAGAGGTAGTTTTATCTCTAGTTTTGACATTTTTACACCCGTGTTTTCTCCTGGTTTGCAGTGTCAAAAAGTTGCAAGTAATCAATAAACATTGCTGTTTCTTGTATCAGGCTTTGCTCAGAGCTAAGAGATTCACGCTTCAGCTTCTGCTCTTTGTCTAAATGTCTGTGGGTGGAAGTGGAAGAAGACAGAGAAAGCTATGTGTTTTCAGATGTAATGTACTGTGTAACACAAGATAACCCTTATTTATGCCTAACAAGAGCCTAATCAACATACATCACTGAAATTAGTTCTTTTTCTTTGCATGCTAAATATGCAACGTATTTAAGGGAAAACCCAAGTCATGTAAAAAGTGCACATGAAATTGCACCAATTCAGCATACAGTAGACACCTTAAATTGAGTATATAGCAACAGTCACTGATTTGAGATCCAGTCAGGCTGTTAGGAATGGCAGAAATAGGCACTAAACAGGGAAGTTTCTGATTTATTATTACTCTTTCTTGATGTCTTCCTTTGCTACTCTATCCATTTTTCAGACCTACTGAATGCTGAACAAATATAAGCTGTATTTTTATATGTGCTCACTTTTATGATCAGCTTCAGCCATCATTTATGTAATGGCTGAATTTGACTTGGAGGTTTTCAAGGGAATTTCAACCTATTTCATGAGGTAACTGGACAAAATTATCAGTGCTTTGAACTCCAGGATTCAATGATGTCATTATTACTTATTCCAACTGGTTCCAACTACTTTTACTACAAATTTCTAGTTTTTACATATAGCCTACTTGAAGGCCTTTAATTTCTTTAAAAATGTTGTGGCATTACAGAATTATGGTCAACTATTTATTCTGATATGCTTAGAGTACTCTCTGAGAAGACATTCTGGAACAGATATTTATCACTACAGTGATGACAGTTTCATTAAGTCTTTAATACTTTAGGCTATGTATAACCTTTTTTGGTAGAACTTCCATATAATTAGCCAACAATCACAAAGTTATTAGTGTTTCCATGGCTGTCCCATGAAATTCTAGAGGCACAGCAGGCACATTTTTCAGTTCAAATGAACATTACATGAGGATTTTTTGTTGCTGAAACTCTTAAGTCAATGTGTATTACTTTTTCTATATTAACTCTTGGGGTGCTTTGGAATCTAATACTGGCAAAAACACATTTTTGCCAATATTAGAAAGACAAGTATATTTTCCACTGCCAAAAAACTGCACTGTAATTTATTTTTGTTCACTGTTTAAGACTTCCATAATTTTTTCTTCCTAACGAAATAGGAACAACCACCCAAACCAAAGCATCCTGAGTAAGAACTCAGAAGACTGTACCTGAATGTTTCACTCTGTCCTTTATCTATGACATCAACCAAAACTCCAGCAAAAACTGTGAGCAACCTACAGAATCACAGAAAATAATGTTTGCAGAGATGGGCTGCACAACACAGACAAGTCAGAATACATGTACTGGTTAACCTTACTGCTGTAGCACAGACACAGCCTACCAATTTTATTTGAAAACAAACAAAAAATTAAGGCTAATTGTTAAATTATAAATATTAGGAATTCTCTACGTGGGAATATCAGGCACTTCAGCTGAAGACAAGAGAATGACAATGAGAAAAAGAAAAGAATCACAACCACAATATTTTGAAATCTTTTCAGTGATATTTTCTAGCAACATCAAAATTGCCACTATGCTCAGAAGCCCTTGACTCTTGTCCTTCATTTCAGACACTCCCTGTCAAAGTGAGACTGCACTGCAGTTTGGTGGAGGCACTTGAGAAGGCAGAGCCAAACTACAGCAAAAACATCTGAACAATGTGTGTCATATCCTTTTCATATCAGGTGCTTACCTAATGGAAGTCCTGACAGTTGGATTTATCCAACTTATGGAGAGTACTTTCATTTATATCAAGATGGCACACAAAAAAAGTATGAAGGGAGAAACAGATTTTTCTTCTAAGTAACTGAACAAATAGAAACTGAAGTTTCATGGGAAATCAATGTAATTTCAAGTCTTCAGTAAACTTCCACAGGAAGGCTGAGAAACTTCCTTTTCAAATTGTGTCTGCTATGTTCAATCTATCTAGATTACTGCAAAATAGGCCTGAAGTTTGGATCACTGTAGTGGGTAGAGATTTTGTATAAAATGTCTACAGAGAACATTACTGTTAAAAGAAATAATCATTTTACAGGCAGTATAACATTTTAAAAAACCTCTTGAAATTATTTCTTTCCCATTCTCTGAATATGAGACATATTAATTCACCTATTTTTTCAAGCTTTTATCTTGAAGACATATTACCTCACACTGCATGATAAAATCACTTTATTCTATCATTTTAGAAATCTTATAAAGTTCTTTGAAGAGAGCAAGTAAATAAAAAAGCCTTAGGGTCATGGAACATGTACTGCATGAGTGTAAGTGTGATAGATGTACAACATCTGCTATGTCTGCTTGTCTCACATCATCTGTGTGACCCAGTTCCTTCTCTCCCATCTCATTTTGTGACAAGAACATTAGACCTTACATCTCATCAGTGCTGAACATGGCATCATCTAAACCAAGGAGAAAAATACATTTCCTCGATATGGCAGAAAATATCACTTTGGATGTTCTTGTCTCGGTGTAGTAAATTCCCCTCAACAAGATGAATAAAGCATAATTTCTTAACTTCTTTGATGAAGGCCAATGAAACTTCCAACTTGCTAGATTTTCAATACTACAAATAAACTAACACTCCATCTGCATTTTTAAACTAATCACTCCAACCTTCCTTCTCAAGTGGAGAAGAAGGGAGGAAATAGAAGCAGGATACCTAGAGTGAATGAGTTTCATAAAATAAAGGAATATTTCTGAGGCTAGCAAGCTACTACAGTGTCATAAATTGCTTAAATTTTGTTCATAACTTTCACAAACTTAACTAAACACATCCCCTCTACACTATCTACTGCCTTCTTCCCAATGTAGACACTTCGGCCTTCATCACCAGAAATGTGTTGGTAGTACTACCCACAAAACAAACCCCACTCTGTGAGTCTGGACACAAAGCCCTGCTGAACAAAATACCAGCCAACTGAACCTATCCCACCTCCAAGATGTTTTCTGTCATAAATTTAGCATTTGAAAATACCCTTCATAACAGCAATCCTGCTGTGGAAAGCAATTTGGTTGGTGTTTGGAGAATGTACACTGTAAAGAAATTCTGACAGTTTATATTCTGACTTTGACATACTCTGAAAAATCTTTCACTTTAAAAGCATTTTTTCAATACAATGTCTAAGGAAACATTAAAAAAAATAAAGAAAAAGTTAAACATTTCATAGCCTCTAATTTTTTCCAAGAATTGGATTCAATTGAGCCTTAACAATTTTATAAAACACAATAGGGGAAAAATACTTTCTTGTGTTACTTTATGGGAAAAAAATCTTCAATACCTCCAGTACTTCTGTTTCTGCTACAGGGACAACTTTTATAATCCACTTTTTGTCATTTGAGAACAGCAGAAGGCTTTTTAAACAGCAGCCTTTTTTTGGTTTTTATTTTGCTCTGATAGCTAAAAAAAAAATTTTAAAAAGTTATTCTTGCCTGGCTCTGTAGATTATATAACAGTTTTATATAAAGTAGCTTTTAATATTTAGCAAGTCCTACATATTAGCTTTTAGTGCTTTTAAATGAGAGCTTAGATATTGGTCTTTTTTACTGTCATTCAGCAGCATTGGTGATTCTTGTACATCTCTGAATTGTGTCAACAGAATTAAGATAGAGAAGCTGCTATACAGAGTGTGCTCTACTATAAAAAACAGTGATGTTGAAAAGCTTGCTGCTTTATAAAAATGCTGCAAGAATTTCTGCAGCATGTTTTCCATCTTGTTGCTTTTCAATGAGATGCTTATATTTTATCAAACAGAATGTTAAAGCCTTTGTATATATTTGTGTATCCATTCAGTTTTGTCTGATGTATTTATATATAAATTGGAAAATAGATGGAGCTATTTTCAATTGCTCTAATCTATATCATTTGCCAAAGGTCTAACAGTTATTCTCAAGTATATTCATGATTAAATAGTTCAATAGAATTAGAGCTGGATTCTTTTGAGTGCAGACCTGTGCATGGAGCAAATCACAATACAGAAAAAAAAATCTATGGAAAAATCACATTCTCTTGTGATGAAAAGTGGATAAGCATAGTAGATATCACTCTTTGATATGTTTGTCTCAAGATCTTGCCCATACATCAGATTTTATGGTATTGGTCCTTCAGACTGCTGAAATGTGGCAAAGCTATCTCTTAAGTACATGAAGATGTTGACAACTGTAGCTAAATCTTTCCTTCCTTTTATTTCACATACATGAAGTCCTCAGGCTTTATCAGCTTCTGTATGACTAATGAAATATTCAAAACTGTGACAGGCTACAGGAAGCTCCACAGAACCACTTACAAGCCTATGACAACAGAAACACCTGTGTTCTCATCCTCATTTCCTAGCCACACTTAACACAGGGAAGATTTTACTAGGGACGTTTCTTGAGAAGAAAGAAGAGAAGAAGAAACCCTACCTGGCACAACTAGAGGCAGGTAGGGTTTAATGGCTCTGAACAAACCAGCACTGAAGAGGATTCCTGAGACATGGCTTTGATTCTCCCTGATGAGCCTCTGAGGCACTTTGCAGGCCCCCCCTAAGGGGCAGCCAGCAGGGTGGCACTCCCTGTTACATCATCCTTGAGGACACAGTGGCAGTGTTGCTCACCTTTCACAGAATCACAAGATTAGAAGAGACCTTGAAGATCGAGTCCAACCTGTTCCCTAACACCTCAACTAAGCCATGGCACCAAGTGCCACATCCAGTCTTTTTTGAACACATCTAGGGATGGTGACTCCACCACCTCCCAAGGCAGACAATTCCAGAGCTTTATCACTCTTTCCATAAGGAACTTTTCCCTAACATCCAATCTAAATTTCCCTTGGTAGAGCTTAAGACTGCGTCCCATTGTTCTGTCAGTTGCTGCTTGGAGAAAGAGACCAACCCCACCTGACTACAGCCGCTTTTCAGGGAGTTGTAGAGAGTGATAAGGTCACCCATGAGTCTCCTTCAGGCTAAACACTCCCAGCTCCCTCAGTTTTTCCGCACAGGGGTTGTGTTCCAAGCCCCTCACCAGCCTTGTGGCTCTCCTTTACCACCAAAAGACCCAGTGGTGAGACCGAGTCTCGACTACACCATGCATGCTCAACTCTCTCTTCCTACCAGTGCCCCAATTATTAACTTACAGGGGTTTTGCTTGTTTGATTATTTGGGGTTTTTACCTTGTTTTTAACAACAGTAATCAGAAAAGAAGATCTCAATCCTCTCCCTCCCAGGTGAGTATAAGAAAACCCCATATCTGTCACTCCCCTTGGATCTGCCATGGTATTAGTTTCAAATCATGCAGAGCTCTTTTATTAGACTCTACTTCATCAACTATGAGCAATGCTGCTTGCATTGATCCTGTTTCCTACACAAAAATCACAGAGCTAAGATCAAGGTCTGATCTGTGTCACAGAAATTCATATCAACATGCACTCACAAGGTGTTCAGAGACCCTGAACGACAAGTCTGGAAAAGCACATTCCTCAACACTGTGCCATAAAGCTGAACTGATTAATTTCTCCCTTGCCCTACTGCCTGTGTTTCACAATGCCTTTTTTGATGACCCAGGGTTTGTAGTAAAGAGAAGACCTCAATGATAATTCTCACATCCAATTTTCACCTTTGCTGCAAAAAGGCACTCTCTGGATGGAGTGAACTGATCCTGAGTCATCCACAGATGGCTTCAGCTGCCAGACATGTTCCAGTAGGGCATCCCATAATCCTCACCTCCTAATAAAAGCACCTAGTACCAGTTATCCCTTCAGATAGCCATAATGATTTAAAAAACAAGTGGTTTCCCTCTGTTATAAGCTGTTTGTACTGGTTCCAGGAACAGGCCTTCTCACTTTCTGAGACTGTTCAAAAGCTGTACTACTTTTAGGAAGTTTATACAATAGTCACTGAATCATTCTGAGAGTAGCAGTCTTCCAGAATTTTTTATTAACTGTACTCTTCCTGGAGCTGGACGTATGCCCATTCCTTTGTAAGGAAATCGAGTTGTTTCTGTCACAGCAGGCAGCTCTCAGCAAGCTTTAGATGCTCTTCCCCACCCTCACTATATGCTAGATGATTTAACACGTTTCTCTCACGGTGACTGTACACAAGGATAATAAATGACTAGCCATTCCAAATCCTGCCATGCCTCTGGCATTTTCCTCTTGATGATCTCAAGAGCACTATTAGCACCAAATATACACCTGTGGCTAAAAGATAAAATAGCAAAGTACCTTCTTCTCTTGGAAGAATGCCTTGCAGCACAAGACTCATTAATCTCCCAACTATTTTGTTTGGGTGCTCCCAACCACACATTTAAGAACTGCTCTACACTTCACCTGGTGCACAAAGCAACACTCAGTGTACACTGGTTCTCTGTAAAACTGCCCCCCTCCCTTTCTAAATCTTCTGGAGCTGGAAGAGCTGCATCATAAAACTTTCATTTAATCTTAATTGAGCTCCAACCAAGGTATGACAGAAGCACTATTTCCATGAGATCACCAAGACCAACTTTTTCCAAGTCCCATTAGAGAGAAGTGCCAAGTTTTAAATTTCTTGGTATAGGCAGGCAGTCCCAAAGCACCCCTGACCCCCCTCAGTACTGACAAAGTACCAGGTATCAACTTTGCTATTTTCTTGTTACAGGCAATGGTTTTGCAGTTCCTGCATGCTGGGCAACATCTGCTGAAGCTGCTACTGACTCTCCTGTGCCACAATGATCTGCTTCCTATGGAAAAGTTAATGCCAAACAGGGTAAAAGAGGGACAGATCAAAAGGGTGAAAATGGGCAAAATTTGTGCAATGGGTTCAAGTTGAAGAAAAGTTAAAAAAAAGACCAAAGAACAAGCAAGCAGATGAGCGCCTCTGTTATCAGTCTCACCAATGCTGTTTATGTCTCTGCCAACTTGCTCAACTAATCCATTCTGCAGGTTGACACCAAACACAAATAGAAGCAGCTGCAAAACAGGCATAAAAATGCTGGAATTCAAGTCTCTAGATGATGATTCAGTACAACAGCACAGCCTTGATTCTTCCCCTTGTCTGTTTATCGTGGCAAGGCTAGCAAGAAAGCATTCCAAGCAGACAAACTTGGAGGGCAGAGTTAAATAAAATTTAATAAACTGAGCTAGTTAGAAAAATACAGAAGGGTAAAGGTGAAATACAGCAATTTCTGACAGAGATTAGACTCAATCAGAAAAAACTGCTATATTTGGAAAGCAGTTGAAAAAATCTAAGGTAATTTAGTTGGTTGAGGACTCTTCTGTTTCATCCTGCTGTTTAGGGCTGCAAATTCCTTCACAGAACTTGCCAATGTTCTACATAGTTTGCTTTCACAATTCCAATATGCTTTTATAGTTCCAGGCTAAAAAATAGTGCCAGAACTGTGACCATTCAACTAGTTTACCTCTCAGTGACCCAGGGGAAGGGTGAGTGCTAGGATAGGGATATAAATGCAAATATTGTAAAATAAGCTATAGTTTATAAACTGCATCTCCCACATGGCATACTGCACACAACCTGTACCTGTCCTTAACCCAAAAAGCATATCTCCCAATTTATTAAATTTCAATCAAATGTAAATTTTCTTCTTTTTTGTCTATGTCAAGCAGATTAAACCTCTCTTTTGCCGTATATTTATCCTTCAGCTGGTTGTAGTCCATTTGTTCTGCTCAGTTTAGATCAGCTCACAATGACAACATTGCCATACACAACAATTCCACCAGCCTCAGTGCAGCACGACTCTGCTCTGCCCAGGTCATACACAGTTTTCTCCCCTTGATAAGCAGCTTCAGCACCACTGTTCATCTTTGAAAGAATCAAATTCCAGATCTTTATTCCCTGTCCCAGGAGTCTATCTTTACTCTTTCATCCCAACATTTCTCCTCATGAGACCAATTACACACAGGGGTTTGACTCTGGCCAGTTCAGTTACATTATATTCTGATTAATATTTAGTCAATTTGAAGGTTAATCCTTTGGATACCACTCTATAAAGAAGCCATGCTACAAATAGAGGTGAAATGATGAAAATGCAAATTTGCAGATTTGGGCCAAGAGTGAAGTCACATGCAATTAAAGAGCTTCTTTGGTTAAAAAACGTCACCACACATACAGGCTTTCTACTCTCAGTTCCTGTATCAAATAAAAATTAGGCACCATTATGATCATTAGCATGCAAAACTTCACTTCACTTACTCGCAGAAGTAATATGGACTGTAACAACTAAGTCACAGAGGTCTTTCAAACTACAGTAATTTTTCCCAATTTCATTCACTTTCATATGGCTAATAACTGCAAAATATGCTACTGTAGAGCATGTGTTGAATTTGGGTCTCCCCACGTACGTTTTCCTCAGCACACCTGATGACCTTGATGCTGATTATTGTTGCATTCCTCTGCCAAAGACAAGGATTTAAAAATACTGTATGTATTTGTGATTATTAATTCCATGTCTTCTACATTCTTAACAAGTCTACTTAGTGATTTATTCCCCCTTGATTAACTTGAAAACTATTATTAGCTAGCTATATTAGCTACCTATCTTATTATGTGCTAGGAAGGTTTTGCACTGAAGAAAACAGGGACTCAGTTGTCCTTGATGAACTCCTGTTTATCATTCTCAGATTTTTAATAATTCCTGGCAGACCAGCCCTCCTTTGTTCCCTGAGTTTCAGCTTTTTATACAAAGCGTTCCTCATCAGTTGTGTTTCATTTGGGGATAAATTACTCATCAAACTATCAAACCATTACTATTTTGTAACAATTTACATTACCCTCACACTTAAATGCTAAAGTTTAAAGTTTTGGGTGTGGGTTTTTTTCTCTTTTTTTGTGTCCATCCTCCTTGACATACATATCAGTCTTTCCAATCCTTGTGTTTTCAACTCTATGAACACCCTGTGCCAAACAGGTCAAACATTCCCATCAGAGCAAGCTCCTGAACAGCTAAACATAAAAGCTTCTTGATGATCCACTTCTTCTTTCATACTAAATATAACCTTATATCCTTGTTTTGCAAACCAACTTCTTTTGGACATACATCTGACTTAGTCACTAACATTTTAGCTTAGAAAAACTCCTGGTTCCACATGTACACTTTCATATTGAATTCTACTGAAGTGAAAAATATTTGTTACAGCACCATAGTCCTTACGGGGAAAAAAAAAAAGCTCAAAAAAACACCCTTCTCTTTAAACTCAAATAACTAGTTAAAAAAAAAGAAAAAGCCTACAGATAAATACAAACCCACATTAAAAACAACACTTCTGTGGAGTACTTTTCATCTCTCTGGAAGTTTCTAGCTACTAGCTAGGTAGCTGATGTCTCACTCAAACTATAAATTTAACAAGGAAGTAATCCCACTCTAAAACTCAGAGCTCTCTCAGCTCTACCAGTGATGCTTCTTCACAATGGTACTTCAGAACCACCACTTTAGCAGCCACAGAAATTCACTTCATGAGTTGTTCTTCACAGCTTCTAGTCATACATTTCTTGATTTATCTAACAGAGAACTTAAGAGTGGCCTCCTTTAAGGATCTAGTAAATTATGCTTAGCCTTTATGTGGAAAATTTGCCTAGATTCAAATGTCCTTTCAAAGAAATCAAACAGACCTTCATTCATTCATGAACTGAAATTCAGCATGTACTTTTTGGCAGATAGGCACAGACAAAACAGATGGAGATTAAAAAAACAAAGCCAAAAAAAAAAAACAAGAAAGAACAAAATCAAGCTTTCTTCTTTTTTTATTTCTCCAGAAGCCAGTTCTGCCAGATTTTTTGTGGATTTCCTTACAGTTGTTTTGCTAAGATACTATTGTCCACAACCATTGACAGTAGTCAAAAAAATCCTCATCCATAATAGGCTTAATGTCTGAGCCAAAACCTGACTCCTCCAAGTGGTAGTTAATATCACTGAGCATCAAAATAATTCAGGATCTAACTTGCTGGGGCTATACTTCTGATGAGCACAGGTGATTATTTCTGTGTGTGTTCACACAGACCTATGGTTACAAACCCAGTGCTAGACACAGAAATCCTTCTTTCCCTTTCCAGCCCACAACACTTTTCTCGTTCGTCTCTCTGCCTCAGTTCTTAAAATTTCATTTTGGCCAAGATGAGAGACACAGGGTCCATCTCAAAGGGGCACAAAGCAACTTGCCCTTACTTGGGTCTCTCTATACATAATTTTCAAGCTGGCAATCATGTGACTTGCCAGCACACTGACACAGAGGCACTGCCCACCAACAGCATCTGCTCTTAGGTATTTGAAAATGGGCATCTCACTCAGCAACAGAGCTCAGTGTGCTCTTGCAAGCACAATGAAAAAGGTGGCACTTGATCTTTCTTGAAAAAAGTGTGAATGTGTGCATGGGAGAACAGCACACAAATATATATTGGATTTACATGTCTTTTTGGATGCACAGGAAAAAAAAACAACTAAAACCCCATGTTTTAATTTTTTTTGAATCCTAGAAGACTTACCGCCCTCCATTTGCTGTTCTTCCTTGCAATAGTGATGCATAAAAACCTCTACTCCTTTGCTATCAAGAGTTGCCAAATTATCACAAGAATACACTACGGTATGTAGCTGTCCTTAAAGAAAAAAATGAGTACCAAACACCTAAAATTCATACATCCAGAACAGTTTTTAAAAGGTTTTCGTAGGTTCAAGAGATAACTCAAAAGAAGCCATAGGATCAGTAAAGTGAAATTCAAAAGGAAAAAGTAGGGTTCTTTTTTATTAACTTTTCATCCTTCTCACACACACAAAAAAACCCCAAAATTAAAGTATATTGCACTTAAAGTGAATTTAAATTGGCCACACCACTTAAACCAAAATATAAACTCATTCTATCCCAAAACATTTCTTTCTTAAAGGTTTTATTGTCAGGGGACAGGGAGAGGAACGTTTGTTTAATTTTTTTGTTTGTTTGGGTTTTTTTGTTTTTGTTTTTTTTAACAGTTTTTGGCTTTGCTCTCAGTGCAAAGCTTGGGCTGTTAAAGTAAAATAAAATCAATTCTCTGTATGCATCAATAAATAGTTTGAAACACACATAGATGTCTTCCCCCTTCTGCAAGTCAAGGAATGAACAATTTTCTTATCAGTGCAATAAAAACACAGTGGCTAAAACCAGAAATATTTTACTTTTTTTTAAACAGTGTAAACAATTTTCTCTTTTTTTTTAAACACTGTAGATTTCAAGCGTAAGAAAAAATGATACAAACCCTCTCATGTATATCACATTTCAGCACAACTTCAAACCTCTCTTCTAATCCCCTATATAATATGTAAATTACTGAACAGTATAGTTTTGCCAATGTTATTCTACTGTGAAATGCTAATTAATTCACAAGATTGAAAAAAGTCTTGGTTTTCTTTTAACAAGATAATTGATAACAATTCATTTACAGCTGTGGACTTAGAATTGTCCTGAGGATGCTTAGTAGGTGTTTAAAAAAATCAGAAAATATACTGCAAGAGAGAAACAAATATAAACAATCCTGAAGAATAATAAAAAATAACAAAGAGAACAGATGAAGGATGAGAAGATTATTGGCTTTGACTGGAAGAACTTATGCTTATCATCACCTATATTTTATCTACTAGTCAGTCCAGGGGTTTGATTCCCAGAGGTATGCCTGTCTCTCTCAGCATCATGCTACAAGGCAGTAGATAATACAAAGTGGAACTGTAGTTAAAATTCTTATTATGTGCTGGTTTCCCTACTGTTGCCTCTAAGGCAAAAAGAGACCACTGAGCTCTTTTGTATTGAAGCTTTCAAATGCAATTTCAGCCTAATGCTTTGCATTAATATGTGGCATCTCTGAGTGCTCTGCTCTACTGCTGAAGGAAAGAATGACTCAGGTAACTGTGAGAGGCACATCTGTGATTAAATATGGCAGTGGTATTTATGCTGCAAAGCCACTGGCAAAACAGCTTAAAAATTAATGAGAAGAAAGTTCCGCCACAAAAATGGTGGAGCCTATTTATGTAGACAGATTGACGTGCCCCAAAGAGAGAGAAAACAGGAATTAGTCTACCATCCACACTTCTGCAGATATCACTAAGTTGTCTTAATAAATACAGCTGTACATGGACATTCATCTCTACCATGAACACACAGCTTATTCAGCCATGTTATGCTCTATAATTTTGAGATGATGAGATCTACCAAACAGATATTGAGTTGTTTTAGACCTGCATGTCTTCCAGGAACTGATTAGACTATTTGTGAGAACAAAGTTATGAATTAGTCTCCAGAGTAGAAAATGTTTTATTTTCTTTTTCCTCTCTATAAATTTCAAATTTTTAGTTTAGTCTTTAGGACTTCCTAAATTTAGTCTTACTGAATGTGATGGCTCTCCTAAAGCTATCCCACTATATAAATGCAGACTCAGAAATAGTTGTTGTTTCTACAAATGCTGTATATTAAGAGAGACAGTGCTAAGACAGCAATAAGAATGATATAAAGAAAATTGCATCTCTTTATCCTAAAAGCCAAGCTAATTAATGCAGTTTAAAAGTTATAAAATGGGAATTAAAAGACACTCAGAGTTTAATACTTTTTTGTCTTTTTTTTTTTTTTAAGTGTTACCAATCCCCTACCAATAACAACACCTACACAAAACACTACAGCTGTTTCCAGAACAGTCTTTTCTTACTGTTACCAGCTTCCCTTTCATGAAGCACATTATGGAAATTTAGAAGACTTTTAGTACAAAAATCAGAAAAATATTTTTGAGTTATGCAACTTGAATTTTAAAAAGAACTGCACTCTAGAGTTTGAATTTTAGTATCAAAAAACTATGATGAAATAAAAGTAACCTGATGGCTAAGAAGGATTTCTTATATAAACTATTCAATATGCCTACATACATACATCACTTTGGGCCCCATTTCTAAAACCCATCCTGTGGCAGAAATCCAAATGAAAGGAGTATTAAATATTGATCCAAGTTAAGATAGAAGCCAAATCCCCATTCAAAATTTTACCAGTGAGGTTTGGGTTTATCTTTATAATCTTTTATTCTATCTTACTCTTCAAAATCTGTTAAGGTTTTTGCATATATAAATTATCAAACCTCAGACTGAATGACTCTAAACTTAGCAGTTATATTTTGGTTCACAGAGAGTAGATTTACCTCTGTCATTCTTTGTTGCAATCTCTGTGTCCCTCTGCAATGACCCTCCACAGATCTCTTCTGTGCAAATTAAGTCACCACTTCTGCTTCTCCTCCCCATCCTATCCCATCCCACCCCTACCATGTGGAAGAGCACATAGATGTGAAGAAGCAGTGTGTGTTTGTTTTTCAGAAGGAGGAAAAGGTAAGAACTCACATTAATTGGACAAGATGCCTGTTAGAATTGTCACAAACTCTCTGTACTATTCAGAGAGCATTAAAATTATTAGGCAAGTGGGCAATTAGCAGAATATACCACCCTCCTGTACTGTAGGGCACAGGATTGTCACTTTACCCCTCGTTGTTTAGCCTGGTCAGCTAAAAACCTTCCTAATTTTCCCATTTTTTTCTTGAACAAAACCAAAATAGGGTTGTGAACCATTAATTATCTTGGTTTAAAAACTGCTGAAACTGGAATAACCCCCTCTGCTTCTGAGCAACCCTGTTTGCTCCTGATCTTACCTTATAAAAAGATGAAGAGAAGGGAGAGGTGCATTATTTATTTGGTTGTGTTTATTTTTTTTTTTAATTATGGCCACCTTTGTTACAGATCTCAGGAAGAGGGTCTGTGAGCTCAGGGCCACATTGAGCAGATGTCAGCAGATGAGTAGGCTCAAGTGGTTGGGCACAACTGTGGGGAACAGGACACTTGCATTCCTGCCTCTGGCCTTGCAGAGACACTTCAGGAAAGATAAAAGATCAGGGTAAATAAATATGGTTTTATACTGAATCAGTTCTATTCTCAAAGCACATACTAAAGTGCCAAATCAGCAGCAGAAAAGAAAATGCATAGTTTATTAGGAAATATGTGATATGCTAATAACTTGGAAAAAGTCGCTGGGGAGATGGGAAACAGCCTCTTCAGGCTCCTCTAAGATGTGTATGTCAGGTCTATTCCACATAAATGAGCAGGGAACACAGAAATAGCTCTTTTTGCTTTGTTTTAATAAGATGAGCTTTCTCAGCTCAATTTTTACCTCGTGAGATTAGTTTATAATCTTCAAGCAAAATTCCCATAAACTTGCACAAATATGAACTCAAAATCTAGTCCTATATGAGGCAACAGAGTCACCTTTCCTGTTAAAGCAAGCTGGATTGCTTTTTCAGTTGAGTGCCACCTAAGGATGCTATAATTTAAAAGAGATATTCATTCAGTCTCTGACTGAATAAAAAAATTAGAATAAAATAAAGTATTTCAGATGTAAGGGACCTACAATGATCACCTGGTTGAAGTCAGGGGACCAGAAGTTAAAGCACATTTTTAAGGGCATTGTCCAAATTCTCCTTAACACTGACAGGGATGGGGCCACCATCCACCACCTCTCCAGGAGGTCTGTTCCAAAGTCTGATCACCCTTCTTGGTAAAGAAGTGTTTAAAAAAGCTAGGGAATGCATTGAGCATATTAAAACAGAACGGCAAAATAATTAAACACAAAAAGTAAATAATTAAATCTCGATACTACAGTGTAGACTTGTATCTTCATTTACTTTGTTCTGTTTTTTTCCTGATCTATGCATACATGGTCAAAAATGCCTGCAGATCTGTTTGTAGATTGCTTTCCAATGAAAATTATTGAGCCTCTGTATCATATGAAATAAGATTTTTGGCATTTGCTGAATTTTTAATTAATTTTTACTTCTAGCTTCAGGAAGGAGCTGTCTTCCACAGTAACTCACAGAGATGAAGATATTTAAACTCACTTCTCAAAAACATCAATATTTCAGTCATGCTTACAAGACTGTAGGAATCCTGCAAACTAAAGCATGATATTTGTTGTTTTAAAGACTGCTTTCAGCTGCTTCTAGTACAGTAATCCTTCTGAATTTTGTAGGTATGAGGTGTCACTAAGATGAAGCGTTATACCTATTCATGTCAATGTGCACATCATATTATCCTCTATAACCATTCCAAGGATTCATGCCAAGAATGACATATAAAAATATGAAACTCACTATGAACTGCAGTTACAAACACCCTGATTGCCAACACACTGCTCAGAATGGGAATGATTCCCTATACTAGGGCGTTGCTTTGTTATTATCATCATTATTTTTCTTCCAGCAAATTCACAGCCCTTAATGATTTGAGCTTGCAGCACAAACTTGCCTCAAGCATTTTGTAGCCAGGATGGGGAAAACTGGAGAAACATCACTGTATTCATTATTTTCAATGTTTTTTAAGGCAAGGACATTAGAATCTCACTGAGGGGTGAGAAGGGACAAATGGGGCTGACTATGCTAGTCAAGCCTTTTCCTGCCAGGGATTCTTTAATAGCAGTGGCCAGAGATGCCTTTGAGATGATTTGTTACATAGTCAGGTTGCAGCTCACCTTTGCAGGAGAAAGAAAATGGCACAAACCCAGGGCAGAGGTGAAGGAGTGTGATTTAATTTCCTAAGTATTTTCTGATTAGAGTTATAAGACTAGATGGGACCCAGAAAAATCCTTCAACCCCTTCCCCTATAGTAAGGCAACTTCAGCTACCTTTGTCCTATCCAACCCGGTTTTATGTAAACCTCACTTAAAAACACCTCATAGCAAAGACACTGCAATTTGCCAGGAAACCTGTACTGAGTTCCAGTCCCCTTTCCATGACTTATTTATTTTTTCCCATAGCATTCAATGCTGAATCTTTATTGTAATTTAAACCTAGACTTCTTAGGCTCTGTAACATAAGCATAGGAAAAAAAAAACAACAAAATCAAAAACAAACCTAATTACAGCAAGAGTTATGAGAGTTATGAAGTAATCTTGCTATAATCAGTGCAAGTAAAGACTCAACCACAATATTCTGACCAGTTTTGGCTCTCACTGTGCAGTAAATTAGCATAGCTCAGAAGTTTTCCCTAAGAATTACCAGAAGTCCTATCACACCTACATAAGCTGCCACCTTCTTTCTCAAGGCAAGGCTGCAGCTGCTGGAAATTTACAAAGTTTAATTTTATTAATGTAATTTTAGTTAGTTTTGTTCACTTTTGCCCCAGGGGAAGGGAACTGAGGTTCCTATTCAGGGGAACTGTTCCACCAGGGGAGGCCTAATGAGATTAACATGCCAGCAGACTGGGAGCAGCACAGAAGATACACAAATGACCATAATGGCCATGAAGGAACACCAACTCCAAGCATCACCCCTGGCATGGTCACAGACACCTGGTCTGGGGAAAGAGAGATAAGAATAAAGACCTAATTATCATTGGAGGCCAAGTAATCCACAACCAGTAGGAACCCACATGCTAAGAACTGTGCAACTTGGGACCAATGAACATGGAACCAATGAATTTCTATAGGTTTTGATTGTATAAAATATGTGAAAAATTGAGTAAAACTGATGTGGGATGAAACGATTTGCACTGCACAACCCAGGCAATGTGTGGATGAAATTATTTCTGTTGCACATCCTGGCCAGAAAAAAATGATGCCTTGATTCTCAAACACTAAAAATGTTGTTGGAGAGTTTTTTTTCCCCCACACTTTTGGTGACACAGCCAAGATCTTTAATCACTGTTAGAATTAATGTCAGCAAATGGTCTCTCTAACAGAGTTGCCATAATGAGTTGCTGCAACCTTCAATTTTGCAGAACCATCAGTCTGAAGTTTTCCCTCTTTAGAGTAGTGAATCACCACACAAACTGAGATTACGCTACGTTAAAGGTAATTATCAATCTCAAAATTTAGAAGGGGACTATCCCAGAAACTAACTTACTGGCTTTTATGAGGAAATTATATTTTATTAAAAAAAAAACAAAAACAAACAAAAACACAACAACAACAAACAAAAAATACTTGACAAGCAGAGAAATTTGGTGTGAAATATAAAAGGAGTGTACAGAAAACTTGCTGCTCTTGTCTGCTTCCTAGCTTTGCATAACTGCATGAGGTCTGGGTGCTCCATGAAAAGGAGTATTACACAGCCAACTACCCTAACTCCTCCCAGATCTAAAATATTAGGGCGGCTGTTCACCTTGTCACACAGCCAGACACCCATGAAAGAGTCCCATATTCACCAAGGGGCTAAGACAACAGGAAAAACTAGTCTAGGGCTCCTTAAATTTAAATTTGAAGTTACAATGACAGGGTGAGTTTATGAACTCAGACAGAGAAGATTCAAACCCCCCACCCCCCAGGGATTTAAATAGTGAAAATTATACACTTAATTGCATCCTGAGCATTTGTGTGCTGCAGAAGGATGACTGATATTTTTACTTATGAAAGATGGAAAAATACTTGGGAATTCTTGCCCATTTTAAGGTGTTAGTCTCATAGTCATTAGCCATGAGGAACTCTGCATTCAAATCACAAGGACAACAAAAATGCCTTGATCTTAGGTAGAGAAAAGGAGGCTGTCTGCAGCTTGACCCGCTCTTTTCCACTTAATACTGGGCCAAGCCTCATGCTGGCAGCCCATCAGACACTGACATCGGCTCATTGCTTTTATTCAGCAAGAGGGAAAATAAAAAAACCCAAGAAGTTTGGAGCTTTTATTCCATGCACACTAACAAGTGTTAGCAATTGCACAGGACAGGTTTTACCCTCTCTGACAGTCCTTGGAGCACAAGTGATGCTGCGGAAGCCAGGAGGGCTGCTTGGGGAGCAAGGCTGTGCTTCCATGTATCTTGTCATTACAGATTATTTCACACCCCATGTCGTACATGGGAGTCAGGAGCAAGCTTAATGAACACGGGGCCCAACAACCAGGATTAGCAGCGGGAAGTTATAGAACATTAGATTAATGAGCTAAAGCTACCATGCCCAAAACAGGAACAATTGGTAAGAATCCAAGATTCACAGCCAAGGAAGGACCAGAGTCCTACAGAACCAGTTGCCAGAAATAAATTCTTATTGTACCAATATAAAGGAAATAGAAAAGAAGTAGTTCGTTTTCAAAGCACACTACTGGAGGACTATTAAAAAAAAAAAACAAACAAAACAAACCCCAAACCAAAACAACAAAATAACAACCAAACCACAGAGAAAAAAAAAAAGTAGGAATGACAACCTCCTGCTCAGAAGAAGCAGTAAATAAGACACTAATGCACAAGCAAGAAGAATTTTACAGGCTTTTTTTAAAAAAAAAGAAAACAGCGCAGATTCCAACTGAGGGAAACCCACAGAGGCAGAAAATAAAGCTGATAGAGGTTCTCAATATTTTTCTTTTGTTCTGACAAAACCCTTTCTCCTGCTTAAAGCTGCTGATGTAGATGCCTTGTGAAAGTGACACTGGCATTGCCTCAAACAGAGCCTGGGTAAGATCTGGATTCAAATAAGTAAACAGACATTTTAGTGCATTTGTTTCCTGTTGCTTGCACAAATCTAAAGAGCACTCTTGTCTGTTCCACTGTTAAACATTGATTCCAATAAGAAATTATAATTGAGGAAGGGAAGAATAGGTTTTTGCTTATCAGTTCATTTCTGCAGGACAGTAGTTTTAAAGGGGGGTATACGGGTAAAAAACAAAAAAAATCAAATTAAAAAACATGTCAGATTTTTCATGAGCATGGATGATTTTGTTACCTGATGTTTTTGGTATTAAAACATTAAAAAAAAAATCTTGCATAAGGTAAAATCCACCCCAAGCCAGGAATCCCTGTTTTAATTTCTTCTCAATTAATCAAAAACTTAAAAAGCTCCAAAGTAACAGCACCAAACATATCCAGAAAAATTTAGCTTCAAATTCCAGAATGGATACAAACAATATCAACATTAGCAAGAAAAGGCAGCTGGATTATCATTCTTTGCTCTACTTCAGTTTATCCTTTATGCTTGACTCTTTGGGGTTCTTTGCAAAAACTTATGAAGCAATGATCATTCTTGTTTATCTAAAATAAGTCTTTCTGCATTGTCCTATGCACAACTGTAAGAGATGGCCACAGCACAAGATGTTTCTCTGTGTCTATATCTTTTTAACTGAAAATACAACAGAAGAGCCAGATTGTTAAAACTAAGGCCCGAGAAGCCAAACCTATAAAGATGATTAATTATCTGAATAATCTAATTCTATCTAATCTACCTAATTCTTCTAAATAATTCTTCTATCTAAATCTATTGAATTCTTCAGAAATATAAGGAAGTGCACACACGTGGACCTATCCTCTCCTGTAGAACTTCATACAACAGAGAATTCCTACAAGAAATCTACTCATAGTTTAAATGTGGAAGACAAGAGCATCTCATTGAGCTGTCCTCATCATGGATACTCTGACTGGTCTCCTTTTTCTGTGGGATACTGGAGGGAACTCTGTTTTTCAGTACCTTACTGGTGTACATCTCCTGCCTGCCATGCACACAAGTCATGAGAGAGGAAAGAGAAGCAAGTAAGATTAAAAAGAAAAAGCAGGAAAACATTTCTTTGCTGGGCAGCAGCTTATCTTCAAAATTGCTCGCCTTCCAGATGCTCCCCAACCACAGCAATTGGCAGATGGCAAGGACTGCAGATGGATGGGCACAGCTGAGACTCAGATACAGCTGCAATAGCTGGCTCGGCAGTGTTTGCTTTTCCTTCTGCCAGCCACAGTCACAGCACTTCTAGAGAGTGGGTGGCAAAATAAGGAGAGGATTTCCCAAATTCATGGCAGAGGAAAAGGCCTTCTGTTAACATCACTGTCTTAATCCTCATTATCCCGAGTGCATGATATTAGAAGACATTTTTCTTATTCATTAACGAGAAAAGAGATACTTTGCCATCTATTAATTAATGCCTAAGATTAATTTAGAGAAGATTTATTAGATGCAGATCTGGTGTTAATTTACCCTCTTTCTTACAATTTGCCACTCAGTTCTTATGAGGCCACAAAACATTACACATTTTATCCTAGTTCTGCACTAACTCCTTTATTAAGAGCAAATAGCAAGCTGTGAAACCAAGTCCACTAAAGTCAGCTTTACCTTCATGGTAACATACTAAGTCACACCATGGTAAACAATAACAAAGAGACCAAAACTGCAAACTATATCAATGGTTGTGCAAATCTCTTTGCCCAAGCCATAAAACATGCTGCAGAGGTTTTTTTTTTGACTTTCAGATTTTTAATTTCTAGTTGCTCTCATGTCAGTTTTATCTTTATAATCAATTTTACTGAATTCTCTGCACCATCAAGATATTTTTGTCTAGGGAAGGCGTCATCCTGGCAGACTAACAATTCACCAGTAAGAGAGATGTTAATATCCATTTGTACCTGGAGTACTGATGCACTGAATATCATTTAAAAGGCAAACAATAATTAAGATCCACACATTTTAATAGCATTAAAAAAACTAGCCCAGCACATACATTATCTCATCTTTTAAAAGAGCATTCTGAGTTACGGCCATAGGAGAGCACACTTAGAAACTGATCATTTAAGAGCTAGATTTCCTATTTGCATGCTTAGTTTGCACAGATAAAGTTCAAGCCTTAAGTGTAAGCATGTGCTGATAGACATGTGTCCCCTTCCCCACCTGCCTTCCTAATTATGATGACTGCGAGCACGTGTAATAAGAGTGTTAATGTGCATTCATTCTGTTACAATGCCTACAGCCACCTCTCCTACAAAAAAGTGAAGCTGGCAGAGCCTGTTAATGTCCAGACTACTTCTAGAGCTCAATTTTCTTCATCTTTTCCCTTCCCCCTTCAATAACATCCAGCTGCTGGAGTCAAAGTCTGTCATAACTGAGAGCACTTTCCCCTCCCTCTTTAATAAAATCTCATTTAGACAGAAACGTTCTGTTGGTGGACATGACTACTAATGCCACATTTAAAAGAGCAGCATACCTCCTTTCAGAAAAGGGATGGCAAGAGGTTTTTTTTGTGCCACCCTAAGTGCAGAGGCAATTCTCATTAAATTGGGGTGATTTATTGTAATGGTGAAAAGCTACATGATAGAGAGGACCACATATGTCCATCTGTAAATTGCACTTCTAACCTGTTTGTTTTATATATCAGAAGGCATAGGGAGCGATTTCAGAGGAAGAACAAAACACATTAATGCAATCTTTAAAGCATAAGCTCTTCCTGCTTGAAAATAAAGACATGCTTCTAAGGCTGTGATAATCCCTAAGATGTTTTTTAAGAATCATATTCAAAATACAATGCTCAGGGAAGATGCTACAGCACACAATTACCATTTTCAGCACACTGTATAAAGAGTGAGGGAATGGGAGGAGTGGAAACTGATGATATCCTTAGTTACAATTTAGTGGCACACACACATAGTTAGTGGTGTTTTAAACAGAGAATGTCTCTAACAAGTTTGAATGAACAAGTCTATAAACTGTTAAATTGGTTTGGTTAATAAACGAAATTACTAAACAAGCTTGCCAGACAGATTTGTCAGTGATTTATGCACCTCTGAGAGTATCTAAAAGATTTGTCTCAGGGGATGTTCTTCTATAAAAGGCTTTTATTTGTATCCTGTAAATCCATCCATGGTGCTATTTCCACCCCTTTGAGCCTGGAGTCAGATTTGTGACAAGTTTTTGTTAGGCAGTTCACAGGAGATTCTATTGATGCTCAGTTTTTGACTGCTTATTTGCATATTTCTATATAAGAGGGAAAAATTAGAACTTTAAAATCTTGACATAATTAAGCAGATAATTAAATCAATTCAAATACAGGTAAACCACTTCTATTAAGTCAATGTATGCACTATCTCTGCATCATACATGGCCTTATCAAGTCAGATGAAATAATCTTGTGATTTTACTGAGTTTTCATAAAACTGGTTAAAGGCATATTTGAGGACCTGCATTTAACAAGTCAAAAGTCGTGCATAAATAAAAGCCATAAACCTGTGCAACGAAACACTTAAAAATTCCTCAGGATGAATCTATCACTTCCCTGTCCCTTCAGTGGGCTTCTTCATTCCTTCTTTTTCAAAGTGAGCCTTAAAAAAAACAACGCTGTGTTTTTATGACACTTTTAACTCCTTTCCCCGCAAAAGTCTCATGTCAGAATGAATCGTAAATCAGTTTTTGGAAATTGCCTGTTCATGGTGGCTCTGTTAAGCCACTTAATTAGATGGGGACCGACTTAAACCGATGGGTGGGCCAAATTCAGACTAGGAGAAGCAAGACCATTTCTGTCTGTTGGAAACATACATTTTGATATTGTCCTCTACACAGAGTCAAGCAGCATACTATTGCCAGCGTTGACACCAGGCTGTTTTCCTTTCTTTGCGCAACTGGCTGCCCATTCTGACGTTTAAGAGCCCTTTTCATGGAGACAATCCTTCTGAGGTCCAACCTAAACCTCCCCAGGCACAACCTGAGGCCATTTCCTTTAATCCTATCTCTGGCTACCTGGAAGGAGAGGCTGACACCCATCCAGCTACAACTTTTGTCATTGTTGAGAGCAATAAGGTTTCTACTGACCCCTCCTTTTCTCCAGGCTCAACACCCCCAGCTCCCTTAGCTGCTCCTTGCTGGACTTGTGTCCAGATGCCTCCCCAGCTCTGTTATCCTCCTCTGGCCACCCATAATTAAAAAAAAAAAATATTTAAAGTGAGTTATTTTATATCGATATATTAACCAAGCACAGGAGAGAGCTGAGAAAACCCAAACAAACAAACAAAAAACCCTCAACAAACACAGTAGTAATTTCTTTCAAGAAAGATTTTTTTTTTAAATGCATATATTTGATACTCATGCTTCTATCCAAAACTCAAGTTTCTATTAAAGCAGAGGTGAGCAGTTGGAATTACACAGTTTTCATCTCCTATTTCCATACTTCTTTTTTTCTTTTCAAACAATCACATTGTCTTGGACTTCAACCTAATCTTAGTATTCTTGAACCTTTGTGCAAACAACGGTCGTGTGTTTCTACAACTCAATTCTGCAGTGCTTTTGCAAGTGAGAAACTCAGCTTGTTGGAGAAATATTTGTGAGTCCCTGAGCCCATGTGCACACAGAGACTGTGTGAATGTTTACAAAGAGTCAGGTTCCCAAACAAATGCATTCGGTTTTTTTCCCTTGAAAAGTGAGTTTCTTCACCTTTTCATATTTACATTCCCAGCACACATATACCCCAAAAGCTTAGACACAAACTCTCAAACTTCAATGCCAAACACGCTGATGCCACTCTGGACAGAGTCCTTAGAGTATTCCACGGGTAAGGAATGCCTAATTTACATCTCTATTCAGGATCTGTAGCATAGTCTCCAGTGAAAGGATGAAGGTGGTACTTTTAACAAGCTCCATATGATCCAGGGGACTGAAATTACTACATAGATCCTTTTCACCAAGAGAAAAGCTAAGGGATATTCCATACCATATGATGGTGAAGGCCATGTTTAAAATAATGCACCCATTAAAATCATGTACACTGCCCTGAGATTGTTCACAAGTTTTGGGTTTTTTTACTTTTTGAGGAGTTTGGCTCTAATGAAATACCCTGCTTTACAAGATGGTTGAAAAATCTGCTTGTTATACCATCATGAAATATCAACAACAAACTTTTGTGGTAATTGTAAAGATAATTTACCTATTTTGAGAGCGTGTGTGAGTGTTTGTATACCTAAATGCTTGTTTGGAAAGGTTTATGGTTGAAGATTTAGAGCAGTAAAGTTATGGTTAAAATTATATATGATGGCAAAAACTACTCCTGCTCCTGGCTGCTTTATTTTGTGCATCTACTGTAGGAAAAAAAAAATCCTTTCTACTCTATTTTCTTTTTTTCTTCAGCATAGGATTGTAATACAAGCAGGCTTGCAGAAGCATCTCTCAATCCTCTTCCCTTACTCTGCCTACATTAACATCATCCCAGCCCCAAAACATTTCCTAATTCAGATGTGACAGATCGTTATTAAAGCAAGGAAGGTGCTGCAACGCAACACAACACACTACAGAGGAGTCAGAGGATTTAAGCCAACAGCTATTGAAGAGAGACTTTATTTTTCCCCATCTGTTTTTCGCAGGATTCTTTTAAGCCTTGCAACAAAAATCATGTGCTGCTTGGCACCTGAGGTCCTAGATCTTGTCAACAACTAGTTTATTTCCTAAGTGTAAAACATCTTACTTAGTTAGGATGACATAATGACTCCTAGGACCCCCTTAAATTTTTAAGCTCCTGAGTTGAAAGCACACTGAAGGAGGAGTCAGGTATACCAGGGTTAAGTACGAAGCCTAAGGCTTATCAAATATATGACAAACCTTGAAGGCAAAGCAGTAGCATCCAATCTTGGAGAGCAATAGTACAGAAAAACTTTATAGGAGGAACAAAGGAGATGGCACCTAATGTTTTGCTTCAAGACTGTTTCAGTTTTGAGGCAGAAATACTCATTGCCCCCTTACGCAAGAAAATATTCATCTGGAGTTCCTAAGAGAATTTTGCACTTCAGTTATATTTTCTATTACCTCAACATAACAACAACAACAAAAAAAAAAAAACAAACAAACAAAGAAAAAATAGGACTGAAAAATAGTGAGTGCCCAGCAGTCCAAAAAAATTCTTTTCTAGAATGTCATCATTTATATAAAAATTACTCTATGTGTAAATAGTGATCTGAACCAACCTGGAATTTAACTGCTGATAGAAGCCATTGGTAGAAATTCATTTTTTCAGGCTTAGGGTGTGAATTAAGGATTTATTTATTATAATTTTTAAATTCAGCTCTCTCAATCTAGCTGAGAATTAGCTGACATTGTAAGCACAAATCCAGGAAGATCAAATATGGCACATAGATACAGAACAGGGCCCTAAAATCAAGCCTTGCCTCAAATACTAATTTTTTAAAAGCAGAGAGCAAACGTACCTTTCCAAAAAGTATTTCTGGCTGTACCACATTCACAGAAAAGTAGATTTTACACTTCAAGAAAGAAAGCAGGTAACAGCAATCCTATTGTTGCTTTCTAACACAGTTTCAAATGTAAAACATGCTAAGTTTGTGTAAATTAACAATCATAAATTTCAGAGGGAAATTTCATGTTTTAAAGAATAATACAATTAAGACAAAAGCCTGTTACAAGATTCTGGATGCTGTTAGAAAGGAATGCTTTTTCATAGACATCTCATTAAAAGAAAACAAACTTGAATTAATAGTATTCCATAAGCACACTGCTGATAATTTTGCAACCATCTTGTTAAGGATTAATCCTACCATCTAGGCATCTTTATGAAAATAAGTTAATCTCCATTGCTAAATTATTTCCAGAACAAGAAAATAAATTTATAAAACAGGTAGGTTACAGCAGGTCAAGTAGTCCAGTTTCACTATTAACTAATGCATCTTTACAGGTGAAAGCAACAGGAGGTTTTCTTATTAGTTGTAATACATAAATACATGTATTTCCATGGCCTTTTCTCCACTTCTCCCACTTGCAGGTTTCAAACTGAGCTAACATAAAAGAGGAGAGAACAACAGATAACTGAAATCATCTGGGTGATGCCAGAGAAATTACTCATTTAGATAAACAAAAAAAAACTAACCAAAGCTTGTTCCGAATAGCACTTTGCCACCGACTTTAGGATCCTGAGAAATAAGTCGTTTATCTCTATTTTTCAGATGAGGAAAATTTAGTTGATGCAGGTGACAAATTAGACGCATCTATAAACAGGAACAGAACCCAGAACACTTGGTTTCCACTCTCACACTCTGACCACCTGACCATGTTTCTATGGCCTTGAAAAAAATTATTGCCTCAGCAGCCATGGCCCAGCCAGTTTTGTTTAAACCGCTGCTGCTCTGTCGGTGATCTAATCAGGACAGCAGTCAGGCCTGCTCTGCCCACGGCTCCCACAGCGCTCGTCTCGCCGCCAGCTGCAGCATAATGCACCTCCACAATGGATGGCTGGATCAAAAATAAAGGTAAGCTATTTGTTTGAAATGTTCATGTTATCGATTTGGTGCTCATAGGCTTGCAGAGGAGACCTCTTAAGGGCTGGTTGGAGATCCAAGGTAGGCAAGGCCAGCAAACACTCCCACTGATTACCACGAGTGCGGGCCTCGCATTTCCTTAGGATGAGAAAGCCAGAAAGAAAAACTAAAAAGGTTCTGTTTTCTGAGCATCCACAAAGTGAAACAATGATCCTTAACCCAGGATTCCTGATGTTATACAAAAATAATTTGACTGCATGACAGTGAGAGAAAACCTTGCATTCTTAAGCAAGTCTGGAGTCCAAAATTTCTGAGAGTTGTACATCAAGTAACTATTTCCAAGATATGCACACAAAAATTAATACATGAAACCAACACCAACATACCATGATTAAAAGCTACATCCTAAGAATTACAGTTTTTCATAAAAAAAAGAAGATTTACAGTGTGCCCATCTGTTGTGGCAATGGGGATAAGTCTAGCCTGCCTCAAAGCTCTCTTCTCAAAGACCATGTCTACTGACAAGCTCCCATAAACTTTTCCTTAAAGATTATAAAACTCTTGTCTGCAGCCAAAGCTTTGCTGAGCACACCAAACAATAAAGAGGAACCACCTACAGGTACTGTTTAATGAGCACAACATCCTTCAGTGTTTGTACACAAAGGAACATGCACACACACACACACAGAGCTGACAGAATATTTGTCCCCAGATGCTCGGGCAACTGCAGAGTTAATTGCACATCACAAAATGCTCATTATGTTGATTAGATCCATGAAAAGGACTTTTAGCCATTAAGTAAATAACCTCACTAAAGATTCCTGGAGCTAAACACAGTCAAAGCGGCGATTTCCTACAAATCTATACGCCTTTTTAATATCTATCAATAGACCTTCACTGAGTTAAATGCTATAGATTATATCCACCCAGGTGATTATGTTTTTGACCTCTTGGGGACTACAGGGTAGCAACCTCTTCCTTTCTGGTGACTTCTCTGGTGAATGTTTTAAGGGTGTGCCTGAGAAGGATATTGAAGGGTTTGAATTTACAGCATAGCACTAGGCAACAGAAAGCTGTGGCCAGTCAAAATTATACTAAATAATAAGAGCGTCCACATGGAAAATTAGCACAGTATTAGCAGAGTGTCATAAATTTACAGATATACTTTTGTATACTCTACACAAACACTTGCCCCTTATAAAAAACTCTTCATCCCTTCTTGGTGAGAACAGTCCTAATTTTCTAGGGAAAGGAACAAGTCCACACAGAAAAAAGAGGCTTTAGAGAGGAAAATCAGAGGAAAGTATATGTATGAAATGGAGGAAGGGTTATAAGCCAGTCTGTTCAGATTAATTGGAGTTGGTTTAGGAGGCAGTGAAAACTGCCATCTCTTTTTCATGGTTAATTCTACCAAAAGCATGGAGAGATGTCCAATCCTTATCAAGCATTGAATTTCAGCATAATATTAAATCAATATTCTCAGAAACAAAAATATGTTTTTGATCAATAAAATGTTATTGACTTCAGAAAGGAAAACTTTTTTTTCAATTCACATTTTTATGTTATTTTAATACATCAGAACTTTGAAATTAAAATCTGAAAGTTACTTTGATAATATAAAAGTGTTTTTCAAAAGGAAAAAATCAATATAATGGGCCTTTTTTTTTTCCCTACAATCTTTTAATTTCAATGAAAGCAATATCCATCAACACCCAGCTTGAGACCTACAGTGTAGTGGACTAAAAGCCTGACAGACATCTGACAGAAATTTGGCTGCATGAACATCATCACAAGAGAGTCTGCTGGATGGGCAGCACCACACAGGCTTCAAATCCCTCACTCCACCAGCAATACAAGAGAAAATAGATCACTGGATCAAGCACCTCAACGTCAGAGCAATACATGAAAGTATTTATCTGCATAAAGACAGGCATGATGTCCCTTTCCCCACTCACAAATTCATGACCATTATCATTTGACTCATGAGTTTATCTGCAAATTGTGCACTTCCCTGTCTGTACCCACCCACCCCAGTGTGCTTGCATGGCAATTCTGAACACCTTATACCTTGCCTAAAATAACAAAAGGAACAGTGGTAATAGTAATAAATTCTGATTCACAACAGGAAAGGGCGCAGTATATTTCTGTTAGGAGAAAAGGTACTTACTAAAGCGGAAAAATGGGTTTAACTTAGTTTTGTGTTAAAAAAAAGGTAAAACAAGAAAGAAGATAAAAAGACCTATGAAATTTGGAAAAGGCAGCAGAGCTCTGGAAGAGGCCCAAGTCAGAGTTTTAGCTTTGAAAATAGCTGATATTGCTAGCATTAATAACTGGCAGGAGAGTTGTATTTGAACGAATGATTTGTTCTTTCTGGGAAGAAAAAGAAAATCAGCAACTCAGTAGAAACATTGATGTTATATTTTGAATTTGATGCAATATAGCAATTCTTTCTATGATTACATTAATAAATGCATCTCATTTTATAGGCTATTTATGAATCATGCATTTAAGTATACAGCATGTCCAGAAGAAAATGAGACATTATTACTCACACTGGGGAAATACATGTTAGTAACTGTCAGAATTTACTGCAAGCTATCAAGACAAAAAAGCATTCAAATCAGTGGTAGCTTCAATCTGTGCACAGTAGACCTAAATCTAAGCTAATGCCTTTCACAATTAAGGGTAACTGGCTTTAATTTAAAAGGCAGATAAAATTGAGACAAAATTTGAGAAAGTGTTTTGTAATAAAATTATAACTCTAATTATTTAATAAAATATATTTGCTGTAAATATATAACTAGAAAATAAGTTGTTCTTGGGCAAATAATATTTGCAATAAAAATTTTTTTGCACCATCATACCTCATGAAAATATAATCCTTACTGAAAACAACCCTACCTAAACAAAGTGAAAGACTCTTCCAGTGGCTTGTGTGTGATGTGACAGTGCAAAAACAAACTGGAGGATCTTTACCATTAAATCACCTAAGTTTCTGAAGACTTTAGGAATCACATCAACAAGTAAATTCCCAGGTCCTCTCTTGAGCCCAAGGCACATCAAATCCATGCAAGCAGATAGGTAAATCTTGGTGTATTTATGACATTAGATTTTTGGTTTAGTCCTTTCTCAAGGAAAAAAAATAATTTTCCAATCAGCTTAATGCTTGTCTTTGTGCTATTAAAAACCCAGGCTCTCTCACATTTAGTCAGCTAAAGGTCTAATACCTAGCTAAATTTTGCTCAGTGTGAACTGTGATTAACTGATTTCTGCATGAAGTGGTTTAGTTTCCTGATCATCACCAACACAAGCAAAAAAAAAAAACCAAAAAAAAAACCAAAAAAAAAAAAGGTTTCAATATATACAGTTAAATTCTGGATGTTTTTTTCCTGAAGTGCACACTATTATAATTAAGATACAATTTATCAACTAAAAATATAACTGCATTTTAGATTTCTCCATCTCCCTTTTCTTTGCCCAAGATGTTTAAATGACAGCCATGTATGCTTGCACATAATCACAGAGGTTTCCAAGTCCTTTCACGTGGGCATTTTAAATACCTCCAGCTGTGAAGCACAGTTGATCAGAGCTCTGGGGCAGGGAGGTAGGTGGAGGTTATGACACAGCTTAACCAGACCAAGCAAACCATATCTATAATCTAACAGAAATAAACCTGAAGAAACAAACCAGTAGCACCAGTCTTATGGTGAGAAGTATCACAAGTGGCCTTCTGCTAGCAAGCACAAGTGAAAGGCATATTTTCAACTCTGTAAGAGTGACAGGAGTGCAACCCATGTGCAAAAAATCATAAATATTAGAGGCGAAAGATCCTGCTTCTGGCAGCAATAAGTGACATTTCCTGCATCTGGAAAGAGACGGCTGGAAAGACAAGAGCAGTGAGCTTGGGAGAGCCTAGTGCCACTGCTTCTTGGGGAGCTTTCCAGGCAGGGTTGGACAGACATGCCACATTGCAGTGCCCCAGGGGCACTTTTATCAGCCTCCGGGCAGGTTAGAGGGGTAACTGCAAGGAGCTCTGAGTCATCCTTGAAAGCATAATTGTGGTGGAATTACAACCTCATTATCTCTGAGAATTTAGACGCCAGTCTGGTCCATTCACAGTGGCAATGGAGCAGAGAAAGGACAGCTCAAACATCCACCAGAATGCTGCCATTAGCACTTGGGTGCAAAGTAAACACCAGGAAAATGCAGAGTGTTTTGCAAGAGAGAACATCCTCTAAAATTAGTTCTCTAGCATGAAGTGCTTATCGGGAGCTGATTTCATAGCCCGGCTTGAATTGCTTGTAACAAATGTTATAACAGTGTTCTGAAATATTAAACATGTACTCACTTGAAGAACAAGATTATTCATGAACTTAAATGCTTGTTTCTACATTAACTTGAGTTATTCTGTGGATAATTGACTGAAGTTATTTACAATAAAAATAACAGCCAAGGCACTAAACTGTGTCCTGGAATAAGCATTTATGAAATGGAAACACCAGCCATATAAGATATAGGCTAACATTTAATTATCAGCTAGGTTAAATAAAATTTTTTAGAAGTCCCAACACAGAATTAACAAACAGAAGTGTAAGAAGGCTATACTAAAATAAAATAAAAAATGTCTCATCATTATTTTGAAGATCTTATTTTTTAGCTCCTATTTAACTGATTATTTGTACAGAGCCTAACTCTTTCTTCCAGGATTTTTGTTTGGGGAAAAAAAAAACAACAAACCAACCAAATAAAAACAAACAAACAAACAAAAACAAAAAAAAAACCAAAAACCAGCATTGTGACAGGCATAGAGTCTACGAATTTGTGAAGATTAAATTTAAGTAAAAATTTCTGCATCTACATTTTTCCCCCTAAAATTAAAATTGATTTTATAAATAATAATAAAAAAAATAATTTAAAGAGAGGGTTCTCGTTTTGTCTCTGTTTGGGTAAAATATTGATAAGAAATATTATTGGTCAAAATTTCCATTATTACTTTCTGGAAATTTTTTGTTCAGTTATCAGAAAAAAATCATGTACTAAAAACGTAATTTTCACCAAATCTATGACCAAGTTACTAAAACTAATGCCAAAAAGAATCTAGCAAAACAAATAATCTCTTTTGTAACTTTCTTAAATTACAGATCTAACATTAATAATATTTTGGGGAAAAAAGAAAATAATAATATATATATAGCAGTGGTATCTCTGAAATAGTACACTGAAGTCCAAGTTGTTTTATCTTTTTTTATGAAAAAGAAAACAAAACCATGCATACATGAAGTTATTTTCCCTCCTGAGTCTCATTTTGATGGATATGCCCATCCATTGGCTTTGTCTGCCTCAACCTCACCTTCCTGACTTTTGAGCAGAACCTCTTTTTCGGAGGTTGTTCACATTGGAACCATTTCAAGTTGGCTTAAGTGATGACAAGTAGAAATTAGAACATGATTTCAGTGAGCAGGATGAAGTCTTGGAATTTGTTTGTTGTGGTTTAAAATCATGCTTAATATCATTATGTCACTTTTTAATAATCAAGAGCACTACCTGCTAAAAACACAGAACAAGGAAATCTGTGCCTATTTAAAAGAGAACTGAAAAATTTCTCTTCGCAATTACGTTGTGCAAAGATATGACAAATAATGGACTAAGTCACCTTTAAGATGTCACTTAAAAGCTTCGAAATAAATTCTTCATAAAATATCTGCCTAACATTTAGAATATGCAAGTGAATTAGACTTTTGAGTCATCACAGTAGCCAATATGACATGCTTAGTTCTCATGATGTGCTTATTTTATGCTTCTTTAATTGTTGCCCATAGCAGATTTAAGAAAAAGACCTTGTTTAAGGTCCTCTTTTTTTTCTTTTTTGGCAGGCACCATTTGAGTTTAATCTGGCTATATGTTTGCAAAGTACAAGTTTTCTGATTGAAGGCAATATATAAATGCAATGAAAATACATGGAAAATACATTATGAAAATATCAATGAAAAACACTTAGTTAAAATAGTTTGTTAGCTAAATAGCTCTGAAGCATTAGTCTGGAAACTAATATGATACTCAAATCAAGTTTGCACTTAATTTCAGTATCTATGTCCCAGCACATCAATTTCAGTTCCAACAGACAGCAAAAGGCTCTAAAATTGTTTAAGTAATGATTTTCTGTTAAAAGCTTATTTTCATTAAAGGATTTCTTCTGAGATAAAAATGCATCACTATCCAATATTCCAAGGACAAATCCTTCCCTAACTATCAAGTAAATATAATAAGGGGGAGAGAGGTGAATGAAATATCTGCCACAGCTGTTGTAGAAAATCACAGGTTCTAATTGGTCAAAGCAGCACCTGTCTAGTTCAGTCTATTACATGAATGTCCTTACAAAAGTCTGCAAAGAGTTGCAATATAATGCCTAAATCACTACAAATATTTATATGTGCCACTTCTGGACAGTGTTGCAAGCTATTCAAGAAAATAGGTATTGGAAGAGAAGTCAATAGATCAGCTCTGGTGTGTTAGGAATTAGGTCTGACCAGTGAATCAAATAATCTGAAACCACAGTATCCAAAAAAGGCTCAGATAGCCTTCCTTGGAAATTGATTCCTTATTGAATACACCTGGATAACCACAAGTAAGTCTTCCAATATCTAGTAAATGACACCCAGGTGTTTAACTGCTAAATTCTCTTCTTAATAGTTCAAAGTATTTTACTCCTCAGGACTACTATATTAAAAAGACAAAGCTTACTGCCCTTTTTCCCTATGCACCTCTTCAAAAAGAGCATACTTAGCTCAGCATCTTTGTTATCCCATCTGAATTGAGCCATTTGATAGGTTGAAGTGAGAAAGAGCTACTTCTTTGAAAGATCCTTCTTTCAAAAAAAAAAAAAGCCAAAAAACCAAACAAACAAAAAATCCCAACAGTTCCCTATCTCATCTATTCATTTTATTCTTTTCAGAAGAATTTTGTTTTTCAATAGAGCTTTACAGCCCCCCTGCTGGTCTGGCTGATTCAGCCAGACATTTGCATCACTAGGTGATCCATTCAGATCTTGGTAGCTGTTTATCTAAAACAAAGGCCACCCTCTGATCGCCTTGCTGTTGGGATACTCAGCTTCTTAACCTTATTCACTTTAGTTTAGTGGGCACATTACCCTGTCCCTCTCCCCTGAGCCCTCTCCTATTGTAGGGGTTTATTTAGTGAGTTACAATCCACACTTAGGGATTTAGATGGTCATAAGTACAAGGCAGCTCTTAAAATACCAGTGGTCACTATGCCATCTGTGTCTTTTTTATTTTTTCTTTTCCAAGAGAAGGCAGGAGACTTTAGACAAAAAAAAAAAAGGGCAAAAAATAGGGTTTCCATGGGTGGCAGCAGCTGCTCCAGAGCAGAAAATCATTAATATCAGGACTTGATTGAATCTCGCCACTAATCCATGATTCTGAGGACAGTGTACACAAGTCCTTAGCAGCATTACTGAGGGAACTGAAATAAATGTACTGCTACCAGATGGGTTTAGAGAAAAAAAGGAAAAAAAATGCCTGTTGGTCAATATTTGTTGCCACAAAGTTATTCCTAACTGAAGAAAGCCCAACAAAAGACCCCTCCCTAAGACCCTGGTTCAAGCTGTACAAGTCACCACCTGATGTGAGCTGTTCATGAACTCCAGTTTTTCAGGATTCTTTGTCAGGGTTCTTACGCCAGGGTAAACCTCGGCTGCCAAATTAATTTGGTTTCTGAATTAATATTTTGCTACTGCTTGGATGTCTAAGGAGTCTCTGAGGGGGGAAGGAGAGCCTTTTCACCAGTTCACAAGCACTTTGTGATTTTCCTGACAGTGTTAAACTTAGTTCTCCTTATTAAAAAGCAGCAGCCAATAATCATTTTGCCAAGTAAATGAGCAAAGGAATAACAGGTTTTGGTCTCTAAGTGGGAGAAAGGAAGAAATACAAACCCCTGGCAACACTAATCTTTGATTATCCTTAGCTGATAACTGGTGTAGACTTTTCACAAGCTTCTTTTATACAAGGAAGTCAGGGGTTTTTGGCTGGTTTTGTTGTTTTGGTGGGTTGTGATTTTTTTTGGTGTTTTTTTTTTAATTAGACTTTCTTCTAAGGCAGAAATTAGCAGCAACTGTAATCTAATAAATCTTCCTCTCCTCCAGGTAGCAAGTCCTACCACATACATCCTTCTTAGTCACTCTCTTATGTATTCTGTACAATGAAAGATTTCCTGAAGCTATATTTAAAAGGCCTTCTAGAAGCAGGTGACCAGAAAGTCTCCTAGAACTACTTTAGCAGCAAATCATGGGTAGAAGTTTGGCAGCTGTCAGAGGAGACTGATTGATTTCATGAGCATGTAATTTCACCAAGAAGTTAGCAATAGAAATTAAAGCCACAGGGTTATTGGGTTGTTTTTGTTGGAGGGTTTTTGTTGTTGTGTTCTTTGTCATCGTTCCCCCCCCCCCTTTGTGATTTTTAAATTTTATTTAGCCCTTATTTTTGGGGATAAAGTTATTATGCCATCCAAAAGTCATAATAACATGGAATTTCTTGATTTTTAAAATTCATTTTCTAGTTGTAATAAGCTTGGAAGTGTTTTAGCATAATTTTCTTTAATATTAAGATTGGATCACTTTCTAAATTCAGCACAGTTGATGAAATGAAGACTGAAAAAAATTCCATTTTCACATGCTACAGAAATGACATTTACCGAATTTAGCAGAAAAAAACCCACAAGTCACTTTAAATCCTGTCCGATTTTGTATCTGTTCTATCCCAGATCTGTAGGACTCAGCAGGACTACCTCTCAAATTAAAAGTAACTGATGCTGTCACTTCTGCAACACCTGCAATGGAACTTAACAAGAAAGCCAACTCTGTTATTCTTCACATGTGCTTTTCCCCTCACTGCACTGCAGTGAAAAAGGAATAATCACCATCACACCTTTTAGAAACAGTCCTCTCTACAGAAGGGAGATGGAGAGTGTGGGTCACAAGAGCACATTCCCAGAGCAAGTTGGAACGAAACCCAAATTCTTGAGTTTTATCATCTTCTTGTCACAAATATTTTGTCAATAGGTTTCAGAGGTTTATCTTTCACCCTTATTACAGCAGCTAGTCCTCGAAAAGGACTGAGTACTGCTATCATCAGTCAGTTGGAGCATACTGTAGGTGACAGAAATAAATATGATTGGTTTCCACAGTTACAAAATTGCTGTTGACTTGTATCGGTAGCAATACGGTTCCACATAATAGAATTTCTAGGAGGGATTAGTTTGCTTTCCTAAGCAATGAAATAACACATATTTGAGTGTACAAAGAAAATCTTACACTTGGAGCTCAAAGCTATTTTTTCTCCTATATGTACACTTGTCTGTCAAGATAGATATTTTTTGCCTTTTTTTTAGCCACTGTTAAGAAACTGGGAAAAACTAAAGACAACTTATAGAAAGTTTCAATACTATGTAAGATTAGTAACATATTTTTCTATACTCCTACCTGTTAGAAATTCTGCTACAAGAGATACTACTGGCCAACTCCATGTGTTCAACAATATTAAGTCATGATGAAATTTTACAAATCAAAATTTATTTCTAGACTGCAGTCTTATTTGCCATACAGCTCAGCTTGCCAACAGGTTAACATGAAATGATAAAATATCACCAGATTCCTTAGCTGTTCCCCAAAATAAAGAAGACAGACACTACCAAAGCACCATAAAGTAACCATCCATGCTACAGACAGATGTCAGCAACCAAGAGCTCATAATCAGCCCTGTGATTTCCACGTGCAAATGAAAATTAGGATCCACTCAGAGGAGCAACAGCTCCTCTTCTATTTCTTTCACATTTGGAAGCCAGAATGGTGAAATGAAGTACTTAAAATAAAACTATAAAGATCCAGAAGATCTGCCCAAGTCCAACAAATTAGTCTGACTTTAATAAATCAGGGAACTTCATAGGCACAATAAGCAGTGCAACCATGACAACACTGACAAATTTCCATATGCTCTACCATCATAAAGTATCCAATCATTTGGCCCTTTTCTCACAGAAATGTTTATATGGAAGCCAGTTAAATGAAATTCAACTTATTTAATCATTTCTATTTAACAATACTTGAAGTTAAGTAGACAGAAATAGCTGTGTTGTACCTCTCACAAATGAAATGGTTAGACATTATGACCAGTTCTTGGGGGAAAAAAAACCAAAAACAAGTCTCACCAAATTCCTGACCCCATATGCCATACTACTTCTGCCAGGAGGAAAAAAAAAAATTCAGTTGGACATCAAAACAACACACACTGCACTTAAGTAGTAGGATTTTTTCCCCTCAACTTTTATCATTCAATTCTATCCTTTTCTCTTTCCATTATATTTGACCAAGTTTTCAGTGTATTTTTTTTCTCTTTTGAGCAAGTGAACAAGCAAAGCCAGCCAGAGAGCCTGCCCTTTGAAATGGACAGTGCTGTATGTCTAATTTGGATTAGTCATGCATCCATTCCAAAATAAAAGCAATGTTTATGCTCTTTTTTTTCATTACGCTTTGGCTCTTCAGCAAGTTCCATATTCATTAACACAAGCTGGCAGACAGGAATTTAGGCTGGTGTGGGATTTATTCAGGAAACAGACGCCATATGAGCATGAGGGAACATTTCTTTCTTATAAGTGTTGTGCACACCTTCTCATGTGGATTTGTGAGACATTTTATTTGCATAAACAGCTGTCTTCTTGCCTCATTTCTGCAGCAACAAATAGTACCATGCAAGAAAGCTGCCATAAGAGATCCTGCTCTTATTCTTCAAAGTACTCCCTCCACTTCTTTGCACTTGGCTCTTCAAACTTAAAAAAAACCCAAAAACAAAAACAACCAACCCCCAAAACCAAAACAACAAAGAAAAAAAACCAAACACCAAAAAACCCCCAAGCATTACATTATTTTCCAATTCTATTATAACTTGTATTGCAAGAATGAGGTATGGGGATGTAATTTCAGTAGACATTTCGAAGCCAAACATCAGCATATTTTTAATTTTTGGCCATGCCAAAGATTACTATAACAACTGTAATTGGGAAACTAGAATAACTTTCTAACAATCATCAGGGAAAGATTCTATCAGTTAAACAGGAGAACCCTGAAAGATCAAAATACTACAGGACGCTTAGAGAATTCAAAGAACTAAAAAAATAGGAAGTACAGTTTAGTACTCCATCTCTGTAAAAAATATTTCAGAGGAAAATAAAACAGATAAATGGTAGTATATATCAGAGAGTGGAACAAAACAGAAAATATTTTAGGCCAACAAAAGGAAACAATAGTGAATTTACTCTGTTTCACTAAAATATTTTGCTTAATTTACCTCCCCAAATTTAATTTGCCTCCCCAAATTCACTTTCATCTCCAGAACTAAGGTAAACAATTTTCATGAGAAGTATTTATATAAAACTCACTTCTATAGAGCACAGATCAAATATTCCTGGAAAAAAAATCCTCATTCTTGTAGTGAGTATCTCAGTCTTTGATGGGAAACAGCCAATGGCATCTAACACTTCAGCTGACATGAACCATAGAATCCTAGAGTGGTTTATGTTCAAAAGGACATTAAAAGTCATTTAGTTCCAATGTCCCTGCCATGGGCAGATTTTAAATATTTTTTTGCACCATTCACTGCTGAGAACTCCTAAAAAATTAAAATAGTCCGTTTTAAATAAGCAGACTAAAAATTCATTAAGGAGGAGAAGAAAGAAGAGCTTATTAATGCATTGATGAACCAATCAGCAAAGCACACACAGCATCACAGAATACTGAAGGTGCCTTAAATTGGGGTCAAGTTGGAAGGAATTTTAAAAATATAGACTTATTCTCCCACTTATAAACTTCAAATATTTTTCACATGAATGCAAAAATAAGTTTGTTATCTTTCCTTAATATTTTCTCATGATAGTTTATACTTTTTTCTATTTTGGATGCTAAAAAGATTACAAGAGCACCTAAGTTACCAAGGTACATAAACTCCAATGAACTATTGACGTGTTTAAACCGATTCTTTCCTTTTACAAACAAGAGAAACAATATTTAACAACTTCATCAGAATCTTCCCTGAATGCAGGATAATCACAAATAACTTGCTTAGGCAGAGGCAAAATCTCAGAAAATACATAAAAGCAGGTTTGGGTGCTAACATTCTGATTAAAAAAAAAAAAACAAACTTACAAAACAGCCTCCAAGATAAGCATTTATGTTAAATTTCTAAAACAGATTTGTGAAAGTCCTTCATTTAAAACAAAAAGCCAAACAAAAAGACTACCATAACTTTCTATGAATTGTCTTGTATTCCTGATTCTGTGTTCACTCTTACATTCTGTTGTCATTGGCTGGAACTAATAAGGACATTTTAGGTATGATCTGTATTCAGGACAAGCTTCACAGGACAGTTGAAGGTGGCAAAGGAGCTATAGCAGAACAATTCCCTCTTGAGGCAAGGAGCTTGGACTTAGCCAGTTACCCTGGAGTTTCCAGACTGATACTACACAATAAAGTTGAGCTATTTGATTTGCTTTCAGTCAAAAAGTTCTACCCCACATCATTTGTTAATGTTAATTTTTTGCCCCCTAACCATCTCTTAAGACTTGTTCAATTTCAGAGGAACACCATTTGTGAATTATGCAACCTTAAAAGTTTCTCTGCCTCAACTCAAATTCACATTTCCTCTCTTGCAGCCAGTCCAACTTGCTGTGAACCTCTCAAACAGCAGGTAGTTACTGTATTCATTTTTAGCTGTGCTGGAAACCATCCTATTATAGGCATGGCCAAGAAACCCAGGCAAGCCTGTCACAGCCTGAAAGTCTCTTTCAGAAGTGTTCTGGCATTAAAGACATTGCTGAGGGGAAGCCAGTTGAAAGTGCCATCCAAACAAGGTAATAAACAGATAATAACACACATTTTGTAGCAAAGAGGAGTTGCCAGGAAGCCTGCTGAATCCTCAGAGTTGCAGATCAGTCTCTCCTGACAGACCTCCTTGACTCTTGCAAAAGTAACAGAAAGATCCAGAGAATCAATTGTTTTAAAGTAGCAATAGTGTAACATTCACATAAGATCTTTGGAAATAACCCAGTAGCTTTGATTCCATTAGATCTTCTTTTTTATCCTCCCCTGTCTTCCAAAGATAAAAGAAGAAGCTCAAAGAAACAGGACTTACAGATGACAACCTTCATGCCTCACCAAGAAAATCTCTTATGCTTTATTTCACTGACATTCAGATTTCTCTGCCACCTGCCATACACTCTAATGACATTTTCAACAGAGATGGATGAATGATCTTTCATATTCTGAACAAAATGGGCACAAATGCTCTAAAAGTTACTCCCTGTCAAACTTTCTCTGATCTTCATAGAATAAGGTGTTGGAATTACACTGCTTACTGTTCCAATATTTCTTACTGGTACCAGCAATTTTTTCTCTACTTAGATTACTGTTTAAGAACAGAGATCTGATTATGACTAACTTCCAGAAGTAAAGACCTAATGTGACTTCACTCTTTCCATCACCTCCTGCATTGTGAATCTTAACACTGATGTTAAATTATGACATGTGGTTTCAGCTTCCACAAGTTTTCCATTCTTCCCCCTTATTATTTCTTTCCTCTCTCATTCAACATTTGTACACTGCACTTGGGAGATAGATTTGCTCTGGCTTCTCCTTTCACATTAGTATTTTTACTCATTACTGTATCTGAATTGTTTGATAAACACATCAGTGGCACAGAGGTAATTGTAAATCAAGTCACTTTGATCATCACATTTGCTATGGCTTTTCTAGGTGCAGTTCCTAATTCTAACTGAAACTGCTGATAAATGTGAGCCTCTTGTGCCAACAGCTATCCTCTTATTAGCTTTTCTTTCAACATTCTGTATTTGCAATGCTCAGCAAAGCTGAACTGCAGCAATAAAACCTCAGCTGTTTCACCTTGTTCCCAAGAGCTATGAAATCCACTCCAGATTTCTTGTACATTCATCTATATATGTAACTGCATACATACAGATCTGCATACAAAATATTTTGTCTATGATTGAGTATTAGAACTCAGTTTCATTTAAATCTTCTGGGCTTTTTTCCCCACACAGTGAGGGCAAAGGAACACATTTCAACCTTTCATTTCCTGAAGCTCCTGTATACAACTTCAACACAAATGGACAATTAAGAACCACTCCCAGTTTGCACAACATTCAAACAACACAACAAGAACCTAAAGGGCTATCTTGGTGTAGTTCCTTTGGGTGAATTAGGTGCAATTTCAAGATTTGGATGTAATTACTTTCACACTGAGGCTATAAAGAAAGAATATTCTCATTTCCATATTAGAAAGGGTAGCCCAAACAATTTGAGGGATCTGTCTGTATGTATATAGGTGCACACAGAAAAAAAAAATATATACATAGGATGGCAGCTCTGCTCTATCAATTTAGTGGACTATTTTTTTCCTGTTCTGAGTGACTGCATCTGGCAACACATGAGAGAATTCCTGTATTCAAGGAGTTTCTCTTTTCTCAGTATTTTTTTGTCCTTGGAGGGCTGCAGCACAGAGAGCAGCACCACACAATAAAGTTGTGAATTGTTCTAGTAAAAAGGAGCTTTCAGAGCTAAATGGCTATTTTGTTAACGTTTTAGACCAACACATTGACCTCGCAATATAAAAAGACTAAGACAGACAAATATTTTAAAGCATTTTGTTTTATGCGTTTCAGCACAGAAATAACCACCCTTCATAAAGCCCACAACTGAATGAGAGAGTCAGTATTCCCACAGTGCTTTCAAATTTGACAGAATGTTACATTTCATACTGCTTAGTTTTTAATGCCTCATTCTACTCCCAAGTCCAATGACAGAAGTCACTTGGAACCATGTAATGATTTTACTACAGGCACTTCCGTTCTTGCATTTCTCATCATCCCTCTTATTTGTTGGTTACAGTCGATGATTATGCATTGTTTCAAATTAAATTGTAAGCAATTTGGGGAAGTAGCACAGTGGATATTCACAGAGTACATTAGCATAAGGAAACTAAACCCTCTATGTTTCCTCTATTGTCAGTGAAAAGGTAAAAATGATTTCAATTCCCTTCCCACTCTGGAAGTAACACCAAACTCACCAGAGCTGTGGCTTCTCCTTTCACTGGCAACAGGAGAGGCTGGTGGAAACTAATTATCTCAGAGTGAGGTTACTAAAACACAAATAAGAAAATAAATACAAGAGCCATAAGGGTCAGTTCTTTAGCAGACACCTGTCTTTTTAAACCAAAACAGTAGCAAACATGCATGATAAAAGAGTGTAAATAAAACAATGCAAATATAAACCAGTAATTTTGGTATTACTACAGCATTTTATCATGCTTACTAATGGAAAAGAGCAGTACTGAAATGCTCCTGAAACTAGAAAAAAAGAAAAAAATTCCAAACTGTTGGCAATATTTTCTGATGCTGGTATAAGACAGAGGGAGTGGAATAAATACTCTAAGGAGTGATAGACAAAGGTGATCTGGAAAAATAAAGAAAAGCAGGTGTCCTAAAAAAACTATTATCAGTTTTTACTATGTAATTCATACAGTCATATGAAGAAGGTAGTTTTATACTCTTTAGTGAAAAAAATGAGCACATAGACTAGTGCTCATGTGACACTAGAATAGTGCTCTTTATTTCATTGCCAGTCTACAGACAGAGAAATCTTTCCCAACCCAAAGAAAATGTCTTTAAAACCTGAAGGACATCTAAAATGACACCATCACAATGTGACTGAACCTAACAATTTCCTAGGAAAACCCTTCAATTTATGCAATTTCTTCTCTATCTGTTTTTTTCTGATTATGAGTAATTAGAAAAGGTCTGACAAGTTCTCTCAAGAAAACTTGAAGGCTCCTAAGCCTTCAAGCACTGTATATACACCCAACATCAGCATATCAGTGATACCACTATCACAGTTTAAATTACAGACTGCAAAAAGATATCCGCAAAGCAGAGCCTCAGTCTCAAAAAAGTTTCCTCCTTTATACAGGCTCAATTTTCCAACTGATAGAAAAGAAGAGACAATGGTTAGGGACAGTGAACAAAGTTCATTATGGTGGGTTTGGGTTTTTTTTCCAAACAGCAGCATCACAAAAGGATCAATGCTGTAGCAAGGGAGCTGATGTGGAACCAAGAATAAAATAAAGTAAAAGAAAACCCCACCCCCCAACTAAAAAAAAAAATAAAATAAAAGAGGCAAAGAAATAAAAAAGTCAGCTTAAAGGGAATTCACAGACCAGAAGAAACCTCATGACAAACTGCCTGAGGAGGAAGTGGAGATACTTAAAGAGATGCTGATGTTTTCAGAGATAGAAGTAGGAAGAAGAAAAGACTGAAAGTTGTGAATCTGAATCCCTGAAGGGAACATTAAGCTAAAGAAGTCTATTCAACCACATTAAGGCAGAGCTTATTTGTACATTCTGCAGCTGAAGCAAATATTCAGAACCAAGGAAGATTACTACTATTTAAAATGTTATAAAGACAATCTCATATAGACTTGTCAAGTAAGACAAGAAAAGACAAGACTGAGAAAATTAGGATTTTACTGTTCAAGATTTCAAGCTAATGTGCTCATCACACCAACTGCCCCTTCAATTCCTTCCCCTTCAGTAGAGCAACTGGCTAAGTGATAGAATGAGGTAAGTTTCCCAAACGGTCACACTTTTACCTGAAGGAACATTTCATTTACTGTATGTTTTATGTTAAGTACAAGTAGTTTTATGTTAAAAGGATCCTCTAGGGCTTCTGTGATGAAAGACTCGGAGATTACCTGCTGCTTCTCTCCCTCGCCCCCGAGCACTTATCTAAGAATACTCAGAGACATACAGGTACACGAACTCCTGCCATACAGTGCACTGGAGAAGCAAAAAGGCAGAGAAAAAAAGAAAGAAAAACACCACCACATCCAAGTACCAATATCAAGCCTGCTCCACAGAAATGTACTATGAAATTGCCAATTCATTCCCATCCCTATTCCTTACCCCAAAATCAACTAAGTAGGTAAGGCACTGTACTAAAATGTAGGACACTCTGTTGGCAAGGGTGAAAGATGGGAGCCCAGGTGGTACATTCCTCAATCCTGTTGTTAAGCAAAAGCAGTCATTCACTGCTCCAGGTTAAATACCAGCCTGATAATCAAGGGGGAAGGGCAGATAAAACCTTCCTGAGGCAGCTGGGAAAAGCCTCACTGTCACAGGAGCTGTGTCTCATGAGTCTCTGGTATCTGCTGGTCAGAGGAAATCCAGATGCTCAAGATACCAAAAGGAATGAGTAGAATCAACAATATTGCAGTCCTGGAATGCAAAGAGAACATTTCAGCCTCTACAGGGACCTGCTTGGAAGGATCCCATGGGAAAATGCCTGCCAGGGCGAAGGGACCCAGCTGGCTAAATCTCAAGGGCAGCCTTATCAGAGCACAAGAACAGTTCATCCCACTTTTCAGAAATCCAGCAAGGCCAGCACAGATAAAAAGGAGAGCTCCTGGCTGAGTTCAGGCACAAAACAAAAGGACACAGAATCCAAAAGCAGGGATAGCTGCTTGGGAGAAATAGAGACACTGGCTGCAAAGGTGGGAGTAGAATCAGCAATGCGTAGCTGGAGTCCAAACTAGCAAAGGGAAGATGGGCAGGAAGAAGAGTTTCTGCATGTACACTGCCAGCAAAAGGAAGGCTGAGGAGAGTGATGGCCCTGCTCAGAGAGGCAGTAATCCCAGTAACAAGCAACAATAGCACAGAACTCAGTGCCTTTTCTACAGCGGTTTTGACAAGTCTCAACTACAAGACAAGTACTAATATATGAACCAATTCCTTCTGGAGTCCTTCATAGTGGAAATATTCTCATCCATTAGCTGTCATTTACCACATGCCATCACATAGCACAGAGCCTGGTCACCCGCACCTAAAAACTAACCTCTCATCATTAATACTTTAATATAAAATTTGTTTGCAAATCATGGCCACTGACATAGCACATAGCTTCTGGTCACATCAAAGCATGCCCAGGGTCGTTTTCCATATTCAAAAACTTCCAAGTTTGTTAAAAGCATTTTACAGTTCTAATTAGGTGGTCTGTATCTGCCAACCTATTGCTCAAGAGACACATGTAAATTTAGTAACATGAATAATTTTCTAAGCTGGTCTCCCACCACATAACCAGCAGAAGAGCCATGCTTGGACTGGCAATTCACCAGTGCAATGGCCTAACCAAGTCACCCAGAAAGGTCAGACAAGACTGAAAACAAAGGCATCCAGGGATCAGTTTCATTCTGTCTTTTGATCATGTGGTGATAACATCTGGAGGGCCACTGCCACCTTTGCTCAACAAGGGCAACTAAGTCCCAAACCTGTCAGCAGCCATTTGAATAATTGGGTATTGAAATTTTGGAATCATGTTCAATCCTGTTCCTTTACCGTTTCTATACTGATTATTTAGTATCACTGTAATAATTTGTTAATATAATATATTAATATACATATATTTGTTTTTTTAGAAAGCATGTTTAAACCCAAAAGGTCCAAATCCTTCTGATTTTAATACATACTTGCTTATTTTGTGTTCCAAATCTCAGTCTTAGCATCCAAAAAACACACATGGAGGCATTGGGTATGACAGGAAGCACTGACAATGACTAGCAAGATTTTCCAAGTTCATCTTGTGTTCAGTGTCCCAGCTCCCGACATTTGTTTTCAGAACTAATACAGCAGATAAGCTATACAGATAGCAGAAAGAAGTCATGCCAACAGAGCCAGATATGCAAATCAAAATTTTGTACCAACACACTTTCTTCTGACAAGGGCCTAAAGGCTTTGTAGATATGGGGAGAAAGACAAAGGTTTTCACTTTTTGCTGATTCAGAAATTAAAACTAGCCAAATATATTCTCTCTCTCACTCATCTGTAGATATATGTGGCTTTTTTGGGGTTGGTTTTTTTTTTTTTTTTATTGGTGCATCATCGTAATACTAATTCAAGTCTAGAAGAATGCTATGAAAAAAATAGTACTGTGAAAGTCTCATGATTGCAGCCCTTATTTTCAGAGAATAAAGCATTACATCACAGAGAACCCTTAAAATGACAGAACTTGAACTTGAAATGGAGGAAAAATTACACATTAGCCTTTTGAACATGGATGGATTTCAACTCTACAATTTCCTTTAAGTGTTTTCATTCACACTTATGACTGATCCTTAGAGTATCAGTTCTGTTCTATAACTGGACGTCTCTGACCCATAGGAAGAGCACAAAGTCATACTTCCTGAAAATTACTGACACTAATAATATTTTCACTGTGAATATAACCTTCAATGGGTGAGAAAGGCGTAGTGTGTTACCAAATGTAAAAAAATTGAAACAACCACTTCCCAAGGAAAGCGGAAGAAATATTCACCATCAAAATAATAGTAATCCCTAGAATATTAACAAAAGAATTCATAGCCATGAGACCTAAAACATCCTGCAGCTCAGTTTTTTCCTTTTTCCTGTAGAGAGAGATCTCTATCACAAACTGAGGTCTCCACAACATCTGACAGGTGAATTAAACAAAAGTTTACTGTTTCCCTTCCAGAAATATTTATCATTATTAAGAATTAAGTTAATACTATGTACATTTAAAAGGTCTTTGAGTCCAAAAGCATTCTTGAATCATTTTTGCACAGATGTTATACCACTGATCCTAGGGATACAGCACAGTCTTGCACGTACAAGAAGTCCAGCATCAGATGTAGTCTGCCACATCCACTTGAAGTAATAGTGATTTTCTGATTTCAGTGAAATTAAAACCTAGGGCCTTTTTATTGCTGAGTACCTGACTGCAGTATGACTCCCCATTTTTCATCTCACCAACCTGCCGAGTGTTCTCTGCTTCATTGTTTCAGCATCTCCTCTTAAGAAAGGATTATTTATTTTTTTTTAATTCCCTGAGCTGACAACACCAAGCCAACTATCAGAGGGCTGTAATTATTAGGTACCTGCTTCTGGCACCTACTTTCTACTCATAGACAGTCCTCTGCTTAGCACAGTCATCTCATTTACCAAGAAAAGCTTGGTGAAGAACAGGTTTTGGAATCAGCTTTTTATTTGGTTTCTATTTGACATGAAGTAGCTGACGTTTAAGATCCAGGTACTCAAGAGATGGAGTAATATCCAGCTAAGCTCTGTAAATCCCATACTGTTACATTGATAAACTCTAATATCTTCCTAGTCAAAGAAAAGAGAAATTAAATTACTAAATAAATGATACTATGTCTCTTTTGTGGTTTTAAAATGGTAGGGGATAAAATGAGAGCAATAATATCCACTTAACTTTGCAAATGAAACAACTATACAGCATTAAGTGTCATTATTTTAATTAACTAGCAGGGTGATTAATCTTCCTCTAGATACCAGGTCCTGTGAGACAGATATTCCCTCCTAAACAAATATGATGCTATCACTGTGGACATACAAAACACTAGGTCTGGCAAGAAACAATAATGGATTGTTTTGTAATTAATTAACATATACCCTTAGATTTGATGTGTAAGAGCCAGAACTACTCAGTTGTTCCTCAAGCATCTCTCACAGGACCATCCTTTTGTACCATCCAAGTATGTCTCATGGTAAGCATTAATTTATATTGGCAGGAAATGTTGGAAGAGAGCCATGTGTCAGCTTTTCAAATGCAGGCTTGCACCTCTGATATTATAGCAGCAGGTACAAAAAAAGAGCAACTTGGGTGTTGGAATGAAGGGATATTTCTGGAGTCTTTGTCTCCTCATTCTAACAGACACCCAATGGCAACAATCATGACTGCTTAGGGATCTCATCAACATTTAAACTAAATTCCCTTATAATTTAAGTTATAACTATTTAGCATTAAGTTATATATTTTCTGATTGTGGAATCTAATTCCATGTTAATTTCTTTCTTATGAAAGAAGGAATAAATCCGTATAGGAAATACTCAAGAGCTGCTATTAAATCCAAGGAGAGGCATGAATTACCTTGTTTAGCAGAACTCTAAATTTTTATTCTGCAGATTGGCCTAAAGGCAACAATAAGTGTTATGTCTTGTTATGGGAGTGTATTCTTTTGTTAGTGTGTGTTCAGAACTTAGGAGACAATTTGTAGCGAACAATTACTTTAGAAAAACCTGGCATTCCACTATTAGGTATAGTTGCCAAATTCCTATTTAATTACCTTTGAATAGTGAGTTCTTCCTCTTGGCTTGCTTATTTATATCTTCTAAGGGTTTGCCTAGCTTAGAAAACACTACATTTTCGCTCAACAACCAAGAAGCCCAAAGAGTCCCACATTAAGACCCTAGCAGTGCCACAAAAACGAAAGATTTACTTAAGCAACTAGCCATCATTCCTTCTTTGGGACCCACAGATACAGAATTCATGAGAAGGAAACAAAATTAAAAACATGAATTAGATCAACTGAGATGGAAGCATCACAGGGGTAGATTTAAGGCAGCGATATGCAAGATATTATATTGATGAGGGACCTTGTTCAAGAGGTCCCTAAATACAGATCAACTCCAATTCAGTTTGCCAGTAATTCCCCTAATTTAATTAGGGACCAATAAGAATTTTAAGTACATGAAGATTTAATTGAGTGAAGCTTTTGAATAATGCTGGGCTTTTCATTTATACATAATGAATGTGAAATATAATTAACCCATTTTAGCTGTTCATAGTTTTCCCCATTCCTAGCCAATTTTTATTTAAGGTAAGAAATCATGCTATGTGTTAATACATAGATATGTACTTTTATAAAATAGCTAGTAACATTCTGTCTTCTTGACAATTGTGCTGCCAGCCTCTAGCAGGGATAAACATGTGTTTTGTGACTTGGGACTTACTACCCAGTCAGGCAATGGCACAGATTCAGATTCTCAGGCAGAATCCATCTTGCAGTCTGAAAGTTATTAGCTTATATATAGAGTATGGCCACTTCCACCACCTTACAGAAGGAAAAATAATACATAGCAGAAGGTGTGCAAAATAAAATGCATTGCTGTCCCTTGCAGCAAGAAAGCAAAAGCATCAATAAATCCAAAGATAAGAGATCGAGATTAGCATTTTAAAATTACTTGCAATTCCTGATTACAATAACACATTCCCCTCTTTTCCTTCTCTTCCTTGTCCACACCTATAGAAGCAAAAGCAGTGGAGGTCTTTGGAAATTTAGGCTAATAGTAATTCCAGTGTTAGCCTCAAGATTTAGAGCTGTAGGACTAGAATTAGTAACTATCGATCTCAAAGAGGAACAATTTTTTTTCAAAAGACTGCCATCTTCATCCAGGGAATACTTACATTGTGTCCTAGATAATAGTTTAACATTTCAAAAATGGGACTTTGAAATGAAATAAGTTTTTAGAGCACATTGAGGATGATTAGCAGTACTCCGAGGAACAAACATTATACGTATGACTGTTTAAGTGCAAGATAATGAAATTAGAAATGGAAAATTCAAACATGAATTATAATACATCTATTAAAAATAGCTACATCTAGATCCTGACACAATACAGGGAATGTGTTTCAACTTGAGACCTAAATTAGCTTATATTATTGTGGTAGAACCCCCCTACAGGCAGCTTATGTAATCAAGTATGGAAAAGTGGGAAAAAATGTTTAATAGCCCAATTCCCAAATTTGGAATGGAAATTCCCAAACTCCCATACAGTATCATGGAAAATCTTCAGATCATACCCAGAGCAGTGAAGGATAAAACAAAGTTTTCTAGACTGATCATTATCTTGCTTTTATTAATTGCTTAATGCGAGCAAACTTTTTCAGAATGCTACAGGAAGGGGTGAGAAGAACTCAACCTAAAAAAGGTTGAGAAGGGGAAAATGAAAGAAAAAGCCAGATGTATGCATCCAAAACTACAGAAAATATCACCAAGTCAGCTCAGATAAAGCACCACATTAGTTTGTAAGATACATTATCATTGAAAAATAAGTGAAGTTTCACAGTAGGGTAAGGGTGTGACCAGGCAGCTCTGCTTGGATGACAGAGAAAAAGTCCTTTCTGCCCTTTCCAAAAGCCAGCACTGTGCTGTGAAAAGGAAGCCCAGGGTGCCTGTTCATTCTCCAAGGGGGCTATCTTGTTCCAGTAATAATAACCATTAGGTTCAAACTAGAAGCAGCTGCTGGCCCAAATGCTAAATCATTAATGGAAACTTGCAACTGGAACCTCAGAAATGTGCTGCTACTTTATCTCAGTGCTCCATTGCTCTAAACACATCAAACATATCAACATGACATTTTATCTCATGACAAAATTGACCAGACTTCTCCAGTTCTGCAGGTACTTTTTAAAAGCTACTCCATCTCTGCAGTCATCTTTAAAGCTGTGGTGGAAAAATCTTCCCTCCTCATTCTGTATTCATCCTTTCTTTGTGCAACACCACTGGCTGTGCTACTAGACATTGTCAGGAAGAAAGGATTAAAAAGCAGAAGTCTGACCAGGAGGAATCTAAATGGCTTAATGCAGCTGGGAATAACCATGGGTAAACCTGTGGGAACAGGAGGAGAGTGACTTCTAGCATGGACTGAGTGCAACAGTGTCTGTGTCTCTGCTGATGTGCCTCTGACCAGGTGCTGCCTCAGGGATGTCCCTGCTAGCAAGGTAATAGAAATAAATTGACTGGTTTTGTTCTTGCTATGGGGTTGTGGGTGTTCTGGGTGCCTGTGTTGACTCAGAGACACTAGCAGAAAAACAGGCGAAAATCTTGTCCTGATCTGAGTAATGAGGTTAAAAAGTTCAACACTGCATGACTCAAAGACTGTAAGAAAAACCAAACCTACAAACCAAACCGCCTGACTTAAACCAAAAGAAAACCGAACCCCAACACACAAAAACTACGGAAGCCCAGCTGGTTTGTCCCAGCGCTCATTAATATTCAGTTTATCTAATGAAATGTATCAGCTAAAACAGGTCTACAGAGAAAAGACTACAGTATCCTAAGGTAGGGCAGGAATTTCTCATTCATGCTGTGATACGGGTCAGACCTATTAACCAGTTTGGTGACAACTCCAGCAATTTGCAAGTGACACACAGAAGAGCCTTGTATGCCAACCCATTTCTTATTAGTTTTGCTAAGAGTTGGCCACTAAACATTCAACATTGTACCAAAATTAAACTTGTAAGCAACAGGCAATTTTTTTTCCCATTTTACATATGAATACACTCATTATTTTTTTCCAGCTAGGGTACTCAGATTGAAGTTGAGCTTCTGGGGAGGGCATAATGTCTGTGGTATGTTTCTGAAGAGGCTTTTGAATTTTGTCTGCATTTCCTCCTATCAACACAGGTATGCTGAACATCCTCTTTGAAATCCACTCCTTGTATTGTCTTCTTCAGCAAACAGTTGGTAATAAGAGATGCCACATGTCCCTTTCATACTACATCTGAAAGTGCTACTAGGAGTACTGAACAAACAGAGAGGAACAAACATTGATGGAAGGCTTTTCTCTCTGTTTAACCAGACTTACATTTTGTCCCTTGCTTCATGAAAACAAATTCAGTCTACCCATCACAGAGCATTCTTTTCTTGAGAAAGGTGAACACTTTTTCCAGTGTGATAACAGTATGCAACACCAAAAAAAAATTGTTTCTTTCATCTTAAACTGTTCAATTACTTGATTAATTACATTAACAGCTTTGGTGGATGAATTTCAAGCCAATTACTATCTTACTACACTCAGAATATATCTGATCAAATTCCAATTCTGTTTCACACTGTTCTGCAAAACAAAACTGAATTTATTAAGCTTTCATCATTCCAGAACTTTCCGGCAGGGGCAGGAACACACTCAGCTTTGCTGAAGGGTTTTCACACACTCAGATGCTGTCACCCCCAACACAGAGACACTATGGATTTTGTACAGGGTGTCCTGGAGAACAGTGGGGCTGAAGAAGCCCAGGGGTACGTGATGTACTGCAGGCTGTCAAGGGAGCCCATTCACTGGGAGCAGAGCTCCACGCAGCTGCTAATTTTTTGTCTGCTGGCTTCAGAGCAAATACTGCAAAGCACACAGCAAAGCCAGGCTAAGGACAAAGTGCTACTTCAGGACAGCCACTTGTTACACTACAGGGTCATTCCCCTTTTTTCTTTTTTCCTTTTAAAATAGAGGGTGAAGGAAAAAGAAAAAAAAATTAAGAAAGATGTTTTCATGACTTCAGGTGCTCTGAAATGCAAGCATAGCAAATTTGTCATGGTCTAAATACAGAAAAGCCTTTTCAAAGAGATGAGGTGAGTCTACAGGGGATAAAGTCATGTGAAACTCTAAACTGAAGAGCTTTAAAAGATTCTGAGAGATTGATTAAAAGATATAGCTATTTACAGAATAGACTCTGCTTAAGAAACTGGAATAAAATGTGAGAATTCAAATGAATATCAGGAATACAAACACAAATCTATGAAACTCTAATCTGAATATGTTTACCAAATATCAAGTAGGAGGCTAACCAATCATGGGGGGTTTTGAATTGTTTTTTCCTAGTTTTTTTTTTCTTGTTTTCTGTTGTGTTGGGGTTTTTTGGGGTATTTCTAAACACTGTTAACAGAATTAGGAGTCAAATTTGAATTTTCAAAGTTAGTAGAAAAAGTGGACAGAGTATTTAAGTCACATGATAGAACCTCATCACAAAAATAATTTAGTCCTGACATCTAGGGCAAACCACTATTCCAAGAAATTAGGAAAAAATTCAAAATAGAAACAAGAAATTGAGACCATTTGGCCATACTAGAGGCAGGAGGAAGAGAAGAAAAAATATATTTTATGTTTGGCAATAAACAATACAGAAATGAGCATGAACAAAAAAGAAATACATTGCACAGAGCAAGCAAAAAAAGTCAAAGCCGGACAATAAAGTATCATGATATTAAAGCAAAATATGTCAGATAGCATGCTTCTCTTAAATAACCACCTTTTACTCATCATTGTTATTCTTTTAAATAAACATTAAAACCTGTTGTCATCTTATTTCAAAAGTCCCATACCTCCTAGGTGATTTCTCATGGGCAGCTCCCCACAGCACAGACTCCTTCTTCACAACACAACTAACAAACTGCAGCTCCTCTCACAGCACAGCCCACAAACTCCATCTCTCTCCTCACCCAGCTAAGCCACTCTTTTGTAGCACTCATCTTCTTCTTGGACACAGCTGTGGCCTGTTAAGGGCAGGGCTGTTCCTAGTCTTTGGTGATTAGTACAGCTGCAACTCCTCAGGGGTGATACTGCCTTCTGCACTATTCTCTTACATTCTATCCCTCCACAAAAACCCATCTTCTCTTCCTTCTTTCTAATTGTTGTTAGTGTTAAGTTACAACTGAACAATTTTTATTTTTTAGATAATGAAATATTTTTTTCTCCACTTACACTTGTCTCAGATTTTAAAGGCCTTTAAAATACCTGTTTAGCCATCTAATCCTCTGGTCTGTTTAGCCACCTCCTGAGAAACAGCCTGCTAAGGCATCATACAGTATACCAATATTTAGGAACTTGCCATAACATCATAGAGTCAGAAGTTTTCCTTGACTTCCAATTCTCTTGCTCTCTGTGCTGTGGTTATGTCACAGCCCACAGACATTCCCTTCTAACAGATGTATCTGATGGGAATGCAATAGCAAAGGGGAAATAATCCAGTTTAAAATGTACTGTGCCTCTCTGATTATAATTAGATTTTCACATGTAGAAATCTAAATATGATGCATATGTCTCTGCATCTCTACTCCCACATTTGTGCCCATGATAGCAGGCAACCTTCACAGAATGTGTGTATGATGAGAATGTGTAGCATCTGTCAGATGCTCCAGAGTTTCTCTAAATGAATATTCCTAAGAGCAGGCCCAAAAAGAAGCTCTGCAGTATTTTCAGGATGCTTGCCTGATGTACCTAGATCTTCTCAGCTAAACATGGTTTGGTTTTCAGTTTTCTGTTGACTGAACAGTAGGAAAACTGTTCAAGGAGGAGGAGCCATTCTTCAGTTCAGAACAAAGAGAGGATTTTGAAGCTCTCAGTGACAGATCTGATAGAACAATGACAAGTTCATTACATCAATCCCTTCAATTTCTGTTAGAAAGGTGGAAAGAAGATCATAGTCAGGCCTTTCTGACTTTCACCATCCACCTGTTGTGCTGCTCTTTTATTTCTTCCTTCCATTTCAGGTTAGAAATTAGGCTAAAGCACATATTTTGAAGCCAAAGAAGCACAAAAACACTTAAGAAAAAAAGATTAGTACAGTGACTTCATCTAAGTATTCCTGTATCATTCCGCAACTTTATCCTCAAAGTAGGCTATTCTTGAAGTCAATAATTTTTCCATGTAAACATCCCCCATTAAGGACACCTGAATGATGTTCTTACAGCCAGAATTAGCTTTACATGCACAGATGTGCTTCCTATGTATTTATACCCAAATTGAAGACAGGATCAAATACTTGAGGAAGGTACTACTTCTTTTCTTTTTTTTTTTTTATCCTAAGGCTTAGTCACACCTTGCTACGGCAAGGAACTTGTATGGAAGAGTTCACCCGGGTTTACTTGTGTGAAAGGGGCCAGCAGCACAACTGCATGCTAACAGAAAACCTGACATTCCAATCCTGAAAAGGCTCTACATTGGCATCCCAGTGTAACCATCACATGAATTCCACTATGGACCTGAAAACAGTGCACAACCATTCCTTCAAATTGAACCAAACAGCAATATTCTGGAATTCACAGGCAGCAAGATAAAAAAAAACCCAAAAAACCAAACACTTCAGAGGTTTAAAGTGAAAATTATGTTACACCAACAGTGGCATTTAAACTGTCAGGGGGAAAGAAACCAAAATAATATCTGTTTATATTAAATATTTTGGTGTTAAGCTTTCTCCTTGATTTTTTTTCTTTTTAATGTGCATTTCATAAACTAACTGTACAAATTCACACAATGTAAAAAGAATTAGATTTTGTGGCTGCTGTTATTCAAGAGAGCAGCATCCTTGCAAATACAGGTAAGTCCTGACATTAATACTGTATTTTCCTGAGAATAACACACCAAGTAGACAGTGGTCGGCATAAGAAAATCCTGTCACTTTTAGCTGAGGCACAGCAGAAGGTAAAATAAAAATTTTTGAAGGTTACATATTAGAATAATGGTCTGGAAATTTTGATAACATTTTTCACTTTAATAGGATAATAGAGGTCTTAAGGGAATGCAAAATTCAATTAACATACACACTGGAATACAATTCTGGCGGAAAGAGCTGCAGACCCAAACAAAAAAATGTAGCCTCTCTATCCTCCACTTAATACTTTATCAGTCACCATGGCCAAAATGCATCCTTTTTCTCCTTTGAGCTGCATTAATTGACTGATCCAATATGAGTAATGACACAAGAAAACCTTCCCTCTTCTTCCTCACATCTCTGACAAAGTTCATTTACCACTTAATCATTTTGACATTTGGACCTCTGTTGGTGCAAAGTCTTTTTAGTGGATTATAGACATAATTTTTGTTGTCATTTTGATTTCAACAGATCTAATAGTCTCCAGATGTCTTACTGGTTTTACATACAAACAAGCACAAAAAAAAAGTATACTCATTTGGCTCCTTCTAGCAGCTTTCTGAGGTTAAAGGTGACAAAACCACTGGAAAACTTCAAGGGCACACAGTGAGTTACAACACGATAGCATGAGCTAAACTTGATTAGGTAATAGGATAATATAGGTGTGTTATGTTATTGCTTGTTGGAAACAATTCAGTCAAATATTATTTAATTCAGATACTACATTGCTACATTGCAGAGAAGTTTTGTATGAATTGGATTGTTGCTCCCCATTATATTTTTGGCTGTTGAAAAGAGGCTTATTTTTCTTCTTTGGTCTTCAGGCAACTGAACACTGCACTGAAAATGCAAGCTCTTTTTTTTCTGATTAATGAACATTAACTACTATCCTGAATGGGGAAGTGGGAGAGAGAAGGGCAAGTCACAAGATAACAAGGATGCTGTAACCCAAAAATGAACATTGGATAAGGGAGTGCATTCTTCTAGCCAGAGTGGGAAAATTAGTAGTTTCCACCAGCATCAGAAATGCTTGAAGATGCTAAATAGCAGATTACTGAAGTACAAGCAGAATACAGGGACAAATACAAGTCCTTCTTTGGTAGATTAAGAGCTCCTTTGAGCATCTAATTGTACTTCAGGCAACAGGGATATGCTGTTCAAAGAAAAGGGTGGGAGGGAAGAGACACAGACCAGTTCATTCACTCAGGCCAGAACACAGAACTCAAAAGACTTCTTGCCTGACACATAGAGTGTTTTAGCCATAGAAGCTGGCCCTGTCTATTACAGGGACTTGATTTAATTAAAACACATTTCAATTTTTGAGGAACTTCCTTCTGGTTTTTTACTACCTCAGTTACCAAAGAAGATGAGGGAAGAGTTGTATCTGAAACAATTCAAGGAAAATGGGGACAAATTTGAAGTCACATACAGAACTCATTCTATCTGACAAGCCAGACTTGGCCAATACACAGGAGTTTTCCACATCACCACAGTACTATTTATAGTGCAGCAACCACTGCAAGCTTTACCTATGGACCAGGTCATCACTATGTAATACATTGGACAACATCCCACAAGGAATTCCTGCTGCAAAGTGCTTTCCATCTTTTTATAAAAGATGCGAAAGGCAAACACTAAGTTATGGAACTAAGTATACCTAAGTAAGGTATTAAAAACTACTCATAATTGAAACAGATGATCTTCTCCTCAAACCACAAAACTCCCCACAGTGAGAAGCACATTTTAGCCTAATAGAGCCATCAATATATAACAAAGCATCCTGCCTCCACTTCAGCATTCAGCACAAAACCCCCAAGAACCACATTCACCTCCATCTGCTGGCTTGGGAGCAGAGTTCTATTTCACCTGCTAGTGTTAAAAGAGGATCAAAATTCATAAACTGCACAATGGAGAATGCTTTTTATGACCAAAAAGGAACAATTCAGTACAGGGGGGATGGGGAGGGATGGTGGTGCAACAGTAGTTTATGCAATGCCTTTAGAACAGTAGATCTCCTTGCTACTTCGTACGTAAAAGATGATCCCCCTCAAAAGAGTGATTAAAGACTTGCAGTTTGGTTGGCAAGAGGAGACAAAAAAACCACCTTTGCAAGTGCCTCCTCAAATTCAAAAATATGCTGTCAATACTGGCAAAGCATTTTCACTCTGTCTGTGTGTGGGTAGCAGCATGTGTGCATTATAACTTTCTCAAAATTTCAGCAAAGAAACATTTTAGGGTTTCAGACCATGTCAGTTGTATTACCAGCAGCCCCAGCTCCATTAATTAAAGCATCAAAACCAAATGCCAGACTAAATTTTTTCTCCCCTTTAATAAGAAAATAAAATAAATAAAATATATTTAAATTATTATGAATGTGAAAATGTTTAGATGATGAATCTATTTGGAGTCAGGTGAGTAGATTCAGTAAGACCTTAAATCAAGGGAGCATACAAATTACTTCCTGCTACTCTTAATTTATCTGTTCAGTCTCTCGCCTTTCCCTACTACACCCTCTACTCTCATAGGCCTTAAAAACAGATCCCAACAGTCACATAAAAGTTCTTGCACTTCAAAAATTTCTCCCAATTCCTGGAAAGTAGTGGTGCAAAAAAAAAAAAAAATTGTCTTGATCCATTACGTTTTACTAATTCGCAAAATTAGTGTTATTCTTATGAAGGATGCTCATTTTGCATATTTATTTTGTGGTGTTGTACTGGGGCTCTCATAAATCTTAGTTAATATCTTCCTTCACCCAAGTGAATGTTTAAGGTCTCTTTAATGGTTTATTTGGTACCTGAGCTCATATAATATTTCATTAGAATAATGGATGAGAGGCATTTTGACAATCCTCTTTAAAATATGGTAATTGTAAGGGGACTGTCAGGTGAGGAAGGGAAAAAAAAAAACTCACCATCACCCTTTCAGTAGTCTTAGATGTTTCAGACTTCTACTTGGAAACACATAACACATTTTATAAACCACTACTGCTGCTTCTTACTGTAAGTTTTTAGGATCACCCACTGTACTAAGCAATTACTTCTCAAAAACCACCACTAATGTTTTCATGTTATGATAGCCTTTGAGCTTTCTACTACCAGGCAAAGCCTTTTAGATTATTGTCTTGACTTTTTCAAGACAGATATCTTGGTTTCTAAGGCCTGTTTTAAACCTGATTTATTTTTTCTTTTACTCATAGTAAGTTTCCAGCAAGAGCTTTGTACTGACTTTGGAGCTCTGAAGAACATATCAAAAAGTTATTTTTTGGGTCAAAAATTTTCAGTAGAGAGCTTTACACCTAATCATAACAATTTCTTAGGTCTAGATATTTTCTTCCTTTGAATTACCTCTGTAATTATCCCATAAACAGAATAACGCAGGCTGCTTAGTCACTGCTGCCATATCATACTTTTCTGATATTCCCATTTATCCCAGCATGGAGCTTGATTAACTTACTTCTCCCTGAGTTCCAAAAGAAAGTAAAGATGTAGAAAGTCAACCCAAAACAGCCATAAGCTTGCATAATTTATGCAAATAAAACAGACATGCACTCATCTAAAGGCAGAAGAAAGATGAGAAACCAAAAAGTATCTCACTTCAATATATCAGAAAGTTACTTACTTTTTACTGTAAATACATCACAGAAATATTTCCCACATTAATATAGCCCCCAGTCATTTAAAAGACAAAATCAGGAGGTGAAGCAGACAAGACAAAAAAAAAAAAATTTTTTAGTTTGGTGTATTATTAAACTGAAATTTACTTAAGGAGCAAGATTAAGTTTTCTAAAACACCCATTCCCTAACAGAAATGAAGTTTTAGGTAAAACCACTTGGTACAGCTGAAATCATCACAGATATGCAGGCAAACAAGGTCTCTGTTTCAAACACAACCCAAGGTTACTGTCTCATTTGACTACTTTTCTTTCATAATGATACAACAGAAGAAATGTTATTTCTATAGTCTAGTAATATTTATGGCTCCATGAAGAGCAACACAGTCACATTAAAACAGGGAAAGATAAACTGCTAAACTTGAGAAGAGTTTTCTTCTGGGGCATTTTATTGTGGAGCTTTCAAAACTGGACCACGATTTCTAGGTAATATTTCAGGAAAAATGTCATTTCATAGTAAATAGTATTGGTATATAGCATTTTAGGATTTCCATCCTTGCAATCAACTTTCTATAGTTTTGAAGCCGTGTATTAGGACTTCAGAGTGGATTCTCCAGTCAGTCACAGGAGAGTTTAATTGCACATCACTACCTAAGCTGAAAGCAGCTCAGCATTGCCCAGTGACAACCAAGTGCATTTCTGATCCTTCCTTCCCAATTTCAAAGATATGTTGGATATGAAAAGGGTGTGTGTAGTGTTGAGTGCACCTAAAGGGAGGCAAGAAACAAATATAGAAGTAATAGACTAAACCTGCTTAATCTGCTGAGAAGCAGAAGGCTCATGTATTAAGCTTAAAAGATACCAGAAATTTGCTTTTAAGATTATGATGTATGGTGGTATAATACCCTCCCTTTTTTTTCCTTCCTTTATTAAAAGTTTTGACAATTTAGTTTTGATCCTCACAAAGAATTTTACACTAAAATTTACAAAGAAGCAAGCCTTTTTCAAACACTTTAAAAAGGAAACACTTTCACTTAACTTTTCTATGTAGCTTAACATAAAAATCACAAAAGCAGACAAAAATATGACAGAACTCATGAAGATTTTATCTGCTCATGGAAAATGAACTTCCTCCATCAGTACTGACAATTTTTCAGTTACAATAAATAATAGGTAGAAGTAGCCCATCCATTTGCAAAATGAAACAAGAACGCATTAATTGCAGTTTTTAAATTAAATATCCACTCTTCTGAATACTTCTGTAACTATAACACATCTTTGTTTCTGAAGTCACCTGAGGTAAGAGTCAAACTGCAAGACCAAACATTTAATCTGCTGACCAAGTTTCCAATTCTGTTGAATACATCAAGGAATCAAAGACAAAGTCCAAGAAGTCAAAATGTTTAACCATCAGCATGTATTGTGGTCAAACCTGTCTCAGCTTTGGAAATTTATGTCATTTAATTTGCCCACTCCATCTCCCCGAAGCCTCTCTATGCAGGATGCTTGGCACAAACACCCCAAGGAAAACATGGTAATTTCCCTTACTTAAGGCTGAGGAGAGAGGGAGGAAAAAAAAATCTTTCACTGCCTAAAAAAGAAAAGTAGTTTTAACTTTTGTGAGCTGAATGAAGTGTTGGGAGAGAGTATGAGCAGTAGCTTTTTGACTGCAGCCACAGTATAAATATTTTATAACTGAAAGGAAAAGTCTGCTTGGTATTTTGTTAGTTTATCCTATAGTTCCTAACAGTTGAAATATCTCAAGTCTTGCTAGTTTGGATCCAAGCCTTGCTTATTTTCTTATTGTTATATCACACCCAGCAAATACAGTGTATATGATAGTATTTCCCTCTGTAAATTGCTGTGTACCAGGAAGCCTGCAAGATATCTCTGCACATATTGAGACAATTTTCAGGAGCCATTATCCATAGCCATTTCAGTGCAGACACACCAGTAGATGATCTCTTTTTCTGACATAGTTGAAACAGTTCTAGTGATTTCAGTATTTAAAGGAAAAGCTATATTTTTTTGTGAGATAATAAAATATATAAAAATATTCACATATTCCTATGGGTTTATATCAGTTTGGTCAAAATTTATCTATGCAGGTAGACAGAAATAAAAGTTAAAAAATATTAACGTCACTCATTCTTAAGAGAAATAGCATACAAGAAATAGGCTTAATGTTATCTGTGATAACATTAGCAAGTCAAGGTATTAAATTTATCAATTTCAAGACACCAATTCATCTGTTTGGATAACTCCAAGCACTCAAAGAAGAGCCCGAATCCTTTCTCAATAACAAGGAAAAAAAAAATCAGAGTAACATACTCGGTATGGAGTTTGAAAAACAAGGTTTTTGATCTACTGTCATTAAGACCTACAATACCATTTAGCACCCCGTGACTTAAGTTAAATTGCAATCTGTAAAGAGGATTATTATCCCACTGTTCCTGCCATGGGTCCTTAATGGCCACTTCACAGATGTCAAGATTCATTCAAGATAAGAGAAAAACTTGGTAAATACTACTCTCCGTTCAGCTGCAGTCTCATCTCTTCCATCTCCAGCTTTTATTTTCTAATGTGGCTGTAGACAATTTTGACCTCATCAATACCTTAAACCTTCCCTTCCCACACTGGCCCCTCACAATATGCAAAATTCTGACTGAACAGAGACCAGTGAGGGCAATCACAGCCCCATGTGAAAACATGCTGCCTTTAGAATGAGGAAAAGGTCAGATACAGCCCTAGGACCCCAAGAGTGACATTACAGCATAACAGAACAAATTTCTGCCTTGTCAGAGTTGCTCTGGAGCTTTTACAGCAAAAGACATGGCAGATTTGAGGGCCTGTGGAGCTACCTGTGAATGTGACAGATGAAGCTCTGTCCTGGCACCACCTCCTGAACCTGCTGCAGGTGAGGAGCTGCAAGACAGCAAACAGGGTGTGCTGCCAGCAGAGGCAGAGTTGCTGGGAACAGGGATTTGGGAGAAAGAGATGAGCTGTACCAAGGCATGGGAGAGCCCTACACCCAGCAGGGGCACTCCAGAAATCACAGGAGGATTTAAGCCCTTTGACTGCATGAGAGGGAAGATCAGTAATAAAATCAGGGTCAAGGCTTTCCCTTCAGCCCTGCTTCAGCCTCTTGATCTAGCTGAAGCACACAGACCAGAACCAAAACGCCCCTGAAACGCTGATGCCATGGGTAAGGCAGCATTGTATGGGGCAAGTGAGGCAGGTAACCTAGAGCAGAATAGACCTATATCTTTTATCTGCTCATAAAATGGCATTAAATCAGTCCCATTCAATGATTATTTTTTCTCCTTCAAGGCTATTATTGTCCCTGCATCCATTCAATTAGACAAGCTATTTATAGGGAATGTTACAGACAAGGTATATAATTTCTTTTCAAATTAATTGTACTAAATATTAGAATTTGATATTTCTTTGTGCTTTCTGAAATTTAGACACTCTTCTTATTTGAAAATATATTTGCTTCCTTCCAATATTTGTTGATAGTTTTTACTTTTCACAGACTGCGCAGTCTACTTGTAGAGAAATATCACATTGGAGCAGGTGCTAGATTTATCAGCTGAAAATAGGAACCTCATTTTGTTTTCCAGCAAACTTCTGAGAGCAAAAGAGGAACAAGCCTGCTGGTCAGCAACACTATCTCATTTGAACACTATTGGTAGTGACAAATACAGATTTTGAGCACAGCTTCATCAAGTAGGAAAGAAACACCTTTTCCCCTTATGAAATGGTCATGCCTGTATGCTGGTCAAAGTGAAAAAGGAAGGCCTTTAGTAAAGTTAGACCAACCTTAAAGGTTTTAGACTTGGTAAATCATAAAAGGAAGGTATGGAAAGCTTAAATTCAGAGGGTTATTAAAAGATCTAAGAAATCCCGCTGGCTCAACTTCTATAGCACTATTAATAAAGATGCTTTTGTAGGTAAAATAAAGAAAAGAGATTAAAAGGTGCAGTGAGTGAGGGGATGATTTTAGATTGTATGAAATGTAAGAGGTGAAACTTATTCTCTGAATACTATCCTATTAAAGGACATTTTGCTAATATTAGTCGCAATGACAAAAACTGATTTTCTGATTGTCAGAAAGTGACTTCTGGTACATATTTAATTTTGTTCTTAAAGATGGATTTGCCTTACACTGTCAGATGCACAGTTAATCAAATATAAAATGTGAAAACTCTTTCCCCAGTTTCCCAATTTCTTTACCAGGTCTGGATAAATTTGGTTTGCTAATGTTTTAAGCATACACAAGATAAATCCTGAGCTGTAATTTTCAAATTAATCTAAATGTCAAGGCTCTCTGCTTGTTAGGCAGTGAATGGAGTATTTTTAGTGTTGTTATATGCCCAATCTATACTCTTCAGATGAGTACCTACTGTTTTTTTTTAATATTAGATAGGTGAGTGATCAGAGCCCCATTTTAGTCTTATAGGATTTTTGTCATCTGCCTTTGCCTGAAAGGCGTCAGATGTCCCATGTTCTTTGAGCAGATAATTCTTGCTTCTCTGTCCATTTTCTTGCTCTCCTACCACAGAGATTTATTGACTTTTTTATTTTATTTTTTAAACATGAAGACTAAATCACCCTCAGCTTACAAAAACACATTTCAGTTATGAGTTTTATTGTGCACTACTGCAAAGGAACTAGAGAGAGAATGGAAAGCAATATGTTACATTTCTGCAGAGACTTTTCCCTGCCCCATTTTTTATAACTTGCAAGAAATCTTCTGCAACAGAAAGGATAAGAGACATAAATAAGCCAATGCTGAGTAACAGAGAAAACATGACTCAGGGACAAGTTTCCACAAAACAATAAAATCAGCAAAAAAAAGTAGCTACAGAGTGAAACACCAAAGCCAAAAGTTTTGCACAAGCCTCAATTTACTGCAGTCATCTCACATTTTCCTGCAAGCAGAGAGAAGCATCCAATTCACCTAAAATTGACCTTTTACTGCAGAAAATGATGGTTTGATTAACTCTGGCTGGGTTGATAAGTGCCTCACTTAGGCCCTATAGCTTGTTGTAGCTCCTGGCTCATTCTCTCTGCCCTCAGTGGCTCCATAATGTGAAAGAGAATTTGAAGGACCAGGGCACACCAGTTCCTGCCTCAAGGACTCTACCAGCACATGCCAGAAGGGTGCCACCATCTTAGGGACAGAGAATAAAACCACTGAGCAAAGGAACACCATCCAAACCATGCTAGAGCTGTCAAAGTCAAACTTGCAAATGGTAAAATAAAACTAATTATAAATAGGCCATTTTCTGATAGAATTAGGCCAAGGATATCAATGTGAAAATTAGGAAAGCACTGTGACCTAAATAATATGTATTTGCCTTGGTTTTGGAAGCTGTTTTCAGCATTCAACATAATAAAAATCTGACTTGCTCTGTTATTGAGTTGACACCTGTTTTGCTGGTTTGGGCTGAGGTTGAGTTAGTTTTCTTCAGGGTGTCTACCATGGGGCTGTGTTTTGGATTTGTGCTGAACCCAGGTTTGATAGTATAGAGATGTTTGTGCTACTTCTGAGCAGGGCTTGCAAAGATCCAAGGCCTTTCCTGTTTTTCATACTGCCTCCTTGGGAGGGGGCCTGGGGGTGCTTGGGAAGAGAACAGCCAGGACAGGTGTCCCCAACTGACCAAAAGGATATTTCAGACCATGTGATATCATGCTCAGTGTATAAACTGGGGGGAATAGGGAGAGGTTTGAGTGATGGCATTTGCCTTCCAAAGTAACCACTACATGTGATAGGACCCTGCTCTCCTGGGGATGCCCATGGGAAACAAAGAATTCATTCCTTGCTTTGCTTGTGTGCGTGACTTTTGCTTTCCCTATAAAACTACATCAAAACAACAGTTTTCCAGTTTTTAGCCTTTCAATTTTGTCCCTGTTCCCATTGGTGTGGGAGTGAGTGAGCTGCTGCCTGGGGTTAAACCACACCACCTGTCCAGGCTCTTGGTGTATCCCTAAATTTCCCCCTTTACTACCTGCAGTAAATCTGAGTGAGACATAAGGGAATGCAGGACAGACTGCTATCATCTTGTAGAGAATTATCTGTTTTATAGCAATAGAGTTAAAAAAAACCAAGCCCTGAAATAATCCATTTTTTTCTCTTGGAAATGAGGTAAAGTACTGAGCTTCATCAGAGCAGATAAAAATAGGAAAGAATAAATAAGAATTATTTTTAATCAGATGGGTTGTTAATACTTATTTTAGAGCACTAAAATTAAGCTAAGAACTCTACGAAGGAAATATAAGTGTATTGCAAAAAGAAAAAAATATTCTCTCATTCAGTTCTAGAGACTTTAGCTTAATAAAATTTTCATGTGTTCTGGTCTTCTTGGACTCACTGACTAAGAACTCACATAAATAAAATTCTAGAGGGTTAGATTTTAGAGGAATAATCTCTATTCCAGTAAAGAATCCTAGACTAGAATATCCTATGCTACAAAGCAAAGGATAGTTTTTATAAATTCAAATAGCAGCAACTAGGAATTACAATTCTGTAATCCTAAGAGGAGATGGGAGTGCTTTATCCAAATGATCTTTTTCTTGCAAAATCCCACTGAATCTATCATGCACCTTTGTAGTGTCATATCTAACATAAGTAGAAAGTGACTATCTAACTAGGCATGATTTTTATAAATTGCATGTAAAAGAGCAGCTCTTACAAGCCTTTTTAAGTCAGTAGTGCAGCAGTTCTGGCCATGAAGGGTCTTCTAAAGCAGAATTACAATTTTCATTACACTTCATGGGTTAGTGAAGCAACAGAAGGATGATTTTTGCATGCTATTTTTGTAGTGTGTATGCAAAGGAAGAAGTAAGTGGGAAGAAAACACAAATGGACTTAAGCATATTGGTTTGCCAAAGAAAAAAAACCAGACCAAATATGAAACAAGATTTCATTTTTAGAGTAAAAAAAATGAAAATGCAGGTTAGATGAAGATTTCTCTCACACTAAACCTGTGGAGAATAAAGAGGGACAAGCATTCATTCTCTGGCATCTCCCATAATTTTTCTGCTGTTTCCCCTTCAAACATCACGTTATAGCTTTGGGCAAGTCCTCAGTCATTACAGAAAAACGTTGTATCCAAGGCCAGAACAAATGAAGTTTCCAAATTAGCAATTCTAGCCAAGTACTTTGAAGAAGCAGCTGGTGGAGAATGGGGGAGCAGGGAGCAGTAGGGCTGGGAAAGTGAGGCAGGACCTCTTTGGCCATTGAGGTGCACAAGTCTTGCAGGCCCATTCTCCAAATTATGAGATTGATTTACCTATTAAGTGTAGAGAAGTAACACACCCACATTCACACATCCAGGTCAGGAATTAGAGAATCATTCACGTTGGAAAAGACCTATAAGGTCATTGAGAACAACCATTAACCTAACAGCGCCATGCCCACCACTGACCTGTGTCTCTGAGCACAACATTTACAACGCTCTGAAGTTCTTATGTGACTATCACCAAGGAGATCCAACCCTGGCAGCTGCTAGAGCTCCAGGATTCAGCCTCATCCATGCAGTTCTCAGCCTGAAAAGGAGTTTTCCTCCACTGCCTGCTACTGCCACACTAAAGGCAGTGGAAGGCAGATTCCATTAACTCCCAGTGTCCTGGCCAGTTCTGATATTCTGTAGCAGACTTGGTTAGGAAATTTTTCTTTCCATTAAATATTACGTATTAATTTTGAATGTCAATTCCTTTATTTTTTTTTCAATAAATAATACAGCCATACAGATTCACACCAAACAGAAATAGTATGGTACTCCTTTATGTTTCAAGATCTGTGGAAGCCCCACTTCAAATTAGGCATTCCCAAACCCAGCAATCTGAAATGGCTTCCACATTTGTCCTCTGCTGTATATTTAATGGTTTATTCCTCTGTTATTCTGCAGAATTATTCTGAAAGAACTAAGAGATTAATCAGCATGTCATGAATATTGATTTTCAAAGTATACTACCTCATGATTCTACAATAAGCCTAAAAGATTTATTCCTGGCTTTTTCATGAACAGCCATCCTTAACTTAGCTCTAAATAGAAGTTTCATACGTTTGAAATATTGTTACAACTTTGATGTTCTTACCTGCCAGCTGCTTAATAGCCTGAGCCCCTCTGAAACCACAGCTCTGTCATTAAGTGCTAAATAACTGTTTGATGTGTTTGGTTTGGTGTGTCCCTCCACTCCCTCTGCCCATGCTTTGACATTTGTCCTTTTCTTAATCTACAGAGTAAAAGCAAGTCTATTAAGCTGCAACTAAGAAAATATACGTGGGGAAAAAAAATCTCTCATACAGATTACAGAACAGGCCCTGAAAAGAGGAATAAAGATGTTTTTCTTCTGAGACCTGTGAATTTTTTGGATTATATAAAAGTCACTACTAAGTATTTTTGGGGGAGATGTTTATAAAAAGCATGCACAAATATACATCTCATTTTTAATTAACCTAACGTTTTAAAAGATGTCCTGCAGATATAGGTAGGCAAAGTGATACATCTCTGTCATTTTATCAGCTAGATCCTTCAACCAAACTCCCATTCTGTTGCTTGTTGTAAAAGGGGCATGTGTGGCTGTGTTCTGGCTGGATTTTAAAGACCAGAGTAAGAGCAAAAAGTAAATAAATATGCACAATATAAATGTAAGGAGGAACATCCATAAAAAAACCTAAGCTTACTTCCACTATGCTGAACTGCAAAATATGAATCATCTGGTTAGTCTTGAATAGAAAATGCAGTGTAGGACTAAGACTAACTGCAAATGTCAGAACACCACAGATGAAAACATTTTGATAGACCAATAAACACATTTAGGACCTTATGCTCTGGTTAATTTTAGCAATTTTCCTTCAGTCAGAAACAGCACTTGGTTTACAAATATTTAGGAGGTCAACTATGAAGTGTCCTTTCGAAAATTCTGTGTAGAACATTTTAATAATAAACTAAACATTTATCCTAATCTTATTCTAAATAAACACACAAAGACAACATAATCCTCCAGAATTAACCTTCAAATCAAATACAAGTACTCAGTAAAAAAGGAGTAGCTCTTTCTCAGCTCATTTTCCTTGCCTTAGGGTATTATTTAGCAGGTTTTTTAAAATTTAGTTTAGACTCAAAGACACATCCTATTCCAAGCTCTTCTCCATAAAAAAACATAGCAGGGAGTAGCCCCCATTCTTCAGCATAAAAACAGAAGAAGCAGAGATGCATTCCCTAAAAAGCCTAGGTGCCAAAGGTTGTTCCTAATATACCACCACAGATGTCTCCATGCCTGACTTTAGTCATCACTATGAATATTTCTGAATGGAAATAATCATGTTCAAAGGGAACAAGTTCTGAAGCCACTTAAATTGGGAGGAAAACGTGATTAAGTTGGCACAGATTAGGTAGGGTTTTTTCCAGAGTAGGCCAGAAACAAGGTTTCTTAAGTAAGCTCAGAACAAAAGACAAGCATCAAATCGTGGCACCACAAAGATCTTCTAAAATGATTACAAATGTCACCTTTCTTTCCAAACATCGATAAAATAAATTCAGATAAGCCTGAAAATTTTCTCTTTTCTCGACTTCCCATTTCATTTTCGAATTTCGTTGTATTAATACAGCCATGGAGATCCACCTTTCCAAGAAACAGATAATAGAGGCTCAACCAAAATGCCATCTCTCCTCCCATTGCTGCTGAAGCTGGGGGGTGTGTGCGCTTTATCCCATTACCCGAGCAGATGGGGAGGTTATTGCAGTTCTTGGAAGCCTGATTACATAGGTGGCATGCAGGGAAAGCTAATCAGAGGATTCTTTCTGCTAAGTGAATCCTGGCTCATGGCTGACAATAGAGTGAGATCAGCAGCACAGAGATGGACTTCCAGGAACTTGTTCTACTAATAATGACAATCTGTGGCTTGTGCAGAAGGACTGTACTAAAAATACTCAAGAGATTAACTGAAACAGAGGAAATATTAGCTGTGAACTCCATGGCTTTTCTCAATAAGTGTCAAAACCTCAAAGCTATGGAAACATTGTTTTTTGCATTTAATATTTACAACACTGTGATAGTAGCAATGAGATAATTATAGCACTTCTGCTACCAAGGCCATGATTCACCAAAGCCAAGCATCAAGTCATTATTTCTGTCATCCCACTAGAAGGGGTGAGGAGGGCTAAAGGGAAAAGGAGAGTAATGCAGGCTTTTACTTTGAGATACTGTTTACAGAAGCAGAATATTTGTTTCCAGCACAAAGCATTTTGCATCTTGTGCAAGTGAATTACCATGGAGGTTTTACTACCTCCATCGTATTGGGTTTTTTTTCCCCTCCCTACATCTTGTTAATGACCAATCCAAAAGACAAACGCAACAAAAGAAAAGGCACATGAAGGGCTCAGTCAAGATGTCAATTTGTGAAGTGCCCCAGTTTTTCAACTAGGAATACTGCAGGTTCTGTGGAATTATTTAGCTATTTTGTGATGAAAATCCACAGTATAGTTTATCATGTGGTGAAGCTAATCATCCCACATGACATTGCTTTGGGAATTTTTATAGAGCATCATGTAGAAATAGGGGAACCCATTCACCAAACCTCTTCCACGCCTTTCAGAGATACAGCGATTTAGACTAAGCTAAAAACCCCTTAAGGAAAAGAAAAATTCTAAGGTGGTCTGGGATCTCTTATAAAGTACTTTTGCTCAGGATTAATCAAGCAGCATACCAGCAGGATCCTAACTTAAACAGATCCATTCTGTCCATCACAAGTGTCCGAAAAATTAGTCTAAATTCAGCAACAATCTGGAAAAACCAGTTTTTCAGAAAACATTGTCTCCAGTCAACTGGAAGTAAAATCTTCCCTTTAATATTTTCTGAATGCTGGCTCAGAAAACAGATAGGAAAATTTACTGCTTGTAGTCCAAGGTAATCAAGTCTCTCCCCTCTTTTCAACTGTTATACTGCAAAATATAATGTACAGTTATAGGCTGTACGTTATATTTTGCAGTATAACAATTGATACATGAAGAAATTTTTTTAGTGGCATTACTTGCTGGTAAAGTTCCAAAGCAATCACCATTCTGTTTTTAGGCACTGTGAGTCAAGGAAAATGCAAAACAGTTGGGATTGGAGGGGTAAAGTATTTTAAGAGGAGTAACAAGCATGAGCAAGGTTGAAAACAAATTGTGTCTTTTGGTCTAACAAAGTCTAAAGGAAGATGTGTGTAACAACTTTTTTATCTTTTACACTTTAAATTATTAATTAGTGGAGAATAAACATTTCTTCACATCTGATGAAGATAAGGAAAGCAGCAGTGGGTTTAATAACAGCAAGAGACTTTCAGGTGAAGTGTGTAGCACTACAGATGGCTAAGTACTGGAAGAGATTGCCTAGGGAGGCAGCCAAATTTCCATTATTATATTTAGAACAAACTAGATAAACATGCATCAGGAATAACATAGGAAGACCCAATTCTACCTTGGGGCTGAAAGTGAAAAATTACCTCTTCAAAATTTCTCCCTAGTTTATTTTACAGGATTTCTGCTAGAGATTCTTTGCTATCTAGCCTTCTCAGACCCCAGCAAGCTCCCTGCTTGAATACACAACAGGTTTTTGCTGTTATCCAGATGAGAAACTAGCAATTGACTCAGGTCCTGCCATGCTGAGATGCCAGAAGTTTGCTGGCAAGTCAGCACTATTAGTGGAAAAATCCTTTGAGAGCTCTGTGGTAGTACAAGATTTAAAATCTTGAATTTATGGACAGCATTGTCCAATCGTAGGTGTGGAATTGCTGTGTTTACAGCACTTGAATGTTCTTTTTCTCAAAGCACATAAGGCCCATTTCAGGCCACCAATCCTCATTTATACAGCAATTTAATGCAAATCAATTTTATATTAGTAATATATATTCCTATATTCTTATATGTACTCAGCTGGATGGGATTTTGTTAATATTGAGTTGGTTTGTAATCATACAGACAGAAGTAATTGCATCACATAGGAAGGTAGCATTGTGCCACACTGGATCACAAACAGAACTCAATTAGGGCTTGCAAAACATTCCTTACTACTTTTATTACCTTCTCATAGGTATTCTGCACAGAAAATCTAGAATTATTTCAAAACCTGTTTTTATTTTCATAGTTCTTCATTGCCTGAACTAGTAGACAGTTTTCTCAGGGGCAAATTTTAAAAAGCAGTATAAACCTTCCTTAAGAAGCCAGAAGATCACAAATCCCATTGTTCAAGTACAAACTTCATCTCCTCACTTTATAATTAAGTACATAAATCAGTATTAATACATTTTAAAAAGTAATAACCTAAAATATTACTGAAGAGACACTTTTCATGTTTTCCAGCTGTGAAGAGAATGGCCAAATTACACAATTCCAAGTACTTGTGCTGCTTAATGCATTGCTTGAAAAAGCAGTAATAGATAGTAGCTAATTAGGCTGGGGAATGCAAACAATTTTTTTTTAAATCCTGGCCATGATTTTAAATTCTATTGGATGCATTATTGAAAAGACTCAAAGGGGATTAATCCATCCACATATACTCCAAATTCCTGAAAAAAAACAAAAAACTTGGAGGAAGTTGTACTGGTATTTTCATAAAAAAGGGCTAACTCTGAAAAGGAGCCTCACCTCAAGGAAGCCAAACACATGAAAGCTTTGAGTGCTTTAACCTCTGGTTGAAGGAATGTCTGTCTGGAGCTTTAATCTCTAGCAGGAAAATAGACTAAGAAGCAGCTCCCAGTATATTGAAAGTTGTTAATCAAGTCCAAGACAAAAGGTACCAAATTAGAAAAAGTTACAAGAAGGTCTACTCAAAGATGGGCAGAGTATCTACAGATACAGACCAACAAGGATATCTTAAGATATGAACTGTTATGACTCATAAAGGTAGTTACATGAGCTAAAAGAAGTTGTTACTCTGTGGGGTAATTCAGCTTGGATAGAACATTACAGTGTTGTGGCAAACAGTGCTTCCAATACTCCAAAATATCTCACAGCAATCAAACCTGGGCATTTCTACATGGTACAATTTTATGCCATAGAAATGTGTCTTAAATGAACATGAGGCATGTAGCCTAGCAACAGGAAACAAGAGAGGATACTTCTCCTTAGCATGGAAGTTGTAGGAGGACTAATTACACAAAAGAAACCCAAAAAACCACCCAACACGACCAACCTACAGAGGATAAAAGAATAGAACAGACAAAAGAAGAAACTGAGAGCATATTGCCTGTGAAAAAGTCAGAAGTTCAACTGTATTTAGAAGACTGGAATGAGAATTGGAATAGCTTTTCAGTAAGAATGGAGGGGAGCAGACAAAAATATTAGCCATTTTAGAAGACTACTCCAAATGAATAGCTTTAATGCTGACTACATGTCAGCTCACACCTTCACTTGGCTAGGCCAAGCAGTATTGGTTCCCCAAATTACATTATTATGCTTCTTTTTTCTTGACTATTCTTTGAATTCTTAGATGCAGTTTTGAGCTACCTTCCACCTACTTCATACAAAACATAGCCTGAAAGCCCTGCAGGATAATTGAAATTGGAGTGGCCAGACTCCCCAAGTGCTCAGCCTGTGTAAAACTTCCATTATTTTAGGTCAGAAAAATAAAGCAGATCGGCTTAAACAAATTATTTTTGATTCCAGTCTTACTCCTACCTCCCCTTCACTTTGAGAACCAGTGGTTTAACTCCTCCATCACAGAAAGATGTGGTGATAAGGATGAGGAAAGAAAGTTTTGACAAATATCATCACTCCAGATAGAGAGAACACTGTCACCATGATATTTTTTCAAAAATCCCTTTGCCAGGATTTTTCTCCTGAGAAGCTGAGAAGCCTCAGAAAAAAAACGTAAACAAGAATTATCTGATGGCTTGGAATGTGGTCTGGAGGTTGCTTACCAACAGGTGCATCTTTGATTGGTTCCATGTGAATTGTTTTAATTTAAAGACCAATCCCAGTCCATCTGTGTTGGGTTCTCTGGTCAGTCATGGGTTTTTATTATCATTCTTGTCTAGCCTTCTGATGTCTCCTTTCTCTTTCTTTTTAGTATAGTGTTAGTATAGCACTTTTAATATAATATAATATCATAAAATAATAAATCAGCCTTCTGAGAACTTGGAGTCAAATTCTCATCTCTCACCTCATCCTGGGACCCACAACACCACAAGAGAACATCACATTAAACTAAGAAGAAAAATAACAATCTGCCTTCAATTAACATCCCCAGCTTCAGAAACACTGATTTACACTAAGCAGTGTGAATAGATTCTAACTAAAAGGCCTGAAGTTACCAATGGTTTATACCCATACTGTTTTCCCTAAGCTACCGGAAAATTTTTAGTTACGTTCATAAGAAATACTACAAACCAGACACCTCTTAGAAATGGTTAGTTTGTCATCAACACAGAACATGTTAACTTTTTTTTCAGCGAAGCTCATAACTTGTCATTTTAAGATTCAACCATGATATTTCTGTTATAAAAGTATAATTCCATAGCTTTGTGTAACCAAAGCAAACAAACAACTACAACAAAACAAAACACACAAAGCAACAAGAAAAGCCACACAAAACAGTTAGTGCTGAACTTTACAGTGGTAAAAAAGTTTTGTCTGCCATAGTGATGAGTGCATTTTCAGGGCATTTACTAATTTTAATGGAAGTTCATGGTATTTCCTACACTGCAGAATACAACCAAACTGAATGTCACTGCTGAATTTTCTCATCTTTATTTTCACTATGTTAACTGATAAATGTTTATGACAATTTCCACTCGAAAAGAGTCCACAAATAATTAAAGAAGAAATAACTTGCTATTAAAATGTGCTCCTTTCTCAGAGAGTTTTCCCTTCATCTCCTCCATGTTAAAGCTGGCACATCACAAAGTGACAGATGAATTTTATGAGGATTGATTCATGCCAGTCTCTGAAGAGTAATTAAGTTCAATAAAAGCCTGTCAATATCATTTGGTATCAGTTGTCACTTTATATCATGTATAAAAGGTACAGATGCACACAGAGATGGACAAAAACTGCAAGGACACAAAGTGCAATTCAGCTAGGACAGAGAGGTGGTAAATATTAAACACTTACTAGGAGTGAAGGCACTGCCTTAGCTCAAAAACTGGTGTGACCACCCCTAAAGGCCAGTCCTCAGTCAGAAGTCAAAAGCACAAATACTCCCCAAATGAAAGGTTAAAACTCATTACTTTCCTCTCTTCAAAGGACATCCATTCCATGCTCACCCACCTGCAGATCCAAACCTCATAGAGCTTCTTAAGGAATTGGAAGAGGATAAAATAAAACACCTGAAAGGAATAATTGTCCTCTTTTCCCTCAGGTGAGTGTATGGTTTTATGCTTAACATAGGCACCTATACAATGAGAGCCATAAACCCAAATTCACACTCCAAGCTTTAAGCTAGTTATCTCATCTCCTGGATGAAGTGTTTCACATAAAAAACATGCAGATAAAAGAACCCACAGCAACAATCCTTTAAAAACTGTTTTGAAAGCAAGAAGAGCATCTTATTCTGCCAGCAAGCCAGAGATTCTACACAGTTAGAAAGAACATAAACACTTACATCAAGATGAAACAGCGCTGCAAGCCACTGGTAGCAGAACTCCATGTCATTTAATGCCAGCACGAGCACCAAGTAAAGGGAGATAAAACTCAACCTCCAGCCTTTACTCTATAGCACTTGCCCATTAACCAATCCCAGCAAGATGGAGTCAGAGACTTTTCTGGAGAAGGCTGCCTGGGAAAGGGCTCCACCCTTCCCCTGAGTTTTAATTCACACTCTCTGATTAGTACAGCTGTGCCAGAAGCTGAGGACTACGTGGCCTAATAGGGAGCAGCTGCTCTTTCAAGTTTAAATGAGTTAAAATTAATTGAACATAAGAAACTCAAACTGCAAGCAGGAAGGTTCATGCAGGGATGTAAAGAAAAAAGGACATGCTAAGTTTAAAAAAAAAAAAACAAAAAGGCTTTACATGTGGAAACATAGTAGGGCCTCTAGGATACACAGAACTGAACATTTAATAAAATAGTAGGTACTCAAGGATGATTTTAGTGGGGGGTTGTTACATTTGAAGTTTCAGAGCAGGAACAGTGGGTGCTGATAAAGAATAGCTGATAGCTAGGAGACTTTGGGATGCGGCAGGTGATCCAAGTGAAAAACTGAGAGTAGGTTTCAGCTTTTGGAGAAAGGAGTGATGTCTCTGTGAAATAAAGTGGAAGTTGGGTTTTTTCATGGGGTGCTAGATGGCTCAGTCATACTAACTGTCATGACAGACAGAAGTTAAATGTTCTTAAAATCCTGATGTTAAGTGACTAACTCCCTTATGTCCTTTTTTTTCTTTTCTGCCTCAGAACAGATCTTCTGGCCAAATTGTGATTGGGCCCAGATGAACAATCTGAATTAGAATTACTTTATTATGTCTGATATTCATCTCATAATGAACCATTACTCACCATTTTATATTCTCATATTCCTATCAATGATCTAGAAAAGGAAGCTTTATCTACATCCCGTCCATTTCCTTTAGGATGTAGTTCTCAAGCTTTCATTAGCAGATCACTGGAAGCACAGAGAGTAGTTGTTTTCTTAAGGAAATCATTGTTCTGTACATAGTGAGGTTTTTTAGGAGTCATACTTCATAATGACTTTTAGAAGTTTTTAGGTGATTTCATGAGCAATTAATCTGAAATCCCTGTACAGTTTCTTTTTTCCTGTGCTTGGAATAGCAGCTCCACATCTGCTGCTGGTAACTTTAGAGTGATTATTCAGCTTTGACCACAACTTAGAAAAGAGTTGGAAATAAAATAACAGAGGCCAAAGTGAAATGAAAAACAGTGGTTTGGTCTGTGACACTTTCAGCCAACAGGAGAGACTTAATATTAGTAAATGCAAAATGTAGTGGACAGGAAAATGGAAGAATATGTATAGGAAGAGGTGAGCATAATAATTAAAACATGGCAAGGAGATATTATCTTTTCTTTTTTTTTTCTTTTTTTTTTATTTTAATGGCAGGAAGGGCTTAAATCCAATACAGTTTTTCAAAACTTGTTGATTCTTTCAAAGATTCTTCTGCCTGTTATAAAACCTGCAGGTACGAATATCTACATGAAATCTTGATGTCTTCATTAAGGCATTATCTTTTCTAAGAACATTCTGAATTATCATGATCATCATTAGCGTGTTTTATAGCATGTTCATTTTTTTTCCCTCTTCTGAAATGTTAATCAAATATTAAATATACAGTAAATCAATCAAAACATTTTCTTAATTTTAACTTTAATCACAGTGTTGTAGTGTGTAATAGATGAAATACAAAAATACTGAGTCATTGTTGTCAGTCCTTTTAATAATTATAATGTGAAAAACCTTGACGTTTATAGCACTACTAATTTGAGCATAACCTGCAGTTACTTTTAAATTTTTTAACTCATATATTTTATAAAAAATATAACTTTTTAAAAATTAATTTCTACCTCACCAACTTAATAATATATCTGAAAACTTAAGAACTTGTATATTAGAAAGTTTTTCCTAACCACAAAAAATATACTAAAAGACCACTAAATTAAAATGAGCATGCTAGTTCATGAACAGTTTTCCTTAAGGAAGAAACAGATTTAAAAATCAACTTTAAACAAAACTAATTTTAGTTACTCTTCTGGCTGCATTGTTTTAAAATTTTGGTAGAATATTGTAATCATGTTCTTACACTTGAAAAAAAACTTCTACATAAATCAGGCATGAATTTTCTGATATCCAAGTAAACACTCCTCAAAATCCAATGTTCTCATGCATATAAACATTTAGCTGGAGTATGCATAAAGACTCGAATCCAACTTCAATAATATTGCCACAGTTTTGGAAAGTGAAGGTGTGCTTTATGTTAATTTCATGACAACAACATTTATGGCATCAGAAGGAGAGAGCAGATTCTCAGGGACAATAAGTTTTAACTTTCTTTGAAACTGTGGTGAGCTGACCTTGTCTGGCTGGCAGATGCCCACCCAGCCACTCTCTCACTCCCATTCCTCAACAGCACAGGAGGAGAAAATGTGGAAAAGCTTATTGGTGAAGATGTAAACAGGGAGTTTGCTTATGAGTTGTCACCAAAAGCAAAACAGACTTCATTTGGAGGAAATTAATTTAATGTATTACTTATGGGATTAAAAATGAAGTAGCAGAAGTAAACTCAAAACCACATCACCTTACCATTCTCATTTCCTTCTTCCTTGGCTCAGCTTCATTCCTTTGTGGAATCTTCTGTCTCCTCCTCCTCCTCTCCCTGAGTGGTGCAGGGAGATGGGACAAGGAGAGCTGTGATTAATTCATAACACTTTGACTTTGCTGCTCCTTTTTCCTCATATATTTTTCATGCTCCAGCATGGGCCCCCTCCCACTGGAACCAGACCTTCACAAACTGCTCCAAGGTGAGTCCTTGCCACAGGCTGCAGCTCTTCAAGAGCTGCTTCAGCATGGATCCTCTCCAAGGGCTAAATGGATCCTCTCCAAGGGGTAAATTCTATCAGGCAGAGACACCTTCAGAATGCTTCCTCCACAGGCTGCATTTCTACCAGAAAACCAGCTCCTGTGGGGGCCTTGCCTTCTGCCAGGAGCTTGCTGGTCCTCCATGGGCTCCACTGGTTACAGGGAATAACTGCTCTGTCATGAGGTTCTCAAAGGCTGCATGGACATCTGCAGCACCTCCTGGCCCTGCTCATTCTCTCACCACAGAGCTCAGAGAGCTGTTTGTCACATTTTCCCCTCAGTTCTCACTGATGGACAGCACTTTGTCCTTCCTCACCATTTGCCCTGTCTACATCACTTTGCCCCACTGTTGTGGCTGCGGGACTCAGCTGTTCCCTGGGGTGGCTCTGGAGCCCTGTGTGTCTGGGGCACAGAGAGCATTTCACTCTGCATTGCTTGAACACACAGCACTCTGAGCCTTAACTTTCAGGATTTTAATAGGCTAGTTGAATGTCATCAAATTAGACAGTTTCCTGGTCATATGAAAAATTATAAAACAATTTTGCCACTCTATTTTTATCATATTGGTTTCTGTCCATGCTCATTTCAGCATAAAAGTGCTTCCTTTGTGCTACACTTTGACTCCAAATTACCATCCAGCTTCAGCTAAGGAATTGGAAATCAATTCCTAAAATATTATATTGATGGGACAAATAAATGATAGACAATTCACAACAAGCAAGCTGAAAACTTTTGGAAAGAAAATCAACATAAATATTTGTGTACATAGCAATGGGAAATAAGCTACATTCTAGGCTTCCTGAATTATACCCAGATTCTTGTTTCAGAGCACAGAATTATTCGTACAGAGAATATTTATTTTATTCCTACAATGTGGATCAAGTTGTATAAAAATGTGTGATAACCTTGATTCAGATACCTGATAAGTAGTTAGCACAAAATATAGATCTAAGAAAATCCTATGTGAATGTTTGTTATCTCTTATGGCTTGGATCTGCTAATATGCTGAAATACAGAGTGTGTTGGAAGACAGTAAGCAAAAAAAGAATTGTTTGTTGAACATGCTGATAGCATGATGAATAGATTAGTTATTAATACTAAAAAGCATCATTCGTAGGATATGAACAAAGCTCCCAAAAGGTAGAGGTGGAAGGAAAATAATTTTTCTGTTGTATCTGTATTAAACTTTTCTATTCTTTAGATATTTTTTTTTTCATAGCGTAAGAAAGACAATGGGAAATAACTCTATTAATGATCTGCTGAAAACACCAGAGTAAATGCTACCCCTAGGTTTTGCTTATTCCCAGATATCCAGGCTGCAGAGGACAAGTTAATGTACACAATAATATAATTGACTGGATCTTGAGAACTGAGAACTTTATCTAGAGACAGAATTGTAGCTCCCCAAAGTTTATATCTGATGGGCCAAACAATGAAAGTACTGAGTGCGTGGTAAATAAAAATCTGGAAAGGGAATTATGTATCAAAAATTATGTACCTGAAAAATTTCATACCTATAATTAATTTTTTCTTACCTGAAAAATAGATTTTGAAATAACAGAATGAGAAAAAAAAAAAAAAACCAAACTGTTTCCTTTTGTAAAAACTAATGGAGGCAAAAAATCTTAGTCATAAATATGAAGTTTGACCTGGTCTGTACAAGCCCTTTTTTTCTCAGAAATGAAAAAACACTTAGAATGAAAGGTTTCCACAGCCAATTGGCTAATTCAGGTGATCTGAAGAGTTCCTAAAATGCAGTTTGCATTTCTTCATACTTCAGTGTCTCATCATTTGTCAGTGAACACAATGAGGAGAGAGCAAAAGGCAGGCGAGGCAGCAGACGTGACAATGCGCTCTGCAGAGGAACGGAGGGGTACAATTAGGTGGGATCCAGAGGCTGTTAGTAGAGGCAGCAAGGCAAATTAGTAGTGTGAAAAGGTGATCTATTATTCCTTAGTGAACAGTGCTGCAATTATTTTCTCTCTCTGTATGGCAGGTCTTCTCCCCCGCCCCTCCCGGCTTTTTAATTTTGCCATGGCATTAACTGAGTGAAAGCTCTGTCAGGGTTGCACCTAGTATGGCTGGTGAACTTCTGTCTTATATTTCATAGACAGAAATTATTTGTGGAGACTTGGAGGTGTTTACAATCAGTGGGTCTTTTTAGCAGAGCAGTAGGAGGTGCTGCCCCACCAGGTCACTGAAGTCAGAAAGATTCTATAGGTCACACAAAGTTTGCATGTATTTCTCTTTTCCTATACAGACAAAGCTTGTGGGCAGAAAAAACATGAAAAACCTTTTTGGTCCATTAGCCCTACAATTTAGAAATAGGGTGGAAATAAAAGGGTACTCATCAGTAGGTTATCCTTTTATTTTGCCATAAAGTTCAGTGCTTTGTGACTTTTCATGTGACAATGTAAATCACTTAGGAAATGCATGTTTCTAAAACAACTGCATGTTGCAATAAAAATAGCAATATGCATTAGGGGGTAGCAGGGAAAAAAGAAAGGTGGGAAGTAAATTTTTTACTATCTTTAGATGGAAAATGCAAGTCACTGCAAGATGGCAAAATTAATGGGTTCCATTTAACTTGAGATAGCTGAGTGAGCCTGCTGCCTGATAGCCATTAGGGAGTCTGGGCTGGAAATTCTTAGCTGGAGAAAACCATCTGGTAAGCACCATACAAACAAAACTGAATGCCTTGGAGCATGTAGGCAATAGAAAGCAAGAGGCAAAACTAGAGTTTGGGAAAGAGATAGCATTTCAAGCTGAGTTATTCAGACTGAGTGATTCATTTCCACACACACTTCATCCCTGTAGAAACACCAGCACAGCCTTTCCTCAGGAATTTCTGGATAAAGGAAAAGGAGGGTACATCCCATGTTCTGTAATCGTACTGAGAAATGCAGTTCTCTGTGAATAACTTAGGGAATAAGACACTCAGTGGGAATCAGAGCAATGGACCTGAAACTGAATGCATCTCTTAAACCTTGATATCAGAAGGAATATCAAAATATCAGATATGTTTATCAAACATTTCTAATCAGAAAAGTATCTTACTTTGAGAGAATTTCTATAATCTTCAGTGGGTTACCCATGATAATGACGATGAAAATAATAAAAATTATGGTTTATTTGGATTTATTTTTTCACTGATATATTGAAGGGATGGGGTAAGATCCCATTATCAAGTTGCACACCCATATGTGTATTATCTTGGTTCAGTATCTGTATTTCTTAAGGGATTGTCACATGTAGAGCTTGAGGATTATAAGAATAAATCCCCAAAAACTGGAGAAAAGAAAGAGAGAACAATTTCCTATGATTAGATTATTTGTTTTATTTGTTTTGGGGATTTTGGTTGGCTTATTTTTTTTCTGTGATAAGACTTTTCCAGGAAATTGAGGTAATACTCTCGAAATCATGACAGACTAAAACTGACGAAGTCTTTCTGAAAGGATTTAGACATAAAATAAATAGTTCTATATCTGTTATTTGGTTTCTAAATTTAAAAATTTGCCCAACCAATATTCAGTTCTATAATGCTTTAAACATTCTTTTGTGACATCATACAAATCAAATGTTGAGTAAAAAGAGTTCTACTCAAAATCTTTTTTGGACAAAAGATACCATATACATGGCAATCATGATTTACTGTTATTCCAATTTACATTTTAACAGTCTAATGGTCCAAATAATTAACTAATATTTTAAAAAACCCTCTTTGGTAATAAAACTGGCATGCAAAACTTCCTCATATTTACCTTTTTTTTTTTTTTTTTTGTGCTAAACCTGTTGTTCTTTGGAAAAGCTTCACTCTTGCTCAATGACATTGGGAAAGGCAGGAGCACAGGACAGTCCATCAGCAGCATGCAGAGCTCCTTACTAGAAGGAATACCATGTCCATACTGGCAGTTTCTCCAAAAGGGAAGGGAAATACATATTAGACCTACTTATTTCAAGACAGAAAACATGGAATCACTTAGGCCTTTCAAAAAGAATAATTGAGTAAGCCAATTTTCTAATACTTGTTCAGCCAAAATATATTTACTGGGTTATGTTTAGGATGTCACAGTAAAGTGAAGACACACTGAGGCAAGAGGCAGAATTCCCTTTTGATCCACTCCATGCTCATTAAAATTGGCTTTCCAGCACACCATGATTTGCAAATTTTTTTGAATGCTATTTACTCCATCTTCCAGATCAGGCCCGAATGCATTGAATACATTGAATTTTAATGCAAATGGTTTGAGTATCCATCTACACTTCACCCCACATTAAAGGTCACTTTATTCATTGTCTTTCATCTAGATTTTCCTCCATGTAATAGCAATCACATCCAAGTGAATGTGGATTTTTTTTTTGTAAGATTTTCAAAGGCATGATCATACTTTACTAAAATGCAAATATATCTGCTTCATATCCTTCATCCACTAATTTTGTAAGTCTATCAAAAAAGCAATCAAATTTGAGTGGCATGACATGGTTTTTTTCTTTTCTTTTTGTTTATACTCCTACTGATTTTAAAAAATTAATGGTTTTCAATATAGCACAAAGATAATTCAATATAATGAAATGAGTACCCTATGATTGTGAAATACAGAATAAATAGAAAATGTAAGAATTGGAACTTCATTTTAAAGTTGTGGTTGGCATTGAAATATTTCATTATAATCTATATATTTCAGGAAAGCAAATTAAATAATGCCATGTATAAAGATATTACCAAATAACAAAGAAGCAATGAGCTGGTGGATGCATTTTTTTCTCATGGTAGGTTTCATCTCCCTCTCTAAGCCTGTGGATCTAAATTCTTTTGAACAAAAATTATTCTGGCACTGTCATATGACACATGGAGGTGTTCAAGGGCAGACTGGATGGGGCTCTGAGCAGCCTGGTTTAGTGTAAGGTGGAAAGGTGTCCCTGCCCACGGCAGAGAGGTTGGAATAAGCCGATATATAAGAACTCGGATGCATGGAATATTCTGAGTTGGACTCATCTCACCCTTCCATGATTCTATGAGAAATGAAAGCATTGTCCAGGCAAAATGAAGATGATTTATCCATTTTTAAGGTTTTTTAATATATATTTAGTTACCCTTGGCTGCTTGGCATCACAATGGTTTTAAAGTCGGGAGCGACCATAAAGCAGGCCACAGACTTTTTCAAAAGATCTTTCTGAGAATTAATGATTCTTCTCTCCATGTAGTGATGACACAAAGTTCAGTAACTTGCAGGTAAACTAAAGTGTGTCTTTTCAATGCATATGTGAATTTAATTGTAAACCAACAGATTAATTGCTCCCTTAGTAAGTTGCCTCAGTGGAATATAACCCTCATTTCATACACCTGAATATTATCTCAAATTTGATTGTTTTCAAACTTCAGTTTTTCAACTGTGTGTCTGTGTTTTTACTCTCAGTTTATGTAGCTTCCACTGGTCAAGATCTTATTCCATGGTGGATATCTTCAATGCACAATCAAATCCTTCCTTAACCTTCTCTGCACAAAGCAGAAACTACTGAAGTCTTTCAGCATGAGGTAAATATTCCAAACCTTGCCTGCAGTTCTTTTGAGCATTTTCCTATAACTGGCAGTGTTTTTAACTTAATGAACTAATTGCCTGCCATAGATATTCCTGACCAGGTACTGAAGTCTGGGGAGGAGGTTAAAACAATTATAGGATTAGGTAATATCATTGTGTGAAGCTGTGACTGCATGAGCTGCTTCAGAGGGCTCCTAGTTGCTGTTACATACCCTGCAGCATCCAAAACATGAATGAGAATGCTCTTAGGGTATTTCTTGTCCTTGTGAGGACTCATGTGAGACCTCACAGGGGACCCCAAGCTGCAAAAAGGTCTTTGGGTTTATCTTTTGATTGACTGAAGAAGAAAAGACTGGTTGGAAGACAGAAACTGTGTAGGAGATGAAATGGAAAAAAAGTATTAGTAATTTGCAGTTGTCATCCGTAGCAATGAGATGAGCTGACAGTGCCAGGGCAGCAGCTGATCTCTCCTTTCATTGATGAGGAGTAACAGAGCCGCTTAAATGCCAGGCATAAACAAAGTATCAGCACTACCTCAGTGTCTTCTGCCTCAACTGCAGGCTCAGCTCAGCATCTCTCCATTGGTTGCATTTCATGACTGTCAAAAAACAGGAAATGAGTGACATAATTGTTGCATATTCTGACCTTTCTGTAGTAATTCAATGTGTGGAATAATAATTCTCTTCATAAGTCTTATATAACAATAATTCTCTAAACAACTCTTCATAATGGAGTTTGACTGCAATTTTCTACTTTGGATTGAATTTTGAGGTCTGTTGAGGTAAAGGTCCTTAGTGGATCAGGCTGTAAGGAAGGTGTAGACAGAGCTGTTGTTGCTCCCAGCTTGCAAAGGACATCCTATGAAAGATTGAATACTGCAGTTTGATTTTTATTTATGTATTTTCTTTACAAGGAAAGCCACTTACCTGAATTGTTGAATAGTACATGTAATATTTACTAAGAATGTACCAGAAGAAAGAAATCAGACTGGAAAAAACAGAGAAGCTTAGCTGCAAAATCCAATGTAAGTTATTTAATGACCTCAGGAGTCTCAAGTAAATCCCTTTTATTTGAAAATATCTAAATAAAGCTTCTACATATACATCTTGGTTTATTTTTGATTTTGTTTTTTAACAGATTGTAGAATAGGACATGTTTCAAATTGAGATAAAGCACTCCTTTTCTGGATTTTGGTTAGAAAATCTGTTCCAGCATGGATGGAGGACAACTGTTCAATTGCTGCAGCTAACCACAAACTCGAGCATTAATCAAAGTATTCTTCTGAGCCAAAACAAGAAGCTGGATTCATGTAACACTGGAAGTTGGACAATTAAATGACTTTGAGACCCCTTCCAACCTAAATTATTATTATTATTAAATAAGACATACTGCAGACATTAAATAAGACATTTAACACTAGCTAGTCTGGGAAAGTGTACTCATAGATGTAGACACAGTTACTTGCTTTACATTTTGAAATACTGGAAATTCAAATTACAATACAGAGGGTAATTTTAATTTCAAAATAAATTCTGAATTTGTGATCCCAAATTTAGAAATAGAAATGTATAGAAAACTGGATTGACTCAAATATTATATGTGAGGGATTAAGTTTTATTTTCCTATGTAAAATAAATCCAGAAAGCTCTGTAACTTCATATCAAACCACTGCGTCAAAGAAAAAAGCCTTCAAGAAAACAGTGATGACATTTACATTTACTTATCCCATACATTCCTCATATGAGATTCAGAGTCTTCCCCCTTCCTTTAAACCAAATCAAAGTAAAATGAGAGCTGAAGTCTCAAAAGCTCACTGATTTTTCACCAAATTAAAGAAGATGGTAGAGAGTAATCTCTTAATTGTTATAAGATTCTTAATTGACCAATCGAGCAAGGGTGTTCCCTTATTTGTTCATTAGCCAAGAACTTTGAAGGAGCAAAGAGCTTGGGCAGTAGCACTGTTGGGAACATCAGCTTGGCTCTGCTCCAATAGATAGGATGTCCATGATTATCTAATCCAATGACCCCACCAAAAAATGAAAATAAATTTCTAAACTAAACTTTCACCCTAAACTTCTTCTTAAAGAATTTTGGATTTTGTTAATTGACAGCAGGTAACTGCAAATTTTAGATGAGTAGGTCTTCCTTAGGACAACAGAACATTAATAAAGATGTAATGCAGCTCATTAGACAGCTAAGGTTGTTTCTTTGTGTTGACATGATAATTGAAAACACAACAGCTGGGCTACCAAAAATTCTCTCTGTTCTGCTGCTGAGCCCCTCTACCCTCTCTAACTGGGTTTTTTCTGTTCAGTTTGGACAGGAGAGTCTGCTCTAATGTTTTACAGTGTAGACCAATCCATAGGGTTCAGTGTCTGCATCAAAAGAAACCAAAGCAATGAAATCCCTTTTCTTCAGAGCAAAGAGTGAAGAAAAACAAAATGAAAACACACACTATCTTTCAGAAGCTTGTCTCTCCCTTAACAGTATTATTTTTTGGTAAGATAGCACTTTGGTCTATTTATCCTAATGTTTTCAAATATTGACCATTGTCAAGGAATCCGAGCTGTGCTGTATTTTAATTTTGAAAAAAAAAAAAGTTTATAATTTTAAGGAACATGAAGTAACAGAGTATTATATATAAAAGTAACAGAGTATTATATATAAATACCAAGTAGAAAACATAGAAAGGAATATTGAAATACTAAATCACTTTAAGTATTTTGCAACCCTGCTTTTAGCTGAAATCTTAAACTTATCTTGATTTTTAAATAATTTAGTATTTAAGATTAATGATAAATAGCCATTTTCAATCTATAAATAGAATATTTCCTGAATACAAAATAGTGACAGGAGCCAAAGAGAGAATCTGAATTTGTATGGAAACCCCAGTGGCAAGTGGAATTCAGTTCCCTATGTATACAGTTAGGTAAAAAAAAAAAAAAATTAAATTACATCATGTTATTCTAGACTGCAAAGCAATAATGAAGAACATGAAACTCAGATAGTCTTGTATATACCTGAAGAGTTATAAATATGTTCAAATTTAACTCTCAGCTGGATATTAATTAACAATTCTGTTTTTTTCTTTGTACAGACAGCAGTGTTTCTGTACACTCCACCTTCAAGCAAGTACTTGTTCAACCAGCGCTGTACATTTCTCATCAAAGAAACAAGTTTATTTTCAAAGTATTGGCACACTGTATTTTGAGACCTTTGAAAATCCTTGCTATACTGAAGGTTGCTGAGCACAAACACAGAACCCTTGAAAATCCAGCTGTAATTTTGAGTACTGAACCTTTGAAAAATCAATCAATGTTCCTTTCTAAAAATATAGGTCTAAATAATCTATACACTTAATAAAAAACAACCAACCAAAAAAACAAAAACAAACACCAAAACCCACAGAAGAACAACCACCCTGCATATTAAATATGCATTCATTAGTTACTTCAAATGTGAAAAGCAGCAGTGACTCCTTTCTCATGTTAAAACTGGGAAATTTTATACTGGAAGTAAGAAGGACAGGTGGTAAAATGTAATGGAGTAAAATAAATGCTAAAGCTATTCTAGTCACTAATTAACCTTGTCTCACTTGATAACAAGCTCAAGAACATTTCCTGCTTTCCTGTACACATACATATCAGAATTACACTGCAGAGAGTTTGAATGGGTTTGGACTAATTTTTCAAATTCATTATGTTCCAGACTTAAAGGTCTTTTCTTGCAAAATAGAATGAAATAATGTCAAATTAGGGGTTATATTTCCTTCCTAGCAGGAATGCCATGTGCCTTGGCTAGTCCAAGATGTACCACATGAATGCCATGGTTTGAACATTTCCTTCAGTATATATTTCTGCCTAGCAAACATGAAAAATAAAAATCCCTTTTCCAAAGCAGCTATTAAACTGCTTTTCTTCAAACACATCACAAAGAGATGGTGATAAGACATGTCTTAGTAGTCCTGCCCATCTCCCCCTAAATTTAAATATATATGACAGTACAGAATTGACTTGTGTTGAACTAAAAATTACCTTGCTACAATTAAAATTTAGCTGTCATGTATACCCCAAAGAAGCTGGAGGATTTGAGGCATTGAACAAAGTTATACAAAACCTTGCTTCAAATTCTATCCTTAAACTTCTCAGGAGCAAGTTATAATTTGCCAAAATTATTTTTAATTAAAGAAATTTACAAATTAACTCCTGTAGTTATTACAAGCTCTGTAAATTGTTTAGAAGCTTTAATTATGAACATTTAATATTCAAAATTCAAGCTGAATTGTGATTAAATGTAGTCCTATTTCTGCTTCTCTGCAGGATGAAAATAGCACTTGGAATGAATGATCTCAGAGTATTAAAAATACACGTTTAACAGTTAAAAAGTGTGAAACTGCCTAATATTTACCTTAAGTTCAGTTTCTTCTTGTTTAACATCTTACAGCTAAGAAATACTGCTGACAGATGGCAAAAGCTTTAGAAACTTGGAAAGAACTGAAAAGAGTTCCATAAGAAGTGCAGGTGAAGGTGAGAGATTTAAAGACTGAAAATTAAATACATAGAGGGGTGTGTGTGCACAAGTTTGACTGCTTTACATATTTGTGTTTCTATAAATCTTTACATAAAACACATAGCTGCAGACACAAATTTGGTCAGGTATTAGCTCTGTACTCTTTAAGCTATTTTTTTTTACTGTTAAATAAGTGCTTTGAGGCCCTAAGCACTTTCATATTTTCATAATTTTAATTTTGTTTGACACAGATGTGTCTCACGTTAGTGGCACAAGGATTAGCTGCTTCTCTCTCACCAGTTCCTGTGATGGAGTTTGTGTAGTGAGAAAGTACCTGCTCAGTACTACCTCTTGAAAATGTATATAAATATCTCCTGAAAATCTAAATAAATAAATATATAATTTATATATATATATATACTCAACAACTTTTCAACTTTTCTAAAGTTCACCAAGGGAGTACAATCAGACTTTTCTCTTAAAAAAAACCCAAAACAACAAAACCCAGACTACAGACTATTGAAGCCAGTAATACTCTATAGCAAAATTTAATTCATTTATTTCCCTCCGTGTGTATGAATCAAGACAGTACAGTTCACCAAGGAATGTCCAATTACACAGGCACCTTTACCCTCTTTGAGTGTCTATTCTAGAAAAAGACTAGGAGACAGGCAGAAAAAGGAAAACTTAATACTGTCTCATTCATGATAGTCTTCTATACTCCATTTCCCAACTAATTAACCTTTTGCTGCAGAAAAGTTCTGTGTTAAGAAGCACAGCATAACAATCAAACAACTCATCATTATTGAAAGACTGGTTCTAATTTAAAATATTTCCACTCTTCAGAAAAACCACTAAATTCCATAAAAATCTTCTATTCTCTCATCCCCTATAAAATCATACACGTATGCAGAATCTAAACTTAGATTTTTTTTCATTTTTTCTGTTTCCAGTTGTTAACGTCAAAAATGTTTGTCTCTCAGCAATACAGAGAAACAGCATTTTTCAAATGAAAACTTGCAAATAATATATGTAGGGTGTTTCTTATGTTAAGACTTGTCATATGTTAAACTATGCATGACCTGCACTAAAAAGAAATAGTACTCAAAATGTACAGAAGGCACATGTACACACATGGGGTCTCCCTTTCCACAGGCACCCACATACCTTGTTTATATATGAATGCACATATGGGTGTGTGTATATTTATATATATATTTTTTTTTTTACAAATATGCATCCCTTCTTTGTGCATGAGAGCAAACAATACATATAAAATGTGATGTGCAGTGCTCTTTATTGACTGAACAAAGTGAAGGGGGTGAAGTTTCTTCATCTCTCTCAGCCACAGACTGCCCAGAAGTGTTTGTTCATGGCCATCATCTCTGCCTTAGCAGAACACCAGGGCATTTGACTCCAAATATGTTCTAATTTAAAGAACATATAAGACAAGACACTCTCAGAATTCGCCCCTCCTCAACATACTTCAAAAGCAGCCACTCATACGAGAGAAATATCTCCTCAGTGAGATGCTTTACTGCTGCTTTAATTTACCTGGCAATCTATTTTGATGACTTCCTTAGTGACAGATATTCAAAAACTCCTCAATATGAACATACTTAATTTAAAATCAGTGAGCTAAAAACCTATAAAATGCATAATTTTAATAGTTTGAAAATCATAGTCACTATTATACAGGAAGTTGCTATAACCAGACATGATTATTAAATGGATAACACGTTATGGTTGAAAGATTCCAACAGCCCCATTATGCCGAAAACATTTCTAGAAATAGATCTTTTTTTTTTCCCTACATACCTGCATTTTTAGAAATGATATTTCTTTTCCACATTTCAAATGTTACCTCTAACAGACAAGTGTATTTATGTGCAAATTTCAAAATGATTGAAATTGCCACTTCACAGCCAGAGAACCCTATTAGTGGCAAGTACTTCAACAGCTTGTTCCCAATATATATATATTTTTTTTTTGCTATTCTCCCAAAGCCCAGCTCCCGGGTGCATCCCACTGCACATTTCCCTGCTGTGAAGGGCACAACCTGCACACCACCAGTTTGTATACAAAGGAAGTCAAATTAGAGTAGCTGAAACTGTTATTATGCAATACATTTATCATCATCTGTAGATACTTCCTCAACTCCTGCTAAAGTCACAACAAGGACTTTCCTGACTTTGAGAGCGGAATCAGGTCTGCAATTGCCTCCAGGCTGTAAAGACATGCACAGTTTTATAAGGAGGGACAGTTTTAAACACATTTTTCTCTAGAAAATCCCTTTCCTTATGCAAGGGCTTGGACCTATCATGAGACATTACGAGGCAGAAAAGCTTGGAGATCAGAGCAGGCACATGAAAGATGCAGAAGAATCATGGCTGTCAGACACAGAGTGAAGCTGGATTGACCATTCTATCCATGACAGATATGCCAGAAAAGGAAAAAAAAAAAAAAAAGAAAAAAAGGCAGGAATTCTCTAGTCCTTGTGCTGTACCAGGGTACAGTGACATTGATACTGTCACAGTTCACCATGTTCCTCTGCTTAAGCCATCTAAGAGGTCATGTATTCAGTAAAAACTCCTTGATAATTCATTTTGTTCCATGCCACTGCCAAGGAATCTGCTGTAAATTCTACTTTGTGGTGATCCTGTGGTTTTTTTTCTTTTTTTTTTTTTTACTTTATGAGCTACATTCAGCATCCTGTTCAGCATCCTGGAAGGTATGAACCCTATAGTTTGAAGACAGGGTACATGTATATTCCATCCTGCAAGAAGTGTAGCTCCCTGAGTATCTAATGAAACCAGGAGGGACTTAAGCATCCTTCAGGATATAGCTCTGTCATTTCTTACTGAAAAAAATGAGATATAAAATGACTGTAAGGAAATAATTTATGCTATTCCTCTAGAAATCTCTGTAAGGATACTGAGGGAATATACAGACCACAGAATCTGAGTTGGCTACACTGAAACTCCATAAATGAAAGATTTTGCACCAGTACAGTCAATTGCCAGGTATTATTATAAAGTTTTTTTTTTTTTTTAATAACTGATGCTTGCTATTTTTTTAATAACTCATGCTTAATGAATATCAATGAGGAGAACATGTTTCTTCTTTTATTTGAGGCCTCTGAGATCTAGTTTGGAAAGACATCAAAAGGGTAAGTTTTACTTTAAAAAATATTAAAAAAGGAGAGATTAGCTTCTAAATTATTGTGTTCTACCTTCCTTTAATTGATTCTCTTCTTCAGACTTGTTTGAAGTTTGACATGAGAGTCCCAGTGGAAACACAACCATGGATTAAGCACCAGTTTGACCTATGAGCAACTGCACAATATCTTCACTTATCTTGAAATACATATGTAAGGCTTAAAATTCTGATAATAAAGGAAAAAAATAAATATAGTGGGTGTCATGAAAAAAGCAAATTCATTAATGAACAACTAAAATTATAATGTGAAGTGCATGAGTGTATATAGACTAATGTTTCTCTTGGCAGGAAGGATTTGCCCAGATAAACGTGGTCAAATGTAGTTGGCTTTCTTGTTGCCCTTAGGAGGAAACACGCTCAACAATGTCAAAGGATTCCAAATTAACTTTCAAAGTACAGTGGTCTTGCAAATATTATATTCAACATTAATTGCAAACTTAACTTGTCTTTTATTAGAATTTTTTGTGTGTTTGTCAAGACAGTTTGGAAAGCATATCCAAAATGGTATTTCTGAAAATATTAAACTTAAACAGAAAAGTTGGCTTCTTTCAACCTACAATAAAATTGGTTTTATATCTTAGATAAGTTTGAAGCAGTGTTCACACAGTACCTAGCTGTTCATTAATAAATGACTTAGAAATTTCTGAATACCTTTTTTGAGGGGATTTTCATACCAGTTCCCCTTGAACTTAAAAAAAAAATTAAAAACCCAAAACCCAAAACAAACAAACAAAAAAAACCCCATTATAAAAACCAAAAAACCAAAAAACCAACAACAACAACAAAACAAAAAACAAAACAAAACAAACAAACAAAAAAAATACAAAAACAAAAACCCAAACCAAAGAAATGAAAGCAAAAGTCAACCAAAAAATGACACTCACATAATCAATTAATTCTATTCAAACTACATAAAGTTATTAGTTCTGTTATGGGTTAGGTCCAAGTGTGACCTAAAATTTCTGGATAATATATTTGTCTTCTGGATAATATATTTGTCTTCTCCCTTCCTTAAAGGATGGAGTGCATCTCCTCTAGCAGGTGAATTTTCTTATTATAAAATGCAGTGTGAACTTGTGGTTCCTCGAGATTCCTCAGAGGAAACACAAGATCTGATTCAGCTTTCTGTCACATTTAGGTAAGCACTGAAAAGAATTCAAAAATCATAAACAGAAAAGCCATTTTCCTTCTTGTGTTCTTTTCTCCCTGAATTTATGTTTTACATCATCTTCTGGGAGACAAATGACTTATGTGAACTGATGATGAGAGAAAGAGCCAATTACTTCCATGAACTGGACTGAACCTTTAGCCATCACTAGAGAAATGCACTTGAGCTATTCCTTAACGATGTCCAAAAGAACACTGTCATAGCACTGCTAAAACAAGTACACCCAGATAGTAAAATATCTTTCTAATTAAGGTAGAATTGAAGAAAAACAATAAAAACAGAAGAGATGTAGAAAAAGAAACTGTGAGAAGGTCAGGAGTTAGTGCTTCAAAGTCAGTTTTCCACAGAAGTGCTAAATAACATTAACACAGAAGAGGCAGGCAAATGGAAAGGAGAAATCAAAAATAGATTCAATTCTTAAACAACATTTAGAAAATAGGTGTTTTTCTTCCCTACAGCTTCTGGGATTGTTTGCCACTTCCAAATTCTATGGTAACTTAGAGCTCTGTATAAGTATTAATGTTTAGGAAGATTACAGCTCTCTCTCAGAGACTTGGTTATATAATTATATAAACTGCAAATATGCAGTTCTCCTTGTACTGTGTATTTGTGGAATTAAAATATCAGCCTGTGTTCAGTTCAGGCTTCAGAGACAAAATTCACCCTGTGCTGTATCTATATTTGAAGACAGCTCACGGAACCAGTCAGCTTTGGCAGTGCCTTACAAATGCCTGGATCTCTCTCCCCTGATGCATTTCCCCTTGGTGCATTTCCTTGGGAATCCAGTGCCACAGAGACAGCAAGAGCAAGGAGTGTGGGGACACAGAGAAAAAGGTGCAAAGAAGAGCCCCTGGAAAAGCCTGCAAGCCCAAAACTCAGCAAGCAAACTCCTCTATCATGCCCTTGGGCCTTTGATGGATGATTAATAGTAGTGGAAAATTCTAAATAAATCTGACTGTATAAGACTTCATGAAAGTTACATACTTTGAAAGTGTTCACAATTTGCAGAAGGTCAGATCCTTCTAATTATATCTTGTCTCCAAACGTTCCTAAAATCTTCTGTCAAAATGCTTGCATTTTTTTTTCCTTGCTTGTTTATTCATCTGTTTAGAATAGGTAATCATCTAGAAAGCATTTTTCATGTTGTGAATTTCAGCCAACAGCCTCCCAAGAAATTGCTTTGAGTCATAGAAAGGTCATTTATGGGAGTACAGAAATATAAATTAGTAAGGAAATTACTGGACTTTATATTTACTGTAATATTGACTTTTAGCATGTACTTTAAGTTTGAAAGAATTTTGTGCATAGAGATGTACTAAAATCATATGTTCTGATAGTTACTTTTAAACTCCAACATGCATCTTACTGATCAGGACTCCAAATTAATTAATTGTAGATACAGTAATAGTTGTCCACAGGTCTACGTGCAAATCCAACCCATATTTTACTACCTCAGTTTTGAAGGTCAATATAGGTCTTATTTAATTGAAAAGATGAGTAAAAATGAATGAAATCATTAGAAATGTATTTAACTTTCAAGTCTAGCATCCAATTTGCAATGACTTCATCAAAAAATTTAGAACCCAAAATAAAAATAAAAGGAATTTGGTAGGATTATATTGCATTCAGATCTGGCCCAATGTATGGACTTATCCTATAGCTACTCCCTTTTCCAGACTGATGGGATATTTTGACACTTTCCTTTACAAATAGGTAGCTTGAATTATAAAGTCCTATGCCCAACAGTTCTGAATTAAATTTGGTTTAAAAATGGTTTAGTAAACTTCCAGTCCAACTGAGCCATGGAGAGATTGAACTGTATACCTATATATTTAATTAGACTTTTCATCCATTAGGAATATGAAGAACATGTGTGAAATAACTGCAAATTCTCTAGTGAAGCCAGCAAATAATCTAGGACAAAGTCATGTCAGCTATTAATGAGAGAAACAGTCCTGTCAGGGCTCTTTTGCCTCCAGGGAAACAGAATGCTAACTTATTACCTATTCTTCCTCCGAATAGTTATCAAGTTTAAATTTCTCTTACCTCAATGAAATCACATTGAGTTCATTATAATCTAATTTCCTGATCCAGAACCACTTAACTTATTCTTAAATGAATGCTGGTACCATGCATATACTTAATCGTGTCTACATTTTTCTTTTATGGGAAAACCAAATGATGATCTGGCATTGTAAGCTGCATATCAAATGCAAATCCTCCATATGACATTGCTTTCTCTCTACTACATTGTTTTGAACAACAGGATTTTCATACCTACTTAAGTAGAATTTTGTTATTGCTGAAACGCAGGGGTTCATGCTTTCCTCCACATGCATTATGCTATGTATACCTCTCAACAGCTTTTTCACAGAGTTCTCCAGGCTTCACAAAATCTCAACACCTAAATCTTTGATGAATGCATCACCAAATAGATTGAAAAGGAAATGATATGCTGATGTGGATTGCAAAGTCATATAGAATTCCTCAGAGAGGATTTTTTCTACATGGCAAACCTTAGTAAAAATACTGCAAGATATTAAATTTTAAGGAATGATTTTTCAAATATGAGTGCTATGAAAACAGTTTCCTTTTTTGTAGCTTTTCCAGATATGCTTTTACCTCAGTAACCAACATCCCACCTTCAATCACTGCTGTGAAATTTTTGCCTCTATTTTTCTGTTGAATGTATGGCTGAAAAAAGGGCTGGATTCTGACCTGGTTTAAGATAGACATTTTTAGAGCAACCCCACTAAAATCAATGGAGCTTTTCATCGTGTGTCTGGAAGTCAATCTGCTTCTTTCAAACCCTTCCTTAGGGTCTGATGGGAATGTCCTTATTTCTGGTGAGGTTTTATTTTTTTTTTAAATGCATATCACTTTGCTATGCCTGGTGTAATGAAAGACATCTGAATCAGATTATATAATCTGATGTAATTTTTAAAAATACTGTTTTCTATGGAGTAGCAAGGATGTGTCTCTGCCTTAAAAATCATGGTAAAGTGCTTCATGCAAAATTTCATTTTGCTGTTCTGACCTAAATTGTTTCCTCTAAGGGTGAGCGGGGTTTAAAGGTGACTCCTCATGGTATTCAGACACTGCTGTGTAGGTACTACTTGTGACAAGTTCCCTGGTTTTGACTTTGTCACATACAGAGCTGCAGGAGCTGCCAAAATCTTCCCAAGATTCCCAGAGCTCTGTGTAGGATATCTCTCATATATACCATCCTGTGGGTGTTTACTGAGCATGACATAGCTTCAAACCATCAGTGCCTTTTAGCCCCTACGCAGTCTGAAGGCGTTTGACAATGCCTTCCTCTTGCAAATGTGAGAAAAGAGAGACTTCTCTGTGCTCTCCAAGTCTTTAGCCACAGATTAATCACCCCAGTACAGAAACAACTACAATATCCTCGTAAGTATGTTTTACTTTATCTAACAACAAAGCCAAAAAAAAATAAATTCAGCTATTCATATTAATCCAGGAGTTTCTACAAAAGGCAGTTGGTATCAAGATCTGAGTCTGGTCTCATACTTATTTTATCCCAAAGTAGTCAGAATGTTTGTTTTAAATGACTTTTACAAAACTAAATCCAAGACCAGCTAATAACTTTATCTTTCCTATGTTATAAATTAATACTTGCCTATCAGGTTAAGCAAGATTAGCATTCCATAACTTTATGTTATCTCTCTCTCTTTATCTTTTGGGATAAGTGGCAAGTTGTGAACCACACTGTGGAGTAAGACCCTCCATAGCACAATTTGTGTACTCCTGCTCCACACCAAGAGCTTTTATTCAGTCACAGACTTCCTGAAATCTTTTACACCAGCTTAAAATTTATAATAATTTGCACAGTTTTTATCTTTGAACAAATGTCTATATATATATACACACACACACATATATATGTGTGTGTGTGTATGCCTGTGAAGTGTTATATGATGTTCCAGCCCACAGAACATCTTTCTTACATAAAAGTTACATCCTGCTTGAAAGCTTCCTTGGAAATGCTGAGATTCATTGTATTATAAAAGTGCACAGTTTTGTTAGGATGCAAGGATTTCTGGCTGCATATTAATTTTGCTGTAAAAGTGCACTGAGATGATAAGCTTCCAGCAACTCAGTCCAACTCAATTATCTGCACCCTTCCAGGTGGAGACATCAGGACTTTATGCCATTTTTGTCATTTCACTATTTTACAGCTCAAACTTCTACATGGAGCCAGAGCAATCTAAAATTTTAAATGTCTATTAAACTTCCCACCCCTCTGGCAACCAATATGGCAGCTGCTCTACTGCATCAAGAAAAAAATTGCCCTCTTGCAGATGAACTTTTAGAAAATGGACTAATCCTTTTATATCATGACTTGCTTTAGACATGAGCCAGAATCACTTCAGTTTTGATCTCAGCACATTTGGCCCAAGTCATGCAGCCCCATATCACTTCCACCTTTACTTAAAGACTTTACACAAATGAAGATGGAACTTCTTCCTCTGAAAAACACCTTTGTACTTTTGATGTATTTCCCTCAAGGTGGCCTCCAGGAGGCAAAAATAATCTGAGGAGCAGACACTCCTGCTCAAAATCAAATAAGGGCAGAATGAGACAGCATATTTTGTGAAGATGTTAGCGTTCGGAAACCACGAAAATGATCATATGTAGGTGCTTTTATTGAAGGGGTCTGGGTGTCAGGGGTATGAACCCAAATCTGACTCTGCCATACATTCGAGGCTAACATGCTTTTATATTCTATCGTTATATAACTCTCATGTTAATTATTAAACTTATATTGTTCTATTGTATACATAGATTTCAATCAAGTGTGGCCCCTCGTGGTCCCCTTAAATTTCTAACATAGTTTCTCATGATTCTGCTTATAGTTATACAATAATTATATTTAATTACTAAACAGTCATCACATCTAACAATTATATCATTTATCATACTGCTTACACAGGTGCAATGATCTGGCAAAACACAAAGCCTAACATTTTCACAGTCTATTTTTAACATTTTCCAGGGCCCCCCTTATCAAAGACAACTTCCTTCAAGTCTTTCCTCTGATGTTGATGATACCAGAGCTCTGTGCCTTGGGATATGCTAACAGAAGCTGACATATGAAAGAGCAGAATCAATAAACCCTAATGGCCCAAATTTCAGTTGCACTCACTACTTATTAAAAAAAAATAATTCTTCAGGATGGTAAGGTTTTAACCACTGCATTAAAACAGCCAGAAAAAGTTATCTTACCATATACATAATGACATATTTACAGGATTTTACAAAGACAAATGCTAACAAAGTTTGTGCATTGATTATGTTTTGCAATTTAAAATATCCTGATATTATCTTAAAAGACAGAGCTTAAAATTTAGAAGAGCAGTGACTCAGGTGATCCACCTCACATTTTGCACAGCTTGAGTACAAACTATGCCTTAGACATCTTGTGTTATGACAAATGCAATATATAATTTCTCCCTTGAGGCTGCCTTAAAAGAAAATTAGAGGGGAATATTTTTAGAAGTTTATTTCCCAGAAAGATCAGATTGTAATCTCTACTCCCCTCTTCCTTTTCTTTATATATACTGTTCTCTAAAAGTGGTTCTTTAAGAACCACACTTTTTTTTAGTGTCAAATATAACTATTAACAGATATACTGAAAGAAAAATACATTGGTTGCATAAGAATAGTTTAAAAAAATTCTGAAAGATCCAGAAACTTTTACATTTAAGTCCCAAAATTGCTCCTACTTCCAAAGGTATAAAATCTAAGATTTCTTTCCAAGTACACTCTCCAGTTTATCAACTAAGTAATAATTTTTGTTTCTGGTAAATGTAATTGGAGAATTAAGATTGAAATTCAGAATCCACAATCAGTTGTCTGAGGCATTGACATAGGAAAGGTTTTAATCGAATTTTCACTTCTTTTTATTAATATTTTCTTGAATTTATTGTTGGTTTTAAATATTATTGAAGCTTCTAATGGGAGAAATGCACTAGTACTATTTCTAGAAATTGACTAAGGTCATGAGAAAAAAAAAAATCAGCTTTCATCTATGATAAGTACCAGGTTTCATTCAAATATAATTGTAATTTATGGAGTAATATCTAAGCAAGGTAATTAATTGATCAAAGATGTTTTCCTGGAAAGGCAAAATAATCAATACACTTCAGCACCAAGGCGTTGCATTCACTACATTACATTACAAATTAATTCTTCTGCATCCCATTTGTCCCAAACTTCAGCAATGCATAAATATGAGGCCAAACTTACAATGTGTTTATAATAAACAAACCTAATTTAGGAGGATAAATTCGAACCTGACTTTCAGCTGTTCATCCTGTCAAAATTCCTGGCCTCAACTAGCATTTGTTACGTCCTAATGCTCATTTTATTGCATTTATTCCTTTGACAAACAGTGAGGTTTCAGTGAGAGCAGCAGCCCAGGAAGCCACTCCCTGCAGCTGTTCTTGTCACACAGGGTCACAGCATTTACACATTGGTGCCTTTAGGCAAGTGCCCGAGTGCACTTATCAGCATTTCCTAAGGCACTTGTGATTTTAAGACAAAGTAGGAACTTGAGGAATCGCTGTAAAGGGTGCTTCAAAGAGGTACAGGAAGCTCGATTGTCACTTCAGGAAATTATGATATCTTTAGAATACACAGTAAGAAATTCTTCAAGGCTAGCAAAAGTCTTTAAAAACCTGGCTATACTGCATTAATACTAATCAATTAGTTCTTTACAAGCACAGTACAAAACCCAGCTCAGCTCTGGCAGGTGGCAAGGTGGTAGGAAAAGAGTTTTGCTGAAGGGCCCTTCTGACATACAGCGTCAGGCAGAAAAAGCTTCTGGGAAAGGTAGTAGAGGAGATTTGGGCACCTTAGGCAAGATAGAAAGCAGATAAACTGTCAGAGATAAGTGTTAGAAAACTAGAATGTGCACAGGAGAACAGCAGGAGGGCAAAAAACTCTCAGTGGTGGAAGGTCTCAGTAGTGTAGTGGATTTGGCAGCTAACTTTCAGAAGTTTAGAAATAAAGTAGTACTGACTCAAGGGAGAAGAAGACAAGTTGTGGTTTTAATTGTTAGATAAGAAAATAATCATTATCTTGGAAAGATGTTTTGTGGGGTGGTCAGATACAGACCAAAAAATACAGACAATGTCTCCCATGCAGGGTAGGACCAACAAGGTGATACACTTAGCAGATGGCAGAAAGTCTGTGGATGTTACCTCTCTGGACTTTAGTAAAGCCTATGACACCATTTCCACAACATACTCTGGAGAATTTGGCTTTTTATGACTTGGATAAGTGCACTGCTCCCTGTCCAAAACACTGTCTGGATAGCCAGGGCAGAGTTGTGGAAAATGAAGTTACATCCAGCTGGCTGCTGGACATAAGCGATGCTCCCAGGGCTCAGTTTAGGGGTCAGTCGTGTTCAATATCTTTTTCAATCAGTTTGTAGATAACACCAAGTAGGGTGGTAAGGCTCTTCAGAGGGATTTGGACAGGCTGGATTGATGGATCAAGGTCAACTACATGAGGTTCAACAAGCTGAAGGGGCAGGTCCTGCACCTGAGCGACAACATCTCTATGCAGTGCTCCAGACTGACTGGAAAGCTGCCCAGTGGAAAAAAGCCTGGGTGTGCTGGTGGACAGCAGCTGAACAAGAGCCAGAGGGTGCCCAGGTGGCCAAGAATGCCAGTGGAACCTGGCCTGGATCATCAGGTTTATTTTTTTAATTGTTTTTCCTCACCAATGTTAGGGACTAGTGTTTTGTTGCTTTTCCTCCTTTAAGCAAAGATGAGTTAGGTAAGAACTGTGGGATTGATTTCATCAACAGGCCTGCAGAGATTATTTTATTATTTTGTTCTGTTTAAAGGTTTGAGGAACTAAAACATAATGACCACAAAAACACTCTGTGACCTTAATGTATGTCATCTGCCTGATGCCCCCAAGAAAAAGTCATCAAATGCTATATATTCAAACCTGCTTCTCCAATGAGGTTGCTGTTTTGTCATTCTAAATTCTGAAAAATCACAGGAGGTATGTTCACAAAGCCCATTAACAAATAAGATTTGTGCTCACACTTCCTGCACACTGTTTTGAAAATTGATCCCTGAGGGCCTAATTAGCCATTATGTGCTTTTCCTACTGGAAAAGGAGAAGGAACTTTTATGCTTAAAATAACTTAGCAACCAAAATCTTCCAGAAGATGAAATCTCTCTTAGTCAGTATCTCACCTCCAAATTAAGGGGATCCCACAGGGCTCCATCCCAGCATCCAGTGAAAGAACCACACCGAATTACTCCACTGGATATCAGCATTTGTCATCTGCATAAAAAGCAGGAAAATTGTCATGTCTTCATCCTGACAGATGCTAAGTTCTCTTAACTTACATGGAAATTAGAGATGTAAAAGAAGAGGCTGTATCTCTCAAAAGAATGAGCTGGAAGTGTAGATGATTGCATGGAACACTGGGATATAAGAAGATGCCAAAGCAGAAAATGAGTGCAGAAAAATGTGCTCTGATTATAAGGACTCAGATGCTTCACTTTAAGACCTCCATGAACACAGCAATGGGAATCCTAATTATTTTCTTCTCTCAAGCATGCTACTAATTTGTCCACAGCATTTAGCAATCAAGTGGCATTTAGCAAACAAGTGCTCAGCTCTACATAAAACAAGCCATGTCCCTCACTGAAATGTTTATGTGTGGGGAGATTCTTGTTGGAAAATTACTTAATATGCTTGGGACATTATTTTTCCTGATCTTCAATATCTTTTTACTCCCACTGGCTTGCACTTTTTCTTTGCCCTGTTGAACCATGACCTGGGCAACTGCTTTCCACAAATGGCAAAATGCTTGCCCTTCACAGATACCATAAGTTTTGCAGGCAGAATCCTCCAATTTGGAATTGCTCTATCTTCATAAAAGTAAATTTTACCACCCTGTCTTGGAATCCAATTATCTGTTTGACAAATGTTGGACTTTGGGATGTTTACTACCTACTCAGATGAAAATAAAATTAAAAATATCTTATTTAAAAATCGAAAAAAAGATTAGTTCAGTGCTTAATTCTGATATTTTACTTTTCAGGAAACAAATAAACAGTAGAATTTTATTGTGATACAGACTTCACAGATATTAGTAGAGCATTTTAAAAGTATTGCAGAACAAAAATAATTATAAACAAGTTGTTCTTCAAGGAAAAAAAAATTCCATTCTGAAAAAGTTCAGATTTATTGTTTTGGCCTTAGGGATGTTAAAAAAATATATGAATAAAAACTCTGCCAAAATATGTATATCTATTAGAAATTTTTTAGTTTCAACAAATCATCATTTTCCATAAGGACTGTTTTGGGGAACATTTTAATGAACAAAACTGGATGAAACACATCTAGTGTGATATTAACAAATATGAACATCTACCTTTATCTGAAGGGGAGTATTCCTAGAGGATGGATTCAAGAAAAAACTGCATAAAGCAGTGTAGCCTTTTCTATTTTCAAGGCTAAAAGTTTGTTTTGACCAAGAAGTCTACCAGCAGAATTTTAGAGAAAGAGACAAATGAAAATAATTCTTTTGAGTGGCTTAATTAGGAAGTCAACAGTAGCTGAAATGGTGGATGAATTATATGTTTTATAGCATGGTTCTAGTCAAAGAGAAGACTTGCCAAATACAGATCCTTAGTGACATCTAAAGATACAAAATGATTAATTACTGTTAAGAGCAATGGAAATTTTCAAAGAATAATTTTTTTTTTTTTTTAATTTCCATAATCACACAGAAAAAATTCTAAGAGTAGCACTGAAGTAGCATAACTACAAAATGCAAATGAGCTATGTGTGATCACCCAAATATGACTATCTTGCTCTCTGCATTCCACCACAATTTACTTTTTTGATTAAATCACGTTAAAATAAAGAACAGCCATTCTGAGTGCAAGTATTCTTGAGTAAGGGTAAAAGATTATGACAAACAGAACTGAAGCATAATCCATTACCAATTTATTTCTATTGTTGACTCATCCATAATAGACATAAATCTGGTACTTCGCAATAATGGTCGCAAAAGGCACCCTGTGCTAATTTGTTAAACATAAAAAAATAACAGCGATAAAGACATTTTTCTCTTGGTTTCCTGATAATTAATGTTTCTTCTACATATCACCCAAGCTAAATTTATATCTTGGTATTTCCACCAATTTCAAGAGTTCAGGCATGTAGAACGTCAGTATTTTTCTTTTTTTTTTTTTAATAAGGAATTTTGCTCTAATGCCAATGCTGTTAATGCCATGAGAACAAGCAAAGCAGAGGGAGAGATAACCCCACCACAGTGTGGAATCACATGTCCTATAAGCACACGAGGAGTAAAGAGCAGCCTGGTTTTCCTATTAGAAATGCATATCACATAAAATACACGGAACAGCATTTTACTAGAGCTTACATAGTTTTCAATTTAATTTCAGATTAACTTCACATTTTATATTTTATAACTAGCAAGTGTTTTAAATAACTTGCACTTATTTTGTGTTTTGCAATTATAATACGGTTGGGTAATTATACAGAGAGCATTTTTTGCCATTTGTTTCTAATTTGAAACTTTCCCAAAAGCATGGAATCCAAATAAAGTATTTGCAATTCTAAAAGAAGAGGAAATAGCTATTTATAAATAGGCACAATGATCAAAATCTCTTATCAAACTGCTATCATTTTAAGAAAGGACCATGCTGGCATAAAACAGTAAAAAACTCAGTATATGTCAGCAGTATTAAACAAAAAAACCCAAAACCCAACAAAAATAACCAAACAAAAAAGTATAATGTTAAATATATATAAAATATATGAGTGGCAGGAAAAGTAGCTAAAGGGTTAGCAACTCGAACCTCTTTTCTCTACTCCTTCCCTCATTCTTAAAGTAAATAGAATAATTATTTGACCAAGAATATTCAAAGAATGGAGAAGGAATATCAGCTATTCAAAAAACTTTATATGTGCGATGGTACAAACAATGTATGGGCAGTTACCAAAGGACAGGCACAGTTAGTTTACTTTGGCATAGAGTTCTTAGTTTGAAAATTGGAAAGTGCAAGTCAGATAAATTATATTCTTTTATTAAAGCCTCAGCTCTTACACTAAAGTGCTTGCATAGCTAGGAGACCTAATTTGAAAAAGTGCTATAAAATTAATCACATATGACTGCTGGATTTGTGGATGTAGATTTTTTTTTTTTTTTAATTTTAACTATATCTAGGAGGAGCTGTCTTTAAGACTTCAATAGTTTTTTTCTGCCATGACCAAACAGTATTTTCATAGATTTATAGTATTTAAAAATACTGTATAGCTACCTAAAGCTTTGGATAGTTGCCTCATCTTTTTGCTGTAGCAATCTGGATAATTGAATAATGAACCTGCCCCATAATGATTAAACAAAATGTGTTTAGGATGGAAAATTAATTATGAAGGTAATTTCTAAAATAAAAAAAATTAAAATCCAGCTGTTTGCAATACATCGCAGTAGTGCCAAGCTTCTGGCTGTGAGGCATCCAACAGGCTGTAACTTAGGTAAGAAAACTGCTGTCCATTCTCTTCTCTAATTTTTCTCACCATTTGACTTGCCTTTGGGAAATTCTTATGCCTAGAGCACAAAGCGTAAATGTGCACAGCATGTTTTTGGCCCACGGGGTTTAGGAAATGGATATTCACCTTTCTGATGGAGTAGCTCAGACTCAGGAGAAAAATAAACCTCTAAAGAATGCAGAGACACTGTTTCTGGCTATGGCAAAGCAGTATGAAAAATTTAACTGGAAAGACATCTGTTCTTGTGAGCTGTTGATCCAGGATAAGGGAGGATTGTTTTTGTTTGTGGGTGGTGGGGTTTTTGGTACGTTTGTCTGAGCATGTCACAAGTTTAGCCCAGATTGTGCAAAGAACTTGGACACTGAAAAAGTTGCTCCGTTATGAATGTACCCTTACTTAAAATGTTATGGTTGTAAGGTTAATTATTACAAATTATATGGAACCCAGAACCTGAAATCTAGAGGAAATTTGTTTTATTTCTAGTAAATCTGGAAGCAATTCTTGCCTATATTCAAATTGTGTACTTACAAAGTTGTATATCATCTCCAAGGACTCAGAAACTGATTCAGGAACTTGTTAAACAGTAAGAATAATTGGATAATTGTTTCCCTTATAATTTTGAAATAAACCACTTGACACAAAAAAAAAAAAAAAAAAGGAAGCTGTTAACACCTTGACCTGCTCAGCATCCTCCCAAAAGTCAGGATGCACTATGAGCTACAGGAAGATCAGACTGTTCTCTTACCCTTTTAGTGATGCAAGGAGTGTGCTGAGTGCTGCACTCCAGAGCTGCCATCCACAGTGAGACAAGGTCTTTAATATGTGACATCTGGCCTCCTGCCTCTTTTCCTATGCTCCCTGAACAGCAGATGCACCTCAATGCCACAAGTGTGACCAAGTCACTAGATCAAGCAACACTCCCTTAGAAATTATGCAATGGTTAGCACATGCCCTCCAAAACTGAAGCTGAAGAAGCCTCCTGCAGAGCAGAGGGGAATATTATTTGTAGTGCTAGACCTGAGCATTAATCACAACAAGGTCAGATGCATGAACAAACGCTATACATTTAAATTATTCAAAGCTATTAATCTGAGCTTGTAACACTACGTTTTCACCACGGCTATCCATGCTCTCCCTCTCATAGTTTGTCACACTTGTAGACTTGTTTTATCTTTGAGTACCAGTCCTTGCTAGCAGTAATAGGTTTTCCCCACATGAATCTACAGCATGTCCCATGAGGAATTTCTAATGCTGACTGGGCAGGTGGGTCACTACCTATAAGTTTGGTTTGCATAGCACAAAAGGTTGAAGGAAATGAAAATAAAAGCAACAACCATTCTCAGTAAAGGTCATCTGAAAACTCATACAGGGAATTCAAAGTAAAAGTTAAAAAAAATAAAATCAGGTTTTGATAGAAAATTTTTCTCACAAAATATTTGCTCAACTCAGGTGAAAGCAGAAGATTTTTTTTCTCCACACCAAATTTCCATTAAAATAGCAATCACTGACTTAAAACAAGCTCAGATGGAATTGTTTGAGTAGCTGCAGCCAACCTTCTTTGCATTTCACTGTGTACAAGCAAAGTACATACCTCATGCACTTCAGAGTGGTACAGAAAGGGAGAATTGAACAATCTGGAAATTTGAAAATATTGAATCCCACAAGCATGACCATCTATCAATTTTGTACATATAATTTGAATATGATGAATAAAAAATGCATTAATATGTCACAAGAATTAGTTCTCCGTCTGTAGGAAAAAAGGTCATTTTTGGATGCTGAAGGACTGAGTGATTGAGGGGATTAGTGAGCACTAAAAGCAACAAAAACCAGTTCATTTGACTATTCTGGACATTAGATAAGGTTAATAAATGGTCTTAGCATAGTTCTCAAAGTGCAAGAACCCACACCATAAAGCTGTTAACATTAATTGATACTTTTACGGGTAGTCTCAGCTGAAAGGTCACACAACGGGAACACTTCCAGCTCTGAAGCATCACAGAGGCCTGAAGCTTATACACATTCTGCCTTTCCTGTGTCCTGCCAGACCTAGAGGTTTTATTCTCAAGGACTGTTCATTTGGAACTTGCTGTGAGCACTAAAACTTAAAAATATTTGCTAGCCTCTTCTACCTATAAATCCAAAAATAGAAACTTGGAAGGAAAAAGTCATTAAAATTTACCACTGCCTTCTACTTTTAAGGGAAAGTATTACCAACAGAGAGTGGGAGGAGGATGAGTAATCCTGGCACCTATTCTATATTTCAGCTCTCTATATCCTTTATTGTTTGCCTAGCTGTTGCATAAATTCAGGAATTTACTATTTTCAAAAGTATATATCAACACAATATATATAGCACAGTAGATACCAACTACTGAATTGTGTGAGCAACAAAAACAAAAGGCCAGGTTCTTCTCTGGTGCCCTGAACACAACTTGGCATGCTCTCACAACTCTGAATCCCACCTCACATCAGACCTGGAGTCACAGAAGCATCGGTTATTCTAAATATTTCCCCTAAAATAGGGAGCCTGGGAGCAGTGCCTGTAGGAACTGAATACAGATTTCAGCATCCCCCCTCTCCTCCCATCTTTGTGGGAGGCTGCAGCCTGCACACACACGTGTGTTCTCTCCATGTGGGCAGCAGTCCCACCCGTGGAGCAGCCTCTCTTCACACACCCACCCACCCTCTCACTTTATCCTCTCTCTTGACATCCTGGAAAAGAGGTGCAGGAGGAGAGGACAGGCACAGTTCAGTCTGGCTGCTTAGCTAGGCCCTGGCAGGGAAAAGAACTGGCAGTGTAAAGAATGTTCTGTTTGGAGTGGAAGATGCTAGGCTGAGTGGAAGACAAGGCTACCACTGAGCTGAGCATGTCCTGCTCAGCCCAGCTCGGGCTTCTCACCAGCAGTGGCAGCAGCAGCAAACAAACCCCACCAGTGCCTGTGCAGCCACTCCTCATAGCCACATTTCACTCCATTTGATGCATTGTAGGGCTTCCTTCTGGGCCTACTGAGCATTATATCAACCTGTGCACTCACACAAGTCCTCTAGGAGGAGGACAGGATTTCATTTGGTCCTTCCTACCTGTCATGGGTTAACCCCAGCCATCAGCTAAGCCCCGCATGGCCACTTGTTCAAACAACCCCCTCAGCCTGCCAGCTGGGAGGAGAACTGAGGGAAAGGAAGCAAATCTTTTGCATTAAGATAAGAACTGTTTAAAAATTGAAACACAATAAGGTATAAAAATAATAATAGTAATGAAAGGGAATGAGAGATAACACTCGAGAGAGAGGCAGTGCTCAATACAACCTCTTACCACCCACTGACTGATGCTACATCCCTGGGCAATCACCCCTTCCAGCCAACTCCATCCAGTTTGCATACTGGACATGATATTTTATGGAATATTCCTTTGGCCAGTTCAGGTCAGCTGTCCTGGCCATGCTCCCTCCCAGGTTCTTGTTCCCCTCCTCGCAGGCAGAGCATGAGACACTGAGCAGTCCTTGACTGAGGGCAAACACTGTTCAGCACCAAAACATCCATGGGTTTCCAACATTGTTCTGATATTAAATCCAAAACTCAGCACTGCACCAGGTACCCTGGAGAAAATTACCTCTATCCCACCAAAACCAGATTACTACCACTGAAACAGATTGTTCTGCCATCTTTCCTAGACAAGGACAGTACCCAGTGATGAAACTTACAGAAATGTTTATGAAAAAAACACATAAGACATCAGGAGCATTGAGGAAAAAGCTTCTGAGAGCAGAACACAAACAAGATATTAATTCTCAAACCCTGCTGTTAAGGCTCTCCTGCACAAAGTAGACATCAATCTGAAATGTGATAAACAGTAGTGTGACATGGATATTGAAAGATGCTTTCTTGCAAAAAGGGAGCAGGTGGTAATTCATAGTACACGAGGCTGTTTATTAGCTCTGAATTGTCATATGAATTGTTCATAAATGACCTTCAGATGCCACCATTCACAAATTCAGAGAACTATGTTTGGAAAAGTGAGTAATCTTAGAAAGATAATTAACATGTTCTGTATGTTATCTACTGATTATTATTTTCAAAACTTCAGAGGCATTAAAATGCTAATTAATCTTAGGATAGTTTTAAATGTAAACAAGCATTTTTCAGTCCATTTCTGACCTCTCAAAAAAAAAAAAGTAGAATTGATGAACTGAAATCAGTGTTTACACCAAGCCAGCAATTCACTCTTCCTCTGTCCATCACCAATTTATTGACAACTTTCATTTTACTATTTCTACTTTATATGATGCCAGTTTAGTTCCAGTGCATGACACCTCCATGAAATATTTCTTCTACTGCCTAGAAATAGAGAAGGGACATGGATTGCTGTTTAAATGGCAGTGACACATTGACAGCACTCAACATTCCAGCCTTACCAAACACCAGCTTGATTAGAGATACTGAAATCCAGGTACCATATTTTTGGTCATATCATTTGACATTATCTTCCTGCAACCCCTAAAAAATATTCCTTTAAGAAACAGCGAGTTAGGATGCAGACAGAATAAGAGCTCTTCAATTCTAGAAGAAGCAATAAACAACAGAATGACAGAAAGCTTGCTAGAGCTTAAAAACCACCAGTTTCCTTAATCCATTTCATGAAGATTTTTTTCCCTGTAGCCTTCAACAGACAGTCATGGAGTAGCCGATACAGTTTTCATAAACCTATCAAGTTTTAACCACTGAAAAATAAAGTTGTGATTTTAGGATTGGGTTGGATTTTTTTGGTTTTCTTTTGGTGCTGTTGGATTTTTTCCCCCTTTTTTAAAATTGGGAAGTACATATAGCGGTTTTGTAATAAAAGGCCTACAGTTTAATACTTATCAGCATCAGTTTTCACCAGGGATATGAATATATTTGCATGTGAAACTGTTTCCTATAAATTGATTACAGCTTCATACTGCTTTGTTTTCAGATAATAGTCATAACTACAAGGACAGGAATTATTTTATTAGAATAAATTCACTCTTCTATAAATGCCAGTGTCACACTAGCAAGGTCTGCATAAAATACAAAACTGCTGACAAGAAGGGTTAAGCAACCAAAATATATCAACGCTAAGTCTCAACATAATTGTCTAAATGTCAGCTGAACCTTAGAGGACTACCTTTCCAAATCTTAAAACTAAATATGATTAATAGAAAAAAGTTAAATATCAATCTCTAGACACAGAATAACGTTTTAAAAGGCTGGGTATAGAGATAATTAACTAAGGATCCATTTGAGAAAGGTTATAAGTCTCAAGTAGCACAGTCAACATTTTGAATGTTATTAATCCTAAGATTTTAAGCTATTTAAACATTTAGATCTCATTTAAATACCCTCTCTTATATGTGATTTGCCATATTAGCAAGGTCGTTTGACAACAATTTTGCACAATTGATGTAAATTACATTACAGATGAAACTCTACTATCAACTATGTGATTAAAGCCAAAAATGAATAGGAAGAAAGATCCAAATGCAGTAAAAGCCAAAGCCTGAACATATCAAGATATCACTGAAACATGTAACAGTGTCTTAGAGTCCAAATAAGTAATAACGAATAGGTGAATATGATTTGTAGCTGCATCTGTCAATACATATGCATGGACATAAATGCATATGTACATACCCATAAAACAATGTCAAAAGTAATATCAGCTTATGCTGCAAATTATTTGAAGACCACATGTGAGCCATTGAAATTTAGTCCTCCTGTTTATGGTACTCTTTAGACATAAGATCACAAGCATGAAAAGTTAATGAATCCCCTAACTCCTCGTGCAATGCACAGCTTGGATGGAAATCATTTATGAAAAGCTTCTCCATTTTTTATTCCTCTTCATTTTTTTATGTGTAGTTCCAGCTATTATTAGTGGCACACTCTTAAAAACTCTTCTAAAAACAGAAACTTAATTCACACATTTCTACTACATGATGGCTTCCCAAATACCAATTTATTTCCCCAACCTCTCACCCCTCTAAAATGATGGGGATGTATTCATTATTATATACATTTTAAAGAGGGTTTCTGCATCTCAGGGAGTTTAAGGTCAAAAGCATCAAGTGATTTTGCATTTGAAGTTTGAGATGATTTTTCAGCATTCCTAATGTTAGATAGCACTTTTTATGTTTATGTATTTATTGACTACAGTTTTAGTTCTGATTTATAAACACTTGTCCCAGGCCAGGCAGGAGCTGGAGGTTGTTCTATACCAGTTCACGCCATTGCCAGGGGTGTGAGGAAGGGAGTCTTTCCAGAGGAAGGTCTCTCTTGCTGTTGGAGAGGATGCAGTTGGGTCATGGGCTCCATGGTGAACACTTTGGCATGTGAATAATTTTGTACACCTTTGTTACTAGGGTTGCTGTTCATGTTTTTTTTTTTTTTTTTCTTTTCTTATCTCACTGCTGTTTCCAGTAAACTGTTCTCATCTCAGTGCAGGAGGGGTGAGTGGCTCATGGTTTTAGTGGGAATACTTAATTGGAGAATACTGTTCCTAAAATATGACATTTCGCACATAAGACACCAGGGAAATGAAGAATCTTGTTTACAAGTGAGAAAATTCAGGTCAAAGTTATTTGATAGCACAAAATAACATTCCATGTCATAGATAGGAATAAACTCCAGTTTTTTTCAAAAAGATCCAGCTGCTTTCATTGTCAGACCTTCCCTCACTTCACTGCAATCACTTGCCTCATTCAAAATTCCCCAGTAAGAGCTCAACACAGGTCCCAGGATGCGCAATGGCCTTCTCACCCTGATTAACCCATAGAACAGCTCTACCCTGAGCACTGGCTGGGATGGGATCCTGAGGAAAAAAGCTGGATGTGATCATTGACTTTTGTCAGGGTCATCATACCTAGCTACAAGAATCTGCTCCTCCTAGTCAAGAATCTGCTCCTCCAAAACAACTCACCTGGCCTGCTGCCTTGCCCTTTCCACTCAGACATACACAGACTTCCTGCTCTCCCAACAAACCCCGCAGCCCCCTCCTGCAGGACAAGGTGCAACCTAAGCCTGGAAAAAACTGGCAACTACCAGGCCACTCAGATCACCAGAGAAGTTGTGTAAAATAAAGTAGTTTTAAAGGGATTACACATTTTATGTGTTATGTCTGGCAATAATAAACAGCATTCAAAGAGAAGAAAAGTGTGTGGGAGTGAAACAAGTGTAGGGAAGCTTTACTTGTAGTTTGGGGAATATCAAGAGAAATGGTTGAGGCTATCACACAGTTATACTAAGGGCACTAGAGAAAAAATTGGAGGGCAATGAAATTAAAATGAGGGAATTGAAAATGGAGACTAGTAGCCTATATCAGAGAATTTAGTCTGAAAATTTTCCTACCACTCACACTTTAAAATCAAACCAAAGTGCTGATAGATAACATAGAAAAGATCCCATACAGTTGCAGCTCCCCAAAAGAAAGACAAACCTCATTAATGCATCATAGCAAATGTAACAGGAAATGTGCTGTTTGAATTGCAACTTTTGCCATGGTGTGACCTGAGAGTAAATGGTGATGAATGGTGGTCAAATAAAAAATTAAATTGCAATACAATGTAGTGGGCATGTTCTTTAGAAGAAAAAAAAAAAATAAAACAACCCTTCTGTGATCTCCTCTCTTTGCAAATCACAGCAAAACCAGTGTGGAGTAATTGAACCATGAAACTTTCCCTTGATTAATCAACCAGAGAAAGCTTTCTCCCTTAGATACACACTATATTCCTACAACTGCTTAGTCAGAGCTTCTAATCAGACAATGAGCTTAATTCAAACAAACTGTAGAGTCCTCTTTTTTTTTTTTTTAATTGGATTGAAGTGAGCTAGTGAAGTGAGCTAAGAAATTCTCTAGGACAGAATCATAAGATTCTACTTTTTAAGTTCAGTCACTTTTCAGAGATATAGGTCATGTCTCTCCAATTCTTTTTTTCCTTTGGTTGCATGCCACACAAGCATAAAGAACTATCAAGGTGAGATGGGAAGGTTGACATTCACCCAAATACAAAGCCAAGCTGCTTTTCAAGTAAATCATCAAAACATGATCTGTAATCCCCCTTCTGTCACCTGCAAAAGGGTGAACCCCAGGCATTCCAAGACATTAAATGCCCTAAAATGCACCACTTCATCTGATAAAATATCACAGACAGAAATCCAGGCTTCTGTCTTAGTTCTATCTGTATATAATCCAAGATATAAAAGTTAAAGAAGTATCCAAGGAAAGTGGGTAAGGAAGAAAGAAAGATGATGCATTCCAATACCAATGCATAATTTTTAATCATCCTAGAAGCTAGATCTTATCAAAGCATGAGCCTTCATGGAATATGATCCAGTATTGCTCTCACTGTGCTTTCACTTGAGTCTATGAAGTTAAAACTATTGCTTCATTTATGGGCAGTGGTGGATGATTTCCTGCAGAGTGTAGTCTTGAAACAAGAGGTGAAAAGAATAAATCACTTGAGAAGACTTCAGCTCTTATCACTACAGCTGAGTGTCTAAAATCATTTAGGTGATATTAATAAGAATATTCCGGCTTTTGCCTACAAAACAGTGCAAATTTCATTGGGTTTGACCAGGCAACCTTAAATATAGATGGTATGATATATCACCAAGGAGTAAGCATTATGAATCAAAGCTTTTGAACCTTCATGTAACTGGATCCTTTTGTTCTCTCTTTGTAGTACAATGTTTCCCAAAGTCACATCATGCTGATTTATTCCCAAATACAAAAATTCCCAAGTATTCACTCCCTGACCCAAGAGAATTTGCAGGCTGGAAAACTCCACTTGGTATCACTGGAGCAGAAATTTTCAGGTCAGTTATTCCTCATTCCTTAACTTAGCAAAGGAACTACAAAGGAAAAAGGGATCCTACCTGTAGCCACTTAGGGATCTCCACACATGTTCCAAATCTTAGCTCCCTCTCTGCTGATGGAGAGAAATGTGCTTGAAGTGCCAGTGGGCAGGTTGATATCAATGCTAGTTTTCTTTCTTTCCACAAATCTGAAGAACTCTTTTCTTTTAGGGACACGCCCTTAATTTTGTTCAAAAATGTAGCAGAATAAATTAAGAGGGAGAGAACTATCTGGCTACCATTTAAAGCAAGATTAAAAAAAAGAGTGAAAAATTCTCACTCTCACCATTCTATCACAGGTTCAGTCTCTGGGCACCTTGCCAGTGTGCAGGACCAGACTTACATGTGACATAGCCTTGTGTTTCAAACAGATTAGTAGCCAGAATCAAAGCATCTGGTGTTGGCTGTGCAGAACCACTCTTCATAATTAGTTTAATATTTTATACCGGGACATATTTCATGTGTCTTAGCCTACTAATCCACTCTTATACTCCGTGATGCTACTGATCTGTGTTCCTCATTCATCCATTCACTTTGACTGAAGGACATCAGTTTTATTGTTTAGTGTCTGCAGCCTTTGCCTGATGGAGATGGAGGAATGTAGACTGACCATGTGACATAGTAAATCCATAGGGATTAGTGATGATGTATATCACTTTCATGCTTGTGAGAGCACTGACACTGTGATATTACTCATTGATAATGATCCAGCATCTGCACCTCATTTCTGTGGAATATTTCTCTACATCAGCTTTTTCCACTTACTAGAACAACTGTTTGGGGGTTGTGTTTCCAGTTTTCTCCTGTTATTTTCAAAGTTACACACAGTTTGGGGACTGCTTCAGCCAGCAGCCTCAGCATATTGACCAATATTTCTTTGGCTTCATGTTTGCTATATCACAGCTTTCATTTTACACTTGATGTGCTATGAATCTCCCTCTGCATATGTGACCATGTGGGCTTTGATGATAGCACTTTACCAATTACTGCTCACAGCTGCAGATCTTTCCCAATGGCATTTCCTTGATGCACAGAATCTTAGGCTCTTTTTTTCAGGGCCTGCCTCACACCGGTTGTGTTGCAAACATGTTACAGGAAGAACTAATTGGCACATCCTAATTTTGGCTAATATTTCTATAAGACTTTACCCTTTTTTATTTGATACAATGGGCATACACGTCCTAAGGGTCAAGAAGAGGTATGAGAAGGGTATTACAGATAATTCCTATCTAAATTATTTACTGGAATTGCCAATGCTGCCTTTACAGTAAAGCACCATTGATAGAGGCACAAGAGCTTTTAAGAATTATCCAGCCTGCTATTTTTATAGTCATCTGCCAGGCTTTTCCAAAACCCTAAGATAAAGCATAGGGGGGAACGTGAGGAGCTGGTCTTCAGTGATTTCTGTCAAAGAATTCATAGTATTTGAGAAGCCTGAGGCCAGATCTTCAGTGATTGCGAAGAGGTAGCACCCCTCAGCCTGTTCCCAGATTGACTCTTCTCCCAGTCTTTACTGCAAAGACAATTCTTTGTTTCAAGTCAGGAGATCTTGACTCCCTGATTCCAAGCAGATTTATGTTAACTGTTTTCAGCCATTGCTTTAGGGTGCAGCCAGAGGTTTAACACATGGAACATGATACAGCTTCCTGGCCTTTCAGCCAACCTGGGTACAAGGCAGGCAAAGCTATGGCATGGTTTTAGCTCCTTCCAGTAGTCAGATATCCTCATATATTTACATCTGCAAATTTCAAGTGTTCTCTTGCCAGAGGAGCACTGATTGTCTCAAAGCAGGTTGTAAAACTATGTATGGAAGAGCTCTCTGAATAGGCATGGTGAAAGAGCACAGATGAAATGCATGTGAAAGGTCTGAATTTTCATAAGGGAGCATTAAGAGTGCAGGCTGTGATGTAATACATAAATTCACAAAGAAGAAAAGAACATATTGTTAGAGAAAATATCTATATGCAAAAATAAAATTGACAAGAAGTTTTATTCTGTCAGTTACAGAGCACCACTGGCAGATTATGTTATGGGAGAAAATGCTTCACTAATGCAGTTAATGTTGTATTATCTCAGATGTATCTAAATTGCTTTCATTATTCTATACCACACAGCCTGAATGCTCCCATTTTGTCCTGTCCTTTTTTGCTGGGCTGTTTTTAACTTGCAGCTGGAGAGACCAAGAACTAGAAATGAAATTCTCAAACACTTGTAGATGTCCTATAAGCAGATGTAAGCATTTTCTCCTGCTAACAAATGGGTATTTTTTGTATTAGCTGGATATGAAGAATTATTTAGGCAGGTATTTACAGTCCATTCAAGGTAGCTGGTGGTTGTCCTTGTTCAGTATCTGAGTATTTCTAAGATGTATTTATTTTATAATATCAAGGAAAGCAATGAGTCTCTATGAACCCTTATTTAAGTAGACTGTACAAGCTTAAACATTTTATGCCACCTACAGTGGAATAAAAATCTTCTGTCCTGTTTTATTTCAACTCTGGTGCCTCGTTTTTTATTTTCAGAGTAATTTTGTTTCAGCTGAAGCTATTGTATTCCAAACTACAGCAGGAGGTGGTACAAAAGCTCTAACAGACATTGGATAGAAAGAAGAGCTCATAGCTCAGAAAACAGGTAGAAGCATCAGTGCTTCAGCTTCTCAATACTGAATGGCCAAGGAATCTGTTCCAATGGCATAATGCAAATCCTATCTGCTTCTAAGCTATCTTAACCTCTAATAATAAATCTGCTCTGGGTCTGAAGCAATAGAGGGACACACTGAAAATACAATCATTTCAGAATTGAAATACCTTAGAATGTAGAACTGAGTCTTTACAAACATTCATGGTCAACATTTTGCAAAAGCAAGCAACCTTTTATCACTCTTACCTTTCCATAATCCAGCTCCTGAGATGCACAAAAGGGTTGTGTAGGGAAGTCCCCAGCTGGGAGGGGGGCTGGTGGTGGGAGAAGTGCTCCTCCCTTTCCCTGTCTGCCCAGCTGCTTCACACGCAGCTCTGGGAGCAGAGAAGCAAGACTGAAAATGGCTCCAGGTGTGTGGTGGTAAAATTCTCTTCAAATACATGAACGGGAAAAGAAGCAGCAAAAGCCATAGAAACCCCCATGGTTGCTTTTTCCTAGTAGTCTTTAAGTTTCTTTTAGCATCTAAACCCAACAAAGCAACTCTGATGTGTTGCATCTGAGGTTGTCTCATGCTACAGCATGGCTTGCATTGCATTGCACTGGTTCAGTCACTTACTTATCAGTGTCAATCAGTTTCCCCACTCATTAAGTAGAGTTTCTTCACCTGTTTTGCAGAGGAAACAGTGATTGAGTTGAAGAGGGAAAAAAAAAAAAACAAACAACATCAACAAACTCAGAGCCACTACTGTATATTTATTTAGAAACAGAAACAAATATTGCCCAGTTCCAGTACACTTGCTGTTTTCCAAGAACACTGTAGCCTCAGTTCAGTTGTTTGTGTTATTCATCTTTGTGCACGCATTAAAGTGAAATATGGTAAATGGATGCCATGGCAGCCCAAAACGACAGCTGATATGTGAGGAAGGGTAATGGACCCTTTTACCCTTTATGCCTAAATCCCTCATATGTGCATTTAGGGGGATAGAGTGGTTAATTGTCTCCCTAGATACTAAATAATCCATCATGTGGTTCCTTATCATCCCATCCAGAGGATTTTGTTAATTTTTAAATCTTTTCACCTGAAGCATTCTTAGTTCTCCCTTTGTCTTTGAGATAGTAATATTTGCCCCTAAACGCCCATGGTTTCATTTCTCACTTTGGTCTTTATATCACAGGACTTTTTTCTTTTTTTTTTCTTTTCTTTTTTTTTTTTTTAACTCTTTTATTTAGAAATAGTTATTGGCCCATAAATTAACAGAATCCTAAACCAATCTAAGGATTTGGAAGATGCCAATAAAATAAATTATTCATCATTTAAGTCCTATTAAAAAAGATTTCTTTGCTCTTTTATAAAAAATTCTGCTCTGTGAAATTAATTTCTATTGTAAACTTACATACAAGCAGTGTAGTAACAATGTACAATTACATTGTTATGTATAATTTTTGTAGTAACAGAGATTTGTACACTGTAGCACAACTCTGCCTGAAGTGTTTTAACCTTTCCAAGCTATATACAGGTCATAGTAAAGCCCTGTTTTTTAGTCACTGGATAATAATTTACACTTGTAAATAATGTTACTTTCACTGTGGAGCTTAAAGAAGTATTCAAAAAAGGAATCTTTTTACTTTTGGATTCTCACACCCATTTAATTGGAAAATCACCAAGGCCCTATTACAGGAGAAAGTAGATTATTCACAGAATTGGAGGACAAAAATCTTGTAACTGAAAAAAGTTATTCGAACCTACCACCCCAAATGAAATTATTGTAATGTCCCAGTCCTGAGAGCTGGTAGTCATGTGCCTAATGACAGATTTGCATTAGTTTGCTGGTCTGGATTTGACCCACGGAGTAATTCAATAGTCCTCCACTTTTTGTTAGAGAAAATTTATGAGTGTAGGATGAAGGGGTATTAGATATCGGCATTTATTCCTCTGGTGGTTTGGGATCTATTTTAAAAGACCCTGACTGCTGCCATTATTAGTGAATTAATTGCTTCTACCCAGTCTCTTCATAGACAATTATGTAGGATTGCCTCTCAGAAGTCTGTAATGAAAGTAGTGCTGAAACCTCAGCAGTGCAAAAAACATTTTACTGGTTTTGAGCCAAGTGATAGAGCATTTTACACGTGAAGGAGGAGCTTTGTGAAGCTTACTTTTAAATTTAGAAAACTGTATATTGCATCTATAAAGAAATATGTTGGAGCTAAACAACCAAGCAATTCAAAACTCAGATTTTGTTTATTTCAAGTGTCGCATGCACACACATGCATATATATTTTACAGATTTTGAGATACTATCTATATTTATGAATATTCTGTTCATTTATTGGAAATACTATAGTTTTTCTACAGTTACAAAAAATATGAATAATTCTGAATTGAACCATCTTTTAATTACTAATCAAAACTCATAGAGATTATTTCTAGTAGGAGGATACCTACAATGAACATAGCCCAATAATATCTACTCTTCCTAATGTGGCAGTTCACTTCATTAATGTGCCAAAACTAGATGAATCATAGGTCTATAATTATGCTATTAAAGACAACTAGAAGTGGATAGATCATATATGCCTCAAAGACTCCATCTTTTAAAACGAGGAGGGGAAAAAAAACCCAATACAGTAAGATCAGAGTATGTTAGATACAGAATAATCTTATAGTGCAAATATCCACAGCTGAAGGAAACTGAACAAAGGTAAGTATTTTTTCATTATTCAATCATAGACACTGGAACCTTCATAATCCTAGGTATGGTGCTTATAAAATAATAAAAAACATTTTTTTAAATGTGTCCAAAAATTTCATTTTTTTTAAGTTGGAAGTGGGAGTAAAAGAAAGCACAAAGGAAAGAAACACAGAGGAAAGAAAAGGCAACAAAATTTGATATCCGCAGTCGCAGCTGGATAGAAGATTGAAATGACCAAAGGCAGCTTCTAAATGAGAAATTATAAAACTGCAGGCTTGATTCATAAATATAGTCTGTGAAATCAAAATAATTTAGCAGTATAGTTAAGTTTGAAATTTATTTATGAAAACTCCTGAATCAGGGTCTCACTAAAAATAATAAATAGGAATAGAAAAAAATCATGATTAGTCAAATAAGTATTCTTAAAAGGAAGCAAAGCTGTACTGAAATAACACAGTAAGTAGATTGTGGAAGAAATAAAGGAGAATTTAAAAAACATGGTATGTACAAGTTCAGCAAAAAGGCCTTATGCTATGCTTGGAATTATCCACCTGCAAAATGTTTGGCTATACTGTTCCCCTGATGCTGAAAAATTACTTTACATGGAAAAAAAAAAAAGTTTAAAATAAGAGAAAAATCAATAGCAGATAGCAGAGGAACAATAATAAATTGAAAATAGGACTGTCTCTTATGTTAAGAAACCTCTGTAGAGCTGTGAAGGAATAAAGAAGCTTTAGTTCTAATAAGGATAAAGCTTTTTAAGAAAAAGCTGATGACTGAGAAAATGCAGAGAAGATGCTTCTCTCCCCAGATTCTCTGAAAACCCATTCAAACAAAACCTGATAAAGTGTTATATTTCATAAGGGATGTTTACACACCAGAAAAGGGGACATAGCTTGCATCTCACATATGACAGATCCTGGAGAACACATACGAGCATTTCCTGTTTATCTTCGAGATGCGGCAGCTTGGATGGGAACAATAGCATCCGGAAACTTCGCTGCCTCCAGCAGAATTTGGCATAAATATGATCGGCTTCAAAGGCCTCAGATGACAAATAAATTCCTCAGGCAAGTGAACAATAGGTACCAGGATTAGCCAGTTAAAATTTTGGGGAACTTCTATGGTTGTCATGGTCTGACCCCAGCTGGCATCTCATCCCCACCCGGCCACTCTCTCACTCTTCCCTGGTGGGATGCAGAGAGAATCAGGAGGGTGAAAGTGAGAGGTCTTGTGGGTGGATTTTAATAGTAAAGCAAAAGTCAGGCATGTAAGCAAATGAAAAATGGGAAATTCATTCACCACTTCCCATGGGCAGGCAGGTGTTCAGGCATCCCTAGCAGACCTGGGCTCTAACACATATCATAGTGACTTAGGAAAATTAATACCATCATTCCAAACATCCCACCCTTCCTTCTTCCTTGTGTGCTAAGCATGATGACATATGGGACATCCCTTGGGACAGATCAGGTCAGCTGTCCTGGCTGGGTCCCTTCCCAGTTCCTTGCCTTCACTGCTGGAGTGCTGTAAGAAGCAGAAAAGGCCTTGGCTCTGTGTAGCCCCTGCTTAGCAGTAAATATTATCAATACTAATACAAAAGGAACCATTATCAATACAAATCCAATCAGAGCCCCGTGCTGGCTACTGTGAAGAAACTTTATCCCACACTCAAACCAATACAATTGTACATTGCCAATGAAAGTATTGCTTCAAATTAATTTCTAATTAGATTCTCTGTTGACGTCTTGACAAAGAAATTCTGAGCCATTTGATGAGAGGCTGTGTATAGATGACATAGGTAATTCAGGAGAATCTAAGTGGAATTTTCAGAATCATAGGAATTTATTGTTTAAAACAACTTATTTGGGCCACTCCTCTTAAGAACACTCATGACTAAGAAGAAGAGATACACATAACTGAATAACTCATTTGGTTATTCTAGTAGAGAAATGAACATGAGAAAGTTTATTAACAGGAGTAATAAATAACTGTCAACTACTCAAAGAGCCATATGTATGGCTAATGATTAATAACAATTTGGTATAAAATAGAGATAATTTTAGTGAAACAGAGCTAGATCACTAGTCAGTTTTTCTACAACATTAATAAAACTAGTTCATATTTTGCACAGTATTCTTGGGTGAATTTTGGGTGTGAGGTTAAAAGAAATCAACAAACATTAGATGAGATAATGCAAATGGCTAGAGCAGAATAATTTAATAATATGTCTTTGCCAAATAGTTCAAATTATCTCATTCCCTTTCTCAGAAAGGCTTCTGGTAAGAGTCTGCAGATTTTCAAAATGAACAAAATAGGAACTCGGAAAATCCATACAATTTCAAAGTGATAGAGAGCTTTTCTGAAGTTTTCCTTTTTAATCCTCCTGTTATATGCTACAGAAGACACATTTTTCTTCTGTTATATTTTGTGGGATACAGATTAAAAACTTGCAGGGGAGAGCTTTGTGCAAAGAGCACTCCTCTTACTTCCATGCACCTTGCCTTTAAAGTTGCCCTTCTACCTGGCTGAAGAACCACTCCTGAAAACTGATCATCTCAACACCAGCTCAAATTTTCAGCATAAAGCCCTGGGCAGCTGCAGAGACCCCTCCTAGTCTGGGGAAGGTGGGAAGAATCACAATTTTATTAATTGATAAATATTAATGTTAATAATATTAATGTTAACATGATTATATATGTTATTTTAAGAAATGTACAGCCACCTATCAAACAATTGGATGATTAAATATATATATGTGAAGCCTGAAAGGAATATGTTTTTAAAAAGGGCAACAGGAAACAAAAGTAGTGACCATGTTACACTGCCAGCAGCGTCAAGCCTGTGTGATTAGAAGGTCAATATGTCTGTAGCAGCAAAAAAAGTATATATTGTGAGAAATTACAGAAGGTATGTTGTCATGTCAATCCCCTTCATGCAGTGAAAGGTCAGTGATCCACTGTGGAAGAAAGATGACAATTTCTGTGTAAGACTGACTGACAGCACTGGTGCTGTAGGACATCGTGTCTGGTGTCAAAAGACCAGCAGACAATAAAGCAGTTTTAGCTTTATTTTAGATTTTAGAGCCAAGAGCAAAGTAAAGTCATGTCCGACTTTCATGAAAAATGGCACCTGAAACATTTTGTTACATATTTATAGCCCCTAATAACCCTTGTAATTATTTGTGTCAATAACCCTTTGAGTGGAAATGGATAGGGTTGCTTTCTGTACACAGTTTAGTCCTGCAGCTTTCAGTCTAGCTGTTGACAGGCAAGAAGAAAATCTGTGGCTGTCAGGGCTTACATTGGCCAACTGGGAGGAAAAGGAATTAATGTGAGCAACACATTTGTAGTATTGTAGTATTTGAAGTATTGTAATGGACCACACCCTGTCCTGCTTTACCTCACTTTCTATGGGTTTTGAGGGATTTGATTTCACCTGTTAATTTCTGAAGAGTTTGCTCTCCCAAAAACGAAGGTCCTGATTGTCTTTAGATATATAAATCACATGACAAATAACTCCACTGATGCAAAATAAAAGTTGAAGGAGAAGCAAATCCTTAATTTCCAGCAGTCCCCGGCGCTTGGATAAAATGTAGCTCAGAATTCTCTTTTTACCTGTGAGTCAGTCTCACAAACACAGTGCCTCATTACTGTCCTTGAGGAATGTTTTAGAGCTCCATCAGGTTTATTCAAACAATGCATAAGAGTTCTTAAGCAGAACTCAATTACTGTTCAAGTGGAAGAATAGGTAATTGGACAACACTCATCAGTTTTGGAATAAATGATATGAGGTGCCAGATCTGAAAAGCAAACCTTTGGGTTGTAATAGAAAAGGGAGATTAATTTAATGAAAGACAAAAATTTCCAGTTCTCCTAGGTTAGAAATAATGAAACAAAAACTTTTCAATGTATTTCACATAGTAGTAAAAGAGAAGGTGCATGTACACTTGGCATTTTAAATTATCTAAGCTACTTTCAAATGAGAAAAGGAACCATGGTTAGAAGTTTCTCAAATTATTCTTGTATCACAAAGGTTTCATCCCTTTGTAACCTTTATCAAACCATGGCTCAGAAGTATTGATATGAAGTTTTATGAGTGCAGATGGGAAACTGAAATCTATTCACTAATTTTATTCTACTTTAAATTAATTTCTAAATAGAAGCATTGATACAAACATACATGAATGGAGGCATGTATATATATTTTCTCAAATGTACTTTTAGTAGTAACTTTTTCTTAACTCTCATTACAATGTCTCAAAGAAATGTGGACAATTGATTTTTGAATGAAACAATAAAATAGAGATTCCTAAACTGTTTGAAAAGGAAGAGACAAAGTTATAAGAGAAACTTAGTCTATATTTCCATATTTAATCTATGGTTAACACATGGTTACTAAAATAGAAAGAATATATTGCATGATTACTGCTTCTTTTAAATATACTAAAGCTGAAATATTAATCAAATTCCCCAAAATATGGAATCTGAAGTAGCCTCAGTTCACATCTTGAAATACACTAATAAAATATTTCAAAGAAAGCTGAGGTTAATGAAAAGTAGTGGTGATATGCATAATGTCACAGCCAATTTTTTCTGAAAATAAGATTCTGAATAAAGACAAAATTCAGTTTGCAGCTACATAATCAAGTATATTTGGCCCTGCACTTTTTATTCTGAAAGAATGCAGCTTCTGAGGCAGCTAATTTACTTTTTATGAATTCACAGTCCTAACAGAGCCGTGTTGCCAAGACTAGATACTGTGCACATATATATATATAATATATAGTCAGACTTTATAAATAAATGTTTGATATGGATGGGTGATACATTTTCAGATTTAAATAATGACACTGATAATTAAAAAACAATATAAAAGGTATGGGTAATTGAGACACATACATTTACCAATAATCAACTTAGAAGCACAAAATGGATCTGGTCAAATGTTTTCGAAAATAAAAAAACTGAAAAAAACCCCAATAAATTTAAAGGATCTTAGATTAAAAATAGTGCAGGCTCCCTTTTGCTGTTGCAGATGTTACATTTTAGATGGTATAGTAAAATATTCATTCCACTATACCATCCAAAATGAGGAGGGTATGGTGAAACAAATATCTCACTGAAGGCTGGATGTGACCTTGGAGCCTAATGACTTGTGCAGTTACCCAGGATGAGGAAAAGTGGGGTTTCAGTTCCTGCACTAATGAATGTTCGTGTTCTATATTCAACAATAATTGTACAAAATGCATAAATATTCATAGGGTTGAGACTCTCTCCCCTTGCAGATGAGTGTTCTCATGCTCAGGTGAAAGCCATGCTCGATTTTCTTGTCAGTGTGTGATTTGACCTCATGGTTTCTCTGGTGATGAGGTGGGAGAGGTCAGTGCTTTGGCAACTCTTCAGTTCACTGCTCATTTAAATTGGGCTTTGTCAAAAGAGAAAATGCACACCGATTTGCATGTACCCTCTTCCTTAATATGTCTTTAGCTATTCCATCCTAACAGGATATTGTATTTCCAATACCCTATTGATCCTACGGGACTTTGGGCATTTAAAGGTATGGATCAAATTTTAGGAGAGATCCAAATAAAGAAAAAGAAGGCACATCAGAGGAAATATATTCCTGTAAGTGAGATGAAGACCAAATCAGAGTGTTCACAGGCACCAAGTATACTTTGCATTTCATCTATTTTCCACAGTACACAGTGCCTTTTGAAAATTGCAAGAAAAAAAAAACAAAAACGGTTTTACTGAAAGCAAAACTGAAGTAAAAATTCCTAACTTTTTGTTAAGTTTATAAACCATTTTCCCCTGTACAAGTACTCAGAAAGCAAGTTACAACTTTGCTTTTATTGTCTTCAGAATAGAAGTTTCTGAATAGCAAGTTAACTTTAGCAGCAGGGTCAGTAACATTGCCATACTGATCAATAATGGTGTCTCGCTTCTTTTTATTCCTTTTTTTTTATTATCATTCAGCAGTGTCACTCCCCATCCATTACATTTTTCACAAAAATTGTTTGCTGACTCTAGCAAGACACACATTTGTTCACAATTCATCAGTACAATCCCTTGGAGATGTTGCAAAGGCTGTGAGAAAAGGGATACACCCCCTTCATGTTCTCTTCGTTTTAGCCTATTTTCTGACTTCCCTTTCTAAGGATCTGTCTCTACCAGAGTTGCTCTCTTAACTGATATCAACTTCCTCTGCTTCTTGTATTTGGTTTAATCTGTCCCCAGTCTCTGTTGCCAGCTGTAAAGTGTTACACGTTTATTTGAGAATAGCAAGTTTAAAAGAGGGATGGAGAAGGTTAATTACAACAGCATAATTAATATAGTTCCTACTGAAGTAAATGGCAGTTCTGTCATTTTATGTAACACAAGCAGGATTACACTAATTATAATTTCATAATCTCCCACTAGAGAAGCACAACAGCAACTCCATTAAAACATATTGCTTAACATTACATTCCCTGCTGACAGGATCCATAAAATAGGACTTTAGATGCTCAAAACATGAGATATGTAACATGTACATGAGATATGTAACATGATACTATGCCAGGCAATAGCCATGCTCTTTTGGAATTATTCTAATCATTCATACTTTTTCTTATTTTGATCCAAAAAAAAAAAATCACAACATATCTCAACTTTTTTCTCAAATATGATGAGTGCAATGTTCAGTTTGATTTTTTCCCTTTGTAATGCAGGAATTTCAGTCTAATAAAAGAAGAAAAAGCTCAGCATTAATTTGGCACAGGAAAATTTGCAACTGTGGGGGTAAACAGGCTACTGAAAAGTGCAGTCTTCTAACCCATTACCAATTGTTCTAATTTTTTTTTTAAAATCCATATTTCACATAAATAAAGAAAGACATTAATGTATTATTATGGCATTTGGAAAACAATCCTACTTCCAGGACTAGACTTTGCATTATTCATGTACAAGGAGGCCTGTGGTGCCCTTCCAAAGCACTGCACAGCTGTGATTTCTAGATCTTTTAGGAGCTACATTTTCACTGAAGTTAACAACGCTAACTCAGCACAAAACTTGATGACAGATTCCAAACACCTGTGGGAAGTAGGTCAGAATTAGAACTCACAAGGAAAAAAAAAAAACAAACACCAACCAACAAGCAAACCCTCCTCTCTGCAAACCTCATTTAATTATGTCAGCTACCAAAGTGATGCCACAAGTAGAACAGTCCTTGTAATGTTTTTTAAATCCAGAAGATACAGTGGAGAGATTTTCAGGAGATGGATCAGCTTATCTACAGTAGTTTCCCTTCAATGAAAATTTGCCAAGATCTACAGATTTGGAAGGAACCACACCTTTTTGTGGTATATAACCATACAAAGATTTCTCCTATTCTGCTAGTTCTTCACATTAATTCATTAATATGGATATTTTTACACAGATTTTATTCCCTCTTTAGCTATGGCATCAATAATATTGTTTATATTTTCCCTGCTAACTTGGATTTAGCGCTTTTCTTTCTTTTCAGAATCATAAGGTTTTACAAACATAACAGGTAATCTAAAAATAAAAATTGTCGCAAGTTTTTTTAAGTAGCCACTATTTAAATATTTACTTTTGCTTACATTCAACCCACTAGACTTCTGTGCCTGGTTTTTACCCTCAATTTTCTGTAAAGTTGATGAGAGGTAGATATTCACAGAACAAAAAAGCCCATACAGAGTGAACCTATATTCACTATATGCTTATAATTACATTTTGCCTCACAAATCCAGAGGATTCATAGGCTTAAATGTACATAGTCTAAGTGCACCTTAAAGCAAATGATGATGCAGCAATGTTGAGAGTTATTTTTGGGAATCTTATTTCAATGATGTGTCTAATAAAGTAAAATGCTTAACATAACTGAGTTACAAAATAATTAAATGAAAATGTTAACATCATATTGATATTCACATTAGTTCATCACCTTGAAAAATCTCTAAACTCTAAAAAGTTTTAAGTTTTTACAAATATTTTTAATTTCTAGTCTACAGTTTTCTTTAGCATTGTCACAACCTGCTGAACAGACATGGCTCAAAATTGGCATCTGAAGACTAAATTCTAAATAGTGAAGAGTTATTTTGTTATTTACCCACATATATGTGTATTATATCTATAAAATCTTCTAGCAGGCCCACTGAAGTTATATATATTAATGATATAGTAGCCTAAACAAACCATTAGTACACATTTTTAAGAATATCGATACATACTTAGACTGAAAACACTTGAAATAAATTTCCTGGGAAGTCAGATTCTTTCAGTTCTTGCTTCAAATAGGGTAACTCATGTCTGGCTGAGCACATTATTGGTCACAATGGATAAGAGCTGGGTTCCTGTTCAGCTTCTCTACTGAGGACCCCTCACTCAACCAAGGGCAGAAACAGCAGATCACCAGAGAAGCTTTTGGACTCTCACTATTGTAAAATATAGTTTTTTCCTTGATCAAGAGGCAATTTCAACTCTGTGTATGCAGTTTCTAAGGGGGTTTATTTTATTTTAATTTAGTGAAGAAAGCTGAAAACTACTAACAGTGTTCATAATGGAGCCATATGCTAAACTAAAAAAGAAATAAACTGTATAATTGCATCACTATGTCTGAGATTCACCAAATGTTTCAAATTCACTTTTTTAATGTGCAGGATGTTAAACTCATACCCTGTACATCAGTACTGAAATGTTTAAATACATTATTTTCATATTTACACCTTAGCACAAAGCAATAGGAGAAATTTTGCAGTGCATTACCCACATATGCAAGCAAACCACAGCATGGAATCAAAGTTGGGAGGTTTTCTGTGTTTGCTTTGCAAAATGAGTTCAGTTGGAGAATACAGGACTGATGAAACTTTAATGATGAAAGGGACACTTGGAAATTGAAAAGCTGTAATTTCTCTCTGTAATTGTATGAATCCTACTATAAGTACTCCTGGAAATTTGCAGCTCTTTAGGAACCCTATAACACTCCAGGAACATAAAGCCATGGGACCTCTTCCTCTGCATTGCCAAAATACGCAATTCTCGGTAATTAAAACCAGCAAATCTGTTTATTGTTAATGGCACAAAAGGAAGTAAAAAGCCTGAAAGAGCATGGGCAGGAACTAAAAAGCCTGCAAGAGCTTTCATGTTGGTGCCTGGCAGAAGGAGATTGCCAATGATAGAAGTTACCTGTCTTTCAGAATCACAAAGTGAGATAGGTTTTAGTGAAAGCTGAACATTCAGATAACGGGGCAAGTTGGCAAGGCAGCCCTGGGGGATTGCTGTTACTCAAACCTATCCATCCATCCATCCACCCATCCATCCATCCTTTAAATCCCCTCCCTAAGCAAGTTACTTAGCAATAATCTCATAAATTCTGCCAGACTACAGTAAAAATAAATTGATGTCTTACTACGGCTCCCCAGCAAGCAAAGGAAATGCTTATCTGAGACTGTACCTTACAAAAAATTCCATGTTTAGAGTCTGGCGTGCACAGAAAACTTGTTAATGAAGATTCCTTTAATTAAATTATCTCAAAGTACTTTGGGAGAGTAAGAGTTTGAAAAGCAAATAACATCATAGCTTGATCACATATTTAAGACCAAGACCGAGTTTCATTTCTTGTGTTGAGTTATGGATAAAAGGTCTTGGACTTGTGTCCTTGACATCTCCGGTAATATTCATGTCATGGTGACCTTAGTCTTCCTCTTCTGCTGACTTACCACAATTAGCTTCAAAAAGTGATATCTCAATTAGTTGAGGTTTTTGGTTTTTTTTTTTTTTAATTGCAAATATATGTTACCCAACCTTATCAGTTAATTCAGGGCAATTTCAGAGAGGCTAAACTTAAACTGACAAATAGAGCTGTGGAAAACATAAAATCATATTAATCTATCCCTAAAATGTTATCCATTACAACTCTCCCCATGACAGTCCTGAGAGCATTGCCTTCAGGATGTTTTCTGCCTGGCCAAATATAATTCATTTGTGCGTTATTATTGAAGGTATATTATGAACATATGGTGGTATTTATAGATCTAATTTTTCTAACATATTAATTTCATTTAAAAATAAAAACTCTACCATAACCAGAAAAGTTCCTTTTAAATACTTCCTGTTATCTCTCATCTTTCCCCATGACTCTCAGCATGCTTTTGTAGTGGGCTTTAGATCTAAAACATGTAAGTCTCGAAAGGCAAATTTATGTGCATTCATAATACTAAGCAGTGCATAATTAGATTTAAAGGATGCAACTGATAAAACATGTCTGCTTTCTGTGTTGTTGTTGATATTTATAGCTGGCACATGGAATTTAATATGGATCATTACTTTCTCTGGATTTTATACATTAGCTATGGTTATGGCATTACTCCAGTACTTGTTGATGTAAAATATTTTTGAGTTGTACATATTAGAAAAATTCTTTTAATCACATTTGTCTTACCTTAATGGAAGAAGGCAAAGTTTTGCATTACCATAGCAATGCATTAACTTCTGTGCTGTACTTATCTGTCTTTCAATATAATTCTAATATCAGGCACAACACATCATTTCTATTGAGCCAACCATGTCCAGTATGGAAACATCTGCAAACCATTCATGGATGTTAAACAGCAGCCGATTTGTGTGTATTGTTTCATAACATTTCACGCCACCATTTATTTAATAACAAGCCCTCAAGGTGAATTAAAATATTATTTCATTTAAAAAAGAATTCAAACTCAACCTCCTCTACACTGACACTGTTTGCATTATTTGTAAGCACTTGAATTTTAAATAGTATTTAATCTAGCCAAGCTAAACCAATATGCTACATTTTTAAGATCTCATCTTTGATAAATATTATCATTTTTACTGTAATCCTTCACAGATTTGTGCCCATCTCTTAAAATTTTAAATTTAAAATATATTACCAAAGTAATTTGAAATAGTAACATTGATTAACAAAAGATAGCAAATATGATTTTAAGACAGAAGTATTCACATGGGTGTAACAAGATTGTTATACTCATAAAAATATAACCTCTCCCGAAAAACTTATAACATCTTAGAATTTAAACATATCCTTGAAAGTTTTTCTGTAGTACACTCTCTAACCAATTGTTGGAGATGCGAATCAATGTTTTTAAACTTCTTTGAGTAATCAAGGATTCTTCTTTCTCTAAGACTCACTTAAAAGAGGGACTCTATCTTTTCCATAATCCCACAAAATTTTATATTAGTCTTTCAATGTGGTGATAAATTTTATTTTTTCTTTGTTATAACTAGATATTTTTTATGATATGAAAAGTTATGAGAGAACAGGGTGCAGAAATCTTCCTACCTCACATAGTCCTCAAAGTTGCATATAAAATGAGAAAAGAAAAAAAAAAAGAAAAGGGAGAGAGAGAATAAAAGCCCTCAACTCCTTCAGGCTTAATGATATATATGTGCTACACTAAAGACTTTTCTTTAACACGTTTTCTTTTCAGTATGCTGCACTGAATAATACTTTCCACTATTTAAAAGCCTAAGCAGCGTGAAAACTGTTGAAAGAAGAAAATATACAAAGCTAACTAAGTTGATAAGGCTGTGATGACTGAAAGTATCAATAGAGAGGAAAAATTCCCATCTTAGCAGCATGCCTTACAAACACCATGCATTTTTTCCCAGATGGGTTCACTCCTTTTAACTAGAAAATAGTACATGCACTCATCTTCCTCCTAGTCAGACTTGCTCATGACAGAAATACTCCACTTGCTTGGCATGCACTTGTCCTGAAACTGATATAAATATAAATAATTTTTAAAAAAGTAAAAAAAAATATATTTGCTCAAATAAAATCAGTGCAAACATCAGTGATGACTCAAATAAATTGTTGTGAATAGTGTTCCTTAAATCAAAACAAAGAAGTTTGAGGGCTGTTAATATTAGATGTTAACGACTCTTCCAAGCTGTGAACGTATAGTAGTGACAGAAATTAAAAAGCAGATGTCCTCCCACGTTGAAATTTCCCCCAACTTACTTCAAGATTACATGGTTGATGAAAGTACAGCAAGTTCTAATTTCTAGGGGGAATAATGACTTGTAGTTGCAATTATTTAAGGAATAATGTACCCCAACTGTACTTAATAAGGCTATAATTCCATCAAAGCCTTCCAGGGATGTCATAAACCATGAGAGTGAAACTCAAGTGGTTTCCTCACGTCACCAGAAGGCTGAGATGAAAATACAGTTTGAATTTATATTCATTTTGAAGGAGACTTATTTAATATTGCACATTGATCATGATAAATGCCTTTGGAACTGCCAAAAACTATTAGGGATGTTCATGGTCTTTTGAAGGCACCAAAAGTCAATTATGCCACTACCTAGTGGTTCTCAGCAATTCCTTGCTTTTAAAGCTGTGGTTTGGCCAGCACAAATTGTATAACCATGCTAAAATTAACATCAATTTTGTCATATATTTTTAATACTTTTCTTCTTCATATTGAATGAAAGTGGGAAATATTTCTTCTGTCTATGTGCATAGCTCCTTATTTAGAGAATTTCATTGCAAATTAAGGGGCAAATTAATTGGAATCATTTGGCTAACTTAGCCACTGAGCATCATGGAATGAATATACTTTTATTAAACAGATTTTTCACTTAAATGCCAATAATAGGTCTATATCCTATGTGAGCCAACTGAATAGGAGGGAACTTTAGTAACAGGAGAAATATTTTTTTTTCTGCAAGACTGCAGGTAATCGGTTTTTAAATGAAGGATTGTATGGAACAGCTCAGAGAGCCCACAGATGAAAAGCTGTGGCATAGGGAAAAAAAAAACAGAAGGGGAAATCTGTCTTTTAAAAAAACTGTGAATCAAAGTTTCTAGAGGTAAAATAATGTTCAGGGTAATCCTTCAAATTTCTATTATTCATTTTTGGACTTCACGATGCTGTTTACCTCCACAGCCTCCTAGGACAGGAATCCCAATATCATTGCTTAAAGGACAGCTACTCAAAAATGTGATTTACTGCGATCTCCTTACTTGCCTAAGCATAAGGACTTAGTGTCTTTAGGGTGCCCTTTGGTGTGGTCTCTGGACTCAAGATTTTCCTCTCCTAAAGGGTCTCCACAGTTCCAGTGTGGATATTTGCCAGCCGCCTGTGGATTTCTTAGACATCACAGGGGAGATAATACAGCAGAAGATGCCTTTATTTAGATAATGGCATTAAGCCAAAACGTTTACATGTGTCAGAGAACCTGCCATAAAATGTATTTCCCCGGAGATGACAGTGTGTCAATTTCTGAAATTCCTAGTGCTGAGTAGCTGATTTGATTTACACTTCTGAACAGAAAACACATCAGGGTAACCTCAGCTCCTCTTTACAACAATATATTCCAAGTAGAGGATTTATTTGTAATTTGTTAAGATCAGATACAGATAGAAATAAGTCACATACAAATCCTATTGAAAGTCTTTTGGCCAATTTCTAAGATGATGGTAGAGCAAATTGATCTTTAAAGCCAAAAACATGACAGCATAGTAATCAGTTACATGGCACTTTTGAGCAAGATAAATATACATTCTACATCCCAGGCTAAAAAAGCATCATTAAAATGTAACAAAAAAAAAAGCAGTGCTGTTTGCTTCAAGTAGAGCAATCCCGTTTGGCTTTTGGAAGGAGATTTTCTCAAACTCAAGGTCCAGTTTTAAAGGTTGCCTTTGGAAAACCACAGTATGAAGACCCTCTGATCCTTGCATGGATCACTAAAAGTCACAAAGTCACAAAGTTTTCACATGATATGTGAAGAAATGTCCCTTGGCATTTGATGTTTTGAATGCTGAGGACTCAACATAGGGTGTTAGAAAAAATAAAAAGAAAAAAAAATCCAATCAGGATACTGGCTGAGAAATTGTCAGAATCAAAAATATTTGGAGGCTGAGAAAAAGTTCTTAGGTTTAATGCTATAGGGGCGTCTTGTTCTTACAGACTTCCCTTGGCATTTGGTCTTGGACAGAGTGATATGAACTCTTTGTCTGCAATAACCCAAGAGAGGTGTTGCTACTGTCCCTTTCCCCACATCAAATGTTAAACCCTGGCTTTGATTCCCGAGATGGGTTGAAAGTTTTTCAGTTTCCACACAAAACATCTGTGATTAATTCCAAATTGTTCGTATGTTCCATCCTTCTGTGGAATCTAGCGCTGCTCAGCATTCCCAGTGCTCCTTTGCAACTATTTCATCAGCAATCATCTCTGCCTGGCTTCCCCGAAAAAATTCTTCAAATTCATGAAAAATTCAAAATCTTCAAAATCAGACAATAACAGTCAAAAATTACAGCCTTCTGAATATTTTCCTTCCCATTAACAGCAATAGGAAGTTCTCTCTTTCTTTGAGAGAAAAACTGCTTGAACTTTCCCAGGTTGCTGTATTTAATTAGGAGTTCCAATACTGGAGTAGCTTTTAATTGGTCCAATCCATTTCTCAGGATAAATAAATAAGTAAATAATATCCTTGTACTCCTCATACTGTATGGTCTTAAGCTGTACTCCAAGAAAAGGTGTCCTCAGGAGTTATCTACTTCCTTCTGTACTTCAGTTTTTATTGATGTGGAGTAACAAAAATACATTTTTATGGCCATCTCTAGATGTGCTTTCTCAAAAATTAAGACATGAAGCGTAGAATGCTGGATACACAGGTACCATCACAAACAACCAATTAAAAATTTATCTAGGCAAAAGAAGTGCTCTGTTACAGAGTCAGTTTGCATATTCATTGCTTTTGTGATCAGCCAGTGAAAAATAGCAATGTGTTCTGAAACAGGGAAAACCATAACATTTTAAATATTTTTTATCCAACCATATATAAGGAGATTTTTTTTTACTTCCTCCCTCTAAGGACAATCAACCGTTGGAGCAACTGCCCGGAGATGCTGCAGGCAGCTTCTCTGGAGGTTTTCAAAATCTGTCTGAATCAAACCCTGAGCTGCATAAACTGACCACAAAACTGCTCAGGCATAAGCACAAAGTTGGACAAGAGACTTCCTGAGGTTCCTTTATCCTATGAAAGTATGTGTGTATGTCTTAGGTTGCTGCAAATTAATATGTAAATAAATAAATAAATGGAGCAAAAGCTTTTTCAAAAGTTTTTGAATTTCTTCCCCAGTTGTCTTCAGATACAATCTTTTTTCTTTGTTAGCAGTGCAACAGGGGGTGGCTTTGGCAAATTATTACAACTCTGAACTTTATTTACCTAGACCTTGCTTTGTCTTCTATTAGCTTTTCTGCTGTATATCAAAATTGGAAATAAAGAAGTTGGCCAAGGAAAATTGCAGGGGTTTTTTTGAAACAATTTTCAAAATGTCTTCCATTTTTGAAACTTTATTCCTGAAAAAAATATGGAATAAAAGATAAATTGATAAATTGGAACAGCATATTGTTAGCATTATCTTAGCTGTTAACTATGAAGGTTTATTATGTTAGACTAAAAAGGTGCTAACTTACAACAAACAGCAAAATAATTGGATAATATTGTACAGATCCATTGATTAATCTTCTAACATTTTCTAATTTTGGGTGTTGAATTATTTGTTTGCAAAGCTTGATATATTTTGAATAATTATTCTCAAATGGAAGCAACCAACTATAATAAGAGTTTTGTAAAATTTTAACCTCAATATTTCTCAAATTCTTTCATGCATTCCATAAGAACATTGACAAGGTTAAACACATGGAAAGCAGAATATTTTCAGATAAATAAGAGGATTTCTGTTGGTGTAGCTGAGCCTTATAGGACAAAGTGAAGGTATTTTAATTTGGTGGTGATTCTTTTTCCCTCCACATGAATCCAGATATAAAAAATGCACTGTGGGTGGTATTCTGAGGAAAGAAGTAATTTGTGTGTAAATATATAAATATATAAATGTAATAGACATACATATCCGTGCATACCTATATAAATATAGCTGCACACAGTGGGCCAATAGCAACAGAGGATGATGTGGTGACATTCTGTGTGATGAAAAAAATCATTAAATTCATAAAGGAATTATGTCAAATCTTTGGTACAGAGGATTCACAAGAAAAGGAAAGAGTTGTGTGAGAAGATATCTTTGTTATACCTCTTTCTAATAAAAGTTTTCAAGATTTCTAGTTAATTGATCTCTGGAGAATACAGAGTAAATTGTTTCATACTTCCCATATATTTCAACTTATTCTAATTGAGCACAAATTGAGAGAAAACACTTTTCCTCTCTCACACTCCGTTACTTGTCTCAAAGGGCCACCACCACAGATAAATGACCTTTGAATCTCTCCAACAGCTCACTCTTCTCAGGGCATCATCAGAACCTGTTTGTTCAGACATAGACACGTCTCAATTAACTGATGAACTCGATCTGCAACAGGTACTGCTGGCATCTCCTGTACTCTGTGTAGCTCACTAACTCAACACCACATAAAATTCCTATTAAAGGACTCACATTTGGAGCTCACACTGGAGTTCCTGCCTGCCCAGGACAGCAAGAACTGGCCATGTGCCCCCATTGCTGTCACCAAAATATTCCCAGTCCCAGCAGAGTGGGATGATCAGCAGCACAGCACTGCAGCAAGCAGTGAAAGCAAAAATCCACCCCTAACGAGCACCAGACTCTCAAAGTCAGGCAAAGGAGCCCCATGGCAAGCACAGGAGCTGTCCATTAATAGCTGAACAGCAAAAACAGCTGTGGGTTCTATCCAGCACATTCCAATCAGATCTGTCATTGCCTTGAACCCTTTGTCACTGAGTGCCCAAAAGGGCTCTGGTGGTTTAAGCCCAGTCAGCAGCTCAGCCTCACCCCACCAGCAGGGTGGGGGAGAGAATCAGAAGGGAAAGAGCTGGAAAACTCATGGGTTGGGATAAAGACAATTTAATAGGGAAAGCAAAAGTTCTGCACACAAGCAAAGCAAAGCAAGGAATTCACTCCCAGCTTCCCATGGGCAGGCTGGTGATCAGCCATCCCAAGGAGAGCAGAGTTCTTTCATGTCCAGGAGTGACTTAGAGTCACAAATCATTCTGAAGACCTCATAGCTTTATATGCTGAGCATGGGTCTGCATAACATGGTCTGGGATATCCCCTGAGGTCACCTGTCCTGGCTGTGCTCTCCTCCCCCATCTCCTTGTGCCCCTTCCCAAGCCCACTTGCTGATGACATGGGAAGCAGAAAAGGCCTTGGCAATGTGCAATTGCTTCTCAGAGTAATGAAAACATCCTGAATTACCAACATTTTTTCCAGCACAGATCCAAAATACAGCCAGTTATCAGCTACTGCGAAGAAAATTAGCTCTACCCGACTCAAAACCAGCACAATATCTCATGTAAGTGTTTAATCCATCTCTAAAAATATTAGTAGAAGAATATAATCCCAAGTGAGTGAACAAAACTGTCATTAACATGCACAAGGATGGAGTTGATGAATGGCTTAAGGAGATCTACTGTTTAATTTAGAAATATATATGCAACTACAGTTTAGTAAACTCTTCCTACATATTAGTAGATTTCCTTTTTGGAAGGGTTAGGTATTTGAGATGCCAGTGATGCAAAAGGAGCTGGAAGACCTCAGATATATATTTCCTAGCAAAACATAGATAACTGAGATGCTGATTTTTTTTTTTAAAAACCCTGCCTTTACTCTTGGAACAGACCCCTATTTTTCATTAAGTGCTTTCTAGAATATCCAGGAACTTCTATTCCCTGGAGTCTGAGTGCAATGAAGCCTGAGGTATCCAAAGAGGTGTTGGTAAAAAACATAAACTACAATTAATTTTCCAGGTGTAGCTCTCTCAACTGTCATGTTCTGTTTACTTTATTTGTGTATGAATTACAATTTCCATTAGTTTTTCTTTTTCAATATGAAATTCTTTTATAAATTAAAAAAAGCTTTTTTTTTTTTAAACAGGAAAGAATTTTCTGAGTTGTTTTTTTTTTTTTTTTTTAGTTTGAAATAGTATAACAGATTCAGGGGAAAAATATAAACTGCTTAACACAAGACAGTGCCTTACGACATAATAGGTATATGCTTCAACTCTTGCAACTTCCTCTTTTTTTCTTGCCATAGCTTTTTCCTCTTATTCCCCCATAGCACTTTCAACTCAGAGTATAACCCTCATATAATTTCCCCTCTAGATTTGAATCCAAAGGCTGGAGAGATCCATTAGTACAGAAAGCAAATTTCCACACCTTTCAGATTAAGCTTTGTAAAGGCTTCTTATTGACAGTATCATTAGATATTAGGGGAAAAAATTGTGTAAGGATTTCTTCAGTGACACTCCTTGAAAAAAAATCTTACTAAAAGTTAATTTTCTTACTTGCTCCATCTAATCAATATTTCTGATAATCAGAGTCTGATTCAGGACATTGAGCCCATTTCTTAGTTGCCCTGTACATCCTCAGCTTTTGGGATACTAAAAAAGCTGATATGTCTGTGACACATACAGAAGTGAAAGAAGAAAATATGTCTTTTCCTCCACTCCATCCAGCCCTCCATTAATTATATATCACTCCAGTTATTTGGGGTTTTGTGACTTTCCCCTACTATGTGGGAAACACAGTACTTACAAATGTGGGCCCATGCTAGGCAGGTGATAGATGATCCCTCTGCCAATGTCCAAGCTGAGAAAATGCACAATTCCTACTCAGAGAAAAATAAAAATACAAAATAAAATAACATAAAAAGTTGATGGTTTTTCACAAACCTTCCCAAGCCTTCCAGTTTTCAGTAAAACTGATGTCCTTGTCAGATTCATTGTTAAGAGCACTGGATATTTGCTCAGCTGTAGAAATCTGGAGTAAAAGATTGTAGGTTCAATGAAATGGCATTTTCCAATTAAACTGTGTTTTGCTGGAAGCTCCCCAAGCTCTACCAAACACCATGGTTATACATCCTATGTAAACTACAGATTTGCATCATTTTTGCATGACAAATTTCTGAATACATAAGGCTTGGGGGAACAGAGCTTTGCAAGGTGAACATTGCAAAATGCCCAGTGATTTTTTTCTTTCTCCCACAGGCTTTCCTGCAGGCATGCATAATAGGAACATTAGTTATTAAATTGGCACTGGGTCTTTCTCTATTTCTCTATCATTTTCAAACAGGTTAATTAAAGCTCATTTATATGCCAGTTAAATAGAAGGTAACTTGAGTCAGAGGAAACATCAGTACACATTTTATCATAAATCCTTCTGAACTTATAAATGACCTTCAATCACTTTCAATATCTGCCTCTTGAAAGGTACAAATACCTGCATCTTCCTTTTTTTTTCAAAACCAAAGCAAAAAAAGAAATCTTTTTATTTTTGTTTGATGTGGGTACTTCCTTTTCCAAAATTCTGTGTAGTGACTGTCAATAAACTCAAAGGAAGGAATTATTTTGCACAGTTACCATTCATGAAGTATGAGGAGGAAAAATAAAACACTCTCCTGAGATTAAAAACAAAATAACTGCACCAGCATTGGGCACTCAATGTACTTTTAGCCTAGGTGAGATGCAGGTGAGCAAAGCAAGGATTTCATCCTCAGCCTCTCAGTTCCTTTGGAGACAGATGCTGACACAATTGCAAGTGCAATTTCTGTGTACAGATCTATGAGAGATGGAAAGCCCCAGGTACTGCTGGTATGCAAAAAAACTAATTAGACACAAGTACACAAAACTTGGTTGTATTTGTTTGTGCTGCTCAAGGCTCAAAACCAGAATGTCAGGGCTCAGTTATATCAAGGAGCATTTCTGTTTCCTTTGTGTGTGCTCTTTACCAACAGCAAAACAAGACAAAACCACGTGGCTCAATCTTCTCTCACAGTTTCAAGCTTTTAGATACGTTTTAATGTGTGTATGTGCATAACTATTTTGGAGCATCAGGAGCAAGAGGTATTAACTTTCCAGGTAGGGTGCTTGTAAACACTCTTACAGTCATAAAACTCTTTCATTCTACAGATTTGGTTTTATATATTTTCTTAGATTTCTCTTTTCCTTTTAATCTGCTAAGCTCCATGAAACTCTGTCACTGAAGAATCATAAAAATGGTGTGTCTGTGAAGCTAATAACCAGAATTGGTTTTTGCTATCATGTCCCCAAAGACTGTCATAGAATATTCTAGCATAAAACAACTTGGATCATATGTAACCATTGATTTTTAGTCATAGTTCCTCACTGATTTCAGTGGGGAGTTCTTATTAGGCATCCTAGGCATGAAATGGCCACTTGGATTAGATTTTTTAGAAAAAAATACACAGTTGGCAAAAATAATCAAAACAGGCATCAAGAAATTTGCCCCATGTTGTGAGCAATCACAATAACAAAGTTATCTATCCTGCACCACAGCATAATTGCAGCATAAAAGAAAACTAAACTTTTTCTTTCATTTTCTCTCTCTTTTTTATTTATTTAATAAGCATCAACCCTCAGGAGTTAAAAGTAGACAGATTAAACCATATGATTTAGGATTAGTTTCTGAAGAATTAAAAAAAGAAATCTTCAGAGCCTGGAGTTTCTCACTGTGGGAGCCATCTTGTGGAGGGAAATTATTTTCCCTGTGATAGCTTAAAAGCAGATTTGCTTTACTTTAATTGGAAAAATATAGATGGGATGTAAAAGGCACACAGTCCTAAGTATATCTTCCTTTCACAGCTCTAAAAGAAGAAAAAATAGACAGATGACTCAGGATAATGTTTTTGGGTCTTTTTATACCCAATATTGGATGTTCATTCCCTAAAAGGTTTCTGTGCATGATCCCAGATATACTAGAGGGAAAATTTAAATTCTGAGGTAAAAAAAAAACCTGCTTTTTTTTTCCAGAAAAACACATGATGTTCACTCTTTAGAATTTGGATAAGAAGCTTTCTTATGCCATATTACAAAAAAATCTCATGAAATGCAGTTAATGACTTTTATAACTTTCTTATTTTCTGAAGAGTTTATTATACCTAAAGGACATTTTTACTCACACGTGACACGCTGTTACCTGTCCCCATTTCCTGGATAGCAAGGAAGACTAAAACAGGGCATATAAGAGATTTGTGGAAGAGGCCGGAGTCAGCCTGGAGAAGTTTTCCCACTTCTCACACCATGAGTTGAAACACTGAGCTGTGCTGTTTCCCATTAGCAATTACAATGTTTATTTACAATTCCTCAATCTGTTATTCCCTCAACAACATAACAATTTATGAGCAACACACCTGACCTGGCTGGCAGTTCTGGCTGCAGGACTTTATAAGCTCCTTTTCTCTCACAGCAAGGCTTGGAGGTGCTTCTTTTCCCCGCCAGTCAAGCATCACTGATGGGGAAATCACATCAGTCCTGGTTGCCTTTGCTCCAGCAAAAGTGTGGATTTGATCTGAACGTCTTTGCTCTTGATCCTTCCCTTTTTCTGGTAACTGTTTTGCTTTTTCACCTTTTCCAGCTGCAGTTTCGAAGGCTCATGTTGTGATCTGAGGGTGTCATTCAGTCTGGTGAGCTGGAATCTACTCCTGCAGAAAAGGCAGCCCCATTGTCTCACTTGCTTGCTGCCAGGTTCATTTCTTTAATGATTTGACCATTGTTCTCCTTCATTTCTGCCTCTGCAAGCTGATCTGGAGCCTCACTGCTGCTGCCTGAGGAGAGGGAGAGGGCCCTGCTGATCCTGGAAGGAATTGGGTAAGGATGGCCACTCTGTTAGGCAAACAGGTTTCTCTTCCTGACAGATAATTATTTAGTCCTCCCTTTTATCCCAGGTGCATTTATCCCATCTTTCTCACCTTGCAGAGAAGGCTTTTCAGAGGAATTTTTGCGAAGAATCTTGAGGTATTGCTCTTCAGGCTTTTCTGCCTGAAGAATTCTGTCCCTGAATTGTCTTTCTAGAACACTCAAAAAGTTTTAGAGTCCCTTTCATCCTCAGATTTTTTTCAGTGCTGTCCATAGACTTAAAATTTTTAAGTGTAAAAAAATACCAGCAGTCATAAAATCCAGCTGATTTGCCATGGGGCCGTACCTAATCCCATTAGGTAGCACACAGGAATATTCCAGACCACCTCATTCTTGAAAATCAGCAGGAAAAAAAAAAAAAAATATTGGAAAGTTTTACAAAACTATAAAGTAATATGAAAGATGAGTTCAGTAATGTTCCAGAGAATTGAGTTTTGGATTTTTCCTAAGTTTTTGGCAAGTGTTTTGTGCTTGGTTCAACATCTATTTTCTTTTTTATATTATACCATCAAAGCAAGTCAATTTCACAATATCTTCTTTACTCCTTTGGTCTGTCACTGACTTTGATATTCTCATTGTAGGGTCAGCTCTAAGAACTCAGAGCTTTCCCCAAAGACAAAGTTTTATCATTTCTTCTAGGTTTGCTGACCCAGAAAAAATTCTAAACCTGCAAGTAACATGAACAAAGCAGACATTTAGTCCACAAAAAATAAAAAAGTACAGATCCCAAGACAGAAATGCAGTCAAGGACAGAGGCATTGCTAAGGAACAAGGAGAAAAGAATTGCTGAGAAAAAAAAATAAAAAGTCCAAAACAGTCAAGGCCTGCAGATAAAGCAGGAAGTGAAGTAAAAGAAGAGATATTTTTGGAAAGATTTCATCCTTGCACCTCCCACCCATGCTTTTCTTTAATGCTACAAAATAGAATGTGGTAACAAAATACACATGAATCTTTGATAAAAAGTATCTGTGACCAAGCAGAAAAGTCTTTCAATAAGGTTTATGTTCTTGAGATAAAGTGTTAAAAATCTCTTCCCAAACCCTGTAATTTGTGCTTCAGTGATAAAAGCGACACTGATGTTTTCAGTTTTCCTGTTAACATACTCACTTTGAGGCAGCTTTCTCTCCACTTGAGTTCTTTCCAAGTACCTTTGATTTTGTTTGAACAGGCGACAGAACTCAGGCATTTCTTACAGATTTAGTTACGTAGTATATGATATTCATCATGTTAAGCAGGCTACTCACTCCAGTTAAAGAATGTTGTTGATTTTTCAGTGTTTGTGCATCCATAGTAGATCTGACCTAAAACTCATTTAAATGAAAGACATCTATTGAATCCAGGGGCTTCAGGGCATAAACCAGTCAGCCTTTCACTGACTCACTGAAATGCTGTAGTCAGATATATGATTCATGTTTCTTTCCAATGCCTTGGACTTGAATGTGGTTATTCAAGGAGTTCGTAATCACAAGGCCAGTATTTTATAAGCTATGAACGTTCTAAGAGTGCAGATATATCGACTCAGTAGTGTTCTTTCTGAAAGGGAAAGAACACTATATTTTTTTTTAACAGTGCAATACAGACTCAAAAAGAACTGAAAGGAAAAATTTCAGAAGGACAGATAAAAGCTGTGCTAAAATTGCTGCTCAAAACTGGAATTTGCAAGGGTTTGCTTCCACAACAATTGATATTAGGAAAACAAGAAAGGTAGATAAGGTGCTTGCCTGCAAAAACAGATAACTAAGGAAGTGTCAAAGGAATTTGAATAGAGAAGAAATCTATGAAGCACATTTTTTATTACATTGGTGTTTATTGACATTACCACTAGGATTTACTAGTTAGATTTGTATAAAGTGGCAGTAGATTTGATAAATATGGATGTAGATTATTTTGAAAAAGGTATACTAATGGGATATGTAGGGGGAAAAAACCACAAACCACTAAGATAATAATCCCAATTGTATAAAATCTGTCATTAATTTCAATAAATAAATGGGTAGTTTACCTAGTTATGGCTATATGAGAACAAATATCAATGAAGGAATAAACATCTAATTGCCTTTTACTGATGTGTCACACTCTCCCTCCAGTTTACTAGAAAAAGACATTGATATTTTTTCCTATTTATTGTTCATTAATATTCCTTTATGTATTCATTAACTAAATTACTAAATTTAGCAAGTAATGCAATCCCTAATTGAAAAAAAAACAACAAAAAACAACCTGCTTTTAAATAAGGGCAATATATTTTAGAAAATGGTTACATGTTTTCTGCCTGAATCTGCGTTTATCAGTAGTTACTTAAACTTCATCTTTAAGAGTTTTTTGTTGTTAAACTAAACCCTAGTGCTGAAAACATTAGTGGAGTTGCACAATATATGTCATAAACATTTCCCTAAGAATTATTACAGGACACAAGAAGGTCCTTCCTCTTTTACCTGGCTTTCAGGAATTTTGCTAGGGTCCTGTTCACTTTGTAGAGGGAAAAGAAAGTTGAGTTACAGCAACAGATAAGGAGGTCTTCAAGTTTATAGAGCAGATTTCATTCCTTCCTTGCTAGACAACTAATGTGAGGAATGATTGCCATCTGTGAAACCTCTAATCTGCCCCACCAGATAAATAAAAAGGGGAGCAATCAAAATTTTAGGATACCCTTCACACTGTATCACCCATGGCCAAATTACCTGTTTTCATGAGATTAAACCACACTTTAGGATAGTTCTGAAAGGATGTGATAGAAACACACTGTACAGCCAGGGTATGAAGCACTGGTATTTTAGACTTTTATAGAGTAAAGCTTTAAACAGACATTTTTTCCCTGTCAGGGGAAGGAAATGATGAACTAAGAAATCTGTCTCTGCAATGTGTCAGAAGGTGATCCCAAGGGGGAGAAGCATTAGTAGAAAAAGGAGCTCTGCCTTAGTTTCTTAGATACAGACAAGTAGCATTGCTAGAGGACAATTTCATACTCCTGTGAAGAAACCTGAGTCAAAAACTCATGTCACAATTAGCAGCAGAGTTTCTGTGAATTGCTCAAGTTGCAGCAAAGGGAATAACATTTGGGTGCACCCTCTTTCTGCTGGAAATAAAAAGGACTCTTGGATTCTACCTTCCTTGGAAATCTTGCATACAAACTTTTCAATCCCAGCCTGAGCTTTCTGTGTGTGACAGAATCATTTCCAGATAGTCCATGTTTCAAGGCCACTAGGTGATGACTTGGCTTCTTCTGTCACTGCCATGCAGTTGACAATAATTCTTACTCCTTATTTTTAAGCAGGTAACACCACAGAAGGCCAAATCCACACCCAGTGGCAGGTGTGTGTCACAGAAAGCCCCTCGTTCCTAATCAGCCAGATTGGCACTGTTGGAAATGTGCCCTCAAGTTCCAACTGTGCCCAAAATTCCTTCCAGAAAAGGAACTGCTGATCAGGAGAGGAAATGGCTGAAGCATTCCTAGATCTCACTTCAAGAAGGAGTCAGGATGTAGTTAAGGCATGAGGTTGGACCTGAAGGCTCAGAAACATAGACGTGGACAGCTAAGATATGGTCTGACAGTCTGCAGGATAGTGACCTGAGCATTGTAAATCACTTAATCCCTTAAAAGAGGATGCATTAATAGATCATAAATGACCTTTCTGTCAATTATCCATGCTCAGTACAACTAAGAATTACAATTTTAAAAATATATATTTGAGAGTATGTGAAATCAATTATTGCTACTAATGAAGTAGAAGCTAAAGATATCAATTGTCTCATTTTGTTATGCACTGTCCTGCAAAAATATGTAGTTTCAATAAGATAAACCAATTTTTTGTGTGTGTATATATATATATATATATATATATATGCACACAAATATGCATCAAATGTAGCTACTTCTTTTTTTTTTTGATGAGGAAATGTAAGACAGAGAGTTGATACCTAGCCAGAGTGTACATTAAAAAATCACAATATTAACCTTCTCAGTTCCAAGTACCCAATGTCACCTGTTGATTCTCCCTACAACATGCAAGAGCACATTATTGTCCCATATGAATCTCTGTTTGTTCCCCGCAGGAGCTCACTGCCACACACTGTCCCTTCCCCACCGAGTCAGCATGCAGGTCATTCTGTGCTGGTTTGGTTTTTGAACTTTGAAGTAAGGTGGAGAGTTTCTATGCAGTAAAAGTAACTAAAGACTGAAATGGCTGAAATGTTTTATGAGTAGTTACCTGGCAGTTTTTTCTTTTAGCAGGTCAGGCAAAGAGTATGAAGGTTAAAGAAGAGGACAGAAAGAATATTAACAGGAAAACTAATAATTTTATGAGTTTTAGAGGACTTGGGCTGTAGTGATAGTGTTCACTGAGATATGCAGCACCTACCAAAAGTCATAGTCAATGGTTAGGAGTAGATAGTATTTAACATTTATATAGTGTTACACAGCTTCAAAGAACTATGCAAACATATATTAATTAATTCTCGGGATTTTAAGATCTCTATTTAGATAGGTAGATTCCTCTCAGAAAGTTCTGTGTAACACAGATGATTACATCTACTTACAAAATAGGACAAACAACAGCAATAATATCACTGGCTTTGTAATTCAGTTAAGCACTGTTATCCCTCTTTTTTTCTGATGGAAAAGCTGACGTTTAGCTATCAGGAAATTTCTGTGAGGCATGCCAATGAGAGAGATGAAATTACATTTTTGGAATGGCCTATCTTTTGACTCTTATTTTCTGCCTGCTAAGTAAATGTAAGGGACAATATAGCTTAGTGATGTGAGGCAGATAAATAAATTTAAATTTAAAAGTTTAGAGTTATGATATTTCTTTTCTCATAAAATTTCCATCCCAATAGGGCACTTTGGTGATTTTTTTTAAAATTAAATCAAAAGTAGTGTTGGGTATGGGAAAAGATATAGGCAAAATTTTCATCCTAATATGATCAGATTCTGACCACTACCAAAGAACAGACCTTTTTAAAAGTTCCCTATTAATCTGTTTGATGACTCTGAAAATTTATTTCTTATTGTCCATTGTTTCAGATTTTCAAATACAGCTAACACATACCTGTTCAATAAAGTCTGATGTGATGCAGAAACGTCCACCAGAGTCTGCAGAGATCCTGGAATAACACTGATCCCACTTAGGAGCTAACTCAGAGGCCTGATGATAATTAAAAATGTCAACATCATTAAATATTTCGTTTCTCAAATATGAAAGAAGAGGTTGAGTCTCATATTTGCATAATTTACATAACACCCATCTAATTTTGGTGATTGAATTGGTGACACCTGGGATTGCTAAGCCTTTGGGTTTTTTCTTTCTAAAAGTCCACAAAGTGTCATACCCAGAGAACTTCTCAAATCCTATCAGTGTGTTGAAGTTCCATTATGGGTATTGAAATCCAAAAAAATCTGAGAAATAAAATCTTACTGGGGGTTGTTCACATCACTTGTTTTAAGTATGATGGCAGCTGATACGGATGGAGCACAGAGAGCTTTTCTCGCTTTATTGCTCTCACTTGACTCCTGCTAGAAAGATAAATGGCAATGTTGTCAGTCAAAAATATTTTAATATTAAGTTTTCTCTCTCAAGTGGGACCAAATGATATTACAGCTTTGCACCAATTATCTTATTACTAGCTTTTAGGAACTGTAAATTGTGTTTTCCAAAATGAACTCAGTTCCACAGAACCAACCATTAATATTGAAACCTGCTAACTTCTCGTCTTACTTTAATTCATCTCTAATTTACAGGAAAACATCCCATTGGTAAACCAAAAATAACCAAAGGAGTACACCCAAGAAGACCCTTCATGATATAGGTAACTAACTTAAATTCCATTTTGAACCATTGCCACATAATTTAAAATGCTTAATATTTCAAGGTTTACATTATAAATGTTTTTCTGGTGTTATCAGCTGGAGTTTTGGGCAGGGAGGCAGTTGCCTTTTATTTTTACATTAACATTATAATATATAGACTGAGAATTTTTATATTAAGTACTAAATTATTTTGTTAGGGTTGCTGTAAAGAATTTAAAAACACTATGGCCTAGGATAATAACTCATGGGAAATTCAGCTGTCATGGGACAAGAGGGGAGGTCTTCTCATGAATTAATAAATAGCTTAAATAGTAGGATTAAGTGATCAGCTTCAACAAAAGTGGAGGTTTAACAGCAGAGTCCCTCAGGGAGCTCTGCTGGGATATCTACTGCCCAACATAAATGATCTAGAAAAAAAAAGGGAATAATGAGGTGACTAAGTGTTCTGGTGATAAAATTTTTTAAAATAATAGTAATGAAAACTGACTACCAGGAGTGGCAGTGGTTTTCAAGGTATCAATCAACTATGGGACAAGTAGCAAATGAACATCACTGTGGATAGGAGTAAGATAATGTACATGAAAGGGAGGAAATGTCTTTATTATAAATACAGAGTGATGGTCACTAGCCAAGTTGTTATCATTCTGAAGAGGTATTTAATTGTCATTGCCCAAAATTCTAGAAAAACATTAATAGCCTGACACTCAGTGACAGGCAAAGGCTAAGAGGAATAAGAAAAAAAGCAGCTAAGGGAAAGAAGAGAGAGTAAAAGAGACCACCATTATGGCATCATGTGCAGTCATGGCACAGTCATATGTGAATTACAGATTCATTTCAGTCTCCTCAGCTAAAAGCCAGGACAAAAAGGTAGGACTAAAAAACTCCAAAAAGTATGGATTGCTCTCAGTACTAAATAAACCTGGACATACTGGTTTGGCAAAGTTAACCTTTAGATATTTAAAATCATGAACAAAGAATGATTATTTCAATTTTTTCATGTCAAAATTAAGAAGCCCAAAGTTAGTAGACAGAAGCATTAATACCAAAATACATGCTTTTTCAGTATAATTGTGGAGTTTGTTGTCATTTGTTGCAATGCTTTGGATCTGCAATGGTCTTAAAATGGAAAGGGAAATGAAAAGGGGCCCTAAAGCCAAATTACAGCCTCCAGCTCAAATGCAGGGTGAGGAAAGACACAAGAAATATTTGGAGAGGTCGCTCTCTGTTCTTTCTCATGTATCAGAATCAAAAAGGTTGGCTAGATGAAAGTCTCAGTCAAAGTGGTTATATTATTTTGGGTGGTTTCTTTCTAATTACAGCATGTCTATTTTTCATCTGTGAAATGGGGCTAAAAATACATACTACTCTTACTTTGGAAGCATATTGAGATTTGAGATTTTCTGTAATGTCCTTAAAGGTGTCTAAGGTACAGAAGTGGGGGGGTTTTGTTTGATTGCAAAAATACTCTGACATTTGCTTGTGATTAAATGATTTTAAATGTCTTCTAAATAGCTTGGAGACAGCTTCATCTAGTTATAGTGACTTCTAAGGGGAAATGACTTTGAGTAGAAATTGTATTGGCATGCTCATTCTGCACTCCATCATTTGTGTTTATTGAGGTGAGGGCTGTTAATGTTCTCTTAGGGCCAGCCTCTGCCTACATATGCAGAAATCTATAAAATCACAATTAGACTGCATTTTGGTGTAAATAAATGGCAAGCATTCTGCTATTCCCAGGACACTTTAACTCAAGCATTTTTCAGACTCCTGTTTCCCTTGTCCTTAAGAGGTGGTGGATCCTAAAGACACTCTTGTCACAGTCATATTTTCTGAAAAATCCCCTTGTCCAGGATTCTTCTCCTGAAAAGCTGAGAAGCCTCAGAGAAAAAGGAAAACAATATTATCTCATTTGATTCTCCTGTGTTTTGCTGCTTTGGAATGAGTTTGGATATTGTTTACCAACAGGTGATTGTTTCATTGGTTTCATGTTTTGTTCATGAATTGTTTTGACTTAATGACCAATCATGGTCCAGCTGTGTTGAGGCTCTGGAACGAGTCAAGAGTTTTCATTATCATTCTTTGTAGCCTTCTGTCTGTATCCTTTCTCTACTCTTTAGTATAGTTTATTATAGTATTCTTTAATATAATATAATATAATATAATAAAATAATAAATTAGCCATCTAAGAACATAGAGTCAGATTCATCATTTCCTTCCTGCCCCAGGGGCCCCTGAAAATACCACACACTCTCTCAGCTGCAGCATTTTCCATGACCTCTTTTTGCAGCAATTGCTCAAATATCTGCCTGGTGAGTTCTTTTCTAACTGCCTGCTAATGAAGGAGGTGGAGAAAGAAGCCATCATGTCTGTTACTTGGCATGCAAGCACCATTTTCAAGGGAGTGGTGCCTTGACCTGTACAAATAAAATGTCCATATTCCCTCTAAAAGGTGATTGCTGCAGACTTGTTCAGAGGTATCCATCTCTGCTAAAAACTTCTGGAATTTACTCTCTAGGCAGCTGGAAGGCTATAGAACAAAGAGGTTTTCTAATACATCATAATTACACAAACACCTGTGCTGAGCAACCTTGTACTGAGGTACCCAAATTTTTTTTCAGCTGTTCATCAATGCTCAACATGCCTCATCTGCAATTTGGTGGTCTAATGGCTGACCACAGGATGCAGTGAAGTACAGATGGGAATTCTAGATCCAAGACATTTAGAGAAAAGTGCCCAGATATACCTGTTCACATAATTGATTTTGATATAGTTTTACAACACGCTTTGTAACATAAAGCAGCTTAATTGCAATGTAAGGGCAAAACTAGAACTAGACATAATGTCATTTACAGGTGTTCTCTTCAAATTACGTAAAAAAACCTTAAAAGATTGTTTGACTCAATATATGAGTGCCACCCTGCACAGTACTGTGTGCAAAGTGTCTTTTTAATGTTGTTTACTTTTCCAGATTGTTCAGGTGGCTTTTAGTCATACAAAATTTCAGAGTTTCCAAATCTCAAAGCTATTCTTCACCAAAGGTATTCCTAGTATCACATTCTTTTGTGAAGTCATCTTTAAAAATATAGGTATTCAAAACTGGATTTGAAAGTTCATCACAGTGATTTTTGAGAATGTATTTAATGATCCATTCTGTCTTCAGTCACCAACTAGAATTCATTTTAGATGGCAATAACTCTTTCCCTATGTCTGAACTTCTCTCTAAAACTTGCTAAGAACAGGAACATCTTAACAAATTAGTATCTTCTTAGTTTTTCTCACATTAACATTATCTGGTATCATCAACATAGACTAATCAAACATTTTTAACATTATTAACACAGGAGACTTCCTTCTCTTCACACCAACTTACAGCATATTTTTTTTTTACTGTGGTTCAAACTGTTTGAAAATCTAAGCCTACAAATGAGTTTAAACTTAGAGATTATTTAAAGAACAGGATCTTTCAGTTCAGCGTTAATGTAATTTTCTTTTAAGAGCAACACTAGTACTGGAAATCAGAATGTTCACAATTCTTACAACGTTGAAGCAACTAAAAATCTATATTTATTGACATAAAGTTTCTGACCTGAAGCTGGTGTGGAATTGGAGAGATTACTTTGAATCATGCAAGAATTCGTGTGAGAACATATATAAGAGAAATTGTAGGAATAAAAGAAGACAGACCATCCTGCCTAGATTTCTCTCTACAGCAGTGTATTCCTCCAGAAAGAAGGCCAAAACCAGAGCAATAATATTCCAGAGTATTCTTACAACCTCCTACACCCCAAAGGATTTCCAATGCTGAGGTGGTCCCTTTGTACTTAGCATGCTTCCTTTTATTTTTTTCACTCATATTTGTCCAAATTCTTTTTGAATCCATGAAAACATTTAGCATTACCTTTTAGAAAATGATGAGTAATCACAAAGACCAGAGGTTTGGCTCAATTTTTTCTGTCTTGGTTTTTAATCTGTTTAGTAAACAATCTGCCTACTACGAATCATGGGGATAGAGAATATCATTACAAAAACCCAAGCTGTTAAACCATGAGGCTGACAAGGGATTAATTCCTAAAAATTGCCTAAGGCTTGCAGAGGATTTTACCAGTTTGGAATTAAAGACTGATGGAGTGGTTGCAGCTCAGCCATGATGTGTTTGGTCCCAGAAGGCGACTTCTGCCAAACAAGATGCAGTCAGAGAAGGGTGACACTAAGCTAAAGCAGAAGAGGTTTCCTTCTTTAAAATTTTGTTCTAGAGCTTCAGATCTCACAGAAAGTCAACTTTCCTATTCAAGTCAGAAAAAATAAGCAAAATATTTCTATGTTGTACTCACTGTACTTAACAAAGACTTTTTTCATACATGTGGAGGAAACTGAAGACACTCTTCATCCTGCTTGTTCTTCCAATTCCTTTTAGTTTTGGGATCCTGCATTCAGTTTTACTGTTCTCTGCATTTACTTTTCATTGAGGTACTCAATGACTGTTTTAGATGACTATATAGACACAAATCTTCTAGAATAGCTTTCATAATTCTCAAAAACATGTTCTGAAAACAGACATCAGTCTGGAATAAATAATATCAGTCACAGCACTATAATAGACAGCACTATAATAGACACAGACAAATAATACTCAAAATTGGACTATAGGGGTTTGTTTGTTGGGGTTTCTTTAAAATACAAGTCTGCAACCAAAAGTGGTATGATTTCAAAAGCATAATTGCAAAGCACAAAATCACTATGTATGAGAAATATTATGGCATTGACCTAAGAATTATGTTATTTAAATTAAAATAGCAGTTACCAAATTTCTTTTTTTTTTTTTATGTGGGGTTTTTACTTGATTCTCATATTATCTTCTTAGCATCACTGGAAAATACATTTTATTCCTGGTAGAATTCTACTCCAGATACTTCATTTCCAGTTTGACATTACTCTGTAGTAAGATAGCTACACCTGTGGACTTCCACTTGAGTTATATATATATTTTTCCTTTAAATGATAAACCTCTTTGAGCACAGTTCTCCTTGCAGATTTTCTGTTCCTCTCAGCTTGCTACTATTTGACTCTTAAATCTAATAACTTTGAAGAATCTGCATATGGTGCAAAAAGACTTCATGATTAATATTTAATTCAGAATAATTTGCAGCATTCAGAAACAGAAATATTCTTCAATTTTATCTCTCAAAGTGAGATATTTTCAATATCATTAATTCATTTTCTTACTTTAACCTGCACTGTGAATTATCTTATGTCAGTACCAGCATTATATGTACTCATAATACACTAAAGAAATTATATTTCCTTATGACAGTAAAACTTCTGGGTTTTGGGTGATGGAAAGGTATTATTTTTTTAAATTTTAAACAATGATATAACTAATAAACCAAAAAAGATCTGTTAAATTTTAACACTTCATTCCATGAGCTTGGGTTTGACTGGAAGCTAGTTATTGAAATAGACATCTCCTTTCATTAAAAGTGTCCAAAAGTTAATTAATGTGTAACCTGTAATTAGGCTATAAAATATGCTTGTGCTCATAATGGAGTAAGATTTTCTCTGTAAGAATCCTTCATTTTGTCACTGATAGCTGTCTAGGTTTTAGGGATCATCAGCACTTTGTGCTGCTTACTGGTGAGAAAAAAATAAAATTACTCGTAAAGGAGAAAGCCAGAATTAACTCATGTTTATGACATTCTAAAATTATCAGATGGAAGGAGTTATCAAAAAATGAAGTTGTTATAGATATAGGAATACTGGTGGACAGTGTTCCTTTTTTATTTTAAATAGTGGGCCTTTCTAATCTGACTGAAGCAAACTGATGATGCTTTTAGCAGCAGATGGGAAAAGACAGACAATAGTATTTCAGAGCAGTACAGCTTGTGCTGTGTGCTTGCAGCACAGCTTGTTCCACAGCACTGGGGGCAAATAGTTCTACATCTAAAAGCTTTTCAGCCCTTTAGGGGCAACCTGCCAGATCTCCAAGAAAAAGGAGATTGCCTAGGAAGAAATATACTGGGGTGTGGAGGAAGCAGACACAGGTCAAATAATCCAAGATGAGGAGGAAATCTGGGTGACTTAACTCTTCTGTAGTGAGAATATCCCAAAGACACCAGCTAACTACTCTCTGGTAATTTGTATTTATAAATTTTGTCAAAACAAAACATATCTGACCCCCTTGAAAAACAGCACAAGTGTTAAAAATAATACAAAAGTCATGACAGGGTTACAAAACTGAAGAAGCCAGCGAAAAAATTGTATCATAAGTTTTCTGCCCATAAAAATATGCTTTGATCATAATTATCTTCTGAATCATCAACATGAGCTTATATTTAGCAACAATTTTACAAAATATAATCATGCTTTATAATCTCAAATTTCATACCAACAGACCTTGACTGGCAAAAATCAAAGTACTAGAGGGAACGAATAGTGTGCAGCTAACTTGGAGTCTATCACAACTTGACAGACATTTCTGTAAGACAGATATATTAAACACAAAGACTCATTTCTCAGGAGAACATAGACACGAAATTAAATAATTTGATCTTATTAAAAGGAATATGCCACAATAAAAATATGTAGCCACATCACATTTCAAAAGGTAACAAAATTCTCCTTACAGAGTCTGCTCTAAAACCAGAAGAAATTTAGTAACTTCAGATTTTTATAACTATCCTTGCTGAATCATTGTTAAACCATTGCTTACTCTCATTAAAGGGTTCAAACATATTCTGACTACAACACACTTTCTCCACCATCTCATTTGAGGTCATAACACCTAAATTCATGAAATTCCTGTAAACAATACTTAGGCTAGGAGAATTAAAACTAAGAGAAGTCATCCTCTCATAAGGAGACTGAGGAGACTGAAGAAGAGGAACAGATCACATGCAAGGCTGTCTAGAAAACAATAGGAGAGCTGTTTCTTTTAAATAAAATGTAGCAAACAAACTTCATTTAATAATTTTGCCTAAGTCATATTTTCTACAGAGGGTCCTTGTATTTAAAACAGAAGAATCAAACAGTACAATTAACAGCCTGTTACACATAAGCTGCCTTTTCAGTGGCCTTTGATTGACCAACACATTTGATGTATAGATTATCCTGAGTTGGAAGGAACCCATCAGGATCATCGATTCCAAGCCCTGGCCCAAGGCAGGACACCCCAGGAATCACACCATGTGTCCTGAGAGCATTGTCCAAGCACTTCTTGAACTCTGTGAGTCTTGGTGCTGTGACCACTGCCCTGGGGAGTCTGTCCAGTGCCCAACCTCCCTCTGGGGGAAGAACCTTTTTCCCGATATCCAACCTAAATCTGCCATGACACAGCCTCATGCCACTGCTTATGTAACCAGGATGCAGAACAATTAATTTTAGAGGGGCTGTATAATTATGAAACAGCTACACATTTTTTCCTTTTTTTTTTTTTAAATATTATACAAATGTATAAAGTATGTGAGAAAAGAACTTGGGAAAAATTCAATCTCTACAACAATGACATTAAGAGCTCCTGTATTTCTAAAGCGTAGGTTATAAATATCAGAGTTATACTTCCTTTATTAATCATTAATTGCTGTTAAATTAGTATCCAATTAATAAACAACTACTTTTTATAATTATTAATAAATATCAAATATTGATAATATTGTGGTTTGCTTCTTTCCCACACCTTGGCAAGACTATCGCAGTAAAATAATTGCTTGCAAAGGACCCAATTACCCAATTCTAATTCAGATGCAATATTTTGAGGAAACATCAAATAGCATATGTTTGCATTTCTTGAATTCAAATTTGTAAAACAGTTCAACATTTAGATGTTTTAAAAAATTATTCTGAAATACCTAATTAATATGCCCTGGGTTTCACTCATGGAGTTCAAAACATAATTGCCTTTCTAGAAGTGAGAAAAGTGTGGGATGGCATAGGAAGGATATATAAAACACTTCCCATAGCTTGGGAGGAGAAACACCCAAATATAACCCTTCTAGTTCAGAATTTAGTACTTCAGAGCACATTGCCTCTTCCAGTGGAGTACTATTTCCTATTCAAATGAAGATTTGTAGTATGGGATCTGCATCATATCTTACTGAACTGGGATTCTGGTTCAAATCAAATGTTAGTTAAAAGAGATCATGTTGTACTGAAAGGAGTTAAAAACGCAAATTTAAGTTTTGAGGGTTTTTTTGCAGTGGCTGTTTGAGTGTTTAAAAGTCTAAAAATTTTTTAGAAACAAACACGTGTTTTAATAACTAAGATAGTTCTGCCTTCAGTAACAGCAAAGGAAGAGGTTTGCAAACTAGAACTTATGAGGAATAAGTTTATAGCCAATGACATTTAAATCTCTTTTGAGTGAATTATATCACTAGCAGTTAATAAGGGGTAGATTTTGGAGAAAGACTGCTAGTAATAAGTAAAACTTAATGAGAAAAGCTATGGATGTGGTTCCTATCCCTGTATTTAGGCATGAGTCACAATAAGTTTAGTTTAAAATTCTTAATGACCTGCAAAGCACAGTTTGGTATACTCTATTTCTATGAACAAGAAGGTGAAAAGTAGAAACTGAATTGTTTGAAGCAACAAGACTTATCTTTCCTCTAACTGTAAGCACAATAAACAGCCCTTATAGCCCTTCATTAACACATTAATATTATTTATTATTTCTATGTATCACTACACAAAAATATAGCTTGTTTTATATTGTTTTGTTAGTGCAATGTTTATTCTCTGTATCTTGAGTTACAAAATATAAATGTATTTTAGTAGTACATTGTATTTTATCTATGCAGTAGAGGCATTTTATTGAAAATATATATAAAATTTATTTCTTTTGTTGTTTATGGCTTTAGAAATTGTTGATATAAAACTTGGAACCTGAGTTTTAGGTGCACATGCTAGTCCTTCCATTACTTCCCTTTCTAGTTAAACATTTTCACTTGTTCAGTGTACTACAGGAGACAGATGAAATGAGACAATGCCAAGGTAAAAAGAAAGGAAGAAAATTAAAATTAATTAAGCAATAATTCATTGTCTGTTAAAGTAGCCACAGATGGGAATATTTTATTTCAAAGCAAAGTTTAAATTTATTTGCAAAGAGTTTCAGTCATTTAATAGCAGGAAATTAACAATGAGGGAACCTGGATGCACCTCTGAAGACTTCAACTGTTCTTTCTGTGTTTATATAGTCTCATTTGAAAATTGTCTTGCTGAAGTTCATAAGGAGTCACGGGACAAAAATGTAAACCCTCAAGTGTGTCAGACACACAGTAGTGCTGTAATGACAGATTGCATTTTCAAACTAAGTTTGTTTCTTTATCCTTACAAGTTAAACCTACTAGAGGCATGTAATTTCATAGAAGTACAAAACCAAATTTCAGTCAGACAATTAGATTCATACAGAATAGTATTTACTTCTACTGAAATATATTGACACCCTGCAGTTTAGCTTCTCATATAATTTTGCTGATTCAGAAATTAGATATTGCACAATTTATCAGTCACGATTAAGATTTTCATAGCTGCTGAGGAGATTTAGTCACATTTATTTCTCTTCCATTGAGATGTAAGTATGAAGTCCCCTAAACAGCATTAAAAACATTTTAAAAGATTCATCAATACCTAATTTATACATATGAATAGTCCAAACAAGAAAAGGCAAATAGATGAAAATATCACACTCATTTGCACTTTCATGCATAAGTGTATGTATAATTGTACAAACACAGTCTTCTATATAATTGTATTTCTTTTATGGTATAAAGGTTATGTACTAACCACTATAATATAATTAGAGATTCCTGAATAGCTGGGTTATTTTTCAATTAAATCTCTTAATTACATGCACAAAGCAAGCAGAAATGTTTATTGTGTTATTGAAGAGAGATTCAGGGAGCTGATTCTCCCCCTCTATTCAGCCCTAGTGAAGTCACGCCTCAAATATTGTATCCAATTCTGGTCTCCACAGTTCAAGAAAGACAAGGAGCTGCAGGAATGGGTGCAGCAGATGCCACAAAATGATTAAAGGACTGGAGCACCCCCCTATTTAAGAGAGACTGTGGGAGCTGGGCCTATTCAGTGTGAAGAGAAGCCTGAGAGGGTATCTCATCAAAGCACATAAATATTTCAAAGTCAGGGGCTAAGATGATGGTACCAGATTTCAGTGATGCCCAGTGACAGGACAGGGGTCAAAAGCCATAAAACAGAACTCAAGACTTTTCACATAACATGAGGAAGAACTTTCTATTGAGAGATGCAGAGCACTGGAAATGCTGTCCAGGGAGGTCATGGGGTCTCCTCTCTGGAGATATTCACACCCACCTGGACATGTTCCTGTGTCACCTGCTCAAGGTGATCCTACCTGGGCAGCAGGGTTGGGCTGGATGACCTCTCCAGAGGTCCCTTCCAACCCCAACTATTCTGTGATTCAGCTCCTGAGTGCTGAAGAGACACAAAGATGGACTCCATAGGGAAGGCATGAACCAGAATATGCAAAATGAGCAGAGCTTTACTGCCAGGTGTGCATGAGGCTGTGAGGCCTCAGGTAGCACTAGATCACAATTGAACTTTTGGAGTAGTGACGCGTGAATTACTCTGAACAAACCATCATCAGAACAAAGTGGAGCTTGACTCTCCTGTGGATAAGTAGCATTTGTAGCAAAATCAATAAGAACACAGCAAGTTTCATTTTACATGAGGTGCTTTTGCAGTGCTATCAGCCACTGTTCAAGCACTGTGGTTTCCAGAAGGGCCACTTACAGGAAGGACAACCAGCTACGCTGCCGTGAACAAAGAGAGAGCGCCTTTGACTTTCCAACTTAAAAGCAATTTGCCTAATGAATTATTCTGAATGGGAAACAATGAAATTACACTAAATGAAGAGAACAAACAGAAAACTAACATGACTTGCAATCTGCTGCTGCAAAACAAAGAATATGACTGAAAATATCATTTTGCATGTAAATGACATGCAACCTAGCTAGATACACAAAAAGTGTGTAAATGTATAATGCTCAAATTTGTTATAAATTGGTTTAATTACGTTTTACTTGTTCTTCATATATTTTCCACAGTTAAAAAAAAAACTAATCTTATTCCTTACCAGGATAAAGTCAAGACATTTTCACAAAGAAAATCTGCAGAGAATCCCATCCTAAATTAACCTCAAATTTAGCATATCACCAAAACTGTATATACTGAATCAGTCATGTTCATTTTTCCTAACTTTAACAATCAATATAAAATGTACAGTTTAAGCTACTTGGCCAGAATTCAGGTTTTTCAGCAGAAAGACTGTGTTTGCACAATTCTCCCCACCCTTCAGAACTGAAAAAATATCTTTGTCCTCTGATTAAAAAAGAAACTCAAATTAAGCCATTTTAGTTCTTACGTAAGTTTTACTTCTTAGGATTCCTTACTTATATTTTTCCTCATCACCAATTTCAGAGACATCCCTCAAATTTTAATTACTGTTAACCTGGCATTATATGTCATTAAAAATAATATACATGAAAAAAAATGTTTCTGGACCTCTCAGATAAGCTAGAGGAATCAATGATTCTCCCTGTAAGTATGGACTGTGTTAGTGGATCCTCATTTTTATGCATATCTTCAATTGTCACTCTCCATGTTTCCACTAATGAGCCAAAACTTGTCATGTTAGCCAGAAAATTGAGTTTTCATGCACTGCTTTGAAATCTTTGAAAATACAATCATAGACTGATATTATGTACAGGTTTGGAGAATTAAATCTTCCCATTTCTTGAGACCATCCCTGCATTCCAGTTTAGTTTTAGTTTCCAGGTATTACTGCTTATCTCATATTTATAACATTTTCTGGATGCATGAACCACTATAGAAATCCCTTTCCTTAGCATTGTTTCAAACATTTTTCTTTTTCCTAAATTAATTGACGATGAAATGACCATGGGTGTGCAAAGCCATGTTTCAAGAAAACAATAAAAGGGAAGCTACAATAATAATCCTACGACAAATTTCCAATCAATAAACCACTTTTCTTCCAAGTAAGCATTAGCACTAAACTGGCACAGCCTTTATAGTTTTTTATTATAGCTATAACCCTTTTAACTAAGGCTTATTATTTGTTCTTAGTTGACCATTTCTCCCTCCATGTCAGTAGAGACAACTTTTTAGTGTGACCAGAAAGTATCTCGTATACAAGAAACACTGAATAAGAGAAGCTTTAGACACAGCTTGTTTTTCATTTAAAAATATTCAGCCTTTCAGCTTAACAGATTGACTGGTCTAATTGTCATAACTTAAAAAAATAACCTCAAAAACTGACAGGTTTGAGGCATTGGCCACCTCTCTCTCTCCTGGGAGCCTGTTCCAGTGCTTGACCATTTTCTCTCTAAAGAAATGTTTCCTTTTGTTCAGTCTGAGCCTCCCTTAAACAACTTTGAGGCTCAGCACCCAAGGCTTCTAATGCAGAACATATCAAGACACACTGAAATTGGAATTTTTCTCTGCATGGTTGATTGACTATCAGTAGGGTTTGGGAAGGGGAGGGAGTGGTGGTGACAATTTTTTGGGGGGAGGTAATTATTTGTTTTTATAAAGGTGGTCATTAACAAAATTGTAGGGCAGATTTACTTGGCCTGGAATAAATGTGAAGGGAGAACATGTCTGTGAACAAGACTTTTAGCTAGCACATATTATCTGCCTTTGAATGTGTGTTCAGTTAAACAAAAAGTAGAAGGTGGATGATAATGTGTCCTTGGAATTATTGAATAACCTTATTACTGGCCTGTACTACATTAAAATAAAAAAGGCAAACAAAAAACAAGGAACATGTCAGCCTTTTTCATAACAGTGATCTTTTTTTCCCTCTGTGGGCCCATTTCCCTATCTTCTCTCTCTGTCCTTCCCCAAAAGGGATAATATGAAAGCAATCATGATACTATAATTTTATTCCAAGAATGCTTTTTTTTTAGCACTTCTATGTGATTAGCCTAAGGGGTGTTTCTACACATGCCATGAAAGGCAAATTCTACAAGGACAGTAGCAAAAATACTGCTAATTTTGATGATTTCATTTCCTTCACCCTAAAAGACAAATCTCCACCCCAAATACCAGTCACGTATCCGCACCCCATTCTGCAAAGCCCCACAAAACTAATTTGAAAAATCCACTAAAAATGTTATGCTAAAACAATGCAGTTCCATGCTATATTATTTACATCCCCAACTCAATTATAAGTAATAGAAATGAAATGAAAAGGCAATGGAGATCTTAAGCTAATGTTAGACCTGCATATTTTTCCACAAAAAATAGAAATGGACACATATTTTACTATCCCATGCTAGGGCAGATGTGATTTCCCATTAGTAACACGGCTTGTCAGGTTTTCTTAATTAAAAAGATAAACTTATCTTTCCTCTACTGAGTTACTATTAAAAAAAACCCAAAAAACAATCACCCAACAAACAGCTATTCATGGTAATCTCAGTCTGTGTTATCATTTATTTATGAAAGAATTCATAATCCTATCATTCTCTAGCTGGATTTTATTACTTGTTTCCAAGATATCTTGTTGAGATAAAAAGAGGGAAATAGTTATGAGAAAACTAAACAGCAATAGCAATGTCTTCCACAACTACTAATTTCTCAAAAAAAACCCATGTAAATCTCAAAAGGTGTCCACAATTTACTGTCAAAATCATCAAAATACATTCTGATTTCAAGCAGATTTTGGTTTGGTGTTTAATTTTAGGCAAAACATTTCTCTTTGAAGATTTGAGCTCATTTTCAAAGAAATCAAAGTTGGTGTAGACAACAGGCTCTAATTCTCTGAATTCAGGATAATTCAAAAGAATGGGCACTGAATATAGAAATATTATTTTGCTGTACTTAAGCCCAAAAATTCTATAACAGCATGATCACATCTATTTTCTGTGGCTGAAACTGTTTCCAATAAGATTCATACTTAAATACTCCTGCACTACTCCAGGGAAAGGAGATGTGGATGTTAAAGATGTGCCTGGAATTCAGGACGCTCACCTTCTTGGAAGTAAAGAATTTATTGTTTATTATTATTATTTATTTAATATTCCATTAAATAAAGGGAAGAAAGCCTGAGAGCATAGCTAATCACATATTATGCAACCAAGATAAATTTGATATAGAGATGAACACCTTGCTAAGGCCACTTTCCTGTTCATTATCCAAGCCATTATGGCTTTATAGTTTCATCATGAGTAAGGGAGTCATTTATTTCTAGTTCTGGAGCAACACACCAAGAGATATTCCCTGGCTAAAGCAGGGAATAAATGCCCAAGATACTTGGGGTATATAAAGCTATGAGAGCTTTCCAGGAGTAAATCATGGTTTAAATGATCTATGGCTCATTTTATCCTTTGTATTAAGGTTAGCAGAGGTAAGATCAAATATTAGAATTTTAACAAACAGAAAGCTGGAGTCCATCAGTCAACAACTAAAAATAATATGGGTAACATTCACTGTATATTCAGAATTCCCCGTAGCTGAAAGTATAACTTTCATTATACAATTTAAAAAATTATAATAGTGAGTCTCAAAAGATATAGTCTTTCACCCCAGTTTTTTTTTGCCACAAAAAATTTTACCAAAATACGAGAAACTTCATGATATTTAAAATTATTGAAAGAACTTTTTTATCAGTATTAAACACTGGAAAACTTTGAAATATTTATTTTTTGAATGCTTGCCATGGAGCAGAAAGTGGAACAAATATTTTAGAAGCAACAAGACTGTAGGAATTTACATGAGCTCCTGGACTGTATAATCATATAGATAAATACATAAGCCATAACAAGTTCTAACAAAGTGAAACCTGAGGGAATCTCCTTAGAGGGCAAAAAAAAAAAAAAAAAAACCAACCCAGAGACAGAATTAAATTAACACACAGTAAAAAAACCATTTTATATAAATAACAGATATGGGTTTTTTAGTTAATATGAATGCAGAAGTGTTGGGTTTAGATGCACTACTCTTAAAAAATGTTTATAAGAACTTTCAGTCTCAACAAGGACATGATCCATTCACAGCAACTGCAACCCTGTTCTTCTGTACTCACTTTAGCTGCTGTAAAGAACTGACTGCACAGCAACAGACTAGGCATAAACTCTCCATTAATTCCACACCTCAAAGCTGGAAGCAGTTTCATGCCTCCTTCTGCCTCTTCTTTCCACCGAGTGGAAAGGCAAACGACAGTAACCACAATGATAAATTATTTTTTGTTGGGCTCTCTGCACTAAATCTTTTAAAATGCTAGAGTACCAAAGCTCTTTGCTGTCTCTTGTCACGCACACCAAATTAGCAAATTTCCTTTATTAAAAGCGGTTATCACAGCCATACTCTGACCTTGGAAATGAAATGAATAAAATACCCATTAAAAAATGAGTTTCCTACGTGGGTCATTCATTTTTACTGTAATCTTGCTACAATATTGGAGGTGAGAAAGTTGCCTGACTTCAGATTACCAGTTCTGTTAATGCTCAACCTCTTGTAAACAATTATAAAGCTTAATATTATTAAATAAATAACAATATAATTAATGTAGATTTAATATCAGTATTGTGGTTCCATTAGGAAGCACTCAAAAAATATCCCTTTCTAGAAGAACTAGCACACAAAAAGCCTAAAACATGAAAACCTCTTTTAAATCAGAAAGCTATCAAACTGGTGAAGGATAGCTCCTATAAAAAATTCCCATCTAAATCCATGCTGACATATTTAAAATTGAATGCCACAAATTCACCTAAAAAAGTTAATGTGTTATTCATTAGCCTAAGTATCAACAAGCGATAATTTTAGAAAAAAAAATTAGGACCCTCAGTAGAACTCCTGTCAGTATCTGAGTTTTCTGCCATCCTAGAGATAGAGGGGGAAAGAAATTGAAAGACATTCTGTCTAACCATGAAGCAGTTTGATCTAATATAGAAGTGCTTGGGTACAACTGAAGAACAATTCCATTCATCCTGCTAATAGAAACAGACTAGATTTTCATCCATATCTGTGGTAAGGACATGAAATAGATGAAAAAATCTTAGAGAAGGTCATAGTCAAGAACAGAGAGTAAAGCAAAGCTGCTGTCTTCTGAAGGCTGAGGCTTTCTGTCATAATGAAAAACTGGCAGCTGGACTGGTCCTACGAGAGACAAAAGGTTTTTTGGGGATGCAAATAAAAGTGGGGAACAAAGGCATGAAAGCAAAAGTTTGCTGAATACTGATTCAAAAGAAACTGATCACTTTCGTTGTTACCTCAAGACTCTCCACCTACAGCACATGCTACAGCACATACATTCAGTATGTACTGAAGCAATAATGTTTACCACAGAAGCCATTAATTCACACACTCTCTTAAAAAAGAAAGGACCCAATGTTCAGCTGTTCAGGTGCACTGGAAACTATTTATCCCTTCCTCATATGAAATAAGAGGTATGTCTAGAGTTGTCTACATAATTATTTTCAGTGTTTTCAGAAAACTCCAACTGTAATTTTGTAGTGGCTGAGTCCTATTGGAAAAATGTGCAGTATCCCACTGGTCAATAAAAAAAAATTAGTTACAGAACAGAATGTAAACTCACACAGGAAAGATAGAGAGTGAACTTTGAATGTTACCAATATAAATCAATATATATACCAATAGATGCTACACTGAGAGGAGAAAAAAGGAAGTTTATTTATTTATGGGCAAGGACAAAGGGAAATAATACAGAATTGGTTTATAGAAAAGACAAAAGTGAATTATTTTGTTGAAAGTAAGCTGAAGAGATTTTATTCACAATAAGTAAGCAACAAGCAGGAAGAGGTGATAAAGAGGATATGGAAGTCCTTGATGAGAAAGAAAAAAAGTGAAAAGAAACAAACAGCATGGTCTCTTCTCCTCCCATTTCTTGAGGACATTTAGTACTATCAGTTTACATCTTCTGCTGCCTATTTTTCCTTCACATACAAAGCCCAGAATTAAAGAAGAATGATATTTCAACACTTAAATTATTCATAATCAGGGTGAAGAGAGGATAAGTACAATAGATGTGGGTGATATTTTGTTTGAGAGAAGATAAAAAGAACTTAGAACAAACAGCCCTAATTCAGTGAATCTGGTAGGCACATATTTATTAATTTTTTTCAGAATCCAAGAATCCTCTTCCATATTTATTTTTAATTGCTGCATATTTTGTGTGTGCTTGTACATACTTCAGGAAGTTCAGAATGAAGTTTGAATTCCTAAAGGATGTAGACACCTAAAAATCCTCTGATGGGCTTGACACTACTAGATTTACAAGGATGTCTATAAAAATTATAGAAATGATAGAAATCTTAAAAGCACAGATATGAAGAAATAAAGGGAGGTACATTTGGCCTGTACCACATGGACAAAAGTTCCAACTTTGTTTCTTTTTATAACGTATAACTAACCAATAATTAAATAATGATATTATAATACCATCTCCAATCCATTACTTTACTTGAGCCTTTAGAACCTTTGACATCTGCTAGAGCAATGTTCCACAATTTGACCTTTATCTGATACCTGGAAATATATATTATTTGCAAGACCACAAAGTAAGGGAAAGGGAAAAAAAGTACAAGGAAATGGCAAAATAAGTCATTTGAAAAAAATGGCCACATTAAGTATTTAGACTATTATACTTTAGGAGAAAATCCATATCTACACACTGGATTCCAAAAATCAGTATTTGCACCCAGGTCTAAAATATTACATAACAAATGCTCTTAAAAATGACAACAAAATCCTACAAATAGCATAGAAGACTGATAATATGCCAAAATTGTCAATAGACTCCCTACTTTAAATAATGCATAGAATATGCTGCCTTGCACAAGCTGTCTGATTACTGTTAGGATATGACAACTTGATTACTACTTAATATTATTGATCCTTATAATTTTGTTTCACTTTGAAGAAATCTGATCTGCAATAGCAAAGTATACTTCTCACAGAGGTTGAGCTGATGACAATGGACTTTTCAACACCCAGGTAGAACAGGGAGAGCCTATAAACTGATGCAGCCCATCTACAAGGGGGGGGGGCGCTACTCAAATGCATGTCAAAGAGGAGCAATCAGGAGTACAAGCATCAGCTGCTGTCAGGAAACCACCAATCCTCAGTCAGACTTTATTAAACGTGCCAGGTCTAAACTTTGACTAGCGAAAGAGTTCTGATCATAAAAAAAGACATTCACTATTAACTTGTTTTTCAATAAGTAAAGGACTTGTAGAGCTCAGTAACACATGAAAGTTTATTAAAATGAGGACTGGGACATGGCAGACAGATTGAATTTCATGTACAGAACACATGTCTTATTCTTACCATTGTATAACATGTCCAAAACTAGACACTGGGGGCATGAGTACCATGCATAAATAATGGTGATTTTTTTTTCCCCTTCCCATTTATAAATATGTAAACACTTCTGCCTCAAAAAAAAACCTGAATAGTCAGTATTAAGTAGACAAACAGAAACAAAAATTATTAAGGAGATGTCTATAGTACAAACCATGTCCAAAATGCTCTATTAAATAATGAACTCAGAAATAAACCCAAAAATAATATTATTTGACAAATTATCAGTCCAAGGCAACCCTGAGTGTGTTTGGCATAGACTTGGATAAAACTTCCCTTATTGCTTTGGGACAATATTTACACCTAGGAGTTCCTTGTCCAGAGTTGATTCAAAGAAATCTCCAGGACATTTTAATGACTATTGCTGGAGTCCGAGGATTTCGGACACGAGAGAAGGGAGCCCAGCTGGAGACCCACAAACCACTCCAGCAGTCGTAGAGAAACAAAATGTCCCTGGATCCTAGGAAACCCGAGCCCACTCCGTCTATGGGAGAGGCTGCCTCAGGCTGATTTCTCCAGGGACGGCTCGACGTCTTCTCTGAGGCGCGCCAGCTAAAGGGAGCAGGTAAATGATGGAGACGAGAGGCAGCTGTTCCTCCGCAGCAGGGTTGGTTTATTTAAGGAGAAGGGACGTGGAGGGAGGTAGGGAGCCGAGAAGAAACAGCGAAGTGGGAGGGGTTAACATAGGCTTATAAAGGTTGGCCTGGGGGAGTTGACCCTCGCCCCAGAACCAATATCAAAGCAGTATGGGATAATAGACACATTATATGAACTAATCAAATACATACAGGGGAGGAAACAGGAGATTTGGCCCAATCACTGGACCAGCTCAGGGAAGGATCTGGAAATTGGGAGTGGGGAAACACTGATGGATGGACTACTAATTAGAGGGTTGCTATGGAAATGGGGAGGGGATAACTGATAGACAGAAAAATAGTAACAAAAAGGCGGGAGTAACTATGGCAACCAATGATTGACATGGAAAAGACTGGATCTTCTCGGGGGGGAAGGGAACCTAGACCAGGCGCCATCTTAAACAATTATAAAAATTATAACAACCGTAATAAAACTCCACAGAACACATTAAAAATACATAACTTAACAAAATCATAACTTGAAATCAGTCCTCAGAGTCCGGGCTGCAGTTGCCACGCACTGCAACATCTCCCCCTTTTTATACAAATAAAAAAATGGAAAAGAGGGGGGATGTCATCAGTCAGTATTGGTATAAGTTGAGTCTGGAGCTGACGGAAGGGATGAAACTTGTAGATGTTGCAATTCTGCTCCGACATCGTCTTCCAGGCGGGCAACGGCGTTGACTGCTGGGGATTCTAAAGCTCGAATAATAAATCTCTTAAGAAGAAACCAAAGAACACAACCTAACACAAAAACAGTTAAAACTGAGATTATAACTAAAAGTAAGTCTTTAAAAACAGATTTGGCCCAGGAGGATAAGTTCCAGTTGTTAAACAGGTCGTCCAGCCAGGTCCCGGTCTCTTGTCGGATGGAATGGACCAAGGAACGCATGTCGTCGAGTGCTTTTTCGACATTTGTGGCTTTTGATGACAAATTAAAACAGCAGAGCCCCCTGAACTCTTCGCACCGGTGCTTATGCAGAAGCAAAAGGTAGTCAATGGCAGCTCGGTTTTGAAGAGTTGCTTGCCTGGTAATCTTCTCATCATATAAGAGGCCGGCGATGGCTGTCGAAGTGGCGTTCGCCTGCTTAATTGCCCAGCACTCGACTTTGCCTAATTCACTCAGTGCCTGCGCGGCTGCCAAACCTGGGATGAAGAAAGAAACTGCGGCCCTTTTGGCGTGACTCCAATGATTAATTTCTGAGTCGCAGTTTTGGTCGAATTCGATGAGGTCTCTTTTGGATCGAATTGGAGTAGTTTCAGGGAATTTGGAAGGCCAATCGTTCGAATTTGGGTCGCTGGGCGTAAGCAGGGACAGATGGCCAATCGTACAGGGGCCTCCGATAAGATGGGAGGGGATGCCTTTCCATGCTCGGTCGCCGCAAATAAAATATAAATTGTCAGGGAGGGTGCAAGGGAAGAAATCCCCGGTGGATGGCCCCCGAATGAAGAAGTTTCTCCGGCAGCTAAAGTGGTGGAATTTTTTCTCGGAGTCGGGGACTACCCGGATCCAGGGGGAAGAGGGGCGGTGGTATTTGAGGTAAAATTCGGGGATGGAGAAATGTAAACATATAGAAGCATTGGCGACACCGAGCAGTTTGAATTCAAGAGGGGGGTCAGAGGATATCGGGGCACGTACGATGGTTCGGTTCCAGATCCATGTGGGATCTGGAACCAGCTTCATGTTGTCTAGAGCAACGCTCCAGGGGAATGGGAGGGAGGAGGGAGGCAAAGGGATCCCCACCAGGCAAGACGACAGGGGGTCTGTGGCCGTGTCAGCACTCAGACAAACATGGTCCTGGCCCAGAGACCGGGCGAGCTCTGTCCAGATGTTCTTGGCGCTCTTTCTAGGTGTTTCCTGGCTGGACGTGGAGGCGATCAGCAACACGAGAAAGATGTAGAGGTTTGTTGCTTTGGCCTCCATCCTCGCTGGGCACAAATCTAAAAGAAAAGGGAGAACAAATAACATAAGTCACTGGCGTCTGAATCTAGGTTCTCTAGTATGGAGGAGGGGGACAGGTCTGATCAACTGGGATGGGGGTGCTGAGGACTGATGGTTTTTCCGCCGCCAGCATGCTGACGTGACTTGCTTTGGTGGTTCTGTTGCCTGCGCTGTCCGAGGCACAAAGGGCCTAACCCATTTGGAGGGGACCCACTTCGGACCTGAGGGGGTGGATACGCAGGCGTACCCCCTTCCCCAGGTCAGTAGATCGAAGGGGCCCACAACCTTCCAGGTCTCTGGATCTTTCACCAACACCGGTGGTTTCTCCCTGGCCGGCAGAGCCTGGTGCGTTCGGAAGTGCCGCAAGATCGGCGGATCTAAGTTATCAAAAGAGCAATTTAAAAAGTTGATGGTATAAAGAGCTCGGGCAAGCTGGGAATGCGGTGACTCTGTTTTACGAATCGGTGCCAATCTATTGAGGACTTTTTTGATTTTTTGGTGAGTCCTCTCCACCACAGCCTGTCCAGTGGGGAATAAGGGATGCCCGTCTTGTGCCTTATTCCCCACCTCTGCAGGAAAACTAGGAGTTCTCTGGAAACATATGCGGGCCCGTTGTCAGTTTTTATTTCCTTAGGGATACCCAAGACAGAGAAAGCCTGGAGGAGATGACGTTCAACATCTGAGGCTTTCTCTCCTGTGTGGGCAGAGGCATAGATCGCACCGGAGAATGTGTCAACTGACACGTGGACGAATTTGAGACGGCCGAATTCAGGGATATGTGTGACATCTGTCTGCCACACCTCACAGCTTGCAAGCCCCCTGGGATTCACGCCCGCTGGCCAGGATGGTAGCTGGTGCTGTTGGCAGTGCGGGCATGTGGCCACAATGGCCTTGGCCTGGTCGCGTGTTAGGTGGAACTGGCGAACCAGGCCAGGCGCATTCTGATGAAAGAGCTGGTGGCTCAGCTTGGCTTGCTGGAACACCTCCGGGAGCGTGGCCATCCGGACCGTGGCAGCCATGAGCCAGTCCACGGGGTCAGCCAAGTAGGCTTTGGCTCGCGCAGGGTCCCCAGCCAGAGCATCAGCTCGGCGGTTCCCCTCCGCGATGGCCCCAGGAAGGTCGGTGTGTGATCTCACGTGCATGACATAGAACATCTGCTCTCGGTGGGAGATTAGTTGAATGAGACGTTGGAGCAGATTAAAAAGGGCCGGATTGGTGACCTCTTGGAGGACAGCATTTTCTGCTCTCGAAACTACACCAGCGACGTAGGCAGAGTCCGTAACCAAATTAAATTCTTGATCTTTAAATTTCTCGAATGCCCTAACGACTGCGTCTAACTCAGCAACTTGAGGGGAACCCTCAACAACTGTGACATCTTCCTCCCACCGCTGAGTTTGTAAGTTTACCCACGTCATAACAGAATTGTGGGTCTTACCAGACGCGTCTGTAAAAACGGTTAGGGCATCCAGCGGCACTCTGCTTTGGACCCTCTTCGCTGAAAATTTAAAGCAATCTAAATCTGAACCGAATAACTTGAAAGAGGGCCGCACTACGTCGATTTTTCCTGTGTAGTTCGCGAGCGCAAACTGAAGAACTTCGCTCTCCTCTAGAAGATCATTTAACATTGCCAATTTAAATTTACCATCTTTTAATTCAATTGGTATGTGGATGCACGTGAAATCAACACCTGCCAGCTCCCTGATCCGCGATCTCGCTTTGCGGATCAGTTCTGCCACCAGCTCGTGTGGCCTGCTGATTCTTTTGGACCGATGGTAACTGAGGAAAACCCACTCTATGATTAAGAGGGGCTCATCAGTACCTTGGCCCTTCTTCCCCGATGTTTTGGGGCTTGCGGGGGTCTCGCGCTGATAGATGATACCATGGAGGTGTGGCAGTTTCCCAAGTATAATAAATTTGAATGGCAGGCCCGGGTTGTAACGGTGGGCCTGCCTTGTCTCAATCGTCTTTAAGAGCTTTCCAGGCGATCTAATGCCTCTGGGCTGAGAGCCCTAGGAGAACAAAGCTCCTCACCCTCTCCTCTCTTAAGAAGATCAAAGAGGGGGGCCAGGTCTTCGTTGGTGATACCCAGCCAGGGTCTCAGCCAATTCAACGCCCCACACAAGGAATGGGCATCTGCTAAGGTTTCTACCTTAGGGTGGATAGCCAATCGTAGAGGAACAATGGTCCTCTTGGTAATTTCCAGGCCCAAATATTTCCAGGGGGGCACCTTCTGAATTTTTTCCTCCTGAAGCTCGAACCCTACAGAGGTTAAACAATCGATGACTCTGGAGAGGACTGTGGTTAGCAATTCACTGTTGTGGGCACAGACCAACACGTCGTCCATATAATGCTGAACGACGACATCCGGGAACTGTTCCCGGATGGGGGCCAGCAGGGATGACACGTACCACTGGCAAATCACAGGCGAGGACTTCATTCCTTGTGGAAGAACTTTCCAGTGGTACCTCCTGCAGGGAGCCTCACGGTTTCGAACTGGAACCGTGAAGGCAAAGCGTGGGGCGTCGTCTGGGTGGAGGGGAATTTGAAAAAAGCAATCTTTTATATCTATTACTGCCAATTCCCAGTCTTTGGGGAGCATCGTGGGGGATGGCATCCCTGGCTGAAGGGCACCCATGTCTTTAATAATTTCATTGATCTTCCGGAGGTCGTGGAGGAGCCGCCACTTCCCAGATGGCTTGCGGATGACAAACACTGGGGAGTTCCACTCTGACATGGACTCCACCAGGTTGCCCTTGGCGACTTGCTCCTCCACGAGTTCCTGGAGCGCGCTTAATTTTTGTTTATTGAGCGGCCACTGACTCACCCAGACAGGTTTATCTGAAAGCCAATTCAATTCCAGGTGGGGCGCTCTTCAGCAGCCGCTGCCCGAAAAACCGGGGGAGCAGGAAGGTCAATTTTTGCTCCCCACTGGGCGAGGGTGTCCCTTCCCCAGAGAGGCTCGGTGTAATCCAAAATGAATGGGCGAACTTTAGCCAATTGCCCATCCGGTCCCGTAATTTCAACAATGCTCTTACTTTGTTTAGCCAATTGAGAAACCCCAACACCTTGGATGCGGCCATCCACGGTTTGCAAGTCCCAATGCGACGGCCAATCCTTGGTAGGAATGACCGTGACATCGGCCCCTGTGTCTACCATTCCCCTGATCTTGAAATTTTCTCTCCCCCGAACCATCCGGCATGAAATCCGTGGCTTCGGGGCCCCCAACTTCTGCACCCACGCCACTGTAGGATTTTGTGGACGTGAGGCAGGGAGAACTTGGGCGATGGTAGTGCCCTGGGGGATGAAAATGGGGGGGCGGACACATGAAATGTAAATTGTAAGAAATTCTTGGCCTGTGTTAATTGAATGTGTAGATGGAAACACCTGAAGGTCGGCAGGTGTGCAGCCGACTCTTCCCACAACAGTAAATGGCCCTGGAGGGCATTCCCATTTACTCGAACTGCTTCCGAATCGCACCAGGACGGCGGAGGTGTCAGAGGTACGAAGATGGACAGTCTCCGCCGTCTGCAAGTTAAGGGGAAGGACCAAACCGGCTGGAATCAATGGTCCTGTCAGTGCGTCCAGTGTCGGGCAGTTCAGGCGAGAGAAGCTGGAAAGCAAAGCAGAGGTCACGTCAGATTTTTTAAAGTCACATCCAGTAGAAAAGCTCCCAGAGGGGAGCTGGGTCTTTGCCCCTGATGGTGCGGGGCTGGCTGGCAGCGGGGCCTCGACACTTCCCTCCCCCCTGTAATTGGATGTTACTGGCCCGCCCGTATTTCTTGCAGCGCGCAGGGGGGGGCTGCGCGGCCCTATGGGTTTTTTTGAGGGGCCTGGCCGCGCCCCCTCCCTACAGTTCCCAACGGGAACTCTCTCCGAAACTGATTGAATGCCGCTTTAAGCGGACAGTCTGGCATCCAATGTGATGCTTCCCCGCACAGGTGACAAGCAGTGTTCGGCGGCGGGGGTCGCGGGGGGCGTTGCAGTCCAGGTCCAGGGGTCCCCACAGGAGGCGATGTGGCAGCAGCAGCTGAGGGGTCCTCGGGATCTTCTTGGACGTCTGCGCACGCGATCTTTTTCTTGAAAAGCTCCGATGAGATGGCAGTTTGGGGCACTTTGGTGGCGCAGACGTCCATGATCTCACGGAGGGATGGTTTCGGGTGGAGGGGCAGGCTGAGGATAGCAGCCTTACACGCCTTGTTTGCATTGGCGCTGGCTACTATCCTCAGCAAGGTGTCTCTCTCTGCCCCTTCCACTCCCTCGAAATCTGCTGCTGCTTGGAGTCGGTCGACGAATTCATCGAACGACTCCGTGGGACCCTGGAAAAGATGTGAAACGGGGACCGCCGGCACCCCCGTGACAACCTTGATGAAGGCCCTTTCGGCCTCCAAGGCGCTCTTCTGAAGTGCCACGGTAGGTATATTTTCCGCACATTTCAGTGCCTCTTCCCACTCTCCTTCCCCACCAAATGATCTATTGTGATTTTGTGGCCGTCCCCATCGTTACCCCAATTGGGGTTCTCCCACAGGGTGGGTAGGAGTTGCTCTAGGAATTTCTCCCAATTGAACTCCCACCTTGAGTATTTGGATCTGGGCAGCAGGCTGGAAAAAATCTGCCTCAGATCTGCCGGAGTCAGCTCATGTTCTATTATGACACTGTGGAGCTGACTCCGGAAATACTCACTGTCTCCCCCGTATTGTTTTTGGGCCTTGCACAGTTCCTTTATGATGGCGCGTGGAACTGGGGCCCACCGCACTTCTGTTCCCCCCCCCGTGTCCGGTGGTATGAGACTGGGGCTGCTGATATGGTCTTTGCAGCAGGGGCGACCGGTTTTCCCACGCTCTCACTTCCCGGAGTTCCCACGATTTCGCAAGGGGGCGAGCTGTGGGAACCCGGAAGGGAGGCGGGGACCTCCGGTGCCTCGGGGGTGCGGCTCTCGGGGGTGACGCCTGCGGGGGCGTGGGACGGCTGATGGGTTCCCACCCCCTGGGTGGAGTTGGGGGCAGGAGGGGGAGGAGTTCTGGGCGGGACCCAAGAGGCAGGTGGAGCCGGAGGGAGAGGAGGGGTTACCCGTGGGAATGTGGGCGTTGCGGCAGCGGTGGGCGTTTCGGGGGGAGGGACAGGGGCGGAGGCAGGATAGGGGAGGGGATTGACATAGGGAGGAAGGTCTAGGGATGACTTAGGAGGGGCCAGGGAGTCCCATGGGAGGGACGGGGTTGGGGGCGGGAAGATCAAGGGGTTGGGAGGAGGGGGCCACGTGGGTTCAGGGTGTCCGGCATCTTGTGCTTCATAGGAGCCATCTCGTGCCGGCACCCTAAACCGGAGTTTTTTGTTAACATGGGGGGAATTAATAACTGGGAAACGGGGAGCAAGGACAGGCGAGGGATCGGGAGAAGCAGCCAGCGTGCCGGCCGTTGCACGCTGACTGCGGGGTTTGCGGCTGTCTTGAGAGGGGCCAGGAAGATGGAGCGGCTCCTGCCCGTTGTGGTCGGGGTTTGCCCTTCTCAAGATGCCGGGCCGACATACAGGAGCATGTGGGGAGGGCTGAGGGGTAGGAACACGGGGCTTGGAGAAAGCGGAACTTTCGAACTTCGGGGGCCGGGGTGGAGGGGCAGGGTGTTCTCCCAGTTTCCTATCTCTCTTGTCTCGCAGGACTTTAAGGACCTGCTTCACCCAATGCAGGTGCTTTTCCAATCGCGCGATTTCCTTATGTGATAATCTCCTCGACCGAACCAAATCTGCAATTTTAATCAAAACTCCTTCCCAAAATGGAAGAGTCTTAAATTGGTCGGGGGACGCGTCTGGAAACTGGGAGGAGACCCATACCACTAACTTGGCTACCCTTTTTTCATCAACTTCAACATCTTCATTAACAAGTAACGCGATAACTTTCTTAACAGCCTCTCGCTGAGTTGTAGAGAGCTCAGCACCCATTGCTATAAATTCTACAACTCAGTGCCTCTAAAAACCGGGGGGAAACAATGCAGGTGGACCGACGGGGGAAGAACGGGGACAGACGGAAAGGAGCAGAATTTCCGGGGACGCCCCCCGGAGCACGCTCACAGTGCAAACACAAAAAGAAAAGAGCAAAATCCTTGGGGACGCCCCCACAAGGCAAGCTCAGAATCGGGTAGGTAAAAAGGAGGGGGAAAGTTTCCCAGTAACGACTGAGGAGCGACCCCCGCTTTAAACTAAACAAAAAGAGCAAAATCCCTGGGGTAGAAACCACTGCAGGGCAAGCCCAGACATGTAAGAAAGCGACAACCGCGACTCACGAATCGGGATGAGGGGGGGCGAACCGAAGCGGGGCGGTGAAAAATGACACCGGGACGGAACCACGGAGAGTGAAGTGAGCGAAGGGAAAGGTCCGAAGGAGAAAGTAAGACGGGGCAGTAAAAACGCTTCTGGGACAGAGCCACAGAAGGAGCACAGACTGAAGGGCAGTACTTCTCCGGGACAGAACCACGGAGGGGGCAGGGCGTAAACGCGGAAGGGAAGGGACATAGGGTCGGGACTCACCAAATCCGAAGTCGCGGCAGGATAGGGCCGGTTCCTAGAAGTCCTGCTCCACGGGCGGCTCTTGGGTGCTCGAGGTGCGTCTGCCCGTAGATCCCGCTGGAGCGCAGTCCCGAGTGACCCGGGACCTGCTACGACAGCGGGTGTTGGCGCGCCCAGGGAAGAATACACGGATTCTTCAGTCACGCAGAGCGTGACCTAATCCACAGGGGATCAACGGTCACGCCCCACGTTGGGCGCCACGCCAACTGCTGGAGTCCGAGGATTTCGGACACGAGAGAAGGGAGCCCAGCTGGAGACCCACAAACCACTCCAGCAGTCGTAGAGAAACAAAATGTCCCTGGATCCTAGGAAACCCGAGCCCACTCCGTCTATGGGAGAGGCTGCCTCAGGCTGATTTCTCCAGGGACGGCTCGACGTCTTCTCTGAGGCGCGCCAGCTAAAGGGAGCAGGTAAATGATGGAGACGAGAGGCAGCTGTTCCTCCGCAGCAGGGTTGGTTTATTTAAGGAGAAGGGACGTGGAGGGAGGTAGGGAGCCGAGAAGAAACAGCGAAGTGGGAGGGGTTAACATAGGCTTATAAAGGTTGGCCTGGGGGAGTTGACCCTCGCCCCAGAACCAATATCAAAGCAGTATGGGATAATAGACACATTATATGAACTAATCAAATACATACAGGGGAGGAAACAGGAGATTTGGCCCAATCACTGGGACCAGCTCAGGGAAGGATCTGGAAATTGGGAGTGGGGAAACACTGATGGATGGACTACTAATTAGAGGGTTGCTATGGAAATGGGGAGGGGATAACTGATAGACAGAAAAATAGTAACAAAAAGGCGGGAGTAACTATGGCAACCAATGATTGACATGGAAAAGACTGGATCTTCTCGGGGGGGAAGGGAACCTAGACCAGGCGCCATCTTAAACAATTATAAAAATTATAACAACCGTAATAAAACTCCACAGAACACATTAAAAATACATAACTTAACAAAATCATAACTTGAAATCAGTCCTCAGAGTCCGGGCTGCAGTTGCCACGCACTGCAACAGACTATCAATCAGCTATTCTGGGACATTTGTAATCAGGGGGTTTTTCTGTATTTAAAAAAGTTGGGATAAATCCACCAAATGTGCTAAAATAAAACGCATAACTTTGGTGTGTTAAATCCCCAGTGTAGAAGTGCTAACTAGAAAATAACTTGGTTCATGATGCGTGTATTTGTTCACTTGTCTCAACTTTCACACATTTCAGATTCTGCTCCTTACTGAAGAGGTAAAATAGAATTAATTTCTATTACTATAAACAGATTTTTAGGGCGGAACAGTCTAAAACTTTCCCTTAATGAAGGAAAGAAAACATGTTTGCAACTTATCACATACCTGTGATATGCATTCCAGGATTTCAATGAATATAGGAACTGTGAAAGAGAAATCACCACAATTATAAATTCATTTTATGTTACCACCAGACTAAGTCTTGAAACTGTTACTTTAACCTTTTTTAAAAAAAATTACATTTCTGCACCTTTTGTGCCCGTAAGATAGCAAATTATAGTTTGGGAGAGAGGGGAGAATAAAAAAACCAAAAGGGTTGGGGTAAGGGGGACATGTAATTTAAGGAAAAATATTGAAATCTTAAGCCTTCACATTGTTTCACTCTCTGGAAACCAGTAGTTTCACACTGAATCTGAAAACGTATTTAAAAATTAATTATCCCAGGTAAGGATAAATGGCACTAGGCAGGTTTTGCCAATATAGGCTTTTCTAAATTGATTGTGTTATACTTTAAAGTGAAATTTCTCCAGATCTTTACACAAGTTCACCCATTTCTGAACACTTTAGATGAAAAAAATAGAAACATAAAAGCCTATCTTTCACACAAAAGAAAAACAATTCAAGGAGTTGGGGAGGGAATTCGCCTTCATTCTTCACACTGCATGAATGATACTGATACGTTATACAGATGACAAAATAAAAGAAAGGGGGAGCAAAAGAGAGAGAAAAGAAAGAAGCAGAATAAATTCTAAGGAAGCTCTAATGTTTAAAAGCCATAAATCAGTTAGAGATCCATTGATTCTGTGTAGAACCCATTGTGTGCCCCTCCACATCTGCTGCACTGATTTAAGAGTTAGATAACAGCTCGATGTTTCACCCCACCAGTGCAGAGTGTTAGGCTGTAAAAATTCTTAGTTTCCTTGAAGTCATTAGGTTTGTCATGTTTAAATGCCACTGCAAAGCCATCTACTGTTCTTCCATGTAACACTTGTAACAGAAAGCAGAGAAGGTGCCTATCTCCAATTGTAAAGGGAAATGGGTCACTAATTCATTTGAGTTTGTCCACAGTATTAACATGCTGAACAAATTTGTATTAAGTAATCAAGCAAAACTCTTAAATTATGTGACGGTAGGCCACATCTATTTCAAGCATTGGTACTTCCTCAGTTTGTCTTAAGCCAAAGCCAATGAAGATAAGAGCAATGAAGCAAAGTCTGATGCAAGTCTTGCAATATGCAGAGGTTTTTTACTTTTAAGTATTTTTAAAAATCTAATTCCAAAAATCACTCTACTCAAAATGTCTCACCTTTCCATGGTTTACTCTGGGCCCCAGGTACATGAGAGTGATTAGAGACCAACACTGCTGGACCTCAGGTAAGCCACCCCACCTCCTCAGAGGGAGCTTCATTAAAAGTCAACAAAAAATCATGAGGAGCCTGTGCCAAGCCCCACCTTTTCAAAATGACTATTTTTTCAAGTTCCTTATGGAATTACGAATGAAAAATACTTTATGGAATTATGAATGGAAAATAAAGACTGAAAATTAGAAATCAAAGTTCTGCTGAAATACGTTAAGCAGGACAGTCAGACTTCCAACAAAGGCCAACAGGTCTGTGGTATTGAGGCTCTGATTTGATAACATTGTACATGACTAGCATATACAACTGTGAGAAATTGAAAAATGTTCATTTGTAGCCAAAGGTCCTCACTTTTCTGTTAATGTTGTGCACATATGCAGGACCTGCAGTAACGTTAACACAGAAGGATTTTTTTTCTTCTTGCAAAAAGAAGTAACTGCAAGAGATTTTCAAAACTCAATTTGTAGACAAGTATCTTCTATAATAGATAATCATCTATTGTCTGAGATCTACAGTTAACCATATTTACGACACTTGGTACAAAATGTGAATTTTTACAAGCAAAAATATTTTGATAAATGGAATATTTAAATGAAAATTAATTTAGTTCAAAACACACAGTCTGTTCCCCTGCTTAATTTCAGAGTTGCACCAAAGAAACAATAACCTTGAACACAAAATGTGAGCATCAGAGATGGCCTTCATTTGTCTGTTATCCTTTCCTGACATTACAAATAAAAACATAACATGTTTACATTTTTTTGTCTTGCCACGCTTTTGAAGAGTAAGTGTACACTCAGGCAAAAATTAAATGCAGAAAAGATCCATTGGATACACTGCTGAAAGAAGTCAAACTGAAGAGATTAGACACTTTGCAGGGTTCTCCCTTGGCATTTTTAAACTGGCTTAACTTTAGGCTTTCTAGAGCACTTTTGATTGGGTTACCTGAAAATGATACCTTGAAGAAAAAATGGTGCCATACTTCATATCCATGTGAAGTAAAAATTCCTTTTTGAAAAATATTAAATACTACAGATATGAGCAGTTTGTAGTTCAGTTTCTAAGGTCTGTTTTATTTATTGGAAGAAATATTTTGTGAATATTTGAGTTTTAGAAGAGGAAGGTGAAGAAAACATTCTTTTTCTGCAACAAGAGTTCTCCTGTTTTCTCCCCAGGAGATTTTTTGTGAAGCACCTCCAGTGTTGTCGCACAGGTGCCAAGTTTGATCAAGCATTTGACATAACTTAAGCAAATGGTGTTATGCGTTTACAGAGAGCTGAACTGTTTTGTCTCCTTTGAAGGAACAAGGGTGTGTCTCAGTTGATAGCAAGAGAACTCTAGGCATTGCAAAAATAAACACATAAAAATATGCTGGTACTCACACTAGTGTTATTTACTATTCAGCTACAGTGAAGAACTGAAATACCCACACAGAAGGTCCTCCAAAAATGCAAATGAGTAAGTGCATCTGCATTTATATATTTATATAAATAATGAATGGATGGATGTATTTCAAAGACAATACATTTAACTGTTTATCAAAACATTTTTACTTCCCACAAATATGTGTTCTACAAGGCTTTTGGTCCTTTTTTTGTAATTGTTTTTGGTCCTTTGGCCATCAAACAACAATTCCCCATTGCCTCCAAACACAAAGATAGATTAATTGTACTAATCAATGCTACAAAATGGGCATAGGCTAAACCAAAAAATACCTTTACTTTTAAGTTCTTTTTCCCACACAGATGTATCCTCTGGGTATTCCAGGCCAAGTGCTAAATGCTTCATAGGCTTGATAACCAGCTAGTCCCTTTTCTATCGTACTGAAGAATAAAGAAATTCGCACTTCTGGGAGGAAAATTCCTGTAGAGTCACTACATTTTTTCCTTTTTGAACCTTTTTTCCTAAGTGCTTTATGCATGTAGTATTTGTAAATGGCGTTGGTCTGATAGAAGATATCAATTTTATTTATGGAAACATAATGTTTCAATCATGGCAGTGCTCTCTCTCCTAATCTGTTATTACACATCAGTCCAGGTGGCCTGAGGAATTAGTTTTATCTCCAAAATCTCTTCAGTTGTTTCACCTGATGTTGCCATCCCTGGTGCTGTACAGTGCCCCTTCTGCTGCTGAAAAATTTATGCACCGACATTGTCTAGAACTAAGCCTACTTTATCTTCAAGTATGAACAATAAATGTTCAAAAGGCATCTGACTGTGGCACTTGGATACATGGGATACAAGATCTGAAAGGTCTTTTCCTACTTTAATGATTGTGTGATTCTAATAAATTTTTTATTTCTGATAGTTGTTACTATTTTGTGGTCAATCATACCTGAAGCAACCGCAGTACTGACCACCTTATACAGACTCTACATATGCACACCAGTTAAAGACCACACAGCTCCAAAAAACAACCTTTCCATGGAATTTTGGCCAGCAGATAAACTGAAAAGTGTCTATAAGACACTTGGCATTCCAGTATCTCACCAGCTCATCTGCCATTAATTTTACCAAACTCAACCATATGGATCGAAACGGATTTTGCCAGTGACAGCTTCAGACTGTGGTTTTTTAGAAAACATAACTCAAACCAGTTTGGCAGTTCCACAAAAGAAGAAACCAAGTCCTGCTGCATGTGTTAAATAATTCACTGTCTGCTCATATTCCCCATAAATTCAGTGGGAAGTGTTTCCATGCTGGAGAAATAGACTTTACAGTTTAAAGCACTAGAACGGAAGACTGTGGTTTGCACTTCATCCATCCACTTAAATATTTTACCAGAACAAGAGAGAGTTTCTCTCCCTATCACCCACGTACTGTGCCTCGTGTCACTCTCTGGAGAGGCCTGGGAGTAAACAAACTGGATTCCTTACAGACAAAAATAAATTTGAAGATGTGTTCCAGGAATACATCAGACATGCTCCAAATGCTAATAGTCCCTCAGTCTACAATCCTGACTATAGCTGGTTTGAAGTTAAACTCCTGAAATATATATGGAATTGTCATTAAGTTCAGCCCCCCAAAAAATCTGCCATCCTGCTCTGTGTGACTCGAAAGCACGTATTTGCTTTTAGCATTCACAGACTTTTTTCTAAGTCATGAGGTGATTTTTTTCAACATGAGCTGGCTAAGAACACAATCTGAAGGTACCAGGAGCTAGTAAGAGACTTGCAGAGAAGAAAATAAATATCACAATGGGTCTTCTTCCCCTTAGAGCTTCAGCAAGCTAAAATACATAACTTCCCAGAGCAAGGAGGGAGGTACCCTTTTTCCTGTTCCTCATGATGTGACAACGATGCTCAAAATGTAAGAAAGAAACATTCTAATTTCAGTCAGGCCCCACCACAGAAAAAAACAAAAAAGAGAAACCATTCTTTGCATCCTGCAAAAAGTTTTCTGTCTCTCCCAAAAGCTGCTCATTTCTAAAAATGGCAGAATGCAACCAGCCATGAGGCAAGGAAACAGTAACTAAAGCCCAAATTGTAAAGCTTTGTTTGCTTTGTTTCATTTTTATTTGAACAGACTGTTTTAACCAAAATCCTATATACATAATGACAGCTGCATAGGCACCATGGACTAAAACAGAGAATAAACAAAAAATAAAATTTAGCCAAGATTGTCCAGCCAGCTTTGTAAGTGAACTGAGAATTTTGCAGAGGGAAGGGGATCCTGGAAGACCGAGATTACCACTGAAAAACTATATCCAAAATTCATATGGACCAGAAAAGCAAATTTTTAATTATCTAGGCAATCTCAGTTTTGGCTTACAATATTTCACAAGAATTTCAAATGGACACTTCTTTTAATGGATCTGTCTGACTGTGGAAAACCCCTTGATCACTTCACTGTGCATGATTGCTTTTCCTTTACTTGATGAACCAATAAAGAATATCTTTCTTTGATAGAGATTTTGTTACACCTTCTTTAAAGTGTTTAAAACATTGCTAGATATTTCATAATTATGCTTTTTAACTTGCTGAAGAACAGATCTTTACAATATTTAACATTTCTGAGTACGGAGACCCTACTGAGATCAGCTGAACCTGTTATCCCCCACTTAACTTTAGTAAAGTCTTTTTCTCTAATTTTGCACCACATTAAAAATCACTGATTTCTGTAAATGCTCAGCTTAGATTTGCAATGTCAGCAAGTAGTCTGTTTTCTTCTTCATTTTTTTTCTCTTAACACTTGAGTGAAGGATAGTGTATATTTACACATTTCTAATTTGTGGTAGGTTTTCTACTACTCCTGTCTCTCATATCAATTAAAACCCTTCAGTAGGGTAAAATATATCCATGCCAGGAATCATTTGGATTTTCACATCTGTCAGAAAAGTTGACAGGACTTTTAACACATTTGTTCATTAAGAAGAGAAAAAAACAGTTTTATCACTCAAAAATAAGAAAAGAAGGGGGGTGGGAACCCCATATAAGCTGTTTACTGACAGGTTTTGACAACTATGAAGAGATAAAAACCTAAAAAGGGAGAAGAGTATTTAGCAACAAAAGTAAACATACCAGTTTGAGAAAACTTCACATAAAATTTTCAATTTAGAAAAAAGTGAAAAGTTGCTACTTTAACTGGAAAGCAAAATGTAAAAAGAAAAGCAGAATGTAATTTGTAACCCTTACCACAAAAAATTGCAGAAATCATCATCAAAACAAACCTACTCAAGTACTACAGGTAAAAACAGATCTACCTCTGATTGGAAGGAAAATATCTTTGTTTTATCAAGTTCATGTGCTAAGGCATTATCACCTAAATTAATTATAACAGTTCTGAACACCAACTGGTTTAAAGTCATGAAGCATTCAAGTTCTTCACATTTCCAAGGTCTCTACTTTTTTTTGTCACTGCCTATCCAAAAGAACAACTACAAGTTGTCACCTCTGAGCTTCTCCTAAATGGCAAGATTTCATTCATTGAAACAATTGCACACAGGAGTGAAAAATTAACATCAGGACAAAGGGAACCTCACACTCCAACGACAAAAATACCATGTGACAGCTCCCTTCCTATCCCACTGCTTTTCTTATTCCTCTTGTTACTTTTATGAAATACTGTCAAACTTTTTTTTAAATACTTGATACATCTGAAACCAAAGTTCTTTATATGAAGTTAAAGCACACATTTATATGCACTTATATATTTTATATGCATTATATATGAATATAAAATTCAAAATATGCATATTATGCATAAATATATCAAGTATATAATAAAGAAAAACCTGTTGCTTTGTGAAAAAAACAGGCACATAGGCCTTTGCAACATCTTAAACATTCAAGAGATTTTCTCACAACAGAGTTTTTGTAGCTCTTTTATTCTAATTTTACCCATGAGGGAAGATTTATATGGTCACATTGTGTTTCTTAAAAGATCAATTAATATATTTACTAAAAAGAATGCTCAAAGCTTGTAGTTGCAAACTTTTACACTTTTCCCAGTTTAAAATAAAAAGAAGAAATTTCAAAATATGAAGAAATTTCAAGCAGTTATTCTAAATTCACCTTTGTTATGTTACGCAAACTATTTTTATCACATTGTGGAAAAGAGAAAATTAGCAACCTTAGCATCCCTAAACTGTTATTCACAGCTGGAACTGTAAAATATATCATTGCTTTGATTATTCTTTATTACGTGCTTTGGTTTGGAGTTTGTTTTTTCAGACCTGAAACAGATCTATAGTTATGCACACTGCAAGAAAATTGAAAACAAAGTTCGTGTAAAAACTTACTCCTTCCTTTCTTCTACTCCTACTTTCCCCTTTTAAGAATGTTCCTAGGAAAGATGTTGATTTTCCTTTTACCTTTGATATCTTGGGTTGCTTGGACTGTACTTCTAGAACTAGTGCTATGACCTCAACATGTCTTATGATTGAAAGACTTCCATAATAACCTAAAACACCTGTTTTAAACCATCTTTGAAGAAAATATCAATGTAATTGATTCTTTGATCAATGATACCAATTAAATCCCAAACACAAAAGGCATAAGAGAAATCATTTCTTCACAGGGAGATGTTAAGTTCCTGAAGGTGTTATTCCTGCTGCTGACACTATTGGGGTGCAGAAGCAAGGAAATGAGAAATAGCTGCTCCTGTAGGCATTACAGCATGAGTAATTGCTCCTTTATTGCTGCTTCACTTGCAGGATACATCCCAAAACATCATTCTCTGAACAGCTGTTTTCACCCTGGGTTTTGATCTATTTAACAATAAAGTATTGTCTAAGATATTAGACATTGTCATTTTTACTATGTTCCTGTTGCACCTTGTTCCAGTTGGCCTAATTCTATTTACATTTAGACATCAGGCAGGCTTATTCTTCCCTCTGTAATCTTTTCTTTGAGAAACTTAATGAATTGCAGCTCTTTCAAATCTTTTCAAAAGACTTTGACATTTCTTTTGCAACATTTGACCCTGAAGTAGTGAATACTTTTCATCTCTTCTGACAAAAACAGACTTCTGCATGTTGAAAGATGGGTATAACAAACTGATGTTTGGTTGTTTGATTTAATCCCATTTTTCTAATAAGCAACAAAAAAGGGGAAGACGGCCTTTTCACTCAGCCTAGATAGTCAAAAAGCAACAATGTGTCAAAGCTACAGTGGAAAAGAATTGAGAAGGTAGGTGAGACCTAATTAAAGCCAAATCCAACCACAACACAGGTCTGTAACAAACCCTTTCATCAGTAAAATGAAGCTGAGTCAACACATTTAAATGGTGCTCACAGTGGTGGCAGCAAACACACAGAGAGCTTTTCATAGATAGAAAGGAAAAGGAAACTACTGGGGAGGTTATCAGACAGTCTGCCACAGCTGTGGGGCACATGAGAAATGCTAGGAAAGTGTCTGTCCAGAGGCTCAGCAGGGAAGAGATGGCAAATAGTATCACTTACCAGCTAGGGACCAAAAGCGATTTCTCAGAACTGGAAAACAAGTTTATAGGAAGAGAACAAAGAGTCTTAAGGAGTCTTGAAAGTAAAATCAAAACACAGTATATGACGGGTTAAAAAGGGAGATGTAATGGAAGAGATGTAAGAGTTCTCACAACTAATCCAATCAAAATGATAAAGTAGGAAAGGGATCCTTGCTGTGGAAGTCAGGATGAATATGACTGAGGTAAAAGCACCCTTTAGGAAGTGAAAAATAACACAATTGCTAAGGTCATTTACATTCCTTTAGTGGATGCTTCTGTTACTGTGTAAACAGTAGTTGTTAGATGCATTGAAAATTCACTTCTGTAAGTGCAGCTAAACTGAGGGTTTGAAGCCAATGGTGGAAAAAAAAATTAAAAATCCTGATTTTCAGTGCTTGGCTGTGTTCCTCTTTCAGAACAGCCCCAGCTCATGCCTGTCACTGCACACGCCTCCACATGCTCGTGCTTTCATACCAGCACATCCAACTCTCGGAGCTGATGCTCTGCAAAGTTCTCTTTTGTCAGATCTCTTCCCACTCCTCAGCTTTCTGCCTGCTTGGGTGGCACGGACAAACGCGTCGCTCTCCCGGCAATTGGGATCGCGCAGCCGCGGTTTTCATTGGCTGCTATTTTTCACTTCTGCTCTAAAAAAGGTATTAGCCTTTTTTTTTTTTCTGCTGGGTAGTTTGGTTTATGTTTATGCATGAGTTTGTACATAGTCACATATGCTGAGCTAAAAAAGTTAACTTGGCGCTTGTCACTCCCTAATTGAAGCTTAGCAAGTATTGCTAGAATTGGAATATCTGAAAACAGAATACATCTGAAATAAATATGCATGTATAAAAAAGGATAATAAATGGATACAGCATGACAATTGCTCTGCTGTTCCTTTAACGTACGTAATTTTTTTTTCCCCTGTGACACAAATGTTGAAAACTTCTAACACTTTTTTTTTAAATCTTGAGGTGATGGGCTGATGTACTGCCCACTCTGCAATAACCAAGAACTATAAAATATTTACTGGCCAGGTGGAAAATATTTCTTCAGTCCATTTCCTGACTCACTGTGAACAAAATCAGGGCTTAACCTTCCTAAAAATGTTAGCACTAAATTTACCAAAAAACCAGAAAAGTGTTGCCTTATAGTTACCAACACAAAACGGTGAATTAGAAGAAAGTTTTCACAAGCACATTACACAACTTATGAAAACCACTTGATGTATATGAAGTTGAGATTCAGTTCCAGTTTTTGAATTAGAAGGAAGACATTTTCTCTTTTTTGCCAAATCTAGTACCAGGGCATACTAATTACTCTTTGGAATTAGTACAGATCAATGATATTTACTTACTAAGTTGTACGGGCCACAGAAAAATAATTCAGGTAGGTCTTCTCTAGAAACCTCTTAGCCTGGGCAGTGTAATGTCCACCTGAACTTTCAAAGACTAAGTCATTATCCCAAACCTGCTCAGTGCTGCAATACCTCTGTCTATGCTTCTCTATCATTATGAGCAGAAATTCCACCTTGAATGTGAGAAACTGCCACTACTCCCATTTGATCTGTATGAATATTTTTCCCCCCAAAGCACCTCTGCATTCATTAAATAACATTTCCCATAAAAATAATGTTGTGAAGAAAAAAAAAATCATAGAACACAGTAGAACATTTATAGAAGGGCTGAGAATATACAAAGTATGGTTGATCTAACTTTTGAAACAAAGGTGATATTTGTTCTATCAGCTTTGCATAAAATCCACAATACTTTTGATGCATGGAACCAAATTTTTTTTTCAAATGCTAGAGGAATCACTAGAGCTGTAAGGGGGAGCTAATTTGCAGCTACTATCTCTCTTACCAAGGTCACTAACTCCTGCCTGTACCCAAAGAGGCATTGTGATCAATGCTCCTTATGGCTTCAATTTTATATTTGCCCAAGAACTAAACAAAAAAACAAAACAAAAAACCCCACAAACCAAAAACAAACAAACAAAAAAACCCCAAAAAAATGGAAGAAAAAGTGCTTTTGGCTCTGGAGCACAGAGCAGAACTCCAGCAGGATGTACTTTCCTGCTGTCCTCACCCACAATGTGTAAGCCAGCAGTTCTCAGAGTCTGCCCTAAAAATCACTCCCTGGTCCAAGAATAACACTTGATCTTGCTATCCCAGTGCTCCTTAACCATTTCTTTTTTTCCTCTCCTCTGTCATTTATTTCTGAATCTTGAAATTATTTTTTGGAAAAGAAGACATTTCAAGGAAAGGCTCTGAAACTGTTTTCCCGTATGCAAGACTTGTCTTAACCTGGCCGTTAACACAGGCTATAATAAGAGATTTAACTGAGCAAACATTCAAGAAAGAGTGCAAAAAAATCCAGAGATCCCACTGGTATTAAGGATGAAGGGAAAGAGTTGAAAAAAAGTATCACATACTGTTCTGGCCATGTTTTGCAGCAAACATGACAGCTGCCATGCTGTTTTGTGAGAGCTGTGCCTTGTCCTGGTATGTTCTACATGCCCTGACTGCACCTCCAGGATTTCATCCCTCAGGGGAAGCTCATGCAGGAAATGCAATATTGCTGAGTCTCGTGGTGTTTGAGTGTGAGGCAGCAGTCTGTCTCAGCTGGGCATTTGATTCCCCAGGCCGAGATATTTCTGAGTTGCTGTCTTTACATCTTGTGCAGAGAGACGAGAGCATGAGCTTGTTCTGCCATGCAGATTAAAGCCCAGAACACTGAACTTTCACTTCAGATACATCAAACCAGGTGGGGGCCTTGATAAGTTAACTGCAGCAACAAAGATCATGCATTTAATGCAAGTAAGACCTGTGCCACAGGGAGTAAATGACAGATTGCTTGGGAGGCAAAAAGGGACCTGGAGCTGTGTAGGGGATGTTTGATTAAAGAACTGCACTGTGCTGATTCCTTCAGGGCAATACAGGAGAGGTTGAAGACAGCATAAAGCAAGCCAGGGGACTGTAGTCTCCAGGATTACACCCTCTGGGACACCAAGGGGGAATGGGGAAAGGTATAAAGGAAACTTACATTTTTCTTGTTTCCATTTCTTCTCTTCTGCTTCCTGTTTCATGGAAGTGTAGCTGTGCAGTGCCAACTTTGTATCGTGGCTGTCATCATACAACAATATTTCCTGAAGGAAAAATGTCCTTTTTGAAATTCCAGGGAGTTCAATGGTCTGTGTTTCACTGATAAAACATACAGCAAACTATTTTCAGTCTTTTCACCCAACATATACCTGTCCTGCAAACAGAAACCCCATACTGCTTGTGGATTTCATGAACTTAGAACAAAATTTGAGTTCTTCCTCACTACTTTTTTTTCAACTTATTTTTAAAAATATAAATCTTCCAGCAAAAATCAACTTTTATATCAGACACTCAGTCGGAGTTTAACAATCCACGTGAAAAGTCAGGAACTGAGATTTGACTGTCAGACTAAAAAACTGTGCGACTGAACAAGAGAACATCTCATAGGCAAAATTTTGTTTTTATCCTGAGGGCTAGCTAGATCATGAATTTATAATTAGGACACACTAGGAAACTTTAGAAATCTTTTTCTGTGGTCAAGTATTAAAAAAAAGTAAAAATTAAGAATCTAAAGAATTTTTCCCCTTGACAGCAGCCAACTCATCACAGTTATGTTGGTGGTAATATTTCTCCTGCATTGGTCATTGTCACAGACATGCACACACTGCTTCTCTTCTTTGAAATGAGAAATGGAAATCATTCCCCACCTGTTCCATCTCCAGCTCCCTTGGCCAGCTGCAGAGACACACTGATGGTTTAGCAGCTCCAACACCAGGAATCTGTTGCACATTTTTTACTTCTGGATGGGTTTTCTGAAGAACAGGCATTAGAAACATGCAATATCATCATAGTTTGAGATGTTTGGGTGAATGTACATTTTTGGTTTAACATTTGAGTAGGAACACATACAGCCTAGGAAATAAAACTCTAGGAAATAACCCTCTCACGCACTAAGCACAAAAATTATTTCACACAAGAATGCCTGCTGTAGAAACTGCTAAAGCTGGCCTGAGTGATGGTACTTAAAATACTTGGGTTTTTCTTAAGCTGAAGCCACACAGGCCAAGAAAGTATGAAATAACAATTCATTCTCCTTTTCTATGTCTCCCATTGCTAACATATCAGTTCAACAACTTTCTTCACTAGGCATAAGTGAAATGTCTCTCCACATATTTTGGCATCATAGTATTCTATTTCATTGCAGGCAGATTTGTAGTGTGCCACAATAAAATCAATAAAGGCAACAATAAAATAATGCATCACCACCTGTGTGTGCAAAACCATTTTATAGTAGATTTACTGCCTAGAATCTGGGTTGAGGAACTTTGCTGAAATATCCAAACATAATTTAGGTGTATTATTATTGCACATGATAATTACAGGCATATATTATGCATCAATTACATACATATATATTACACATGAATTATAAATTATACAGGCAGATATATATACTTCAGTCTTTATTATTTACATAAAATATAAAGGTTTTTTCATATTTTCAAGATTCAAGAAATTACTCTATTGATGATGTAAGTTTTGTCTGTATGCTCAACAAACAGACCTTATCCATAAGGAAAAACTTATATACATGACCAAGCAGGCAAAACATTTTAAATTAATTTTAATCTTAGTAGACTTATGATCAATATATTAGCTAAAATTACCTATATATTATTTTTATTAGATATATCCTCTGAAGAATACCAGAAATTACTTTACTATTAGAACCCTAATATAACTTTAACAAAAAGTTATTACCAATTTGTTTGTGATTTTGCCAGGTGTTAAGTGACTGCAGTCAATTTTCTGAGATGGCTACTCAAGATGAAATAGTCTTATCTTTTGAGGGGACTATTTGATTAACAGGAGTCATTGAGCTATTACAGTAATTTTGGGGCATTCTTTCTTTTATCTTGGATGATTTCCTTATTTTAAAGAAAAATAAACTCCTTTTGGACATTAAACTGTATTTGCTTTGATGTAAGTGTGTTTATAAAAGAAATAAAAGACATTTTATAGTCTGTATGGTGCTATAACAATATTTTGTATGTTGTGTTTTGAAGTATGCATAAAAGTAAAGATCACACTAATTTTTATGAATATTTTACAAGGAATCTTTAAATGAAAATGGTAAATTGTATAAATAATAGCATGCAATCCTAAAAGCCTTTTATGAAAGGACAAAGAGATGCACCACTTAGATTATCTTTTGCAAAACTAATAATTTTTTTCTCACCGTATTTATTCAGTGGTTCTATATTTATTCAGTGGTTCTATTTTAAGTAAAAGTAGTTGTTCAAATTCAAGCAGATTTTACCATGGATAATTCAGAAATATAAAATTCGGGGAAAATGGTAACAAAAGCTATAAACATTACTGTAAAAGCAGAGCGTTTTCACCCTACAGTTCAACTAAAAAAAAAAAACTTAAAACAATTATATTAACCATTATATTTCAGAGAATGCCTTACATGAAGGCATTGAAAGCATCCAATTACTTAACATCAAATGATTATTTTATCTCTGGAAGATATTTAGGTTATTGCAAACACGTGTTCTTTCTTAATAATGAAAAAAATGCAAATACTTAAATTTTCAAAGCATAAACCTCTCAAGTGCTACACTTAGAAACATTTTGTATGTAAATTCAGATAACTGGTAATAACATTTTAATATCGGTGCTATGCAAACAATAAAATATTTTATATTCCAGTATGTAGGACAGTGGCTGCATTACAACTGGTTATGAGTTTAAAGAAGCCATTTGAGTATAAAGCATTTATCTTAATTCTGAAGTTAATTAGGTATTTAGAAATGTGTAAGTAGCTTAGTGCAAAAGCAAAAACAGAAGACAGTGATCAAAAAATTATTAAGGAAAAGAAGGGCTTCCTGAATGACTCTATGCCATTTATAACTTGTTTTATAAGTTAAGTTCAAAAAGTCTATTTTTAGATCAGGTAAACTTTTCAAATTAATAAAATTTTCTTGAGTTCTGACAAATACTGGAAGGTTTCCTTATTAAATGTGCCTACCAAGGTTATGAAACAAACTGTAAATATTAGAGGTGTTCCTGCAGTTTCATCCCCAAAAAGAAGAACAATACTGATGGTTTGCCTGTGCATGAGCTGATCCTTCTAATACCACACCCCATACTGTCATTTTATTGCATTTTCCATTTCCTTTTTTTTTTCTAATAGCTTTCTCCTTCCAAACCAAATCTGAAGCAATTTCTTATTGAACCTCGAAATTATGCATTAAATAAATGATTCTGCTTTTATTTATTTCATGTTGGTTGGTCTAAAATGGCCATTTTTGTTGAGTTTGGTGAGGGGAGGGGAGCATTACTGGTTTTCTAGACTAAAGCACTGCCATTTTATGCAAAAAATCAATATTCTTCCCACCTAATAACCCTAACACTGTACAAAAGAGAGTCTCAAGGGCTCAATGGCAATAAGCCCCAAATCTGATCCAAACCTTTATTAAGAATAATACCAAAGTTATGCAACTGCAAATTACAAATACTGCAGAAAAGCACCACTTGCATAAGTCGTCACATGAGGTCAATATTTGCAAAATTAAAATTCCTCTAATGGTTCAGCATTAGCTATGAAGAAATAAGTTTCAGATTTCCCTTCTCACCAGTAACAAAATTACCTGGACTAGAGCACCCACCAGTGATACAAAAATTACTGAAGCATAGCTAAAGAAAAGGAATGTCTTTTGTTCTTATAACATAATGAATTCAATAGGAAATTTAAATTCTGTTGTGATTAGAAATTTAGGACGATAATTGTGTCTTACATAACAGTGTCAATTTACAAATCTTCAAGTTAGGTTATGCTTTCAAGGAGGCATTAATTAATTTTGGTAAACAGAGAAAAAAATTTGAACTTAATTGCATTTCAAGGCTATTTTGTACTCTGTAATTGTTTGTTGCAAGAATACACCTTTAATGACTTCTTTTAATTAACTGGTCTAAATTCTTTATTTGGTTACATGAACTTGATAAGATGTCTCACTAGTCTACTATACATTTTCTAGGCTATTCTTTACAAATTGAAGAGAATTCTCCAACCATTAAACAAAGCTCTTTAGCCTGTGAAGAACTTGCACTAAATTGTCTGAGGCATAAGAAGACAGGATACATTGATTTCAGAGAAAAATTTTCTTTAAATTTAGTTTACTTACATAGGAGATACTCGACTCAATGTATTCTTGCCTCTAAGGATGATATATCCATGTTGATAAAGAAACACAGTTAGGTAAAGGAAACAGCATTTACTCCTTGTGATCCCTGTTGCTCTCCTTTTTTCTGCTTTTATTGGGAGTCATTACAGCTATTTTGCTTGCCTTCAATTAGATTGTTCTCTAAGACAGCAAACATTAATCTAATGTGAATAAAATACTGAGACCCATCGTCTCTGTGACTCAAGGACACTATTGTTGAGCTTTGCCCTGTGTCAGAGCAAATCCTTGGGCAAAAAGCTTGCCTGTAATGGATTTGACCATGCATTCATAGCCTCTTTGCAACTTACTGTTCAGTTCACCTATACTTTTTCCTGCTGCAGCACAAAACATAAATACGCCAAAATTTTGTTCAGTTCTCAAAGAGGAGTCTTTCAAACAGGTTCAGGGAATTTAATATTGCTTGCAGGAGGCAGAATGTGTTGGAAAAGAGCAACTCTAGACATCATTCAAGGAAGAGGTCAACAAACTCTAAATTGAAGCAGAGTCAGACCCACACCCTTAGAAATGAGGGTTATTTTGTGCTCTTCTGCCATAGTTCACCCAGGAGGGTCTCATAGGAGGCATTTTTTCACAGGGATGTTATTTTTTGGCAGCAAAATCTTTTCACCGTACCTTCACTAATTTTCCCTGATGGGAATATGTAAAAGTCTCTTGTTCTCAACAAAGTGGGTGTTGTGGTGGTGAACTAGATTAATATTTTTGAGTACAGTTCACTTTCAATACCACAGTAAAGTGCATAGCTGGGATTTTATTTTACTTATTTTATCATGTCTCAGTATAGCTAATGCTGAATAAGGCTCAAGGACTTGGTCTTTTGAAAAAGAAGGTCTTCAGCTGCTTCATTAGTGTAAAAGAACAAAGTTTGCTGACTCCAAAGTGGTAAAATTAACTTTCTAAATGTCATTTGCACTGGGTCTGGGTCACCCCCTTCCTGTGGTTCTTATCCAGAATATTTCTCCTATCTGTTTCAATATCCAACTTCTCTTCACCTTAAATTTCTAGAGGTCAGACTGTACTCATCTACTGCAAATTATATATTACAAAAAGAAAAATCCCCAAAAACTACAGAGGAAACATCCCAAAACCCCCACCCAACCAAACAAAAAAACACCCCACATATGTACAACCCAGTTTCCAATGCTTGCATGCCATTCTGTAGAAAAATATCAGGAATTACTGACAGGGATACTAAAAATTTATTGAAAAATAAGTTTAATTTATTGTCCTTCAAAGGTCACTACATTTAGTGTTTATTCCATGCAAAATCTCCTGTGCAAAGCCAAATTAACTCCAAAATTCAAAACCCCTGCTATTAATTGATGCTTGTGTTTGCCACATGTAATTCTACATAACTCTTCTCTAGGATTCATATGCTAGAGAAAAAAAAGGAAAATTAAAAAAGTTTTCAAATCAAGAATTTTCCTCATAGTTGTTTCCTTAGTACTTACATGTATTTGGTGTGGTGAGCTAGGCCTTAAAAAGGAACAGAACTCATTTTTCACATTTTTAATGTCATCTCCATGCTTGAAATGCCATATCCCAAAATGTTAGCCTGAAGTAGGAAAAAAAGCAAAAGAGAGAACACAGACATTTATTATAACTACTGTGGGACAAGTTAAAATTATGTGGCAACCAGTGGTGATGATCATACCTTAAAACTCTGTCCTACTGCATTGTAACTCAGCACCAACATGACAAATGTACTACATGTGAAAACTATAATGGCTTTCAAAACATATTTCATTCTTTTAATATTAAAATTAAGTTTACTTCATTTTAACACTCCACATCATTTTAGTACTGTATGTCACTTTAAAGCTCTGACCGGTATTAAAAAGAAGCAAGTAAAAATTGCAAGCAAGCAAAAGACGGCAAAACATTTTTACAAAGCACTGTTTAAAAATTTGAAAGTTCAAAAGCAAAACAAAATTGGTACTGAAAATGGCTAAGAGTAAATGCACTTAAAGTAAATTAAAAACTAAGACCTAAGAAAATAAATAGAATCAGATTAGTTTTGTGGTAAAGACCCAAAAATAAAACAAAGATTAAATAGATTATGTTGGAAAAAGGTAAAGAGAGAAATAATCTCTAGGAAATGTTTTGAGAAAAAAAAAAGCTGTTAGAAAATATAACAAACAATGGGAAAAAAATCAGCATTACTTTTAAAGTAACACATGTTGAGCTGTCTTTTTTTTTAATAGAAAGCACATTGAATTAATAACACAATCTAGAGAAAAAAAAATCTTTTTACAGTCATTCATGCTTTTATGCCTGTGTTCTTGTCTTAATCATCCCTGTGAAGAAATCTTTCACCCTCTGCTTGCAAAGTGTTCCCAGATTTCTAATACTCTATCCCAAAGCCATTTTTACTTTTGAAGTAGAAAAAATGGAAACTACACAACATCATGTCTACATGAGTGCATGATAGAATTATAACACAGTTATTTTCTATGCTATTTTTAAAAATATTCTGATGTTTTCATATACTTGTTTTATGTGGTAGCATCACCATACACCAAGGAGACATTTTTACTGAAGTAAATGCAATCATTTGCTTATCTGTTTACTGTTTGAGGTTTTTCCCACTCAGTGTCCCTAAGCTATTTTTCTAATACAAAAACTCGTATGAATAGATTAAATTACTCCTTTGCTTGGGTATTTTCATGCTTGTATCAAAATCCAATTGACAATTATTTTTATTAAACATTTCAGTTATGTTTGTGATTCTTCTAACAGTACACAAAATTTCTTCTAATTTTTCTTACCTAAACATTTTATCACATTTTCTAGTCCTTATATTATAAATCTTGTAAAATATATGAAATGACATCAAATTTTAAGTATTAGGCAATTTTCTGTCATTGTGCCATATTAAAAAAAAACAACCCCCCCCCCAAAGAAACAATCCACTTCTTTTGTTACTTCAATTTTTTTCAATACTTCATATATTTAGTTTCTTTGGTCTTAAAACATCAGCTAACTCTATTTTAAAAATATGGGTCCAATTTCACACCTACATAATTTATCACCTATTAATGCCACAGTGATATATACACTACAGAACATTAAAAAGAGCCTTTGAAGGATAAAAAATTCAGTTTCCATGATGGATTTTTGTGGAGGATTTTTTGCAGAGTCTTTCATCCATGAGGATTACTATTAATACCTTTGAATATACCAGTTAACTTTTTTGTTGATATAATCACAATATATTGGTATGTAGACAGTACCTCTTCACTCTTACATAGAAACACTGATTCATTCCTGTAAAATTGCCCTGGATCAAATTAAATCAACTTTCCTTTTTCTACTAAGTAATTCTATACTTTGATTATAGCTAAAAGCGTGAAGTTACCCAAGCGCCAAATATGACAACTAATTAGAAGTATTGATTATATAGCAAATTTCTTTAGATCCTAGGGAAGCCTTTTATTCTGATACAAAGTTTTGAGAAGTCCTCTGAAAAAGTTGGCTGGAACATCATGGCTTGCTTAGCCACGGCTTAGCTGTGTGAGCTTTGTGCCGTGTGTAACATACCACACTTGGGGAGAACCAGGAGTTCTCATGGTATGGAACAAGAGCTTTACAGTCTCCATTCCTGTTTACATGAGGCAAGCATTTTGACTCCCTTAAGGTTTGGTCCAACTGTTCCAAAAACACCTTACTCCCTTGGGTACAGTCAGAGGGGTAATTCCTGGCCCAGACCAAGGACACTCGGCTTGCCAATTTCACAAACAGCTCCCAGTTCAAGAATGTGTCATCCAAAAATCTACAGAACGATATATTTTGGAAAGTAAAAAAATTTAAAAATCAAACATACAAAATATTTCCTCTTGGTTTGCTGTCTTGACAGCAGTCTCTGTTCTCACAGCACTGGAAGGGGCACAATTGGCCAGGGGTGAGGAGTGAGGAGCAGAATCCCTCCTTCCAGCAGCTGTTAGCCACCATTTCAGCTGGTGAAATCAAACAGCACCATAAATTAATTCCAATAAGGAATCATTTTGCCTTTCAGATTGATTTTCTATTGTTTCCATCTGGAAAATCTTTTATTTTATGCAAAACAGGTGTTAAATGCTACCAAATGTAATTGTACTTGTACTGTTGCACTCACTATGAAATGGAACAAGCACCTATACAGGGTGCAAGGAAGTGGAGATCTAAATTCATTTAAATTAAATGTATGTGAACAGAATGTATCCTGCATTCATGTTTGCAGCCCATCTTTACAAAACAACACCAAACTCTTTCAAGAGCGCCAAAGTTTGCTGTTTATTTTTTTTTTCACTCACATGAAACACTTTTAAAATAAAGCTCTCCTTTAGATTTGTGAGCAGTTCTTAAATATTTACTGCAATATACTCTCATATTTAGGAGCCCAGGGTTTTTCTGGGCTCAGTCAGATTATCTGACTCTTGATAGTCACTGCAGTACTGCCTTGCTACACTTATTGTGCATGACAACCATGCAAGGATTGTTTAGACTGAAGCCACTGCACTGGACATGTCCATTGCTTGCATTTGCTGCCTTGGAAGAAAAAGGGACATACATTGCTTTTTTGCTGAAATTAAAAACTATTGCACTAACTTTTTCATTAGCATTGTGACCTCATTTGTTGCAGAATTGTTTTGCCTCATATTTCCTCTAAGAGTTATATTCCATATCAGAGAAATGAAATAAATATGAGCCAAAAAAAAAAAAAGGAATTGAGGAATTAAATGTTAGCAAGGAATAGCTCAATGTTTGTGTTAAAAATAGTCAAGCTTAAAAAGATATTGTTAAGTTTTCTGTTGATATTTTCTGGTAGAATGGTTGTTTTCCTCTAAAACTGAATTTTTCTCTCTTCACTGAACTGACAACTGACTGCTGCAGCTTATATAAGTGGGCAAGTCCAATATTTATAGCCAAAGAACTTCAGGTTCTTGCTTTGATGACACCAGAATTTAGTTAGGACACACTATTGAGCCTCTAACTCTAATACTTTTTCCAAGTAATTTCTTTCAATAGGCTTTCTATGTTCCTGTTTGGTTTATTTTCTTTACTTGATTTAGGTGTATTTGTAAACTCACATAGCACAAATATGTCCTGCAATACAACATGAAAAGGAAATAGTCAAATATATACTAACAAATTTTCTATTCTAATTTATACCACAAACTCTGTATCTACGTGTTATCTTCCATTCCAAACAATTAATGTACAGGCACTGTGGCTTACTGAAATTGCTAAAATAAAAGGAATATTTTAAGAGAAAATAAACAAAAAAAAAAAAACAACCAACCCTCAGCAAAACAAACAAGACCTTACAGACATTGTTTAGTGCAAGATTGTGATTAGCAAATATAGTTGAAGAACACAATTTTGATTATCTGTAATTTAAAAATTAAATATGATGTGGAGGTTGTGAAATACAAATTTTTATACATTGTTAGCTCTGATTGTAATTTAGCATCCAAAGTAGAGAAAAATTGGATAAGTCTGTAATAAAAAGTGATAAATCCATACTATGTTCACTTCAGAGCCTGTTCTGCAATGTAAATCCTGTTTTTCAGGTCCATGCAAATGTTCTGGTCTATAGGATGCAGTTAACATCATAAAGATGATGGATAGAATGATGAAGGGGGACTGGTGGACTTAAAAGCAGAAAGCATGGAAATTCCAGGAATTATACATATGAATTGAACATAAGCAATGAGAGGAAACCGCTTCATACAAGCACAAAGTTTGAGCTACTAGAGAAGTTTGATTCTGCTCTGTGGAACTATTAAATTCTCTACCAGCCCTTCTCTGCCACCACTTTAAGAGGGAGAGGCTGTTCTTGCTGTGGTGTTCCCCTGCGCACAGCCACAACCACCAATTCCATGCAGATTGTTGGATCTACCAGGCAGAGATGTAGCAAACAAAAAATTTCCTCCAAGGACACATTTAGCCCTTGTTTTCAGAAGCTCCCCAAGCAGCACAGCGTTATTTTCAGTATATTGTCAAACACTGATAGGAAGTTTGTTGATTTTCACGTTCCATGTAGCATAAAGGATGCTTCTCCAAAGAGACTTTGCTCCCTGGTAGTGGAGCTGTTATCTGTCACAACAAGGCTGAAATACAAGTCTGGATACGACACTTTTCTTCTCCAGCATTGCACAAAACGCACTCAAGGTTCATACATACCCATCTGTGGCTGATTCCAGACCAGATGCCCTGATTCTTCTTGGATAGAGAGCTATAGTTTTCCCCACATGTAACTGCATGGAAGTTCATTACACAGGGTAAATGCAAACAGCAGCAGGGATTTGACCTAATCTTAGTACAACCACTGAAATGTAAAATGTATTTTTACTTCTGTAACATTGTCTAAACACGTCTGAGATTAGAACTAAACTCCAAAAAAGTCGGGAAAAGAGATGGAGCTAATCCTAAGTTATCTTTTTATAATAACTGTTAGGAGAAATGATTTTCTGGAACATCCATACAAGATATGTGTGAAAGAACATTATACATTTCTAAAGTCTCCTGGACTACAACATTTTATGGCAGATACATTGTACCTAACAGCACTTATTATGGACTGTGAATTAGTTTGTATGGTGAACCTAGTCAAGAAAGTGTATGAATTTTAATATATGAAAGAAATACGGTTTACAGTCTAGGAAGCTGTAGTTCGCAAATCAAGAAACACAATTTTAAAACTCAAAAAACATCAAGCAAAAACTTGGTGCCAAAAATTATAATCTAATACTCTCTTTAAATGCATAAGCAGTTGAATGATAAACTGGCTTAATCCAGCAATTTTATCTTCATTAATAGTGGTGGTGAAGCTAACAATGGAAGATGACAACCAGCTGCACCTGCCTACATTTTAAAATGTATGTTTAAAACATGGAGTGTGCATCACACTAATGACTAATGAAAAATAATGCCTCGCATACACTACAAAACTTTATACTTTTTGTGAAATAATACAGTGATGACAACTTGGAAAGACTTGTGAGAAGTCATAAATATTTACTGAGGAAAAATGATGCCTAACCATAAGATTTTTAGTCCAGCAGAGTCATGCCAAGAAGTTATGGGTATTAGGGTTAGGCACATATAACTGATGTTGAAATAGTTATCCATCAGAACAAGCTGCTCTGCAATATTATGGATTTCCCCTGTTGTGATGAATTCCCATCGAGTTTAGAAGTCATTCTAGAAAACCTGGGTTTGCTGTGTACAAATTATTGAACCTAATAAATGTGTTAATTACATGAAAGCAGATGGCTTTTTCCTACAGTCACACTAATCCTGCAGTAAATCTATATATCCCTCATTTTTTATGAGTTCAAAACAAAGAACAAAATGATCAAAGAATACTGTATGAGGGAATATTTTCATTGACATGAGAAAGCAGTGCTATCTGGTTAATTAATATTATTAAAGTTATTTCTTTGGCTAATTGCTTTCCCTATAAAGCATACAATAAGACACAGTAAGTCAAACTGGTAAGTTACATTTACAGTTTAAATATATCTTCATTTGATTTGGACAAACTATTGCAAGATATTAAAACTCCAGAAGTACTATCTCTCTATCTCTGAAATCATATTTTATAGCAGCTTGCTCAAACAGGTCTAATTCAGCTCCATGTAGTTGTTTCAGGCAGACTATATGTACTTCTTAGAGGCCAAAAAATCCCTGATGTTGCTAAAATTGCCACTTTCTAAATCAATATTTATCATTCTCCATTCTTCCATTTTATAAAGAATTAGAGATTGCAACTATTGCTTCTTTTAATAAAGGGGATATGACAAGTAACTAAAAAAGAACATTTCAGTCCTCTATGAAAAGCATGATTGCTTCAATCTTCTCTTACATCATGCATCATAATTCTGCTAAAACCCCACATGATCTACATGGAGTTTCTATCATTAAACTTGCTGTTGACTTCATTCCTGATTCTGTATCTTCTGCCAGTCACCACAACTTGAATTCATCAGCCGAATGATGGTTTGGGTTTTTTTGGTTTGGTTTTTCTTTTCTTTTTTTTTTTTTTAATGGGAGCAGGATAGGAAGATTTAATGACACATGGACTTTTATTCTCTCAGGTACTGGGCCAGGTACCAACCCTGGATTCTGGAAGCTCATAAGCCCATGCTTGAATCCACTCCTATGCAGAACATTAAGCAAATGTTTTAAGAGTTGCTCCAGCTGGGAATGTTTTCATGTGCCAGCGCCCAAGGTATTTATTTTACAGAGAAGGGTGCTATCTACAAGGAAAAAATCTTAGACATGTCATACTAAGTCAAAAATACAGTATGTCTGGCAAGAAACCTCCCAGTGCTTTGCAAGCAACAACTTAAACGTGAAGAACTCCTAAAAAGTAAAGAATATCAAATCAGATATTCTTTTTTGTTTTTATTGTCTTTATCGTTTTTACTGATGCTATCAGAAAGGTCCTGTGTTACCAAATAATTTGTTTTGCATGTGTATAAGTAGGATTTTTAAAATTTGAATTATATAGCTAGAGTTCAAATTGAACTCTTCTAGTTAAATGACTAGCAGAACACATTATTACAGCCCCTCTCTCTTAGGCTGGTTCTTCTGCCCAAAGTCAAAGTAAATTTCAAGAAGGTTAATTAAGGCTAAATTCAGACACTCCCCTGATTCTTGGGGCATAAGTTATAATCTGCTTATTTTGTTTTTCAAATAAAAAAATACTACTTCTCAGTGCTCACAGTTCCTGGGAGCAGGCTTTTAGGATACCCCACACTAGGGTGACACTGAAGGAAAGGAATTGGTTTTCAGATGTGGGAATTTTACCAAGTAAAGCCCAAAATTACTACAGTTAGGTAAGGGTAGACTCAGTACTTTATTCTGCAATCCGCAGAATAAACACCTATCATATTTTCTGATAAGTATTAAATGACTATTAAAACAGGCTGAATTTCAATTTTACTGTGTTATTCTATTAGGCACTGGACTTTAAAAGTACAGTTGTTAGAGCAAGAAAATATCTAATTTTAGAATTATGTCTGTCCAAAGTTTCTTTAAAACTCGATAATACCTCTTAGGTAGGCTAAACAATTTATTGTGTGTTTACAATCCAATAAAGCTACTTGAAAACTGTATTCTTTGATATTTATCAAGATTAGCATAATTGGGACTCTGAGCCTTTCCTGAGTTTTTGGGAAAGATATACAAGCTATAAGGGTTTTTTAAAAAGTTATATAGAAGTCTAGAGTTCATCTACATTGCATTTATTCATCTCTAATCCATATGATTGTGTTAATATTAGCCAGAGACACTTGTTTTTCTTTTCTTAATTAATTAATATCTCCTTACATCTTTATCTTAATTATCATAAATACTTGTTCTCCATTTTAGATGCCAGGTTTGGTCGTCTCTAATGTCCAGAAGCAGTAATTCAAAATTATTCAGGTTTTTAGTAGCACCTCTGCTCTTTTGATTGGTCTCATGGGAGGATTTACGCTTTGCTCTTCCTTCAACCTGCAGTTCGGCTGAGGAAAAAAAAAAATCTCTTGAATGACTGAATAAACACTCAATTCAGAAGAAATTTGACATGCATGCTCTAATTCCCCTGTTCAGGACTGTGTTCTTTTACAAACTGTCTGATTTCAGTGCTTTCTGACTTGATAAATGCACAAGTGCCCTCATGGTCAAAGATATTTGCCTGATCCGGCATAATATGGGGCTGATACAGTGTCTATATCCAAAGTTCATGATGGATTATCTGTCATCATTTATTTCCTGAGGCCCAGTGTTAGAATCAGGCTTTTTATGTGGTGCTAAGTCTTAAAAAGATCCTGTTACCTTACTTGAGAAAAGGAATAATAATTTTGATAACATATAAGAACTGAAAGGCCCATTCCAGTTTTCAGTGTGTGAACTCATTGGATGCATGGGTGTAAATTTGTGCAGCAGTTATATTAGAAATGTCTGCGTAGGAACCCTGTTATTATTTAACACCCACATTACTTGTAAACTAATAACAGGATTTGTGTTGTCTTCTGTACACTGTTCAGAAAATTTACCCTACATCCTCCACTTTACCCTTTAAAAATTTAATCAAGCATCTGTCATTTCATAGCCTTCTCCAAACCCTCTATGTTGCTGCAAAGAGTCCAGATTATTCCATGATTATTAGGAGGAACAGGCTGCATCTCAGTTTAGTTTGCCTCAATATGAATAATCTCTCTTGTAACATCTGAAAATGCAATAAATGCACCATGTGTGTATATGTTTAAGGGAGCAGGTGAAAAAGAAAGAAGAGATAAAAAAAACCTATAAACCTTTTTGCTATAATTCCTTCTGCTTTTTTTTTTCCTGTGTATACAAAGAGCATCATCAGAACCTGGATTAATTTTTTCTCCCTAGTGGCCAAGTCTGGATATGCTTGATCATATGACTAAATATTACCCAGCAGAGTGATCTGAAGCTATTTTCCTGCATAATCTAGAGGATTTTCATACTTCCCTTCCAAAACGCTCTCCACTTTTTCACATGTCAAGCATGCCTGAGTTGGCATGGCTGCACAGCCTCCCATTCCTACTGTACTGGATATAGCCATAAGTCCTCTCCATGCCTATTTCCAGTGTTCTCAAAACCAAAGTCATGGAAGAAAGGGCTTCCACTTCTCCACACACTGTGGAGAGGATGTGGGAAAATTATCTGCTGAAAACCATGATGATAATTTAGAAGTCAATGAGACTTAAGTAGAGGCAGCTGTACTACTGGGGTGGGTGACAGGATCCAGAGAGATGAGCAGACACCTGCTACCCACCTCGCAAGATATTGTTAGACTTAATTAGTCAGTGTTGAAAAGCACTTTAAAATCTACTGAAAAAAGGGCAAGTATTATTAATTTTTATTGTAATTACCATAATTATCTCTACTATTGTTATGTGAAATGCACTGTGTGAGAAGGCACAAGATTACAACAAGTGCTTTTCATAGAAGATACAAAATATTGGTTTCAAAATTCTCTAAATTATAACCATGTCTACACTGTCAATTTGGCTAATGTCTCATTTTAGTCTTTGGTCCCACTTCCCTGACACTCTCATTCATGAGGTTTGCCCCTGAGCTGGTGTTTGAAGCACATCTTGTTGCCAGCCCATCAACTCAAGGCTCAGAAGTCCCAGAAGATGAGATCATTAATGACAACTGCCAGCCAGAGGTCCGGAGCAGCCTGGCATGCACAACCAGAGCAGGACCTTGGGGGCCATCCCAAAAAAGGTTTTGTGGCAAATTCTCAGCCTTTCTTACATCTGACTGATGGCAGAGACAAAGGAGGGAAGGGAGCATTGACTGAGTTTGGGGGTCAGGGTATGACAGGGAGGAGGGTGAAACAAGCAGGGCACAGGTGACACAAGGGAACAACAGCTTCTGTACCTGGCAGCCTCCCATCACCTGACTGCCTCCAGACAACAGGTCTGCATGACAGAAAGCTGCATCACAGCTCTGGCCAGGAACAGAGACTGATAAACCACAGCCATACACATTTATGAACATCAGGAACAGACAGACATCTACAAACAGTGCAGAAACATAAGCTGCCTGGCATCCTCTCTGCATAGGTCAGAGAACAAGTGCAACTTTCACAGTGACACTCAGCTACTCAGATGAAAAAAAAAAATAAAAGGCACTGAGTTTTGAAGAGAAGGACTACACTGCCTGAGACTGTGCTCAGTGTTTTACAGAGCACCATCCTGCTAGAGAAACATTCACAACCCTAACATCTGCCTCACACGACCATCCTTCTCTCCTTATTTTCCCCTGGTGATACATCCTCCACTCCAAGCTAAGATATCATATTCTGACATCTCTTCTCTGTCCCCCTGCCTCATAAACATCCCATTGAGGTGCAGGTACAACTCTGGCTATCCTACTCTGTGGCTTTTTCCTCTCGGAGCTTAGAATGGTTGGTACGAAGTCACAGAAGGATCCCTGATTTGCCAAAATGCAGGGGAAATTGTGTGTTGAGGCACTCAAGCATCAAATACCAGGCTAGTCAGTTATTCTACTCATGTCCTTCCACGGCAGTCTCTGATTTTCTGCTTGATAGAAAGGGAGGGTGAGGTTTTTGAGCTCTTTACAGGGATGCCACACGGAAATGTAAATCCCATAGACTGCCAGAGCTCTCCAAAGCCCTGAAAGGAACCTGGAGAAATTACTGATGAATTCTACTCATGGATCAGGCAGTCTGGTGGAACTTTCCAGACCTCTACTCTGGTCATACCTGGCCAGTAGAAGCTGTGGTTGACAAGCACCAGAGGCTCAGCAGTGAGCCTTTGTCCAGCTGTCATTAGGGCCTAAGAGAAGGATGCAGTCCACCTTGATTGCGATGCTGATCTTGACACAGAGTCTTAAATGCGATCCTCTGCACATAAAAGATACACACACAACTTAATTCTCCCTAGAGTTATGTCCCAGTGTCTGTAAGCAGGGTTCCCTCCCATTTTGGAAGGGAAGGAAGCAGCACACCCAGTGATGTGCTCAAGATGATGCCCTGACCACTTGAGCAATAACAGCAGCAAATAAAGCAGTAGAGAGGCAGCACAGAGTGACTTTCAGGACTCTGAATGAAACGGATTTGGGAAGGGTACTGATTTCTCTTATCGAGGCAGAGTGGGAGGAGGAAGAGCATTTCCAACACTGTGTTCCTGTTATCCCACACAGGGGAGCCCCTGGTGAGCTGCAAAGGGCTGTGGAGCAGCTGCTGAGCCAGCCAGGATTAGGGAGAGGAGGCGGTGCCTGCCTGTCAGAGGATTTGTCCTGAGCAGTCTGAACACAAGCTGCTTCATATCTATCACTACAGCAAGGGAAATCTCTCTTGTATAAATTCCATCCCTATGGCCTAAATCCCCTTAAATATCACTGTTTTTCTCCTTATCTAATGCCTCTGCTCGCTCAGATTTTAACGTTATTTGATAAAGTTATCAAATAATCAAACATTTCCAACCGGCTAGCATATCATAACTTCATGACTCATGCATAAAATTTTCTAGCAATTACAAATTAGAGAGTTTAAGAAAAAATTCTATCGTTTTTCTAAAAATGAACCAAAAATACCTCTTTGCAGAGGTCTGTATTTTTTTACTGGGCTAGTTAATGAGCAGAACCAACATATATGCAGAATACATATGTGTATATATATATATGCAGAATATATATAAAATATACTTATTTAATATATAATATATTATATATACAATTATATGTATTATATATATACACATAATTATATATATATATTTATTCTGGGAAGATCTACCACAGATCAATCAATCAAAATGTTAAGTACCCACTGTCCCTAAATAGAATAATGGTTAAAACCTACCTGTCATTTTCTCCCCAAGCTGAATGAGAACAGATGAATCTAGGAAGCGCTCCAAATTATCTTTTTAAATATACCTATTGGCTTTCATTATATGAGAAATTCCCAAATCTCACCTTATACACCCCATTACAGTTTAACTACTATTTAAAATTAAGTTAAACCAAATATCAATCAAATTTCTTTAGGTTATTTTTCCAAACAAGTAGCTAGCCAGGTTTACCAGCAGGGTAGTCCTTGCCAGCTAAGACTAATTGTTACTAGCAGGCTTCCCACACTTCATTCCCTTAAGAACTGTGATCATCAAAATGTCAGTGTTCCAGGATCTCACAGTGGGATTGCCTCCTGCCTGATAAAGTCTTGATTTTTTGCTCCTGTCTAAAGACTGAGATAGAATTATGAAAATTTACTTATAAGTCAAACAGTAACCAGATATTTTGGCCTGAAATACAGATTCAAAATTCACTGTTGGAATAAGCTGAGAGAGAACATAGAAATACATCATCATCCTACAAAGTCATTCAGGGTTTTAGGTCTGCCTGTGACAGCACACTGCAAAGCACACTGGGCTCCAGGCATGAGCTTTCACTTGCACAGGATGGGGCATGAAAAGCAGCACAAACCAGTCTAACTGCTACTTTCTAATTAAAAATTGAAAAAGTCCTTTAGCATCCGTATAGCTGAAACAAGGAAATACACCTTCTTTAACAGAATAGCCAGGGAATCTGAACTATCCAGTCTTTATGTGATGATAAGGGTAGACAGAGTTACCAAGCAAGGACATCTGTGGTTGAACTTGGTCAGACTGCAGGTCCATTTAGTCTATGATATTGTCTCTGGAAATGACTAACAGTGATGATTTAACCAGTGAAGATTATTTAAGTAGAGAATAAAAACAGGATCGAGCGATAGTTCTGATATTGGCAGCCTGGCACTCCAACTACCTGAGGCAAGGATTTTTCTGAGCTAGAAGAACATCTTTGCCATGTGTTTGAATTTCCCAAAAGTATTTTATTCTGTTAGCTAATTTCATCATTTTTAAAGTGCACTTTGACATAAATTACATTCTGGGGCAAATGTTCTGGGATTAATTCTTACATTATGCAAAAAGAAATTATCTCAATTCTGTTTTAATAAAATTATAGAAACTGCAAATTGTCTTTGCTCAACACTAGGATTCAGGTATGAATGTCAAAGCAGAGAGTGTAACATATACTAGAATAGTTAAAAATTAACTACCAGAACTTGTCAGGACCCTTCAGTCACAAACACATACCAACAAACTACTTCTAGTGTCTCTTTTGGTTATGATTCTCATAGAGCAGTCTACACTTCTGTAAATCCCTTACTGTGATAAATAATTTGGAAGCATAGAACTGAGGGGTTTTGGCCTTAAAACAATAAAGAATATTTAGGATTTCCTTTTATTTTAATGTACTTATCCAAACAATCTATCTGATTTTGCAAACAGCTATTTTGACTCTGAGGCTACAATAACCGCATATTAATTTAGTAAATTCTATATAAAAATATTAGTGGGATGTGTCATATAATACATATTATAACCAAACTGAACTTTGATTATACATTAAAACAACCTTATCAGGTTGACAATTAAGAGGTTTTGAAAAAAAATCCAAATCCATCACATGTGCAACTGTCCTCCTTATTTTAAGTACTTTCTGACATGACAAAGTTAGTATAGATGTACTTTCTGTAGAACTTTGCCATAATTTAAAAAAAAGTACAAGGCTGTCATAAACTGGTTATAGAAATTTTTCATATTCCCCCCAGACCAGTTCTGCAAAGTGAAACTGCAAGGCTCTTCATCATGAAATGAGGTTTTAAGGGGATGGGATGTCACACGTGTTGGTGAATGAAGGCAGGGAAAATCAGTGATGCTCTGAACTGTTCCTCCTACATTTCCCATATCAGAGTCCTGCCAGCCAGGGCAAGTGACAACCCTCACCCAAAGTCTATTCTTGTTGAGTTATGCAGCTGCTTTTCCTCCTGGGTGCAAATCTGTGGAAACCAAACCCCCCTGACTGTTGCTGCTGCAGATACTCCTGCTTTGCCAGTCCTGTTTTCACCAGAAGGAAAAGAGAAGAGTGAAGCGGCATCTCTGAGGAATTGCTCCACCACACATCTGGAGAGAACAATAAAGAGAAGCAAGACACTTTCATCTGTACTTTAGCTATTTATATCAATGCCTGACATGTATCTTAGAGCTTGATAATACCCATGTAATATTTAAGAGATTTATTAATACTTTTCCTTATTGCAAACTTCAGTCTATCCTACAGTACCTTATTAGAGTTTGATTTTTACCTGACTTCCTTTGTGTGTTCTCACAGATGCAACAAAGACTGCTTATAACAAAGTTCTGGAAATACAGATAGGAAAACTTGATGTTATAAGACCTTTCTACTTAAACATATGCTTTTAAACCCATGGTTTGCTATTGCACAACTGTGTAGTTTAATTTTTGACTTGGACTTTGTAGAAATATTTATTTTGCCTTTTTAGGTACTGATCTCGTGATCTGAAACTTAAAAAAAAAAGAAAAAATATTATGCATTTTTTCTTATGGAATCCTGAGAGAAAAGGGAACTTTTTATTTTGAAATTAAACTGCCAGTGCTTCAAATTAATTATTCCAGCTGCCTATACTAAGTTAGAAATGGTAGTCTGCAATCTTTCAAGGCAACAAAGCCAATCCCCACTCCAAACACTGAACTGAATAGATTACTAAAAAGCAAACCAAATCAAAGCTGGCTACTCATCAGAGCTGATGCTCATGAAGCATTAGCTGTTCCTGCTCTTGTAAAGTTCACAGACAAGTTGTCATGTCTGTGAACATCCTTCAGATCCAAGGTTTTGGGTTTAATCTCACCATACTTTGAAGAAATTCAGATTTTTCAAAGCTTGCCACTTTTATGGTTATATGACCTAGTTATGTTCAAGTGACTAAAAACATGCTGCTCATGAAGAATTTAGAAGCCTCTGTTGAAAGAATTGTGGGAACTCTTGGCTTTGCCCCTAATTTTATTTGCTACAGGGGACCACAAATCCCAACTACAGCTATATTTGCATACACAGCTCTCTGCCTTGGAAGGGTGCTAAAAATTGTGACTATAACAACAGCTGACATCCTTGGAGGTTGATTTCGATTTTGGGTTCTGTTGGTGAGTTAAATCAGGCCATCTGAAAAGAAATTTTCTAGTGCTTATATCAGCTTTTGTCATACTTGACATTGACTCTTGTACAGCAATCTCAAAAAAAAATTAAAAAACAAATTTTGGTCACTTCCAAGAATAGGCCATAGAGACATTGTTCTAGGGGAGGCTTTTTTTGCCACAACTTTTTGACAGTTTCAAAATGAGCACCAATATGAGCGTAGGCATGGGGTTGTTTTATTACTGCTATTGTGATTTTTTTACTCTAAACACATTCCAAAACATAGTTGCCATTCTAGGACTCCACTTCTTGCACTGCTGATTCAAGTCACAGAGTGATTGTTAGGTTTTTTGGGTTTGGGTGTAGGGTTTTGTGGGTTTGGGGCTTTTTCCAAGAATTCAAAACTGTCCATTTTCATTTGGTGTCTAATCCATTTCTCCCTCCAGAAACAGAAGGTAATATTTGTTGCAATATGGGCCTTGTTGTTAGAAAAAGAAAAGTGAAGTAAATCCTGCAAAGAAATCAACTTCAATCTTTCTTAAACTGATTTTGCAGTTGAATGGCTTCAAATGTAGTGTAAACAAAGCTCGATGACAAATCTATCATCTGCTATAATGCTTTATATAAGCCAATGTACAACAAACCTAAGTTATGTGGGAAAAGTAGTAACTATGTTTTTCTGGAGAAATGACAGGTACAGATGTTAAAATTAAAAAAAATTATCAGAGAGGACTTTTTTCCTATTGCTTTGTGTTCATTGATAAATACCAAATAGGAATAATACCTAATATTGGTACTTAAACAGAACATGACCAAGTCCTTGTGCAGAAGACTCTAAACTTTTAACCTGTCCTTCATGAAACTGCATCATAACAAAAGATGTACATTTTGTGATGCTGTTTCAGTAAAAAACATCTTAATAGTGCAACTACAAGTCAAGAAAATACTATTTGAAAGAGCAAAATTGAAATAAATTTTAAAAAATAAATAAATTAGATAGCGTAGTATGAAAAAGATAAAATTAACTTAATAGGTATTTCCCTATTAAAATTTACAGTTAGACCCCAAGATCCTTCAAACCTTATTTAATTTGCATTTCATTCATTGCCCATCTGCTGTATTTCCAATTTCTTCTTTGCCATCTGGTTTTCTAATGCTGTATCTACCACATAAATTTTTCTGCATGTAAGGCCTCTAAATTGCAGCTGATTGATTAAAACATATTACAAAATAAATATGTTTAGGCTTCTTCTAAGAGCTAGCTCACTACTTAAAATTAATTACACACCCTAAATCACCCTTGGTAGCTGATAAGGTGAATAATGACTATAGAGTTGACTCCTACAAAGAATGGAAGAAAAGAAGAAGCTACAGCAAAAGACATAAGCAGAGAAATCAAAGGAGAGGTCCCGGAAAGGTTATGAAAAGAAAAGATAAATCCCAAAGCAGTCCAGCAGAATGGAGATATTGATGAGAATACATGACTGGGAGGAAATTTGACAGTCCCAGAATGTGTCCTGCAGTGCGATAAGAGAAGCAGTAGCAGCTGGTGCATGTTAAACAGCGCTTTACTCTGCAACTGGTCCCTCTAATTTTAATAGGATAGATTTCTATTCACTGATGTCTCATAATCTGTCCTTTGTGATGAATCCAATAATTTTGCCTCTTCATACACCCCAGGACTCTTAGCCTGTTCTAGCTGTCTGTCTCAGCTGCTGTGATTTTTGCCTAACTGTTGCATCCTTTCCCCAACAGACTCTCCAACTCGTTCAATCCAGCAGCTGCTACAAACACTTCTGTTTTTGGCACAGCAACCCAACAGTTTCAAGAGGTTTACTCAAAAGTAGGTGGGTCAGAATCTGTATTTCTGTAAAATGTGATACGCATCTGATCTTGCACAATGCTTGGGGTGGGACACAAAAGACTCCTCTGTTTTGTAAGGGTCCTGAAAACATTCTAATTTTGGCTGTTATATTTTCATTTCTATGAAGGTACTCATCCAAAGATGGGTAAGTCATTGCAAAGTGGCATAAATACATTATTTGCCTGACTGGGCATGTAAATAGGCAATGGGATAGTGAACAGACTGTCAGCTTGCTTTCTAGGAGTGTTAAATGAAAATAAAGCGCTGAACTGAGAGAAACAGTACCACACCAGTAGTTACCCATTGTACAGGTGCTTAGGAAGGAAGTAAAGGAGCATTATAAACGTTAAAGAGCCTAGAGATTACATAAAAAACTTTTAAGGGAGACATTTAGAAAAAGCACTTAATGTAAACATCAGCAAAGGGGTTTTTTTCCACAATTAGGCCAGTTGCCCTGGAAGGACATATTCAGATCTCTGATTTCTACCTCTATCATATGAAAAGTACTAAAACAAACCCCAAACCTCCTCCTGTTCCTCATTGCAACACTTCACTAACAAATTCCATTTAGCTGTCTCAAAAATGAAGTTAAAACTGCTCATTTCAAACAATTTGCACTCCTAAAGAACATCTTTCTGACAAGAAATGCTAATTACAAAGTGACTCCATTCAGCTACCTTTTCTCATGTTACTTAGCACTTTGTCAACAATCCCTGCTGGAAGTTTTTTCATGGAGAGTATGAAGACTGTTTTTAAGAGCTTTTATTTCCTCCTGATTTCTTCTGTGATAAAAAATACATATAGCATACAGCAATGCAGAAGTCCACACAAAATATTAAACAAGATTTTTTTTCACTAAATCTCAAAATAATTTATATTTTCTTACTTGCAGATCCTAAGCAAGAAAAGGAGATAACACTTTAAATTGCTCCAGAAAAGCGGCAATCATCATATGACACCTACTGTACTCAACATAAAGTATTTTTTTCTACAGCAATCACCTCATGCAAGGATGCTGACATCAGAGGGGATGCTCATTTGCACTGGAACAGCACTCTAAGGCAGATACTCTAAAAGCAGAGTAATTCTGATTTGGAATGGGAAAATTAGTCAAAAAAGGGAGGAAATATTTCTGCTCAGTGACAGCATAAATTTGCATCATGATGCAACAGAGCTCAGTGTTTCAACCTATCCAGCTGAGACATGCACTGGAGATCTCATTTTAGAGGATGGAAAAGAAAGGGGCAAATTGAAATATCTCAGTGATGTCAGGCTGCATCCTTCAGATAGAATTACATCTGATATTAGGAGACCTTTCCAAAAACTTTAATCATGTTGAGGTGTGTTTTCATTAACATACACACAACAGCTGAAAGTTTCTTTTAATTGTCCCTTGAAATTCAAGTATTCAGTCACAAAGTAATTTACTACGTAGATTAAATTAAAATACTTTCAGCAAAATAACATGTATAAGTTACCAGACTACTCCATAGTCCATGGATTACAAACCAGCAGCATATTATCATTTTTATTTGCAAAGAAACACCTTGCTTGCAGAGCTACTATTTATACACTCTTACTAAGTGCTTCTTTAAAACTAAAAGCATATTTATGAGCCAAATTTTAGAATACAATTGCAATATTAGGTACACAACACTTGGGCTGAGGAGAGACTTATTCTTTTTGATGTCAATAAATTTCAGTTTAATGACTTGGCATTTGCCAAACATTCACCAAATATATTCAGGAGTGGTAGAAAGCAAGAAACCTTAAAATTCAGAGAAAAACCAAGTTGTAAAAAGATGCATAATTCTACAGGAATTTCATGCCTCGGAGACTTGATGTAATAAATATACTTCTGGATTGCACTCTTGATTAAATAAATTAAGTATCCTAAACTTCCATGCACATGTATGAAAATGATAGGCTCTCCCTTGATGCATTTGTTTCCTTATTCAGAACCATTTGCCCAGAGCACAGGACCTCTCATTACATGTTCATCCTCATCTAAAATCACACACAAATTCATGTTTTCACTTTCACATTCATGTTCCAGGTTAGTTCTGTCCTGATAAATCGTTAGAAACAAATAGAGGTGCAAGTACAAAACTAGAATATTATATATATTTCTACAGACTTCTACCGCCACTTCCAGAAACACTCTCTTTCAAAAACTTCACTCTCTTGGCCAATTTCTATAATAAAACAGACTGATACAGACTGGAAAACTGAACTTCACATCCCACTGGCTCACAGTTTATCATAAAGAGCTCCCAGGACTCTAATTAATTCTCAGATCAATCTGATCAGTGCACCTGCTGGACTGCAGACTCTTGTCTTGTACAAGTTACAACCGAAAGCAGAAAATACTGGATGGGGGAATAAAATGCCTCTTTTTGGTTCTCCTCCATTCAAAGATATGGATGTGCCATCCAGAACAATTTGCTACTAACTCACCTCTACTGATATCTTGATGCAATCTACTACAATTTCTACAGGCCAATGATAAGTGAGCTGATTTATAAATAATAAACCATATTAAAATACATTCTGGTAATAAACCACATGTTTACATTGAAAACATTTTATGAAAAACACTAAATACTAGCACGAAAATTTTATTTTCCCATTTTTTGAAAATATCTGCATAAAAGAAAATTCACACTATGATTAAACTCTTGATTTTGAAGGCCAAAATGGATTTGACAGTAAGGGCAAATGACACCTGGCACTTGTTTACTCTTGAAATCTCTTTAACAGGATGCAATCTCTGCTGGCTCTAACTTCTTCACTATTAGAAACTCCTGCACTGCCACAGGGACTGCAACATGTCCATAGTAGATGGAGACCTAAAATCTCCCTGCTGTTCTCCTTCTCATTATACTCATGGCTTTTTCTCCCCATGTTTTCAATGTCTGTCCCCTCTTTACAAGAAAATGTCTTCTGACCTAAAATCTGGGTCATCTTTAGAATGGCCAGATTACTTCAGGGGGATAGAAATTTCACTCCTAGCTATCACCAAAATTCAGAAAATAATTTTCTGACTCCCTTGCACTACCTATAACTTCACTGTAATTGATTATCTGGAATCCTCATAGCAAAGGTTAATTCAACAAGGACACAGAGAGCAGAACTGCATCTTCATTGCCTAGACTAGAAAATAACTGAATTTTCCTGGTTATCACAATTGGATAACGCTGACAGAGGCTGCCTTAAACTGGCTTTGTTATCAAAACATAAAGAAACAGGGAGAATGATAGCACGAAAACAGAGGAGAAAAATCAAAACCTGCTAAACTCAATGTAAACAGACAGTGCAGTTCAGATCAACTCCCTGGCTAGAGGTGCTGAGGGACAGATGTCTGATTTTGGCTGATCAGAATGAAGGAAATTGGCACAAAGAGCCAAATGTCTGCAAAGTATAACAGATCCAGCAACAGAATTCTGTGCATTAAAGGCGTCCATTGGAGGGAATCAAGGCTCTCTTTCCTTCTGTCATTGCTCCACCTTTTAATCCCAGCTGATATAACACAAAGTGCTACTATTAAAAATTAACTAATTTATTCTGAACATATTCCTTCCTTCATCTTTGTTTTTAACTTTGCTATTAAAAGCTTTAACATACTTTTTTCACTTGACATTAAGCTTCCATTTCTTCCCTCCAGGGATACGGCAGCTCCCCATGTGATGCACAGATATGTTCAAGTCAGTGCACGTTTTGAAACTGCAAATCACAGAATGCAATGCTCTTATCACATGCTTTCCTTGACACTTTGCTCTTGCACATGAACCAGAAAGCTCCCAGGGGCTATTTTTGCTACTGAATACCAAAAAGCTTACTGCTATGAGGAAAAAAAAAACCAAAACACCAACACAAAAAAACCCCTGAATTATTAAGTTACAGACAACATAAAACACAACACAGTGTCACATGTCACAGAATGATGATCACAACTTGCGTGGGAAAACTGTCAAAGCAATTTACTGAAAATTTCAGTGCAGTTGATACTAAATTTCAAACTTCAAGCAATTTATTTAGCTATTTAAAAGATACATTAAAATGGAAATCATTCAGTAGCAACAAAGACAAAACTGTAGTTTTCACTCAATAATGACTTTCCTTGGGTGGTTTTCTCTAACTTAGAGATTTTTATATTTTCAAAAGTATACAGAAATAAAAATTAAAACCCCATCAAATACCTCTGAAATCCAGTACCTAAAAATCATATATACCTGTGCTCTTCCACACAAAAAGATGTTCAAATTCACTTGTCACTATAATTGAGTTACATCATGCCTCATAAAGTGTTGCAATCACTTCAATAACTTTTTCATTTTATTTTAGAAGCATTGAAATAGAATCCCTATTGTACAAAAATTTGGGTTTCACATTTACACAGGGGATCCAATACAATGACAGAAATTAGAAAATTAGCATATTAACAAATTAGCTACTTTGCAGAGTGATTGCACAAAGCACTAGAGGATCAAGTTCCATTCAACAATTCATTTTCAATTGGGTGACAAATCATGATATACAATGATATGATATTCCTTTAATTTCACATTTTGATTTTAATCTACCTACATACACAGAGAAATGTTCTTGCTAGAAATGTGTAGGATCAAGGTTTAGATGTGCATATTGGTACAAGAATAATTTGATACATATGTTTATTAGAGGAAAAAAATGCATATGTTCACAGTAGTGACGGCAAACAATGTTCATTTGTGAAAATTGTTGCCATCTGGAAGGGTGTTAAATGAACTCTGTTAGGTTATTGTTTTGTTGATAGCCAGAGCACTTATTTTCTATCTTTGGCATTTATTGTTCTTTGCAAATTGCTTTCCTCAGCCACTATAACAACACAATTTAACACTACTTAAAATATATTCTTACTTGCAATTGGAAAACATTGATAAAAAAATTAATAAATTATTACAACTTAATAAATTATCCTTACAAATTCCCCAAAGTCATTGGGATAGAATTTAGTCTCCTATATCAAGAGTTCAGTTGTCTGCTAGAAAGACAGGAAGTAAAATTTAGCACAAAAAACTTGAAATGTTTATCTTTTGCTTAATAATAATCTTCAGAAAAAATGACACACTGTTAATATGCTAAGTGGGCCATGGTATTGATCACAAAATAAAGCACAGAAAATTATATACACTTACATAAATTTCTTACAGATACCTTTATTTACATTCACTGTGAAATGTTTCCCATGGAAAAGAAGAAACTATTAGGGAAAAAGAATCCTATTAAGGAAAAATTAATAAGTTAGATATAAAAAAACCCAAGTTATGATAGATGGCACACACAGTAAAGTTTTTCACATGGCCACACTTCAGACCTGAATGTGAGCTTTGACCCAGCACAACTTGGTAGAACTACAGGCCAAATTTGGGATCTCAAGCCAAAGAATAACCAGGTATATTTTTATTCTTGATTTTCTGTACAGAGCACACAAACTATGCTGCTTTACCATTTTCCCTCATGGATAAGCATGATTATTTAGCTCTTTGTGGAATGAGAGAACTTCAACAGCAGCACCTGACCCAAGCACTTAATTTTAAGCACACCATTGATCTAACTGTACCAAATGAACATCAGCACATTTCAGCTTAAAAGTTTTAATAAATCCTTTGTTACTGAGCAGAGAGTTTCTACAGTCAAGTGGACTACCAGGAAAGAAACAATATAAATTTGCATCAATTTATCTGTAGATTTGGTCCAACATAAGTTGCAAGAGCTGGATTTAGTTTTCCACCCCTCCTGTTACGTTTTCCACTCAATTATGCAAGGAGTTCTGATGTCTCAAATCTTAGTGTAATAAATGAGATTTGCACTGTGAATACAGTAAGTGGCTTCAAATATAATAAATTATTTCACTATTAACAGAGTTAATGAAACTTGGGGTGTATTTCACCTAAATTTATCTGTCCATTCACAGGCATTCTCATCTCAGGGATTCACAATAACATCATAGTCATAATATAACCACTTCACATACAATTCTTTGTTTTATTAGGTCAGATTAAAAACACATACCATTTACAGTTGCAGCTTCTGTACATTAAGGATTTAGAATAGATTATGTTCTCTTTCAATGACAAGTAGTCATTTTCTAATCCTGTTTCTTACTCTGAAGTTAAAAAGCTGTAAAATACAACTGGACCAATAAACCCCAAAGATACAATACTACTACATGATTCCAGGTGAAGAGTAGCATATGCAATATCACCAGTAAAAATAGCTATAATTCTACTATGTCAAACTATTATATGTATATCAATATATAAATACATGATGTCCTACTTATCTCTTTAAAATAAGTTAAAAATTGTTGGATGTTCTAAAAAATACTTCCAGACTGCCTAAAACTTATAAAGTTGTACAATTAAAAATGGGGTTTTATGAAATTATTTTATGTAGTTTTTAATTATATTCCAAAATGGTATAGCACTTACTTTGAGAAGCAGGATAATCTCCTATGCAGCTACAGGAATTTTACATCTGTCACTAGATATAAGACAAACTATTCAAAATTGCCTGGAAAAAAATCCCTTTTGGCAAAACTCTAACTCTGCTCTATTCCTATTCATGCTGTGAAGTACACAAGGAAATAGAATAAGGCAAGAAATTAAAAAACTAACCACACAATTTTGTATTTTGAAGTTTTTGGTCCTGTCGTATCTGTACAATCCATATCTTGTATTTATCAGAAATCTACACTCAAAATACTTTTAACAAACATGAAGCCAAAAACCAATCCTGTACTTCCCTGAAATAAATTCTGAAATATTTGGGGGGATTATTAAAATTGTTCTTAAAACTGTCTTGATTTAAACTACTCATTAGCATGAGCTTGAAGAGCTAAAAAATGGGTCTATAAACAGCCTGTAATTTTTTAACAAAAAATGTCTTTGGGGCTACAGGGCTTTCCTCTAAAAAATCAACATGCCCAAATCCTATTACTGTTAGAAATATATTGCTCATATAAGTAAATATTTACCGTATATTTTCTGCCCCAAGGCAATAAACTCTGAGTAACCAATACTACTTGGGGTACTCAATTTTTCTCCCTTCTTTAAAACATGTAATACAGTTTACAGTCTTCTGTGTTTCCAAGTTGAGTATTGAACATTCAACCTAGCCATGCAAAAATGAAGCATATTGAAGTCCATGAGCAAATCAATATGGCTGTTCCAATATGAAAAGAAATCAGCAAGGACCAAGGAAAGAGGGCAGCCTGCACATTCAGAAGAATGGAGGGTGTTTCAAGTCACTGCCATCAAGTACCCATCCAGAAATCGTAATTGTTTCAGTCATCCCAAGATAAACACACATTATCATTCTTCTGCTAGTTACCTGATTTTCTATCAGCTTTGTCTATTTTGGACCAAAAATTCCAACCTGAAGTGAAACACCCAGTTTTATTTTCTTATTGAATTTCTTTAGAGTTTTGATGTTGTGAATTTGCATGTGAGAATTTGCAAGTGAGAATGAACATTTTCTGTTCAAGCTGTAGCATAAATCTATTGCAGGACAATTTCACTAACTCACAAAACTGAAACCAAATTTTAAGTTCATCTAGCTTGGACACCAGCTACGATCTGAGCAACTGGAAGCCAAATTCTGCCTAGATTCCCAGTAAATCAGCACCAATGCAAGTTTCAACTTCTCTATGTTAATTCAAGGTAGTTGAACATCTATTCAAACACGAGTTAGCAGAAGTGACCATTGCATTAGGCACATGAGATTTACATATTTGAGTCGCAGACAAAAAAATCTTTGTATTTTAAAGCAAAGATTGTCAAAGTTTCATGTCCTGTTAAAAATGAACTTTTTGGCCACAAAAATCAATGACAAAAGTTTTATTTAAATTATGTAACTGAAAAATTGGGAGTTACTTCCCTATCTCTGACTGTGGCTGATACCACAGGCTCCAGATACCTGATAAGACAATTTGTTTGTGCAGTTTTGCTTTCATTCAGTTGTTTAAACTTCAGTGCCAATGGGTTATAATAACTTTTTCATGCCCGAGATATGAAAAAAATCCAGTCACTCCTTCCAGTTAGGATTTTCTTACATCTGTTAGGGGTGAATTACATTACCTGTCCAACTGCCTATTCATCTAACCTTGTTATTACTTCAGAATGTTTTCAGGCTTCATTACACTTGACTACTCTCAACAATTTAGTGTCAACTTTAAATTTTTTTCTTATCTGAAGTCCTTTCTTCAATTTTCACATGTCATATAATTATCTAGAGAAAATTTGACATGGGAAATGTCCTAACAACTCTTAGCCTTTAGACAAACTAAAGGTGTGATTTACACTCACATTTTCTGGTGTCTGTCTTATATTTCTCATTTTTAACCATTACCATTAGTTTACTTTCACTATTTGACAGCTTCCCCAAATTAACCCATGAAAAGATTTAGCTCTGAAGCAGGTAAATTATTTTATTTTTTAAATGACAAAAACACGGTCATGCTGAAAGAGTTTAAAAGAGTATACCTGTATCTAAACACAAATACAAGCCATATTTGTTATGTTTTAAAAATGATAGCTTTATCTCTCCTTCCTTGGAAGCTGCTCACCATTCATGTATATGAACAAGTATACACACGTACACACATACAAAAAATCAGCTTTGCATACTTCAGATCAAGCTCACACAGTACCTTTGTACTTGCAAGATGAACCATGTAAGTCCCATCCTGTCCCAAATTTTTAAGACAAACCAAAAATCATACTACCCACCTGGAACCCCTGACTATCTCCAATTTAATTTAATATTTTACTTATCCATATTGATATGGACTCAAATATGCCTGTTCAACAATAAACAAGGTAAATTTCATTCTTACAGCCATATAGTGGACTGAAACACAAATTATTGATGATAATTGAATGCTTTGGTGAGTACTGAACTTCTGAAGGTAGCTATTTAATCACCTTATACCTGAATATTTCCTACCTATGTTTTCCTGTAATGGAACTACAATCCCTGCCCAACCCTTTGATAGATATTATTTGTATTATTTGTGTTCAGAATGAATTTATCTTTTGAAACTTGTCATTTAAGCATGCTATATATTTATTTTATCTCAAGTTTTTATGAAATCTGTATACTTCTTTGATGATATACTTAAACTTCCCAAATCTAAGGATTTCTAGCCTTACATGTAGCTTTGAAGCTTAATTATTAAGGGTTAGACTTAAGCTGTTATTTACTAATTTTTATCTTCTTAAGCATCTAGTGTTGTATTTCTAGGTTGCTTTTATACATGCCCAGTTTATAAACTTAATTCTATTGTGGCCATCTCAACTGCTGCAAGTAAGTGCTGTTTGAACTTTCATGAGCATTTCTGTATGATGCTATAAAATTTAAAGAACTGTTGTCTTCTATAACTTGATATAGAAGATAAGAAAACAATGAACAATTTCCTTTTAGTCTGAGCTTTCTAGGAATGATAATCAAGTGGCATTTGAAGCATTTATAATGTTTTTTCGAATTCTCTATTGATATTAAGCGGTATTTTCTTGAGCAACATTCAGGATCAACAGGACCCCCTGTGCTTTGGAAGCTATACTGCACGCAGTACACAGACAGAAATAATAGAAAATTTGACATACAATGTTCTAGACTAAAGGATTTAAGTCATTCAGGCTTCAGACTGCAGTGGAAAAAGCAAAAATTGAAATACCCAATTTGTTTATACTCCAGATACAATGGCCAAAGCAATGAAATGATTTCTTTCTTCACAATCACCTTAAGCCGAGAAAAGAATGATTAAAAAATAGGTGCTTTTATAAATTTTATAATATGGTTAAATAAAATTTGTTATTAGTATGTGAAGAGCCTTGTAGGCCCTCCTACACTCAGACCTTGAGAAGAATAAGCAGTTTCACACATACTAAACTCTGAGAGATGTCTGAGCTCACCCAATGTAATACACTCACAAATACCCCCACATTTCCACTGCAGAATATGTCACACAAATACCTAGAGGTGCCACAGAATTCTGTTCTCATTACACCAAGTTCTTTGGATTACTTTACTACAGCTGCACTAAGGGAGCACTTCAGAGAAAATTTGAAAATAGCAGAGGTCACAGTACATTAACAAAGATAAGCCCCATGAGGTTATTATCTTTTTTTTTGAACTGCAGCCTAACAGGACATACATGAAGCTCAGATCCCATTTCATAATGAAATAACAAGGTTGTGTTATAGCTGCTCAGAGGGAACACTCCAAATGTGACCAAACTGCTAATTCTGCTATAACTGTCCAAAGTGCCTAAAGGGCCATTTATTAAAAATAAAAAATAAATTGCTTCTGCCACTGAATAAATCCCCAAACATACAAGGTCTGAGGGCAGCATTTTGAAGGAGAACTAGTTAAACATTAGAAGCAAATTTTCCCTAATAAAAGACATTTGTTTGTCATTTGTTTATAACAGAGCTACACGTGCCCATCTCAAATTATGATATGATGCAGTTGAAGTCAAAAATAAGTATCATAAATGATAAAGTCCACAGTACATCAAAACACAGTACATAGACACACTCCATTTGGAAATCACTTTATTTATTACAGCTAGCAATAATCCCAATTACCAAAGGAGAAAAGACGCTTTCTATTGAAAAATTTCTTCTCTGAGTTCCACATTGCAGCTAAAGCATGAGATAATAAGAATGATTACTTGGAAATTTAAACTACCAATTCAAGTTGGTTCATTTTTTAAAATTGCTGGAAAACTACAAAACCTTCTAGTGATCATTCCACTGCTGCCATCTGATATGGTTTCTTACATTGTAAAAAAAAGAAGTCTTTCTTAGTGCAGGACAAGTGTAGGCCAGACGGTGGTTTGATTCCAAGTTAATGCAATTTTAAAGTACTTTCATGTAACCAATTAAATATGCACAATATTTGTGCTAAAAATTACAGAAGTTGATAAATTAATCCCTGTCTTTCTCTGTAGCTGCATTGACATTTGTCAAAACAAGTATTAAGGACAACCTGGTGATAAACATCTTACAAGTGTCTATAAAGAAAGCAGTAAATAAAAAGAACATTTTAAACATGGAACAGTATCATCACTATTCTCATGAAATACACACAGATGTGTTCAGCCCTTCCTCTTATTTTCAGTGTCATAAATACTATGCAGTGGTATTTTATTATGTTATAGTAGCACTTCTGCTTTTGACATAAGAGATTATGCGTTGTGAATACATGTGCAAAGACAGCACCCACTCCAAAATAACCTCATATATTAAAATCCAGGGTTGCAAAACTTATTATCCACCAATTCTCAAGTCCCAGTTCAGTCCTCCAACAAAAATGTTTGCCTTTTTCCTCTTAGACTGACTCTTTTAATTACAAAGTTGTTACAAATATACTCACAAAAAAATACTCACAACTATGTTCCCTTCCAAAACAAAAGGAAATGTGATTAATATGAGTACCACAGAGAAGAGGAAAACACAGACTAAAGCCTCTTTTGCTGTAGCAGTCCTAGGGTCTGTACACTGCATGCTGAAAAGTTCTTAAACTCAAAGAAAGAAAGAAATACCATTCTATTTCTCAAAGATTTCTATAAACCACATTTTGCCCTCTCCAAGTTCCTTCCCTTTTACTGCTTCTTCCTACAGAAAAACATTATGCTGGATTTGTGACACAGTTTTCATGACTGCAATGCCACACACTGGATTATGACTTAACCAAAGGATCAGGCAGAAAATAAGCTGTGAGGGGAGGCTGTGAGCTTTTCTGCTGGATTAAAGCACAAATCTTCAGCAGTAATGCAAAGAACATCGACACTGCTAACCAAGAACGTTGCTTTTGCTATGAACATTCTCACCCAGACTTGCTCCACTATGACAGCTCACTTGATCACCATCCAGGCAGGTAAAATTAGAAATGCCACAGACAGCCTGACTACAATTCTGGGTTTTTTTTTTTCCTTTGCTACATTTTTTTGACCCATCTGACAAAGGACAGTTCCTGCTCCACAGGACAGAGAGACTCCTTCACCTCCCAGTTCTTACTTTACTTTGATATCAATGTACAGCTGGGATGTTCAAGCACCTCCCATCCTTGTACTTCACTACAGATTAATATCTGGACTTCAGCATTTGATAACTAATAAAGAAACTGCAGCAAATTACTTGGTTGCCTATGTAATTTGTCAAAAAGTAACAGTCACGGAGATTTAAATATTTACTTCTGTCTTTAAGGCAAAAAAAAAAATCTTAAGTCTTCATTTGGAAGCGAAAGCAAGCTGTGCTCACAGATAAGAATGTTCTATGTTATGAATACCTGTGCATGTGGTTAAGAGAGACTTTAAACACCTATTATTCTCCTTTACAGGATTTAGAACAGAGGAGCTGTAGGTCCAGAGAGACTTTCCCAGGCTGTTACAAGTAAGAACAAATGCTGACATTGAAAACTGGTGCTTTACAAACTACAGCATTTAGGTTTAGCATGAGTTCCCAGAACCTGCTTTGTCAATGTCTCAAGCAGAAAGGACTGCACAGTTCCACTTCTACTGGTATAATCTTCATGAGCAAATGGCTATTTATCACACTATGGAATAGTCTGCATACTGAGAATTTAAAAGGAGGTGTCCCATAACAAGCTGAGGTTTTTTTTGCCACATAGGATTACAGGTGCATTGGGATAGAGAAGGCTGAGAAGGGTCATAAAAGGAGAAAAGAACCTACACAGAAAAGTAGAGGTAAAATGAAATGCTAGATTTCATAATACATATCCTGAAGGCTCTACGGTGATCCAATCCCAAAACATTTCCACAGTGTCAAGTCAACAGCTGGAGCGGCTTTTGTTCGGGGTATTTTTATTAGATTTAAGAAAGAAAACTCAAGGTAGATGCTTTGTAAACTTTTAAGACTTCAAACCACCCAAAGAAGGTAATATCAACATGGCACAAAACTGTCTGCTTTTCACTAAACTATTACGGGAAACTTATTTAGGAAAGTCACCATCACTAGGTAGAGCAACAGTACTATAAATTAACAACCCTATTGATAAATTCACATATAGAAGAAATTCCAGTCCTGAGGTAATAGAGTCAGTTGGAAGTCATCAAAAACTGAATTTCTGCAAAGGAAAAGAGTTTTTTTTTCCTACCCCTTACCTAGTACCAAGGAAAGTAAGGTCTACTCAAAGAGATATTCATAGATTAATGCTGTGAAATGAGTCTTATTTGCAAGGAGGTAAACTACTGTTAAAGCTCCTAGGGTCATTCTAAAAACCTCAGACAAAAAACAGTCAATTCTAAAGGAACCACCAGTAGAAATACCAAACTCATTTTAAGTATGATGCAGTGAATTGGTAAGTAGGAAGGAAAAATGGAGAAAGAGTAAATTATTACCTATTGAAAATTATAGCAAGCAAGACACACAAATTGACTTCCTCTAAAAAGATGCATTGCTTCTAAAAGGGGACAGAAATTAAAACAATAATCCTGAGTTTATGCATCTCAGAATTTCAAGAATTTACTAAAGAAAACCCAAACAAATTGCAATAACAACAACAAGAAATATGGATTGAAAATAGTCCTGTGAATAGGAATTCATGTTTTATAAGAGATTTTAGTTTTGGTTTCAAGGATTTTACTTACCCCCAAACGAAGAGTCCACAGCAGCTTTCATCCAGAAAGGATCTCCAGGTTATCCTTGTAAACATTTAACCACAAGGGGTTCTAAAAGTCAAGTTACAGTAGCTCAAAACAGCAGCTAATTTGCTCTGAGCATGACCTTTTCCATCTTATTGTACACAGATATAAAAAAAGAAAAAAGTCTTTTACTGTATCTTCCCCTTCCCAAACGTTTTGGCTGCCCCCGTACAGAACAAAATGGGGGGAAGGCACAAAACAAAGCAGGTGAACATTGACAAACTCCACAACCCCTCCCTGAGGTCTGCTTTTAAACTGAGGCTCTCAAGATTGTCTTCAGCTGTAGATAATACACTACACCTGTGTTGCAGACTTAACACATCCCAGCATTTCCCCATCCATCCATCAATCATCATCTGACTCTGCCCCTGCCCCAAAGAGTGGCTTGTCCTTGGATCTGTTTTATCATTCTAACTTTGCCCCCCACCCTGGAAAATTTAAATTAACATAAAAATTTAAAATAAGAATCTGGCAAACATTTTAGATTTATCCCTTATGATGAGGAAAGGTATAATGTCCCAAAAATAAATCCCTGTGGATACATATCTGCCTCAGTCAGCAGCTGCACTGACAGGAAACCATTTTCCCACTTTCTTTGGCATAAAAAGAGTGCCACTGTCATAAAACTGATAAACCAGGATTTCTTTTGTTTTATTTTATAGTGAACCAAAATTGCAGACCTAATAAAAGCCACAGAGATGTGCTTGACAGGATGATAGTGAGCCAGTGCACCATTCTCCTACCTCCAGAAACATGAGGGAGTGCCACAAGCTTAAGCTGCAAGTTAAATGAGGACAGTGAATTCATCCTTGTCTACTCTAACTCACATGATGCATTTCTCCTTGTACAGCTATTTAAACTCCTGTACCTCCATTGACTTCAGTAGATTTCCTCCAGAATCACAGTAGAGAAAGGCATATCTAGGCTGTAGGATTGAATGGAAATGTCAACAAAGGCAGTCATTGTAGCCAGTATATAATGAAAGAGTTCCCAAGGACAGTGTTCAAAAATGGGCTGCAATGGTTCATTTCATTGTGGTGTAAACTAGAGGGCATTCAGCTTGCATTAGGATTGAATTTGTCTGTCAGATTTGGAAAATTATTCAAAGAAAGATGATGCGCAATTGCTGAAAGGCATTGCTTGTAACTCTTGAGAAAGTGAGTGATGCTGATCACACAACAATTTATCTGAAAGAAGAATTTGATCTGTAACTTCCACAGATAATAAGAAAAGCATCACCAGTAGCTATTATATTGCAGCATTTGTTCCCATTAATTTGATGAAACAATTCATTATAGCACATCAAATAAAAAACATATCCAAAAGCCCATATTTTAAAGCTTAAATACTTTTAAATAGACTTCTAATTTAATTCATGGGAAGAAATTGTGGGCAGATTTGATGCGCTAGTAAAAGGTAATTCCATACAGACAGCCTTTTGGTGCTAATATGCCATTTAAAACACAACCTCTATAAGCTTCAGTCAGACTGGGTTTTGAAACAGAGCACAGGCATTTTTTTTTTCTTCCAATTAACCTTTTATGTAGGTATTTGGTTGCAAAGCTCAATATGTTAGAGGAGTTTTGTGTCTAGAACAGGATAAAATAAAACGGCAGCAATGTATATTTATATATTTAGAAATCAGTTTGGGTGAATCCTACATCATATCAGTTGAGAAAAACACTGTATTGCTTTTGGGGCTAATAAGATCAATTCCAGGCAATCATGTCTTATTTTTCATTGTAGAATGAGTTGTTTTTCCATGCTGAGTCCTTGGACAAAGTATGTGAAATGCTGACATAATCAATAGTCTATTCCCTACAAAAAATAGTTCAAAGGCTAGTTTATGTGAATAAAATTATCCTATTTTCTCAAAATCCTTCCTAGCATCAAGTAGTATGGCTGCAGAAAGGGATTCCAGCTGATTTTTAACATTAAAAAAATAATAATTTACAAGGGCTCAGCAGACCAGCCAGAAGCAGAGAAATTCCTGAAACTAAATTGATTAAAGTCAATAATCTCATATAATTTAGGGTAACCAAACCCTAACTTCTTAGCAATAATTCTTGAAGAGGTCCTCACTCCTAAAAGACCAAGTAATGTCTGTCATCGCCGATACAATGAGAAGGAAGGAAACCTGTTTATTTTTCTTGGTTTTATTGTGGGTTTATGGGGTACTTTTTGTTTGTTGTTTGTTTTCTGATGGCAAAATAAATCATTAAAAAATCATAAAAAATAAATCTCTGGTCAGTTTTTTTTAGAATATATGCACTCAACTTTTTTGTCAATACTTATTTTTTTTATTTTGCTGTAGGTTTTTTAAATCACTTTTTTTGCTATAATTTTTAATTAGACATGTTGTAGAGAAACTTTTGATTCTGAACTAAATAGGTGCTTGCTTTTATTCCCCTGTATGTATCTGGACTTAACTGCTTTGTGAATGTACATGGGCTGATATTCCAAGCTAAATAGGTCAATATTTAGTCTAACTCTAAATCTATATGATCCTTTTAATGAAAATGTTTGCTATTACATTCATTACTAAAGCATAACATGATTTGTCCAATTAAATTTTTTATTGATTTCCTTAAAAATAAGGTGATAGAGAATCATCCAAAGAATGTTTCAAAGCTATTTAAAATATACTACAGTTATTTAAGAAGAAAAGGAAAGAGGGAAATTTCTACCTATGGAAGATTTTGTTTTGATTTTTTTTATTTCCCTGCAAAATAAATTTGTCATGTTTTCAGTTCAGCAGAAACATAAAATTAGACACATAAGTTCGTTTTTAGACATAGAAATTATACAAATTTTCACTGCACGTAGTGATGATTGTCAGTAACAAATGGCAATTATTTCTACAGCTGAAATTATTTTCATGATCATGGGATGGATACTGTATTTGGGAGTTTAATTTTGTGAACAGGTATGGTTACTCCTTCTGTATTCTTACATTTTTCTAAATAAATAGCAAGACAACCTGGACAGAGTTGCTCAGGGGGAGAATATTTCAAAGACCAAATGGTTTAGCAGGCTCATATCAAGATGCTTGTGCTAACAGGGCCTTGAATGGGACATGAAGAGCTTCTTAGGAATGAAAGGGAATTGGGAACTCTTTGTTGGATCTTGAAAATCATGGATTTCCTGAAAGCAAGGATTCATTGGGCAGGGGAAAATTGTAGATAACCCATTATTACTCTACTTTCCCTAATAGACAAACATTCTCTGTTCAAAAAGGTTAAATAGTCAACCTAATTTTCTAGTAAAAATTCTTGAAGTTTTTCACAAGCCTTTGATCACCGGTAATTCATTTTTCAAGGGACTGGAGACACAACTAGACATACATTTCTCAAAGCTTTGACCAACTTAGGTATTACAGGAGCTGCAAAATCAGATTAGAAAAAAAAATCATTAACATTTTAGTAGCTCTTTCCAAACAAATTCCAAGGCCCCAGACAAATTCCAAGGTCCCAGGATAGTTTCCAACCTAAAATAGGTTTGTGATGTCAGGGTGTAACCCCAGCCAGCAAGTAAGCCCCAGCCAGCTGCTCCTTCATTCCTCCCTGGTGGGATGTGGAGAGAATCAGAAGAGTTAAAATGAGAAAACTTGTGTGTTGAGATAAAGACAACCCAACTGGGAGAGCAAAATCCATGCATGCAAGTAAAGGAAAGCAAGGAATTCATTCACCACATCCCATGGGCGGGCAGGTGTTCAGCCATCCCCATCACTGGGGAGACAAGTGCCATCAACTCTGAGCCTCTCCCCTGCTTTCCTCTTGTTTCCCCAGCTGTATACCCTGAACACAATTCCATTATGGCCTGGGACATCCCTTGGGTCAGTTGGGGTCACCTGTCCCTTCTGCATCCCCTCCCAACTCCTTGTGCCCCCTCTGCCCACTCGCTGGTGTGGTGGAGTGAGAGGTAGAAAGGGCCTTGGCACTGTGTAAGTGCTCCTCAGCAGAAACAAAAATATCCCTGAATCATCCATACTGTTTCCATTAAAAATCCAAAGCACAGCCCCACACTAGCCACTGTGAAGAAAATGAACTCTATCCCAGCATAACCAGAGCAGATGATAAGTACTAATACTAACATGCAGTTTAAAAAAAAAAAAAATCCACCAAAACTCAAACAAACAAAAAAAGACCAAACAGAGCTAACACTCCTCTTCATATCCAAGCTACAAAAGCTGTGTCACTTCACTTTCAAAAACAAAATTACACAAGACAGCTTGAGCCAATCTAACACCTTGTCACTGCTCCCTACTGCATGCTGTCTCTGTTTACCTTGCTTTAGCTGCAACATATATCAGGCCTCTCCATGAGGCAATTTCAGATGGTTTTCTGCTGGGATAGTGCAATCAGTCTTTTGAGCAATGATCTTGGGTAGAGCCTAAAAAGGAGCAGAATGACACCGTGTGAGGGAGGGACAAGAGGAAACCTCCCCATCTGGCAGTGATCAGTTGTGGGACTGACTGGGGATCTCACATGATTCCTGCTGGAGAGGAATCAGGTTATTTGGGAACTTTAGTGCTCAGTTTTGGGAACTTTAGTGCTTAGGATTTACAAGCTTGAGAGAGACCTAAATAGGTATCATGATGTTGATATAAATAGTGATGTCATGATACAGATATAATGGACGTATTGTTCATTCTGATGACTAAATTATGTAGGATTTATCATTTTACTGGTTGATCCTAGCATACAGAAAGGCCATCAGATGCCAGGTTTCACTGCCAAAATTTCTAGACTGTGGTTGGTTAGGAGTAATATGGCACTGCTGATCTCAGAAGTGTAAAAAGTTATTGGTTATGAGAGCATAGTAGAATTTGTGCTGCCTCTTCCATCAGCAGCTTTCAGAGGGCAAGGGCCTCCTCTGTTTTGGAACCATCAGACTGCCTCAGGTGCACAAACAGTAGGCTGAACTTGCAATGCCACAATGTACAACCTCTGCTATCTTCCCACAGTTCTATACAGCCACCCAGCAGTGGAGAAATCATGGGAAGAACTAAATTAAAAAATGTGCTAGTAGAAAGAAAAAAATATTGAAGAAAGGAGTATCTATCTGTATATATTTATGTCTAGATATGTCCTTAATTGCTGAATTGCCAACATTATTTTTAAGACTCTCTAGATTTTTTGTAAGTGAAAACAAAAATAATTTATAAGATATTATGTAAATGCTGAATTTATTGTTAGTGAAATCACAGTTTTATTAGAGTTCTATTGGGACAGGGAAGGTGAACTCACTAAATTCATATGACATTATTTAAAAGCTCTTAAAAGATACATGATGGATTTCAGAGGAGGTTAGCTACAGAATTTTAAAATGTTCTTATAGCATAGAAAAGCTGCAACAAGCAAAGATCGAAGATTATACTGAAATGGATTTCACTGAAGAGGTTAAATCACAGGTTCCCATATTAATTTATTTACCTCATATCAGCACAGCTGAGGGTATACCTCTTTAGATTATGTCAGATCATGCATATCTCAAAAGCAAAGCCTTTCTCATAGACCAGAGGACTGATCTTTTCAGAAATGTAAAATAAAGTGATGTGAATATGTCTGGGCATAGAGTGGGATAAAGAAGGCAGTAACTGATGATGGAAAAAGTAATTGTAACTATGCATTTTTTTCAGTTTCTCAATGGCTCCCTATTAAGATATTTGCATACTGAAAAGAAAGTACTGGAAATAAAGACACTGAAATACAGTCAGATTCTTTAATGCGTCCTTGTTTTCTGAATCTCATTTTTATTGGGATACGTACACAACATTCTAGAAAGAAAAAAACCAGCAGCCCAAATACTTGATTTATAGAAAAAAAAATCTAATTTTCTCTATGCATAATGGTCTTGGTCCCATATAAATCCAAATAATGTCCCCTGGAGTATAGTGCAGAAATATTTCAGAGGGAAGGTCACCTTTCATATGCGACTCTTGGAGACATACATAAAAAAAGACATGAAGAAATCTCAACATCCACTGCTTAATCAACCATTTTGCTTCACAGGAACAATCACATCTGAAAATCACCATGGATATTTCAGTCACCAGGTGGATGTGGCAGTTACCAAAGGCAGAGTCAGCCCTTCTTCCCTCCGTGGGACTCCAGAACATGCAGCACAGTTTCCTGGCATAAAACTCCAGAATATTGTGACACAGACATATTTGTAAAAATGAAGTAAACCCCACTTCCCAGCTGGGAAAAACAATTTCGACATTTTCAGAATTCTACAAAGGCTTTTTTTTCCCATTTAAAGCTGTAAATAACTAAGTACACATCCATCTTGGCAAGTGGAGGCTTTTGCATTTTTTTAACAACACCTGCAAAATAAAAGAGAAGAATGACAAACTAAAGTATGTGTGGGTTGATCACATGTTAGTGGAATGGTTTTACATCCGCTATATGATTTTTAAGAAATGAATTCATTTTGATTTAAAGCGATAAACATTTCTTTCAAAGAAAACTCTGACAGAAAATATAATTTAGATTTCCATGTTCTAAAGTTATTTTACTCTGAACTACTTCTCTGCAAAGTTACTGCAAACAGCATTTTACAGTAACCTAAACTAGAATATTTATTATATGCAACTGATAGTTTGTGACCTATTTCTATATAGGTCTTCACTTTGTTCACCTATCACCTTAAGGTATATCAAGAATTTTTCCTTTTATCTTTGCCCTAAACCCAAAGGCACTTATATAAATCAGAATGATCAAGAAATGTGTTTGAAGTTCAACATTTTTAGCATCTTTGACATAGTTTGTCCATATTAATATTAAAATGAAACAATCTCAGTGAACTACAATTCAATTCATGGAATAATTTAACTCCATAAATATTTTAGCAAACACATTATTAGCTCCCATATTCAGCTTATGTATTTGTGTGATCAAAATAATTCTAATGCTCTGGGAAAATCTGTGTCCTCCTGAATTGAATGATTGGCCCTACTTAATGATATATTGTATATTATGGAATTCTAATAATGTTATTTTGTCCCTTAAAAACAAAGTAAGAATTCACTGCCAATATACAATTCCTTTGCTAAGTCAGTAGCCTAAATCTGAAACATAAATTGTTACAGATGTTTAGCCCACGAAGTTGCTCTAATTCTAGAGCATGGAGTATTAAATATTCAGATGGAAAATTTCTGATGTACCGGACTGGGAGTCGAGAGATTCTGGTTCTGCCTGTTTCTATGTCACTTCAGATACTTTCCTGATCTTTTTTTTATGTTGCTTGCCTGACATGTCCTCTAAACATGTATGATGAGTTATGCTAGCTTATCAGGAAGGAACACCTAATGTGATTTATTATTGTTTATTCCAAAATGGGCTCCATATCCGGGCGTTACACAAGCATCTCAGATTTGAAAAAGAAAAAACACAAAAAAAACAAACTCCCAAACATTCCAAAAAAATGTCCTGCAAATCCAAATCAAAATGTGGTATCAAAATCAGATATCACATTTTATTTTACATTGTCATATTACCTTTCTTCCATAAGCCAGCATGCAATCAATAATTAAAGAGATACATAAAACAGTATTTTCTTGTAAGTGAAGCATTAGCCCATTACCCTTTTTTAAACTTAATTTTATTTACCACCACTTGTCAGACTTGCTTCTTTCACTAACTTCAAGCTCCTGAAAGTGATGCTTCCTTCATTCACTGATCTATGAACAAATAGAAACTGTGACAATTGCCAGGATGCTCCAAGGAAAGAGCAAGAATTCCAGAACAAAACAGCAGGGTAAGAACTCCTAAATGTCTGTCCTGCTTAATGTCCTTGGCAATAAAAAGGAAACATTACAAACCAGAAAATGTTGATATGGGATTTGTTGGGTTTTGCACAATGCTTTTGATTTTACTTGCGTTCCCCATCCTTTCTTAAAGCTATCCTCAACTATTTAACACTTACCAGTGCCACAGTCCAGTTCCAGCCAGCCTGCAGAGTCACAGGAACATAGAATGGTTTGGGTTGGAAAGAACCTTAGAGATCATCCACTCCCAACCCCTCTGCCATGGGCAGGGACACCTTCCACTATCCCAGGTTGCTCAGAGTCCCATCCAACTTGTCCTTGAACACTTCCAGGGATGGAGCAGCCACAGCTTCCCTGGACAACCTGTTCCAGTGCCCCACTGCCCTCAGTACAAATACCTTTATCTTAATATCTAATCTAAACCAACGTCTTTCTGTTTAAAACCATTCACTCCTTCCCCTACCACTGCAGGTTCCAATAAAAATTCGCTCTCTAACTCCCTTTTAAGTCCACTTCAGATACTGGAATGGTGCCATAAGGTCTCCTCTGAGCCTTCTCTTCTCCAGGATGAGCAGCCCTAAATGTCCCAGCCTTTTCTCGAGATTCTCGAGCCGTCTGATAATCTCTGTGGCTTCCTCTGCACTCACTCCAACAGGCCCACATCCTTCCTGTGCCAGGGATCTCAGAGTTGGATGCAGTATTCCAGCTAGGCTATTCATGAGAGCAGAGTAGAGGGACAAAGAACTGCTGGTCACACTTCTTTCAGTGCCAGAAAAAAGTCTCTTCAGAAAACCTTCAGAAGTGACAGCCATCAGAAATATATCATCTTCAGATGAAGCCTCAAGGACAGAAGGGAGGGACTGTTGTAGTTCAACCATTCCTTCAATCACCATGGAAGATTCTCCTCACCTAATTTATAGTCATTTCAAACCTCCCTTGACTTACTACCTTTGTGGGGCTTTTCTCAGGGGCTGCCTGAGAAAGGTCAGTTCCTGCATCTGACAACCAGCTGTTCAGCAGCAGAGAACAAATGAGATGGGCTTAGCTGGCTCTTGAATGAGTTATCCTGGAAGTAAACTAGAAGGGAAGAAAAATGGCTGTAATTGGTGTGCATAAACCACTTCTGCCCATCCATCCTGACTGGTGGAAAAGGAGGGAGGAAAACTGTCCCTCCTGCAAGGTTCAATTGTTCTCCCACCTCCTTTGCTCAGCTGAGCAGCATCTCAGTGCTGCATTGCAGATGGCAAGGGGAATATTAAGCTGCCCACTTCTCCTCCACATGCTGGATAGTGAACTTAAGCCTAGACCACCACAAAGTACCTCAGCAAGGCTGTGTGTAACACCCATTGCTGTAGCCTCTCTCAGAATAGATTTTAACAAAAAGTGCTGCAGTCACTACTGCGCTCTCACCTTGGAAGTACTCATCCTGGATCTGTGGTATTGAGAGGCTTTCCATGAGTTCTAACAGTTGTTTTCTTTATGTACAGCAGCTGATGGCTCACCTAATCAACTCCCTGGCAAACACAGCTCTGTGAATGGGATCTTACTTCAAAAGTCGCCAGGAACAATCTCTTTTACTTGGCTTTTAAGTTTCTCTGACAGTGAAGGCTTTTCTCTGCATAGTATCTGCAGCACTTGTTACACAAACAGAAAGTCACTGATTGATAAGACTTGACTTATTAATTGTGCAAAGGGACCAATTACAATAGATTATTAGGATGAACCTTCGTCCCTGAAGATGTTGAGACTAGAATCACAGGAAGTCAAATATTATGACAACTATTCTTTTGGGTTTGGATAGGAGCTTGAAAGTTATTGAAATAAAATATAAATGGCTAGACATGCATATAATGTAATTAAATGTATTAAAATAATGCAGAAATTCCCAAAATATGACTCATACTTCCGAGCTACCAACAAAAGAAAAGAACTGCTGCTGCTGGAAGGAGCAGTTGGCAAAAAGAGTCGGTATACAAAAGCAACCCAAATAAATAGATAATCTTCTCAAACAAGAAAGCATGCAGCTGGATTCTTCTATTACTTTGTGACTAAGTAGCATAATAGGGATGAGGAATGTGATACAGAATTCTTTGCCTTATACTTCAAAATCTTAGGAAGGATTTCAAATACTGAAGAGATGTTGCTGAGATGAAAGAAGCCCGTGTTCTGTATTATCATAATGCATCAAATAAAAAAGTTATAGGTTATTACATGTCATAATTGAAGTCAAACCAATCGAACAGCTCACCTGGCACCTTGTAACTGGGTAAAATATCACTAATATAAACTGATTTCTCTACATGAAAATTTTAAGTGCATAGATCACAAACCAGTGTGGTTCCAGAAGGCATGTTCAGTCTGTAACACCATGACCACCTAATGTCAAACAAAATACAAAATATTACTCACAGTATAGTGCTGTTTTGAAAAGAGTGTGCATCCATGCATTTTTTAAATTAATGAAATAATTTTAGTACATAGGCCTTGCCAGTGCTTCTGTTTCAATGGCTCAATATGCATTTTCTTCTTTTGTGGCTACCTTGTTCTATTTAGGTGACATTTCATGGGTACACAAGTCCAAAAAGAAAAAGTTTTTATGCATAGAACTCTGTGATGGACAACCAAAAATATATTATTTCTATGGTAAAATAGAATATGAAAGCTAGAAAGATGGAAATATATTCAGAATGTGGCATAAATTTATTGGACCTTGCCATGTAATTCCTGTCAACAATTTGAACATACATTCCAATGGTATAAATGGTCAGTAGCAGCATCTGGTTTTAACTGTTTACTCAATAGACACATAAATGCATTTCTGGATAGGAAATTATGAATTTTTGCTCTTATCTTTTCTCATATGCAAATAGTTCTGAGAAACAAGCTGCATTCTGAAAATAAATTTTATTTAGTAGCTTGTAAAAATTCTCTATAAAATGTGAAGGAAGAGTCTGATTAATCTTAAGAGGATTTATGACTATGTTCTTAAGTATTTTGCTTTCTCATTGCTAACTGTAAGCTTTGGTGACCATAAACCATTCATCTAAAGGAAAAGCCTTAAGGTTGCATATCCCCAATTTTACTCTGACTTACAATTTTATCAAAATTGAATTTGAAGATTTCTGAAGGTAGTGCATGGACAAATATAGCACAAACTTTAATTAGGAAATTATAATGGATATAGTATATTCTTATCTCATTCATCTTGACGTTCTTGTACCTATTTCCTGTTCCCATGTATGTGACAATTACCTTTTGCTATTGCTGTTGCTGTGAGTAAGACAATAGAGGTCACTGCTGATGGTGTAAGTTGGCCTGAGGTTCCCTTCTTGAGGAGACACTATCATCTGTCCTTTTCAGAAAAAAGGAAATGCTGACATTTTGTAAACAAAATCAACTGGCTGAGCTGACAGCCCCTACAGTGCTCTGTATTCAAAGATGCTTAAAAGCTATTATCTGATGAACATTTGTGAAAAAAAGAATATTACGATATGTAGCATTGTTTTACCGTTTTACTGAGGATATTTGCATATGGCAGAGACGGGGAGGTTTGTACACAATGTGAAGCTGACATGTTGGCATCACTGAAAAGATAGGGACTAGTCACTTTTGAAAGGTCATTCTTCAAAGGAAATTATTTTTCTCTGTTATCTCGCACAAAACTCTTTAGTTTTCAAACTTTCCAGAGGCATTCAGATTTCAGTATAATCACAATAGTGCATTCCATTAACTATGAAAAAGATTAAGAATGACCTTTCATCAGGCAAAAGACACGGCAAAACTGGCAGCTTTATGTATTTATTTTCAATTAGATATAAAAATGCAGCAATGTTCCAATTTTCAGCTACATTCTTGCACAAAGGCAGGCATTTATGACTATGCAGGTACTAAGTGTGAACATGGAATGAAAAATAAATGTACACGAAAAAGTGAGAAATATTTTAAGAAAGAAATGAAAATTTGTTGTGCCATCAGTGAGAAGATATGGTGTATTTAAACAAACAAAGCAAAGAAAGTAAACACCTATTTATGGTCATTGCCTACAGAACAGCCCTTTTTCATTAAGGTGTTTCCTTGTTTATGCCTTTTTTAGGTACATATAGCATTCAAGTAAGAAAAGCCAAGCCTGACCCACAAATACCCTTTATTTATGATCCATCAGAACACAGGCTTTATTAGCCCTGGTGTCTTCACAAAGTTTATCATCTGGTCATGAAATAGAGATTTGGTCATGTGTGGGCTGAGGGTTCCCATCTTGGCACCTTGATCTGGATGACCTCTTCCTCCCCCCAGGGTTTCTTTGCAGTTGATGCCTGTCTGGGAGAGGATAGGAACAGAGTGGGGAAATGGAGGAAATGGTGCACACCCAACTCTTGTCCCACAGGTGGCTGGTCACAGCTTCCAATTCCAGGTTGTATCTGCAGAGCAATAGTTGCTCTCAGTCTGTTCCAAAACCTCTCAGATAGCCCTGGATACTCAGACAATTAGCTGTGGTGGCATAACATTCCTCTTTGGCAATACTCAAAACTTCATTATCTTTGCTCTATAACCAGCTACCACTGCAGCAAGGACGAGCTAAAGGGTTTGGTTATGAAATCCTTCTGGATTCCATCTGACTCATCTCATCCAGTATGCAGCTTTCTCTCCCTTATTAAAGAGTTCAGCCATAGGCAGGGTAGGGAGATTCCTTGATTAAAATATTTCGGATTAGTTTGCAGCTCCAAGCTTTTCTGGAAAAGACTCTACAGCCATTCAAACAAGTATTATTATTAAATAAATCTCAGTTAAACAGTGGTCAAATTGAATCTGGAGGCACAAAAGGGTCATGTACCATGATCTGCATGGCAGGAATGACCCTTTACTGAACTTGTTTGGTGAACACCTCCCTGAAGACCATCAGTGGCCTCTGCAAGGGGCTCTGCTCATTGTCTTTGGGTTCATGCAAAGAGTGATGAGCACATTCTGTGACAGGGGAGCCAATGCCAGACAGGTCGGACTTGTTCGCTGTTTCCTGGGTTAATCTTGCAATAAGCTAAGATTTTCCTTGTAGAATCATTCATCTGAAGTCGTCATTCTTTATCAAATTCTAAAAAATCAACTGTGATACATTGTGAGTATTTTGCATTATTACTATCAAAATACCAGTTTGGGCAGAAATATAGGATTGCAGCTGATTCAAAAAGCAGGAAAATTTCATCTCTGCTGGAGGGATTTGTTTTATAATAACTTCCTTTCTTTTCTGACAGATATCCAACAGAGAAGAATTCAAGTACTTTTTCAGGATCTCTGTCAAAATTAAACTGCTAAAAGCAACACTGAATTAGTCCATTTCCTGGATGACCTTTATTTTTTCTTTTGTCAACTCTGCCTATTTGTAGAGCACTGAAAAGCTATTCTGACCCTGTGGTGGTGTTAGTATTGTTAGACACATGCAAAAATATGTGATTTTCTTTGTAAGAACATCCTAACTCCAAGGACTGGAATTCAAGCTGTTTAAACACAAAATTCTGAAAGTAAGTTGGTCAATGGAGTATTATACCCAATGTCAATATACTCATTATGTTATCATCTAACACTAACACAAATGATTTGTGATTTATCAGAAAAAACCCCACATATATCCAACTCCTATATCAGGCTTTGGAAAGTTTGGTTTTTGCATATAACCATAGTGGAAAATTTCAGAACTCGTATTCTAAGAGTTTCTACATTAGCAAATATAGTCAGTAGAAAAGAATAGCTCAAAAAGAACACAAAAACTAAAAAAAAAAAAAAAAAAAAAAAAAATAGGGTCACTATCCCAGCAGTAGCCAGACACCTCCCATATAAAAGGAACAGCTGAAACTGATGCTGGCTTTCGGTCTGGCTTTTCACAATTTAAACATGAGATCTTTACTTCAAGGAAGCTTTTGTTAGAGACTTTTTTTTTTTTTAATTTAGTTAATTTATTTGGTGCAGAAAGGGGGGAAATTGCTTGAAATTTTCAGGTTGAAGTGAGTGACAGCTCTAGCAGTAGCAAGGCCCCATAGAAGGTTTTGTGTTTGCTCTGAAAACAAGTCAGAGTGATTCATGTAGGGTCCTGGCAAAACGTGTTCCCTGGCAACTTCTCTTTGACTACAAAATAAATTAAGAAAAGAAAGTGTGCTGAAAGCCTTTATACGTTTAACTTTCAAATCCGTTTTAAGCTAAATTTATTTTGTTGTATCAGTCTGCTTTCCACCTCTGCATATGTCACCATTAGATGTATTACTTAGTCAGGATAAACAAAACAGTGTATTTAGCCATTTTAGAAGCTCTGTAGAAAACCTTTTTTGGTTAAAAGTACAGGTAATAATGAATGGACTCTGATTTCCCCTAGAGACAAATTCCTTGCTTTGTGCCAGACCTTTTGCTGTAGCAGTTTGATATTTCCTCCAGTGGCACAAAGCTGGCAGGGCTGGATGGCTCCCTGCCCTGGACTGTGCACTTTGGGGCACAGTAACCAGGACAGCACAAAGCTCTGCTCTGCCAAGGCAGCCTTGGTGGCGTGGGGTGGGAAACATATCCACTGGGGTCTCCGTGGGCTGGGAGTGTCAATAATAATAATAATAATAATAATAATAATAATAATAATAATAATAATAATAATAATAATAGCTGTGTTCTATATGAAAATGCAGTGGAAACTAAGGTTGGAAACTAAGGTAGGACACCCAGCTTCTTGCACACCCACCAGTTCTTCCCAGACAAGAAATTCTCTCATGGTACAGCTCACAGAGTTCAAACATTTTTATGCTTATTTGTAAAAATGTAGCCTAAAATGCTCTTGCAGCGCTGTGTAATCTTTTGTGTATGTGTTAAGGTACAAAAACTTCTGCCCAGACATTCATCAGTTCTCCCTTCATCCTGTCTCCCTTTCTTTCTTTGTCAAGTTGAACTGGGATTTGATGATTATTTAGGAATCCAAGTCCCTGATCAGGATTTTGGAAATGTCGCTTTTTCCTATCATAACACCAAAATATTTATTTCTGTGGACTTGAAATACACTTTTTCAGTATTACTAATAGTAGAACTCCTAGTTAATTCCATATTATGCTCCATCAGAATTATTCTGATAACATTACAATTTCTACCTACATAATTTTTTTCATTTATATTTATGCAATATTACCATGTCTACTTATATACAATTTCCAAACATTCTGAAATATTTTCCTCTTCTAATCATGGCTTCTTTTCTATTAAAACAGGACTGAAGTGCCAAATTTCCCTAAAAATACCTGTTCTATTGGTCTTTTATACAGAGATCAAATAGTTGTGTTCTACACATACACACACACACACACACACACAAGGGATTTAATTACTCACTGCCTTGCACCTAGTTTACATTTTTGTGCAAAATAAGTGATACATATGAATGAGTAGAATTGGTATATACTGATTTTCATACAAATAAATGCACACACACACACATACATAAACAAAAAAGGAGAATCAAAAACACAATACTTACAAAAAATGCAGGAAAATATTACCAAGGACACAGCCACCTTACCTAGACTGATATGAAAGGACTCATCAGAATTAGCCAACAAACACATTTATAACAGTAATCCTCGTCTAGACAAGGTCTTATAATTTAAAAGAAGATTTTCAGAATCATCTAAGAGCTATTAGTCCTCTTAAGTCTCAAGATGGGATCCCAAGGCAGCAGTTTCAGGTAAGAGCAAAACATGACAAAACAGTTTAAAGAGGTCAGTTTAGAACAAAGTGAATAAGATACCTTCAGCTTCATGCACCAAACTCAAAAACACAAAAAAACCCGCAGCCAAACCCAAGCCAAAACCTGAAAGATTTAAATATCATTACAAAATTTGATTTTTAGAAAATCCTTGATATGTGTAAAACCTTGTGCCTGTATTGAAGACATTTGAAAACAAATCCCCCAAAATTTTTACAGGAGATTTAGTTTCCTAAACTAGATTAAAGCAAAAATGCACCTGTATAAATCAAGTTAAGACTAAAGAAATTATGGCTGACAATTTTTTTCCTATAAGTAAGTTGCCAGTGCCTGACAGCTTTCCTATTGATTTTTATTTTAGAAACTGCTTAGTTCCCCTCTAGCAGTCACAGGTAGAGAGATCTTATTCTCAGGATGTTTCCTAGATGCTTTTTGCTTCTACACTATTTTTTAAAAGGAAAATATATCAAGGAAAGCAATTCCTATAGGCTGACGTCCACAGTTAAAATCAACATTCTTGCTAAAGTAAATGACACCATCAGAGACTTCTGTTTCTGGCAAGACCAGGAGAGATAAAAATTACTTTATTTAAAAAGGGACTACTTACATTAGATGGACATAGAAGATAATTCAATCTCCCCTCTACAAATGCATCCCCAGACACACTTGATTTAAATCTTAGAGAGGATGAAAGAGTTATTGAAAGTTATGTTAACCACGAGGTTTTCTTCAACACCTGAGCTAAAATGCTTCAGTGAAAAGAACTGATGAGTTTCAGAAAATCTGGTAATTTTAATACTAACTGAGACTAACAGGTGCTGCGGTTAAGGATGGGTACAAACAATGTGCAGAAGGAAGGAACCAAGACAGAGTGTGGTCAGGGTTTGTATCTCATCTTTTTGCTGCTCTCATGAAAAATGAGCATACTAGACCATTTTTTTCTGTCAGAAGTTTCTTGCTGCCACCTTGCTTTATAAAAGTACATTTATTTAGTCAGGCAGCTGACCTCAGGAGAAGGAGAAAAGACTTGTATAAATGCAAGTGTGAGGCAAATATTCTTTCTCTTATATTCCATAAAATATTCTCAGCAAAATATTAAGTGGATGAACCTCCTCTCAAATTATATTTTGGATAACACACTAATTTCATTGTGGTGCCCTTCACATTCCATCAGTTTATGCTATGTTGAATAGTAAAACATTAGGCACAGGTCATTTATTTCAACAATAATCATCTGTGTAACAGCTGAAGAGAATACTACTTCTCTTCTAACAATAGCGACAGGATAACACATCCCACTTCCCTTTTATTTGGCTACTGAATTGTTGCTCTGCACTAAAAGGATTAAGCATTGCATAATAATTGCAATATCAAGATAAATGTGGCTAAGGCAAAGCACATTAAAGCCATTTCAAGGCACACTTTCTCATTTAATCCTTATACAGAGACTCAGAAGCTCAGCTCTTGTAACACATACAAAACTGGGAAAGTTTTTGGAACATTTAATAGAAAATATAAATGTAAAGTTTGCATTATTGCATGTTAATTCTGGACATGCAAGCAGCCTAAAAATAAGTTTAAAAAATACTAATAAAAAATATTTTATCTATTTGGGCACCATGTGTAATTTTAATATAGTACCTGATTTGATAGAACTGGTGTATTTATTGCAAACTTTTTGATCAGTCCTCAGTTCCTAGAGATAAGCACTAGCAAAGTCAGAGGCTCATATATTCCAAAACTTTTGGATCTTAGGTAGCCTATTTCACAAAACTCTTTCCAGTGGCTATTTTTCTCAAAAAAAAAAAAACCCAGGCCTTTGAATTTTAATTAAGTTCTTATTTGAGCAAAAATTACTCCTGCACCTGAGATTTTCAGTAGGGTCAATATAATGATTATATCATTGATAGGTTATTGCATTTCTTTCCAACACCTTTTCACTTAAAAAATCAAATTTTCTCACATTGGCCCAAGAGTGAGTGTTGCATTTTTGAAAAAATTGACTGTGGTGTTTTTGTGACAGAAAACCCCACTTTTTTTCTTGCAATCACATCATGCAAATAAAAAACCAAAAGTGAGGAACCTGCTGAATCAGAATTTTTACAATAGGATTGAAGAGGTTTGATTCAAATTTTCTTTAATTAAAATGACTACAATCTTAACCTACTTAATCCAGTATATGCTTTGAACAAAAGTATAAACAAATGTACTACATAACAAATGTAGTTAAAATCGTCAAATTTTACATTAATGAGAGAATACTAGCAAGATGACAACCTTGTAAAAATCACAATTGTTGTAATTCTGAACTATTTTTTAAATTATTTATTCAAAATTCTAGATTAAAACTTTAAAAATCTACAACATAGGAAATACAACATATGGGAGTGCTGGTCTTTTTTTTACCTGTTAACTATTTCATTCTGTGCACTCCTTAATATTGGTTTTTGTTGTTTTGTGGTTTTTTGGGTTTTTTTTTTGTGAAGAGGGAGAATTCTTCAGGACCTGTGGAATTTCATTGATACAAAATTACAAATTTGGCATGACTTTGGAACTATGATATGTAACTATCCAATAGAGACCAACACTTTTGTTAGCTAGGGAATTTGAATGTTCAATATTTTTGCCCGATCTTTGAAAAATATAGTTCTCTAAGATCAAAAATCCCTCCTTTTAAGGCAACAGGACTGAATATTTTCACTTAAAAGATTTGCCAGTTGCTTCAAACACAGCCATGAGATTTTGGTTTTCAATACCTATACAATACCAAAACCTTCTACAGTCAGTGCTGCATAACTTATTTCCATGTATGTAAGTTCTAAATAAAAGAAATGTTGATAGCAAACGTGCTAAGTCACCAACAGGAATTTTAGGGTGTTTTGAGGAGGTTGTGGTGTGGAGAACTCAAGAGTCAGAGGACAAAGACAGCACCTGATGACAAGACCATGGTGAGGAGCCCAACACCAGCAGTGGGCCCAGGAAAGACTTGCCTTCAAGAGAACCCATGGACGCTGGAGAGTTTGCTACAGTGCAGAAAACAGCACTGAAGGACTGAAATGAAGTCCAGGACTCGCAGGAAGACACAGTGGGTAGAAGTGTATGAGCCTATTTTACTCTGATCTGGTCAATTTTACATTTGAAATCTTACTAATTTTTATAGCAACAGCTGACTTTAAAAAGCTCCTGATTTTAAAAACTCTTTTGTCTTCCTTGGGGATCCAGGACATCTAGTTCTGCTCATCTCAAAACAGGGACAAGTTTCCCATCTCACCAGACTGCATGTTTGACAATTTTTGGAGTTTTATTTCTATAATATTTTAGCCCTACTTTCCACTTTGTTAAGGAGACTCTCTCCTTCATAATGTAAATCCAGGAAGCAAAATACCCTTAAGCTGTTTGCCAAAACTTTCAGAAAACTGTTTTAATGGTGCAAGATGGCACAGAGATATTCTTCTGTTAATTATAAACTGTAAATTCTTTGGGGAGGTGGGAAGGAAGATACTAATATTAAACTATATCCATCTATGAAATTTAAATATATATGCTGAACTGGGGCTAGACCTATATTTGGTATGGTCAGCATAATTCTTCTGACTTCCCTCCAATCCATCCAGCATGTACAAGTTGATTAGCTTGTTCATTAGTTTTCTTTTCCACGAGTACATCTGCCACAGACTCCGACCACAACCTCCAAGCACTCCATGCTGGCTTATTCCCTATTCTCCAAGACTGGCTATATAAACCTCTAAGCTTGTATATCCATCAGTTTTGATGAGAAGTCACACAGGCATAGGGGTCCTTGTGCCCAAATGTCTTTCAGGAGCTGGAAGAGATTGTATGTTTATTCTTTTCAAAGTTGATACTTACCAAACTCTGCAGATTGAGACTATTTTGTTTTTCAGAACAGCCCTTGTCACATTCATCAGAGTAACTGACTACTTCTTCACTCTTTCATTCATCTTTTTCTGTTTTCCAGACTTTTCATTCCATTGTAGCAGTTGCAGTGGATCAGAGCCATATGGCTCTGACTTTTAACTGCTGCAGCAAGCTGCTCTACCACCTGGCAAAGGAGTGATACAGACTCTGCTCCTTATTTCCAGAAATTCCGTGTCTCCTTTCACAGTGACTAGGCTTTTCACAAAGCAGGGAAAGGAAAGAATTAATTTGAACCCACTTAACAGAAAACATACAAATTTTTATATTGGTATTTATTGAAAATATGTGTCTTTGAAGACTGCATGCAGTACAGGAATTAATTTCTTTTTAACGTCTTAACAGTGCAAAAGTCAAGGATAAATATAATGATGACCAGAATGTGCTTTGTAGATAGTTCAAGTAATCTTGCATCCAAAAGCAGATGTGGCATTTGATCTTCAAATACCACATATTTCAGAAGATCAATGGCAATGGCTTAAAAATGAAAAAGAAAAAAGAAAGCCCTCTTCATTTTTTTTATTTTTATTTCTAAGACAGTGCGATAGAACCAATGTTTATCCCTTCACCTTAGCTACCTTTCCGTATAACATGCAAAGGTTAGACCATGTGGTCTATCTCAAAATACTCAGTAATGTTTGCACATTTTTCTTTTTAATACCTCTAAGTGAAATCCATGTGTCATTAACATTTGTACTGTAACCGAGGAGCAGCTTAAAGATCCACATGAAAAAAGAAATCCACTGAAAAACACCACAAGAGCACTTCAGAAAAAAAAAAAAAGGAATTAAATAGGCTCAGTGTCTTTACTTGAGGGTGCACTTTGCTGCACATGGAGCACTGGTAAGCTTCACAAACAGCTGAAAATATATGAAGTTTCTCTACATGTGTTATGATGCCGAAGTTTCACATTCATCAACACCAGCATTTTGTGGAATTGCATTTTCACCCTTGGAAAATCTGGCTGATCCTTGATTTTATATTATGCAGATTCCTTGGGGCTTTTTTTTTTTTTTGCAATTCATTGGTCATAACCTAAAGTAACTGAGTAACAATCTTACTGATTGAAATGCATGCCACATGAAGAGGAACTATTTGTTTGTTCTCAAAGATTCAACAAAACTGTCATTTCTTGTGAGTAAGAGATTACTTGGTGAGGACATCTTCAAGGAGTCGAAGGTGAGGGTGGAAGAGTTCAGTTAAAATAATTCCTCACATTAGACCATAAATCACTGACTGCATATGTTTTATAACAAGCCATTTGGGGAATGGGAAAAAAAAAAAAAATAAGAAGATGAAACATGGAAAGACAGAAAAAGCACTAAGGAACAGAAGGAGTGTGAGGATAAATAAGGAAGGCAGGAAGGAAAGACTACAGTTTCAAGACATGGAGAGCCCTGGCTTGCCTGTCAGAAAGGGAACTGTTTATGTTCTAGAGTCTTGGTGAAGGAACAGAATATGGACTCCGCTACAAAGAGTTTCATATAACCACACAAAAATGACATTACAGTGACTTCTAACATCTCCAAGAAACTGGAGGTCCCTAAAAGAAAACCTCATAAGACTGGAGGAGGGCAAGTTAAACCTCTAAGAAAAATATGAGCCCCAATGATTGTGATTAACAGCCCATCTTTCATCACTGCTTTGTCATGTGCTGCTACAGGCCCTGTTAAATTTCAGCTCACTGATTGCTGCCAAGTTATAGCATGTTTTAAAGGGAATTTTGACTTGAGTGAAGCCAAACAAACTGAGAAATGTAGAACCCTCTCTAAGGTACAGGGGAGTTGCATTACATGCTGCTGCACAGTGAATTTCACCAGCTCCTCACGATGTGCTGTTAAAGGACACAAAAAGAACTCAGGGGCCTTTTATCCTCTGGAATCCAAGCTGAAATCCAGTATCTTTGTGGCACCAAATAGAAATAATTCAGCAGCACTTAGGAAGTGGATACTTTTATCTACTGTTCTGACACCTTCTGGTCATAAGTAGCCTTGACTTTCAGTCCTTGTCGATTTGAAGGGGTTAGATACTGTCCATTTCTACTGTGACAGAGGACGAGCTTTTTAGAACTTGGTTTTAGTCTTCAGCACTGCAAAATGCCTATTTTAATGATGTCCCAATGGAATGGACTAGGCAATTAAATTTTTTTTTCTGAAAATCCTGCTATTAAATTATTAACACGTGGCATTCACATGGAACAGTGTTATAGATTACCCTGTCCATAGCTGTCATTGACTTAACATGCACAACAAGTTGTTGTACTGTATCATTCTTGACTCTGATGCTTTTATTGTTAAGGAAGATGACTCACAAAACAAGGATTTCCCTCTTTTGCTCCACTTCCAAATTCTTCCTTCATCCCATCCTCCTCCCCTTTACAGAAGCATCAGATTGATCCAGCGTCCAAATGCAACACACAAAAGATGAAGAGATCTCAGGAGCAAAGACTGAATACCTAACTAATTTACACTTGCTCATTAGCTATTTAATTGGCAGTTTAATAACTGTTTAGCTAATTTCAGTATTTGTGATTTCTGTTGTGAACCAAATCATTGTCATGGTTACCATGCAGTTTATACACTACACACAAACCTCAAATTTTTACAGATTTTTACCACATCTGGGAAAGAATATCAACAATAATGGCTTGTTGTTTCAATCCAAAATGCAGAAAATCCCCAAATACAGAAATGTTTCTCAGGTGGATTATCTTCTAGAATCTGGAAACTACCCCACTTGCCATGTTCAGTAAGCAAATTACACATAACAGATGCTTTTTCAAAGCATGAAATAGGTTCCTCCAAATGTAGAGGCCACAGAGATATTTGAAAATAATGGGGAAAAAAAAGTATGCCCAAATGACAGAAGAGGCTATTTACAAATTAAAAGGCAAGAATAAAATACTTTTGGGAAGAAAATGAAAGTTCTGCCATAACTGGGCAAAAAGTGGACAATGATAAACTAAGTTTTTTTTTGTAAAGGCTTGACACTATTATCAAAAGGAGGAAAAAGATGCAGTAACATAATTTAAGGATGCATGATGATCACTGAACTCTAATTATGGTGTGCTGCTTTTTTTTTTCCTTCTTTTTTCCCTATTTTAGGCAGAGAGAAACGCACAGTGCAAAGTAAGAATATACATTTAGAGGATAGAAGTTAGAAAATGCATGTCTAAACTTGCTGAGGCAGCCAAAATATTAGGTGCTCATGCACCTCTCTGTTAGCCTAAGAGTTTGGTTGGGATTTTATGAACAGATTAGTGTAAGTATTTTAAAGGAGACATACATTATTTACTTCATTCAACTACAGCTTTAAATTGTAGAACATGAAAGCCAAATGATTTTTTAACATCTCGATGTCACCATAGCACTGACTTATGGTAGCAAACTGACAGATGAAAAATATACGCACTTGCCTGAGTCAGTAAAATAAGGATATGATAAATATTAAAAACTATAGCAACTTCACATAGGCATGGGTTTATGGGTCCTTGATCAGAAGGGAGGAGAAGAAGTAAAATCACCCATTTGATTATTAATATGATGTTTCTATAACAATACACATTTTGAAATATAAAAGGAATAAAACCTTCACCTTCAGAGATGGCTTCAAAGTGAACCTTATTCTTGCGTGTCCAATAAAAAGCAGATGCAATATAATTTAAAACATAAGCTCGTGGTCTTGCATTATTATCATAATCAGCTGCCTTAAGAGACTGTGAGGGGTTTTAATCATCCAACATGAAACAAATTGGCTCCTTTCTTTTCTTCCTGATCAGTGCTTTTCCTTCCACTGTCAGTACCTCATGTGTTTTAATTTCTACTTCCTATTGATTAGATTAGTGCACAAGGCAAAAAAACCCAAAACTATCCCCTTCTGAGAGGCTTTCTGCTGGTTTATGAGTTCCAGGTTCATATTTTGGTGTAAGGAAAACCTTGACTGTCAGTTTCTGACAGAGGTATCCACTCTCTTTTCCTGGTATCATTGTTGAGCTGCAAATGCAGTTAAAGAAATTTTTTTACCCTCCTTTTTCAGACAGCAAAAATTTACTTCAGTACAGCTGGTGACTTGTTCTTTTTTCTGAAATTTTCAGCATTTCTTCATACTATATTGTTTCATTGTGGCCTGTGTTCTCATAGCAGTGGAGCTCTGAACTGGAACTCTGGGAAGGTTCCCAGATGGAAGATATGCCTGTCTTCTCAGAAAACTTCTAAATCCTTCATTCATGTGCACAAAGATCCCAACACTATTTTATTGGATGGTCATATCTTCAATCTTTTTTTTTTTTTCCCTTAAATTTTCTCAGTGTTTTCAACTCTGTTCTTTCCAGAGTCCTTGCTAAGTTACCTCTCAAAAATCGGAGGTAGACTTTTACAAAAGAATCCATTGGGCAGCTTTGTCAATAATGCACTTCTTTTTCCAGACAGTCTTTCTTTGAATCAACTGATTACTCAGGAATTAAAGGTTCCAAAACACCTTCATTTGTGAGAAAACAACTACTGGCTTGTCACACTCAACCTGAGACACACCTTTGAAATAACATCCAGCTTATCTCACATAGCTCTGCTTTTGAAAAGAGTAGAAGACAGACCTGAGGACCACATGGAGATTGATCTCATCTTTATTTAAAGGGTGCATAAAGAAAACTTAGTCTGTTTTATGGTCTGGAATATAGTTTTCTGAATACCATGGAATTCTGCACTAAAATTTCCACATGGAGATGCAAGAAATTCTATCAACAATTATTTTTAAAAATCTTTTAAAACCAAGATAATGTTAAAAATTCTCATAGAAAATTTTTATATTGAATATATGTCATCTATCAATAAAAATACCTTCTCAGTGTAGGATGGGGCAAAGTTTTTTGGTGAAAATGGTTTTGTGTGTGTATATTTAGTATTTCAGCACAACTGCATTCTCTCTTACCACAGGTTAGTAGTATGACAGTTTGAAGAATGTCAAACACATGTAGAGAACAGGGAATTTGCCAACTTTACAAAAGTGTAAGCTTGTTTTGGCAAAGGTCCACACAAATGGGCATGAATTTACCAGCTTTGTTAAAAAAAGTCACCTAATGAATCAGATATGAGCAGATTAATGGTTCTTCTTCCCTTTTTGATAAAAGTCCAAGCTGCCACCGGTGGCAGGCTGGCTGTCACCTAAGCAATCTGCCACCTAGGGCTAGGAAGGAGATGTTTAGTGAGAGGGTAAGGAAGATCCTGCTTTGGAGTCATAAAATTATGTTTTCCTCAAAACCAAAAGACTTATCAAAAAGTGAAATACACAGTAGAACAACTGCAATGTGCATTGAAAGAGAGCTGATGGACAGCATACAACAATTCCTGCAGTAACCTATTGCAGATTATATGTGAATGTAACCAGCTCTTCCTCAGATTGCTCATCCTTCATTAAAACAGCTGTTCAATAATTTGATATGTATTACAATTTTAATATTACCCCATCAATCTTACTTATCTCTCTGATATCTAACTGCTCTGATCTGCAAACGCAGAAGATGAACTATTGTTTGAACAAGAACAGATCTGGTTTTGAAAAAAATCCTACATTGGCACCTTTCCATGTTTTTCAACTTCTCTTCATTGCAAGAGTACATACATAAATCATGGAGTCATGTGATCAACTCATGGACCATATCAAGGATACATTTTAAATACAATCAGCTAAAATACAATCAGGTAAAAATACAATCTTACTCTGTCCTGTCTGTCAAGGCTTTTCCTTTCAGAATGCAAACACTCATGTGTTGGAACACCTGCTTATCTTTCATAATTTAATTTGATTGGAAATTTTTCCAATCATATTTATTATCCACAGAAAAGTAATGTTTCTTCTCCCCCCAGTTCTCACCCTAAGTATGAACAGTATGACAGATAGATAGACCAGGATTTAGTCTACATCTAGAATAAAATACAGCAGCCACAAGTTATTGCTGCTAAAAGTGTGTTGACCACACTAAACGTCCTCAATGCTTAAAGCAATAAGTAGACATCTTCTCTTCCAGTCTAGAGGGATATCTTTGCAAGCTGATCTGTCTGCAAAACCTCATGGACCATGCTCAGCTTCCAAAACAGATACCTAAGATACTGACAACACACACACAAATCCTAATCCAAATTTGCCTCTTAACAATAATCATGTTAAGGAGCACTTTCTGTAAATAACCCAGTTAGACGCACAGCTACTCCAGTCAATACCACCTGACAGAACAGTCCTTTTAAGACACATGGGGAAGTAATCATTTGAGCCAAACAAATTAAAGGGAATTAGACATCTTAGAAATCGGTGGGAATTAGTGTTCGTACCATTACAGTTTCAGGGTTTTTTTCCTTCAAGTGTTCTACACTCAGTGGAAAAGGGGATTTATTTGTCAGCCTATAGCATCAAGGTTCCTCAGTCTGTGAATATCTAACAGGAGATTGATTGCAGCTGGATGTGCAGACTCATTACAGAGGGATGTTGAAAGAGAGTCGTGACGAAAAAAAGTCACTCAGAACAAACAGTAAAGCTGGGGAAAGAAGGATGTTAACAAGATAACCTCCAGAATGTAATTATATGGGCACAAAAATTAAAGGATCACAAATACAGAAATTACTTTCATGTGTTGACACTCTTTTAAACACCAGTCAAATTAATCCTAATTTCCAACTAATTGTGGAGCTTGTTGACACCAGGTGACTCTGCGTAAGCATAGGTGCTTTTGCCTGGCCAAACAGAAGTTAATACCTTGAGGCTGAAACTCTTGCATGCACAGGAAGGCTTCTAAAATCAGATGAAAGAAATTATGCAGAAAACTTGAGTGAAAAAAAAAAAGGTAGAAATAAAAAGCAACCAGCATTTTCAATTCATTAAGCACACTAAATTTCAGTAGATGATGACCAGAAAAGCTAAAGAAGAGGATTTTAAAACATCACTCAAAATTTGAATGCCTTGCGTGTTCTGCATCTTTACCACTTTTTAAAGAATGAAAAGTACCAAGGACATCATACAGGTATTTTCCCTGCTTATCAGTGCTAATTATTTATGTCTGATACCCTCTATCTTAACATTATATTCTTGAAGTAACACTTTGAATTCACAAGAGCTCTCTGGTACAAGGTCTCTCTCAATAGGAGAATGTCAAAAACCAGCCCCTACTTAATCAACATTTAATTACTAAAGCTTTATTCTGTATTGAAAACTACCATTTCTGCAATCAGGAGAATAAAGAAGGAAGGAAGGGACACTAGATGTCTTAGAAAAACTAGCATTTGTCATGACCAATTTTTCAAAACAGATAATAAATGCAAGCTTTGGCAAGACTGGATGTCATTACGTCCTTGCATAAACCAAGGATTTATGAACTAGATGGGCCAGTGTAAAAGTTTGTAGTTATGCAGATAAAACGTGGATCACAGCTAAACAAATCTTACAATGTAGGAATATTTGTTAATTTGTGATGTTTGGTCTTTCTTGTGAATACAGGAATTTCTTAGTGTTTTTTTAAGTAAGGTGTTTGAAATAATTTGCATATCATGGCTGCCTGTATTATCCAGGAACCTGAACTTGAAAATACAAAACATTCCCTTCTGCCATAAAGTCCTCAGTAAAATACTGTGGAATCCATGCCTTTACTGTGTCTATTATGATTGCCTGTTTAAAACAAGATCAATATAGCTGTAACCATTGGAGCACTGCAGGAGACCAAGTTTTACTGAGTGTCCTTTATTTACACATTCTGAGAAGCTAATGATGGTCAAACTTCATATTAAAAACACCTCACAATCCCCACTTAAATGTAGAAGGGTTCAGAACACACGTATGGGGGTGTCAACAACTATAAACATATGGAAAACAGTTTCTTCTCAAAGGTAAATCAGATAATTGCTCTTAGAAAAATGCATGTTTTCACTCTCTAGATATTAAACAATTGTGAGCCATTGTCTCATACAGCAATGCCTTTCATATGGTCAGCTGTGTACTATAAAGAATTGTTGGGAGTTCATACTGAGGCAATTACCCAGGCTTGCCCACAGATCCACTACTGGAGCTCCCAAGACAGATTCTCCCATTCTTTAGATTAACTGTGCCAGGTGCATTTGGCTAAATTATGGATGTTTCCTAATATTTGGTCTTCTATCCAATGGACTCAGATTTTCCTTTATACTAAGTCTTAACCCACAGCTCTTTGACCATGACCAGCAGGACTGTGCATCATCATCTGGATCACTGACGGAAATATCACACAGCCAACAAACTCTGATGTCTGTGAACTCCAGTGGATAGGATTCTGTACATCCTCCTCAACAGCTCCATCACGATATCTGTCAAGTATTTAATCCATCTAATCAATTCCCTATGTATATATATGTAAACTTATGGACTTTCATGTCAAGTAGTATCAAATTGAATGTCAGAAAAATCAAATATTGGATTAACACATTTTCTTTTAGAATCAAACTTCATCTTGGTGGAAAACTTCAAACCATTCTGTCTAACATTAGTTATAATTTGGCCGCTCTTTGTTTTGTTTATAGACCTCAAAATTATGTTTTCATGATTTTATGTGTCAGGATAATCTTTCTTGGCTGTCTACATTCTCTTTAAGTACTATTACAAGAGAAAATAATTTTCCAATTTCTAAAAATTAGTTTGAGATACAATTGATTCAGATTATTTCACAGGTGATTCTTTAGGTGAAATTTTTGTAAGCCAATTTATTTGGAATTTTTAATTTTTTGTCTTGAAATTTAAACAGTTATCAGGAAAACTTTTTTTGACTCCAGAAACAAACAAAAGAAAAAATAACCATGAAGTTTTATGCTACCATCTCTGCTCCTCATCAACCACATCTGAACTACAATTATCTAATTTCAAGATGAAAAGAGAAGCTGGTCTCCAATTTAGGTGCATAATTCAATTGTTGCAATATAGGTTTATAAGAAATTTGGATAAAAATTGTGCATTTATTCCTTTTTCCAGCATTACATGGGAAGAGGAAGTAGTAGCATTCCCAGCTCCTTTCATAGTGGTAATATTTAGAAAACATTCAAGATATGGAAGACACTGTAAGATAACAGAATATATTTAAAACCAGATCTTCTTCACCCCTCACCACCATAAAAGAGCTTTATAAATTTTTATTCCATGTCTTTTGAGCTAATAAATCTTTCCTGTTCTTCTGCTAACCAAAATGACGTAGCAGGTGAGAATAGAAATTGTCGTCTTCCTCTCTCCCATGCAGACATGAAACAAAATATAAACTGCTGATTAGATCACTGCCTAGAAAGAAAAAAAAATTGAGTTTGGGCACTACATCTTCGAGAGAGACTAAGCTTTTACACACATGTGGTGCCTATTCTGATTAGGTGAGACCTCTTGCAGGATTCAGAAGGGCAAACATCTATGTCAGGAGCAGATTTAACTACTATCAAGCTCAGCACTAAAAACACCGAATCAGTTCTAGGTCTGAAATGAAACTCAGCCTAATCCCATTGTATGTAAAAAAGTAGATTATGTATCTATCTTATTTCCACATTCTTAATCTGTACCTTCACATTAGGCTTTAGCTTTACTTGCTTTGAAATCAGTACTAAAATCCTTAGACTGTACTATTAACCTGTTAAAATTCAACTAGGCCAATAGAAGACACAGCAATTTACACCCTCTTTACTAAAAATGTTCTTTTGTATAAGTATAAAGAGGTTTTAGATGCATATGTTGCCTTGAAAACTGAAATCAGAAGAAAGGCATTGGTTATGAAGCCTCAAGAATAAAGATCACATTTATCTCAGATATAAATTCATTCATTTATATTTGGCTTTATATGTTCTGTCTCAACAGTTTTTTAAAGAACCTCTTCACTGTCTTACATGTTCCCAAAGAAAAGCATCATTTTGTGAGCAGGGGGTAGATTGCTTCCACATGTAAAAACTAGTGAAGCCTCTCGAAATTGCTGATTCACAAATTGTAGTGGTTGAAAGTTAATCTCAATTATAGTACTGAGGTGTATTGTTGCACAGTGTGATAATGGTATTTGCTGCCTTAAGTGGATTTTGATTCAAACACCAGCTTCAAATAAAGAAGAGAAAAAAAAAAAAAACCAACCGAAACTGACACTTACTATATGCTCATTGTAAACCTAGTAGACAAGGGGTTTTTTTATATTTACAGAAGGTACAAGGACACCTGAACAGAGAGCAGAAATTTGTTTAATTTTTCAAGGTATTTTCTTAAACAGCAACTTTAAATATTTTTAAGAAGAACATGTTGCCATACAAACTTGAAACTACTTCATAATCATATAAAAGATATGTCTCAGTTAAATATTTGAAGAAACAGAAAATAATCTACTGAGATCTTGACAGTTTACAGGGGTCAAATAGAGGAAATAAAAATAAGACTATGCTCTAAGCTAAATGTAGTTTCTAACTCCAACAGAAAAAGTTTTAAAAAGGAGGAATCCCAGGATGTTCAGTTGTATTTCCTTGCAAAATAAGTGTTAAAATAAACAAATAAGTGTTGAAAAGGCGCAACCTGGAAATAATGCAGTTCTATAAAGTTTACTACAATAGGAAATGTAGGAAATACTGCTGCACTCCAGATATAGTACCTAATTCACAAATCCCCAAAGTAAATGGTCAAATAACCTACTACGAAGAACGAGTGTTCACCTATTTTTGGTCTTTTTCTCAGAGATATTCTTTCACAGTCACTGTCAAAGAAATAACATGGTTCTTGACAAATCTTTGGTTGAAATAATTATTTTACTGGAATATTTTAAGCTGAGCATGAATCAAGTGTAACTTTGCTTTTTGACACTCATTAGAGCACATTATATTATTCATCTTAAGCACTGCCAGTAGAGCCTCCTCATGTCTTCCAAAGCATCCCTGCCTTTCCACCTTCTGAGTGAATTTTTCCTCCTCATAAACAGATATTTGATACTTTTGAACTCAGTCCCAGTGACAAGATAACTTGCTTAGACCCATCAATGCTCTCATACATTAGCAGGCTTTAAAAGAGGAGCACATTGTAAGTGAATTAGTGGAAATTTCAAAAGATGGATTTGTCTTCAGGTGAGCAGCCAGTGTACTAAGCACATTCTGAATTTCTCTGCAAATATGAGTTAAGCAAGAGAATGGAAAACGAACATTTTCAACCAGATTAATTCTGCTGGATACTGAAGTAGCTCCCAGCAATCCATTAAATGAGGCTTCATTTCACCACATGAGGATCCATCCCCACGAATACAAATTTAAGGTACTTTAAATGTTACAACAAGGAGAATAAATTTGCAGAGGACAGAAGGGCAAATCATGGTCCAGAGAGAGAAGTGAGCCAGGTGTTTGAATTCCTGCAAAGGAGGCCTAATTATCCAGAGCAGGGAGCTTGTCTTAAATGTCAGTGTTCATAAACCTGGAAAGTCTGTGACTAAGGAACTCTTTAGAAGCTCTGCAGCTGAAATGCATCCAGAAAAATGTGTCTGGAGAACTAGATGTCATTTTAAACAGAATTATAAAGTTGGGTGGGGGGGAGAGAAATGCTGTTTGTAGGAAGTTAAATGCTAGAAAGTCTAATTCATTTTTTGGTCTGTTTTGATTTGTTCATTTTAATACCATTATTCTATTTTTAAGGAATAGCAAACAAAAGAATAAGTCACTGAACTCCATTGTTCTTAACAGAGAAGGAGATAAAATTGGTATTCCTCCCTGAATTGAACATATTGTAGCTGATTATCACTGCCAGGCTGAAATCTGCATTATTTTTATAAGTAGATACATGCTACCTTACCACCTTCACAGAAATTGCAGGTAAAGAAATCCTATTTTACAAATTATTTAAATAAAGAAACATAAGGTCTAATACAGATTGTGTAACAAATACCAGAATTAAGTACAGTGATGCAGCCTTCACTTGTCCTGCTTTGCAAAGCCAAGACATTGCTGGGAAGTGAGTCACATTCACAGTTAGAGTCAACGCAGGCAAGGTCAAAGATCCAAAATTTTGATGTAGAAAGGCAGTGGAATTGCTTGCAGAAGTCCTGACATATCAGAATCCTGCTCCTTTTCCTGCCTTTGCCATGGATAACTTCATCACATTTTAACTTTATCAGTGAAATAGAGCAGCACTAGGCTGGATCTTCCCAATTCCTTAATTGTAATTATTAGACTCGCAAAGACCCATTTTCTTAATCAAGATGATGTTTGGACAACAGCTAGAGGGACAGAATGCATTTTGTGAATATTTAGCTGTGCACAGACTACATAGGAAACCTGGTGGAGTTTGGCAGCATTTTCTCTGAATCTGGCCTGTACCAAAGCCTTTGGTACTGCAGCAGCTTTAGTGAGGATATAATGCTCAAAAAGATCCTGTCAGCCCCTGACGATGCTCTACTGAGCACAGGTTAATTCTGATTTTCAGAGTTTATACCCCAGCCAAATCTAAAGGAATCTTAGAGACAGAAGAAGTCTCTTTGACCCAATGAGTATTCTGCCAAATTTTGGGTACCTATTGCAAAGCCAAAGAACCACACTTCAAAGAAAAGATTTTACAAAAATCTGATACTGGCAAAAGGGCCTACTTGGCTTAAGCTAGTGGGCAAAGTACAATTGTAAACTATAATGCCACAAGGTGGGGATACATTTTTACATCAGTTAAAGATTCACTGAAAATGGAAAGTTTCAAGGTGCAAAACTGTCTGCAATTTTATGTTCATCTTCTCCAAAAAAAAAAAGGGAGGGGGAAAAATTAAACTCCAGTAATCTTTTTGTGTTTCATTTTCTCTTTTGATTGATAGCTTTCAATTTTCATTTTGGGAATGTTTAAAGTCTATGTTTAATATCAAACTTTACAAGGAGGTGGAAGAACATTAAATAATACCAACATGAAATTAAATAGTTGATTCTTAGATGTATTTAAAATCAGTTCTTAAAAAACCCACAAAATTTTAATTTCTAAAAAGAAAAAAACCTTCAATTCATCCTCTACTGTTTCTTTCCTTATTTATTCAGGTTATCAAGGAAGCTCACAATCTACTTTCTTGACACCTGTACGAGTGCCTTGTACATAATTTCACAAGGAAATGCAAAATATCTTCTCTCAAAACTGCCAAAACATTGAGATCCTTTCCTTGATCTTAAACACCTTGTTTACCTTATGCTGACTCTGGTCCTTGCCAGACTGCTGCACTACTCCATTCACTTCACTAAAATAGCATAATACAAACAATTGGGGGTGAGGAGGAGTGGTGAAAAAAAAATGGTTCCCTACTCATTTAGTATGTAAAAGAAACCGTCACAACTGCTGTGCATGCAAGCTTAGGTTTTTTACATTTTTTCTGAATTCTAAATTATAAGTTAAATTATATACATTCACTTGTAGATAAGTAAATTTCTAGAACAAAAAATGAAATTCCAGGTAAAAACAGGGTTGTTTTCCAAAAAATATTTCCCAGAAAAACATGATGCAAGTAGTTATTTTTACACTTTGCCAGGAAATGCTTTCATGCTTACTCAAAACATGCACTGTGCTAAATGACAGCTCCTAAGAAATTCTTATATTTCTCACATTTCTGTTACAAATTTTTCCAAACTGAAGTGTTGCAAGCCTTTTTACTCCACTAGGTCTTAATTTCAGACACTTTGTTTGCAGTGATGAGTCTGAAGGATTTGAATTTGACATGAATATCTGGCAATGGAGGCGAACAATCATATGTTCATCAGCCTGAACCAATAGTAGCAGGCACTGTGTTGTGAATTTACCAGTTTCTGCAGTCTCAAATGAAAGATCTCTATGCTGAAGCTGAGATTATGCACTGTAAGAACCACTAGGGATGATATATGCCCAAGTGAGCACTTGCTGCTGGCCTTGGACTGTGAAGCTGCAAGAAACACTGATATGAACAAAGCTAATGTAATTTCTGCTACTTTAGGAGCATTCAGCTGTCTGCTGATGTGAGCAGAGAGTTGATGGACACAACAATCTCTGGCTACTTGCTCCCAAGAGGCAAATAAACTTTACTTGCAGTTCTTTATTGTCCTAAATTTTTAATCTGAGAATAGTGGTATAGTCCAAGAATCCCCTGGAGGATAATGATTGAAAGTGAAAAAAGTACAGCAAGTTTATTAATTGCTCAGCCGAGCTGGGATGATTTTTGTTGTAACTGTTTTCTTATATCCAGAGTTTCCAACGAGGAGAAACGTGACAGATGTTTACAGGAGCTGAACAACACCTGTTGCAATAGCTTAAAATTAAAGAATTCATCATGAAGTTGTTCCCACCTGAAGTACAGCAGCATTCTCTGTGTCTTTACTTATGGCCCATAATGCTGGCAGCTGGAGGTTCAAGGCTCAGAGGATTAGCCCCCTGTCAAAGTCTTAGGGGAGTGTGCTCCTTTCAGCAGCATTAGAGAATCTGAGAAAGCCCAAAGCCTAATTGCATTTAGGACCTCAGCGTCGTTATCTTCTTTCTGAGGAAAGAATATCTGTCTCAGGCTCCCACAGGTGAGTCCCACAGACAATGCAGTCACACAAACAATAGTCCCACAGACAGCAGCCACCAGGCTGCAGCACAAAATCCACGCTGCAAAAGGAGCACAGACCATTCAGGCTGTCCCTCCCGGAAGGGAGCCTTGAAGAGCCAAGTTTTCACAGTTCTAGCACCAGAGGAGCCTGGCTTATCCCTTTTTATCTCCCAGCAGTCTTCATTTGTTATAGGAATGGTTCATGAAAGCAATTTGAATGCAGAAATATATTAACCTCCATGTGATTGAAAACTGTACATACATCATTAGAAACATTTTTGAAAATGTCAGTTCTTTCTCAGTTACTGTTTTGTAGGTACATGGGTGTGCTGCTCGTGTCTATGAGATGTGAGTGAGAAACTGATAGATAAATTATTTTGGTTTTACTGTTTTCCCCTATAGAAAGTCTATTTTGGACTGTGTTAAGTTTTAGCTATTGAACAGACTTGTGGGGGTTATTTTTTCACACGGTTTAAATATTGTTCACAAATTATAGGTATGAGCCATGGACCAATATAGCCAAAAGATGATGATGCCTTTTTGATGAAAGAGGAGATTAATTAGTGCTTGATGACTGCTCATGCAGCTATATCAAAGTCCAGTTATTTTTAGGATTTCAGAAGAGGATTTTTTGTCCTTTAGTTTGGAGATTTTTATTCAACCAAACTATGAACACTGAGCTCTTGTGTTCCTCTTGCTACTTTTACCATTTTTCATTTGTTTGTTTGTTTTCCCCTTATTTCTTTATTTCTTAATTATATGGGTGATGCTGAAGCTGGAAGGAGAGACAACAAACGTAATGACACAATAAATTGTAAAGTGACCAAAACAGAGTGGAGAAAGACCATCTGCAAACAAGGAAAAATTTGGCCTTAGTAAATGTAAAACATACTGAGAGAAAATAAATAGCAGAGATACTGAATGAAATAATATGAACAAGCTGCAGGAACAAGTGGATTTTTGTTTAATTCTGTTTTAGTAATGCTTTTTCATGTCACCAAGCATTGCAAATCACAGGTAAAAGTAATTGGTGTTCATATAAAGTTTTGTTCTTTACTTTCTGTGGGAACAAAATACAGAAATAACAGAAGAGTTCAGAGATTTTAGTACTGGTGAGATCTAGAAATTCATTCTTAATCCTGCAATATTATTTGTAGAAAACCAAAGTGCACAGTTAGGCCACTTTTATCAATGTGTTATTTTTTTAGATATAAATAGCTTTCAGAAATATACTACATTTGTACAAGTATTCAGAAGTTACACATAAAAGGAGGTTAGGCATTTCCAACATTATTCCATCTGTACATCCCAGGTCAGCAGGAAGAGTCTTCAGCCACCAAGTTCATCAATTTTGTGCCTATTATACATCCTTGACAAATTTTCTGCTATTTCTGTGTTGTTGTGATAAAATGAATTCCGCTATGCAATATATTTATCTCAAATTTATTTACAGCATAGAGGCTGGCAAACAGCTTTCTGATGATAGCAACATTTCATTCAATATAGCCTTGTGAAAAAGGTTAACAGCTTCCAGATAACTCAGCGACATTACTCCCGCAGATCTTGCTCCCAGGGGTTTATGAGTGAGTTTAGTAGATTTAAACTAGTACTTTTTCCTGGCCTTTCCAATATGTACCTTATCACACAGATGCCTTTCTTAGATGCCCTCACTTACATGCCCTGAGTCATTTAGGCTCTGCATTGTAGTCCCTGGAAGTAAAAACCCTGAGTAGCCTGATGGTGGTTTCTCCTAATGCCACTTTACACCCTTCTAATAACAACAGAGCCATAAAAATGATGTAAATATAAATTACTCCTGTTTTAATGCCTCTCTGTATTACCAGAGTGATGTGAAGTGCCCTTCTTACAAATGAGAATGAGGCCCTGGGAGCCTGAATTGATGCAACTCTCCTGCTAACGGGTGAGATGGGAACAAAGCAAGCAGGTTTAAATCTCTGTTTTGCTCAGGGCTGGTTTAATGGGCACCTTCTTGTACTTTCCTTTGGCTCCTTGGGCAGTACCTCAGATGCCTTCATGCTCAGGCAGCTTCCAAAGAGGATGGATGAGGAGCATGATTCTCGGGGCCTTTCTGGGTCACTGCGACCCTGAGATTGTTAAAAGTTCTTTTCCCAGCCCAGGCACTTGAAGAATGAATTGGAGCTCTTCCTTTCTCGGTCTCAAAGTTGTTTATTGTGTCTTATCTATAAAAAATTTTCTCCTGTCCTGCCGAGGTCCATACAGCAGGACAGTTCCAGGCACACTGCCTGCCCCTGGGGCCGTGTTATGTCTTTATACTAAAAACTATGTATACAATGTTTACAATTACTTTCCAATACCTATCCCTATGTTAGACAGTGAGCTTCTACTCTAGAGCAATCTGTAAGTGCCAACATCACAGCAGAAGATGGAGGCCAAGAAGAAGGAGGAGAAAGGTCGGACACGCCCAGTTCCCCCAATCTTGCCTCCTGAACCCCCATTCCAGAAACCCAAAATCTACTTTTCCACCCTGTGATAACTTCACTATTATTCTACCTAAACTGTTGTGGCTTGCTGATCTTCATATAAGGTTGGTCATTTGCTCCATGGGTCATAATCAAACCCACAGGTGTTTTGGGCTCCGTGCCAGGGTCTCTGAGCCCCCTGGCAGGGGTCCTGGCTGTCCTGGACAGCCAGAGGGATCTGCTGGGTTCCTACATATGATGAGATCTTCACCTCTTGAACACGGCTGTGATTCCAGCCCGGGCACCTCCTCCCCTGCCACAGGTCCCAAGAGCAAAGCTGGCGATGAGGAAGTGCAAATATTTTGGTGCAGAACCCAGGGTTTGCCTCTCCAGAGGTTATGGGATGAGGAGGGAGTGCAGGACCTCTGTGTTCTCCTGATGGCGAGCTGTGATTTATCCCCTGAGGGATAAATCACTGTTCCCTTCCTCAGAACCTATTCTGTTATTACTTCCATTGAGAGAAATTGAGTTCTTTGCACCACTAAGAGTAACACTTTGAGTATGTGTGTTACAATACTCATTTTGCCAACATTCACCCTTTGTGTTTGCTTCTTGTTTAAAAATGTCAAAGACAGACAATATCTTTGGTCAAAAGTGCTCTTTAACAGTATCAAAGGATGGCTGAGTGACTATTGAGCTGTAAATAGAAAAATGCAGGTATTTTGACTAAGTAATTAAAGACTTTGTTTCATGCAAAGATTTCCATTCCAAATACAAGTTGCTATTAAATGTTTATTAAAGCCAACCACAGAGTCATAGGAAAACAGCAAATGTTGACATTTCTGCAAGCAGTGAAACTTTTTTTCCCAAATCTCACAAATTTCAAAAGCATAATGCTTGCAAGTGTTGGTGAAATATCAACATGTATTTTGATTATCAAATCTACTTGTGTGGTGTAAATATACATAATTTATTATATATTAGTATTAACCATCATTATAATCCCTTAAGAGATAAAAGCCCTGATAAATCAAGTCTGGCAAAGTAATGAACAGATACCATCATTTTCTCTGTTCAAACAGAATAAAGAAGGATATCATGTCAGTCTAATGCTAGAGAAATGTTGTTTCCTCTGAAATTGCCTGTCATAATCATTCTTTGAAACTCTTTTTTTTTTTTTTTTCATAGCAATGCCCTGTAGTGTCACCACAATCTGCCTGGCATGCAGAGAGCAGCTCAGGAATCAGGGAACTTCTGTGCTTTTACCACATTCAACAGCTTTTACACAGCAACTTCAATATTGCAAATTAAACATGGGCTGTTTAGGCATTGTAGCTGAAAAATTTGGTTTCATATCAACTAATGTTATCTTACTACTCCTCTTTTAAGCAGTCACAAATCAGGAGACAACTATTCCAGCACGTTATTTGGGAAAAGAAGAGCTCCTATCTAAAAACTTTTGGTCTCAGTTCAATAATTTTAAAACATTGTTTCCATAAATCAAATTTTATCTTTTATTTTAAAAAAATGTACTATTTTAGTGGACAGTACTGAAAGTCTTTTTTTTTTTTTAAAGCATTTTCCAGGGGGCTGCAACTGCAATTCTGTCACTGTATCATGCAAAATATGCTGGAGTTAAATGGAATCATTGTTCCTAAGGTTAGGTGAGTGTTTAATTAAATCAAGACATGAGGTACAATGTTGCAGTTTGCAATGCTGAGCCTCATAGACATGCTAGGAATACAGTGCTCATCTTACTTGGCTGTTTAGGCAAAATTCTAATGTAGCTACGTTTACCCATATTAACAGTGGTATCCTAAGGAAATCAGATTCATGATAGGGGAGCAGCAGGTATTTCCTGTACTCAATAAAAAATTAGAGCAGACTTGGGTCAGTTTCATTTTTCCATATTGTATTCAATGTCTGAAAAACTTGTAAAATATGCTTGCCTTTGTATCTTTGCAAAGACCAGAAAAGAAAGGCCACATTTCTCTTTTGTGACTGTTGGCTCTTCACTCTGATCCAGAGGATAATGTGATGAACCTTTGGACTGCTGTAAGAGGTATTTTTATAATAAAAAGCAAAATTCAACACAAATCAAACGTATTCTGAGATTCTAAATTGCCTGTGTCTCTAAAATGCCTTGAGCATGAAATGTTTCACCTTCAATTTTGGAGGTAGTATGTAAAATATTTAGGATGTAAAATGAAGACTAATTCTGGTTGCTAACTGCAGTACTTAAACAATTTACTATCTGATGCCAGTTTTTAATTGGTCTCTAGATATGTCAGCCTGTACAATGCTATGGTAAAAACAGGAAAGTGTCAAACATGGGGAGCTCATCTGGAGACGTTTCAGGTCTAAGGCCTTGACAATGCAAACTTGTGCATTAGTAATTTATGAATCTTTGAAGCTGCTTTGGCGTCAAGGCCAACTGGAAGGGAGCAGACACTACAGCACATTTTAAAGACTCTCAGCCTCCACAGCAGCCTGGATGCCTCCAAAGCATCATTTGAGAACATTTCCTGGTCCTGGCTGATGCCTAAGCTGTGCCTGGGGATCACTCAGGAGAATGCTACATGGACAGGACCAAAACCTTGTAAGGAACAGGTTACAAATAGCATTGGCAGCTGAGATTCCCATGGTTGAGAAGGTTCCTGGCATTTTTAAAATTGCTCATATAATAATATAAACTTATGCCAACAGCTTTACTCAAAGCCTTGAAGAGAACAAAGAAGGTACATTTTATATGACCATGTCTGAATCAATTGTTTAATAAAATTGCCATTTAACTTCTCTTTCATAAAATATGTAAATTATATTCCTTGGTTCTTTTATTTTAAGATATATTTTCCACTTCTATAATCATTGTCTTAGCTTCTTTATGAGATTTTCTCAGGCTAGTGACTTTTTTTTAAACTGGAATGAGAAATAAAAAAATATTTCTGAAGAATTACTTCAGTGCCAAAGACAAACAAACAAACAAACAAAATCCCCAGCTTCAGTGCCAAAGACAAACAAATAAACAAAATCCCCAACAAACAAACAAGAAACAGGAAAAAAGCAAAGGAAGCCAAGATGGCATTCATACAACTTGATATCTCTTTCAGACTTTTTCTAAGCAATGACATTTCAGTTGGAGCTTAAGATGAGTTAAACTCATTATTTATCAAAAATGCAAATTTTTTGCAGTTTCCGTCCTCCAGATATGGTTACATTCTTTATTCTTTAAGACACAGTTTTATACTTTGACATACAAAAATGTATTTCTCCTTTGCAACCATTTTACTAACAATGACACATTTGTCATTTTTAATGTATGCTAGTCCTCTGAGCCTTGTCCTATTCAGAGATGTTATCAAGAATGATATTCTCTTCTAATTAGTTGTTCAAATTTTAAATTGCGTAAAGAAATGAACACACCCTTTTGGGCCTTCAACAGAAACAGGCTTGGAAAAATAAAAAAAAATATAAAAACCCAGGGATATAACAACTTTTCTGGGTACGACATGACCTTGGATACATCTGTTTATTTCCTTGTGACAGAAACTATTTGTTGAAGATAAAAAAGTTATATGTATTAAAATATATGTAAAAAAAAGGTTTACATACAAAAACTATATGTAAAGCCTCTCCATTTTCAGTTTCTACACCTTGAAGCAATAGCATTGATATCAGCTAGAAAGCGCACAAGAAAATTGTGTGTTATATTTTACACAGTTAGTAAAGGGAAAAGTTCAGTCTTGTATTACACCTAATTTCCATATGCAGAATAAATTGAGGACATTCTTCAGATTACTTTCAAACAGGAAAAAAACATAAAATCTATGCTGAAATCTGATATTTATTTTAATAGTCTGTTGCTAAGAAAATTACCTGCTGGCATTATTTTCATGAGATATTATGGAAAATAAATTCTAGTTAGGTTGTGAGGTTCTAGTTAGGTTTTTTTTGTGCAAATTGCAAAGCAAAACCAAGAAAACCACAGATTTTGAATGTGTAAATAAGGGCTATAATTTCACCACGTGTGCCACACCAGCTGCTCCACAGGGGAAGGGCAGCCAGGGGACAATCAGGACAGGAGTGGGAGCAGCCGCAGCCAGCCCAGAGCTCAGTGTGGGTCAGACAATGAGGATGAGGAAGAGGAGGGGGCAAAGCAGTTGAGTGGGACAGGGGCAGAATTGGGCACAGGGGAGGGGGGCACATCTCCCACACAACCCTGAGCCAAGGCTGAGGAGACACGTGCCAGCGCTGACCTTGAGCCGGCAGCAGAGGAGCAGACGTGACCTTGACTCGGGCAGCAGAGCCTTCGGGGTGTGTTCTGGATCTCCATAGGCAGTACAGACAAGACAACCCTATTTTAGGAGGGAAAAAGGCTGTGGGGATGCAAGCTGTGTCATGTCCCTTGCCCTCTGGTGCAGCAATTGGTCATGTGGTGCTTACTGGCACAGACAGAGCCTCCAGTAGTTGTTTGCTGAAAAACTTGTACAGCAGAACAAGTTTTTGTACAAAATGTACAACCTGCCAATAAAAACAAGGTCTGTCCAGGTCCTTGCTGCAATTTCAGCATGCAGAGAACCCATCTGATCCATTGAGCAGATTTAATTCTAGCACACAGTCAGGAGAAAAGGCTGTAAAAACATGAGGTAATAATTCCATGGATTTCTTGCAGCTTGTTATTTGTGGGATTTTTTTAAAGAAATGCCTCCCAAATTTCCTCGCTATCCAGATGGACACGACTGCACTGCTCATTTCACATACACTTGGCAGCTTACCTAAGGTGAAAATAGATATCTCAAGATATCTCACACACCTCAAGAGATGGATGTGTTGACAAAGAGAAGATGCTGAAAGGTACAATACCTTTTCATACCTCCACAATCTGTGATTTGTCTGTTTTTGTCTCTGGTTTTGATCTTCATTGTCATGTACCATATTGCTGAGCAAGAAGATCAGCAAAGAGCAAGTGGTGCATGGCTTTCATGAGCACATATCTGCAATTTGGCAGTGTTAGCATTTCAGGACTCATCTCTCCTCCAGGTTAATCTGATTAGACTGTGTGTCAAATCTTCCTGTAAGTCAGCTTGCTGCTAATAGAGTCCAGCCAAGGAAGAGTTCATTCCTGTAAAGTGTTCTGCTTCTCTTTCAGCTGGAGTTCCAGTGTGTCATCACTGACATCAAATCAGTTTTCTTCTCCTCTGGATAAAATTCAATAATGTGCATAAATAATCACATAAAACTTGCCAGTTTCCGAAGCAGAGTTTGAGTTTTAGACAAAACTTGGAATGGTTTTGAGCACACAATTTTTGAACATTTGTGTGCTTTATGTTTTTTCTGCTATACAGCTGCTGTGGTTGGTTTTGAGTAGATCGAGTGACTTGTGTAGCAGCCAGCTGAATCACAGCAGAGATTTAAAAGTCACTCCCATGGGTGGTGAGCAGGCACAATACAGACCTTCCTAATCCCTCTTTGTCCTGGCTGGCTGCTGGAACATGCTGCTGGGTCACAGCTCATATGGGAGATGAGGAGGCAGATAACTCTGCCATCAGCACAATCTGCTCCTTTTCTGCTCAGAAGGCAGAAGGCCCTGTTCCCCATATGCCCACTGAAGCCTACCAGAATGAGAAACCCCTCAGATATGAAGACATCCAGCTCTTGTCATACAGACTTTCTCTTTTCTCTTCCAGGACTGACATACTGCATGAATTGCATTCAAATTTAAGAGGCACCCCACAAAAAATAAAGATCATATCCATTCAATGATGATTTATACCTCAACATATTTTTTTATGGTGAAGCTTTCCTTCCAGTAATTAATTTCATTCCATTTCAGAAAGCCAGACCCAGGAAGATTATGTTCTTTAGAACTGATTACCTCCACAACAATTGCATGCCTATTCAACAAGTTAATTTTCCATCAGTACAGTAATGTTTATTGCACTTGAAGCTTGCTGTTTGCCAGGGAGGTACAGAGATTCAGCTGGCTTTGGACTAACCAATACTCCTTAGGCATTCTAAGTCATGCCAGTTACTTCCTTTGGTCACCTTTGCAGCGTCTTATATTTGGTTAAATCACATCTTCATGTACATAGTGCACTATCCCCTTACTCCAAGTATGGTATAATATCTTCTTCTTTTTTTAATTAAGCTTACAATTGCTTTTAACTCTTAACATTATATATTAAATCCTTAAAGTACCTAAAGGAGCAATAACATTTTGTTAAATTATTTCATTTCATGAAAAAAAGAATGATACTGTGTGATAGATATGGAAAAATGATGAAATCACTTTGAAATGTAAGATAGAATAGAATTCTAGAAGCTATTGTTAATTTTTGGTGATTAATTGCTAAATTTATACCAAATTATAGAGCAAGAAGTAATTACTTTTCTACATTAACTATTCTATATATGTATGTGTCATTTTTCCCAGTGTGGTGCTGATCTCATTCTCATCCAGATCAATAGTAATTTTTCAACTTAGTTCAATGGGTGTTAGATAAGCTTTTCTGGGAAAAGTGCTTTCCAAAAACCTATTGAAAACAAAGACATTTTCCATGTAAAAAGATATCTACATGATTATCCACTAAAGTAACAATGCAATTCTTATATTACAGGCCACAGTTCTAAGGACTTGCCCCCAAAGTAGCTGCATTCTCTTGAGACATATCCTCTGCTTTTTGCAATGCCATTTTCTAACATTTCCCTGGCCTAAATGTACAAAAAATTTAGCAGCAGGAGTCGCAGTCCTAGAAGTGTAGTGAACACATTTTAGGGTTTTAATGGTAAAGTACCATTTTGCTTCTCAGTGGAGAAGCCACTTCAGTATAATCCATTATTAATTTAAAAATTAATTCAGATCAAGACATCTTCTCTGAAGGACTCTTAGTTGAAGCTATAAATTGGGGGCTTGTTACATCTGTTAAAAAAATATCACTTCACTTTCATCAATTTCATCTTTCATTAAGAATACTTTTAGACTTTAAGAAAGAGAAAGGGAACTTATCTCTTTGTATCAGTCATCTCTTAGCATTTCTAGTACATGGATTTGTAAAGCAGCATTTATCATGGGTTTGAGTTAGAAGGGACCTTAAAAATCACCCAGTTTCAAACCCCTGCCCTGGGCAGGGACACCTTCCACCAGACCAGGTTGTTCAGAGCCCCATTCAAGCTGGCCTTCAAAACTTCCAGAGATGGAGCACCCAGAACTTCTCTGGGCAACTGCAGCTCTTTCAGCCTATCAAGTTCTTCCATCTACCTTTCAGCCATGCTAATATTCAATCATAGACCCACATGCTGACTTGATAGTGGACTTGAATACAAGACTTTGGTAAAGTCACTGCCTTAAAATAAAGATGTAAGATTCAAGAGACTGACAGATCCTTCACAATGTTCATATAAAAATATTTGTAGCTGGATTTAACGATTATATAATCCCAGTCTCTGATGCTTAAACCTCAGAAAGTTTTTTATCAAATAACAGGTGGGTGATCTGGTTTTGTTTCTTATGAGTTAAAAATTAAAACACTCCAGTATCTCTCCTCAGATGAAAAGGGAGGGTGATAAAATGACTTTGGCAGGTACCTGGTGTACAGGTGAGGTCAACCCACCTCATTCCTTTAAAACTGGAAGGCTACTTGGGACAGTCTGTCCAAACTCCTCTAGGTCCCAAACACACCCCTGAGCCCATCCTACTGTGAGCAACAAGTCTGAGCAAAGTTATTCTTGGATTACTGTACCACTTTTTATCCAAAAAGAGGGAGAAATAGAGTTTTCATTAGGTGTCTGAAATAATATTTTCAACTCAATTCAGTAACACTGAAGCTTCAATTCCATTTTCTCATTAGCACCCTGACTCAGAGGGGTAGGTTCAGTTGTTAGATCAGGGAACTGTGAAACCAAGGATTATAGCTTTGTTTATGGATTAAGTACTCCTGCACTTAGTGTGACATGAAAAAGGCCTTTGTGGAGTTAATGATTCATCCAGTGATTTCTGAATCACAGAATACCACTGATAAGCACCTAAGAAACAACAGTTCCAGAGGATGAGAGAGTATTCACAGTGTAATAAAAAGCAGAGTAAAGTGCAGTTTGGGGGTTGTGTAGTGATATTTCTGTTGATACTGCCTCTTCAGCGCCAAAACCCAGCTCCATAATCTACAGCTCCTTGAAGAAGCATTTTTTAATTTGGCATTTCAGTTTTGCATTCAATTAACAGGCCGTTTTACCCTGGAAGCCAGACAAAGTCGAGGCATTGTCTCTGGAACCTGCAGGTTTTGATGTGATATATTTGATCCGACCTCCATTCCCCAAGCAGCATTATCCTTCTGAAAACAAAACAATCCAAAAATCACGTACATGACAGAGAGACATTTTCCTCTTATAATAAAGTGCACATCTTAAAGCTTGCTGAGATGCTATTTGGCACTGTGAAAAAAAACCCCAATACTGCAGCACAGTAGGCATCTCAAAGAGAAAAGGGACATTGAAGGGAAGAGAAAACTGTCTACAAAATCAATGAGACGAAAAGATAAACACTTCAGCGAAGCACTGAATGTTCAGTGTGTCTTATACAATTCTTTTAATATAAAAACAGAAACTGACATTTGATTTAACTGAGGAATTAGATAATTCTGACTTCAAAGGAGGAGAAGAAGATTGAACTGACAGATGAAATCAGCTACAAAAGGGTGTTCTTTACCCATCATCAGTAGAAAAGGAACTGAGGATTGAAATCCCTTCCCAGAAATCACTGCTGGCCAGAAAAACCCAGTTTACCAGGAACATTCTGATTTTGAAAGTGCCCTAGTGTAATGCTTAATCTCATTAAAAATATTATTTTATTCTTTTTTTTTTCCTTTTTCCTAAATTAGGACTGACACCCCCAGAGCTGTATGTTCTTGTCTAGTTCTAATGCAATCTCCCTGTTCATTTCTCTAATTTTCCAAAAAGCATTCAGCACCTAGCAGGTATCTACCAAAAGCTTTCTTTACCTGTCTCTGAAAAATGAAGAGTCTTGAAATTCATGAAAGTAACTCAGTGAGCTGTTACATTATCAGAATAATTATAAGAAAGTCGGCATAAGAATCAAATTTCTTCTATGCATGGCAGAAGTAAGGAAAACTTAAATTCCCTGAGACATTTGATTTGCTGCAGCTGTAATGATTCTTAGCTAGGCAAAAAAAAAAAAAAAAAAAGTACAGGATTTTTCTCTTTGGCATCTACTTAGAAAACAAAAATGCTACTTCAATTTCTTTTTTTTAATATTATTGAATTTCCAAGTCCTATATGAGCAGGCAGGGGGAAAGACAGATAAAAACTTTTTCTTTATTCTGACTTGTGGGTTGATTGATTTTACTTTTATCTAAACACATGCACTTTCTTTTGATGCAAAGAAAAAAAAAAACTTCCACATAATCTTGGGAACTGATGCAGTGATTCAAAAAGAGCTTTTTTTAACACATGCAAGAAATAATTATACCTTAATTTTTCAGGAATGATGGTTAGTTGGCTTCTATTTTCTATTTTCATAGCAAGCACAGAATATGTTTTTCTCCACATTTTTGCTGGCATCTGCTTTGTATGCATCACATCCATGCATCTTTTTGATTTGTCATCTTTCTCCTCCTTGTCAGAGGTGAATAAAGGACCTGACCATTAACTTAACCTTAATATTAAATATTTGTGCCAAGAATCCCTGCTCTGATTTCTGAGCACTGGAGTGACTAGTCCAAATTCAGGTCCTTTGAAAAGCAGTGCTGATTCTTCCCAGGCTGCAGAGTTTCAGGGTTGTTTTCCTGCCTGACATTAAACAGCAGTTATGTTTTCTTCTACTTCTATTAAAAATTAATGAGATCACAAGGACATAAAAAGCTTTGTTCTAAATTGCTTCTAAAGTATTTCCAGAACAGGGCTATGTGAGAAAGCCTTTTAGCAGCAGAAATATTGCCATTTGAGAATCTAGAACCCACTTTCCAGAGGTGGTAATGACATTTCCCAGAAGAGAGAAAATGTTTGAGGAAATTTTCCTAATTAGATGACAGATAATACGCCCAAATTGTTGGGAGATAATTTGTGTGGGAAAGGGAATGAGAGAGGAGTGAACAATCCAGAGTAGGTACAGAATAACACAGATAAAGCATTTTCTCCAAAGGCTCTCAGAAGTTACAATTTGAGATCTTGTATAATCTATGGGATGCAAGAGGCTGCCCACAGCTCTTTCTTGATGGAAAACAGTTGGGGAGGATTTGATATCTCTATCCTATCTTATAAAGAAAGGATTACTTATTGGGCTGAATTTTGGGCACTAGAGAAGAATGGAGTGCTTAAGTTTACATATTAGAAACAGATTTATTGGTTATACTTATAATTATTTTAAGCTGCTTTTATGAAAAATATATAGCAAAGAGGATAGATGTTAGACTGGAGATGCATATGTTCTGTAATAAAAATTCTACATATGACAATAATTCAGGTTTCTTTAACCCTTAATTTCACACTAAATAGATGAGAACATTTCTTTATCTTGCACTGAGTAGTTTTACCAACAGCAGCAATACAAACAGTGCAGAATTTTCTTTGTGTTAACCTACTGTCAAACCAAAACAACTCTGGTCCATCACCAGGTCCAATTCATGCAGTGAAATTAATATACAATATTTACTCACAGCAGTTTTGAATTTTCTATATTAATTTTAATTAGAAAATCAAAAGTGAAGGTATATTCTTCATGATGTAAACTGACCACAGTAATTAAGAAAACTGACATCCTATGCCTCATGTACAAGTCACAGAGGATCACAGAGAGTAATCCTCCTTAAAATAAAACTGACAGAAGATGCTGTAAGAGAATGTAATAAAAGTCTAGGAAACAATGAAAGTGCACTGTGCATCCTTCCCAACAGGAAGAAGCTGGTTCCTGCAGATCTTCAATTACATCTCAAAACATAGTTCTTCAAGAAGAAGCACACTTTGAAAGATCCACAGAGGATGTTTCTGGGAGAAAGGATATCTAAGATCAAAGTTTTGTCTTCATAAGCGAGTCTAAGGACACAGATAAGAATCTACAGGCAGAAAACACAATTAGAAACAAACCTGAAGGTAAAGCAAGTCACTACATTTTGTTACAGGCGTTAATTCAGCCATTCATGACAAAGGAACTAGGATGCCTTTCAAACACTTAGAGATGAAAACCAAATATCAGGTTTTCCTGCACTGTTTCTGGTCATCCTGAAAGTCTGATGGGGTTGGAAATATCTAAACCATCTGGATCCATGTTGAAGGAAAAAACCTCCTAGTTAAAAAAAAAAAACAACAGACAGACAGACATACAGATAGATAGAGAGATAGATGAATAGCTCTTTGAATTACCAATAATTGGATGTTTATTTTGATGATAATGAAAGACCAGGTTACATGCAAAGGATATTACTCCCATATTTAGTTTCAACATTTTACTACCAGAACAGGCAGCATAAACTTATACAGAAGCAGTGTTTGGCTTCAACAACGCTGACCACTACTGAGATTTCCAGACAATAAATAAGAACATGGTTTCTGCTCATAGGATAAAAAGTGCAACTCTTTTTTTGCCTGGCTGATGACTTCTAGTTTGCCTTCACACAAACATGAGCATTTCCATGATGTGTAGTCCTACTTTTTCTCTGTACGGCATGTGCTCAGAATTCAGAAGAAAAAAAGTAAGAATCTTAAAGAGAACACAATCACAGAATAGTTTGGGTTGAAAGGGACCTGTGGAGATCATCCAGCCCAACCCCTCTGCTAAGGAAGGATTACCTCAAGCAGGTGACAGAGGAATGTGTCCATATGCATTTGAATATTTCCAGAGAGGGAGAATCCAGGACCTCCCTGGGCAGGCGTTCCAGTGTTCTGCTACCATCATGGAAAATTCTTCCTCTTGCTGAGATGATACTTCTTGTGTTTTATTTTGTGGTCATTGCTGCTCCTTCTGTCACTGAGCACCACCAAAAAGAGTCTGGCACCAACCTCTTGGCACCCACCTGGAGACATTTATGTGCATTGATGAGATCCTCCTCAGGCTTCTCCAGAGGAAACAAGCCCAGCTTCCACAGTCCCTCCTCATTAAAAGTCATCCAGACAAGGATGAGTTTATTAATTTCTGTTTATTAATTGCAAAGCTTACGAGATTAAGGAAACTGCTGTAATTTTTTCAAAGTTGAATTCTCACAGAAGAACCTATTTTTATCAAAACTCAACCTGTTCATGGGAGAAAGCAATTTTAGACCTCTTTTTTCTTCCTGTGTTCCAAAAAGACAGTTCAAAATTGTTTCCATCTTGATACATCAAAATGAAATTAAAAAATGTCATCATATTTTAAAGTGTATGGTTTTGTTTCTTATGGGGGAAAAAAAAAATCATATTTTGGTATTTTAAATTTGCATCCTGAAGGGAACAATGAAAAGGCAGCTACATGGAAGGAAATCATTGGACAAAGATTTCCAGGGGAATTTGAAGGAGCTATGCAAGTGGAACCAATTGAAGCTGGGATTCAGGAGCCCTGGGGCTGGCAACTTCCAAAGAGGTTGGGTTTCTAAGAGATTCAGGAAACTTGAAGTTCCTTTCTTAAACTGCATTAATTCAAATACAGGAATACTTCAAGTATTCAAATACTTCAATATTCAAATACTTCAAGCTAATTTCATAGAGCTCTATCAAGGAAAGCTATTTTCAGACAGATTAATTTGGGCACATAATGGCAGCAGAAACACTGTTGGTAAATCAATGATAATGGTAATTATGCTGCCTTGACTCTTGTCACAGTTCACTACCCTTTGTACAACTGCAATATGTCAGTCTCCTCACTAAAACAACTTTCACTGTTCTGTGCCTTGCTGACCAGAATTGTACTAAATATGGGATGAAAACAGTGTCCATGTGGAAGTAAAGAAGTGGCTGTGGAAAAATTCCAAATTGTGTTGTTACTAAAAAATTGCATTATCATAGGGAGTAAAAACATAACAATAGCTTTTGTTTCTCAGGATTAAGCTATGTGCAAGTTTGTTACTATGCTGATATTGTGTATCTACAGGATTTAAAACAAATGCAGCCTTGCAGGATTGCCAGTGAAATCACTTGTTCCATGCTCTCACTGCAGGATGCAAAACATTATCTACTCAGCTACATAAATATATCTTACATACCCAACCAGATCCCAACGTGGGTACAAAATGATCTTCCCTGTTTCGCTTCTAAGTTTCTTTGTTTCATTTTCAGTATTAAGAGTCCAATTTGAGGTATACATACTGTTCTTAACAACAGCAAATGTCTGCAGCAGCAGGCACAATTATAGAAATGTATTAAGAGAAGGGTGTTTCAGAGCCAAATTCTCTGCTTCTTAAAAATGTCTGGTTGCTGGATCAAGGTTTTATTGAATGTATCTCTCCTCGGTATTGAGTTTGGGGACAGTGTAACCTATGAAAATAATGATAAAATATACTTTACCCATTAATGACGTAAAAATTAACAAACCAGAAAGGAATTTCCTTCCTCCAAGAGGCTTTGATTTTCTATGAGCTTTCAGAGGAAATGTCTGGAAACAAAGAGGATAACTTCAGTTACAGCGAGCTACTGAAAGCTGGTATTGGTATTCCATGCACATGAACAAGTTCCTGTGTCACCTGCTTGAGGAATACCATTGGTACTGGAATTTCCTTTCTGGTTGCTAATTTATTTGACTTAAGATCTGGCACTTCCAGGACAGCTGAAGCCATGGGATGTTCTGTGCTGTCCCTCAGACCTGATGTAAATAACCACAACAGCACACGTCAGATGCACCTTGGTTGCACAACGAGTGGTGCAACCTTCTGCATCACACTCAGCTGCCTTCATTCTCCCAAAACCAGGAACATTTGCTCTCAAGCATCTGAAAATGGCATATGTCTACACAACAGGTTATGGCAGAGTGAAAAGGTATACCCAGAGATACAAATGGGCTGTTCCAAAGCCATCAGCAGCCCGGCTGCAGCGTTCAGTAGCTCACTGTAACTGAAGTTATCCTTTTTGTTTCCGGACGTTTTCTCTGAAAGCTCATAGAAAATCAAAGTGTCTCGGAGACATTTGCTTCAAAACAAACTGTCTCCTCACACAAAGATCAATATAGCATAAAGGAAGGAGTGAAATCTTGTTTATAGGTACCAAGGATTGAATACAGATTTCTGTCTTTGCTGTATTTAAGGCACTCTTGCCAACTTCTGAAAATCAGTTTCCTTCATTACCGGTTTGGGACTGAGGACTAATCATTGCAGGTTTTGTGCATCTAGCTGGCATAATCCTCTCTAGGCATCATGGGTCTGAAGATTTTATTGCTCTAGTTCATACCTATTTCACCAAAATGTGAAAGCTTTTGAAAATAATTCAAAAAAATATTCTGCGTGATAGTTGGAGTAGTGTTTTACTTGTATTTACTTTTGTTGCAGTTTGAAAGGCCAAATAACATTTGAGGTTTTCCATATTAACAAATTCAACCTATTTGGCCTAGATAACGAGCACAAAAGAAGGCAACACTGATTATGGCCTGGCAGATGAAAATGCCTTGAGCTGCCTTCAGCTAGAATAGTAAATGGTTGAATAGCCCAAGGCTCTGTTAAACAAATGACCAGCAAAACTTGTCAGCACAAGCAGGTGACTTTTATTTTCAAATAATTAAGTGTAGCAAAATAAAAAACAGTGGACAGGTATGCAACATTGTTTTCTTGGTATCTTCAAAAGACCCAGTGAAAAAGGATAGAAGAGAAGGAAGAAGAAACAATGTATACTCTTCAGAAACATTCAGTATCAAAACAAAAATTTTGGGAAAAGAATGAAAGCAAGAGTGAAAAGTGATTTTTGTCCAAATGTCAGTCATGTGTTAAAAGAAAATATAACAACAACTGCGCAAACTTCAGGTTTTTTTTGACTTCAGATCACACTGTGGGATAGAACTGTTTGCTAGGAAAAAGTTAATCAATCTGCAATAATAGTTTTCATGGGCTACAACTGAGAAACTGCTATCCCATTTGCAGCATGTTTTCAAAAAAAATCTCATTATGTCCTTCAGACAGAAAGAAGTATTGAACTTAAAACCCAAGACTGAACTCTTGGAGCATATCAAAAAAAGTGCAGAAAAGGGAGTAGCATAAAAAGTGTTGGTTGGATGAACAGATACACATCTTTCCTTTTGGTCCTTCATGTGTATCCTTCTATGTCAAGTACATACTTTCAGACCAAATGGGATTTCAGTCTTCAGTCTTTCTATCCAGTGCATAGTTCACCGGCTGCTGGTTTTTGTTTTAAGGGAGAGAAAACAAATAAGCAGACACAGAGCAGAATTATGAATTTTTATTCACTGAGGGTAGTGGTCAGCTTAAGATAAATAATTTTGCATGAGAAAGATCTTGTATGGCTCTGTGCATCTTAATCCTCCAAAACTGTGAAACACAGGAAGGAATATGCAATCTTATTTCTTTCATGTTGAATTACCTGTCTGGATTGGGAAAAGCCACTTATTACAGTTCTTTGTGTGGAACCCATGAAATGTTTTTAAAAGAACCAATTAATACTTACTGAGGGCAACATATAATTTGTATCATAATACTAATAATAGAGAAAGAAAAAAAAGAAACTAGAAACTAAAAATAAAATAATTATTTTAAGTGGGCATTATTCCATTGAAAGTCTATGATGGTATTTCTAGACTCTGTGTTCACATGTTATTAAAGAAAGTGTTTAAAACATCTAGTAAAAAAATTATGTTAAACTTCCTTTATTATCCCACCAGCTTTTATAGTGACTTTTTCTTGCCACATATTTTTCACTGTTTATGACCCTCAAGAGCGATGCCTCAAGGTCAAAGTAGTGCAAACTCATGCTCTCTTCACCACCAGTTTTGCTCTTCCAAGCAGTTCAAAGTAAGCTCCAATTCTATTTCCAATTTGTCTCTTGTGGGAAGGATGTTGAGTGACATTTTTTTTTTCTCAGTACTGTGATGTGAAATAGATATGTGCTGTCATGCTTCTGAGAGATTTGAGGAAAGGAAGCAACTGATTTTTAAACCAGACTTGTGCATTTATTACTCATCAACATGAAAGTCACAGGGAAAAAATGGGAAATTACAAGACATTGCTGTCCTTCAAAAATGCTGAAAATTCAGCATGCTCATCACAAAAATTTTGTGATTTCCACCCAGTTAGTTGGTGTTTTATGAAATTTTGACTTTTCCTATAATAGCTAACAGCTATTTGGGGCAGATATTGTTTTGCTTATTTTTGTGCAAAGGCAGTTGTTTGGTTTGAGCTTTTTAAGAATTTTTCTCAGGGCACTGTTCATTTGTTAGGTGTTTAAATGTTGAAACTATCAGCAGCCATATGCATAAGGGTGATGGGTACTTTCATTTTTGCTTTTAATTCCCCTTTCTCCAGTACAGGTTCTTTTTAGGCATTTTTGCTCTTAAATGACCTCTGCCTGTCTTTCTCCAGGAGACAGCACAAAAGGATTTCCCAGTAAATGGAAAATTACGTGAATATGGCCCAACAATTCATTCAGTCCAACCAGTAGGAAAATCATCACTCTCCAGGGTAATAAAAAGCTGTCTTTTGTCTTCTGTGTCACGTAATGAAATGACTTCAAAAAAATCAGTGTCAGGAAGGAATCTCATGGGCTGTTCATGAATATTGATCTTGATGTTCATTTTTTTACTGATTCCTTTTAACAGCACAGCCTTATGCTCCTTTAAATGTTTTGGACAGAATTTACTCTAAATCATGGCACCTAAAAAGCTAGAAAAGGGGCTTTAGGGTATTGGTAGGCAGCAAGCTCAGCATGAGCCAGCAGCATGCCCTGGCAGCCAAAGAGGCCTCCAGCACCCTAAGCAGCATTAACAGGAGCACAGCCAGCAGAACACTGCCTGAAAAAAACCCCAAGCATTTATTACTATATCAGGGAAAGAGGAGGGTTGGCAATAGCACAAGTACATTCCACCAGCAATTTGCTTTCTCAAAAAGCCTCCTGGTTGTAAATGCTGTCATGTAAGACTCACCCCATGGATTGTGCCCTTCCTGCTGCTCTGCTTTGCTGTTTCACCTGGTGCAGCCTCTGCAGTTGTTGATGACATTTTAGTTCAAGAGTTAAATAACAAGTCACGTTTGCATGGCCATTCTCACTCATGTTCTTTACCAACTAAGCAACAAGAGCCATTATGATACAAAAGGCAGTCATTTCTGCTGTTAGCATACACAGGCAACAAAGAAGTTGAGAGTATTGGATCTTACTGATTTTTTATTTAGCTAGATCAGCTTGGATACAATGAGAGGAGAAGTTTGAATAGGTAGAAGGTATTGCAATTTGTATGTCTGTTTTTCAAAAATATTATAACATATTTCTCATAAATAGAGTATTACATAAAAATAGTATGAACTGATAAAAGACAGAAAAGCTTCATCCTAAGGTAAGAGATTCAGACAGAACTATCATCTTCCTCTGGTTTCCAGCACTGGATTTCCCAGCTAGGATGCAGGACTGAGACACAAAAGGGGCCCAGAAGTATCCACACCAGTCAATGGCAAGCTCAAAAGCCATAGCCTAATGTCTTAAAGAGATGCTATGATACACCAGTAAGAGTTCCTACCTAAAAAAATATTTTATAGCTCATATTTACATAGCTTTTAGCTTAAATTCAACCAAAAAGCTCCAAGGACTGAACTGGGACAAGTCTTCAACTTTTACTGGGAGCCATTTCTGGTCATCTGGCTAATTATGATGATAGTACAGAAAGCCCCTGCCTTTTTGATCAAGTGTAAAACTCACAACACTTTGCAGACATAATTTTCTGGAAAGAAATAGAAGCACAGTCAGCAGTGATTGCCATTCAAATTAAAGGTGAAATATGGCAGGAAATATTCTGGCCATTAGGAAACATCCTGACAGCAAAGATATCTAAAAATTGTTGCAAATCTAGGCATGGCATTAAACATATATTTGTGATAAACACAGTGAAACAATTACAGTTTTCCATTTTAGAAGCTCCGGTACAACTTCTTTTTATCTTTTCTGCATTGTCAGATCACAAAGTTCATCTTCTCAAACTATTACTTTGCAGTCTGGTTTTGGAGTTAAATCACAATCTAGTCACAGTGACAATCTCACCACAAAAATTTTTAAAGACCATTTTAGCAAAGGATCTTAAGTAAATGTTTAGCTTGAAAAAATATTAGAAACCATCCTTCTTTCCAAGAAGATATATATTGTAAAATGGTTTTAAGGAATAGATTCTTGCAGACTGACTTCTGCCTCCTAAAGACATGCACATATGGAATGATGTCTTATATAAATACCAGATTTGTGTGCACAGATGCAGCCATGTGCGTGTCTGCAAGCTCAGATCAGTCTCCAGTTTTCAAAAATTCAGCATTGGAATTTGAGCACCTGATTGAACCTTTCCTATTTCTGCCATGCAGGGTTTCATTTCAGAAGTGTTTTTTTCTAGGCCATTGTTCCCCAAACAGGTGTAGTGGTGACATAAGGGCCTCTTTGCTCGGGTACATTTCTTTCTTGGGAAAAATTTCATGGATGCAATGTCTACTTTTGCCCACTTGAATCACTGGTTCTGAGAAAGTGTGGCATGGAATATTGTTCCTGGAACAGGTGTCAGCAACCCAGAGGCCCTTGAAAGACTCTGAAAAGACTACCCACAAGCTGTAGTTTTATCCCAGTATACAATGACAACTTCCAGTTCACTCCATCATGTATCCTAGTTCTTCTTGACCTCTTCCTTGTAACCTCAGCTCTTCAGATTGATATGATTCTATGGATAGAGAGCTGGCTTGTCTATTCCCTTATAGGTGGAAGAAAGAATGATTCCATGACTTACATCTGCATGACAGGGCTGGTGATAAGGTAGTGCCTGCACAGTCAAGTAAAGAAGTTTCTTATTCTCCTACCTCCTACACCCTTTGTGCAAATGATCAAGACAAATCCATTTTATTTAGCTTTCTAGAAAATAAATTTATTATAAAGCTTGGCCAGAAATACCATACTTTTGTCAATAATTTTCCACATTTTTCCCATTTTTCTTTACCCTTGCACTTCTGCTACTTTTCAGTTTCCTAAATCCTAAATACCACACCATAAACCAAAAAGAGATACAAATGTTCATACACAAATGACCAGCTGTTTTATTTCTAAGCTAAAAACAGGTGATGCCACAAATAAGAATAGAAAGTTGTACTGTAACAGTTTCAGGCAAGTAAAGACATGGGAAATTAAGGAAATTCAGTGGACAAGATCGAACCTTGCAGCTGGATGAGCAGGATAAATGATAACAAGCTTTAGTGAAAACAAGACTAAGCAACAGCCTTCACCAAGGAAAAAATATTCTGAATGTTGGATATCAGCAATGCACAAAGTCACAGAACAGATTATCCGGGAGTTTAACAACAACGAAATTAGCTTTAGAATCTCCAGAGCTTTACAAACAACATTATAATAAAAACACAAAAACAGATAAGGTATTTCTGCCTGCATATAAACAAGCAATGTTATACTACTCCTTTCTTAATGTAGAAGTTACGATTTATTTGTAAAATAAAGAGAGAATCCATATTCATGGAAGTGGAAACACTTCTATGCATATTATGAGAGAGAATTTGTTTCTTTAAATGGTGAAAAAGAACCCAATCAAAGCTTATGCATGTAAAACATAAATGTACATTGATAACTACTCAATATACCACATGCACCCAAAACATCTGAGGCAAACAGAATAGTCTTTGCTGGTCAACCCATTCATCTTTGTGGGAAGATATTTTTTAGTACCAGATCCTGTTGATTCTCACTTTAACGGCATTTCAGGTAAACTAACTCAAAATGAAACAACATCATCATCAACCAGGACAGTCTTTTAATGCCTGTTTTGTGGCCCATGTTAAATATTTGTTGGTCTAAAAATATAACAAACAAAACTTGTGACCAACTTCCATTTCTATTGAGGAAGCCAAAGACTGTCAGACAGTTTATCTTTGCTCACACAGTACTTTGCCTTCAAAAGCAAAGTACAGACTGATTAAAACTTATACAAAACCCCCCTTAATTCTTGAGATATATGTAATTACTCCAGAGCAGAGCTGAGACTCACCAGTAGAACAGTGTACAAAAAAAACCCCCCAAAATGTCATTGCTTGAGTTCAGTGTACTAATTAAATGGAGAATTATGCTTTCCACAGCTGTTAGTCCAGTGCCTTTCAATAGAACATTCAGCTCAGGTCTTGTAGAGAGAAATAGCTACCTTCACAAAATATGGTACTTAATTTCAGAAAAAAAGTGATTCAAATATGTAGAAAAAATTAACTGTCCATTTGTATGATTATTACCACAGGACTTCAATGACAATAAACCAAGATTATTGGCAGAAGCTTGACTCTAGCTTTGAATTATTTTTTTTAATAGTAATCAGATAAAATTTCCAATTTTATCTTCCTTTAATTTGAAATCTGATTTCTTAGCTGTGGGGTGGCGTTTAAAATTTTGCCTTTCACCTAGCTCACTAATGTTCATAGGTTTAAAGTGTTTCAAAATAAAAGAATGATTGTCTCTGGAAAATGAGATTTTTTTGCATAGTCATTGTCCTTTTTATTTGCTAGACAATCTCATTGTGATATGATCACATCTTCTCTTCAAACCTTTCAGGGACACGAGATCATGTTTGTAAATGCTTTCCATTTCAGTGTTGTAAAGCCAAGTCAAAGATACACGGATAAAGAATATGTGGAAGCATAATAACACTCTCAAGGCACAAAACAACAGCAGGATAAGAGATCTTAGAATATTAACTATTTTTCTTCAACCCAGCAGGAATATTTTTTAAAGGAGCCATGTTCTAAAAACATAGATCTTGAGAGCTTTTCTGGCTGAATTTCTAGCCTTTTGTTTTTTCACACTAAAGGCTCTTACAAAAAGAATATTTTTGAGGACACAAAAGAGAATTGAGGACTAAAAACTGAGCAATTTGTTTGACTCTGCAGAAATCTTGCATTACTTTTACAGAAAACCTGCTTTGTAGGAGATTTTCACTCACCTAATTACATACAGGGAAAGAGGCATCCTTGTTCTGAATTTCATTTATATTTGAAAATATCATTCATAATTTTCTAGCAAAATACCCTCTCTCCATCAAATCAAGGTCGTAGTTGACATTACTTGTGGTTCCCCAGTTATTTGCCAAAAATAAAAATTTGGAAATTATTACAAGAAGGTTGCAGCTGAAGATGTGTCCACAGAAGTCTGAAAAAAGCAAAGAAACAGAAAGTGAAGCAAATCAAAATTAAGTAGAGTAAGCAGGTTGCAGTCACAGTGAGTCCTTCAGTTCTAGACTGAAAAATAAGTATTAATATTAACATGGCTATTGATGGAGACTAAGGGGAAATTTCATTTTGTTTGCATAAAAATGGAGATTAGAACAAATCAAATAAAGGGAAGGGAAGATAGTCACAAAGGTAGGTTTACAGTTACTGGTGATTTCCTCTCATAGGTTAAAGAAACCATTAGATGTGAAAATATTATGGTTAAAAGGACAGAGTTAAAGTGTAATGCAAAAGAAAATTAATCTCCCAAGAACTTTGGAACACAAGTTCTGAAAAGTAGTGCTGCTGAAATGTTTCACCACTAGTTTTCATTCCCAGTACTACAAAATTATATCCAGAAATGTCCTTTATAAGTTTAAGTCACATAATGCTATTAATAAACTCACTGTACTTTCTTTTATATACTTTAAAAAGCAATGGAAGGAAACAGCTTGCTAATGGAGAAAATAAATTCATTACATTTTTATGATTTTCACACACACACACACAAAAAAGACCCTCTTATTCCTTTAAATGTACTTGGTTTTAGAAAGAAAAAAGTCACGAATTTAAATCTGACAGGCAAAAAATCATACAGAGCTTTCAGAACCTAAAATGTTACCCAGTCTGGGGGTGTATAGAGATCCCCACCTCCCCCTTTGAGGTGGTCCATGTCACAAAGCCTGGATAGAGTCCAAACTCTCACAGAAATCCCCCGAGGAGCATTCATCCTGTTTAAGAAAAGTTATGTGGAGCATGGGAGCCTCTCCAATAAAGAGGCTCCATTTGGGATAAAAATGAAGTCTTGTTTATAACACAAGAGGGTGTAGGTAGCACCACTTTGAGCAGTCAATAGATGCTGCAAATTTTGATTTTTCACCTGTAAGAGCCAACACATGATGATGTTTTCCATTATTTCGCAGCAATTTGATTTTTCCCGACTACTTGCCACTTGCTCAGATGGTAAATTATTGTTGCAGTTCCTTGTTTATGCACCTCTTGTTGGTATTTCTGGGTGCCTCTGGCTACTAAATCCCCACAGCTGTCATTCACAGAGTTTCCAGATGTACTTCTCAAGGAAGTTTCTGAATCACAGAGCTACTTCCAGGCCCCAACTTCCAAGCTGAGAGGCCTCCCTGGCTCACTTTTTCTGGAGATCTTTTCCCCCATAATTTTACCTATTTAACCAGGCTACCTTATTTCTGCTCACATCAACATGTTTTAGAGGGCTTAAGCATTATCTTTGAACAATTTTCTGCTGTCATCACTATTTATGCAGCCCTAGCAAGGTCTGATCTCCTAAGACAATCCAGAAAGTCTAAGAGGACAGGAGGGAAAACTGAAAATATTTTAAATTCAAGGCGCACAGATTACATAAAAGAAAGGCCTTCCCATATTGATTGAGCCATTATTAGAGACTTATAAATTTTTCTTTTCCTTTCAGTAAAGACTTCAACCCTCAGCATTTGATACTGAATTTTCATAAATTTGGAAATCCCACTGAACCAGAGTCTAGCCTATCAGAAAAAATCTGTGTCAGCAAGTTGAACGAAATTTTTTCTTTCTATAATCATCTCAGCATTAACAGATGCATGTTTGACAATTTGCAGACAGAATAAAAGACTGAGGAAATGGAGAAGCAATTGGTCTAACCATGCAGTCATTTACCCAAGCAAGCTATTTCCATTTAAATCAAAAAGCTTTGCTTACCTGAGCAAGTATTTCCCACCTACATAACAACTTGCGAAAATGGAACCGAAGTCATCCCAGTAAAGTATTACTTCTGAGCAAAGGGAAAACAGATGAATAATCTTTCAATGAGATAAGCAAAATTTTAACCAAATTTTATATTTGACAGTATATTAAACGTATCACAGAGCAATCCTCACGAGGAATCAACATTTGAAATAATCCCTAGGCAACAGAGCACTTTCTCCCTGCTGTAGTTATTGTAATGTCTGGTTTTTGAGTTGCAGTTTGTTTGTTTAGACAATTTAATTAAAGAGCTGAGTTTGAAACAAACTTTTCTCCATTGTGAATTCTGTCTAGGATACAATTCTATCCAGTTTTCTTGCCTTGAAAATCTACTTAGGAACATAGGTGGAATAAACATGAATATACTTTTTCAAGTTTATCTAAGCATATAGATGTTCATCTACTGAAGAGTCTCTAATGCTACATGAAAACCATTTGTGTTCAAGCAGGGAAGCAAGGCAGAATGTTCTTGTGAATTCTGGCAAGAATGGTGCTTTTTTTAATAGAATTCCCACAATTGTTGCCTAATTAAAAGCTAGCTTGAGACAAAAGGTACTAATATTGAAAATATGGAACCCTGGCTATTTCAGGCATAGGAATATTATGATATACTGGCATGGAGGGATGAAAGTGTATTCTTTTCACTGTTTTATTTTCAGGAGGTTCAGGAAACCTGAGGACTGCTTCTGGCAATTCACCTGGATGCCCTTTTTCCCTTTTATCAGTTTCATTGTGTTTTACAGAAAGTACAACAGCCTGTGGTGGCATAGGATCACCCACAGAGCCTAAATCTGAGTCTAGCAGTGCACAGAATACACATATACAAGGTATCAATCTCAGGAGGGACAGAAAAATAACTTCTTCAGAATTAGAAGCAGAAAGGCAGATTGTGACATTGGTCTGCACTGGAGGGGGTATGAAATGGTATTTTCTTGTGGGAAAACACTCTGAGCCTTCCTGATTTCCATAGGACTTCCCAGTTCTTTTCAGATGGTGTGCTTATACCATCATACCCTGGTATTTTAGTCAGCTCTTCCCCATATATCAAACCAACCATAACATCAAAGGCAAACAAGAACAAAGAACAGCCTGAAGTGGTGTCACACACACAGGTGGCAACAAATCCCTTTTTGCCTTCTTCATTCCTGTGGGTATTCATCAGGGCCAGGAACAATCTGTTGTTTCTCAGGTTCAGCTACACAGTGTTTTTTTTTTATTAAAAACCCAAACCCTACCTACTTAGAAATAAACCACAGCAAACTAAGTCACCATGAACTTTTTGCATCTGTTCAATACATAATAATGAAGTGCAGGCTCATGGAATTCCCTTATTTTGCCAAGTCATTAGTTACATTGGCAAAGATGGTTTCAGGGAAAGGCAGTGGTGTTGGACTGAAAATGATGTTTACTCTCTTGTTCTGTTACAGTGTTTTATTATTACCAATGTAAGTTCCTAAGCCTCAGATTTCTGGTGTCAGAAAGGTACATGGACAAGTGGGATGGAGGAATGCCTGTTGTTCCTTGGGAAAAGTAGGATCTTGCTTCCACTGCAGAATGAAAATGTTGAGAGGAAAATTACATAGATATATGGAACTTCATGTTAGCAAATTCAGGAGGTTTAAAAGTAAGCTGGCAAAAGGTTGGTACCTTAAACAGCTGTGCCTTGCTGGGGAAAGATCTTCACTTCACTAATGGTGCTTCCCACTCACTCAATTCAGTCATTTTGAGGTAAGAAAACTCATGCATTTTCACTCAGAATACCAAAAAGACACACACACACAAATTTTGATCAACAACAAACAGGTGAGAAAGTATGTAAAAAACAAAGCACAGAACAAGGAAACCATGTAGTTATTTGTAGCTGCAACCATCTTATTTAGAAAAATAGAGGTGGAATCCATTGAAAGACAGCTCTGAAACGCAGAGGAGCCAAAAAATTGGCAGGTCTCTAAAGACAACCTCCTCCGAGTTGTCTTTAAAGGACAACTTTAAAGGAAGAGTCCACTCAAACTAGTAATATAAATAGTAGGCATTATGAGCTGTCATTTGATCTGTAAATTAGTTCTAACAGAATGGATCATAATCACCTTTGTATTATTTAAATAAACCATCTAATCAAAGGGAATGACAGAAATACAGAAAGGAAAAATGAAATCTCTAAATCTAAAGAAAGAACAACTACTCCCATTCTACAAGGGAAGAAATGTGGACTTTGGATAATGTTACATCCTGGTTCTTTTCTCCAAAATATTCCCCAAAGAAACAGAGTTCAACTCTGTTGTTTGGCACCCCGACACAACTCTTCCAGCAGTAGATCTCCACCTTTTTTTCCCCAAGCTTGCTGTCACTGCTATGTTCTCCACCATCCCCATGCCCACACCTGAGCTTCTCCTCTCCTCCTGTGCTGTTGCTGTGACCATGGGTGCTCCCCAGCTGCTTGTCCTGGCCCGGTATCCCAGACCATCACTCCACAGTGTTACACAACATGCCTGCAAGTGAAATGTGTCTCCTCACCCCAGAACTCCTCTTGCACCCACCACTGCCTTCCTAAGAAGTTGTGTCAAACAAGTTATTTGCACCCTCAAACTAACTAAAATTGACAATGTGCTCTTTCCAATCCAAACATGATGAAATATCTCTGATTCCCTATACAATCTCCTAGACATGTTGCCTTTTTTTTCAGATGGCTTCCAAAACATTTGGGGTTTTTCAGTTTTGATTCAATGACTTTTTGGGTATCTGATTTAACACTGACAGCAGAGACAAATTTATTTTAGCACTGGACCCAAGAAAGTCCAGGAATTGTAAAAGACCTGCTGATAGTATATTCTTTAATGAATTTTGTCACTTATATTATTTTGCTATAGGATCTTACAAAAGCAGGCTTGAATGGGCACAAGATAAAAACTTCTTATATGATGGCTATGACAGTATTATTAATAAAACAACACATTCTTATTTTTGAGTCCCAGGAAGAGCACTTTGCTCCCCCCATATCTTCTATATATAATACATGTTTAGATTAAATATGTTTTATATTTCTGTAGTTTCAGAATTAAAACATGTCCTCCATCTAAGGAGATTCACTCTAAAGGAATTTATCAATGAAAACAAAAAGCCACACAAGAAGTCAGCCACAGTAGAACTGATACACTGTTTGGAGCTGTTGTCTTTAGCTAACAGCAACTTACATGGATTAACCTTTAGAGTTTGATTTTAATAAAAAAGAATCTTGGAATAAATGTTTGAGCTATTTAAACTATTGAACTATTTCTTGAATTATTTTTAAAAAAACCCTATCACAGAAATAAAGAGAAATTGAAGCACAGAAGGTTTGTAAGATGGTTTACACTGGGGGGAGGAAAGAAGGGGCGAGGAAGTTAAAGACAGAAGAATAAGGTCTCATAACTCATAGACCTCTTTACCCAAAACTCATACATTTGATTAATTTAAGTTCCCTCTCATCCAGGGAGAAGATAATGTTCCATACTATGCAAGCCCTATGATCCCAGTAATAACATCCATTGTCCTAACCAAGCTATCGAGGCAGGTGATGACAGCAGGAGCAGGAAGGGAATAGCACTGTACATAAATCACACAAGACTAGCAGAGAAAAACAAATTATTGAGGGATTTGTTGCCAATCCTGCGCACAGATTTCTCTCCCAGTAAGGAAAGGATGAAAGCTGGGATCTTGGAACTGGTTCTGATATTAAGGGAAAGGGCAAGAGTTGAGTTACAAGGCAAGAAACAAGGTGCTGCAGAAGTTCCATCAATGGAGGAACAAGCTTCATGGAGTAGCAAAAAACAAAACAAAAGCTACACAAAGAAATTGAACTGTTCTGTGTATAGCATGATAGCTAGAGAGTTTAACAAAGTGTTGGAAGAATAAATGTTTTTCCCTAAAGCAGAAATGTCAGTGTATCCTCACTAGACCTAGCTGTGTGCCAAGACCGTCAGCAGTTCCAAGAAAGTGCATGACAGTATATAGTCTATCATGTTAAATATAAGAAGGGATTTTCAATCACTGAGGTCCAATATTATAATCTGAAGGTCAAAAGATGATAAAAAAAAAAGAACATGCTCTACTGCAGGTAAGAGGTCTGAAAAGGAAACGCAGGGAGTGCAGAGAGAAAGGAACAGCACTGCATTGATTGTTATGAATTTTCAGTATGAAAATACCAGTAAACACCAGCAAATTTATCTTGAGAAGTTCTCTGTGACAGAAGTACTCTGCAAGGCAGCAAATAGGCGTAAGGTATATTTGTTGTGAAAAAAGTTTACAGCCTAAATGTTAACACTGTATTGTGTCAAAAGGAAGCATTGTGCAAGTTATATGAGTTAACAGGAAAGACCATAGATAATTAAATTACTCTGGATATTAATAAAAGACTAAATATTCATGTATGCAAATATTTAATATTTAAAAACATGTTATTACCTGCTTAATTATCATAGATTAATCAGTGATAATTAACACGTGATTAATCAATGGATCTCTATAGAATTGAAAGAAAACAAGTTCCTACCTGAAAACAAGAATGTAGCTAAGCAAACTTCCCAGAAACAACTGCATGTACAGAGATGGTGTTTGGCAAGAAACGTAACTGAGCCCCAATCCACAGCTAAGTGTAAAGACTGACACCCTGCCAGAGATCTGTGGAGTGGAGAGGGCATGGCAGAGGCACTGCCAGAGCACCAGGCAGGGCTGAGATTGCACAGGATTATATCAATAATTCTGAGAGCAGGGCAGTGGAGACCCTTATGCCAACAAAAGCTCAGTGCATTTAAACGTGAAACTCAAACTACATGACCCAAATGGATGTCAAGTGTGCTCAGTGGTACAAGTACAGTGGTGACTGCAATTCATTTCTCAAAAAAGGCACAAAGTGTTCAATTTCCTGACAGATTTCTATTAAAAAAAAGTATTCAGGTTATGCCATAATATCTGCTGAAGCAGCAAAATGGCTTCAGATATTCAAAATAGGTGCAGGTGCACAATTCAACAGCCTTCCTTTGAGGTGATACAGATGGTGCTTGGCAAAAACCCTGGCATGGTAGCCAGGGGTCAGGCAAGGCCAGCTGAGAGCACACAGCAGCCCCAGGATGCAGGGGACACGTGCATAATGGAAACACCAGCAGGCAGGGAAAACACTGGGTGTTGGAAAGGGGCAGCAGCTGACCAAAATTGCAATAGCTCTTGGGGAAGCACACAGTCCTTAGGGAGCTACACCAGAGAAATTTGCAGCTGTGATGAAGGCACAGAGGACCCTAGGAGTCAGTGCCAAATCAACAGCAGCCAGCTTACACTGCACCCCCTCCTTCTGACCAACAGGAACAAAAAAAATATTCCCTATGTAAAATACAAATCAGGAGGAGAAACCTGAGTGAGTCAAAATCAATCTTCTCAGTGACAGCCATAGCAAACAAAACACAGAAATCATATTTCTACACATTTAAGTGTCTGAATAATAACAAACAATTGTATGAAAACAACGGCCACCACTAAGGGCTCCCATGATAAGACATTCAAGTTTCTATTCACTGTATAAGGTGAGCAGGTGATGCGCTAGGAAATGAAGCTGGATTAGAGATGCAGCCTGCTAACCTGCAGCACATCAATTGGCAGCTGCTGGTTCTTCTAAATGCCCTTTGCATCTCATCCTCAGAAAAAGGAGATTTTCTTCTTGCTTTTCCAGAAGGAAGCACATGAGATGCTTAAAGGACTGCGCAGAGTGAAAGTCATAACTGACAAAATTCCCAAGTATAAACTCACAAGTCAGCAATACAACAAAAAAATTCATAGTACTGCCTCAAAGTATTGTATTTGCGGCATACAGCTGAGTCTGCACTCATGAAAAAGCAAGAGGGAATCACACACTTCAAAAACTTTTTAGGAAAGAGAGATCAGACACAAAGAAAGATGAAGGGGAAAATAATCAGCAGATTTCCCAACACATCTGTAATTTTTCAAATATTTCAAGAGAGTAAAAATGCCCAGTGACATGAATTTGTCATATAAAACTTGACATTTGCCTTAACATCAATACTAAATTAATGAAAATGCCTAGAACTTGAGCAGTTGGTGAATCCTGTGGTCCATTGAACATCATTCTATCTCCAGGTGTGTGCTCCTTACTTTTTGTTACTGCTTTCTACATATTGTATAAGAAGAAAGGGCTGAAGGCAGAAATAACACTTTTACCTGTGCACTGCTGTAACAGTGACTTCAAAATACCTGGTATACTTTGGGGTAAAAGGAAATCCCAGAACAAATTAGCTTTGTTAGGCTCCTCCTGCAGAAAAGATTATTACAACTGTTTTTCAAATGTATAGAAGCTTAAAACATTTCAAAAGTCAGGAAATCTACAATAATTTGGATTCTGCTGTTGCATGATTACTTTTCAGAATCTTTATCTCTACTAAATTTTAAATTTAACTCCTATGCTTCCTTGATTAAAGAAATTAGATTAATATGTCAGCCCTAAAGAAGATTTTCAAGCTTGTAAAATCCCATTAAATTAAACAATCTTTTCCAATGTATATCACAGTATTAGTAACTACAAAAAGAAATATTAGTTGCTGTGCCATAGATTTAAAATAATTTCAGAAGCTATAGAGATTAGCATAATCTTTCTGAGCAAATCCATCATTGAAGGTAGCCTTAAAAACATCTGGTTGTGAATAAAAACTGGGAAAATAGTGGTTTTTCAGTAAAAAAAAAAATATTTTGAGGAGGATTTGGTTTGTTCCAAAGAAAAGGCATAGATTCATAATCAGCATTTTCTGGAAAGATGTGGAAGTTAAAAAGGAATCATTTTCATTCACAGCAAAGACATACATAGGACATCAGAAGAAATATTTTCTAACAAGAAATGTTGAAATACAAAAACAAGTCCATAGCTTGGAAAAAAACCCCACAGAGATGGGTTAGATAATTTTTTGTCATTGAATAGACTAAGATAATCTCTTGAAGCAATTTTGCATCCTATGTTACTGTAATTCCCAGAAGAAATTCTGGGTTTGCTATGTTTCCTTTCATGTAATAATTAATCTTTTAATAAGACATTTCTTTTTATATATTTGGGGATTTTTTTACTGCTACTCGTTAATGTTTCCCCTTTTTAGCTATATATTTAAACATGGAGATTATATTAGCATTAAAAATACATATTTTTGACTTGTCATGGTTTTTTTACCATCAAATTACTAATAAGTAATTTTACCTCTAGGTTTGTCACATTTCTTTCTGAAAAGGCCTCATTTCTGAAAAAAGTTTGCAAGTTGATCCACTCCTTATGACCTTTTATACCCAAGGGCATTATTTATTACTGCCTAAATATCTTTTCCATAAATCCATAAATATTCCCATTAGCACACACCTCTGCTTTTAGTTTCAATTTTTTGATGGTTTAAATTATCATTTGTTTACTGGGAAAGAGAAAAAAATTATTTAATTGTCAGCCAAATCTTAATCTACTGCTGCACCTTCGTTAAGCTTTGTAATAATCTGTGTACAGATTTTACCTACCCATCTTTGAGTGCTTCTCAATTTCAGTATCGCCGCCACTCACTCTGAGTGTAAATTTATTTTAATGAATTTATTTTAGTGATATAAATGTATATCTAGTCATAGAGCCTTGCCACTGCTGATTTTTGTTGTTGACATGTACAGAGTACTTTGCAGAGATCTGGCACAGAAGAGAAACTTACCGAGGCAATTTTGTCTTCTTTATTTTATTTTTATATGCAAAACTAGTAGAGACAGAGCAATCTCACTTGCAATAAAATTCTGGATAGGAAGATATAGCCACAAAATAAAAACTTTTTTGGAGTACTATAAGTAAGACCTTGCCTCCAGAGGAAAACAGAGCAAACGCATCCTTGTGCAGAGAAGGATGACACCAAAACAACCAATTCAGCAAGAACAGCTGTTATCCAGAGTGAACAGCAGAGTCAACACACAGTCTGAATCTAAAGGAAGCAAAATGTTAAAAGAAACAAAAGTGTTGGCAGAGCCAAGGCTGTTTTTCAAGACTGTGAAAGAAATGGATTAATAGTAGGTTTACTACAAACCATACTTAATGCTTTATTCTTCCCTATATAGAAGATTTTCTGGAATATGATGAAGCAACTGAGTGAAGGATTATGTTATCTGTATATTATGTAGGAAGTCAAATTTAATGTTCTATGTATGTATAAGATGATTACCAATAGAATACATAGCATGCTTAGGGCAGGTACAACCAGAACTGGGGCATGAACAGCCTCTGTGCTTGTCACAGGGGCTGGAGTAGCCACAAATAATTGCCAAACCCTAAACAACATCTGAACCACATTCAAAAACATGCTGGTTCCCAACAATAAGGTCATGCTGGTTCAACAGTCCAATGATATTAAAATTTTACAAATTCTCAAACGCTATTCCAATTAGCCTGGAGAAGAAGGGGGACATAAAAAGAAACATTTCATGTAATACCTAAAATTATGATAGCTTCAAACAATGTGTTACAGAAAGGCAAATCCTTCAAGATTTAAGCCTAATGAAATCAAAGGTACATAGGCTTAAAACCACTATTCACATTCAGTCAGCCATACTATTAACTTAGCTGGATATTTTTCATGTTGAATAGATTCTGCTCATAAATGTCACCACAGGGATATTTGTTCACCAGAACGCGTGTTAGCAATTTCAAACCTTTGAGCAAAGGTCCCCTGTTGCGGCACTTCTGCTGCATTCAGGATGTCAGTGGGTTTTGGGATTGCAGCTAAAATCCTGGGTGGAGGTGAAGATTCATTTACCACTTCTTAATAACTCAGAAAGAAAGGAAGAAAAGACTGACAGAAAGAAAGAGCAACTAGCTTTCTGCATCCAGAAGAAAGTTATTTCTTAAACCAGTGGACACATCTCAGGAAAATATACCAAAGTCCCTCACCTCAAGCATCTTTCATTTTGAAGCCAAATGACCCAGATATCTCACCATAAATAGGAATTGTCATTCAATTAATAATAGGCATAAAGAGGCATAAGACTGTATAACAGTTACCACAATGCTTGATTTGTCTGATTTATTCTTGCTGCTTTCTAGTCAGTGTGGAATGATGAATGCTTTCTTTTCGTTATTGTCTGCTTGAAGTTATGCTTCTAATTTTCTCTCTCAACAAAGGGTGAGAATTCATGTTTAGCACAATTGAATTATCAAAAAAATCAAACATGATTTTTAACTATAGATAAGTGTACTATTCTTTATTCCTACCTTCTTTCCCCCTGTGAATCCCTGCCAGCCCTTCTCCCACAATGACAGCACCTCCTTTGCATGAGCAAAATACAATAGAAAGAGTTCCAGTCTTTTTTTTTTTTAATTTAGGGGTATTTCTAGTTACAGAAATACTTAAAACAGCTGTTCTAGATTTAGGGTTTAATCTGCTGTGAAGTTTATGTATGAAAAATTCTAACATAAAAGAAAAGGGTGATGTTTGGTCTTTTGGTCTATCTTTTTTGGTCATTTCACTGGATTACAAATTCTCTCACAAAGATGATATTTTTTCTACAAGTGAGCTAGTAATTTGAAAATTTTCTAGTCTTACAAATAATTTTACTTCCTGCCTATGTGTGATTTCACAGGGAAGGCTTCATGCAAATTTGGTCAGTGCAAAACCAGTTTCCAAATTCTTCATGTCAGCCTAACTAACGATTTTAGTCTTGATCTTTTGCTGAGCTTCATGCAATGAATTCTCAGCGTATACCAAACCCCAGCAGTATTAGCACTGGCTTTGGGACTGCACTTGTTCTTCAAATCACTGTGCACTACTGCCAATTAAATTCACTGGACTGAAATCAAGATGGCATTTCAGGAAGTCGGTATGGTTTTCTGTGCTTCAGAAACCAAGTGCAACATTCTAAGAAGGGAAAACAAATGAATAGAAGGCAGTGTGAGCAGCAGCAGTATTCATGATCTCCTCCTTCAGTTTTTCTCTCGGTGTTTCTACAGCGTGTCCAAACTCCCACATAATCCTTCTTTGACTTCAACTTTTCTGCCAACGTTCTCAGACCATGACATCTTTTATTTTATCAGTTCAGTCTCCAATTTTTGAAACAGAATATAATACTGGAAACGTAGCTTTGGTTTTAAAGGAAACAAAGGGAAATGATTCCTGCCTTCCTAAGACAACCTCAGCTACCCTTTTAAAAGAAAGCAGAGTTGGGATTTGCCTAATGCCAGGATGGCTTTGGTTCTGCTGAAAGCTGCTTACAGGACATTACAGGTAACATTCTGTGACTGTGCCTCTCTGTGTGGCTGCCAGCTTTGTGGGAGAGATTGCCAGGGCAGGCTTGCAACAAAGCTGGAGGAAAGAATCACATAGATGTCAAAAGCTTAGGAGACATTTCCACTACAATTTCTTGAAAGAGAATCCTTCAGGCTTTTTCTTGATATTCTGCTACAGTTTAGAAGTTTTGAACCCTTCTCTTAAAACCAGCACAGAAGGGCTGGAAGTCCCCCATACATTTCCTGAGGTGCCCCTATGCAAATACGCTGATAACTCCATGTAACCAATTATACTGTCTGCCTCAAACATATACATTTAATTAAAAAGTAGACAACGTGTGTTTATTACTAACTACAGAAGGCATAGCAAGAATTCATTGCGTCTTTCCAATCTCCATATCCATCCCAGGTGTTTTCCAATTACCCATGTCCACCATAATCTTTCTTAGTCTCATTTGCTCAGTCCTAGGCACAGTATTACGCCATGAGTTACTCTTCCTTTCTGCTTGTAGGACAGAGAGATAGCTACTGCCTTTTGGTCTTTTATCCACTGCTTCTGGTTCCCTTTTTGAAACCATGACAGAAGTTAAAGGTTGCGCCTTTGGGATGATTTAAACATCCGTAACTATTGTCACTGCAATAACACCTGTGACTGCCCCTGCTATTCCCTAACTGTGGTCCACGACTATCATCTCTCCACCAGAGAGTGACCCCAAAACACATGCTGCTGACAAGAGGCCCTTATTTAAGCACTGGTGTATTAAATTACACGCCTTGGAGGAGGCACAAATACGAACAGCATTATGACCTCTAGAAAGATGGATCTGAAAAAATTTATTCCTATTCTTTCAGTGAAAGAAATCCATCTCAGGATATAATGGCCAGGTGCATGGTTAAGAAAACAGATGCAGTTATACAAATGGATTACAGCCACCTTGTGAGCATCTGTGATGTCTCACCCTTAAGGGGAATGGAACACACAAGATCGATAGATGCTCAGGGTTGAAAGGGAAAACAGAAGTCAGAGGGTCCCCAATAACTCACAAAGTTTTGTTAGTAAGTTACACACTTGGAAATTGCTAGGTTAGTCCCTGACATGCTACATAAGGGATTTGGATAAAGGGGTAGAGCAAAGGGAAGAGAGTAAGTAAGAAAGGACTTCAGGGGGTTTTGGTGGTCTTGTTCCCCCCCTACAGTGCATGCCTACTTCTTGATCCGATGCCTGAGGTTTCAGCTTTTATATTTTTCAGATTCTGTACTGCTTTACTGTGTAGTTCTGAACTTCTTATTAAGGGACGGTAAGCTCTCTTCACAGAGTAGCTAGAGAAAAAAATTTCCTCCCTATCTGGGGACCAAGGACAACCAATCCAGGTCTCAGGCCCAAGAGTGTAAACAACATGGACTGAAGAAAGATAAACAAGAAGGGACTTCATAACCTAAAGCTGTAATTGGACAATAAATCCAATATGCAAATGAACCAAAACTTATAAAAGTGCGAGACCCCATGACTAGTCATCCATTTCTGTGATCATTTTGGGTGCAGCCCCAGCTGGGCTCTTGTGCTGCCCAAGGTGGATCCATTGCAGCCTTTTAATAAATCCCTACTTTATTCTTTAACTCTGTCCAGCCTCTGTTCTAGGTCAGCCTTTACAAGGCATCAGATCTCATTCCTGTGCCTGTACTGTGTTGTGCTTATCTGTAGGAACAAGAACAGGGTGTTTGTCCCAGAAAAGTACTGCCCTTCCTCCCAGTGGCTCCTTCCTCCAGCCACATCCTGCTCTTTCTCACAGTGTACTATTACCAACAATCCTTGGCTGTTGGTGCCAACAATTCCTGTTTGGCTTCACAGCCATCCAGCTACTGCTGCTTGAGACACGCACAAAAGTCTTGTGGGCTTCTACAGCATCTTAACAAGATACATTGGCATTGAACACCAAAGAGAGTGATGATGCTACCACAAGAATTGTCAGTCTTGACTTTTCATATGATGTATCTTGCAGACAGGTAATGTGTTTACATAAACACTCCCACTCAGTGAGCACACCAGGCGTGTAATGCAATCCTGGAATTTAACTGAGGTTATATGCCAGCTTTTTAGCAATGCACAATATCACTATGAATGCCATCTGTTAAAACTGTGCTAAGATTATAGGCAGTTAAACTGCTAAATGTTATTCACCCGTCTTTTTTAGTCCCCTTCTGTTCACTGAGACTCACTGGAGCATGTGCAGGTGCTGCAACTCCCTGGAATAGGAGGTACTGCAATCAGACTAGTCTCCTATCAGGGGAGCACTATCACTCTGTCAGATCTCCTAAGAATTTTCCTCAAGTCTCCAAAAACCTGAGAAAGATGCTACCTGCAGATTTCTTGTCCCTCCAGCAACGGCCAGCTCAGAATTTGAGAACTTACATGGCATTACTCATTCCAAATATATGCTTGCTCTTGAGGTATGAAGAAAGGGTTTAGCCAATAAAGAAGTACTGGTTAAAGACTGTTGTTATATTGCACCAGTTCTGTTGTCCTTACATCACAAAGGTTCCATATTGCTAGAGTTTCATACCTTCTTGATGTTTCTTGTAGGCAGCTCCTCCAAGCACTGACTCTTCTCATCCTCACAGTAGCCAACTGACTCCACATCCCACCAATCCACTCTTTTATAACACTCTTCTTATTGGCTACAGCTGTGGCCTGTTAAAATCAGGCCTGTTCCCAATCTCTAATAATTGGCTCAGCTGCAACTCCTTAATGGGATAGGATTACTTGCTATACTACCTTTATTTACCTATATTCTATGCCCCTACAAAGATAAATCTGAACTGTTGGATGTCAATTCTGCTCATCTCATCAACATTTTATTCATATGGGAGTTCTCTAGAAAGACTGATGCAATCTCCTTCGGATGGGTGACCGTCTGCTAATTAATCAAGGTAGCTCAACAAAACCAAATCAAGTTGAAAAGAAAGCAGCACTTCAAGAGGAAGGTAGTGCAACTCAAAACCAGCACATTGTGAGTTTTCTTCTGTGTATTTCAAAGGAAAACTCTAAAAACTAGAGAATAAAAGTTATGCAGAACAGTGATAGCTTTAAGAGTAAACTGCGGTATCTCTAAAAACCAAAGGCACTTATGGAAATTGTTGCACCCTTCTCATCTAAGACACTTTAGGAGGTTTTATTTGTTCCTCAAATAAATTACACTTGCAAGAAGTTATGACTCTTAAATGTTCAATCTATCCAATGCTTAATCTTAAATCCATGCTTCTGTTTGAATTCCTCTACAAGGTATGTGAAACATTCTTAAAAAACTGAAACCTTGTTTTCTTTCAAGATGTCAGCCAACCAAACTATAAGGCCTAACACAGAATCCATAGTTTGTAGGTAAGATATCAAATGTTTCATCACCAGGGCAGTTGTAAAATATAAAGCCCCACATTTTGAGAGTCATAATTAAAGTAAGCAATTTTACACTACTTTCTAGTTGTTTTTTTCCAAAATCTCAGCATTCATGACATCCAGAGCCGAAGGCTAATGCAAGTCTGCACAAAAGGCATTGAAAGCTTAGTTTTTAATACAGATTTAAAAAAAAAAAAAAGGTTGCTTGCATCCATCTTCCTTTTCACTGCAGAAAGAAAACAAGAATAATGTGAAATAAAAACATGGCTTCTTGAGCTAATTTCAGGTTGCTCTAGCTACCTTTTCAGGCACTGCAAACACCAGCTTTGCTTCAAATATAGTCTGCAGACTACTTTTTTCAATTAGGTCTCCAAACTGTTTGAAGACACTTCCACTAGAAACAGACCAGAAAAGGGAGGTTTTACCTACATTCTATTTGACTCCTGCAATAAAGAGACATGTACAAATGTGAGTCACTGAAACAAAAGAGCATTTTCCATCCAGGTCACAGGATTTTCACACAGACCTTGCCAGTTGCTACAAACTGAGGCCCTAATCTCTCAAATTTTAACACATAGTCTCAATTTCACTGTTGTACATTCCATTGAAGTGAGTAATGCTTTTTATAGTGGGAAGTAGATGCATAAATATTTACAGGATTGTTGACTAACTCAGCAGAGGAATACTTGTTAGATAAGGAGAGAAGGAAACAAGCACCCTTGTAGTCACATCTAGGCACACAAAGTGGTGACATTTTCTAGTAAACTCCTGAGAAACATAGAGTGACACATTCAAGTTTTATAGAATCCCTAAAAACCACCAGACCTGTTTTCTGACAACACAAATAGTAGGCTTAATATATGCCTGAAAAGGACAGGTATGGAATCTGAAAATAAGCACTAGAATTGAATAAATTGCATATGTAGAGGGATTGGCAGAGTCAGTCTGTCCACTAAACTCCATGGAACACACAGATTTCCTGATGTTGTACAAAGATATTTCTTACTGAAAGATGAGCCAGATGAATTCCAACTGTTTCAATGAGAAATTAAATTCTTATAGATCCTATAATTTTTGGATAAGAAAGTAGCTCAGGAATCCTGAACAACTTTAATGATTAATGTTTGTGATGTCTATACATGTACTTCTCAAGGGCAAATTTTTTGCATGGTTCATTATTAATGGAAATTGCATGCCTAACTCCCTGTACACCATGCAGAAGATGTACTTCTTTACAACTATCCTGATACAAAAAGTAGGAAAATATTTATTTTCCTATTTTAAAATTATATTCAAAGTATCTCTGATAAGAAGTTAATAAATATGCAAAACAGCTGGAGAGAAAAATAAGCAAAAGTGGAAAGAGGTTCTAGCAACAATTTATTCTTAACACAATAAGATGATTTCCAATATCTTAATGTAAATAAAAGCATTCTTTAAGGTTGTATCTTCTCATACCTGCACAAGACATAGTATATTTTCTTTGTTTCTCCCTTAGTAATTATAGGAGGTTATATAATGCATATCATGTACTTAAAATTACTCTTATAGAAGAAAAAAAAAATTGCAATCTTCTTTAAATGTTACTGGAACATGAGAGCCTTTATAGGCAAAGAAAGGTGTAGAACCTCATTATTTTATTAAGTCTCAGTGTGAAGGAGTCTCTTATATTTAAACATGTTGACTCTTGGATTGGACAGGTTCCCCTTCAAAATACTGGTAAGTGATTTAAATTTTCAGTTTCTCAATAGCATTGCTGAAGTCCAAACCAAACCTTCTCACTGCCTTACACATTAAAAAAGTGAAAAAAATCCCATAGAATCATAAAATACCTCAAGTTAGAAGAGACCTGTAAGGATCATGACATCCAACTCTTTGTTCCTTACAGGACCCCCTAAAAGCAAATCTTAAACTCATAAATCATAAAAAGAGTGTCATCCAGATGGTTTTTGAACTCTGACAGCTTAGTACTGTGATGGCTTCCCTGTGGAGCCTGTAGTAAAATAAATGTGAGGTAAGTGCCACAAGGTAAAAGCATGTGTCATTTAACTGACAGAAACTGCAATATCACAGAACATCTATCACAATATTAAGCAGAACATCAAACATATGGCCTGGGAAAAGAGGTGTTTTTTGGAAATTAATAAAATATTGTTTACAATAAGAAATACACACAAATATACCATGAAAAAGTCAGATAAATGACAGTAGAGGGCAGGAAAAAATCCCCAAAAATAATACTGTAGCAGAAAAAAAGACTCAGAAAATGGGATACTCCAGGACTGACTAACTGGAAGTAAACCATGGTCATGATTTGCTTATGGAGAATGGGGTGGGGCAATGATGTGGCAAATTCCTTGTTGTTTCAAAGTAGTCAGAAGAGGCAAAGCTGGAACAGATTCCTAACAATTCCTGCAAACCTACTGCCAGACATTGAGCATCACTGCCCAGAGGGTGATTCTTAAAGCTGCTAAGGATGATTCTGTTAGACGCTAATTAAGGAACCTCAGTGTCACCTTAACACTCTCCTATGAAGTTTCCAGCTCTGATAAGACCAGGCTAAAAACAGGTGTTGTAGCAAAATCGGGGAGGAAAAGTGAAAAGGAAAATAACTTAAAGCTCCTATTAGAGCTTTGTCTAACAAAATCAAGTAGAATGCAGTAAAATGTATGGAAGTCATTGATCTGTTCAAAAACAGAACAAATCAGTAACCATACCTTGTAATAAGCCAGGTTTCTGGATGGTCTCCGGATGTTATGTTGTGTTATATAAACTATGCAATCTTGAAAAATCCAAACAAATCCTAGGCTGGCTTTGTTTTCTTCCTCTCTGGACATCCAAGCACTGTAATTATTTGCTTTCCCTTTTTAAGTGACCTCTGATTATGCAATGCAAATGAGAAAGTTTGGTCATAAATTCCTCTAGTTTGGAACTCAGCACTACAAACCATCTTTATTTCCACAGAAGACAAAAATTGATTCAAACTGCTTATTTTGACTAAACCCATATAGTCACTTTTCATCAGTTTTTTTTTTTTTTAACAGAATTAAAATTCTGTTTGTGACAACTTCTAAGAAAGTACTAAGCAGGATGAAGTTAAACAGCAGCTCTAATACACATGCAAAATTTAATCTGCAAAAAGTTGAAGAATCTGATCTTTCCATTTCAATTTCTATCCCAAAAAAGTAAGCACGGTGGTTGAACGATGAAGTAATCTGGTTTGATACGGGAAAGGTAAACATTTCTCCCTGTTTCTCTTGAGTGCTCCATAACTGGGAAAGTAGGAAAAAAAATGCAGAGAGTTTATTATTTTATCTAATTTTTCTCTCTACTACCCTTTGTCAGAACCGTGATTGAAATATGGTCTCTTGGTTACATGAATTTATTTTTTGGAACTAGAAGTTTTGGTTGACTGAGAGACACTGCAAATACTTATGCCAGATTCTCTGCAAAACCAGTTCCAGTGATTATCTAGAGCCTCCATTCAGATTAACACAGGCTACATGCTGGATTTCTAGCTGTAAAGAAGTTTAACACATCAATTTTTAAAACAGTCAACAGCCAGGCCACACTTGTAGCATTTTCCTTTTCTGACTGAATTTCCCATGTACATCCCCACCAACATTAGGACTTAAACGTATTTTAAATCCACACCCCAGTCCTGACCACTGCTTGGCCTTTAACTGGAGCAAAGGAATACACTCCCAGAGGTGCAAGATGGAAAAGTAGCAGCAATTGCAGCACCCTCCTTTTCCTGGCTTTAGTTTCCCATTCCCCCACTAAGTTCCATTACCAGCCTGGTTGATACAAAGGGCTTGAACTCCAGCTAAGTGGGATGAGGATGAAGACTCCAAACAGGCACCCCCAGCTACAGAAATCAGCATTCCTTCTTTTCCCTGACACTTAAGGCCTTGGAAGCTCTGCTGGTCAGCAAAATCTTTGTCTCAGCATCAGCCCTGGCCTCATCCTGAGCCCAGGGACACCTCTCAGAGCAGGTCCCAGCACTAACCCATGTCCCCAGGTGCCACATCCACACAGTTTTTAAACCTCTTCTTGAACTTTTTTCACTCTTTTCTATGAGTGAAAAAAGTGTACTGAATTATGTGCTACATCCACGGATGCATCACAGATAACACAGAAGAAATTTCTCTGCAGTAGCATAATTTCAAAACTGTACTTGAACATTTTGTATAGCCCTTGTCCTTTTCACTAGAACTGAGAAATTGTGAAGGAAACCACTGGGGTGCAGGGAATCAAAACTATTTTTCACTCAAATAGGTGAGAAAATTTACATCTTACTTAGGGAAAAAAAACTAAAAATCAAGAAAATAAAGTATGAGCTAGTGTAGATGAATTTTCTATTTATAATCCTCTTTCTGCCATGTACCACTGCATGACAGTGGCTCTAATTTTTAGGCAATGCTTCCTAATGAGGATCCCCTTCATACTTGTAGGGCTCCTAAGTAAGAAACACTGCATACCTGGTTTAGAAATGTATAATTTGCCCCAGCTTATTATTCTTAGCTTTGGAAATTAATATCAGTACCAAAAGCAACAGGAACTTTTATCAGTGAACACTAACAAGGTAAGTTTCCTGACGCGGAATTTTTAGACTATTGTGCATCATTTGTAAGGCTGGAATTTTAACACAACACATTCCTTCCACATGCTGAGATCCTCAGATGGGGAGCAGGGAAATTCTCAAGAAACATAAAAGAGCAACTTTGTAGCAAAAAAGTAATTAAATACTCAGAACCAGATGGAAGAGAAGATGATAAATCGAAATGACAGCTTGATCATGGACAAATGTACACCAAAAGAAGAGAGCTTAGCAATTTCAGAGAAATTTCTGATTGTTTAAGCGTGAACCTCAATGAAATCGTGTGGAAGGTGGATGATACATCTGTGCATCGCTGACTATGTATTGCTAAGCCTTTTTCAAGTGGGACAGATAGCAAATGTCAGCTGTATTATACAACAGCCACATTCAGGACATGCTTTAACAACACTCTTCCATAACAAAAGGTCACAAAGACATCACTTCAAAAGGGAGGCCCTTCTTAAAGCATTGTAAAGAAAAATCTACTCTGTCAGTACAATAGACAAACAATTGAGTTGCACAGTCCAGTATGAAATAATGGTGCCTTATGCATCTAAGAATGCAAATGTTAAACGTTTAAAACCAGAAGAATATTTCCATAGCAATTATTTCCTTCACAAAAAAAAAAAATATATATATATATTCCAGAACTAACTAATAGAGACTGGGAGTATCACCAGGGAAGTACATAACAACTCAATTGCTCAGTTTTGGACTGTATATTGCATCCTATCCAGTAAATGTTTCTCACTATTATTTGTTACTGAATTCAAATATCTCAAACATAATTTTATTATTTTAATGTAAGGAGAGTTCATCAGTTTTTAACTTCTCAGTATAAATCACATACTACACTGTGGTCAATATATTTCAAGAGAATGAGTTTACTTCATACTACTGTCTGAGCACTTTCATGTCAAAATTCATGCTTTCAGAAATCTGAAAAGTTGAAAGAAAAAGAGTTATATGTACATTGCAAGGCTAGATTTTCTTCAAGACAAATCTGTATTTTCCACAACAAAAGGAAAAAGCATTCCACATCTTGACTTATTAAAATTATTCTAAAAATTGCAATCCAAGATGTTTTTCTATTGCTGATTTAATGAGGTTTGTTTGGATTTGATAGAAAATATTTATGGACACGTCAGCTGGTCCACTAAGTGGACACAAATGTGTGGAGATACCTTGAATATCTGAGAAAGAGAAATTAATTTAGAAGCAGAGAGAGAATGTGTACCCTAACAAGTATTTTGTAAATTCCTCAGTGGAGTGGCAATCAAACTCTGCTGTGAGGACTGTCACAATTTCTGCAGCAATGAGAGAAAGAGAGATGAGAGACACAGGAGAGACAATTGCCACCCGAGCTACAGATCCTGTCGGATACTGTTTTCAGGAAATAAATGAGATTCCAAGCCAGAGGATTACAAAATTCCCAGTATAACTGAAAGGGGGCATTTCTCCATTCCTTGGTAAACTAAAGTATTTTGCTCAAACTGCTCAGGGGCACAATATCAAAGCTTCCACCCCACAACAATCAGCCAGGGTCATCCCATTCCCTGTGGGAAGAAGCCGAGGTGAAAACCAGCATCAAGTAAGGTGTATTTTTCTTATAAATATTCAGTACTTTCACTTTAGCCTTAAATTCTTCCTCTATTGAGCTATTATGGCCATACATCTATTATTTGTTTGCTCTAAGTGATATTTGTTAAAATTCTGTATATTTGTCTTAATACTCCTTGGCAGCTTGCAGGATTTTAATCAGATTTCCAAGACACTCTGCTTCTGGTCAAGTGAGTGATAGTTTTCTCCAAAGAGGGTCCCAAGCAAATCTTAGTCACAACTTGGTCATGGAAAAAAAACAAAAACAACTTTCCAGCTCATGATGACCCAAGCAGCACAGTGAGAAAAGGGGAAAAGCTTAGGCTAATTTCATTAGGTGAAGTAACAAACTGTTTTCCTGCTGAGTCTGATATGAATTTGAGCTGCTACATGGAAAAATCCAGGATCTGATAGTTCTTGATTTTCCTATGCTGAAAATGAGGAGATGTTTAACTCATTTACAAAGTCCCATGGTCTGTGAAAAATAAGAAACCAAGGAAAAACATGTTTTGAAAAGAAATTTATTTAATACAAGTAACCTTTTGAAGGAAATGTTCAACTCACAATGAAGCAAGAAAATTTCCTACTAGGTCCCACAAAAATCTTTGTAAATCTAATGCTTTTTTTTGTTCCCCCCTGAATTTCTAAAAAGTACCAAAACCCCATTATGCTTTCAATAATGAAATTTATACAATTCAATTCATTTGAAGAAATCCCTGTAAGTAAGGATAGGGTTATGCCACCAAGCAAGAAAACACAATAAAAAAGGGCTCTGAAGAACAAAACCATTAATTTTGAAAATAAGCACATGGGTGCAGGGGGGTTCCTTAGACTAACTGTAGTCTGGTTTTGTGTATTAAAAAACCCATGAGGTGGTGAAGTGCGTAAACTGTGTTCTCAAGCTGGCATTGTAATTCACTTTCATAAAGAAGGAATCCAGCTTTTATAATTACAAGACCACTCTCTGAAGCTGCACAATAACTGTGGATGATCTGGAGGTTCATACAGGATCAAAAATGAAAGAAACCGAGGTAAGCACACTCTAATGTTTCTAGACAGTCAGCATTTATTAAAAGGTCTGCTTAGTTTTAAGTACATGAATGGTCTCAATAGTCTTAGAAGAGTTTGGCTAAGTTTATATCTATATGCTTTGTTAAAATACAGATTCAGTTGGTTAAAATGGTTTTTACATTGCAAGCTCATGTAAAATTTTAACTTAAATTATATCTTTTGAAATTCAGAAACATCCTCCCCTTTCTTAATATTTAGGTAGAATGCTCAGTTACCGAGCTATTTTATTTCTCTTACAGTTCAGAAGTACTTTCAGGACAGAGGTTTTAATAAAAACAAGTATAGCAACATCCTCCTAATCTTCTCTCAAAATTGTTAATGGCACACAACCTCAAAATATTTCCATTTCAAGACACTCAGGGAATAAGGGAGATAAGTTTATTTTACTTCTCATTTTTTCATCACCTATAGATTCATGTGGACTAGCACAGCCATCAGGGAGTATAGTCAGGTAATTTATCCTGTGCAATTAGTTCCAAAATTGTAACATTCTGCTGGTGAATGTCTGTAGGTGCAGCATTCAAGTCCCCAGCTTTGTTACACCAAAAAAAAAAGTGTTACTTTATACTACTGATCCATATAGCCAGACAATGAGACTATGGTAACACTACAAAATTAAAATAAGGACTGAGAGTGAGCCATTTCATGGTCACATTTGGAAGTGCAAATTATGGTCTTTGAAGACAAACAAAACACTTTTATTGGCGCAATTCAAAGTGTCAGACACTTGATTTCCATATGCTATGACACAATAAAAATTGTAAATCTTCAGCCTTACTCAAGACTGTAACAAACAGTGAGTGACTAATGATAACACATTAACATCACAGCTTCAACTAAACTAACTTTATATGATAATTTATGTAGTTCAGATAAATGTGCTGGCTAAATGTAAATAAATTGTTTCATGGAATTAATCAAAGACCTAATGCTCACTGGAACTTGCAAAGTCTCATCTGGGTCTTTTTTCAGAATACTGCCAAAAGGATTGTCAGTAGACCTTACATATTTTTATCAAATTAGACTGTCTAACCTCTCAAAGAGGTGGTGGAGTCCAACAGTTACAGGCTAGAGAGGTCAAAGAGATTCCTTAAACAGTATGAACTGCAAAACCTCATGCAGAAAATATATCCCTATAATCCCTGGAGAAAATCAGACCAAGATATACTAGTGAGCATAGCTCTCATAAGGTCAAACCCCTGGAAACTCCTTTGCCTTTCTAATTTTGTTACCGTTCCCAGTATAAAAGAATAGTGAACGACATACTTAAACTATCTAAAACTACTGGATGTGATAACCTGCACAAGAACTTAGATGAAAAGTTATGCTTTTGTAAATATTCAGCTGTGAAGGCCAGGAAATTAATGAACATGCTTAAGCTGGAGAGAAAACTACACCTAGCAGCTACAGGAAAATATAGACAATTTAGCAGCTGTCCCATATTGTTCTGGCCTGTTCCTGTATTTTAACATCCTCAGAGAATGCTTGCAAACAGGAGTCACAAAAGGAATGTCTGACATCAGCCCAGATTCTTATGAGTCATTTGGTAAATTTCATTCCCATTCACAATCACATGTGGAAATGTATGTGCAACCATTATGAGAAACAAAGAGAATCCCTACTCCATCAGTTTAATCTTCGTTAAATACCTGAAATTAAAAAAAAAAAAAAATTAAAAAAAGTTTAAGCGCGTGTTTCATAACGTTATAGTGATAATTAGCTTTAATATGATGTAGCATTTTCATATACCAAGCTTTACTTGGAGTATGAATACTGGAAAAGTATCCAGTCTTACCTTCTGTTTTCCACATATAAAAGATGTCTTGACAGAACATAAGACTTGAACATAAAGTTTCTTATTTTTCTTCTTCAACTTACCTTTTATATAGTAAACAGTTATTGTATACTGTTAAAGTGAAATATTGAAATTATTTAATTAACCTTTTTTGACCTCTGTAAAATGCAAAAGCTATAAATATGGAGCAAATCAAATTGAGTTCTGCTGTAGGCAAGAAACCAGCCTCCAGTGGATTGCCTGCTGCTCAGATAGCATTTGCTAATTTCAGTCTTTATACTTCCACAGGAAAAACTGAGGGTACACACACAGTACAGTTGTGTTTAGTGATTTTCTATAGTTTGGTGTTATAAAAATTATTCTGATCTTAAAAAAGGAGACATAGCTTAATCCAATTAATTCAGACAGAGTTAAATCTCTGTTGTAAGTGAAAAGTTTCAGACAAGTAAAATCCAGAAGAATTTTTTAAATGACATTTTCTATGTGTGCCTACTTACCACTATTTCCATACACAGCCTCTAGCAAGGGATAATTTTCAGCTCATTCTAATCTTATCATCTGTCACTGGAAAAATCACTGACAATAGGCTACAACATGGTCCTGATATTAATAAAAAAAACCTCAGGACCCATAATTTAGAGCCATAAGAACCAAAAATCTTACTTTACATGTCATTATTTTAAAGTCAGTACCATCTTCTAACACCTGAATTATTAATGGCAACTGAATGCACTTGCCAAAAACCAATTTTGTGATTATTAGAGAATTTAGATTTGTTTTAACAAGTAAAAGCACCTTGAAAACCTTTTTATGGTTTCTTCTGCTCCTCTGTCATAAATATGTTCCCTTATAACTCTTGTATCTCAATGCTTTAGAAACTTGAATTTTGGATGCTAATCCATTAAACCTTCTGCATTATAGTTTTTTATGGCTACTTTTTTGAAATTCTTAATTCTGTTTTTCACCTGGGAGCAAACACTGATTCCACTGTCCTGTATCACAATGGCAAGTGATATAATAAATCACTTTACTGCATTGTTATGTTTTCAAAGCATCAAAAACTATGCTGTGTTCACTTCTTAATATGCCATGTTCATTAAACAACATATCAGCAGGTCTTGAACCACATTTCATAAAAAACAAATCTAGAAAACTTAAAAATGTATTCCACATATTTCTGTGATTCACATGCATTTCATTGTGATCTTGAATAACAACATTCTGCTTTAAAAAAACTAAAAATAAAGATTTATTTACATGCAAAATAATGTAGCAATTACAGTAACAAACACCTCTCACCTACTCTGAGACAACAGTTCAACAGACTGACAAATTGTTGCATTTTGCATAATTCCTTCTGGTTTACTTCTTTCCCAATATATTTCCACTATTTTTCTTCCAAAGATGGGTGAAGTCAGTTCCATAGTTTGAGCAGTAACAAGCTGTAAGTCATTGTTTATCTAAGTAGTCATAATGTCTGTGTCCATTTGTGATTTATTGGATTAATACAAGAGATTCACACTCTTCAGGGTAAAAAAAAATCCTGGAACTTTCACTGACTTCATTCATGATGATTATGCTTTTGAGATATAACAGATTTAAAGTGTTAGGCAAATATTTCAGAAGAGCAACTACATCAAAGCCAGTAAGCTAATAAAAAAAAAGTAAATAACTGAATCCTAATAAATGACCAATAGGTATACAAAGCCATATTAACATCACTAAAATTGAAAAATCAAAGGCTTAAGAAATGCCAGGATTCAGAATTGCCTATGCAACTTTAATTTGTCCTCATTCTGCAGATACATTATAATGAAGTATTTAATTAAGATTAATGTCAAAGGTAACCACTAATTCCAAGTGGCCAATTTTCATTACACAGCTCTGCGTGTTCTTAGTCCAGTTCACACCGGCTTTAGGATGTCTGCAGTACTTCACATTTCTGCAGATAAGACTCTTTGGTATGAAGTTAGGAGCTGAGAAAATGAGCATTAATATCAATTTATTAACACTGTAAAAACATTTGGTCTGAGTGACTTACCCAACATCAGAGAGGAACTCAGAGGCATAGTGAAACATAATCCAATTCTCAAAGGCCTCATTTAGTTACTCAGAGACTGTCTTTTCCTCTTTTCTCAGACCTCTGCCATATTGAATACATATTTTCTGGTTTTTTCTTCAGTTAATGAATTAGAGATTCTATCTATCAGTGTCTTCCTTCTCCCCAAACCCATGAATCATCCCCAGAGCCTCTTCTTGGGCTGACTGAGCCCAAGGCTTTGTGTTATGTGGAGGAGGGGTAGAACAGGACAACAGATGGACAAGGCATGGAAGGAAACAGACGGAAGAGCTGCCAGGCAGTTTTAGTTCATCATATAAAAATGCAAAAGCAACATAAAGTTGGTATAACTAACAAGTGTTATGACCATCTCCTAACTGTAAAATCCTCCTGTACAGTAAATGTATGTATTTCCCTAAAATTTGCAGAAGTGAGCGAAGAAGAAAAAATGTTCTCACATTGATATCCAGAAGGCATAGAGCCTTTAAATCCACCTGACACCTTTTCATTTCAACTCATCAGTTAGGGAGCGGTATAGAAAATTATTGTTTCGTAGAGGAGACAGTAACTTCATAAATACTTGATCATGAATCTCAGATATTTACTAAAAGCAGATGCATTGTGAAAGTGAGATACAATGAGTTTCAGGCCCTGCAAAACAATCTGGATACCGACATTTCTGCCTTTTATTTAAAGCCTGGAGTTTTGTTATTCTCCTTGTTTGTCTCATCTATCAGTAGCTACTTTTATCATTCCCCTTTCCATTCCTCTGGCTTCTCATCTCATGCTAAGTTGTACTATTTAAATCTTGATTTTTTTTCTTTCTGTGCTTTGTGTCTTCTTTTTTCTGCTATCACCTTTTTTTACTGTTGGACTTTTTTTCTGGTTTTTCATCAGCACACAGTTGCCTTTGTTACTTGTTTTCTTGTCTTGACTCATGCTCCCCCTCCCATAGCTCCTCAGTCCATTTTCTGGACTCAGGGATTATAAATTCCTCTTTGAAGCTTTACTCTGCCTTCAGATTTGTTTTATCCTTCTTATTTCCTAGATAATCTGGTCCTAAATTCCTCACCTGGATGACAAAAACTCCTTCCATTCCGGGGTCTCAACATGTTCTCATCACCTTGGCTGTCCTTACTAATAATTTATCTTCCCTCAGATTTCAACCTCAGCGTTATGCCAGCCTTTTTCATACATTCAACCTATAATTTAAAGTCCTAATTTTACCCTGACCTTCCATCATACTTGTACTTTTCTAGAGCTAGTCTCCCAAAATAATTTGTCTGAATATACTTTACCTTCCTCCCTTGTGGATTTTTCCTCTGTTCTTTTTTTTTTTTTTTAAATGTACCACATGACATCCTTTTGATTCTGCCCAGCGTCAGCAGATCAAAAGATGACACAAATCTCTGTAACCGAAGACCTGGATCTATTTCCAACTCCTTGGGAACTGTGGTCTCTCAGACTACATCTGCTGGGAATTAACAAGAGCAGGGCTGCTTCCTAAGGAAAGGTGAGCCAGGAACACAGGGATGCTCAGCCTATGAGGACAGAGGCCTCAGCACCCAGTCTCACAGTGCTGGAGCAAAGACAGACCCAGAGGTTTCAGCGGAGCCCAGCCAGGCTGTAAGGCAACATCAGAGTACAGGAGCAGGTCAGAGATCACACTGAGAAGACCAAGGTTAGGATCAGTGCTCACAGCATCAAGCAATTGATTGAAATCTGGCTCAAAGTCTCCCATAACCAAATAGGAGTAGGACTAAGCTAGAGACATGCACTGTCCTAACACAGCTCAGCTCAAACAGAGCTCCTGAGCCCACGAGTGTTGGTGGAGACCCCAGGTGAACAAGATCATTAGGGGTTATTAAAGCCCTCAGAATCCTGACTGAACATCAGAGCAAAAACTGGAGCACACAGTTTCTCATATTCCCTGGTTTCTTTGGTGTGCAAGCCAGTAAAGCAGGTCTTCAATAAGGGTGATTGTGGCATCAGAGCTGGTTAGACACAGGTCAAACAGTCTGTTCTTTCTGCTCCTAATTGTGGTACCTAACACCACCCATCTGACAGAATTACAGTCTCATTCCATTGCTGGAAAGAGCACTGGTAATCCAGTCTAGCTGTATTTCATTGCTAGATCATCTAATTCTTAGGAGACTCTTGAGCAGAGACAGAATACATAGAAATAATAAAAGCTATAATCTTTAAATTCAGCTGTGTGCATTTTTTTATTTCCCTGAGGCTTATGCCGTGGGCCAATTTTCATAGAGACACCAAAAGAAATGCTCTTTTCAGAAAGGTCCTCTGAATTCTTAGAGCCTTGTTTTAAAAAACATAGATGTGCTTGAACAAATATTTTAGGAGTCTTTAGTACGGGCAAACTGATGTATTTGTTCAATTCTATGAGACTTATTCTGGATCAGTTAAAATACTTTGACTTGTATTTGAAAACATTTTCAATTTAGGATGCACTAGTATGAAAATCTTTGTCTCAAAAAACCCAAATGTTGGATCTAAATACCTAGAGCCTCCTTTATACTATCAGAACATGTAAGAAAATCATGGTACTGGTGTCGCTAATTGGAGCTGTTCTTCAGAAAGTAAAAGGGATGACATGATGTTCTACAGAAGGAACAACTCCCTTCTTACTGAGTTTTTGAATACTTTTTTATCACTTCAGCTGAGAGCAAGCGAGGTTTTGTGCAACACATCACATAATCTGCATAAGTAATAAAAGGCAAAGCAATTAAAAATTACAAAATATTAGAAATGAAAAAATAATTAGATAGTTGGATAAATACATATTGCTGAGACGTATTCTAAACTATATGCAAATCTGTTCAAACACAAAACACTATTAGTGTCTACTTAATTCCATGTATTAATATGTTTTTATGGCCAACTGTAACATGCATTACACAGAATCATAGAATATCCTGCATTGGAAGGGCCCCACAAGGATCATAGAATCAGAAAATCAGAGATTATCCTGAGTTGGAAGGATGCCTTTAGGGTCATTGAGTCCAACCCCTGACCCTGCACAGGACACCCCAAGAGTCACACCATGTGCCTCAGAGACTTGTCCAAATGCTTCTTGAGCTCGGCAGGCTTGATGCTGTAACCACTGCCCTGGGGTTCCAGTGCCCAACCACCCTCTGCATTCCACAATATGGCTGGAATATTTTAAAAATTATAAGGAAATAATGTTACAAAAGCTGTTAAAGTTGTATAACTCCCCAGTTCTGTCATTTTGGGTAGGGAAGTAACATTTCTTCAAGTAGTTGCTTCTCGGCTGAGGGTGAGAAGGCATAGGAAAGCACACACTTCTGCTAATTATCAAACACTCTAGGAAGAGGGAGACCTAACTAGAATATATGGAGAATCATGTTAACAGCACCATTTTTTCTGTGTCTTCATTCCACAAATTATATGGATGAGAGGTCAGGTAATGAATAAGATAATTCTGCTTCCACTCATCATTGGTAATTCTCTTCTGCAATTATATTCACCAACTCGAAATGTAGATTAGGTATTTTTCAATGAGAATGATACCAGTGAGGTTTGACCTTGGTTTACTTTGCATTGGCATTGCATTGACAGGGTTGTTTTATAGACTTTTTTCTACTCCAAAAGTCTGTGAAATATCTCACATTTATAATTGCTTTATAAATGGGACTTCATCCCACACATATTTTATATGTAGTATTCACAGCATGCAATTCCTTTTACTTGCTTCATCTTACTAACTAACAAGGAACAAAATTTCACTGAATTCATAATATTGCTCTGGAACTGATACATTCTGTATATTTACACACCAATATGTTTTATGGAAATGAACACATTTCTTCTCTGGAGCATATTTTCAAACTTCAATTGCTCTTTACTGAAGCCAATTTTTTTTTTCAAACAAAAAAAAAAAGTGCAATGCGTTTCATGTCTATATATTTTTATTCACGCCAATATATTTTCACAGTTGGATAGATTTAACTAAATTAGTAGTTACAGTATTTGTTCAAACCATTGCATTTTTGCTGGCATCTGGTAAGTAAATGTTATCCGGTTTTTTTTTTATTTTAGTAATCAGCTTCCACCAAACCCAAACCGATAAAAACAACAGCGACTTACCTCAACCACTCAAAATTTCTCACCCCAAAGAGCAACAAAAACAAACAAAACCTCAACTCTTCTGCTGCAGCTGCTGAAACACAAGGTAAAAGGCAGTGCAAAAGAGAAATGCACAGACTCCAGGGATGAACTCTGGTGCTCTGACTTCCACATAGGCCAGGAATGGTGCACTGGGCAGGGAAATGCACATCCTGTGATCCCTCCCGGATCTAGGGACCCTCCACATGAGGGAAGCTCATGGTGGGGCAAATAGAAGCATTAAGCGCTTATTAAGGACACATGCAAGAGGCGGCTATACAGCCAGAAATTTCTTCAAGGCTAGGGGGCGGCTGCAGTGGGGTTTTCTCACCAGATTTTTTTCTACTGACACATGTAAATAAATCTCACTTTCCAAACTGCTGTTTCCAATGTGATCATGAGTGATTAGCAGTTTTGCAACTCAGGATAGAATCTGTCTCTAACTTCTGTCACTAGCAGCTTGCCTTCTCCTTATTTCCTGTGGGGCTTCTTTAGTTGGTTTTGGTACTCTGCAACCATATTGTGACTACTTCTTTGCTACCCTCTAGATTATACAAAATTTACTTTAAAACAAATATTATAGGACATAGCATAGAACAATTGCTTTTAGAGCTATGTTTCCCAGCTTGTAACACTGGAAGTTTCTCTCTCCATAAATTATCTCCGTAATTTATGGAGAGAAGAACTTCCATTGTTATTATCTTCCAACATTTGATGAATTCAACAAAACCATAATATTCTCCCTAATATATGTTTTCCTTGGGTTTCCCCTCCCTAATCACTGACTACTGATGCTATCAAGGATCATCATTAAAAAAACATGATTATCCCTTCAGATTTTGTTTGTCCTTCAGGGCAAATTCTAGAGGTCCTCTAGAAGAGGTGGAGTTCAGCTGTTGTCTTGGGGTGAATTTATGATAAGTTGGGGAACTTGCTATTTACCAATTAGTGAGAGGAAATACCTGAGGACTCCTTCTGAATCATGTTTGGGGATTAATCTATTTTGCTTTGTGTAGCATCAGGAATATTTGTACATGTCAACTTGGTGAATAACAGGATAATGCAGAAGAACATTTTTCTGTTTGTGATAGAATGTTTGCCTTCTGCATCTAATTTTGAGGGTTACCTCTTATTGTTATTTTAGGGTATTACTCTTTAGTCTGTTCTGAAGTGTGTTTCCTGAAGAATCCCTCTTGCCCTTTTGGTCTGGAAGCAATGGAGCTTCTGGCCAGGCTGCTCCACAGACCAATTGCAAAGTTGGTTTAGATACCGGGTGAGTTAATCAGGAGAAGTATGGCATCATATCTGGCAGATGTAATGATTTTAATCACATATTTTTTCAGATATATAGTCAGTAAAAAACAAAAAAACAGGGACTTTTGTTGGGAATTTTTTTTCTTTATCAACATATTACTAGCTCATTTCAGACCCACCTGAGCCAGAAAAGAATGGCAAAAAACAGTACTTTTGGTTATGCTCTTAACATGGGGGTGACATGATGTCCCTGTCAGTGAATCCTGGTAAGAAAAGGTCAGCTGGTGTTTCTAAACACTCAGATCAGCTTTTCCAAGTGTACTAATATGGCAAAGACTTGAAAACCCTACTATGTATACAGACAGGCACTTCATTCCTAACCTGCCAGAGGACCCCTTTCTACAGACTTTAGTCCCTAAGCTAGGAAGACTCTTGTATCTTTCTTATAAGAAAGAAAGAAGAAGACTTTCCTGGGAGAAGACTTCAACCAAAAGTATGTCTTGTCAAAAGTACAGAGCTATCAGCTGTCATAATTAATGCAAAAGCACTTCAGGATGGATTACAGCCCTGCCTTAGTGAAGGATTTGTGGGAATTGTTTTTTTAATTTCCTTCACCAACAACCACAAAAAAATAAACCCACACCAGCATTTGCTGACATTTATAGGGCTGCCTTAAAAATGATGACTTGATCCTTTCTGTAAATCTTCTAAAATATTTTGATAATCATTCTCCATTCATTACTGCTGCACCTGCACTGAACCCTAAGAGAACAGTTGTAAAAGCTTTGCCTGTTGTGTCTTTTTTCACCAAGAATAAAAAAAAAAAGAAAAAAAGAAAAAAGAAAAAAAAAAAGTAAAGCAAATGTCTACTCATGCATTAGAGGCAGACTACAAATGCTTCCCTGTCCTAGGGGACATTCTAGTGCTGCATCCTCTAGAGTGTTAACATAACACTCCAAAAGCATGGAGATGGATGTGATGGTCCTTTGCTACCAAACCCTACGAATGCTAGAACTTTAAAAGGTGATTCTTAAATTTGATTCTGTATTTTATGTGAGCATCTTTTTGGAGATTGGGGGAACTCGGTATAAATCCTGAAGCAGTCTCAACTGCTGCCAGGCATAATCATCACTTGCTAATGAGCCAAGTGGAGGATATGACTGCAGAATGCATAACTTCCCTGATCCCACTCCTGTGCAAGCTCTTCAAGGTGAAGTTGACAACTGATTGCACTTCCTTGACGATCTGAGACCGTGCCCCCTTCAGAGAAATGAGCTTTTAAAGAGCTTCCCTCTCCTGTATGGAAGCCTATTTCACCACTTCTGTCCCCAAAGTTCTTTTCTGTCAGAGCCTGGGATACTGAGGTGGAAATTCAGAGAGTTACTGTGGGAAACATGCTCTATGGTGTTGGAGAGAAAACCTCAACAGGAAAAGGATGGAACCAGACCTGGAGAAATGCCTGGTCATTATTTGGGTGCAGGGGAATCCTGCTTTCTATGGGATAAAGCAACGCAATTCCTCCACGGGGTGTTTACAGACAGATCCAGCAACTTCAAACGCAGGCATTCTGATTTCACTTGAGCAAAATGCTGTGCTAAACATCAGCTACACAAAGGTGAGGTGGCTGCCTGCCTTCTTGCATTTCTCATGGTGTTCAGCACTTTATCTTTTGGAACATTAGCAATTCGGACCACCAGCTGAATGCTACCAACCCTCCCGAGAAACCCTCTACAGAAAAAACTTTCTGCACGCCACGCAGAGTCCACCCAAAGTCCAGAGAGCTTTATTGACATTGCTCGGAGTTGGATCTCATCGCCGCCGCGGTGAGGGCACCTGCACGGGATTCGTCGCCACGAGCCGGCGCTTCTTTCATCCGCTGTTTTCGGGGAGGAAGAGCCGAGGGAAGAGAAGGGGCTTTAGGCACGGGCGGGCCGAAGGGGCCGCGTCCCTTACAGAGCCCCGGCCCGGGCCCGCGTCCCGCCCGGCGCTGCCGCCGCTTCAGCACCGGCCCTGGACAGCGCCCGCTCGCGCCCCGCCCCCGCCGCTCTCGCCGCCCATTGGCTGCGGCGCCGCCGCGCGGCCGCCGCTCCCAGCGATTGGCCCGGGCCGGCTGTCACTCAGCCGCATGCGAGGCGGGCCCGGCCTTGGGGCGCGCCCCCTTGCTTTGTAACGCGGCTCTTCATTGGCTGCCCGGCCTGCCCCGTACTGCGGCCATTGGGCAGCGCCGGGCGCCAGTCACGCGCCCGCCCGAGGGGCCGGGCTGGGGCTGAGGGGCGGGGCCCGGCCTGTGGGGGCGGAGCCAAAGGGACCGCGGGGGCGTGGCCGCGGCGCAGGGAGGGCCGGGGTGTGGCGGGAGGGCGGGGCCAGAGGCGGGGCCAGGCGCAGAAAGGGGCGGGGCGAGCGGAGGTTGCCCTTGTGTCTCGCGCCGGGAAGCGGCTGGAGCGGAGCGGGAGCGGAGCCCGAGCCCCTGCGCATCCCCCCGCCTCCGCCGCCCCGCGGCGGCACGGCACGGGACAGCCTGCCACAGGCCAGCGGAGAGGCGGACGGACGGACGGACACGCCGGCAGGGGCAAAGGGAGCCAGCGGGGGCACCTGGCACCGCTCCGCGGTGGGAACCTGAACCTGCCCAGCAGCGCCGGAGCCAGCGGAGAGAGCCGCTCTTTCCTCCTCCTCCTCCTCCCTCCCCAATCCGCCCCCGCGACCCTGGTCCTCCTCCTCCTCCTCCTCACCCCACTGGATACAGCGAGGGAGACACTGCGGCGGAGGCGGCGGCGGCGGCGGCTCCTGCGGGGGGAAGGAAGCGCCCGGAGAGCGGAGCGGCGGGAGGCTGCGGATCTGCGTGCCTGGCGCCCACCCAGCCCGAGGGGAGCCCCCAGGATGCGGCTGAAGCCCGGCGCGCTCCTGCGCTTCTACAGCCTCTGCGGGATCCTCGTACAAGGTACCGCCTCCTCCCCACCCCTGCCCCAGCGTGGGGAGGGAGGGACGCCGGGGGGGCACCCCTGCGGCCCGGGGCATCCCAGATTTTCCCCCCCGCCCCACTCCTGACCCGCTCCCTTCCTCACCCCTCTCGCGGCTTCCCCCCTCGCCGTGCGCCCCCAGCCTCCCGCTCGGGTAGCGCTATCCAGCGCTGAAGCGCCGCACGGCTGTTAACCCTTCCTGCCCTTCCCTCGGCAGCCTCTTCCCGCCCTCCTTCGCCTTCCGCGCTTCTTCCTCCACCTACCCCGACCCCCGCAGCCGCCCCCCGACTGGCCGTCACCTCCTCGCTCGCCCGCCGCGAACGTGCCCCCGAAAGTGCGAGTGCAGCCGCAGCAGCGGCGTGTGCGCTGCCACAGCATCCCGGGGAAACGTGCGGGCTCCAGCCGTGCCCCCCCGGCGGGGGGCGGCGGGATGGGGGGGTGCCCGCGCCTCGCTGCGCCGCCGCCGCCGGGAGTGCGTGTCTGTGTGCGAGGCATCGAATGTGCGCGTAGGGTAATCGGATGAGCCCGGATCCCTTCGCCATCCTGCTCCAGGCGGCTCATCCTGCAGCTAGTTCGCAGACTGGATGTATTGCCCTCTCCCTGCTGCCCGCCGCCGCTCCCCCTCGTTCCCGTTATCCGGCCAAGTGCGATGGAGCGGCCGCCGCGCAGGGAAGCCCCGCGACGCGCTGCGAGGTGACCGCCGCGGCTGCCTGCGGGGGAGCCTCCCCCAGCCCCCCCCGTCCCTCTCCCGCTCCAGCGGCAGCCGAGCCGGCCGCCGAGCACGCTGCGCTGCGCTGCCGCCGGGAGTTTGCCCCCTCGCTCCCGGGATGGCGGCCGGGGAGCGGCCCCGCGGGTGCGGAGGGGCCCGGGGAGCCACCCCGCTGCAACTCGCTGGCGGATCCCGCTCCTCCGGGAGGATGCAGGGCATCTCCCAGCCCTTCCCTCGGTGTTTCGGTGTGGGAAGGGAGAAGCGAAGAGTCGATTAAACTAAGTGGCCTTGTAGGTTTTTTTTTTTTCCCTTCTATTCTTTCTTTATTTCTCCCCCCGCTCGCCTCCGTCATGCCATTTCACGTCAAGTTTAATGTATTTCGCGTTTCACATGGCTGCGTCATGTGTCGGGCGATCTCTCCGGAGGGAGCCGCGGCTGGCAGCCCGGAGCGGGGGCACCGGCAGCCGCCCGCGTTCCCGAATCGCGGGAGCCTCCCCCGCTGCCATCCCCATCGTCCCGACCCCCCCGAGTGCCCCCGCTCCACCTCGCGGGGAAGTTCCCGGCCGAGGAGGCGAGAAGGAATGGGAGGGGAAGGGAGTGCGCTGGGCAGCCGCGGAGGACGGGTCCGTCGGGCGGATTATTTGTATTCTTTCCCGATGTTTATGGGTTGCCCGGTACGTCACCGCACAAGGAGCTGCTGTGTTGGTGCTATACAGGATTATTTATGGGGGCATGTGCGGCGCGCTGCACCTGGGGGCTGGCTCCTCTCTGCCTTTTACATTTCCCTGTGAATTGTCAATTCATTGCCCTGCGACGGAGCTGGGGGTGGGAAGCCTCTGGACTGACTTTCTGTCACCAATAAAATCGGGGTTGCTGCTGGAGGAGGAGGATTTGATCTTTCCTAAGATGCAATCAGCCGCATTCAGCGCGGCACAGCTTTAAGAGTAAACCAGTGATTAAAAACAGTGATGTCTTTCACTGCAGTTTAGAGAGCATGCCAGGCAGAATGTAACTCTGTGAACTGCATCAGGTAAAAAACGTGTTGCAAAGAAATGGGGTGTAGTGCAAAATCTGACTGTGACTGTGTGAAAATAACCAGATTGGGCCTGTCCTTGCAGATGGGGAAAAGTGATGCCTAGCACATTACCCAGCTTGCCCTCTGCGTGTATAAAACATCTCCCCTCTCTTTGGTTTCTCACACAATTATTCTTTCAGCTCCTGATTAAAACTTCAGTCAGAAATACTTAGGCTCTCTGTGTACCACTCTTCAGCAGAGTGTTCTTTCAAGGGGATATAAAGAACCTGTAACACTCAGGCAGAAGTGAGAGGAAGTAATTTCTCCAACACTTGTTTCCTGAGGTAAAGGAGAATGGAGGAGATGAATAAATGTATTACATAAGGCTGTCCTCAGTGGCAGCTGTATCCAACAGAATATCAAATTCCTTCAGTTCACCTTAAAGTGCAACTCTGTAAATGTTGTTTTGTTAGTTTCTGCCATTTATTTTGACAGAAGTAGCAGACACAGTTACCGTTAGACACATTTCTTGTTGATAGCTTAATAGCTGCATTTAAAAGTAGTTTTTCTTTTGGCTTGATTTACTTGCCCAAGCTGTATTGTGAAGAGGCTCAATGGATTTATTAGATTCCTCCAATTTTTTGTTTGTGGGCCATGGGACATGCAGATTTTTCTGTCGGCTCTGGTGGGAATAACATCTTAGTCCTGAGGATCCGAAGCACTTCTGAACTATAATTACCGATGGTTTCTGTTGGTGAAACTGAAGCTAATTAAAGACAAGGTGACAAAGAGTCAAGCTGACATGTGTCCTGTATGGAAGTTTTCCTTTCTGGCAAGATCTGTGGAGAGACTTGCTCAAGGAATCTGTCCTATTGATGAAGCATCAGCTGAGGGAAGAGGACATAGAATAATGCTTCTCAGCTTGTGCAGGGAATAACATTAGCAGCAAGCAGTCCCTTCAGAGAGGAGGCAAACAAGAAGTAAAAGAGCCCAGTGTCAGCTGCTTGCTGTGAAAGGGGAGCCACGGAGGTGGGAGAGGGAGTAAGAACATGTGGAGCTGGGAAGCGGTTTGTCAGCTGAGTTCGGGGATGGTATTTGTCTGCTCTGCCCTCTCCAGCGTTTGCTGTGAAAAGAGTGGGGATCTCTGGCTGCTGCTGTTCTTAACTTGAGCGCTGTAATGAGCCTGGAGTACTTAAATGATGTCCCAGGAGGTTAACCTGTTATTTATGTTTACAGACAGCCTTACTTTTTTTTTTTTTCTTTCCGTTCTGATTGTCTTTTGACTTCGAGAATGTAGTCTTAACAAAATTGAACACTTGTAGGGGGGGCATGTTTTTAGAATAACTCAAATGCTTCATCTGAGCTGTTTTTATGCAACCTGACGAGTAAGCTCGTTATTGTCAAGAGTGGCCACGTGAGAAACTGCTACAATAAAAATAGTTCTGCTGGATTCATAGGATACAGATACAGGTTAGGATTATCCTGGAATTGTAGCTGCTGTAGCCCCCTGCTGTGTGATAATGCAAATGGCATCTAATGCCTTAATGTGCTCGGCTCTGGGTAGTGCCATGTGTGGGAGCAAATGATCCACGTCCAAGATTTTGCCAGCACTGGGCAAATCTCCTCAGTGCGGTTGCTTCAGACACTTCAAAGGCTTGCAACCTGTCCACTAATGAAAATAATGTAGGGACTCTCTAATTTGTCAGAAACTGTGGCCACTGATGCAACAAATCAGCCAAGACAGGTAATTGCTTGCGGGTGAGACTCTTTTCATTAGCCCGGATCTGTTACAAGTAGAATAAAAAAAACTGCAAACAAACCTGGACAAACATGGATATGACTGCTTAGGAGATCGTCTAAGCTGATTTAAGATGAAGTTGTTACACATTACTCAATATCTTGTGTGTTTAGACTTTGTTTTGAATTTTCAGTTGGATTTCTGTTAGCAAAAGCTTGGCAACCCAAGGCTGCCTGCACAGGGGTTGTCTTGACAGCTAAGCGTTCATATGCTAATACAGTGTACAGCAAGTCAAATGCATGGAGTTTGAATTCTGTTGGTACTGTGAGGGCATACAAAATTGCATAATAAAATGCAGTAGTTTTAGTACAGTCTCTATGTGGAATATTTTGGACACTGGTTGAAATATGAAATTTTTCACTCTGCTTGATGGTGTCTGTCTTTATATGACTTCCATCAATCTAACCAGGGCTTGGTAGGCTTATTAGCTGCTTAGTTCTCAGGTTGGTTCATATTTTATGAATTATTTTGCTTGATTTCTTCATGGCTTTTTATTGTCAGTCATTTTATAGCAGTTCAGGTTTAAAACATGAAGTAACTAAACAATCCAGATTCCCATTGATGATGGCCCACAACTTCCCTATGGAGTACATGAATAAGGATTACTCACTCAAATATTTATCACTCTTGCACTCAAAGTATTTATCAAGTTTCTACCATGAAATCAGCAGTAAACAGTTTTGAAGTTTGTCACCAAAGAAGTAACTCCATGGAAGTGCTCATCAACAGAAGCACCTCTGAAGAAGCAAATACATTTTTCTCCTCTACTCTCCTGTTAAGATTCTTTAAAAAGAAGAAAAAAACTATTTCAGAAATGTAGAACAGTGAATCCGCCTCTGCTTTTAAATTTACTTGTCAGTTGCAATTCCATGATAATGTACTGCAAATGTCTCTAAGTTATAGTTTATTATTGCAGAAGCCTTAGTTCTCATAATTAGCTCTCTCATCCTTCTGGCCTGATCCTACTATTGACAAAATGTGTTGAATGAGATTACCCTTATTCTTTCCACTAAAGAATTAGTCTCTTAATAAGAGTTATTCTTTTAATATTGCTATATAAATTTAAGCTTAGATTTTGAGGTGGTTTTGGTTTTTTTTTTTCTCCTGTGCATTAAAAATGTTGATTAAGTAACTGGTAACAGCAGTTATGTATGGTATGGATGTGGACATCATGTGCTTGCCAAAAAGAACAGCAGTATAACCAACCAGAATGTGGTTGACTGAACTAGAACAGTGACTCCCTCTCCATCTAACCCTTAAAAGTGTAGAAACAGGAGATGTTGTCATTGTCCTCTTAATGCCTTCTCCAAGAGAAAGAGGGATTGCTTCAATTTTGTTTTAATTGAGTTGAGCAGCAGGCAGAAACTCCCAAAAGTTCGAGCCTCTCAAAACAGTGTAGGGTCTTCTGTAAAGAGATTGCCACTGACATGCTTTTTAAAATACACATCCTAAAACAAATGCAGAATGGTAAAACTATTAGACACAGTTTAGTGTGTGCATCCTCTGGGATTGCATTGATATTAAGTATGATCGTAATGAGCATATCCCTTCTTCCCAAGGAGTTTTTGAGGTGTGTTTGAAAGGAAGAAAGGCAAATATCACATTCCAGTGGCAAGGAATAAATTGTAAAATCATGATTTCTCTCAGGAATTTGCCTTTGAGCAATTATCCTTCTACATAATGAAAACATTTTGGAAAGAACTGAGTATTTTCAAAAATGAATGTAGGTGTCTTTGCAAGGGTCCTTAATTTTTTTTTTTTTTCCTTCTGAACCTGTTTCAGGATCTTTTCCTTCATTTTATAAATGAAAATTAAAGACAAAGCCCAAATGTTTGCGGTTTCTCTTATGTTAATGCATACTAAGCTCAGGATGGGTGCTTTAAATATCAATGCATAAGCCACTATCATAATAGCATTTTAAGGGGGTTGAAAGAAGGAGAGAACATTTATTTCAGGGACAAAACACTGAGGCTCTGTAGCTGTTCTTCTGGTGCTCTCCTTTAATGCTGGAGTTTGGTGCGTAGGACTTTTTAGCGTGTGGAACTCGGAACAGCTACAGCGGGGTTAGTGAACAGTGTGGGTGGTTTGTCTACCTATTTTCCCATCTCCTTTCCCTTTAATCTGTAAATGTGAGGGAAAAAAACCATACTTGCATTCTTTGCTGTCCTTTTATTTGCAAAACAGAGACTTTGGGACCTTTGTAAGTCTTATTTAGGGATGCTTTTGCTGTCTTGACGAGTTGAGGATTTTTGAGGGAAAGACAATTTCCTCCCAACAGTGAGTTGTGTTTACTGGTTTCTAGTTTAATCAAATGGCTCTTGGAGAGTGTGAGTGCTTTTATAACTTTTGCATTTAAAGTAGCAGTAAATCAATTTTAATATAGTTTTACATTACTATAAATTCATGCATTAATATTTTTTCTGTTTTGTAAACCTTAATTTACATTTATCCCTTTTTTCTTAAATAGCTGATAAAGATTATTAACTGTCCATGGGGAGCTGGTCTTCAGTTTCAGAAAAATAATTATGGTGTATGTTCCTTAATTCAAATCCTGAGTTTCTTTCAGAGCTGAAAGTTTTGCTGTATGAATTTTGTTCATGTGGAGATACATTCCTGAACTACTCTACAGTTTTTCCTTTGTTTTTTTGAATGGATTTGGCAAGGTTTGGGTTTTTTGTAAAGCAGTGTGTGTCATCACATATCCAGTATGGAGGTTGTTTAAATAGCTTTGATATTGCCTCTATCATCATCTTTGTGTAAACAGTTTGTTGGGAAGGATAGTGCAGGAGAGATTGTTTTTTATGTTAGAGGTAAAAATATCCTGGTGATATTTTAAACCTCTTATATGCCACAGTATTAATCAAACAATGGTTCTAATCATGATAATTCAATTACTAAACCTTGGGTGAAGGAACCAGAGTCTGCTGTCACATGCAAAAAAATATCTGTGACCACTTATGAAGATACAGTTACACCTTTATCATCAAAATATGATGCACTGCTTTATTGCTGCTGCTTCTGGCAGAAGTTGAACAGGCAGTGCTGCTGTACAGACCCATTGGAGTCTTAAAACTCTTGGTTTTTTCTCAAGTTCAGCACTGGAGATTCAAGAACTGCCACTGACTGACAGCTCTGAAGAGAGTAAGACCAAATTACTTCACAGCAGCAGTTGTAGTAGGCACGGGCACTGTGGTATTTTCTGTCTGTTCAGATATTTATCCCAAACTGACCTACATCTGCTGGATTAACAGTGTAACTTGACCTGCTTTTATTCCTGCTATGCTGTAAGGCAGGAAGGCTGTTCTGGTTAGTCCCTAACCAGGGGAAAAGCTGTACTAGTTGAAGCAGAAGCAATCAAATTTATTTTAATTAAAAGATTGTAAAAAGTATGTCCTAGCATCAAGTTCATTTCATATTTATTCCTTTAAAAGTGTTTTTATTTTTTTCCCTGCGTCTTAGTATGTTTTTATATGTGAAGTTAAAATCTTGACGTGCTAGTTGGTGCTTTATTGTGGTACACTGGAGAACAGTGAAGAATTCTCCATTGATTTGCACAGTTTATACAGAGAAAGTAAGACTTAATTTGATAAATGAAAACACTTATTTTCACTCTTGAATTTCTTTCAACTGAATGAGATTTTTTATGTCTTCAAATACACAAAAACATTGAACTGCAGCCATTTGCAAATTGGAGAATAAATGCAGTGACTAGAAATATTACTCACTAAACTGATTACTAATCAAGGATTAACAAAGTATCCCAAATCTGTGACAAGTCATGAAATGGTATAATATGTTGAAATATTCCATTTATATGAATTCTTTTGTTAGCAACTAAGATAATAGTAGTGAGAATGAAAGGACTTCTTGTCTTTGGAGGAAACAAACGAACATGCCACTTCTTAAATGATATGTGAAGCATCTTCTTGGCATTGCAGTTTTCTCTTAACTTTACAGTTTTTAAACTTTTCCATTGCAGGTTTATAATAATGTTACTGACGTCTTCAGGCTTGTATCATGTAGCCTTATAACACTATGAAAAATCGGTGAGATTTGGACTGATATGGAGGAAGATAGAAGTGCCATCTTGTTCAGTGATGGTTGTGGTTAATGACAAATTACATGTATGCAGTCAAAAGGGAATCCCTTCAATTTTAATTTAAAACCAATTGTAGCAAAAGTGGCAACACCTAACACTGAGAAGCTTTTCAGAACTTAAATATCAAGTCAGATAATTGACAGGACACTGTGTATTAAAAGAGTGTCTCTCATCTTTTGGTATAAAACCAAATTAGCAGTGAATTAGCTTTAAAGACTGTGTTTTCTCTAAAGGCTGGAGTCCTCAGCCTAACATGTCTTAGGGCAAGTTTGACTGCTGCTTATATAAACACAGTCAAGGTGGTGTGGTTCTGAACACAGACAGGGTATAAGTAATTTAAGTGTGGGTTAAAATGACTATTTGCCCATCTTCTGCAGAACTATTTGCCATTCTTCTTATTATATGGATTTTTTTTGTCAAGTATGTGACATATTTCTCCTCAGTAAATGTAAGGTTTGTGGTTTACCAACTTTTGGTTAATGCTTCTTTTTGGTGTGTAAATTGCAAAAATGGTTCTTAGAGTGAATAAATCTCATTAACTCCTTAAATAATTGCCCAAAGCTCACATAATTTCAGTACTTTCCCCATAAAATAAGCCTGAGTTTTAGAATTGGACCAGAATAAAATTAAAATGTTTTCAGCTTCCTAAACTATCTTTGTTTTGCAAATTATAAATCATTACTGCTTTGCTGCATTCTGAATGGTGAATTTGGGAGCCACTGAGAAAGCATATAATCAATAGAAATATATGGGCCATTTGTTTTTATTTATGAAAGATAAAAAAACTCACTGGCTTGTAGACTTATTTATGGGATTTTCACATGCTTAGCACATAAGATTGATGTAATTTTAAATAGCTTGGAATGTAACATTAGTTTAAGTGACTAGACTTCTATTTATTTTGTGGAAGCAATATCTGGGGACAGGGGGAGGAGAGGAGTCCTTGAAAACAATGGGATTGTAGAATTTCCCAAGCTGTTTTAGGATTTTGAGAAAAAGAGATACAGCAGATTTTGTACAAATCTGCTTCTGTCTGTTAGGAGTGATACTTCTGTTCTACAAAAGAACAATTTCTTCCTGATATGATGCAAGATGGAATAACAGGAAATCTGGATAAAGAAGGCAGTTGAACATGTGCTATGAAGGATATTCTTCATTTACTGTGGTATCTGTACCACAGGATTTGGAAGTGCAGATGCACTTAATGTTCATTAGACTGTGTCTGTTGCCAACTGAAATATACCAGAAACCCCAAGAGGAGAACAGAATCTAGTAGTCTTTATCATTTCAAGTAAACAAATGAAAAGTTTTTGTTTAGAATTAATATCATAGGCTTTTTTTTTTTCCTTTTAATTGGTTGAACTTTTTATAGAAAGTAAATACCTTCAGAAATAAATTTCAAAGTATGTGAGTAGCCGGTCACAGATAAATGCAGATTAATCTCCCTCTAGGCCTTGTCTGTGCAGGATAACTGCCAGTAAAAAAAAACCCAACAAACCTTTATTTTCCTGCTGCTTGCTGCTTCAAGGCTTGTGGTGGGGAAACAGCAGTAGCCCTGCTCTCTGTGCATGAGGGATTTGCTTTCTTAAGATTGTGAGGATAAAGGCCTCAAATTTGGATCCTGTCTAATCTGTTTACATTGATGTGTCAATTCTGCAAGGAGTGAGCTGTGCCAGGACAGAGGCTGCGTGTTCTTCATGGATGATATGTGGATGGATGGATGGATGGAGGACAGGGCATGTGGACAACTCATTTCTCTAGGAATAAAACATCCCTTTCTGGAGTTAACACAGACACCTTTGCTGTGAAGGACCAAGACATCTGTGAAGATCAGGCTGGAACAAATCCCTGTATGACTGCAGGTTTGCAGGATGCATGGGACTTTTCACCTGTCTCCTGCTGGGACTTTCCACCTCTTCCCCTCTGCAGGAAATGGAATGAAAAAAGTCAAGATTTTAGGGGAAGTGCATTCTGCAGAAGCTGTGAGAGGACATCCTTCTTCCTACTTTGAGGAGAAACTACCTGAGATGGATGTGACAGCAGGATTAGAATGATTTTTCCCTTTTTTTTTTTTTTCTGAGTTTGGTTTGGTTTTGTTTTATTTTTAATTATTGGTGTTCTCTACCCACTTCTTCTCTGCCTTTCTCAAATGTGTACTGACAGAGGTGAGGAGGAGAGCCAGTTGGAGTCAGTCCCTGGCACTGGAGCCTGCCTCCTGCCAGGTACACTGGTTTCAAGTGCTTTTTATAGGGATGGTCATAAAGCTCCAGTCTCTTTTGTCCATTCACCTGATTTTTTATTTTTTTTTATGTCAGCAAAACATGGAAGATTTCCTAAAGGCATAAGTAGGACAGGGTAGATATGAGAACTGAAAATACTTCAGAAGTCACCACAGGAAAACCAGGAATTGAGATGAATTTCTGCAGATTGGTACAAATGTACTGCATGAGAGCATTTCAGTGTAGCCCCATTTAATTTTCCTCATTCTGAGTTAAGAGAAATCAATTGTTTGATTTGAGCATCTCATTCAAATGCAGCTAAAGCACTTTGTAGGTGCAGTTAACTCCCATTTTCTCTCTAATGTTACAAGACAAGCCATTTCACTGTAGAATGCAGTAGGACCCAGAATACTCAAAGTATCAATGTCACTTGTGCTCTGTTTGAATTAAGAGGCTTACAGGAAAGATTCAGTGAAATGTATATTGGTATGAGAAATTGGAGTTGACTTATGATTATCAATGTCAAAACAGAAGATGTCTTCAGAAATACACTTCCACTGCTGTTATGTCCTCCTGATCTGAGTGAGAACTTAGGAAATCAAGCATGTCTAGAGAAATGGAATTACTGCTCTGCATGTGTAGCAACGTGCTCATCAAATTTAAAAATTGGCAGCCATGCTACTACAACTTGGGTAAGATGTTTGAATAGTAGTAGTAAGCAGTTTCTTAGGTGCTGCTCTTGCCTCCTGGTGAACTTCTGGATTGTCCCAATACACACCACTCATTCCCTAAAAGGGGAATTTTTCACATGAAAACTTTCAGTTCAGCTAACACCTGAAATATCTACCCCATTTCTGAAACGCTTCTACTGCTTGCAGAATAGAAAAGTAACTGTGAAACAACTGGCAACAAGTTTAAACACAGTACTGAGGCTCTGTATTGTGAATATATTTTTTTGTATGTGGAACACTATCAAGTGTCAGGCTATTGTACATGTACAGGGGAATCAATACAAATAGTGTTTGGCCTAAATTAGGGAATAGTCCCAAGAGTAGAATTAAGAAAAGATGCGCAATCCATCCAGTGTATCTGGTGCTTCAGAACAAGATTTGTATTATTGCAAATCCCTGCCATTCTTGCATGTGCAAGTTGGTTTTGATTTTATTTTATTTTTCACAGTATACCCTTGTAAGGAATCTACATCAGATGCTTTAATAACTCCTGACAAACTTGTTAGTATTGTTTCCTGTGGCAGTGTGACAGATTTTATTGCAGAATACACATGCATATGTGAAATTAGATTACAAAAATAAATCAACGATGATGATATTTGAAAACTTTTAAATAGAGAACTAGGTGGTGCTGTTCTTTCATCTTTGTTGCTTAGCTGAATTCTTAAGTATGGACTGAGAATATCAGGCTACTACTATTCATGAATTTAGCTGTCTTAATTGTTAGAAGAAGTTATTTTTTCAGATTTCATTGAGAATGCTACTTTAACAGCTAATCATTTCTCAGTGTAACACTTTTTACTTTATGGAAAAGAACTTTTGCATTGAACAAATGGTGTAGTTTTATTCAGCATGGTGGTATACTTCCTTTTATTTTCAGTTTGAATGACTTTGGAGTTAATTCAAAAAACTTTTTAGACTCTATGCTCGGTGTTGTATTTAGGATTATTTGTTCTAATCAGTTGAACTTGTTTAGTTGTGTGAACCTTTTTAATCCTTTTCCACTGTTGGTTTCTTAAACACTTTGGGACTCATTTGCTAGCAGCACAATGAGATCATCAATAATTGCTGGAAAAAAATTCGTTGTAATTCTGTAGTAGCAGTATATAAACCACAATTAATTAAACAAGAAAACCAATTTATTAAGTTTTATTCCATTTACAAAAAATATAAATTTTTAATCACTGTCTTGTCTCAATGCCATTAATGCTGCAATAGGAAATAGTGAAGCTAGATTATAATGAACTGCCTAGGAGCGAGGTAGATTTGTTTTATTAGTGTTCAGTGTTGCAGCAGAATAATAAATGTCTAATTAGACTCCAACTCCAGTATGTAGCACTTCTGTAGAGAGTGCCTCTCATTGACCACTGTTTAAACTAAAACGTTGAAAGAACAGATGGAAGATAAAGAAATAAGGGGAAAATGTACTTCTGCACTGAAAAAGAAATGAAAATGTGCTCTGGCTAGGTCAGAGTTATAAATGTGTTTGCTCTAAGTGTGTAATTACTTACTCAAAAAATAAGCTGCAGCTGTTGATGGAGGAGTGTGAAAACACTTTTTCATGGAATTTGTTTCCCCTATTCCTTCTGAAGTGCTGCAATACAGAGTGGAATCTGAAACAGAAAGTTGGGTTTGTACTTTATGCTTAATAATGAACAATCAAAAAATGCTTTTACTTGACACAAATCAGGCATTTAGTCAAATATCTAAATAGTACCCATACAATTCCGAATTCCTATCTACCAATGTTAAAAGCAGCAATTCGTTTTATGTTGATTTTTGTGAGATTTTAGTGTCACCAAAGTAGTTATTCCAATGTTTGAAAAGCAATGGAAGATGTTTTGATTTATTTCTAAAAACAGGAAAGAAACCCCAAAACAACTCCAATTCGCAAAGAATTTTTAAAAATCCGTTTTTATTCCTGACAAGCAAATATTCTTAGCTCTGAAGCAGGAGTCACATTTTATTATGCTCTGTGTGGTAATGGACTTTGTACAGTGGTTTTGGTTTTAGTTTTTACTATTAAAAGCTACTAATAAAAACTCACTTCCAGAGTTACTTCAGTGCTTAGTGCTTGCTTATTGCAGAATTGCATCTCAGAGATAATGGTTCAATTTGCATGGGTTAGCAGACTAGTTACTTTTAAAAGTGGTGTGTTAATAGATTTAGTGTTCCTTACTGTAATTGGGTACAAGTGTGCAGAAGATTTCTGAATGTGTTTTATAAAATTAAAATTATCAAACCAGCTACCTTCAGAAGTTTCCACTTCCATAGTGTGGCCTGCAGATTAGCCCATACTCACAATTATTGCAAGTACTTAATTTTTACATAATTTTCCTCTTTTTCTCAGGAAGTGTTGGACCCCTGAATCAAGTCCTTTTATGTGCAAGTGTTCTCTTTAAGAAATATTTGACTGGAAAGAGAGAGAATTCATTATGAGTAGTTAATTATTTTCAAGTGTTGTGATTCAAAACCACTAAAATTTATTATTTATGTACTGTGTTGGAGGTGGGCTGCCAATAAATAAATGGAGGACCACTTATCTATCTTTCTGTACCAGCCCACTCCTTTCAAAGCAGTTAAGCATGAGCATGTGAAGGAGTGAGGTGGTAGAACCAGAGCTGCTCTTGTTTCACTGATTTTTCTAAGTTACAGATGCTATTTAATAATCTGATTTAAGCAGTGCTCTGAAAATGTCCTGTGATTTCTACAACATTCTGCAACACTCCAAAATAACTTTTAGAAAATGGATGCTGCTTGATCCTTAGATGTGAGGAAGAGAGAGGGGGATATTATTATTTCAAAATAGAGAAAATATGATAAAAATGATCTTTATTTCTTTTGTTCTGCTTAGGTTCTGGGAAGCACAGTGATTCCAAAAGCATGAAAGGTGTCCTTGCCCATGGCAGGGAGGTTGGAAATAGATGATCTTTCAAGTCCCTTCCAACCCAGGCCATTCTCTGTTTCTGTGGTGCTGTGATCACTAAAGCTCAGATTTGCTTTCTTAGTACATTAAAATAATACCAAGTTCTTTTTTTTTGTTTCCCCCCCTAGTGAGTGTTACCAGTATGGGGAGAGATCTGAACAAGGTACTGAGTTTGAGGTAACTTCTGTTTGAAATCATTTAGATTGGCACAGTCGGTTTTTTCCCTTGGCTTACATTGCAATGAATAATTTATACATGAGGTGCAAGATGACACTGTGTATAAGGTTACTTTTCTAATCCAGGAAAATGCCGCAATGTAAAGGAGCCATAAAATACTTTGCATTCCTGTTTGTGAGAAAATTATATTATTTTTTTCCAACATTCTTTGATTTAGTTTTTGTATTCCACTTTCAGGTTTTCTTCTCTTTTAATCTGTGACTTTATCCTTTCTGCATTGTCTGAGCTTTTACTTTTTTGTTCTGTTTTGTTCTTATGTCAGTTGCCATAAGTCCTGATATTTTAAATTTATTAAATCAGCTGGAGAATAATCCTGAATAAACATGAAATTGATGCCTGTTTTGGGCCAAAAGCATGAGGAACCCATTGTCAGCTGTCGCCAGAGTGTTTTTTTTTTATTTTGTCGGTTCTTTTTTCCTTTTGTTTGGATTTGAGTAAGGATAATGTGGTAACACTAAACATAAATGTCTGATTTAGTAAAAAAGACAGCTACACCCTACTTAACTTGCATGGTATCTATGGAAGGGTTGTAAGAAGGGGGCAATAGAGAGCTACCTTGTTTTTCATAACAATATCTCAGATTTTGCTGCTTCTGCACCACTTTTGAGTTCTTAGATACTTTCTTTTGATATTTACAAGTACTTCCTCGTTGTTTTCATCGTGTTTCAGTTGCCACAGAGTAACTGTTTTATTTCAAATATAGTCAAAGCAAGACTCTCTAGTATGACTTCCGTTGGCAGTGTGACTCTGGTTTATTTCTTCAGCACACCTTTAGACAGCTCACACTTCAGAGCTCAGATGAAAACTAAACAGATGTGTAAATAGAGAGAATTTAACCTGAAGTCTTTCTTCCAAGTATGGAATTTAAAGAAAATAATTAATATTTAGAGTAAACAGTGCTTACTCCTCTTTTGCCTTGGTAGGGGGATCTCAGAACTTTGAATTAAACTTTAAATTAACATAAAATGAATTGAGCTCTAAGGCTACTCAGGCTCATGGTAGTGATACTGTTTTTGAGAGTTATTTCATAGTATTTGTCATGATTAATTAATCTTGAAAACCTCTATCTGTGCATAACATTGCAAACATAGCAGAATTACATGGAAATTATGAGATAGGCAAAGAATTGTTTGTGTGCATGAGTTTATATCCATACTGAAAATAAATGATAATGAAGATAGGGCCATTATTGCATGATATTTGATGAACCTAATTCAGTTATGTATCTGACTCTATGCAAATATTCCAAGTACCCAGAAAAGAATTTTTTTAGGGTTTTTCTTTTTTTATCAGCCACCTTCTGTCTCCGTACTTCCCTGAAGAATTTGAAGTGTGCATGAAACTTTTCCAGCAACACTTAAAAATACAAATAAAATTCTGAAGTCCAGCTCTTCTACCATGAAACAAGTTGTTTAAGCTGAAGAAAGTTGATTGTGTTTTTCATCTCTGTGGGACTGTATTATTAGGGATTCTGCTCATTTTCATTGTGAAAGACATAAGTAATAGGTATCGGTTCTCAGATAATATCAAGGTGATTTTTTTACTGTAATTTGTGCATTTTCTATGTTTTTTTGCAGTTGGAATTGTAGACATGCCCATGTGTCTGCTCTGAAATTCAGAGGTGCAGTCATAGCATCTGAAAAGTCATTCAGTCCCACAAGTGTGTTGGCATTTTTCTCAACTTGCTGAGTGCATAAGCTGTAAATTTTAAGTAATTGCCATGTAGAAACCTCATGCATATAACGGGACCATTTTATCTATGCCTATTTGTCAGCAGCTGCATCCCAGAATGGATTTGTTAAATAAGTACCACTGTTCTGCAGTCTGCACTTGTACGTGCTTTTAAGTTGCCTGATGATCTCAGCAAAGCAAAAACTCTTCCCCCATCCCACCAAATAGTCTTCTGAGATGGTGGAAGTACTAAAATTTGCTCAGAAAAGTGATATAATGTTTTTAGCCACCTAAAGTGTTGGCCCAATTTTTGACTATTGGTTCATTAAATCTTTTGTCTTGTTGCGGCTCTGCTGGCAAGTGTCTTTCAACATCTTCATTTTTGGGCTTTCTCATCACAAAATACCATGACAAAGTATCAAGTAGAGTTGAGCTCATCCTTCTGCACTAACCCTTTGAGTTGAGCCTGTCTTACTCCATATGAAGTGCATCTTCTGAGCAGTTACAGTTCACCGGCTTATAGCAAGAATAAGGGGCTGAAAGAATTCTCCAAAGTCCTTGAGCTGGAAACATCATGGGGCTGTGGCTGGGCTTATTAGCCTTGTGTAATTAATCTTCAACTGGTGTTCCTTAATTTTCTCTTTGCAAACACAACCATTTAACTTTTTTTTAATGCATGTCCCATTTTCTCAGTGAGAATTTTTAGTATCATCTTGTCCTAGCACTGTATTACACTAGATCTAGTCATTAGTCTTGGTCTAGGCTGCTAAAAAATGCATCTTGAAATTCAGAGTTTTGTGTAGTCCATGTAAAAACTCCAACACATGCTGTGGTCAGTAGAAATTCATGTGCTGGAGTTTGGAAAAAAGGTTGCATTTTCTATTATTTAAGAAAAATATGTGGTATAGAGGTTGCATTTATTGAATATGTTTTAACTATATTTGTATGTAAACATTTAGACTAAGTTTAACTCTGTATAAACACATATATATATATTTCATCACTTGATTTGCACTGCATTCAAAACTGATAAATTAAATGTCCAGGCATGAGTTGGCTTCTGGCAAGAAAGTTGCCCAAAACTAAAGACAAACTAAGTGCAATAACTGAAATGTTCTAAAAGTGAAATGTGAAAACACCCCCTAAAATGTGTGGTTTTGTTCTCTGTAAATAGAAGCCACATCAAAAATGTGTACTATTTTTTTTTTTTTTAAGTGTTGATGTCAATGCAGCTGAGTTATGGAAGACCTGGTACTGGCTTGTTCAACAGAGTCAGAATTATGCTGTTCCAGGTCATTGTGGGTCATCTGGTTAATGCTGGATGTGAAAGGCTGTGCTACATTCCAGCCTTTGTCCTACTTTCCTGAAACAGATGCTCTTTGCTGAGGAGACACAATTAATTTCTATGAAATGGGTGGGTATCTGCTGGCCATTCCTTAAATGGAACCATTTCAGTTAGTTTTGGTTAAATCCTTTGCTGTTTGTAGCTGCAGGAGTTCTTATTTTGAGGTTGTCAATTTCTTAGACTCCAAGAGAAGCTGAACAAATAGAAATACAAACACCTAATATAAATACTTTCAGTGCTTTTAAGCTTTTTACTTATTTTGCAAGCAGTTGAGCTTATTAACCCTGAAAAAAGTAATCTGAAACTGTAACAAATATAAGTGTTAATGCAACCTCCTCTTTCACAAAAAGAACCTGAAATTTGCAACACCAGGTCACTTGAAAGACCTCTAGTTTTGCACTGAATGTTGTTTAATGAACGTTTTCTTTCTTCCTTTGAGTGTTTTTTGTTAAGCAGTAATTCTCCTGTAGAAGATTAAGCTATTTACTAGCAAGAATAAAAGGTGATACATCTAAAAGACACGATAGCATGAATTTCATTGTGCATGTGAAGTGCACCCACTAAATTTTCAGTGGCAGATGTGCTGCTTTCATTGTTGGCTTCCATGGGCTGCAGTGAGGGGAGCTGCCAAACCAGATCTGTGGGCAGCACCTTGCTGATCCTGGAGTTTCAAGGCTAATCCCAATCACCTACAGGGCTGAGTGTGCACATTTAGGTGGGGGCAGCATCCAGGCAGGATTGGCAAGGCTGGGAGACAGCAGTGTTGTCACGTGGAAGAGGCTTCAGGTGGAATCCGGGCATGGATTGGTTTTCTCTCTCCCGGGCAGCACAAAGCTGGATTCACTCGGCAGCTTTGGTAGGATGTTATGGTGAGAAGGAAATGGGGAAATGCAGAGAGTTCTGAAATGCTGGATGGAAAGGAGAGGGTTAGGACTGATGTACAATAATAATATGGCAGAAGGAGGGAAACAGGACATGTGATTTGAGGCATGAAGGGTGGACTGCCTGCTGTAAAAAATAGGGAAATAGCATCGTTTCAGATGTGCGCAAAGATCCCTGCCATCTGTGACTGGTTCAGACTCACTACACAGTTTAGTCCTAATCAAATTGCAACTTAAAATATGTTCTAAGTTATTAATTAGAATTAAGAAATTGCATGTCTTGAACATCCTTTAACTTCACATATTTTCTGTAATAAAAGAATAAAATACTTTTCAGGGTGAAACATTAAATATCAGTGTAATGGCATTAAATATCAATGATTATAAATAGGTTTTTCTTTAAAAAATATGGTGCAAATTTATATTATCTCTTTTATCCACCTATTTTTTTTTCTCTGTGGAATCTCTTTAATAATGATATTTTTGTTCCTGTGGTTGGTTCTTCCTGTGCCTGATTTCAGAAGAACAGCTTGAGTGACTTCCTCAATTCAGTTTTTATATATTGACAAGTATCTCATGCTTCTAATCCAAATGCTGTGTGCTTGACTAGCCTCAATCCAGAGAGTGAATATCCTGCTATGAACAGAGCCTATTCTAATAGTTTCCAGAATATATATCAGCACTATTCTGCTATTCTAAGCTGCCACATATATAGTCCCTTTTATGAACCAAGAATTCATTTATAAATAAGATTAGGAATTTATTGTTACTAATCCTGTCTTATTTTTAATGTCCACTGCTCCTGGATTACTCTGCTTGTCATTAACAGGAACTATAATATTTGGAGCACACATTTTTCATTATTTGGTTGTTTGTTTACTTTTTTGGGGTTTTTTTTTTCTTTGCTTCCAAGTCTTAAACCAGAAACTTAAAACAGGGAACTCTCTACATGCAGAAGGAATGAATAGCTACCATTTCTCATTTCAGGCTGCTGTATTGGCCCAATATTTTAAATTATGAAGATTTTTTTAGATGTTAAATTGTGCTTTTTTCTCTACACTGATAGTTCTACCAAGTGTATCATCAGTCAATTCAATTAGCACAGTCCTACCTGTTTGGTAATTGTTGCTTATGGGAATGTTAAATGAATTTTATCCAAAGATCAAACTTAGGTTCTCCAGAAATAAGTAGAAGCTAGTAGAGTTTGATTCCCATTTCATATATGAAATATTTGTTGTCTTAGGAAGATCTGAGAATATTTGATTCCTACCTTCTATTTGTGTTAAAAAATGATAAGTTTTTTTTTTTTATGTGTCCAACATTGTTATTATCACACTAAAAATATTTGTCTTCTGATACACAACTTTAAATTTACTTTACTTTTAAATCAAAATTTCTTTGATGTTGCATTAAAAAAATATACAGATGGAAATATTTTTCCTTCTTCAATCTTCCTTACATATTTGTTGCAAGACCTTACTTGTTATTTGTTCTTTTCATCCTCCTTGTATGCATTAATTTATTCTTGCCTTGTTTCATTTTTATGATTAAATTTTTTGTAATGTATTCAACAGGTTTAGGTGAAAATTGATCAAAGAGATCTCTTGATGTAGCTGTCCATTCAAGTCAGAAGCTTCTCAATAGGTTTTTAGGTTTCTGTCCATGGATTATGATTGTCTTTCCAGAAAAGCGCTTGTGAAAGTGCTGACTCTGAGTATTAGCTGCATTTAATTGTAGATGCTTCAAGTATGCATTTTGTCTTTCTGAAATGAAAAGTTTGATTTTTTTTTGTTCTAGTTCATCAGAAATGTTTTTTCATAGTTGTGCAGTCCAAAGTTATGTATTCTGGCCTCTGATTTAGCTACTTGACAAAGCAATGTGTGAGATAAAATGAAGTCTAGTTGATGCTTGGTGGCAAAAAAAAACCAACCAAAAAACCAACAAACAAATCCCATCTCGATCAGATTTCTGTATTCCCAATAATGGTACTCAATGTTTTTGAAGGTATATTTGGAGAATTGAAAATGTATTAATTTCTAGTGGTACCTGCTGACAGACCAACCCACCAAGCAGTCCAAAGAGAATTGAATTTGAAAAGGAAGCTTTTCTAGAGGACTTGCAAAGTTCTTCTGTGGGTTGAAGTCACAAAAGAGAGAAAACAGTTTGCATTTTACTTTTACTCTTCAATTAACTATAAGCATGTAAAAACACGTATAAACATGTACAAACTTCTGCCTTTGAATAACATTTTTAAATATGGCTTTTGCAGACCTGCAAAATTATGGCTTCGGAATATCATGTAGAGTTATTTCACAGTAGAATAAAGAAATCACTGCTTAATATAATTTTATTCTTTTTACAAAACCACAGCTCTTAACCTGAAACATTATTTTGGCATTTCATTCATTTAGCAAGCCTTCAGTGTTTCTTAGTACATATAGTTTTGAAATTGATTCTTGACCATCTGTAGTTGTTTTGTGTAAAAAAGTTGAGTTGTAAATTTATAAAAGTTTCTTATGACAGAAATTGCATGAATCTGGTACATACATGTGTGTGTGGTTAGGAATATGTGGTATTGAATTACACTTTTTTCATTTTCACTCTTCTTAGAAAGGAAAATATGTCTTTGAATCTCTTTACTCATGGCAGTTTCATGTAATGTGACCGAGGCTGAAGTTTTTTTGGTTTACACTTCTTCCCCTAAAAGTTCTTGACAGGTCATTAAGAGTAACTTTTAGAAAGCAGGTAATGGACTCAAATAATTTAAATAACTCTAAAGTGCTTGTGTATCTTCTGTAGCATACAGCTGTGAAGTGTGCATGCATATGTAAACTCTCTTAGAATATTTTGCAGGCATGTTATTGAACATTTAGTTTAATAGGTATTCAGGAGCAGTCTTCTGTTTCTGCTTTGCTTAGTCATACTCCTAAAGTGCTTCCTCTGCAGAGCCTATTACAGCAAATCTTTTGAAGTGTTTCATCAGAAGCTGCAGGTGCCTAAAGACAAGTGAGACACCCGAATAGCTGCCTTATGAGATCTGCTCATCAAGTGGTATTCACACAGATTCATGTTTGTTTACAAGTCAATTTAAAATTCAGTTCTTGCAGTAAGCACCAAGACAATGGTTAAAGATTTATTTCCATCATAGTTACTGAAGAAAGAAAAACCAATAGGATCAGCTAACTGATCTATTTCCACTACACTCTTTTCAAAGATTCACTTTACTGTTGCAGCAGATGAGGAAGCAATAGCTAAAAAAGGCTCAGAGTTGTCATTATTTGCTGTGTTTACCACAAAGGGCACATGCTAAAACCTTACTAAATCCAGGTGCACATTTAAGAAGTCATTTAACTTATTTAAATTATTAAACTGGAGATGACAGATTAAAAGACTGATTTGTTGTTTATTTTCACAGCGTCAGTTGCCCTCCTACATTGTTTCTAAACATTTTTCCCTGGGAGAGTGACCAAATATTTCATAATTTCTGACTTTGCCAGGATGCATTTGTTCGGTGACTTAAAGCTGTTAGATATGCTCTAAATACTCTGAAAATCACAGATCGCTTGGATGGCACTGTTAGTCAGCATCTTCAGCTGCCCTGGCTCCCAGAAGCTGCTTCAGGGTGGAGCACACAGCCATGCTCAGCTCTTGGGTTTGGCCCTGTGCCTTGGTGGGGGTTTTCCTGCTGGCATCCTTTGTGTGCCTGGCAGCTCTGAGAAACAGTTATCCAGAGGGAGCAGGTTGCTCCATCTCTGTCCCTTGGATCCCCCATCTCTGTCCCTTGGGTCCCCCATCCCCCATCTCTGTTTCTTGGATCCTCCACTTGCCCATGTGCAGCTGGGGCAGGGGGAAAGAGGGTGGCACAGCTGCTTTTGGAGGGTTGGGAAAGATGGGAGAGGAGATGTAGGGAGGAGGAAACAGGATGGTGCCTGCAGCAGAGGAAAATGAAAGAGGATATGGCAGTGGGACGGGATGAGAGCAAGAAGGAAGAGAAGCTGCAGCAGGGTGTGGTGAGGAGACAAGGCTCTGTGGAATATAAGGAGGAGGAGGAAGCAATGGCCATGGGCCTCTTTAGAGAAAAGCAGAACAAATCTCTCAGACACTGTGCTTAGAGCTCTGTTAGAACCCTGCTCCATTTGTGTGTTCCTACGCTGTTGTTGTCATCAGCATTAAAGTCATTCAAGGAAGAGCACACACAAAGATGATGATGTCTCCTCTGTCTCTTCTGATGATGTAGCAACATCAACAGATAACCCCAGCCTTGCTGGAAGTTTAATCCCTGTCTTTGGAATTCAGGACACAGCCAGCCTGCTGTTGTCCTGTGTGTGTGTCTTTGCACTTGGAGAGGGTTCTGGGACACTGATGGTTTTTCCCCAAATTTACATCTTAAATTGTCTCTTTTCCTAGGTAGAACAGTTTTACAGCTGCCAACGTTTTCAAACTTGACAGCATCATAGAGTTTGTTTCACTTGCGAATTAACTTCTAAAGTATATCCTGACTAGAAACAGTAAATATTTATATGTCCTTCCTTTTTCTTTATTTTGAATTGTATTGCTTAGACTGTTCCACACATTGCAAAAAAATCAATGCAAATGAGAAGTACAGTTGAATGGAGACTTTGGCAGTGTGCCAAATATGATTGAGTTAAAAAAGTATTAAACGTGTTTCAAATTTGGATATTGCATTAATTTGAAAGAATATAATACATAAAATAAACCAATATTATTGTTTCATTAATGTATGTATAGAAATAGATTGATTGTATAAATATGTATTTATATAAGATTCTGAGACCTTATGTCATTCTAAACTGTGCAGTAAACACAGTCATCCTGCAAAAATCAGGAAGAATTTCTGTCTAGCTCTTTTCTCATCTTCATGTCTGGCTTTTGCGTGGGCTAAGAATACTCTTTAGTATCCTTGGAGCCTGTCTGAAATTGTCAATTTTAAAAGTTAAAAAACCACAAAACATCCAAAGCCCAAAGCTAACACTTCCCTCTCCTTCCTTTTTTGCATGTCTTAGATCATTGAGGTGAAAGTGAAAAATACCACAGTAGAAGACAGAGCAAGCTCCCAGATTTGATTTTTCCCTCATTTATCAGTGTGATGTTTGGGAGGGGACAGAGAGAAGCTTAATGTATCCTTCTGTGAATGCAGCTTCCCCCTGGCTTATGAGAACTATTTTGCCAGTTTTATTTCTTCTTTTAGCTGCCTCCAAGTTTATGGCCCATCTGTTGGACATAAACAAGCCAACAAGTTGTCTTGGGTTGCAAGAACTGCCGGATTCAATGGCAATTTGAAGCAGAGCCCACTGTTGGACAGGAGGATGTTATGTGCAAGGACTGGATCTGTGCAGCATTGCAGAGGCTTTTGTAATACAACAGCTATTGGGGAGTAGCAAATTTGAGTGACTTGTGGGTGGAAAAAAGGAGGAGTGACAGATTCTGTTCATTCTTGCCATGGTCAGTTGTCAGAATCTCTAAATCAGCCCTATGCAGGCATCCTTGCAAATGATTTCCATCTTGAAGGTCCTGCACAGAAAGAATTGAAATATTTTATTCAGTTGCAGGGCATCAGGATTCAGCAGGTTCATAAGTTTTCTGAAGTCAAAAGTTTTTTGCCATCACTCCCTGATGTAAGGAATTGTATGGATTATGTGGAATTCAGGTACAGCTCCAAGGCCCTGTCCTTCCCCATGGTGGCCTTGCAGACAGGTGTTTTGATGCTGAAAGTGTTGATGCTCCTTCTGCTGCATCTGGTGTCAGCTCCATGTGCCAGCACATTATTGGGCTGTAATGCAAGGCCTGGAGAGTTTTTTATCAAATAGCCCAATTTTAATATCAGTGCTTACTTGGTTTGAAAACTCTCAAATTGTCTTTTGAGAACGGTGGTTTTTTAGCACAGTAAAATTGCTACAGCAGAGTAGTTTTATGTAAGAATATACTCCATATTTGTAAGGATAAATGTATCAGTAAATTGACAATGAACACTCTTAGCTTTGATAATAAAGCAAAGAGTTTGTTGCTGGGCCCCAGTGGTTGTAGACAATCTTTTTGGACATTAAGCTTTTGTGTTTTGGGGTTTTCTGAGTCACCTTAAAAGTGCTTCAACCCACTATCAGTTGGTCAAATAAAATACAAAATACAGATAAGTAAATTTAAGGTAGTGCAAATCTGGAACTTGCATGCCTGAGACAGAGAGGTCAGTATTTACATTACCTAAGAAATCAGAGGTGCCTAAAGAGACATGTCAAAGATTTACTCTTGCATGGTAGAATATCCACTGATTCCTCATCATTGTGGCTGAATTTGTAAATCTTGATTTGATGAAAAGTGGGCAAGAACTATTTGCTTCTTCATACAAAGGCAAGCTGATGTTAGTACAGTCCAGAAAAATCATTGCTTTAGGCTGATGTGCTCATTTTAACTACAAGTTTGAGGCAAATTCTGTATTTCAAAACTTTCCCTTATTTTCATTGGGTTTTTTTCTTTGTTTGTTTTGGTTGCTTAATTAGTTTCATTCTTCTGAGGAATTTCTTCCCATCAGGTGTAGTATTTAAGCAGACAAAAACTAACTGGGACACTTTATGTAATCTTAAGTTTTCTGTGCAAACCAGTTTCTTTGACCCACTTCCCAAGTAGTTAGATCTCTTCTTTTAGTGTTTTCAGGGCTTTTGTTTATTTGTTTGGGGTTTTGTTTGTTTGCTTTTGTGTTTTTTTTGATTTTTGTGGTTTTAATACTTGGCTTTTACTATGCTGTGCTATCACAGCAACACTGAGAAAATTTTAAACTACAACTTGCCAAAACAGAAGATCATGTTGACGGTTAAGTGCAGAAGTGGTCTCTGATCTATACTTGCTGCTGTCAAATTGGTGTCTGTAATTGTGTACCAATTCACCTTTCCAGCTTTTGATATGGAATTGGCTGTGTAGCATTTTGAGTTGCTTTCTTCCATTTACTTCTGTTTCCAATATTCAATATTCAACATTTAATTACTTGTTTTAGACTAATACATGGTTTTGTTCTTACATCCAGAAAGTATAGTTTTACTTTAATTGTTATATCTGATTTCACATTAGTGTGCTGTATCCTAGCAACTTAATTCTGTGGTAATTTTTCTTATTTTGTTGTTATTATTTCTGCAGTTTGACCAACCTTTTCTTTTCATTCTGCTGCAATGAGAATCTAAATATAGTTCTGTCTAATGTGTCATTCATTTCTTCAAAAAAATGGAGAATATCCGGCTATGAGAAATGGAGTCTAGATTAGTCAAGTCTACTGAAAACTGATGCAATGTGGATCTTCTTGCTGTGTTAATGGATTTCTATTCTTTATTGTTTATTCAGATGAGGTAAATGTAGCTTTTTGCCCTGAAATCTCTCTTGACCCTGAAAAACTGTTTTTTAAATCTTTGGTGCATACACAGTTACATTCTGCAGAATTGGCATTCACACTGGGGAGGTTCTCCTGACAAGTGTGTGTTTATATCTCCAAGGCTGTTAGTTTGGGAAACTAATGGAAAGAACTCTTATTTCTGCATATGCCTGGTGTGGTAGCAAATAGGTTCTGCTTATTGGGTATCTATACAGGTTTCTGCTAGATTGTATTTTGATTTTGTTTTTTTTTTTCCTCTTTTAGATTTTGCATGTTTGTAGTGATTGGACATGTCTATTGTCGAAGTGACATATATATTATAATTTATTTAGCATCACTTTTCTTCTGGGTAGTCCCTTTATCACAGTACATTTTGGGAAGAAATTTGTTTACATTTTGCAATAGAAAGCAAACATCATCCTGGATGTAAGATTAACAGCAAGCTTGGAGAAAATAGGATTGGAGTCCTGTGCAGCTGGAATTATTTGAAAGTGTATTGGGTTGAGGAATTAAAGGACAGACGTTCTTCCATGTAAACTAATATGGATGTATTAAATATGAGAGTAGTGTTGACATGTTTATAGAAATAAAAAGTACACTATATATGTATTTTTATACTGAAAAGAATTTTGAACCTTTTCTGACATTACAAAGTTAAACATCAAAATAAAAAAAAGTTGTTAAACCTATGCATAATATTTTGTTACCAAAGTGCTCACTAACATGGAGATCATCCTCACAACTGTAGCTTGATTTATTGAATTTCACTCTTTGGCTGGAAGGGATTTGTAGGTGACAAAGGGGACAAAGCTATTTCTGGGAACAGGGAGAATGCCTATGCTGCTTGATAATTTTTGATAAATAAAATTCAAAATGTCTTTGGGGAAAAGAGTGCCTTGTTAGAAAAAGCACTGCTGTAAATACCTGTTACCTCAGTATACTTGTCCTAGAGGCTGTAAAGTCAGAGACCCAAGAAGACTGGATTTGTTGGGAATCCTTATGGTCAGAAGTAGGTGTAAAGAAAATCCCAACTGCACCTTCTGATTGCTGTGGGCATTGGGAATCATTGGGGAAAACAGTAAAGTATAGTAAATTTTATGTCACAAATCTGCTGTGGAAGGGATAAGGCACTGCTGCAGCTTGAACTCTGCAATTCTGCTCTACAAACACAGACATGACTATAGTTTGCCTTCCCTATATCCCCACTTTCCTGAGATTCTGAATTTTTATCTTTGTGTATAATATTTACTCAGTAATTCATCTTTTCAGTTTTTGGATTTAATGCTTGTTCCAGTTAATGAGCAAAGTAAATTTTTTTTAATCTCCCCAGTCCCCAGTCCCTTCTCCTTATGCTTTCAGTACTAAGAGTATTAAGAAAATGTATAGTTATTATTAGAATTCCCAGGAAGAGAAAGAAAAGTTGATCTCCATGTTAGATTAAGGATAGAAAATAGTCAAATAAAAAAAAAAAAATAGTAATCAGGATATTTAACACTTCCTAAATTGTGGCTTTTACTAATGAAATTTAATGTAATGTATCAACATATTTTTCCAGGCACAAATGAAGAAAAATAGAGATCCAGTTTGTTTTAATCAATTTTTATTAATTCAGCCCTGAAGCTCTCCATGATTTCAGCATGGAACACAAACATGCAGAGCAGCAGACAGAGGGGAAATCTGTCTCATTAATCTCTTTTGGACAGAGCATGGTGCCGAGTCATTTAGGATGCAGACAGGTTTTATGGATAACATGCTGTCTGTGTTTCCACCCAGGCCAGAAAGGCTTCTGTGTCCTGGTCCAAAAAGGTGCCAAGCTGTGAGTACAGAGAGTGCAGTCAGGGAAGGGGTGAACAAAGTTTCCTGTCTTCATCTTGGGAGGGTGGGGGGGGGAAGGCCAAGGTCTCAGGATTTTTCTTCTATGAAAGGAGTTATTGATATTAAACTATGTAACTGTGTCTTATCAGAGGCCTTCACTGCTAGTTACAGGCATCCTTATTTCTGATTCATGAGAAATATTGGTAAAAATGTAAATAGCTGATTTTAAAAGTTTTTTTGTTTAAGCTTTGTGTTTTCCAATTTGACATTAAATATTTTCTCATGTTTGCTTTTAGGATTAAAAACTCCAACAAAATTTGAAGAAAAAAAATTATGGGAAATACATTTTAAAAGACAGAAAATCAAAGCCCACACAGCCCCCCAAAGCTGGAGGAGATAGCAGTCAGTGTTTTAATGAATAGCAGATTTTAATGTGCAGCAGATGGGTAGAACTTGATGTGCTGAGCAGTTTGAGGCTTTTTAAGGCAGTTTCCTCAGTGTTATCTACAAACTGGAAATCTCCTAGTTCTTCAGCCAGGAGCTGGAAACCTTCACATACCAGGCTCCAGCTCTGAGCTTTCATGTGCTCTTGAGCAGAGGCACTCTCAGATTTCTGTGCTCCCAAGTGCATTTAGGCTCCCTGTTCCAGGGAAAAGGGACACAGCAGCTTGGGCACACAAAGGCTCTTCCCTGCCAGTTCTCACGAGCTGATAAATAATTGCTGATGTGATGCCACCATGTCCAGGAACTGCCAGCAGGGGAAGGCAACCTCCCCAGCTCATGTGCCCTGAAGTTTCTGATTTCATAAAAAGTTAATCAGCTTTGAGACATTTTGATAGTATTTAGTGTTTTCCAGAAATCCATTAGAAAATAAGCAGCTCTGTTTAGAATTGGTATTGAAATGCAGCATATTACAGCTGTGCAAAATGAGGTACTAGCCTGTCTCTCCAATGTGGAATACAATTTATATATTACATTTTATAAGTATTTTTTGAAGGAAACTAATATATGATTTAGCTACAGAAAGCCTATGTTCTGTAACAGACCACAAAACTCTTCCTGTTCTTACAGGGAAGCACAAATTGAAGCTTTGTGTATTACTGTCCATACACTCTGTATTCCTAATCTCTACCCCCAAAAATAGCTTTGCTTCATTGAATGTTAAGTTTTATTTTTTAGCAACTTCAGTGGCCGTTCAGTTTTTCTACTGATCCATAGTTTAGAATCTAAAAGAGATAATCTTTCCAAGAGAACAGGTTAGGAGGGAGAAAATCCCAGCTGACAGCTCCCTTTTAGTTTGACTTTATAGATAATAAACTGGTTCCTAAGTATCTGCTTGTTTGTTTCCCTCCTCCCATATTACTGAGTTAATTTTTGTTTTAATGAGGGAGAAAAGAACCATGAGTACAATAACAGTTCCTAGTTTGATAGAGGGCAACTGAGTTATAAAAGTAAACCACTGAGATTTATATGGAAATTTGCAAGGAATTTGTTTTTTTTTTTTTTTTTTTTTTTTTGCTATATCTTCTGTGTTACAGCTTGCATTTTGGCTTTGGAGACTGAGAGTTTGCTGTCATAATCAGCCTGTTTTTTTTGTAATGTGTCTGAGTGTTAAGTCACCATTTTAAACCCTATTTACTTCTACTCTTCTAAAAAGTTAATGTAAAGTAGGATTACAGCCATCATCTTTTGATGTTTCACTACATAATATTATAGAAATTGGCTGTCTGGGTTCCCTAAGTGTCTTTCCTACCAGATGAAAGTCATCAGGAAATTTTAAGTGTACTTTTTGGTTTAGTCTGCTGCCATCTCTTTCTGGGCAGGAAACTCAAGCCCGGACTGGCAGAACAACACTGGTGTAGGAAGGAAATATCTGAGGGATGATCTGTAGTTACTTGTCCAGGAGTCCAGATATGGAGGAAAATCACAGTCTAGGTATGGAGGAAAATCACAGTCTAGGTATGGAGGAAAATCACAGTGCACTAAATGAGCTTCTGAGCCATCTCCTGTTGTACAAGAGAAGGGACCACCACTTTCATATCTCATCATCTCTTTCATGCCAAATCAGAGAGCAGAATCCCCCCTCAGTCATCAGGGGCTCCTGGCAGGTGCCACCTGTCTCAGATAAGTGCTTTAAGCAGAGGGCTTGGAGAATGCTGCTCCATGAGTTCCCTCTCTAGAACAGCAGGTTATAAAGTGTCAGCTACTCAATGTTACAATTCTGATAAGAGTGTGAAGTAAAATAACTTACTTCACTTGCTAAAAGAGCTTAATATTCCCTTGGTGAGACAGGATGGATTCAAACTCTTCTGTCTGAGTAGTGACTCTCTTCTTTACCATTTTTTGATTATTTAAACCACTGCACTTCTGGGATTCCATACTTCCCACTTAAATGGTAGTGGATCAGCAATACCCTGTTCCCTTTGGCTTTTTGTGATGGTTATTTGAAATACAAAAATGTTCCTCATTTTTTCAATTCCATTTCTAGTGATGACAAATTCTAGACCTGCAATGTCAGATTCTCAAGATAGATGCTTAAACCTCTGAGACCTGTGGAATGAAATGAAGTGTTTACTGTCATCCAGCTTGTATATTTTCCTCTAAATTGCATCCTCTGCTCTTAAATTGCTCTTTTTTCTGAATGCTCTGTGCAAATTGGACCCTTCCTGTTGACTTGGATACCACACTTAAATAATTGCAGTGTAAATGCTGAGTAACATTTCTCTGAAGTACCATACTTACCTGACTCTATTAAAGAATTAAAGATGGCTTTTGCAAGATTGAAGTTTTTTACTATTTTCTTTTGTTTGAAATTGAGTTCTTCATAGTCTTCTCAAATTCGTACATTTTTCAGATTTTTTTTTTTCCTGAAAAAGCTAATACCTGCCTAATGAAGTGGTGTGATTACTCATCACTGCTAGGGAAAATAATTGTCTCAGTTCAATGCAAACCCCAGGTAATATTTGTACAAAGAGAGAAGCAACAAGAGAAATGGGGAATTATGATAATGGCAGTTCTGAAAGACATTTGAAAATTCAGTCTACAGCTCTGATGTATTGGGAAAAACAAATTAATTTTCCATAGAGCCTGCTGTAAGGATATAGGTCTTCTTCTGACCACCAAAGTGAATGTTCCAGGCTTATGTTGCAGCATGATTAACTCACTGGAATATAAATTTGCTTGTAGAGGTATTTTTAAATAGGTGCTGGCAGCCTAAAAATTACAAACCACTTCTAAGTGAGATTTCTGTGAATTTTTTCATGGTTCAATACCTTCATTCTCTACAGGTTAGCTGTCCACCATGGTTTGTGCACAATGGAAGGACATTGAGCTGAAATTGCCTACATGAGAGAGAAAGAAGAGCTCCTATGATTTTTCTTTGAGAGGAAGAAATTCCTATCCCTTGGAATTATTCTTCCTTTCCTTATGAGGCTCCTGATTACAAAAAACCCTTTCTCTAGCCAAGGCATTTAAAGGAAGCAGTCAGAGGACTTCTGAACCAAACTCAGAGGGCTTATTTCAAGGATGTTTTCATTATTGTTCTCCTTCTTATGTTTTCAGCAATGAATATTTGTCAGGATGTTTCAATTGAAATAATTTAACTGACTGTTAACTTGAGTCTTTTTTAGGTGCTCATATTGGTGACCTGTACTAACTTACTGATGTGGCTTCAGAATTATATATATTTTGTAATTCCATTTGATCTAGATGTATTCAGAACCCTCATAAACAATATCTTGGTATCCCAGTTGGCTGATTAAAAATAAATATGAATGAAAATTCTGTAACTCTTCTCATATCCTTAATTCATACAACATTCTAAAACCATTCACTTACTAAATATTTTTTAATTAGTTGGAACTTGCAAATTGTGTGTTAAGTTTATGCAATAAAGTCTTTTATATTAGAAATGCTCTATAATTACATTTTTTCAGTTGTGAAAAATGAATTAGTGCTGCATTTTATGTGATGACAAATTTTCCTGTTTGTTCTAATTTTACTGAATAGCATGCTGTAACTTCTTGGCACAGCCTAGAATAACTCTATTTAGCCATGAAAGTAGGAACTGTGCTTAGGACCAGAAAAGGCCAATATTGTGTGTAAACAATTAACTTACATGAAAGCAAAGCAGAGCTGCTGGGAGAGGGATGGCACGGGGAATTGACTATCAGACACCAGTACACCAGTTTGTCCAGGCAACTGGGATCAATGAAAGTGCCTGAAATGGAGCTTCAGCAGGACTGAGGGGCAAGTGGTGCAGATATTTTCTCTTCTGGGAATATCACTTTATCCCTGTCTAACTTTGATAGTGGAGAAGAAGGAGATGGAAGACATCAGGGCTTTTTTTCCTCATTGCTGAAAAATCTGATTAGAGACATAGCTAAGCTTATGTTTTATTTTGTCCTATGGGAAAGTGTTGTTTTTGTTTTGTCCATTCCAGATGAAAACGAAAAATACCCGAGAGACAAATTCTCAAAGGAAAACACATTTTGGTTCTGTCAAAACACTTTGTTTTGATAAGTGTGCTCTCCTGTTGTATTGTTTTTAACCTTTATTAAAGATTGGCAATCAGGTTGCCTGCGATTTGATGTAGTCTCTGTAGCCATTGTTCTTCCTGACGCTTCCTTGGTTCTTGTGAAGTGTCAGATGGAGCCAACCAACCATGTTCTTGTTGAACCCCAGAGAATTGGGAAACATGTCAAACAAATAAACAAACCCACCAGTCTGAGTCCACCCAGGCACCTCCATTTCATGCAGCTTTCTGAACTAGATCCAGCTAATAAGTGAAAAGAAGGATTTTAGACAGGAGAGAGAGAGATAATAATGACTATTAATCTGATTCCTGAATTAGATTGCTCCTCTGGCGCTGCCTTCTAATGCTCAGGTTAATATCTAGTTATTTGCTTTTCTTTCTGCCATGTGTGTGCTTTTTGCCATTGAGACACCCCGCTTCTTTGTAATACATATGTAAAGTTCAGAATGCTTTTTTTATATTATAACTAATGTAATAAATGCATTGTTCAAATAGGACAGAATATTCCATGCCTGTGTATATTATTTGTGATGCCAAATGAATCTCTTGAGTCACTTAACTCAGAGTTTTTACTTGTCAACTGGAAGGCTTCCTCAGCTTTTAAATCTGGATGCTGTGTCAGACGTTCAAAAGCTTTCCAAAAGTCAATGTACATTGCATTCACTGTGCTTCCCTTATCTGCATAGACAGTCACTTTGTCACAGGGGGAAATTAGGTTGGTCGAGCATGATTTGCTTTTTGGAAATCCATGTTGACTGCTCCTGATTGACCTTTTTAAACATGTTTTGAAATGAATTGTGAGGATTTACAATCTGTGGCTTATGCCTTTCTTGTTATCTCAGGTGGTTGCCTGATTTCCTTTTAAAACACAACAAACCCAAACCCCATAATGAATGATTTTGGCTTTGTTTAAAAGCCTTTGAAAATCTTTGTAAATTCCTTAGATGGAACATCATTAACCTTGTGCTGTCGTTCCTCACAGAACTGCATTATTTTTCCAGGCTTTTCTTCAAAATCCCACGTTGACTCTTCCAATAGAAATCACATTTATCCACACATTTTACTAACTCTGCTCTCTTTGTGTTCCTTGCTATTTTGCCTAGTGTAGTGATCAGCAGCATGGACCTGCAGTTCCCTTAATAAACCATGGAATCATTTAAAGATTTTTTTTTTATAATTTTTTTTAACAACTGTCATTTCCACTTTATAGATAGGAAGGTAATTTTAAATGTGATTTTATTGTGCAAGCTGTGATGTATTGCACAGCAAGCAATATACTGTGCTAGATGGGTGGTTCTCTACCAACTTCAGCATTTGTGGGAGTCTCTTTGCTGGGTTTTGAAAAAAAATTAACTGAAAAATATAGTTTGGACTGCCTTGAGGTTCTATTATTTGCTCCTGGCACTGATCGAGACATTCATTTGATCCTGGCTAAATATGATTCTTAAAAAGTAGTTTTCATCCTAATTTAGCAGCTTCAGGCTGTTCTAGCGAGCTTAAGGTGAAATATGTGATGCAGTTATCCAGTATTAGTGGCCAAGGGAGGACAAAATGTACTTTGGACAGGAAATTTATGATATATACTGACTTTTTACAGACCAGAAGAGATTGTCAACACATCAGACAGCTCAAACACTACAGAAGCAGAAATCTTCACTGTACAAGATTTGTCACAACAAAATATAGCAGAAGCAGTTTTGTAAATATACTAACTAAAACAGCTGTCTCCATTATTCTAATGTGACCTCTCTACTTGTATATACAGTTTAAACTGAGTCTAAATGAATTGGATAAGTAGCCAAGTGATGCAAGCAATTAGAAATTCTCTAAATGTTGCAAAAGCAGTCTCACTGCAATTAGGTGCCTGCCTTGCCCAAAGTAAGACACTTTTTTCATCTTTAAATCCTTTTTTTTTTCCTTAAAACAGGATGCATATTTCTAACTGAGTTTAATGGGTAGTCACTTGGGAATTTGTGCTGCTCCAGCTGATGTGAATTCCAAATCAGAATCTGTTGGTGGCTTTTCCATATGGAATGTAAGACTGGTTGTGCCCACAACAGGAGTTAAAAAAAAGATGGCAGAAGAAAGCAAAAGCAAGGTGAACATCTTTGGTGAAACTTCTCTGGAATATTATACTAATCTCCAATAAATTATGATTAAGATGGTACCTGTGTTACAGGTGATATTTCCTCTTTAATTAGGTGTTTGGTTCATGTTCAGTCATCTTATCTTCAATAGCTGACTTTAATCAGCAAACTTGATTGCTTTCCTATTCATCTCTTCTTTGAGATAATTAAATAATGGACCATCCAGTTACTATCTTAGAGCACTTAATTGAATAACTCCAATTTCAGTAGCAATCCTTGCAGAGCTCCACCAGTGACTTCTCCTTGCTGTGAACTGTGACCGTGGGCTACTGCACTGCTCCTTAGCCAGGTATTTCCTCCTGCTGGATTTTACACCTGGTGGCAGCTTTGTTCCTTAAACCAGCTGGGCAAGGGGCATTTTTGATAGCCTTTTGTATAAATACACCCCTGTCTACAGCTTTTTAACACCTTGGCAAGACCCCAATAGCTTTCTGAAGTATCAGTCCCCTTTATAAAACTGCCTTTAAATTAAATTATACCTTCTACCTCAATTTTAATAACAGTTTCTAATAAGCTACTCAAAAATAGATATAAGGGTTTGTTTGCCTCTATACTATCTGCAGAGATGCACTCTTTTGAGCTTCCTTTCAGCTGCTTTATTTTTTTTAATCAAGTGCTCTTGCTCCTTGACAATTAGCCCAACAGGAATATTGTTGATAAAATATTAAGAAAAATATGTAAAGCATTCTTTCGGTGCTAATCCTTGTAGTTCATCTTCTTAATGCTTGTTGTGGTGTTTAAATGGCATTTTATTTCACTATTAACTAAACCCTGCTGGACAGAAAGGTCCCTGTTTAAATAAGTTTTGTCAAAACTCACTTTAATTAATGGTGAGTGAAATAAGCTTAAAAAAAAAAAAAAATCTGTTGGGGCCCCAAGGGCACTGGCAGCCCTTGATTGCCCTGAGCAGCATCACCTGGCACTGGAGCCTCACCCTCTGCCCCGAGCTCCATTTAAGCTCAGCCCAGGCAGCTCATCCTGCTCTGAGTCTGATTCCAGCTTTGTTCCTGAGCTTCAGTGAGATTTCTCTGCTTGTTCTTGGCTGCTTCCTTTCCCTGCTGCTCCCTGGGGTGTGTTGGTTTCCAACACTTTGTGTCCATGAGTGCTTTGTTCAGGCACTTCAGGGTTTTCTCTTCACCTTTTGTGCTGGGGTCATCCACAGCTCCTTGCTTGGTGAGTAGCCCAGCTCTTGCTGCTTTCTGCCAGTGACTTTGGTGAGTTTTATAGATTTAAAGTAACTGAAGTGCCATTAAATTTGTTTTTGGTTTTTTCTTTTTTTTTTTTTTTTTGTTATCAAGGAGGATTAACCTAAAAAGCAATGATATAGTGCATGTTGCAAAAAAGCAGCTGTGGCAGAGTGTTCTGTGTCCTGTGACTTGATTAGTTTCTTTTCCCCAGTTTCCCACCCACAAGGTCTGGGTACTAAAGCTTAGCATACTTTTAATTTTTCTTATGGAAGTCTTTTATGTCCATTTTGGGTTTGCCTTAATGTTGTTACAATTTGTTTTTTTCAGAAATTTAACTGAAAATGTATCATAAGTGTATCACTTTCAAGGACCTATATCAAGAGCTTCTAGTTTTGGGCTCTCATTTTTCCTCCTTTTGTTGTCTGTATTTACAGCTTCTGTAGATAAATGAAAATGTTCTTGTGATATTCTCACACATACAGGCAATTATGTTCTAAGTTGTTCAGATAACAAGTTATTGGACAAGAGGAAACAACCTCAAGTTGCACTAAGGGGGGATTTAGATTAAATAATAGGAAAGCTTTTCACTGAAACGTTGGTCAGAGATGGGAACAGACTGCCCAGGGAAGTGGGGGGATCCTTGCCCCTGAATTGTGCAGAAAATTGTTGATGCTGTGCTTAGGAACGCGGTTCAGGGATGTACTTGGCAGTGTTAGATCAATGGCCAGGCTGGATGATCCTGGAGCTCTTTTCCAACCTAAATGTTTATATGATTGTATTTTTTTAAATTTTTGGTGTAGTTTTTTTTTTTAATGTCTTTTTGCACCTCTGAAGGGTTAGCGATTACACAAAAGGCTCTAGGTATTCACTGAGGGTCCCACCTGGTGTGGGAAAAGCAGGAATATGCTCTTCATGGAGTCCTGTTAGCTGAGCAGTGAGAGCAAGAGCTTCAACCCTGTTCCTTACTGAGAACAGGTGGGCAGAGGTGCTGATCCAGTCTGCAGGATACCTCCAAACCTCTTCTGATAGTGCAGGACAAGGACTGTTTTCCTCTTCATAAACACACCTTAGAAAAGATTTCAGTTACTTAAAACTTAACACCGGTGTTTTTGACTAGTATCTCTTAATGTATTTTTTTTTCTTAGGTGACACTGCATAAATTGAGTTCTGTGTTCTGTATGTGATACTGGGTTGTGTAGTTAATTACCTGGTGCATATTGTGGGCAGAGATGAAATGGACTTTCCCTGCTCTGGAACCCAGCTGTAAGCAATGGATGTTTAAAGTGAGGTATCCCGTGTTTCAGCATGAATTACTGCTTTTGGTCTGACATTGTCCATCTGCTCAGTGGGCAGAGCTAATGCTGTCAGAGGGAATAAGCTCTGCCTACAAAAATCCATTCGAGGCTGGACTGTTTGAATTGTGCTGTGAAAGTTGACAATGCATAGTGAGTCAATATTTTATAGTAATTAAGAAAAAAGCTTGGATTCTGTCATGATTGGTGCATGCTCAGAAAATGCTGGAAAGAGTGTACAACTCCAAAAAATTAAAAGTTGCTGCTGTTTAAAAGATGCAGGTGAGCAGCTTGGATGCACAAAAATCTCTGTAATGAATAAATGCAGAATTAGAAGCAGTAGAAGGTAATTGAAAGATGATGTTCCTTTTTACCTTTTCCCTCTATTTCTTAGTTTTTAGCTTGGCAAAAGTTTTGCCTGAGTTCTCTGAGACTTAACTAAGTCTGCTTCAATTTGGGAACAATCTGCTGCTTCATCTTGGTACCAAGCTTCTCCCCTGGCTGCCTGTGCTGCTCTCTGTGCTGAGTGAGAGCTGTGTCTGTGCAAGCAGGGTTCCACAGCTGCTCCAGCTGGATGGGAGCACTGCCTGTTGGGTTCTGTTTGCAGCAGCTCCCTGCAGGGGGAGGTTTCACAGGCAGCAGCAAAGTTTCACTCTCTGAGAAATTTTTGCTGTGAATAATGCAGAATAGTCCTAGCTGAATGTGCAAGCTGAAGTTGGTGCAGTTGCAGGCTAAAAATAGATTTAATCTTTTATTGTGAACTGAACCATCTCCTTATGTTGCTCTCAAAAGTAATGAATCAGTCCAGGTTACTGCAACCCTATAGTGGTGCTATTTTTGAGGTAAGTTTTGTGTTTTAGGCTTGTTCTTGATATTTTTCAGAAGAGCAAATTTTGTAGGAGTGTCACACAACTACCACAAGAATGGATTACAAAAAAGTTCACTGTTTAAAAAAAAATTCAGTTTGCCTGAAATCATGGAGTAAATCAATCTGAGAATAAATATAGTTAAAATGAATGTATTAAAGCAAGTATACAATTAAAGAAATACAATAAAAAAAACCCTTTAAGGGAGGTCTGTTTCTACTTGTAGGAACTCCTGTCACATGAACAGTTCTCCTTTGAGTGCTTAGACACCTATTGCAATTCACATTGCTTTCTAACTGTGGCCCTGTCAAACTTCAAGAGGGATTACTTAAAATGGATTACTTAAAATAGCAGGGTACTTTTCATTTGTTTTCCTTCCACATGTAGTTGTCAGAGCTTCTCTTTGCATTGCAACCTCTGCTGCTCAGAATTAATCTGTGCCAATTATTAAGGATTCAGTTGCCAGCAGGAACTGAAGTTAAACTGGTGTTGCTCCCAGTCATTCACCAGACTAGGCTTTGACATTCTGATAAAATGTCAGTGGAAGATTTAGGGAAATTCAGTAGAAAATGTGACTTCTGCACTAAGATGTGAAGAACTCTCTTAATTTATTCCAGCACCACCTCCTTTTTACTATCACCTACATTCTTTTCCACCCCCTTAGAGCTGTAGAGGAATCCCTTCTCAAGCAAGCTCACTTTTTTTTATTCAGTAGAGCTAGGGATTTTGAAAATATTGTATTATATTGCAAAATACTTTCTCTCTACAAGCTCTTTAGGTTTTAGTCCTTATTTGAGCTAATGAGTGAAGTATTTTCAGTCAGTACTCAGTGATGCTGTGTTTGTTTACATAACTTCTTTATGCATGAACTGTTTAATCTGATTTTTTTGTTGTTGTTTCTCTGAGTTTATTAAACTTCCCTCTTTAATGGGTGGGCATTTCAGTAGATGCACAGTAAAACCTTGTACAACTCATGCTTTGTTTCTTTCAGTAGTGAGAGCTGCAGCTCCTACTTATTTCAGAATGTCAAATGTGCTAATACTGTAGCTATGTAATTGTGGAGGGATAGAATGTAAGAAAATAAAGATAGTGCAGAAGGCAGTCCCACCCCTGAGGAGTTGCAGCTGTACTAATCACCAAAGATTAGGAACAGCCCTGCCCTTAACAGGCCACAGCTGTGTCCAATAAGGAGATGAGTGCTACAAAAGAGTGGCTTAGCTGGGTGAGGAGAGAGTTGGAGTTTGTTGGTTGTGCTGTGAAGGAGTCAGAGCTGTGAGGAGATGCCCATAAAAAATCACCAAGAAGGTATGGGACTTTTGCAATACAATGGCAACATGTAATTTTGACATGTGTGTTTCTTGGAGGTTCATTTAGATGCATATTTGGATTTGGTGCATGGCTCAGGGCTTTAAATATAAAACGTTAGAATCTGGCAGCCTTTGCTTCAAAGACAAATTATATTATGAAGTGATTTTATGTTTATTAGCTATTGTTTCTTGGCTGTCACTGTTGTGGTATAAAATACTGTCTTTGTAGATTATTTGTTTTAATTGAGCGGCGTGACTGTGTTCACAGGGGTCCAAGGATGGGGGAAGAGATGAGGATTTGACTCCATGTTTCAGAAGGCTTGATTTATTATTTTGTGATAGATATTATATTAAAATTATATTAAAACATAGAAGAAAGGATTTCATCAGAAGGCTAGCTAAGAATAGAAAAAGAAGGAATGGTAATAAAAGCTCTCTGTCTTGGACAGAGAGTCTGAGCCAGCTGACTGTGATTGGCCATTAATTAGAAACAACCACATGAAACCAATCACAGATCCACCTGTTGCATTCCACAGCAGCAGATAATCAATGTTTACATTTTGTTCCTGAGGCCTCTCACCTTCTCAGGAGAAAAAATCCTAAGGAAAGGATTTTTCATAAAAGTTGTCTGTGACAAGAACGGTTCTTCCCCTTCTCTTGAGTAGTTGTTTGGAGGTCTTTAAACCTATCACTGCTGGTTGTTTCAGTGGTTTCTTTGATTTAAAGATGCTTGGTTTAGATCTGTGTGTGCAAGCAGGATGAACAAATTTTCTGAGCATCAAATTCTGAGTGAGAAAATTTCTTACTTTCTATATGTGCTTCAAGTTTTAAGTGTGGAAAAATATGTTTCTTGTTGTCTTGCATTAATTAGAAGAGCAAATGCCATCCAAATAAATACAGAGTTAAAATAGAACATGAAAACTTGCAAAAATGTTATCTATAAAGCTGCCTTTTTTTCACTACAATCACAGACACCAGCTTTTCACCAAGTACAATGGGGTTTTTTTTAAGCAACATTGTTGGTTGGTGGTCCAACAGCAGGCCAGAAAGTGTTTCTGTGATGGCACAGGTTCTGAGAACTTGCAGATTAAAGCTAATCATTCTGCTAGGTTATTTTGTGTCCAGATCCCTTCCACAGTCCAGAAGCCAGCAGTCAAGAGTGTAGGTGGCACAGCAGCAGGAATGAACAAAATGGAATTACAGGGAGAGATGGAATTCCTTCTTCCAGTTCCTTATGGTGTCTAAGTTGATGTGGAGTTACAAAGTAAAGGAGACAGAAGAGCTCATCTGGCCTGCCAAGTCAACACTTTTGAAATATGGGAATGCCTTACATTTCACCTTATAATTTTATTTCTTTCTGCCTTTTGAGATTTATGGAGAAATACTTAAATTTTCCTTTGGTAAGGGCAGCTGGGAGCTTTGAATTTCAGGTATTGGCTGAAGGTGTATTTCAACACCTAATACTTGGAGTTAAATTAGATTTTCATTTGCTCAGGCATAAGTAAAGACTTGGACATGTTCTCCTCTGATTACTGGTTGGCATTTTATATTAGTTTGTTTTATTATTTCTACTTCTTTATTTAAACAATGCAGCTGCATTTAAATTGTAAATACTCTGGAAGACATCCAGTTGAAGCAGATGTTTCTACTGTAATCTGTTTAATTACAAAAAAAAATAGTTTAATTGATTTTTAAATTTTGGGCATTCTGAAGTTTAAATTGGCCTGGTCATAGTTATTTGCAAATACTTTGATTCAAAAAAAAAAACCAAAAAAAAACCCAACAAAAAACCAACCCACTTAAAATTGGGAAATATAAAGAGACAATTGAATATTTCTTGTTCATTTTCACTACTTTAGTGAGACTAACAAAGAGAGGATGTCACTCCCTTCAGTTAGTCAGCAATTTCAGTTTATTTAATACTTGTAAATAAGAAATTACTGTATTTAGTCATACTAAAAATGTCCTGCTCCTCCGGTATTGCAAGTTAATGGATAGGTGACATTCAATTGAGAAAATATTTTATACATACAATTTCTAATATGCTAGCACAGGGTAGGATACTTCCAGTTGGAAGGTTCTTTTGGAGATTTCTAACTCATCCTCCTGCTTTCAAAGCAGCATCAGCTGTAAGGTCTGACCAGGTTACTCAGCTCTTGCTCCAGTAGGAGCTTGAAAGCCTCTTGAGATTGCACAGACTTTCTGGGCTGCCTGTCTGCCATCGTCAGGAGGGAGATTCTCACTGTAGCCAGTTTGGACCTCCTTTATTTCAGCTTATTCCCGTTGTCTCTTTTGTTCTAGCACAAAGCACTGCCTGCTTTCTGCATCTGCCTGCTCTGGTTTGGGATCCTCCCTGGGCTGCGGGTGCATCTCTGCGTCCCTGTGCCCTCCCTGGGCTGCGGGTGCATCTCTGCATCCCTGTGCCCTCCCTGGGCTGTGGGTGCATCTCTGCATCCCTGTGCCCTCCCTGGGCTGTGGGTGCATCTCTGCATCCCTGTGCCCTCCCTGGGCTGCGGGTGCATCTCTGCGTCCCTGTGCCCTCCCAGGGCTGTGGGTGCATCTCTGCATCCCTGTGCCCTCCCTGGGCTGCGGGTGCATCTCTGCATCCCTGTGCCCTCCCTGGGCTGCAGGGGCACAGCTGCTTCACCTTGGTCTCACCGGGGGCTGCAGGCGAATGTCAGCTCTGCCACCTTGGAGCACCTCCTGCCCCTCCTTCCCTTGGTGCCTGCAGAGTTATTCCTCATTCTCACTCCTCTCTTCCACTGCTGGTTTGTGCAGTGAAGTTTTTCCTCCTCCTCCTATCGTGCAGATCTTCCCTCTCCTCCTCAAATCTGTTGCCTCAGAGATGCTGCCGTTCCTGACTGGCTCAGCCTTGACCCCAGTGCATCCACCTTGGACTCCCCAGAGCCTGGCATTGGCTCTGTCACACATGGGGGAAGAAGTTCTGGCAGCTCCTCACACCTGTAGCACCCCTGGCTGCCAAAACCTTGCCATGCAAACCCAACACAGGCAGGTGTTTGCTTAGCTCTGGCCAGTTGTTTTCCAAATGGGGTAGCTTGATAAAACTGCTGAAGTCATTTGTGTGGGTAGCATTGCTGGGTCTCAATGTACATCAGGAAAGGTGGTGTGTTGTTTTTTCCTAAGGATATTTGGTGGTTTCTGGGAGTCTCTACCGGAGTTCTGTGAGGATAAGAACAAGAAAAAAACTTCTGTGACTGTAATAATGGAATAAAATCTTGAACTACAAAATGGAATGGGGGCTGGAAATTACACAAAAGAAGCATCAAAAACCAGTTTTGTGTAAAAGTTTATCACAGCCTCTGGATAAGGAGCTGTGTCTCCTGTGAGAGTATCTGGTGCACACTGCTTATTAGAACACAGTTGTTGTCTTGGAGCTCCAGACAGGAATGCTTGAAGCTGCACCATCCTCATAGAGGATGATCACAAGCAGGCTTACTGCTTCCACAGCTGCTGCTTGGAAGATCAAGTGGTGTTATGGAGGTGGATTAATGAGGATGTAGTGTTGCTCTGGTTCTCCATTCCTTTTGCCTAGTAAGACAGCTTCATAAGAGGGCACTGACTGTGTAGCAGCACTGTGACCCCATGTTTACATCATGGCCATGGCTCTCTGTGTTTGTCAGCATTTTTGAAAATATCTGCTATTTCTAAAATACTATGAAAAGTGATTTAAATAAGATTTTTCAATAAGCTATACTGCCCATTCCAAAAAAAAAAAAAAATAAAAGAAGAAATCGTGACAAATGATTGTCTGGATTTCACACAGAATTGTTGAGATTTATTTATCTTGTGTATTACCTCTTCTGAAAAGCAAAACTCAAACCTAAAATACAAGCAGTCAAATAGATGATGGTTATATTTCACACTGCTTCATTTTCAAACTCAATGAAAAAATTTATACCAGGTTCTCTTTATAAGAACTTTAGGGTGTGTGGATTTTTTTTTTTGCTTCATAGTGTTTTACCTTTTTTTACAATCACTTTTTTTCCTACTCTTCCATATATGCAAATTGCATTGCCTTAATTAACATGAAATCAGTAAGGGAAAACAAGTGTGTTCATTGAGGTTTAAGGTATTTTTTTTAGTTTCCCTGCCTTTTCAGTGGAATTGGCTGTATTATTGGATGATTATCTTTCAGTATTATTGGATGGCCTGGGAACAAAGTATATTTCAGTCCCAGAGACATGTTTTGCCTAAGTTGTTTGATATTGGACAATACAAGAGAGGTAATTTGCTTTCTTTGGCATAAATCCAAGAAAACCTCTTTGTCACTTTTCTCAGCTACTTCCCAGTGGACAGTTTTTCAACCTTTTTGCACTGGATGCATGGTTCTGGGGTTTGATTTTCATTTTTTAAATTTGGTTCTGACAGTTTTTAAAGTGTTGTTTTATTTTTCAACGTGCTAAAATTGCTGAGAAATAACTTCTTAAGCAGTAACAGAAAGTAAGAAGGGCAAAAGACAACTAGGGAAGGAGAGTCCTTTGCAGCACTTGTCCAGATCTGGAAGTGGCTGTGTTTTCCTAAAAGCCCTACCTCTGCTTTTGCTGCCAGCATCTGTGGATTTATGGCACTTGGATCTGTCAGCCTTCTTTATCGGGACTTCAGATCCCTGCCAGCAGAAAGGAAAAGGCTGTGTGGAGTTAAACCCTCTGCTAGTGCAGTATTTAGTTCAGACGAGCCTGTGCGTGTCAGAGCTGCCCTGGAATCCTTTTGCCTGCTTGTGACCCTGAGTGCTTTGGGCAGCTGCCACTGCCTGTCCCCTCCCTTTCCACAGGGCTGGGGACAGCCTGGCCTGTCTGCCACCTGGGAATAGCACAGCAGTTTGCACATCAGACTTAGTGGTGGCATTGCCACTGAAAACTTGTTCCTATCCGTGGAACAAGCTGCCAACGTTGAACTTCTGTGGAAGCCTGGGGAGAAATGAAAAGCAGGAAAAGGGGAACAATCAGCACAGCACTTTCAACATCACTTCATTCTTATTGGGATGAGTTTTAAATTTTATAGGAATGCTGAAAAAGTCAAGATGGAGCTGATGACATCAGATGTAGGAGCCTGAGCCACAGTGCACAGGGTGTGGGTGTCCAGGGCAGATGCTGGGTGGCCAGGATTGCCCTGTGCTGGCCACAGCTGGTCCCAGCTGACCCTCCAACCTAGGGCACAGCTGAGCTGTAGATTTAGTAATAAAATAAATATATTTTATTAATATAAGTCCTCAGCCATAGTGGTCATGCCTCAGGGACAGCTGGATTAAGGGACGGCAGCACTGCCTGGTGGTGAAGGGAAAAAAAGCGAGGAACAGCTTTGAGAGCCACAAACACAGGGGCAGGGAGAGCAGGAGATGCAGGGATTCCTCTGCAACTCCCAGTGAAAGTGTTGGGGGGGCAAATATTCCCTGGCAGCTGTGGATGGGACCATAGCAGAGCAAATCCCCCCATTGCATCCATGGAGGGTCCCCACAGGAATGTTTTTATCCCTGCAGCCATTGGGAGGGTCCCATGCTGGATCAAGGGAAAAGTGTTAGGAGGAAGAAGCAGCAAAGAGGAGCTGGGGACTGACCTTAAAATGCTGTCCAAGCTGCTCAGGGAGGGTGGAGATAGAGTGAGGAATGAGGGAGCAGAGGTGAGCAATGAGGAGGGAAAGGTATTTAGTTTTAGTCCTTTTTTCTCACTGTGTAACTCTAGTTTATTTGGTAATAAATTAATTTTCCCCAGGAACAGTCTATTTTTTGTGATACTAATTTGTAAATGATCTCTGTCTTTATCTCAACCCATGGGCTTTTCCATTTTATCTTCTCCACTGGTGAGAAGGGGGAATGAGAGCAGCTGGGTGGGTGCCTGGCAGCTGGCCAAGGTCACCTCGTCAGGAAGTTAAAATCCATGTGTGCTCTTGAGGGTATTTAGCACAAGGGTTTAATTTCAATTGCTTTCCTATTAAAGCATTTTCATAATTGGTGTGTTCTAATGTAGCGTATCTGTGAGATCAACAGAATGTAAGTGGTGTTTTATTTAAAATTTTGAAGAAGCTCTTGAACAATACATCCTTTTGCAGCTAAGGCATGGAAAAGGCCATTCAGTTCTAGGGTGCCATGCCAGTTAAAGTTTGTTCAATAGAAGCAACTCATGTGTTTTCATAGCTGATTCCAACCAGATAAATTAATATTTGGCAAATGGAGAGAACTTGATGTGGTAAATAGCTTCTGGAGAGGTTTGAAATAAATATTGTAATAAAAAATATGTTGAGAATTGTCCTAGAGTGTCTCCATTTACAGAGAACAGATGGCCTGGAGATTATTAATGCCATACAAAGCTTTTTACCCTTGGTCCTGAGTTTGAACTGCCATGAGGCTGGACACGATTGAAAGTTGTGGCCATCTGTCTAATGGCCTACATGAAATGAGTTCCTTGTCCAAATCCAGTTGCTAAAGAGCATCACCTTCATCATCACACAGATATCACAAAAAATATCAATTTTTGTCTTTGATAAGTTTGCCTTTTGAAAAGGAAATCGCTTTCAAAAATAGCTAAATCTCCTATGGTTTGCAAATTTATTTTTGCCATAATTTAAATTTGCTTTGTTTTTTTTCACAGGATGTGACTGAACACATTAATTAAAAATATCCTGGTTTTAAGGAAATATATTCATGTGCTGGTTTATTATGTTGAAAGAGGCATTTTATTTCTGTTGGCAGCTGCCAAGTCTTAATCTGACTCTGATCCCACAGTTATGCCACTGCAGTACCTTTGCTGTGCTCTGTCTCCACACAGATGCAATGTTCCAAAGGTTTTAAGGCCAATTTTATTAATTTTCACCTTAACTTTCTGGCTCTCTAAAACTCAGAATGATATCAGCAAACTCTGCACTTGGTTCACCTTGCAAAGCAAATGTTGCTGTTTTTCTTTCAACACTTGATTGATGTCAAACAAATAAAACCTTTTTTTCTAAGCAGATGTTTGTAAGAAAGCCTGATATAAAAATCTGAGCCTTTTGATTCTTTAGCTTTTAGATCATAGGCTTAATTTGCAGACAGGAAAAATTCATAAATGGGGAAAATAATACAGCCTTGAGAGGAAAAGCAACAAAAAAACCTTTGCACCCCTAACTGTTGTCTTTGATGTGCTCACTGTATGCACTGTTGAGAAGAATTTTTATACAGAGCTGGAAAATTTAGTAAGATATTTGACATATTTAATTACAAATGGCTTTTGGAAAGGCTTGAAATGCTGGCTGCTTTCTTTTAGAGGATTATAAAAACACAGCAGGTCATGCTGAGGATTCCTGTGTTCTATCTGGAATGCTAATGTGCGTGTGAAAGCAATCTATGGACTTCATTACTCATGTGCATCAGTGCTTATATGTTTTTCCTGTTTTTTAGTGACCTGCTTCTTAGTAGGTTACCACATAGTGAAGGAAAGAGAAGTTATAAGGGGATAGGGAGATTAGTATAAATCCACTTTATAATAGCCAGATGCTTTTATTTCACTGCAAATATTTGTGAGCACTTGTTTCTCTTGTTACATTAATGAGTGAAAAACACAACTGAACTCAACAGATGTAATCCCAAGTTATTTGTTCTTTTACAGTTTGGTCCTAACTAACTTGTGCTTTTTCATTCCCATTAAGACTACTTTGTAAAATATGTGTAGCATACTGGTTTTGGCTCAATAAGTTGATGCACTGGCTATGCATAGATGGAAGGAATTCTGAAATAACCACATTTTTTGCACCCTCAGTGTCTTCCCTTATTTAGAGATTAACTTGTACCATATCCAGTGAAAGGGAGGCTTTTCTCGTGTGCTGAATAATAATTGCTTCAATAATATTGCTTTAGATAATAATAACATGTCAGATAATATTGTGTGTTCTGTAGCCACTCTGCATGATGAAGAGTAGGGGGAGAGCTGAGGATGAGCTTGCTTATGTCATCAAAACTAAAATTTTTGCTGGACAAGATGTGGTGAAGCAAGGGGTGAGTGTTTCCTCCTGAAAAGTTGAAATATCTATTTCAAAGTTACCATTACTCCAAGTGGGGAAAAACACTGATTTCAACCTAGGGAGAGTGATAGTTTTTTGCAGTCTGAAACTCCTTTTCTCTATTTCTTCTTTTGGCCATAAGTCAGTCAAAAAAACCTCCAAAATCAATGAAAGAGGATTTGCTGAAGTTGTAAAGAAATCCTGCCAAAATGCTTTTAGTTACATCCATCCACTGCTTCCTCTGAATCCATGCTGAGTATTCAAGATCACGGAGAGGCAAAATTATTTCTTTGTTCCTAAGTAGTAGGCTTGGTAGCTGCAGCACCATGAAAGGGAAAGGAAATAGCTGATTTTTATACCAAATGGAAGCCTGTCACTGTCTTTTTTCTCTGTCATGATAGTCATGGTCAGAGATGATGTTGGTTGTACTTTGCTAGTGGTTAATGTACTTGAAGTTTTACTTGGGAATTAACATGGGTAACATCCTCCTCTCAACTCCAGAAGCATCAGTGACATCGTCACAACAGGACACTTCTCCCCTAGTCCATAACAAAATAAAACCTGTGTTAACTGCCTAGATCTGATATTGTTAGTATGTTTTGTTCTAATGATCTATTTGTAGATCAAGTCTAGATGGTTTTCAAATGTTTGTTTTCAGTGGTTATTGATGAAGTTACAGGCTCTGTTAGGGACTTAGTGAAATTTTGGCATGTTATGTGGAAATGGAACACTCTGAGGGAAGGCAAATCTTAAAGGATTCCTTGGTTTGAGCATGGTGCTAGTGATGCCAGAGTTGTGGTTTTGATCCCTGTATGGGCCATTCACTTAACAGTTGGACTTGATGGTACTTGTGGGTGTTTTCCAACTGGGAGCATTCTGTGATTGGTGGCAGGTAAAACTCCCAAGTGTGCGTGTGTTCGCTTTTCTTTGTTTGCTCCTCCTGACTAGAGCGGTGAAAGCAGAGTTTCCCTGTGATCATGTGCAGGATTTCTTTAACCTGCCACTGACAAAGCTGTGTGTCAGTGAGAACCAGCTGTTAGAGTTTGCAAGAAGAAAATATGTGTCATTATCTGGGAACGTTTTATGAGGCTTCTGAAGCAAGATTCAGCAGCGCCAGGCAGCGTGCTCCGTGCTGTCTGCAGTGTTGGTGCTGTTCTGCAGCTGCTGAAAGTGTCAGCCTTCAAACACACTGCAACTTCGTCTGCTGCTGAGATTGAAACAGCACAGTTTCCTTTCTGCAGGTAGAATATTGGCCATTAATATGCAAGCAGATACCCAGTTATTATTTGTCCTGCTGTGTTTGGTTCAGGCAGACTGTCAGTGCTGGGATTGGGAACAAGCTCTGTGGTGTGAAAGGTCTCTCTGATTTGTGAACAGCTCTGACATGCACACTGGCTTTGTAAGGCTTCTTCAGTCATTAGGTCATGTTAAATGTATTGCTATTTTGGTAATTTTGAGGGTGTTTAAAAATGATTTTTGCTACAGCATTTGAAATAATAGAGCTAATATCTTTGAAGGTACTTGATGTGTTGCTCTTTTTTTGCTGTGACTTGTAAAAGTATGCTGATAAAATTAATATAAACTAGGAACAATAAAAGCTTCTCAGGTAGTTGAAAAATACAATTGGGTTTTGCCTGAGTCTAAAAGCTACTTAATTAGAAGTAATGCAAGTTAATATTTTACAATGCCATGTGAGCTGTGTCTACAGAATTATCAGCTTTTGTAAAAATGTCTAACTAGGTGATGCAGAAAACACAGGTTAGCTTATTAGAAACTACTAGTGGGGAAAAAAGAATCTGATGCAAAGCAAAAATACTTAGTCTTGGTCTCAAAAGCACATGTAAAAGGTTTCTATGTATTCTGCCTCATTTCCAGTCTTGAGCTGCACTAGATGCATGTGGGCTTTTTTTCATGTTTTTTTTACATTGTTCAGTGGTTTCACTGATGTTAAAACTTGTTTCCTTCATGCTAGCAACAGATTTACTGGATAACAGAACAACCATTGTACTTCTGTAAGCATAGAACTAACTTTGTCCCTGTTAGAGGACTTCAGGCAAAGATAATTTTTCATTTTAAGTTCTTCAAGTAACTTAAAAAATATTACTGTATTGGCTTAAAACAGATATTTGAGTTTTTTCTTGATCAAGGGTAAGAACTGTAGCTACTAAAAATGTTTATTGCTCCTCTGTCAGCCCTTGTCTTGGACAGAAATGCCTACCTGAGAGGATTTTCAGGGATATCGAGAGGGTTTGGGATATTTTTTGCTTAAATGTGCAGCAAGATGTGGCTTTTGCTTCCTGAAGAAAAGGTTGTTAATGTATTTTACTTGGGAAGGAAGCTGATATGGCACTGGTAGTCATTACAACTAACCTACTCTTCTACACAGGAATCCTGGTAACATTCCTCTGTCTGATGAATTTTGTCCTGAAAGAGTAGTTTTGTGGCAGAAGTTTGTCATGGTTTATTACCATACTTTCACAGAAGCTTTGGAGGGCATTTTGTATATTTTGGGTTGATCCTGGATAACGACTGAGGCATCTGTCTCAGTGATTAAGCTTGCCAGACCTTCCTGCTAAAGTGTATTTGTACTATCTTGCTTTGCTGAGGAGATGTACTTGTTGGGATTTTCCAAGGTCTTTGAAATTTGAGATCAAATAGATTGATAAATAATTTTGGAGCTGAGGCTCTGCTGGGTTTTTCTGCAGGCCTTACTGAATTAATGGGAACTTTTTAAATTTTGAATTCCACGGAAGCAGGTAGGCTGCTATTTGAGGAGGAAGTGTGCTGTTTGGGAAGCACCCCCAAATGTGTCCGATGTTTTATTTTGAGTAGCGTGGAGCATCATCTGCTGTAAGAATGCATTCAGGCTCTGGGCTTTCACAATTCATGATGCTGTTTATGGTCCCCAGGTAGATCCTTAAAGAATTTTATTTTAAGGCAGAATTAAATAACATCATTTCCTTTCCTGTTGATGACTTTGATTCCTGTTAGAGCTGTGAAATGTAACCCTCTGCTAAGAGATGTTTGATGTTAATCTGCACTCTTGATCACAGTGTTTACAGCACTCCCAAACTATTTATAGTGAGCAGATCTGTTTATCACATTCTAAAGTGATTTTCTTTCCCTTATCAAAGAGGTTCTTGGGGTTTTGTTGGAATGATCAGTAAGTGGAGCAGTGAGATAGTGAGGAACATTAAGCTCTCTCCTACCAAATATGTGTTAAGGTGTTACCTCGTGTATATAAAAGGTTGTTAAACAAATGTAGCTTACCATGGTGAGGTTGACCTCATTTATTTTCTTACAGTTTTTGAATCATCTTTTGGCTTCAGATGAAGCAGAATGTTAAATTTAGCCATGAATATCTTCTGAAATGTGGTAAAATTCAAGTGATAAAAGGCACTTTTTCATGCCTTTTTGTGGCTACATCCTTTTTGAGCAGAATGTCATCTAATTTTCAGGTATTTTTAAGCAAAAGTCTAAAAGATACCACTGCACAAGAGCATGAATGATGAGATGATTTCTTACTTCATTGACCTGAGGTGGCGTTTTTTTCTTTTTATTTTTGTTTCTTTGTGACACTGCTTTCTTCTTAATTAGTTCAGAAACTTAGTTATGTTCATAGAATGCAGGTCTAACTCAGATGCTGAATGTTGTCTGGTAATCTGATTTGATGTCTTTAGTTGCTCTCATAGTACTTAGGTAAATGGATATTCTTTCTAATATATTTTTGAATCCCAAAGTAGATTTACGACTCAAGGAGACAAAAAAGAAATATCATTGCATCTTTCTAGTTTAGAGAACTCATGAGTGGGGATCTGAGAGTTCATAGACCTGGTAATCTAGATGAGTATAGAACACATGATCCAAAGATATAATTATAATAATATATAATATAATATCTAGAATATATAATATATTAAATTACATTTCATGTTGTGAGATGGCACTGTGACAGAAGGTGCACCTGTCTCTCTAGGCTGGCTCTATAATAACTACAGCATTTCTAACTCCAGTCCTCTGTGGTGAAAACCTTTCCATGTTTGTCTGTCCTGTTTCAAGCCTTGCAATGAGCAGCAGACATCCTTAACTATCACCTTTGTACAGCTGACATGTTTACCTACAGTGTTTTCCCCTGAAAGATCAATTCCAAATGAATTTCAGAAGGAGCTAAATTATGTTGAAATTGGAAAGGATTTATTTGCACTATTTCTGTTGTGCTGTCTCTTGTTGTGGACAGAAAGGAATTCACCATTTGTAGATAGGGCCAAGAATTTACTGTTAGTCCTGATAATATTTCAACAGTCTAATAATCCAAACTACTGAATTAATACAGGAAATTCTCAAAAAAAATGCTATCTTCATCTGTGTCCTTGTAACCAGTAGCCTACACATATCAGAAAAGCAGCAGTGGATTTGGTTTTGGTGGGGTAAATGAATCTTTGTCTTGCAGCTTTTTAAATGAGGTTTGTTTTGCAATTTGTATGCTGCACTTATGGGCTGGGGCAGAGAGGATTGCATAATTCTGGGTTCTATTGAAAATTTATGAACATAACAAATGATGGATTGTGCTGCTGCATGTAGCAGCAGCCTGAAAGCTGCAGCTCAGTGCAGCAGACATCCATATTGGAGGGAAGAGGAGAGAATGATGGAAATAAGACATTCAGGCACAAAGTGGGTAGCTGCTCAGGTTCAGTCAGTCTGCCCCCACAAAACATAATTTGAATGAATTTCAGTGTGTGACTTAATAAGCAGATGTTATTTCATGGGACCACACCTTGTTTGGATGCTGTTAGGTCAGTTTCAAGTAGATTGTTTCAGTTCATATTTAGGTAAAAAGTAGAAATTGTGTATTTTTTTTCTTATAAAACTCTTAACAAGGTTAATGGTATGATAAAGAAATCCTATTCTCTCAATGGTAGAGACATCAATATAAAAAAGGACAAAGTGTTTCTACTTTTTCTTTAAACAATCAAAAATATAATTGAAACTTGTACCAATGTATATTTCTGTTTTTTCCTTGAAAGAGTGTTGGCACAATAGGTTTAAATTATTTGGGGTGTTGTGCCCGAAGCTTGTTAGTTATGTGAAATTAATCAAACTTTGTCTAATGAATCCCTTGACAGCTGTGGAAGGTACTTTTTTCAAGAAAGCATTAATATTAGAGTGGGATCCGAATCTTGTACTTCCATTATTTAGGAGAATGATTTACTAAACTTGTGACAGGCCTTTCAAAAGCTTCATGCCTCCTGTCAGTTGTGACCCAGGTGGATCTGAATTTCTCTGCAGCTCAGTATGAAGGAACTTTTGATAAGTAATAGATCTTACTAGTTCTTGACTATGTTGTTGCACTAATATAAAAAAGTAAGAGGAATATTTGTTTAATTTTGGTTTGGGCCTTTTTTTTAATTCTTTCAAGTATTTGGGTTTTTTTCTTCCTATGGTGGTTTTTCTTGACTTTCCAAATCTGCATTATATAGTATGACCATTCCCCAGAACCACTAATACTCACATGTGTTTATGTGTAGTTGTGTTTTCAGTCAATGGTTAAAAAAAAGGAAAAGTTCAATTCTAACACTGGACAAAGAAGTATTAGTAAGGAAAGAAAAATAGGGAATAGGCAGATTCATTTCTGTAGTTTTTAGAAATCATTTTCAAAGGGAATAAAATGGTCTGAAACAGAGGGATCAAATGGCAGGAGCAGTGGTGTGAGTAAGGGAAGAAAATAAAAAGTTAAAAGGTGTTGAATTATGTGTGTTTCAGATGTTCAGGTGCACAGGTTGCAGCTTCAATTTCTGAAGCAAAGATAAATTATGCAAACTGAAGTAACAGGGATCAGCAGAGGATATGCTAGGATTTTTGAGCTATAAAGAGTTCTCAAAATAAGGATTGTGTATTAACTTTGCTGTAAGGGAAATACTGTTAAGGGTGGTATTATGCTGATTTGGAGTTTATTTTTATGAAGCAGTGAGAAATACTTGCTGGGATTTCGACTTGTGAAAGAATGTGTAATGACCTGTATCTACCCAGACAGTGGCATCACACTCTGAACCTTAAAACTTAACAGGATCAGTGAGTGTGGATACTGAGTTTACAAAGATGATCTGGCAAAGAGTATTTAATATATAATTATTAGCTTTTTGAAGCTCAGCGACACTAGTTTTGTGGGCTGTCAGCCTGCAGCCATAGTTAAGGTGGCAAGAAGCACTCAGGATAGTTGAGAAGTGCAGAGAAACTTTGTTTACTCATCAGATAACACGCTCTGTAATCTGTGCAACTCTGCTGTGCTGAAAATCAGATCAGTGCTGCTGGCACCAGTCTGTCAGGCAAGCACAGAGAACACTGTCAGAGCTGGAACTTGGAGGCAGCTGCTGACTTGCTGCTTCATCTGAAATTGAAGTGAGTCACACCAAGGAAAGTGTTGAGCATGTAGTTCTGTAAAACAGCCTCTGATGATGGGCTGCAGCATGCTGGAGAGCAGATTCACAACAGCAGGTTCAGCATTGTTTTACTGAACTAAAAATGACAAAACCCATGAATCAGTCCAATTGTATAGAGTTGGATTACAAAGGAAAGGTTGGTTTCTTAAAATCCATGTAGAGGATTTTAGACCATTTACTCTTTAAATAATGGTTACGGACTTAGTTGGCAAGGATGCTCACTGGAAAACAGAAGACTCTCTCTCTGTTCTGTCTGATCAGACTTGTTACTAATAATTGTAGATGGCAAATTTCAGTCTGGATAATTCAGTGAATAATGCTTCAGATGCCTCCCTGATGGGTTATTTGTTTTATTGACTAAAAACATGAATGTTGACTGAATCTGGTTAGCAAAAAATTTGAAGATCCTTTACATATAACAAACAATGTGCACAATTGTCTGATGATTGTTGCACAGCAAAAGTGATGGCGTGCTTAAGGCTTAAAGCCAAAGTTGGAGTAATGAACTTGTTTGTCTCAGTTGGAAAAGGTGTGAAAGAGGTCACACTCATCCTTTTGTTGTGTTCATAATTAGGTCATAATAAAAATATCACGGCTGAGATACTGGGTGGGGACTCTTCATAAATTAACCACACTGCTTGATATTAGATCTTGAATTATATACAGAAATTCCAAGCAGAAAGAAAGGAATGCTCATTTGATGTAATTAGTGACTGCTAGGGAATGCTTATTGAAAAAAGTTACTGTAGCACTGCACCTACAGAAAATGTCTGGAACAATTGCCAAGATTGCAGATGTTTTGCTGTGAAAGAAATGAGCCTAATGAGAGACTGTCTCAGCTGACTGAGACAAAGGAAACTTCCCAGCAGGTAGCAATTGAGGCAAATAACAGGGTTAACATGTGAGAACGTGTAGTGAGGTTTGCTGGGTGAAATGAAGCAGCGCAGTCTATTTCTGATTTCTCAGTTTTCAAATGCTAAGGTGTGATATAAAAATATTGGGTTCTGCTTATCCACTAGGAGAAGTAGTACCTGTATGGATACAGCAAAGCATTAAGTACTGGAAGCAGTTTCTAAATTTAAAGAATATGAAATTCTTAGGTATCCCTTCTTTTCTGAATTGATATGGCCACAATACTGTTTAAATTAGGAATATGTTAGAGTTGTCAAAAAAATGCTTTTATTCATTTTTCCCATTTCTTTTTTGTGTGTCCATAATTTTTTTCTTCTCTTATGTTGAGCTAATAGTAAGAAACTTTAACAGAGGGTGTCTTTAGTTCCAACTGTGTTGCCAAGTTACAAAAAAATACAGGAAAAAAGGAAGCAGCAATGCAAAGATTCAATTCAACCTGCAATTTTCCTTCAGCAACTCATCCCAGAATTTTATCAAGAACTTTATCAAGCCAGCACAGTCCTTCCACATCTACCTAGAGAAGAAAAATTCAGATGACCTACTTTTATTTGGAAGACGGGAAAGTAGGACTTGTTAAATATGATTTTGACCTAAAGAGATATTACATTGTCATAGGAATGTTCTACATTCTGTTTTTTCCAGACAACCTATAGAACAGGATAGAAGTAGTCAGGATGACATAAGTCTTCAAGGCCATACTTAAATGTTCAAGGACGAAAGGTTGCTGGGCTTTCCTTTCAATCAACGATGTGTTTTGGAGTAATTCTGTACTCACTTCAAAAAAAGAGCCTCTTAAACAGAAGGCAAGCAAACTGACAAACTGTTTTCATATGGCTCAAGAAGAGTTATAGGGTTTTTCAGATAGATCAGAAAAAGCTCTTTGGTTGGAAAATTGTGTGGGGTTTTTTTTTGATTAGAACAAATTGTTCTGTTTGTTGACAAGGACTAAGAAAGCACAAGGTGCACAAGGCTGCTTTTGCTTGGTGATTGGTAAATACTAGCAAAGTACAGAAGCTGAAAATTGTTTACTTTTTTGGGTTTTTTACCTCATGTAGGGTAGTTTGTGGTTGAAGTGGCACATCAGTCTCCATTTCACTTCAGACAGGAGCTGATACTGATTTACAGTTTAAATTTTTCATCCTGCTTTGTGCTCCTAACTACCAAAGTACAGGAAACTTTGTAACTCAGATACAGAAGGACATGTCTGGACTAAATCAGGCCTAGGGACCATAGATCATTCTCCTGTTTCCAGCAGTGAACACAGTAACCCAAGTATTTATGACACTGCCATTAATATCCCTATCCTAATTTCATAAATTTCTAGAGCCAGATGTGGGGGTTTACATAATAGGCTATTCTCATACGGTTGTTATTCCATGAACTTGCCTAGCCCCTAGTGTAAATATTGAGCTTTTACTTATCTTTTTTGCAGGGTTTATTTCCCACTGCAAGCAAACTGCTTCATTTTGTTTTAAATTACAAATTCATTTTGATAAGTATTGGCTAACATATTACAGTGTACAGTGATACTTAACTGCTCTCTGTGCCATGGGTGACTATGGAGAGTTGTAGTCATGGCTTTTAAATAGATTAGATGCTGATTTTGTCTTTGCTGTTGTCATGGAGCTTTTTCCCAATATTTTTCCCCCCCTGTATCCTTGTAGATGAGGTGATCAGAACTTAACGCAGTAGGTAAGATGCTGACAAATTGGGTTTAGACTATAATCCAACAATAACCTCTGTTTTTCTTGGTTTTTCTAATAATCACTAGCATTTAATTTATTGGGAGGAAAAGAAAACAAAACAAAAAAATATAAAAAACATTGGCTTGATCTTTTTTTTTTTTTTTTATGGTAGCATAATACAAGAGCCTCGTTCCTGAATGGAAATAATAAATTTAAACTCCAAATGTGCAAACATGAAGTTTAGGATTTTTGCCATGTTTATAATGACTGGTACTGAAATTCATGTACTGTTTCACTGGAAGTCACAAGGTCTCATTAAGAGAATTTGCAAGTCTTCGTTTGCCTGTTGTACTTACTGTTCAAAGTAATAGCAGCAATTTTGTCCCCCTTTTCTAGATCATTTGTGTGTATTTTACTTTACTGCTGTTTATCAACTTTACTTTTGGTTGAAGTGAAAAAACCCTAGGATTAGAATTGCCAAAATGGTAATTTACAAACTATTTATCACATGGGTCCCTGCCCGTGGTGTCAAGATAAAACATATTCCCTTTTTTTTGTTAAAGTCCCTGAGGTTGTTTTTCCTGGTTGTTCCTACTCGAAATCAAGGTTTCTCTTTGTCCTTTATACTAAGCCAGCTCCATTTCCTGGTTATTTGCAGTTATAAACTTTTTCCCTGACTGTTCTTCAGGTGTGTGAGCAGCTCTCCATCAACATAAGCCAGCTGCTTCACAGCACTACTCTCAGTTACAGATAAGTAAAATCCTTTTCCAGTGACTCCAGGAAAAAACAGCCTTTGACTAGTTTCAAGTCATTACATCTTTATTCAGCTTCTGTGAAATTGCATTGAAACCTCTGCCTGATATTCTGTTTGCTTCTCCTCAGGCACAGTCTCTTTTTGGTTTAAGTTTTTTTTTTTTTTTTTTTTTCTTGGAGATGTGTTAAATCAGTAGGCATCATAGTAGGAGCCTGGTCTGTGTTTTATGAACTCTACTGCCACAGGTAAATGAAGTTAGAAAGCAGCAGCTGCCACTGAATGTAGGGGAAGACCTTCTGTATTCATGTGCATTAATAAGGATGTTTAGTGTAGTTAAGGGAACTGAGATTCTAATTTTATCTCTGTTGTGCCATTAGGCATTCAGGTACAGTTAAAAAAAACCAAAACAACTAAGTATCTTTTCTTTTTTCTGATTTGTTTCCTAAGAGATTGTGATATGGCTTGTGAGCAGTAAGCATGGTAGGAGCTGGGTTTTATTTTCTTGCCCTCTCTTGTTTTTGGGGGTTAGCTTTTTACTTGATCTGAATGCTTAAATGTTATTAGGATTCCTGAAAATGCCACATTCATTTGTAAAGAAATTCAGCCATCTATGAGCTCTGTGTTGAGGAGAGGAAGCTGTTGGACTGGATTGATGTTTGAAGTCAGGTTAGGTGGTGGGGTGCTCTGATTTGGGTGAGGAAATGGACCTTTTGTGCTCAGCTGAAGTGGGAAGTAGGGAACAAAATACAGAAAAGAAGTAAGCCATTAGGAATTGAACAACATTATTATTTGGGAGTGATAATCTTCATTAGGAGAGGCAGATGCAAAAGGGTGTGAACTGCTTGAAGAATCTGGAAGCGAATCCAGAATTCCTGAGTGTCAGACTTGGCCAGGTGTTGGCAAGTAGCCGTGAAATCCACCAACAGCAAACACATGCTCCATTTCTCTCTTGCTGGTTCACACAGCTGCTGCAGGTTATAATCTTTTGTCAGTTAGGACTGTCAGCATTCATGTGATGTCTTCAATTTTAATTTGCCCCCCATTCTCCCTGTATGTATTATAATTGTCTTTAATTATATGTTCACACACTGTCTTTCATTGGATTCTTACTCAGTTGAATGGGTGGTATTTGGAGAACGAGAGCTGTACAGTTAATGAAGCTGTTGTCTCTAGGGTTTCTGCTGTAGCTTGGTGTGGAAATAAAGTCATGTAGTGAATGAAACAGATGAATTAGGGGGAAGAAAAATAATGGTCTTCCAATGTAAATCATTCCAGATCACTTTTCTCATGTCTTCCTATTCTGAAGCTTATTTAGTTTCCTATTCTGTTTAAACCAGTTTTTCATATGTCTCCAAAGCTTTGCTCATAAAAGTGACTTTAATATCTTGTCACTTCCATGGAAGGTGTCTTGGAGTGGCTTTCCTGACACACCAGCACAGGAAGAAGGACTTCAGTTACTTCACTGGATATCTGAAGGAAGAAAATTCTTTGAACTCACATCTACAGATGGTGCTGTGTTGTGCCAGGGATAACAATCTTAAACTTGTGGGATGCTGATGAAGCCATATCCTACTTCAAGAGGGAAGGGGGCTTCAGAGATTTCTAAATCAGAACTGTGACTACTTTTTTTTTCTTTTTTTCCTCCTATCAGTTTTGAAGGAAACTTGAGAGTGTACCCCATCCTGTTCTAGGCTGGTTTGTCCTTGAGCTGTTTATTCATATAAATCCAGTGGAAGGAAATGAGAAAACACACCTGCTCACTACCCAGTTTCTTCAATAGTAGAGGGTATTTGGTGCCTTTGTACTCCTTGTGAAATAAGGATGTCTACAAGATAGTGACATGAAAGCTAAATGGTGGAGAGAATAACTCTTCTTGTCAGTAACAGCAGATGTAGATATGAGTTGCATTTGCATGATAAAAACAGTTGTACTTATGTACTAAAAATAGATTTCTTGATACCCCTTTGGCATTTTGTAGCAGTTGTGCTTTTGTGCCAAAATTTTAGGTTTAGAAGTGCACAGGGCTGCCCAGCACCATTCCTTGGCTCTTATTCTAGAACCAAAACACTGACAGTCTGGAGCCTGGGTTTTCCAGCATGGATCCCATCACTCTGGGGCTTTCTGGCTGGAGGACGCTTGTTACCCTGGCATGAAGTCATGCCATGCTAAATGGAAACACAATAACCTTCCTCACCATCCATGTCTGATCCTGGCTGAACTGGATTGAGCTGTGACTGGGCTGACATCCCAGCATGAGAAGGAAGGCAAAATAAGAGTGGACTGTAAATGTTGCATGTTGTGAAATTGCATTTAAACTAGTCAGAGTAGGTTTGTTTCTCACTTTTTGTAAATTATATTTTAAACAGTGTGTGGAAAAGTACCTGGTAACTAACCAAGCAGTTGTTAAATCTCCCTGAAATGACCTTCACAAAGGCCTTTTCTCTGGCAAATTTTTAGAAATGCTAGCACATTTGTACCAATGCATGTTGAGTGTTCATAACTTGAAAAAAAGTTAATTCCAGGAAGAGGTTTGCTATGAACACAGGAAATAGGTTCTCTGCAGTGTTTGTATGTAAGGGATTGTTGGTGGTTGTGAGGTTACAGGAATTTTAATGGGCCACTGTCAATGTTTTCTCCAGTATCAACTGTGATGGTTTTTTTCCCCAATCTTTGAAGAAAGTTATAGCAACATATACCTTTAGTTAATGGGAAATTTTGGTGAAAATAAATCATAAATGAATGAAATGTTTCGAGAGTGCTGAGATGTATTGAAGATGGATAAACACAAGTGCTTAATTCAGAGAAAGACAGTTATTTTTCAATAAATTATTTATAGGAATGCATTTAAGGACGAGGAGAATGCTAAGGTTCATCTACTTTATGGTCTGAGTCTGAACTTTCAAGGTTTTCTTATGCAATAGTCTTCTATTTTTAACGATTAATTTGTTATATATAACACACATAGGTGTAGGTCTTTTTAAGAACTTTTTCTCTATATTTGAGCTTAAAAAGTAAAATTTTGATGATGGGTAGTTGGGCATGATAATATGCCATTATTGTAAAGGAAACATTAACAGAATGTATACTTTTTTATGATACCATATGATTTTCTTTTTGATATCATTTTGAGGAGAAGTAAATAACCCCCTGCTTGTAGGTGAAAAACTGGGGAAGTTTTGCTTGCAAATTTTCTTTTAAATTATTTGCTTTATATAAAATTCTCAACTATTTTTAACAAAGTTGGAACAATAGGATAATAGTACATGGAGAATAAAAGCAATAAAACAGAAAAAAAAATATTTACATGGAGTCCACTGCTCAATTATTAGGGGGCTTAGAATTCTTGAGGATGACCTTTAGTTAAGTTTTTAACCAGTTCTGTGCAGTTTTCTTCTAATTAAATGAAGAGCACTTACAACCTGATATTTCAAAGTGTGAAAAAATCAAAGCTAAACTTTCACCTTGTTTTAGGCTTATTTTTTATCATTAATGATATTTGCTTTTTCTCAAATTGTCTTCTGAATCACTGGCCTTGTTTCAAAGTGATGATACCACTCTGTATTGACAAACTGATTTCAACAGAGTTGGTGTTAACCTGCTCTTTGTTAAAAGTTTGAGGAAAATGAACGGAATAAAGGAAGGGGCTGTGGTATTTTGTGAAATGGAGCTTATTTTAAGGAAGGACCTTTACTTTTGCCAGGATTTCCCTCTTTTCCCCCCACAAACAGGAGTATGTTTGCACACCCTGTTGAATACATGCACAGCAAACATTGCTGCGCTCGAACTTTGTGCCTTTGCTGGAAAAATTGTCTGTATTAAGAGCATTTTCAGGAGTTGCTTGTAGTTTAGCTTTTTTTAAGCACAGTTAGTCCATTTCAGTTCAAGTTAACTGGAAGCTCTGGCCACGATAACCACGCTGTGTACCTGCAGGTCCCCTGTGAAGTTGGGGGCATGGGGCATCAGCTCCTGTGCCTGCACAAGCACTTCCATCTGGAGTTTTCAAACACCTTCATCCTCATTAGCACAACACACTCTGATGCAGTTCCTGGGGAGATGGAAAGGGATATGTGTCGTTTTCCTCAGTATATTAGGAGTATTTTCCATGTATTTTAGGTTTGTATTTTATGTTTGTATTTTAATTTTTCTGCAAGGCTCTCCCAGAGAACAAGTGCTTTGTATTTTGTAGCTATCAAAGATGCCTCGTCTGAAGGTGTGCTGATTTTCCAAACCCTAGATATTTATGGGGAGAAAGCAAGTTTATTATTTAACTCAGAATCCTGTGGTGGCCTTTTTGGGTCTATCATTTATTTTTCAGTCTGAAGGGTTGTAGTTACTTATTCTACAGAGATAATTTGGTACCTCGTTGGTCTGAAGTGTATTTCCAGCTCAGCTGCTGGAAGAACAAACTCTGTTAAGATGCATCTTTGGCTGGTTCAGATTTTGAGTACGAGTAGGGGAAAAATTATATTTAAGGTTTACCAATGCCTTTTAGCTCCAGCTGAAATCAACAGTCATAAAAATGTATTTGTCATTTATTTTTCTTTCACCTGTCCTATTCAGGATATCACTATGGATTCTGATCTAAGCCTCATCCACTGTGAACCAGATCCTAATGCAGCAAGACTGGATCTTTAGAGTCTGATTTGACCACAGTGACAAATTGGAAACAAGACTCTTATTTTTTTATCTGGAATTTAGTTTAGCCTTGTTGCTTTACCACCTGTGGAAGACTGAATTTGCCGCTTAGAACATTGGACTTCCTTGGCTAAAAGTTTCTGATATCAACGTAGGTAATTTAAAACCCTTCACAGGAGCGAATGAAGGGTTTTAAATAATAACCCATCTAATAACCAGTGAAGTCTATAACAATCACTATTTTTCCTGAAAAAATTACTCCTGTACTTAAATGCATTATAGCATTTTGATTTGTGATGTTTTAGGAAAAATAAGAGCACAAAATATGAGACTGAAGTGCTTTGTGATTCTGAAAAGAAGGTAAACATAGACACTGTACTGCTTCTCCTTTTTGAGCAGCAAGTAAACAGAAAGGGAGGTCAAGGCAGTGAAGATGTACGACATTTTGCACTTTAAGTATCAGATTAGCTGCAAACTAAGATTGGTTTTTCCTTTTCCTATAGTTGTAAAATGAAATTTAAGAAAAGATTTCTGAAATTATTCTTAATCTCTGCTCCACCATAGTTGTCATGTTGCTTTCCATTTTCTAGTTTGCATTAGGACCAACAATTCATACACGTAATCTATTTCCAATCTCAACATTTACAAGGCCTCTGAACTGTTAGAAAATCAGATAAATGTTGAAATCTAAAAGGAAAAAAAAAAGAGGTTTTAAGTTCCCACGCAAACTTCAGCTTTCTGGCTCTCCTGTATTGTGTTAACATTTTACTATACAGGTTCTTGAGAGGTGTTAAGTGCTCAGCCTCATATCCATGTAGCATGTGTTGAACTATGAGGTTGTATCTCTTCTCAGCCACCTCTTCCTTCTAAACATCAATGTAAAGATTGATTCTGGGAAGATTTATGTGCAAAACAAAATTTATATAACATTAGGAATCAGCTTTGAGGCAGGCTGGTAATTTTCAGTAATCAATCTGCTTTTAAAAATGAACTGTAACATTTCTTCTATTAAAATTCTTTGATTTTGTTACATTTTTGTCATGACTGTTATGCTATGAAATAATTTCGGTGTTCAAAATTATTTTAGTGAATCTGCAATTGAGCAAGTCAAATTTATCTCTTGTCCTGCAAACCAATTATAGTAAATTACAGTCATTCAGAACCTAAAAAGTGTAATAACTCTGACAGAATTATGAGCAAACTAATGGGTCATTTATTATCAGATAAGTTTGCTTTCATTGAAAATGAATATATGCTTGTCTATTTTTCCTTCTAACTCAAGAATGGCTGTTAAACAAAAAAAAAACTTGAAAGAATGCCTGCTACATTGCTGTAATACAGTTCTGCCTCATACTGTGCTAACAAAGATCTATTAGATTGGAATGATATTTCACCACTAACAGAACTGACCAAGTTAATTTTTATTTCAATGGAGCACTTGCTAATACTTTATAGTTTTCTGTCAGCCTGGATAATAATACCCAGGGGAAAAAAATATTATCCAATTTTACTGTTGCTAAAAAGAGTATTTGTGTCAAAGGCTCTTCTCACCATTTCAAATTGTCTTGCTCACCAGAAAGGAGATGATGTTTTTGTTTAGTAACTTTGCAGGGTACACCTGTGGAGTGAACTATCAACATCAAAGCAGTCCTCATGGAGATATGAGTATGGGGTTATTCACCTAAAATGTGGCAAATAAATTATCACTGTTTTTTAGGTAAATTTGAAAATGCATATATGATATCAGATATGAATGACTCATTGTTTTTTATACATCAAACTGTGTAGTAACACATGCAAATCTGGATATGCATTATCTAACGTTGGTTTGGTTTCTGTACAAAAAGATAAAAGACAAATAATTTAGGTTCTGAGTAATGTCAGTGTTTTTATTCATGTTGCTTTTTGGGTTCTGGACTTCCCTGGGTGCATACTGGTCTGTTACTTGCTCTAAAATTCCGAAGTCTTTCTTAAATCTGTGATGCCTTGAGATACATTTCAGAGAAACCTGATGCTTCTTTGATCAATATATCTGATCTAATTTGAAATTTAGGTTTGAGCTTTGTGTTTAATTGTGTGCCTGGGAGGGCAAGAACATCAGTTGTCTATAGCTAGAGGCAGTTTTGAAAAATGTTTAATAGAGTAATCGATTGCTGTGATCAACCAGACTCATCTATAAAAGCTCAGGGAAATGGAAGAAGCTTTTTTTCGTAAAGGATAGGTAACAGAAGGGTTCAAAAAGATCAGCCATCATGATTAATATCAGTAAGTGCCAGGAGAATGTAAGCCTCAGACTGCCAAGGAAATAGTTTGCTGAAGGCTGTTCCTTCTGCTGAACTTAATCCAAGGGGACTTCAGGCAGGATGATAGAATTTGGAGTTGTTAATAATTTTTTATTAGACAGCAGAAAAGTAAACAAAGGGTAGAGGGAGACATGGAGATGCAAGTAATCAAAATACCTTTTTTCTTCTAAATGATAGGAAGAAATAAAATACTTGGAAGCACCAAAATACTGGGTATGGAATAATACCCAAACAGTGCTTGAAACTGAGGTGTCTGACCGTAACCTCACTTCTGTCAAAGAGCAGAAATGCAAAGCCTGGTTATTATTAATTGTGGCACTGAGACATCCAGCTTGGGAATGTGGTGTGGTGCTGGACGTGGCAGTGCCTTTTCCAATGTAACAATTCTGTGTGTTGTTGATAAAAACTCTCGCTGAGACGCTGTCAGTTTGCCAAGATGAGGGAAAGGAAAACACCTCCTAGGAAAAGTAAATTTTAAGAGATGAGAGGCCTGTGGGGAAGGGTTCTATGGCGAAATGGTTGTATTTATCAGCTGAGCTCTCTTTGGGTAACTGAGGTCTCATCTGACCTCAGCTGACTTAGGCAGAGTGATTCCTCTGGTACACGTGTAATTGCAGTTCCGTTTTGCTCGAAGTTCTCTTTCTACTTTGTGGTTTTCGCCGTTCTTTGTTTCTGGTATGGTTTGGGTTTTGTGTTGTTGTTTTGGGGTTTTTTCTTGTTTTGGGCTTTTTTTTTCTTTTTCTATTCTGTTGCTCTTCAATACTAGGGCTCTCAAACAGCTATAATGTGTGTAAATGAATATATATTTCATGTGCTCTGATTTGTGATTAATAAATTTTTTTCTTCCTCTTAGTTTTATGTGGCAAAGTAACCTATATCAGTGTCACATTGGGGTAAAGCTTTTTATATAAGTCTGCTTTTTTTTGTCACATTGGTGTTTTTATTGACATCGTTAGCTGTTAATGATGTTAGTGGAAAAAAATCAGGGAAATTAGAGTTTAGCTGGTATTAATATTGAAATATTTTTCATAAAGTCATGGTAAAAAAAGTTACAGACCACTTTCATAAGCGATTTTATTTTTGAAAGAGAAAATGAAATGGACAAAGTTTCAAAATGGATAAATTTAATCTCCAAATAAATACAAAACACCAAGCTTATCTGTGATTATATGCTTTCTTGCTGATAATTGGATATTTGCAGTGGTTTGCTGATTACACTTGAAATTAATTTGACTCTATCATTTAGATAACTCTATTTTCTGCAATGATGATGCACTACCTTAGTCATCATGTAGTCATTGCAGTAATTATTGTTATGTAATTTTCTGTATCTTATACATAAAATTCATAATTTAGTTTATAATGAAGGAGAAAGGGTTTTTTCTTTTTACTCTTTGGAGTTTTGAAACATTCTTCAAGTGTTTATTTAATTCAATGATTAAAATACCTTAACACAGCATTTCTGGTTATTGACACTTATAGCTTATGATTTTTTGGAATTAGTTTTCATTCACAAAGAAAACAAATACTTAATGCTAAGCTCAGTTGAAAAATGGGTCTTGAATTTCATTGGCAAATAACTTACTGAAATGTCTGCAAAAAATACAGTCCTCAAATGCAGTGCAAGCCATGGGAGAGTATAGCCTTTGATTCTTTTACTATCCTTTAAAGGAAGGCAGGAAGATTCTATTGCTAAAGATTTTTTTTTTTTTAAATGATGAGTAGATAAACTGACAAGGATTCTGTTGCTGTAGGGACCGTGGGCTATTATGAAAATATATCAATGTATTAAATAGGTGATAGCAGGTGTAAAGAGAAAATTAGGCTTTAAAGGAAAGCAAGGGCCCTTGCCAACTCAGACTCTCAGGTTTTGCTGTTTAGAACTGTGCAAGCTTGTGTTATCTAGTGATGAAAATGCTGCATAATTGAAAGACAATTGAAGAAGATCAAGATATAAGAATTAATTGGATAGGAGGAATTTAAATTATTACTAAGAGCTTAGGGTTTTTTAATGGACGTTATTTCAAGTTTTTGAGAAGAACAAGAATATAGATGCCCAAATGTTATCAATGTTATACATGTGTTTTTGTGTTTTAGTTCATTGAATTGCTAAATTCATTCAGAGTCCTTTAATGTTTTTGGGAGACTGGGTGAAGTATCCTACGTAGTGTAATTATTTTCCCACTCTTTTATTATTATTTCTTTATTTACTTTTATCTATATACATAAGTAGCTAGAGAACCATCAAGTTGACCTTCTTCTCTGTGATGAAAAAAGCTAAGATAATACTCCAAGCCAGATATAAGAATGTGGCTGTCTAAATTTGAATTCCATGGACCAAACCCTGGTGGTCACTGCCCTGTCTGTGTTTGAGGCATTTGGAAAATGCCCTAAATTATGTGTTTTAATGTTTGGTCACCCTGAACTGGTCAGGCAGTTGGACTGGGAGGTTAAAACTTAAAAACTTACAGCTTAAATACTTTTTCATTCCAATTAACACTGTTACTATCTAACTCCTAGGCTGAGAACAGCATTGTTATGAGCCATGAGTTACCTTTGAAAACAGAAGGGGATGCACAAACAGGCTGACATGCCTCAAAACGCCTCAGGCTTGCTTAGTTTTGTTTCTTACCTTATTCACAGTATATTTATCAGCAGTAATGTCATTGTATTTGACTCAAAATGACAAACAATGCTGTTATTGAACTGTTTTTTTTTTAATCAGAACTGCTTGCAGAGTGTTAATATAGCTTATGGTCTCTTTCTCCTCAAGCCGTCTTTTTTGGGGGGGATCTAAACATCCTTAATTGCAGGTTTTCTGCCTGACAAAAGGCTTACTTAAAAATGGAAGAGAAAATGGAAGACTCTCACTGAGAGCAGATAGCAAATACAGATTTTGTTTTCTGTGCTTTTAGTTTAAAATAGAAAGTAAACTAGTCTTAGATGCTTATGGACAAAACTTATTTTAGGGCAGAAGTGTAGAGCTTTATGCCCACACTAGATCAATACATACAATCAGAATCTCTATTAAGTCCCCCTAAAATCTAGGGAAATTTTTTTTCTTTTATTAGTCTTTTCTGTTTGATTGTAAGCTGTTTTACTTTTTATACATGGCTGTTTTTCAGCAAATCCTTTCTGATACCATGGACCCAGTTACATGTTCCTAGACTTCTTGTACTCTTGTTTCTTTTTCACAAGTCTTTTTCCTTCATATTTTTAGAGGTAAAATAGCATTAAATTTCAGTTATTATTTTGATGATAAAATAGGTTTATTTAGTCAAAGAATTTCTATTTTAAATATTACCTTGCTGTTTTTGCTATTACTGAGAACTGTATGCTGCCTATCAGTAATTGATTACTTCTTGTCTCCCATTGAAATAAGTATTACTCGTTTTGTGTGATTCAATAATGAGTTAAGCATTTTGCAGTCAAAGGCAAAAAGGAAAAGCTTTTCAGCAGTGGTTCTGTTGAGTCATTTTTTGTAGTAATTTGCTGAAGTTTGGCATGATTTCTGTATTTCAAGTTCCTGGCATCATTCTTACCCTTCTAGGTGTGTGCCATTGACTGGATAAATATTTCCAATAAACTTTGGCGTGTGGATAAATATTTCTCTTTATGCAAAATATTTTCAGTTTATTATATGTTGTTAAGAGCTTCAAACTAACTTCCTTTGGTCAGATCTGCTATGAAGCAGAAACACTGATGCACCTCAAATGGATACTTCAGTGAGAGTTTAAAGCAATTATGCAAGACATTAAGCTCTAGATTACACCGAAATGCTGATCATAACATTGTAGTGAGACTATATTCTGATTGCCACAATAAAAACAGCTTCTGTTAGTCAACCACAAAATATTTTTAGAGAAAAGAAAGATGCACATTTAAGCAAAGACAGAGTCCCAGGAGAGATTATGTGCATATAGAAAGAAGATCTAATCTTTTTCCTTAAGAACAGTAGATATGGTGTTTTGCAGTAAACAGAAACACTAACACTTTAGTGGTTTTCAGAGTTGATATACACTAGTTAAAAAAAAAAAAAAACTAGAAAAATAACATGATGACTGTGCTTTTACTTTTTGTATGTTAATCTTGTTCAATTTTAAGAACTGAGGTATCATTCTGTAAACATGGAAAATACTATATTCACTGTTTGGGTTCTTCTCATCTAAACAGCTTTTTTTTTTAAGCGAGTCACCTACCCAAGTAGCTTTTTATTTCTCTAGAAGATGGCAAAAGATCCAAGGACTCATGGCAAAGTACACAAGTGGTGAGAAAGAGTGGCTGCTGCTAACTGACTGAATGAAACAGCTTTACTGAAAGATATTTCTATGAAAATGCTGATGCCTCCTCCTGTGAACATTTGGTTACCTGGATAAATGCCTGTTCTTTGCACTTAAGGCTGCAAAACCTGCAAATATATTTAATTACCCATTGACAGCCTCTAATGGCTATGCTAATATGATTAGTGAGAATTTGAAATTTTTAGTGGGTTTTTAATGTATTTTTGGCAGGGTTTTTGGGCTGGTGACTCACATGCTGTGACTGCATTACTTTTCTTTGGTTTGGATTCCTTGAGAGGTCTCTGGCATACACAAATTCAATGCTGTTTGATTTTTTCAGCTCCCCTTTCCACGTGTGTTTTTCACAGTTAACAGTGTGATGTGACCTTTGGATTCCCGCACGTGCTGATGCTGACACTGTTTGGGTTTCTCCTAGGCTGATCTTGAATCTCAAGGATTCTGCATAGGTAGCAATTCTCTCTGGAGTATGAAGTGTGTATTATTAGCCAACAAAGCATGTTTGTCTGCAAAGTCCTGACACTTTTGCGCAGTCAGCTGTTTTATTTTTTCCTTTGACCTGTCTCTCCACTGTGCCTTAAATGAGGAGGTAGAGCACAAAACTGCTGGGTAGCACTGCCTTTGTGAAACTCGCTTTGTAAGTTGTTTTTTTGCACTGTTTAGTTGCATTTTGTATTGGCTTGCTTTTAGATTGGCTTGAAGGCATCTAGACCATTGTTTGTAGCCTGCAAACCATTCCCATGGAGCACAAGTCCTGTGTGGAAGATGCTCACATCATGTCAGCATGACATTGGCCTGTATTTACTGCCCATGGAGGCAGGTGGTTACCTGGGGCATTGCCTTTGTCATGGCATTTTCAGGTCAGAATTGTCTTGTGTGAGCCTGGATGTGATTATGTGGTAACCAGATGCAGAACGAGTCCTGCCAAGGAGCCCATTTGTAAGAAAAATTCTGATTCTGAAGCAACTGAGATATTTTGCTACTTTTGTGAGGGCTACTCGTGCATTTTTATCTGGTATATGTGTTACAGGAGATGCTGAGCTCAGGCCTCTTGTTTCCTTTAATCCAAATACTTACTATAACTTCTGTCCTCTGTCCTGAATTTCTGGTTGGTTTTGCATGGGAATTCAAGTATTACAGGGAAAAGATGCTGAAAATAAGGCTGTGTTAGGTTGGCATAGTCTTCCTCCTCCTAAATTACTGGTTTTTACTCCAAATCACCTCTTAGCATGTTATCTTACATACACTCATGTCTCTTCTTCAGAGATCTATTTCTTGTGTCCACATTGCCATTGACCTGTCTTTAAGAACAGTTGTGAGGCTTGTTGTAACAAAGGCAGAGCAAGTACAGACCCTGTAGGCTGTATTTTGGTAAGGTTGTCAGCTGCTGTTATGCTTCAGAACAGATGTTGCTTCAGCAGGCAGCTCTTCTGAAAGAAATGCCTTTAAAAAATGGAAGTAAAATGAAGTGCTTGGAGTGAAGTGAAAAAAAAAAAAAAGCCAAAAAAGCAAAAAACACTAAGCTCAATGCAGTTATGATGAGATTGCCTGAGAGCACTGGGAGGAAGCCAGGCATAAAAATTAAATGCCTATCTGCTTTTTGTCTTGGAGAAATATCTTAAAAGCTGCTGTGCTAGAAATGACCAGAAAAATGGTCCAGAATGCACCATTGCTACAAAGAATAGTCCTTGCTACCTTCTTCCTAGGAAAGAGCTGCTTTTCTGAAGCTCTGTTAAATTTTGTCTTCTGTCATGCCTCAGCTGAAGTTCTGAATGTGTCATGTACGTGGCTTCCTTGGTTCTCAGCCTCCCACAAATGTTCCCTGCCTCGTGCAGAACAGTGACTTCTTCAGGGAAGCAAGATTTTCTAGGTTACTACTTGTACAGACCTCAAGCTGATATTATTTAGTTACATATAAATATAACCAGACAAAGAACTTACAGTACTTGAGGAACTTTTATCAAGCTGGTTTTTATAAGCATTGCTTTAGTGTTGTGGATTCAAAAAAATAAATTGTTACCCATGCGCAATATGCCTCACATCTTGTTGAATGGCTTTACACTGTGTGTCCAGGTTGAACAGATTTAAAATTTCTTCTTGGTCTAGAGCAAATGTAAACAATTTTCAGATTCTTGCAACTATAACTATCTGTTTCATAAAGAATAAATCTGAATTCTTATGTAGTCCCGTGCTTCTGTATGTGGTAACTTTTGCAATGAATTCTGCAGACAATATACTGCAAAAAGGACATTATAGTCAAGGAATTTCTACATCCAAACTGAAAATAACTCAGTTTTTCTGCCCAACACATATGCTGGGTATGGGTACTACCAGAGCATTTCAGGTTCCTCATTCTTAGTTGGACTTTCATTGACCATGATGTGTGGGTTGGGATTGCCAGTGAGATAAGTGTGGGGAAATGTACCCAATTACTTAAAGAACTTGTACAAAACACATTCCACACATTACACTGAAATCCAAGGTAATAGTTCTCACAAAGGCTTTGCTTCAACAGAAACTACAAAAAAGAAAAAAAGCAAACAAAAAAAAAACCCAAAAAACCAAAAAAACCAAACCTGGGTAAATTAGTAAGGGGTTTTTCTTGTTTTTTTTTGGGTTTTTTTTGACTTTTTATTTTGTCTCGGTTGGGAGTGTAATTGTGCTAGTACTTAAGTGTGAGGGGGTTTTATTTGTTTTTTGGTTTTGTTTGTTTTTTCTTTTGAAAGGCACTCTTCAAGTTTAGTTCTTGCTTCTCTAATGAGCTGTAGTTCATGAGAAGGAAATTAGTGCAAGGATAACACCCCAGTATTGAAGAGATAGGAGAATGACCCAGTCTAAATTAAAAAAAACCAACTCCTTTTAGCTGTTGAATATACTCTAAAAGTTTGTTATAACACTCTGGTTAAGCATACTTGTATTTACCTGAGAAGCATCAGATGTGGTCTGCTGTGAGATGTAGGGTGTGTTTAAAGGTTATTATGTTTAAAAAGGGAGGAGAGGGAATGAAGTAGCCAGAGGATGGGGGGTGGGGAAGTTTCATGGACTCAGTGTATGTGGTACTCCACCAGCAAAATATGATTTGCGGTGATCTAATTAAGTCTGAAGATCACTCCTAGGTAGATGAGGAGGAAAGTGCACAGGGCTGAGTGAAGACCGGCTCTAAACAGAGATTAGGGCTGGTAAATGGAAATTCTGTCTCCAGTTCAGAAGCTTTTGTGGATATTGGATTTGATAATCCCATGAGAATTTGTAATAAAAATTAATTGGGAGAAGACATCATCAGTTGCTTCTGTTGGTAATGGTTGGCCATGATATCTGCCTGAGTAAATGTATGCAAATCGCTTCATTCAGGGACTACATAGTATTGGAAATGCCCACAAATGTGAACATGTGTGAGAATATTCCTCCCTCACTTTGATGACTGATGAAGAAATTTTTTTTTTTTTTTTTACTGTGTGAAATGTGTGATAGTGGCTGCTAAGATATATCCAGTGTTCAGCATGAATCCTGAATTGCTCAATTACACTGTGAAGTTTTCTGTGCTAAACATATTTTGAGGTTTGTGCTCCTTAAATTAGGGTACTAGAACACTGAAAACAGTCTGATTTAGTTTTCTGTTTCCTGAAAATATGCAGAACTCCAATGTATTTCCTTTAATAAGTTTTTAAGTAGTTTTTTTTTTTTTAATTTTTTAGCAAGATCTGCAAGGTAAATTATCTTTCTACAGTTGACTCAAACAACACTTTAGGTATTGAAGGGATTCCTTTGTGTTGTGTAGACAACTTTGATTCAAGAAGTAGAAAACAGCTTAAAAATTTTTGAGTAAGAAAATCTGAAGCTCATTCTAAAGAAAGCAAATCTAAGGAAATCTCAATTTAGTATATTTTTGTAGTTTGCTTGGTTTTTGATGATAGTGTTTTGCTTGATGTTTTCTGTAGGTTTCTTGTTTGAGTTTAATTTTAGTTTGAATTTTAATACTTTTTTTTTTGAATTCTATGTAGTCTGTAAGCCCTAGATTGTCTCTTCTGGCCAAACTAGACATTACAATGAGCATGGAGAAATAAAGAAATAGAGACACTGTCCTGTCTCTTTATCCTGCTAAAAAGTGAGCCTAGCAGTTTTTAAGTAATTTCCTAGCAGAGTTAGACTGTCCTTGCTCCTATCCCTTCCCAGCCTTTATTTTTGTTTTTTCAGCTTTCAAAATTTAGTACATTCTGAGGTTTTATATTTCTGTTTCAAAATGAAGTAATGAAGTGAATTCTTTAACATGAGTATTGTAGATGTGGACCAAAATTAGCAGTTTTTGAGAACTATTACACTGTTAAAATTACAAATACTAGTATAATGCTTGTAATTTTTAAGTATTATTAATCACACATGTTTTCACTTGAAAATACTTAGTCTTTCAGTATTTAAGTTTTGGGAAGCTGCAAAAGACCCCAGAAGCACTGTAGTAAATGTGTGAATAAACATGTGAAGGAGTTTGAAATCATGCTTAATTAAGTTCTGTGACTTCTATATTCATGGAGAGGATTTGTCAACGTTAATTAGTTCATTTGCAAGACAGTCATATTGGCAAATTATTTCTTTCCTTTCATAGGATCAGATGTTTAAGAATAGATGGGGGAAACCTAAGATGGCAGCAGTAGTTTAGCAGACCTGGTGTCAAGTCCTGGTTCTGTGCCTTTACTGTGGGACCATAGCCCTGTGTATTTTCCATGCTGTGCATTGTTTTGATAATGAACTAATGATTGGACCTCTTTCCTTTTTTTTTTTTTCTACAAGTAAGAAGTTGAAGACAGAGGTTAGTTCTGATATGCTGAAAAACCTGAGCAGCACAGTTTCCTCATTCAGCACACACTTTATGGAACATTTGTACCAAATGCGTGGCATCAGATTAAGAAACAGTGGGTATAAGTTTAGAATAAAATAGGAGAAAACTGTTTCTTAGCTCAGTTGTAAATCATAGTTGTAAACCATTCATAGGCTGCTGGAGGGAAAGGAATGTGCCTCCTAATTTTGGGGTTTTTTCCCCCATCCCATGATGTTTAAAAGTGGGGTAGATTTTTAAAAGTGGGGAAAGAAGAAACTGGTTGCTTCTTCCTTCATTTAAGGCTTAGCTCATTTTTCCTTCAAATTAATTTGATATCCATTAACACGTGTGTGTTAGTACAGACGGTGATTTAATTTGCCTTCCTACCTTTCACTGAGCCAGCCTGAAGTGTTCAGTCCAGAAGAAGCAGACCTAGGCTTGCCTTGAGCTCCTCTGAGTGCATGGCTCCAGTCTGATAACCTAAACCAGCCTTTTCCAAGTCAGCTCTTGTACATTCCTGCTTTGCAGGAATTTGCAGTGGTAGCTCTTGGATTTGGGGCAACAAACTGAGGGTTTGTTGAGGGTTTTTTTTTTTAAACTGAGGATAGGTCAATCCCCTTCCTTTCTCACCATCTTTATTACTTTTTGTCTGGAAAGCAATGCTCTCAAATTGATCTCTTCTCTCCCCCCATAAACTCAGTATTAAATAAACAGCACAAGCACATGTAAAAGGAATGTTGTGTTGCAGCTGTTTCTTCTTACTCATGGACGTAGTTATTTCACACCAGAGAAAATCAGATTAGTTAAGCAATACTATGCTTTCATTATCAGATCTGTTTTAATTTTGAATATGATGGTCATTTATCAACATCCCTTTTTTCAATGATAAAACCATGTTTCATTTTTTTCAGGCTTGCTGAGAGTCTTAAACTGTTTATAAACAATTATCAAAACAGTAACAAATTTTGAGACAAGGGGGAAGATTAAGTGACTTGAACAAAGTGTCAGGCTAAGGAACAACAAACTCCTCTCTTGGACACTATATGCCCTTGCCTAATTTAATACATATAAATTCAAATTTATTGCTAGAGATGAGCTCAAAATACCGGGAAAGAAACCCTCCCCCCCCCATACATTAAATGGAAGATGTGTACATTTCTGTGCTGTCAGTGCTTTAAAAGGAGCGATGAAAAGAGGCAATGCATGCTGAGATCAGACAGAGATGGTGTTTTTAAGCACAGGTGAAAAGGTGCAAATTTTTTTCTCTAAGTGTGAGTGGTAGGCTGGCTTTTCAGCCTTTGTGCCTTGCCTTTGCTCAAACCTGCAAAGCACAGTGACTTGTAGAGCCAGGGCTGTTGAGTGCCACCGCTCGGAGCTGTTCAGGCTTGGGAAGGCTTTTTCTTGCCTGGCACCCCAGGGCAGATCTAGCTGTTTACTTGTTAAATATGAAGTATCAGGTTTTCTGTCCAGGCAGAAAATGTAAGTGGCCGGTAGCAGGTTACATAGCATCAGCAAAAGACAGTTAAAAGAAATTTTTACCTTTAGGTAGGTTAAAAGTAGGGTGGGAAAAGAGAAGGAACTAGAATAAGCAAGAGAAAAATGGATGGGCTGCCGTGTGGCCATTGGGCTCTCAGACTGAGAAGTGCATGATGGAACCTTGCTCTGCTGTGTGACTGGGCTGTGATAAAGGTATAATTGGCCAAGTATCTATTTTTTTTTTTTTTTTTTTGTTCCTTCCATCGTTTTGGCCTGGACTGACATTCTCTGTGTGAAACTATTTCCTGTCACCTGAGGGAGTTTGGAGTGGACAGATCTGGTGGTCCTTTCTTGACTTCAAATTATAAAAGTACCTTATGTCGAATGTAAATGTTCATAAAACAAATTAAGGCTCCTCAGTGAGACTGAAGAGTTCACTGCTGATTAGAGTAAGTTTTAAATGTGGATGTTTTAGCTAGGAAGCCTCCTGAAATGAGATCTGTTGTGGGTTTAGTGCTGCCATCTTCATGGTTCTGAACTCAGAAGGGTTACACAAACATTCTCAAAATAATCATAGCACCTCAAAATAATTGTCAGTCAAAAAGACCTAAAAACATTGTGCTGTTAGTGTGTTTGGGGAGACTCAACTCCTTTCCTTGTTTCCTTCCAGCATGTGATAGATCTGCTGCTCCCATGCAAAGTGATTTGTTTGCTCCTTGAGCCCATGTCCACTCCTTCACTTACCTTGAGCAGAGCTGTTGTGTTATGTAGCTGTGATAACTGAACCATGGTTGCTTCCCAAGAACAGAGGGAAATCCTGGAGTATGTGTTATTTAGGGTTTAGTTGTTGTGTGTATGTTTGTCTGGCACCCTTTAATGTAAATTGGTGTTTTTCCTGCTCTCCAAAGGAAGAGCAGGACAGGTGCTTGTTGCTGCCTGGAATTACACCTGTAAATGATGTATTTACACATGGAATTACCTGTAAAATTATGTGTTTACACGTGGAAGTGTCAACTTTCATGCTATAGCTTTAATATACTTTGTTTTATGCTGCAGTGTTTTATTTGTTAGTATGTTTGGGTTGTGTTTTGTTTGTTTTGTTTAGGTTGTTTCTTTCAGGGGTTGCTTGTTTCAGTTGTTGTTTTCCCTTTGTTTTTGTTTTTTTTAGGTCAAGTACAGGTGATGTTTCATTCTCTTGGGTCCTTTACCATGAAGTCTTTCAGCTATAGCCAAAATGATTTTACGTAACTTTCATAAGATGGCAAAATTGTTGTCTTGCACACTTAACTAAAGATGGGGAAACAAAAGGTTATGATGGGGCACTTCAGCTGCAGGGATCTCAGAAGAGTGCTGCCACAGATACAAAAGCAGTTGGTAAAAATGTGGATGCTCTTGAGAGGCTCAGAGAATCTAGAGAACACAGTCGAAAATGGCATTTAGATGATAGGAATGAATGACTGGGAGCAGATTTAAGAGGGCAGAGAAGGAACTCACTATTTTTTCCTTGATTGTTTTTGGCAAAATAACTTGGAAAACAATATCTGTTCCATAGGAAATCCTGTTTTTTTAGTTGTCCCTCAAATTCAGAGCAAAAATTTTGTTTACCATGGAACTAATACACCAATAATTTAGTTTTGGGTGTATTGAAGTCTTTTGGACTAACTGATGTTGAATCATTCCTATTTAATTTTGAAAAAATCAAATCATTATAGACTGAAATACATGAAAATTCAAACAGAAAACCAGAAAAGTAAAGTTTTAGCAAAACTAAGAAACACTAGTCAAGTGTTTTAAAACTTAGATAGGAAATGTTTTCAAGCTATACTTGAACCAAACCAATTTTGATAAAAATACTTTTTTGATGAAAAAGTGTGTAACTTTCTCTTACTGTTTTTAAGTCCTGTAGGCTGTATCACACAGAGATGAAAATGAGGTAGTTGAAACTGTTATCAGACACTTGTAGGTAGAAAGGTGGGAGGTTGAGATGGCATCCTGCTTCTGTCACATTTCTATGTTGCTGCTGAGCATCATTTAAAAAGGAACAACAATTCTTGTATGGCTCACAAGAGACATCAGCTCCATCTTTTAAAGGACCTGACTTGCAACGTTGAACTGAAATTTTCCTGTCACAGCAAGAGTTTCAGTGGATGACAATCAGGCTGCTTGTAGAGAATTCCACAGAGTTAGAGTTTGTGTTTATGTTTGTCTAAAACAACTCGAGGTGAGCAAGTGCTTTTTTTGCCTAAGCAGCTTTTAAGGGATTAATGTAAGGAGATCTCCTGCAAAGCTGACTGGAGAATTGACACAGAAACAATCAGTTCTATGTTTGTGTGCTTTTGCATGGAGTTGTACTGTCAACAAAAGCAGCGAAACAGACTTTCCAAATTTGTATAATCCCTGAGGAATGTGCAGAAATTGTGCAGTGCTGGTGATGCACTTAATGATATAGGTGTATATGCAAATAGGAGGAGCAAGTTTTGTATCCTTGCTGTAGAAATAGCAAAAAAAGACAAAAAAAAAAAAAAATCTAGGTAAGACCAAGGATTCCTGTCTCTTGTTTCAAAACAAGGTTGTTCATAGTAGAACATATGTTTAGGCAACAGTGAAGAAAAATGCTTAGAACTTTTCATACCAGGTCAAACTTTAATTTGTGGAGTGGAGCTTCAGAATATATCTTGGGGTTTTCTCTATGTGTTTCTTTTCTTCTGTGTTGACATCATTTGCCAAGATTCTTAACAGAATACATTAATGGGAAATAAACCATCAGGTAACACTCTGAATGCTCTGTTATCTGCCCATTCCAGTCAGGTTTCATTCATGTTTATGTGCTTAAATTTTAGGACACAATTTTGGGTAACTGTCATTATACCTTGTAGCATAAAGATAAGACAACTACTCATATATATTCTGTGTATGTAACTTCAGCCTATGTAACAGCAATCAGATACAAATGCAAAGAAATTAAAGTGCCCACAATTACTGACTTCCTTGTAACTTTGCTGTAGGTACTGTATAAGCCAAAAAATAACTTCAAATAATGTTGATAAACTAGTGCTGATTGTCTTTTAGTCTTACTTAAGGGAAAAATAGGCTGGTTGAGGCTTATTTCTCTAATTGTTTCCCTAAAATGTCAATTGTTTTGAGTAATTACCAAGCCTTTATTAAGTACTAAACCCTTTCAAAGAAAGTCTCAAATCTCAAAAGTTGAACTATATTTCAAGCATTGAAATGTACCATAAATTAACACAGAGTCTTTAATGTGATTCAATTCTGTATCAGCTTTTTGATGTGTTGGTTTCTGGGGAGGGTTCATGGTAATTTGATGTGTTCCGTGTTTGGATTTCTTGAGTTTATACTATGGGTGAGAATAGTAATATTAGGGTGATGAATGATGTTTATATTCTTCTCTAATTTCTCCTAACTTTAATAAATGAAAATGTTTACCTAGAAAAAGGCAAGCTGCTAATCCTTATCACAACACAGTGATGCTGTATTTGTAGCTTTTTATCAATCTCAAAAGATAGGTAAAGGTCAAAAATATTGTTTTGCCCTGGGAGATATCTTTATTTGTTATGTCATAAGCAACATTACAGTCCTGTTCTTTCAATAAACTGTCTTTGATTTCAGTAGAGATTATACTCATTTCAGGAAGAAAATGCACCATTGAAAAGAAATTTATGTAAGTACATATAAAAGAAGTGCTTTACTGTATTTTCTCAATAATTTACCAATTTTCCCACTCTGAAGCAGAATTTTACGAAATCCTTCCTGGATCATTACTTTAAAACATTTACACTCAGTGTTTTGTTCATTTATATAGCTCTTGTTCATTCATGGACAATCTCTTAAGATATAATTGCTATCAAATACTAAAAATTGTTTTTGATCAGTTGATTATTTATAAGTAGGATTACATTTATTTCTGAGTTTATTTAGATTGAATCAGGCAACTTAGGAAGCTTTTAATAGACAGCAATTACTTTAAAGTTAGGGTCTGTGGTTGTAGGTTCCCTGAAGAAGAGAGTGCATTAATCTCAGTCTCTTCGATTGCTTTATTTTTCTGTTCAGAAAGTCAATTTTTGAGAGCATGCTTTTCTGAAACATTCAGCTAATTCTGCAGAGATGTTTTACTGATAATCCAAGTCCTTTTCCTAGATGATTTTTTTTTATTTTCTTTTTCTGTGTGAAAACCTTGGTTCTGAGCTGAGGTTTAACCTTCCAACATGGGAGATGTTAAGTGATTCAGCCACAGTCTGACTTTTATTTTCTCAAGAGAAGTAAAACCCTTAGGTAAATAACAGGAATAGTAATAATATATTGGAAAGCCTACTAATACTTTTGGATTTTTTTGAACCTTAATATTTTGAGTAGCCTGGCCTTCAAATGGTTTTCATACTCTGTCCAGTCATTATCAAATTCAAGAGTATTTATTCTGTGTATATAATTTTATATAGAAATACATACAATTTTTCAGTCTGATTGTCACACTTCTTAAGTAAATTGGGCCTTTAATTGTAATTCCTGTTCACTGCCAATGCTGATGTTCCCAAGAGATGTGTAGGTAGAGGAGAAAAAGTTTGTACTGGATCTTTTGCTACCTAGGATAAGCTGTATCAAAAGGACAGTTTTAGATGTATTTTGCAAGTAAATCCTTTTAATTTATTAGCTTTTACTTATTTTGCATGTTCCACAGCTACACTTACATTACCACAATTATATTGAACGTGTAGAAAGCACTAAATATGTTGTGTGGTTTGGTTTTCATCCTTTAAATTGTTTGTTTACTGAGTCCCAGTACAAAATTGAGCAGGGGCATTGAATTGTAGTCAGGGTGTGACACATTTGTGGCCTTGTTGGTGATGCTGCTGAGGACATTGCACTGCCTGAGAGGTCAGACTTATGTGTTGTGATTCTGTTCAGGTGACCCATCAAGGATGGAGGTGATTGGACTGTGAGAAAACAGGAGTAAACATATTGTTTCTGCTTTACCTACGTTGCAGTATTATGTATGTTTTTATTATTATTACTACATTATTTTGTCTGAAAGTGGCAAATATATCGTAGCTAGATCCTCATCATTGGGGAAAGCACACTCTCATCCTGGAAAATGTGGGTTTTGCAAAATCTTTGGAAGGAAGATCGTACTTTTACAGTGATTTTTTTTTTTTTTTGCTACATTAGCAGCTGGGCTTTCTGTTGACTACAGAAGCCTATAGATATTTTTCTCATACTTTACTAGAATGTACTTGTCTGCTGGGAGGTGGAGGTTAACTTGATTTCTGACTTGAATTGAAAATCAATTCAACAACCCCTTAGTCATAATGCTATAAACTACATTTGAGAAGCTGATCTAGTGTTGAATTATATCTGAGTTTGGGCTGGGAATTGAGTCCTAGGTTCCTGAAATGGAGGTTTTCATACAATGACAGGCTTTTTTCCCCCTTTTTTCTTTTAAAAGCATCTGCCTTAATGTGAAGTAACTATAAATTATATTTTGCCAGAAGATGGAGGGGATAGAATTTCCTGACTGTGCATACTTGCAGCTTTTGGGGTTTCAGTTGATTTTTGGTTTTGGTTGTGTGGATTTTGCTTGCATGGATACAGATTATTGCATTTTTTTTTAAATCCATATGTGTGTGAGACTTTTCTGAGGGTCTTATCATTAAGTGCTTGTGGTCAGATTGCAGCTCATAAAGACAAATTCAGTAAACAAGCAGAAATACTAAATGGAAGAATAATACTTGGATGTCCATAATACAGGCATTTTAAATTTTCTGGGGGGGTTCTTGTTTTGATCAGACTTTGTTAAGGTGAATTTGTCAGAGACTAGTTTTCCCTATGACATTTCTGTTACTTGTAAAACAGATCTAAAAAGATCCATTAGTTCTGTTGGGTTTTGTTCTTTCTTTACTCTTGTCTGCCAATGCCTCTGGAAGTTAAGTTTATGCAACTCAGCCATTTGAGTACTTTCCCTTTCATCCCTTGCTTGGTTTCTTTGGTCACCTGGTCAATGGGCATAAATTTGAGAGAAAATAAATACTCCTCTCAGTTTTTGGAGAGATCATAGTTGTTGGCTGTATTTGCTGCTGGCTAATTACATCCATGATTCTCCATGATTTAGCACATCTGTATTTTTGAGTTAACTGTGGCAGGCATATGCTGCAGTTCAGGATGTGAATATAAGTGGTGGAGCAGACAAGGATGGTGTGGAAGCTGGTGGGAGTGAAGTGTGTTGAGGTGGATGAGTTAGTAGAAGAAGTTGTTGGTTTTTTGAGTGGAAATACATGGTTCAAATCCAGAGGAGATTGAATTACTTCAGTTTGATTGCTCAGCTTGATATTTTGTGCTTTACACTTGGGTGGAAGTGTGGAGTACCTCTGGAGAAGTTACAAAGTCTTTGTGACAGTGGGCATCCTATGGTTTGGGTACTCTTCTTTTTATAAATATGTGGCAGTGAGAGGCACAGAGCATAAGCATGAGTAGCATGGGAAGCTTTAAAGAGAACAGTGTATTCAGTTTACTCTTTAATTACATCATGTTTGTATTAATATAAATCAGTCAAATTTATAGAAGAAATGGCAGTCTTTATTGACTTCATGGCAGTCTTCAAGGATGTGTTCTCAATTTTATGCTTAAGTGTATTCATAGTCAGCTATGATATAGCGTATGAATTCCTGTTTTTTTTTTTTTTTTTTTTTGGGAGAAGAGAACAAAAATCTCAAGCATTGATGAATTTTGCAGCCAAGTGTTGAGGTCTGATCTGGATCTGTTTGGTTTTTTTCCTGATTTCTTCAAACTGTGATCTGGAAACTTCAAAGTTACCTCGTAGATCATGGTGAACTCATGCTATTAAAGGAAACCACACAGCAGTATTATCATTACATTGTTGTGCTGTTGAATGAATCTGTTTTGCTGTAATATTATGGCTGTGACAGAAAGGAATTTATTTTTGCTAGGTCTCATTACCACAAACTCAAGTGGTGGGTACCATTCTGTGTTTGAAGGCACCAGAAATTATGCATGCAGAAACTACTGGTATAGCATTTCTTTCCCAAAAATACCCAAAAATCTACCAAACTGGCCAATGCAAAAGACCAAGAGATCTCTTAGTTTTTTTTTTTTTCATAATTTTAATTTTCTAATGGCTGCTTTTTCTATATTAAGTTTTTACCAAATCTCTTTCATGGTCGATTCTCTTCTATTTTTTGTGAATTTAATAGCAAGAGGTAAAAAAAAAAAAAAATAAAATTACCTAACCCAGATATGTTAAGATGATTTGCTTTGATCTAGTAAAGTCATTCTGATTTGATATGTTGTAAATGAGGACAATTTGGTATCTATGACTAGGAAAAAGCCACTTGATCTTTTTGGTTTTCCATCTGTTAAGGGGTGATTGCTGCCTTTTATCACCTGTAGGACGTAATACTTAAAATATGTCCTAAAACACGTGCTTGTAAAGTATTCTATGGACTTTTGTGATTTTAAGCACCATAAAAATGGAACTTAGTTATAGTAGTTATAAGAATGAGAAGTAAATATATTTTTAATGTCTGTAGCATATGATTAATTTAGAGCAGTGAGTAGTTTCAGTTTTTTAAATGGATTACAATACTCACTTGGCATAAGCTGTGTATTGCCCACCACTTCCATAGACAAAATTTTGTGCAGCTACTTGAAATACCAATATTAAAGGCAATTATTTTGTCTTGGCCTTTGATGAGTTTGTTCATATTAGTGAAAATCATAACCACATCTCAGGGTAAGAAAAACCTTGATGAAGTAGTTTTAGATTTTATGGGTTTTTTTCGGTGGGTTGGTCAGGACCTTTTGGTCACTGTTTCTGTTGTCTTTGCTGAGTTCCTCCAATGCAACTGTGAAGTTCTTTAGGCCTAAACAATTTATGTGTACACAGTTTTGATTGGAAAACCCTTTCTTTTCATGAAATAAGAATAAAAAAAAAGAAGACAACTGATATGTTACTGTATATTCTTGCCTGATAAAAGGCAATTGTATTGGCAGACAACCAGTGCTATGGCTTTCTGCTTTATTGCCTGTTTTGGCTCAGTAATGTTGATTCTATCCTCATGCAATCTACTTGATTGTCTTTTTAGGACATACAATAAACACAGAAAGCCATTTGCTATAGAGCTTTATAAGGGAACACTTGTGGTAGTGGTATATAATAGCACTTCAAATACTGTTTACTGCATGAAGCACAACTTTTATTCTTTTAAATGTCATAGTAAGTAGAAAAGGGAAGTGATTACAAAACTGCATCTTCATCATACATCAGAAAGTGACAAGTTCTAAAAAAGACCAAATTTTAGGATTTTATTGTGCAGGATGTGTTCTGAAATATTAAAATAGTTTGTGTGCAATATCTTGGTTTGAGCCTTCTTGGTAGAACTGAAATAACTGGCAGTATTAGGATTTTTTCAAATTTACATGCTTTAGAGGAGTTATATTAAATATTTCTTTTACTTTTGTTAATGAAAAGAATAATCTTACTGTTTTGTTGTTGGTTTTTTTTTTTTTTTTTAAGAATGGTAGTCTCCTTTCTCCCAAACTGCCTACTAGGAATTGGGAGAAAGAAAGCAGTCTAGCCCAAGTAACCTTCTCTTATCTCATATGGTTCATATGAATCCTGATTCTTTTGTCCCAATTATCAGTGACAATCAATGACAACAGGAGTCAAGTTAGATTACCCTTTGGAAAGTGGTGGGGGGCTTTGCTGTTTTTCATTGGATTTTTTTCTTAAAAGAAAATGTAGGGCATTTTTTTTTTTAGGAATGTTAAAAAAAATCATGCAAAATCCTCTTTAGCACAATGTGAAGTCATGTCATCTTAATTGCAAGAAAGAGATGGTGAAATTAGAGAAAGTGGGGAGAAGCTGGTAATATTATCAAGGGTGTGGGGTAGCTGTCAGTGAAGAGAGGAACCATCAACATTTTAGTCTGAAGTGAGTGAGGGATAGGACTAAAGTTTTAGTGGTTTTTTTTTAAAATCGTTTAAGTGGTAAGGCAAATGCAGAACTGATTGGGAAATAATTCAGTACTGGGGACATGTGATGAAATGAACAGAGATGTGTAAAACAGATCGGAAAAAAAAAGGTATTTGTATTTACACTGTTTTTTTTTCCCTTCTGGAAGTTGCTGCCACAGGATGTTTGTGGGAAATGGTGCCAATGTGTTCAAAAAATGATCAGATGAATTTGTGGGCAGTTGGCACAGAGGGATACCAAGAGGCCCAAGGTAGGGGGATACACCTGTAGTACACCACAGAATCATCAGGTTTGGGAAAGACCTCAGAGATCTAGTCCAGCTTGTGACAACAACATGCATGTTAAGCCATGTTGTGAAGTGCTGTGCTTACTTGGTTTTTGAACACTTCTAGGTGAGGAATTGAGTATAAAAGACAGGAACCCTGGGTAGAGGTGACATTGGTGTGCTTTTGCTGCTGACAGAACTGAGTTAGCTAAGCTATTGGCTTGATCCAAGAGAGGATTTCATAGGTAACAATGAATTTGTAGCAGAACTTTGAGAATGAACTCCAATTCTTTTGTCTTTAATGATATACAGAAAGCTTTTCAGCATGAGGCTGCATGTTCTTTCATTTTGAATACTAAGACATCTCTGGCCTTACAGGAAAATTTGGGACAGAAGTCTCTGACACAAACCAAACCTGCTATTGATTCAGTAGGAGGCTTTCTAAACTTCTTTCTTAACAATCCTACTTGATAAGATGGGGGGACACCAGTCTGGGATTTTACACTAAGCATGGTTGAAGTTCAAGTGTTGGGAGGTGAAATTATTTCTCCCTCTTTCCTTCTCTGATTTTGAGGCTTTGATTTGTGAAAATCTGGGAAAAAACTTGGAACCTTGTGAGCTTTTGTTTATCAGAGCAGTAAACTAACCAGTGGGGGAAGACTGCTCTTCATAAACCCAAACTGCAGTCTTCTTACAGTACATGAAACTTCCTCCTTTTGGGGGTCGGTTTTTATATTGGTGTTGTGGTTTCACCCCAGGCAGCCACTTGCTCACTCCCCCACCAGTGGGGTCAGGAGGGAATCGGAAGGGTAGGAGCTGGAAAACTCATGGGTTGAGATAAGGCAGTTTAATGGGGAGAGACACAGCTCCACACACCAGCAGAACAAGATAAAGAATTGATTCCCCACTTCCCATGGTTGGGCAGGGGTTCAGCCACCCCCAGGGGAGCAGGGCCCCATCACACATAAGGGAGACTTGGGCAGACAAATGGCATCACTCCCAATGTCCCACACTTCCTCCTTCTTTCCCCAGCTTATACTCTGAGCATGATGTCACAAGGTCTGAAATATCCCTTTGGGTCACCTGTCCTGGCTGTGTCTCATCCTAAGCATCCCCAGCCTCTCTGCCACTGTGGCAGTATCAAAATCAGAAAAGGCCTTGGCCCTGTGCAAGCCCTGCACAGCAACAGCAAAACCCATCTCTGTATTATCTACCCTTGTTCAGCCCAAAAGCAAAACACAGCCCCATACCAGCCCCTGGGAAGAAATCTAACTCTACCCCAGCCAAAACCAGTGCATGAGACCATACTTTTTTATGGGTATTATGAGGGCAACAGCCCCTTTTTGTGTTCCCTTCCCTGTCAGATTAATTTTGGATCTATTAAAGCAGACCTGTTAGCTCCTCCATCAAAGTGGAGCCCGGGAGCTGCAAAACAGGACAGAAAGAGTTCTTGCTGGGATGGATTAGCAGTAGGCTGTTTATTGATTGATGCTTCCATGTGGTACCTTATTTAAGTTAAACTGCATCCATACTATTGTCTGCCAGTGTGGTGTTGAAGGCAATGACTAAATTGAACCACTTGGAGATATGTGGTTTGAATTTATTAGCAGTATTTTACCTGAATATAAAAGGATTCCTGACTCAAATGGGCTTTGTTTGAGAAGCTGTGTAACTGTTTTGTTTGTAGAACAGTACATCCTATTTGACTTCATTTCCTTTCAGTGTCTTTTGAAAACCTTTTCGGTATTCGGTAGGAGCACAGCCAAATCCACACCAGACAGGAGCAGTAGTTGAGTGCACTTACACTTGTTGTTGTGGGCATTACATCAAATATAATGGGAACATAACAATATACTGTTGTATACAGTGATTTCTTTTTTTTTTTAAATCAGCCTCTTTTTAATAATAACTTTAATGTTGTGGTTTTCATAACTTATAATTTGCTATACTATTCTTTTTGTAAGCCCAATACTTGGTTCCCTATAATTTCAAGAATTTGAAATTGCATGCTGTGTGGTAGGCTTTTTGGTTTGTTTTTTTTTTAACAAAACCTTCTCATGTGAACAAGTCATTAAAATTATGGATGTAGGTATGATGTGTTAGTGTTGTCCCTATTTGATTTAATGGCTTTTTCATATTCCATGTGCCCTAATGATAAAGAAAAAAAGATAATTTTTGGAAGAGGGTTTAATAATGCCAAATGTGGCCTCCGTGCTTCTGTTAGAGCCATGAGCCACTGGGGAGCAGAATTGACATCAGAACTGTGGCAGGTGGCTGCTTGCATGGAGGTTACTGCAGAAGTGGAGCTATAATGTTTATTCAGTCTTGACTTTTTCTTTATTACATGGGTTTATTATTTGAGTCAAATGCGTTTTTTTCTATATTCTTTGTCAGGCACTGTCAAAATCTGTTGTACATTAGTGTAACACTTTGCTCACTTAAAAGCAGCTTGCTTTGGGGACTAGATTTCTTTAATCACTCTAGAGCACTACCACTGCACACGAGTGTAAACATTGATTTTCCATCTCTCTGTTTAATTTTCCTCGAATTGATTTTGGATGACTTTTCCTTGCTGCTTCTTAATTAATGTTTCCTTTATGTTTCAGATTATTTTTTTCCTCATTTTGAGATTCTTAATTTTCTAGGAGTTGGCTTCATATCAGAGGCATTCAAAACTGTTTCTAATTCTCTTTCTTGAGGTTTACCAGAGGAACCCTTAGTTCTGAAGGGAACTCACAAATATGAAGCTGTTTATTGCAGCCTGGATTTTAAGGCTTGGTTTCATGCAAAATAGGAAAATAAGATGGCTTATATCCATTCCTCTATTAAATATCCTCCAATGTTTAAATAAAAGACCAAGATGTGTTTGTGTCACCAGGCAGGGGGTAATTTAGGCAGTTTGGGTGGGAGGTAACCTGTATGTGCCAGAGATCCCAAAATGGGACTCTGACTGTGGCCTTGGAAGGGGATTTTTCTGTCTCTTCCAGAGGCATAAACTTTCAAACTGTGTGTGAATTGTAAACTTCAAGGCAGTGGTCAATTACAGGCAGAACTGCTTTGATCTTTTTCACTGGAGGTTTTTTCTCCAGTTAAAATGCCACAGCTCTGAAGGTAAAGGAGAAAAACTGTTTCATTGTGTGATAAACTAAATTGTATTAGTGTTGAGACCTTGGTTATGTAGTACAGCCTTGAGGCAGAATCACGAAAGGAATGGACATGACTCAGAACTCAAAAGAAAAATTGCTGGGTTTGGCATTTTTATAATTTTTAATCTAATCATGAAGTTAAACTGCTGGGAAAACTGCAGAATTATCAGACTATGGGAATTTTAAATTATTATATTACAAATGTAGAAGCAACTCACACTTGCTCAATGGGATTTTTTTTTGTCATGCAACCCTTAAGCCTGATTTTAGAGGTGGCTCCAAGTTGCATCCACTGCTGGCCAAGGTTCAGTCCATCAGCAAGGGTGGCAGCATCTCTAGGATAACATATTTAAGAAAGGAGAGGTATAAAAATAATGCTAAAGTAAGCTTGATAATAAGATACTATAGTATTCACAGACTCTAAATTAGTTACTTGAGGGAAACAAAAAGCACACTTATGGAGACATTATAAATAGTTGTCCAAAATCATCAATGTTGGTTCCTCTTACTAAATTTCAGAAGGGAAATGGAATCAAGAGCAAGGTAGGAAAGTTGAGTACATCATTGGGAATTCATGAGCAGCACTATCTTGGAAAGTTATAAATTAAAAATAGGGAAGTTGTGCACAGCAGCATAATGAAGATGTTAATTTTGGAAAGGTTTCCATTTCAGGTGAGATTAAACATACTGGTGTGCACTGTGACCTGGAAGAGGGGCACCTGAGAAGGGTGGAACAGTAGTGTGCAACTATGAAGTACATGGAAAAAAGGAACAAAGAAATTTTAATCACAAAATAATAGCTATGATAGAAATAAAATCTCAGGCAATTGGCTTAAATTTACAAGTGCCTATTCACAAATTCAGCAATTATTGTCAACTTCACAGATTCAGAATACTACTGTTGTCCAAACACAAACTCAGCTGTTATAGAAATTAACATAGACATCTGCTTAATGAGTATTCATACCAACTACATGTGTGTAACTGAACAGCAAGTTGTTTTAAGTGGGGATAATTCAAAACCCTCTGTCACAAAAGAACTCTGTTTTAGCTTATTTCTTCTTTGGGCACCTGTCAAGGCATGATTGAGAATGTGGAGATTGTTCCTCTGCTGTTCCTTGTAGAGGAAATTATGCTACTTAAGAATAAGTGTTGCTCTGAATTCCCACTTCACCCATACTTTGACCACTTAGTATAGATTGGTAGTTATTCAGAAGCAAAATCTGCCCATTATTATATATTCACAGTTTTTGTAGGACTGTGGTGCTTGAATTTTCTGTGCAGGAAAGTCAAGAAAGCTCAAGGAAAGTTATTAAACTCCCAAGGCAAAATAGTATATGAACAGCATCATTCAGTTGTAGCCTGGTGAGCAGGACTGTCAGTCTTCAAAGTATTGCTTAATGAGCCTTAAAGTCAGTTGTTTTTCTTGTACTAGATGGATCTTCAGTCGGTTTTATAGTTCTAAAACCTGCTGCAGTAAAAAGAAAAATTGAAAATTTAATTTAGTAAGCAGACAAAACAATCATTTGCACTAAGTTTGCCTCAAAAGGTTGTGTGCTGGGTGAAAAAAGGTGTTTGGTTTCTGCACTTGTTTAGTTGACTGATGTACACTTGGAGGTTTATATAACGTAACATAAGATTAACTGCTCTATCAATCTTCGTTTTCGTAATTGTTTCTGCATCTTTCTCTTCATGAATTCGGCTCTACAAACTATTTTCTCAATTGAAGGGTCACCATGTTATCTATGAACCAGCTTCACTTCCACAAGTGCTAATAAAAAAAACAGAGAGCCCTTCAGTGTAAACACAGCATTGCTGTTGAGTGCTGGTACAGAACACAGCTATCAGCAGCATCAAACTCCCTTGCTGAGTGGGAATTTCAAGTATTGGCAGAGCATGGGGGTCTGTAATCACTAATTTTTTCAATTTTATGTATTTTAAAATTTATTTATTTATTTTTATATAGCTTTTACATTTCCTGAGAAGCCTCTTCCTCGAGGTAGAAGAATATCTTTGCTTTGTTCCTTTTATTTTTAATTTTGGTGATATGAGCATGTTTATAAAACCTAAAATACGAAAATCTGGATAACATTTGCCCTTCTAAGTGATCAGAAAAAGCCTAATAGAATACAGGAACATTTTAAGGTTAGGAGTAAGGTGTTAAGAATAAGTAAGTGGAGTGCTTTTTGAAATGTTTTAGCATCTGCTTTGTTAGCTTGGGTTACTATGATGATGGTAAGAAAATAGAAATAGAAGTATGACTTTTTGAATTCCTGCAGCTCTGAGAGAAACTCTCCATGTAAAGAAAAGACGAAAACTTTTTTTCATTGCAAGTAGTTTAAAAATGTATTTACCTTGTTGTAGAAGGGCACTTATGCAACTCAGTAGGATTCACAAGAGTAAAGTAAAACTTGTAGCCATGTTCTTAAAATGGAAGGAGGAATAAATTAAATGATTAGAATATTTAACTGATTTTAAAGCTCTTCAAAGTGGTAAATTATCTTCCCACTTTCAGTGGGCTTAAGATTTCATCTTCAGCCCTTATGATAGTGGCTATGTTCTAACAAATCAACAAATGTACTTGTGTTGATGAAGTTTATTTGGCATTTTCAATATAATGAAAATCCTAGTGATTGCATACCTACTACTGGTAGCAGGTGTGATGTCCTATGCTATAGACAAATTTGTTGTTGTTCTTTTTGGTCTCTTAAGTTGAAAACTGGAAAAAGGGAGAAAATTTAATAGGCTTATCAGAATGAAGGAATTATGTGACTGCATTTTGGTATGCATACAAATTCTCACTTATCGCTGATAAGACTTTGTAGGTATTTTTAATATCCCTGCATTTCTGCAGACAGTTTTGTAGTTGATAATTGGAATGTATAATGTGTTCCTGTTTAAAAAAAAATACAAAATTAATTCAGTTGACTTATATAAACTAGCAGTTGGAATATATGTGTTCAAATTTGTTTTATAAATTTTTCATGTGTTGTAATTTGCAAAAGGTGTTCCATAAAGGTTTCTTCCAGATGATACAAACAAAAATTATTCTTTCAAATTTAAATATTTAGCTTTGCAGAGGTTGCATTGTGGATAGAGGCAGAGGATTAAAACATTAGAGGTTAAAATCTGTCAGATTTGGTTAATCAACAGCCTCATTTATTGAACCATGAAAACATGTTTATTTTCCATGACAGAATCGCTCATTAAAATTAACGTTGTAAATAAATAGCTGTGTCACACAGAAAACTGTAAAATGTTTGTTCAATATGTAGTGTTTTGTTCATAATTGTAACATTCAGTCAAATATAATGTTACAATACAATTCCTAAAGAAGCACTGCTCCAAAATGTCTTGTATCCAATGAACATTCTCACTTGTTTACAAAAAGGCTGTAAAATGAGTTACCATCCATTATATATGCATTCACACTTACTTACATATGATTTTCAAGAAAATACAATGCAAAGTGTTTGGCAATATAGTAAATTCATACAAAATTTTCAATCACTATATTTTGATATAATATCAATAATATATTTTTATAATTTTATCACTTTAATAATAATTTTTTTATTTATATATTTTTATAATTTTATAATAGCATAGATTTTTTTGCCTAAGATTAATAGGTATATGGACATACCATTGGAAGAGAATATATTTAATTTGGCAGTAAACAAGCTAATAATTAAAGATCATGTCCCCTAGTTGGCTAAGGGTAATTAAGACAATCCAGATAATACCAGCTTCTTAAAAAATAAAACCAAACAAAACAAACCACCAAAACAAGCAAACCAAAGCAAAGAAAAAATGAAAAAAAAAAGGGGAAGGGCAACAAACCCAAAGCCTTGCAAAAACCAGAAACCAACCTCCAGAAAACACCTTATTCTGTGCTGCTCAGTATCTCTTTGAGTGTTAATCAAGTGAGCCTCAACAAAATGCTTTGGTAAAACCTGTTTAATTTTATAAAAAGGGAACTTGTTTAATTTTATAAAAGTGAATGAAAAATAAGTTATTCTGATTTTTGCTGTTGTTGGCAGGGTTGGTTTTTTTATTGTGTGGTTTTTTGGGTTTTTGTTTTGTCTTCTCAGACTTTGCCATCACTGATCATTCCAGGGCATTCTGGAAACACTTGTTCATAACTCATTTTCATTAAGAAGATTGTTTTGTAACTTTGGGAGAGAAATGGAAGAAATGGAGACTTTGGGCTACCAGGAGCTGCCTTTGTTACCCAAGCACTTCACCCCTTGTCTCATGGGTGTTTCTGGTGTCATCTCTGGAGTTCAGCTGTCATTGTGCAGTGTCCCAGGTCACTTTGGGAAGCTGATTCAAAACGCCTTTTACTTTGTTCAGTTGGACAAACTGAAGAGGTGAAGAGCCCTGAGATTTGGGAGTTCTGGGTTCTTCTCTTTTTGATTCACAGAGAGTTGTGTGGAAGTTGGAGAGATGTATGGCAAAGGGTTAGAAGAGTGAGGAGGGGAGGGAGGCGAGGAAAGCACTTTGAGTGATAGGTGCCTGGGTGGGAGGTTATTCTTCAGGGCTTGCCTTTCTTGTGTGCTCACCAGACTTGTGTGTGTGTTCTGTGTACATCCACCAGGACCATGTTTCCAATATTTGTGGAGCCAGGGGGGCTTAAATTATTCTCATTTACTCTTATTCATTGCTTCACTGTGTTGGAATTTCAGCTGCCAAACTGTGATCTTGAATCAAATCGAGACTTCTCCAGGAGTTATGAGGAAAAAGTTTTTCATAATGTAAAACTGTATTTGTATTTTTTTTTTCTCATGGAAGGTGGCAAAATAGCCCATTTCTTGAAAGTAAGCACCGTGGAAATTGTGACATTCATTCATCATTATTAATGTCAACATTACAGGCAGGAACCATGAAGCTGATATTAAAATAACTTCAATAATTCTTTTTGTTTAAAACTGCTGTGTTTTTGCCGATCTCAGAAATTAGGTAGCTTTTAACTTTTAAAAAGTCTGAGAAAACTGGCTCTTAAAGATAAATATTTGATAATAGATTATATTTATACAGTCTATATGGATTTGCTTTACCACTGTTGATAACGTTCTGTTAGTTGAACTATGTCAGTGAGGTGGAAAGTGTCCATTGTAATTCCGTGTTGCTCGACTGTCAGGCACCACAGTCAAGATCTGTTCACCTCCTGTTTGATTCCTTGGAGTTGGGTGTTTTAATTTTAGAACATTACATGCATGTAATAAAGATTATATCAAAAAGAATGTTTCAGAAATTTGAAGGAATGGGAGGTGTCACTAATTGTCTGAGAAGATAAGAGGTTACCAAGTCCCATAACAAAAGAAATTTGGGGTGAATTTTCCTTTACATAAACGTTCTGGTGAAACAAGGATCATCCAAATCAACAACTTGGTGTACCTCTTTAGTAATTCAAGTAAAACTACAAAACCAAAATGAGTTATTTGTTAAAATATTGATCAGTAAAAATATTATCACAACGTGCCCAGTTTTGGTGGCAATAGACAATCAATTATGTTATCAAGATATATGTGTGAGAAATTTGAACCTGGGAGAAAATAACATTTCTTTAGCGTGTTATGTGGTTCTATAATGGCAAAACTATGGATGACCTTGTGTACCTAATTACGTAATATTCTTCTGCCCAACCTGTTAATGGATTTTTCTTCTCTAAAATTGAGTCCTATCAACTAAACTAGTAGCCTGTTATAGAAGGAAATGTGTTTGTTTTTCAGTACCACAAATATGGAAGTGTGAGCAAGAACTAGGTTAAATGAGATGATTTTAATTATCTAGAAAACCCCATAACCCATCAACAACAAAAAACAACCAATGAAAAAAAGCCTACCCAAACAAACAAAACCAAGCAAATTACAAAACAAAAAAAAATAATCCCATACAAGCAAAACCAACTGTCTATTTAAAAGTATTTCAGGTCAGTTTACAAATAGAAATTTTATGTGATTAATTAGTCCAAACACAAAAGATTATGTTTTTAATCTTTTTAGACTTATTAAAGAATTATTAATGTCTTTGTTTTAAGATAACAGTATTTGTGTAATTTAGCAGAAAAACAACAGAAAATTTATAAAACTCAAATTCAGCTTTTTTTCCTCAACTGTCCTACAAAATCAGTAGCATTTTGTGATTTCAAGTGATATGTATTGTTTGACTTAGTTTAGAAAATTTCAGACAGTATTTTGCCTGTTAAAATTTCTAATTGTAGATAGTTTTACTTCTTTGCTCTTGGAAGCATTGGTGTGTACTTATAGCTTGCAGGTCCCCTGTAGGAATTCAAGGTTTACCATTTTGGTAGCACTTTTTTCCCTCCCTGTGTAAAACATAAATACATAGTACTTGGAATAATTCATCATGGAATAGTTTTTTTTTTTTTTTTTTTCCTCAAATCTCAGGACTCTAAAGGAACATGAATTTAGTTTTAGGCATGATGAGCCTTTGAATTATCTCTGTCATATCAGTATGTTAATGCAGTTAAACTTCTGGTTTGAAGGCAAACAAATGTGTTTACTGAAGCTTGTTCTCACCTGTTGTAGTTCTAAGCAGAAATACATTAAATGCTTGCATGCTAAATGGCATAAAGACTCTGTGATAATGATATTCATGGAGTTTAACTCTTGAGCATGGTGAGTGCTTTGCCTGAAAGGCACAGGTGCAAAGAAGGTGTGTAACATCAGCTTTGCTCTGTTGCAGTTGCTGTGCACTGTCTTTAACACAGTAAAAAAAAAAAAAAAAGTAATCTGTGAAGCTGTTGACAGGGCTAGAAATCCATATCTGGAATACTATGAAGGAAAAAAAAACCTCAGCTTACCTTTTCAGGTTTGAGAAAAATTACTTTCAAACTTGGAACTGTAGAGGGAAGTTTTTAGGGACTTGGTATTTCTACAGTTCCTGTCAAGAATTAAGAAGAGCATCTAAGGTCAGATATGTAAAAGTGTAACTGTTGACACAAAAAAGCCTGTGAAGGAGTAGAACATTTTCCACTGCAATTCAGACTTAAAGGAAGGTAGGAAAATACAGTTAAGAAAACAGCAGCAGAAATGTAGATTTGATCTAATGCGTGTAAAAATATTTCTGCATATTTTGATTCCATGCTTTTAATTTTCTTCAACTACCATTGAATTAAGAAAAAGGGTATGTGCTTTAATTTCTAAACTTCTTTTGTACATAAAATGTTGACTTCTTTGGCAGAGATTTCATTATTCATAAAAATAAAATATAATATTACCTTTGAGTCATAGAGTATCTTAATAACTTTCAAAAGCAAAATTGAGACTAAAATCTATTTTTAAAACCATGGGGTTTTTTTAGTTAACTTTAAGTGGCTTGACAATTAAAGGGCAATGAATTTCTGTTGGTCCACTTGAATTAATTTGTTGGTATTCAGTGATTCAGACCCATTCAGTCTTAAACTTCCCCTATGGCCTTTAGTTCTAAGACTTCTCCATTCAAATAGTGGAAGGAAATAAGAATTGGAAAGGCAGTGATTAATTTATTGCTTTACTTCATGGTTGAACTGTTGGGGATTATAGAAAGCTGGCATCAGTGCTTGTTTTCCTGGAACTGTGCATGTTTACTAATTCAGTTGATTCTTTACATTTTTTGTGTTCATCTGTGTATTGCCAATGAATTTTCAATTAAGATTTTCAAATTTGTCAGAATTTTCAATGAATTTGGCACAGAGCGAACAGTGTTTAAATGTTCCACTTGCACAATTGCACCCCGATTTAGAGACTTTTTTGAACAAAATTGTCTTCTCTGTTTTTTAGCTATACTTCATCTCTTTGTAGATATTTCAGAATGGAAACTTGTAATTTTTGCTTTATTTTTTTAAAGTATCTTTTTATATGTACAAATGTGTATATATTTGCAGTCTGAAGATTCCTTTAGTTCTTATTCAGTATTTATTGAAATTACAGATTCTCAGTTCTTGACAGAGGTTTTTTTTTTGTTTGTTTGTTTGGGATGAAATGCAAGTAACTATTGGAGAGTCAATTTTTTAAATTGCTGCCCTAATTGTGTTCTGAATATTGTCCTGTAACTGCCACAGGAGCAAAATGCATTTTATTACTGGCTCTCAGGTCTCTTGAGGGTCTTAAATGATGAGGTCTTCCCTGCCTAATTGTGGGGTCATGTCATTGTTTCATGCCTAGGTGGGACCCTGAACCAATTTATGGAATGGTGGTTCTGATGTCCTGGTTTAACTGCTCATGCTGAAGTTTTTCTTCTGTCCTTATCAAGGTGTTGTTTGATTGATCAGTGATGTAAAAGTATAGTGATATAGATGAAGGAAACCTGTAAGGCACTATTTACCAGTACTAATAAGGACACTGGAGCTCTTTCCTTAGAATTCTGAGTTACAGGAGCTGTGAATGCCAGGGTTTTCCCAGTATTGACTTGCTTCTTGGAGCACCACAGAGATGATTTGCTGGCCAGCTGTGGGCAGTTGGTTCCTTTTTTGTTCCTTTTCCAGAGTGCGTTCTTTGACTCCAGGTTTGTGCTTTGCTTGGTCCTTAGTGTGATCTCTCAGGCGTGGACTTAAATATCCTTGTCTATAGCCCTTACTTAGCCAATAGTTGGAAAAAATGAAACCTCCTTTTATCAGTCAATATTTTTCTCCTTGTTGACTAACTCTTCATAAAGGGCATTTATAAGTCCAGGAATTTTAGAAGCTTTCTATTGATACTGATTGAGAGCATAAGATCTGTTCCAATGTATTTAAAATTCTCATTGTTTTAGAAACTCACCCCAAAAACCTAGATTCACTTTTTCCTTTTGTGTTTTTTTTAATGGTTTTTGCATATAGGAAAATATTTGATAAAATGTGATGTCATGGTCATGTTTTAGGTCAGACTGAGTTTCCAGCATGAATCGACCCTATAGCTTTTTGTCCTGTTGTGTTTCACCCAAAATAATTAAAAAAAAAAACCCAAAAACCAAAAAAAACCAAATTAAAACAAAAAGAAACCCTCAAGAAAATCCCCAAGACTCAGACCCACTTGAATGTTTTTTCTGACAGCTTGGGACTCTTGAAATATCATTTAAAAAATTATTAAACATGATGAAATTCTGAAGACGATCTATCAGCTCATTCAGTAACAATAAGTAGAAGGAAAAGCTAATGAACATTTTCACTAGTAGTTCACTAGGCTCTGTGCTGAATAATAGACATATAATTCAGACATCTGCATGCTCAACAGTAGCTTCAGAACGAGCTCAGCTGTGCTGTTCTTACATGTGCAGGGTGGTGTAGCTTGCCTGCTGTGAGTTCAGCCACTTGATTATACTTCAAGCCTGAGTAATATGTCCAGAGTAATTGTTTTAAATTCATCTTACTTTTTTTTGGCTGTATTTTGCCATTTAGTGAGGCAACCATCCTTCCAAGCAGCCTTTCCACATGGATGTTTTAGTGACCCCTTTTAGCACTTTGATGTGAAAATGCCCAGGATCTTAAGCTTAGAAAATGTGCTTACTCTTTTGTTACTTTTTTGATCCCTTTCACAATGAGTTTTTTTTTTCTATTGCAAAATGAAGCCTGCAGAACTGACTTCAGCCCTTTTTTCTTGGTTTGGCATGGCAGAAACTTGAAGGTTATGTCAAGTTGCATTTTATTTGTGATAAAGAAGCTCTTAGAAGTTTTCTGTTTAGCTGTAGTACAGGAGACTTTCCAACTGGACACGTGGCTCATGCAGCGTGGCTTTTGGACAGCATTTGTTGGACTTGTCATGAAGACAAAGCTTTGAGTTCTTCCCCTGTGTATGTGCTACTGGGAAAGAAAAGAAAAAAAATTGATCTGAAAGTCTCTAGCCTAAAAGCTGCCATCCCCAACCCTACAAAAATTTCTCCTGCCCAAAGGAGCTTCTAAAGGAATAAACGAACCACGAGTAAAGGCCACAAGCAGCGTAGCAGGTTCATAGATTTAATCTAAGGTTTCCAAGTCTCTTGTGTGACTCTTGAAACTTATCTATTATTATTATTAAACTATTTTTTTCCTAGAATAATGGCTTTTAAGAGTTTATTTAAAAATCTGGAGACTGTATGTTATACACACACATACTTTGTGTTATATGGATCCAGATCAAGTGAGTTGTTCCATTTTTGGCCATGTGCTGTGGCAGAAATGAAATAAATCAATCAGCTGGGCTGGTTTTTTGTCAGAGGCAGATGTGGGACAGGGAATAAACCAGATGATTGGTCCAAATAGTCACTGCAATTGCAGTGGAAAAAAAGGTTGAGTTTTTATAGTAATTATATGAGTGCAGTAAGTATGCTGGTAGTGTCAAACCAGGTTAAAATAATTAAAATTGCAGAAGAAAATACTAAATTTTAGATTTCTATTACATTTAGATGTAAGTGAAGAGAAGTAAAGGAAAAAAGATGTGCTGCTTGTAAGTGGTGAGTTTGAGCTGTGACAGGCAGTGGGGGGACAGAACCTCCTTCTTGAGTAGAAGATTTTGCAATTCTCTTTCTTTAGTAACTTTGGTTTATTTTTCTGGGAATTCACTTGTTTGGGCTTTTAGATGGAGATTTTTATTTCCACCTGTGCTTTCTTGTGGAATGTTAATTCCTTGAGATTGAACATAGAGACTTGTAAACATACCAAGAAGAGCCAAAAAAATTGCCAATGAAATCTGTTAGCACAACTCACATATTGCAACAAATTTATTTTGGAAAATTCATAGGATATGCAAGAGTTATTCCCAAGTCATCATGTACAATCTGTGGTGGTTCTCCTTCTGTGGAAGATCGATTTTTAAAATTTAAATATAAATTTCACCCATTAAGATCTTGGCTCAAAAGATATTAGGAGTAACCTGGCCAGTGACTGGAACCCAGTTTAGCAATAAGGAGAGTGGAGGAGTAGGGAGGAGGTGGGGTTGTTAGAGATATATCAAGAATTTGGACAATAGAACAGTGCAGAAATGTTTTAATTTGGAGAATAAGGAGTAAAAGGGTAAGTTATAGGCATAGCTGTCTCTTTGACCTACAGGAAACTACCTTTTTTACTAACTGGCTCACCAAAATGTATACCGAGTAGAAAATTAATTCAGCAGAAAGGCAGGTTAGGCAGGTTTCTGTTGCCTTTTTTTTTTTGTTTCATCTTGTTTTAAGTTAGGTTGGACCCATTTAGTCATGTCTTTTCAAGAATTTTTACATAACTGAAATGCTCATATGTGAAACCGTTTGAAAGAAGGGACCTCAAAATTTAAGTTTTTCCCATTATTGGGAAAAAAAATCAAAATGTTTATCTGCCAAAGCTATTTCTCTGAATAAAACATTTATATAATTTGGGTTTTTTTATAGCTGTTGTGGTCTTGCATGGAAATGTTTGAAAGGGTGTGAACTTAATAAAAAGAGAACCAAACACAAACAGAAGAGCAGCCAGCATATTTGGGCCTGCTGTGCTGTGGAAATGGTCAACAAGGAAATTGGGGCTGATCTATGTAAAAAGGCATCAAACCAACAGCAGTGAAACCCAGGGCTGGCAGCAGGATGACATGAGCAAACAGGAGCAGTGTGATGTCTGTGAAGATTTTACTGGATTAATAATAAATAGCTATACATAAATAATTAGTTTTTGACAGTTTCAATGACAAGTCATCCAAGGGAAAAAAAAATCTGCATATTTGAGTTGAAAAATGACAAGTTGGAGATGACAGAGGGAAAGAGATGGTTGGGAACAGACAGGCAGCTTGTCTAAATATGTGTAATGCTAAATACAGGTGATTATTTTATTTGAAATTACAAATAAGCTTTCAGTTCAGTTATTTTTAAATTGTTAGGCCTTCTCAGCTGCAAATTTTGCCAGGTGCTAGAAGTTCTAACACCAAGCACATAACTTATTACTTAAAAGTGACATTCCTAGGCATCAGTGAATATCTTTCTACTAATGAAATGCTGTTTAATGTGGTGAAAAATAAATTTCCCTTTTTTTCCCCATGTAATTAAGAGAATTTGTGGAACTCTGTGGTTCAGAAGCAACAGCAAGGTTTTTAAAATATTGGCTTTTTCAAATTAATATATCCATCAATTGGGTAACTTGTATGTGCTATGGATTTTTTTTTTTTTTTTTGGTGGATCTCTAGGGCTGAATGAAGAAATACCCTTTTTTAGCTTGCCAGCAATGCTTAAAAATATCCCAGCATCACAGAATATTCAGAGTTGGAAGGGACCCCCAAGGATCCTCGAGTCCAACTCCTGGCCCTGCACAGCACCATCCCCAAGAATCACATTATGTGCCCCAGAGTACTGTTCAAGTGATTCTGGAACTCTGTCAGGCTTGCTGCTGTGCCCACTTTCCTGGGGAGCCTAGGAATCTCACATAAATTCGTAAATATGACTTTGTTTCCCATTGTTTTATCTCAACAATCTCACTCATCTTACTCATCTTCATCTTACTGAAGCTTAAAGCGCTGTGAAAATCAATAGGCAAAAACTGAAACCTGCACTTAGAGTTGACACATCACTCCTAAAATAATATCTAAGTATGTAGAGAACACTCTAAATATGTAAAACCCCCTTTGTTATTCCTTCTTTGGCCTGTTACCAGTGGGATGAATTGATCATTGTTGGAAAGTTAAGTCAAGAAAGCCTCAGGAATCTGACAAGAGATGCAGTTGTGCAGGTCCAGTGTCTGTGCTGTCACGGAGCCAGAAAAAGGTAGATGTTGGAGCAGTGGTGGTGGTTGCAGGTGGATCTGCTCCTCATTATATTACTTTATAATGTCCATCTTTGAGCCCAATGTAAGTCTGAGAAAAAATGAGGAAGGCTTTATTGCTGTCTGAAGATTATCATACCACCTCTTGTTGCAGGAGGTGATGGTAAGAATCCTCTTCCAAATTTATTTTTAAACTCAATTTCTTTTTTTTTTTTAATCTTGGTATTGAAAAGATAAGAGGCTTGTGAGGTCTATAATGAAATAAAGAATACCTTTTATATGCTTAATTACTTACAAATTTGTAAAAAAAGTACCTTTTGGGTAATGATGGGTGAATATGTTATGACAGCATGATGCAATATTCCAGCATCTAATCTTAACATACTGCTCTCAGTTTTGATTGGCAGCAAGTAAAAAAGGTCTAATGTATTATCTGCAAGCTATTTATCTGTTGTAATTTTTAATAATGACTAGACACAGCTCAGCTCAGGTAAGCTTGTTTAGTTATCATATGTGTCAGGCCTCCATTTAGCTGAGGATTACTTCAGGAGGTTTGTTGTTTTACTTAGATGTGTCAAAAAATAAACCTGTGAAGATGATACTTCAAGAGCCACCTTCCATAAACTTCAACATGTTTTATTTTTGTGTCTTGATTTGAAATGTTGTATGGTAAATACTAAACTTAGGAAGGAAACCTGGGCTCCCTTTTAATCTTTGACTTTAAATGCTGTCAACTTTCAGAGAGCAAAACCTATTGAATCTCTGCGTGTGTTTTGGTGTGATGCTGATCTCTCTGTGGTTGTCACTAGACTAAAGGTTTTATTCAGTGATACAGAGATCTTTCAAGTATCAGATGTGGTATATTTTAAAGAATTCCTCTGTAGCTGATGTGTGTGTTCTTCTGACTGTGTCTGAATATACATGAGCTCTTTTTTATTTTTATATTTTAGAGTGTGTTTCCAAATAGATTTTTACAAAAAACATGAGAGCTTTGATCAATACTTTAATTTCATCATATATTTGATCTTTTGATAATTGCAATCGCTTTCTAGTATACTCATATCCATGTTGATGAAAGAAGCACATTGTGCTTGGAAAAGACAGCACAAAAATAGCCTTGTATCTCTGAAGATTACTATGCAAAATATAAGGAGCTAATTATTCACAAAATTGTGTTTCTAAATAGTTCAGATTGCTTTTAAGCAATTCTTGGAAGGAGTTTTAATGCTTAGAAAGTGAGTTAATGTAGCTCAAATGCAAAACTTTCAACTTGGAATGGGTTTTAACTAGAGTGAAGTTAGAGCTTTTTTTTTTTAGATGTGTGTTGATTTGTCCTATCACCTTGTAAAACCTAGATGAGCTTTCCACAGAATGAGTTACCTAAGTAATGAATTTACATTTTTTGGTTCTGTCATTAACCACCGGCTTCTTGAGTTACAAGCAGATCACCAAAATGAAGCTCATTTGTCATGGCCCACAGCATGCCAGGCTTTCAGTTCCTGTCAGGCACCTCAGCCCTCTTGAGGGGGTTTCCTGCTTCTCAGGGCACTGGTCTGTCATTCCTACTGGTCCTATATTCCATGGATTCTGAATATCCACAGTTCTGCTGTGTATCTCTACCAGGTTTCTTGCACGAGTGAAAGAAGCACTACATCTGTAATGGCAAATATCTGTTGTTTACTCAAAATTCTGTGTTTAGTGTTTGATAGAAAACACTTAGTTAATGAAAAAATCCCATCCTTCTACTTGTTGCTATAAAAATTAGTATTACAAGCAGATGAGATCAATAGTTAAATTATGCCTGACCCAAGATGACATGCCAAGAGATATTATCCATTTTGGAAGAGCATTGGTGTGTGGAAGTTGTGTGGAGAATGTCACTGCTCAGCCTTTTGTGAAGGATATATGTTATCTAGGACAACTAAAATGATGTTCATTTGTCTTTAAATCATTAAAGTTTTCATTAAGCTTAATTGCACTGGAAGTTTGAAGAGTCTGTACAAAGATAATTAGAAAAGAAATGTACCTCTTAACAATTTTTTGCAGTCTTATAAAGAACTTAGTTCAATTAGTTAAATGATTTCTTAAATATCTAATTGACTAGAAAGTTTTTGGGAATTAACCTCTTCCATTAATATGCAACTGTCACATCATTTTTCATATATAGACAGCTGAATTCTGGTTTTAGGTGTGCACCTCAACGTAAATTCTAGATTTTTCTACAATTGAAGGCCACATAACATGGAGTATCTTCTATTTAGATTTCCACATAGATTGCATCATCTGTTGAGTAGCTAACTTTTCTGTCTTTTACACTGAGGAGATGTTTACAGAAGGTACCCTAGTGCTTTAATGACTTCTTTAACTGCTTCTATGCTTTATGTGAACTTTAAGTTTACAGATTGGTACCTGTAAAAAAAAAACCCAAAAAACCCAACAAAACTGTCTGGTTTTGACCTAAGTTACAGCAGAGAGGGGATGCTGTCTGCCTTGCTCTGACATGCTCTGGTTTTACTCATAGTGTAAATCCTTGTCTTGTATGACCTGGATTTTGAGCAAGACAGTGTAGCTAGAACATGTTTAGAAGAAAAAAAACCCCTAAAATCCTATACTTTAAGATTATGTGATTTTTTTGTTTTTTTTTTTTGATCAAAACTTGAAGTGTTGCTCTTAAATACTGCATACATTGACTTTTAGATAAAAGTAGTCATGTAAAACTGAAAGGAACTGTGTCATTAGAATTAAATATATGTTTCTTTGCTGTTTCTTTTAAATGCTCAATGGTTACTAATAGTGAGTGACATTAAAAAATGATTTTAATTTCCTTTTAAGGAAATAGATGTATTTAGCTTAAGTATCCTTTCATTTGAAAGCAAATTTTAGCTCTCTGGGAGTGGAATTTATCATTATGGAATTAAGATTAACTGTAGATATGTGTCTCTTCCTTCAGTGAAATTAGACAAGTAATATTTACTTACGTACAGGAACACAAAGAGAACTGCTAAATAGTCCAAAAAAAACCCAAAACTTTTCAGAGAAGTAATGTAATGCACCTCTCCTCTCTGAAAAGTTACACAGCCACGATTTTGTGCTATCAAATTTTTTTAATCATTTGCCTGTTTTCCTACTTGTCGAAGAAAAAAAGAAATAAAATTAGTGGTTTGTATCATATTGTGTCCCCTTTCCTCCCCCATCACACTAAGCCACACAATGAATTGAAATTTTGATTAAGACTGAAGTTCAGCCAGCTGTCTGGAATTTTTGCTTTGTGATAAGTGCTTTTGGAATTACAAGGCTTTTATATAGTATTCCAATTAAAAATTGTGTGGACAGTCAAAATTTTAATGTATAATTATCCCATACTGTAGCAATGCAATTGCTGTGCATGCACACCAGTAGCATGGTAAATTTTCTTGATGTTCTTTAAATTTTCTGAATATTTCTCTCTGGCTACACTTAAGTTCAGATTTCATATATAGTCCCACATACACTGGAAAGTTAAAAGTGAGTACAGAATTTTAAAAAAAGTTAAATTTGAAGTGTAGTTTAATTTTTAAATTGAAGTATGACTTGATTTAGTCAGGAGCAATCATGAAACAGCAATTGTTTTGGCTATCAATATTGTACAAGACAGTCTCAAGGTCACTTTAAGCATGTAAATCATTTTATTCACTATTTTTGACTAATGACTACAATTTGCTGTCACATTAATAGTCTGACACTGGGAAATCACAAAAGCATAACGTTGGAAAATGCAGTTGCTTAGAAAATTTTTCACTACAGCACTGATTTAATTTGAAGGACTTTATGAAAGAAGTTAGAGGGGGTTTTGTCTCTAAATTAAATTACTGTATAGCAGTTGATTTAAAGAGTGATTTTTATTTAAAACAATAAGGTAGTATCTCCTCTTAATAACATTGTATCAACAAAAGAAATGTAGCATATATTAGAACCTCACAAACCCTTTCTTTGCTCATGAGTGACTTTTCCTTTGCCCTTATGGAAACTGGATGTAGAGCACATTTTGTGGTTTGGTTTCATAATAGAAATTTGATGTATAATATTGAACCATGTGGTAATGGCGAATAAATATTTTAAATGCTATTTTCATTATTTTTCAATTGCTTTTTTAGGAAAAAGCTTTGTCTCACCAATGCTTTATACAACTGCCATGAGTTTTTCATGCTCTGAAGTTAGATAAGCATTATCCTTGCAAACTTAGATAACAAATATTGCTACTTTGGAATATAAACTGGAGGAATCCACAATCATGCAGGAGCTGACAGCATTTGAAGGAATTTTACACATAGTATTAAACAAGTTATAAGGAGTAAATAGATGGTTTATGGCTGCCAGTTTAGTTACCTGATACATTCAGAAGTTCCACAGCCATGGCAGAAATTAATCCTCTATGTGTCAACAGGGCCAAGTTTTGTGCTCAACTGGATTATTACCTGTTAAAATGAGATACTCAGGACTTTATTCCCTGCATTTTTAAAATTTGCTTAATAATTGCTTGAAGTTGTGCCAGGCGAGTTTTAGGTTGGATATTTGGCAAAATTCCTTCACTGCAAGAGTGGGAAGCGTTGGAACGGCTGCTGAGGGAGGTGGTGGAGTCACCATCCTGTGAAGTGTTCAAAAAATGAGTGGATGCAGCAATTCATGCTGTGGTTTAGTGGCCACGGTGGTATTCAGTTGAAGGCTGGACTTGATGATTTTGGAGCTTTTTTTGCAACCATAATGTTTCCATGATTCTCTCTTGGACTTCTAGCCATGCATTTTTTCTGCAGTCTTTTATTAAACAGTGGAATGGTGTGGACCTGATCTCACTCTAGACCTAACTTATGTACTTAGGTCTTAGATCCTGAGATGCATCATTATGAACCTCATTAAAGATTATCTATTGCCCTGCAGGAGTACTTAAATTTTCTGTCATGAAACATGCTATGTACTTTTTTCATATGTTTTCTACACTATTCCACTCAGCAATTATGCTCTATAAAAGCATAAAATAAAAAGAAAACTGCTTTTCCTAAACCTTGGGTGTGTAAGAGCCTACAGTGGCATCTAAGAGCTGCTGTGATATAAAATTTTGTTAGGTTATCCACAGTAAGATGGTCTAACCTTCTATTCATAATATTAGTTTTTTTGCTGAAGAATTTCTGCAAGAGAACCATGTTTGTACAATGAAGGATGGCAGGCGTATAACAGGACCAGTTTTAAGAGTCCTCTCCACACCACTGGAAATTCTTGTGGATTATGCAAAGCAATCCTACTTGGTCTGGATGACTTTGCATCTCACTCTGCCTTCAGCAGTCTGGGTGCTGAAGTGAGATTTGTGAGATGCACTGAAATGTGGAAGTGTGTCACTAGTGTCCCCTGAGTGGGCAGCTGGGATGCTTTGGGGCTTTGTGAGTGACATTTCTGAAGAGCTACATTTTAGGTTGCCTATGGTTATGACTACACATTCTACTAATGTGATGTAGTTACGTTTTTCAGATATGCTCAGTTTCTAGCAACTTCCAATTCATTACATCCTTTGAAGTTTAATTCATTGGCAAATCTCCCAAATTTGAAGGCACAGCCTTTCCTGAAGCTAATGCAATTTTGTGTAACATACCATAGGAAGATATTAATGTTCTTGGTGAAGGTTTTGCTGTTTATTTTTTTTTCTGTCTTTTGTGAACATTTGAGATCCTAGACCTCTTTTAGCACATGTAGCCTATGTGTATGCACTGATGAAGAAAACTTTTTTCTGATATTCATAATTGCTTTCCATTCATGCTACTCATTAATAAATACTGAATTCATTAAATCTCTGGAAGAACATTTCATAGTTTAAACTCATTTGGCATTACCTAAAGTACAGTGTGCTCTGCTAAAGAGAGAATACACTAAAATACGTAAATGTGCCAGTTCAGAAAAGTTGTCTCAATTTTATCAGGCAAAACTTCAGATCTTCCACCAGCTTCACTGAAAACCTTGAAAGTGAATATAGTAGTCACAAAAATGAATTATCTTTGTAACAGTGTTCTGTTAAAATGTTGCTTTAGGCAGTGTATTCTGAACTCAGTCTTTATCCATTTTGTTTTTCAAAGCTTTTGGCACTCCTCTTGTTGTAGCAGAACAGAATCGTGTCAGTGCTCCAGCTTAATGAGCTGCTTGGATTTTACACAAATGTGACTTCTACCAAATTGTTGTTTTGTGATCCACTTTGCTGTGAAACATTTCCATCTCCATCCTTTAAACTTGAATTCAAAGATATTTTAATTCAAAAATCTCATGAACATGGAACTAATGTACTTTCCAACTTAAGTCTGTCATGTTCTTCCTTCCACCAAGTGTGCTTATCCTTTTCTCTTCTTTTTCCTAGGTGAGTAACTGAAGGTTAACAGAATTCCTGCTTGCCAACAATGCTCATTGCTTTTTTGTAGTATGTGGTGGGTAAGTAAGAAAGATATCGTTTATTATTTTGTTGTTGTTTTTTTTTAATGAGCACACAAGCAAAAATGAATAATTTATACTATCTCCTGCAATGGCATTTTAATCCTTGTTGGTGTGTGCCACAACTGGCTGCTGCATTAACATTCCATAAAAATGTGCAGAAGATTTGAAAATATATTTTATATGGGGAAGCTTGGCTTGGATTGGATACTCAGTTTCATGGAGTTGTCTGACTGTGGTGTCCTGTTGTTTAAAATATGTGGGTAGGGCAGGCTTGCAAACTTTTAGAATTGTAGGTGTGAAAATGGTTTGTGTAGGAGCAAGTGTTCCGTGACAGATTCACAGTCATAGAAACTAATTCAGAAAATTATTTGACAGATTTAGATAACTATTTTGGGCTTGTGGCTGCAAAACTTATGAATAAATGTGTTGTATTTTGAATCTAATTAATGTTTAGCATTATGCTTTGGAGTTATATTTCCGGTGCAAAAGTTATTAGGAAAAAAAATAATTTTGTAGGTTAATACTCAACTTATATATTTCTTCATTGGGATTTGCATCATTTATATTTGTTATAATTGGAAATTTTATTTTTTTTTCTGGAAGACTTTTAACCAAAGTGGCTTGCCTATGCTGGATTTACTTCTTATCAACAACTGAGTGTATGATGGGAAAAACTGTCAGTGAAGACTTTTGCTGTAATCCCAGCCCTACTGGATTGCATTGCACAACATTACCAGCAACTCCAGGGCCAGCAGTTTTCATTGGAAATGTCTGTTATATCAGTCAGAAATTACAATTAATAGAAACATAGCTGTAGAAAAAATACACTTAAACATTGCAAATTGGTAAAAAAAGTCTGAATTCACATTGGTAAAAATAGTTCTGACTTCAAATCATGTTTATTTAGATGCTTCGTTTGTGAGACTTGAATTTTTTCATGCCAATTTAGTGGTTCTTTTTTGTCTGAAAGTGTGTTATCAACGTGGATGCTTGAATTGTCCAATGCCCAGTTGGTTTAAATGATGGAAGAAGAAAGGAAGTGTTTAAAATAAGCCTCAGACAAGGTTCCAGATTCTCTAGGAAGCCTAACATGTTTTCCAAACTGAGTAGAGTTTATTCAGTCACACCTGTACAATGATATTCAGGAAACATAAAAAGAGCATGCTTGTAGGAAATGAGACTTCTGAGGGGGGGTTTAAACCTGGGAAACTTAAAGTTTATTTAAAAACGCTGAGTAGCCCCATGTGATGCATGTCCTGTGTATAGAGGGATGCATGAGTAGAGCAAAGAGCACAGAAGCGCTCAACAATCATGAATTCAAATCCTCAAGGCAGAGGATTTATATTAAAAATGTAGTGAATGGGATAAATTCAGGATCCCAGATAGCCATTTTGTTATGGCTTTCTTATTTGGGCTCTATCATTTTTTGTCACAGCCATGACTTACTTGACTGTTAAACTTTTTCTTTAAATGTTTAAAAACAACTTTTACAAAAGGTGGAAGAAATGTTATCAAGATATTTTATCTGGTTTTATATTCTTAGGTAGCAGGCTAACTTTTCAAGAACTATTAAAACTACCTCAAAGTTCAGATGAATTGCAGAAACAATAAGTGGTGTTTTCCTCTAATTTGAAGACTTTGTTTTTGTAAAACTTATGCTATCAAATCTTAAACTGACTGCTTCAACTGAAATAGAGAGAAGCCAGTGATAAGCTCAAGGAACTGAATGCAAATCTTGATTTTGAGGGTCAGTAATGTCAGTAATTCACCCCATAGGAAAGTATTCAGTGGTTTTCATTATTATTTTCTTTATTTTTCTTTCAGTGATTCTTTAACTAATATTGCAACATATGAAATATGGATGGAACCAAAATTGACAGTATTCATAGAATATGGATTGAACCAAAGATGACAGTAATTTATAGACTTTAAAGGTGTTTTTGAATAATTTCCATCTGCCTGGGTATCTCAAGCTACCAAAGGAAGTAACTAAAGTGTGATTTATTGTCTGCTCTGTTATCAATTATATTGTTGGGAGCTAGTCACAGTTGCATGGATCTCATGAACAAACTTAAGGGAAGTTCATGAAAGGAAATATGAAGGCCATTGATTTATGTTCTAGGTTGGATTCTGTTGAGACGCATAGCTTTGAATATAGTAGTCCTGGAATAAGAAAATTAATAAGGAACAAAAATCTTCCTTATTCTATGTGTAATTGCTAACATAAAAGCAGGACTTAAAAAAGCCTGGAATTTTTATGTCAGCATTAATTAGCTACTGGAGAAGCCTCTGATAGTATAAGAATAGATCAAAATATTGGTGACTTATGCTTCTTGAATGTAGAGTAGATTGTATTGATCTTATATGCTGTATCAAAATAATGTGAATTGTTAATGAAGTTGAAAAGCTAAGCAAAATACAGTGAAACTTTAACATAGATATGTTAATAAACAGTATTAGGAACAAATCAGTTGCAAAATACCAATGCCATTTTCATTTTAAGTAACTACTAAATGTGGCTGGATACCGTGTGTAATCCAAATGCAGAATTTTATACATAAGCTGAGTTGCATTTTAAAATAATAGCTACCTTTAAAAGTTTCTGTAGGAATATCTTCTGACACCTTAATTAATTACATCAGCTTGTAATTGCTAAATTGGTCTTTTTATGTTTCTATGAGTAGACTTCTGTTACTAATTACAGCAGTAATGGCTTTTGTAAGTATTGGAGACACTTTATTGTACTATTTAAAAAAGAAAATACAGTTTTAACACCCATTTTTGTAGTCAGGTTGCTATTTCTCTCTACTTTACATAAAGCTTGATGTGAACCCTTCATTGGCTTGTAGTTGACACTGCTTAGATCTTTGGTTCTATAAACCAGAGCATATCCATCCTTCCACCCTACTGTTCCTATTCTCCCTCCTCCCCTAGACATTTAGATTTGGCTTGTGGTATTAATTGAACCATAAAATTTCTGAAAATGAGAATAACTGATGACAACAGGAGCGTCTTCCTAACTCTTTTGGCGAGCAGATGTAAAATTCAGCTGGTAGAGAAGCAGCCATGGCACTTCCTATCAAAACCCAGAGGCATTGCGTTCCTGCTGACTCCCCTGCAGCTACAAAATAGGCGCAGACAAACTGAGCAATTCCTCAAGTACCTCAACAATCTGAGCAGTCAGGACCATGTCTAACAAATAAGGTGTGTTTCAAATATACCTTGATAAAGGATTTTCCCATCTGCAGGTAACTTCAATACTTCATTATTTGCCCCAGTTTGAGATGAAATTTGAACTTTATAGGCTCTTGAATACTATGACTGCGCCTTGTTTTATTCTGACTGAAGGGAAATGTAACTGCAGAAATAATGTTTTGATAACCTGTTACTTGTTCTTTTCCTCTTGGAGCTAGCTTTTTGTTGATTTTTTGTTTGTGGATGTTTTTTTGTGTCTTGGTTGGTTGGAGTTTTTTTCCCCCCCCACCCTTCCAAACAAATGTGCATTGTGCATTTAAAACAAAGACTCCCCTTCCACCCCCCCTTTTGTTCCTAGGGTGAACAACTTCTTTATAATGCCTCCATTGTACTTCAAAGTGAAATTATAGAATAGGAAGTCTAACACTTTAGATTTGATAGGATTTTTTTATATGTATGCAAGTGCTACTTGTGGAGCAATTCTGAGATCTCAGCAATTGCAAACCAAATTATTTATTCAGTACTATCTGCAAGTCCTTTGAAACAAAAATCAGTTTGAAGCTTCTCTGTTTTATATCCTCTGTAAAAGACAATTTTGACATAAGTTTTGTTTGGGTATCCCTAAATAAAAGTTGTTCTTTGATTGTATTCTTTAAGTGTTTTTTGCTAGTACATGCATATACAGAAGAGGGGTTTGGTAGAGTGCTTAAAATTAGATTTGATTCCTTTCAATTGCTGCTTTGTGCATTTAGTGTGGTTTTCTTTGATTTTTTTTGTTTGTTTGTTTATTCTCTCAATGAGTTTTGTGTATACACCAGATAGAACATGGTAGCACTTGTAATTCACTGTGTGGACTAACACACAGCTTGCAGGTGGTTTTGTGGCTTTCTGTTGAAAGGTGACAAATCAGCCTTTAACAGTGGCAAGTTTAAGCTACATGGAGATGAGCTGCTTGTGTAGTATTTCTTATTTTTGTGAAGCTGATTCTGTTTGGGGTTTCATGTGCATGATGTAAATGACTGAAGGCTGTCACACTAGCCTGGGAAACATGGAATAGAGCAGCTACGTGCAGCTCTAAATATTTTTCCATATCAAAGCTGCCACAAAACAACAACATGAATTAAGCAGGGTAATTACTAAGAGAAACTTCACCAAGATTTGTCATGACTGCAGCATTTTTCTGTGCACTGAATGGGAGGTGTTGCTACGGGGCATGATGTACTTTGTCTGTGATCTGCAGCTTAATTGAACATCTTGTTATGTTTTTGTTTGATTACTTACAGTGCAGAAAACATGCTATATGACTTCTAATATAAATAAAATATATTGTCCTTCCTTCAGCTTGCAAAATGCAGTGTAGGGCGGGATAAAAGAAGCCAGGGAAGGGAGTATAAGTGAGGTGGTATTCATTGGGGGCTGAAAGTGTGTATTGATAGAAGAACTCTTGATTTGATGATGAAGAAATAATTAAGTGAACATCATTGAGGTTTTTTTGGTTTCAGAAGTTACACATCTTCCAAAAGACAGATGTTAGCCTCTGGTCCCTGTGTTAGCTAAGGAAAGGCAGCAGAGCAATTAAGCTGCCACAGAGTATCTTGAAGTTGCTGCTTGTTCTTGCAGGTGACTCTAGTCCAGTTTGTGCTATTTATCAGGATAGAATGAAAACTACTGATTAATAAAATTGCCAGAGGGTCTCTCTGGCTACCTGCATCCTCTTTTTTATGGTGCTCATACTTTTTTTTTTTTTTTTTTTTTAGTGGAGATGGATACAAAGCCAAAACTGTCTGATTGATAGGACTGTGATTGTTAGGTGTCTGTTCAGTGATGGTGAGTGAGCCATTTGCTCACATTCCTCACTCCAGGCCCTTCCTATTGTGTTTTAGCTTTCATCCAGTAAAACCCATTTTATGCCTTCTCAGCTGCCTCCCATGCATTAGTTTGTATGCGTTATTTACTCAGCTTTGATTGTTTGCTTGTTTTTGAGGGATTTTTTTAAAGGAAGAAAGCATAAATTACTCTCTTCTGCAAGGAATGAGAAAAGACTGAGTTTACTTCTGCCCAGAAATTTCAGTCTCCTCTCTTCTTATATAACTACAATCATGTGAGACCACATAGGAAGATGGGTCAGATAAACAGTTCAGTAGTTTACTTATTTGCATTGTGTGTGGAAACTTTGAGACAAAGATAATTTTTTAGGATGTGCCAGGTGCTTCAACAGGAATGAAGGAGGCTTTTCAGAGAATAGCCAGCAGTTCCAGGCAACCTGGAATCCAGGCAATATGTGGATATCTGAGATTTAAATGCCCTCCAATTTCTATCAGAATAGGAGCCAAAACATGGTTTTTCCAAAATCCAAGATCATGAGCAACATGGTTTTAATGCTGGCATGAAGTAGTTTTGTCTGTGCTTTTGGACAGAAACTGACCAAATCTAGTTTTAACTAGAAAAGTCTTTTTCAAACTGCTGTATTTTTCCAAAGAATAACAGGAGTAAAAATTATTGGAATTCAATAAATAGTAATTTTTAATTGAAAAAATCATGGTTGATTCAATTCTCATATTCCAACAACAGTAGTAAAATTCTGCGTGGAGTTTATCTCTCTATCCTACTATGCTATAGATACAGTATATGGAGTATTCTATATCTCTTGGTTTTTTAACATTAGAACACTTCTTAAATATTTTTACTCTAAAAATGTTTTAGACTTTTCCATACCATATTCAGTTGCTTACATTGTATTTTTTTTTTTTATTTGCAGGCTTCCAACCATGAGCTAAAAGTACAAAATTATGAGCAACTTAATTTTGTGCCATCCAGATCCCGGATTTCTTACACATAATTTTTTCTAAAAGGCAGCTTGATATTGTCTTATTCTAAATACTTAAAATGTATCTAGTAAGCATGACTGTTGAACCATAGTCAGTGAGATGAGCTTTAATTTATTGGCCAATAAATGGCATATTTATGTTATGTAAGTTACTATTTAGGTTTATAGAACTTCCAGGAAAGAGAATAATGATAATCTCTATCCAGTATTTAAAAGCAAGAGAACTATGCTTTTTACTCATGTGCAACAGACTTGTTTAAGGTCAATTTCTTTTTTTTTTTTTTTTTCCTGTTTCTCTGCTACGGGCCTGCATGGGTTTGTTGGTGGTCTTTGGCTTTTTTTTTTTTTTTGTACTGCTGTGTTTCATGTCAGGTGGTTTTATTGACTCTTTTTGTCCCTGCTAAATAACCTGTATGAATGGCATCGTTTCACTTACTGCTATTTTAGGGAAGTAATAACAGGTTTCAGATATGATTGTGGTCTCTTGAATATAGTCCATTAAACAGAATAAAAACCAGGGCCCTTTTTGATAATATTATGTATGGTTTATTAATAAAATGTCACCCCCTCATTGTGAATATACTCAGGAAAATTGTCTTGAGCTCAGTCTGGTTGAATGAAAGCATTGACATAGCTTCAGATGTATTTACTGAACTGGATTCAGCCTAATGAACTCCTGAGGTTTTGTGGGACAGACAGGCAAAAAACCCGAGCCACTCCATGTAGATCTGGTTTTTAATAATTTCTATTATTATACTTCATATACTTATTGTTCTTACTGGTTGGAGGAGGTTCTTTTTGAAGTCAATTATTATTACTCCTTCTCATAAGGTAAATTATTCTAGACATTTCCTGGCTCTTCATTTAGACATTCACTATTTCATTTTTGTCTTTGAAATGACTGCACTTGATGAAGTGTTATAAATTTATATATTGCAATTATATTTTCTTGTGACATGTTGTAGCTTCTTAATCCAGTGTCTATATTCTATTTTCTCTGTACAAATTCTGACACATACTTCCCTGGCTTTCTGAGTTCCTTCTTTTATGCTTTGTAACAATGCTCTTTCTGCTATTTATTCATCATTGCTCCCTAGCAAATTTTCTTCTTTTCTTTCTCTTCTATACATGGTGGCTTTATTTTTCTAGACTGCTTTGTAGTTTCAGCAGACAGTGAGAAAAAGTAATTGAGACTTTGATCCTGCATTAAGCAATTCTCTCATAATTTGAGGGGAAAAGTGACTCAGTACAGAATAAAGGTGCATAATATTACATTTGTTTCATAGATTAAGTAGTGCTGAAATGTTAACTATGTTAACACTAAAGATCACTTTTAAATTCTTAATTATTAACTTGCTTAGTCCAATGTCAACTGCTATCATCCTTCTATTTTTAAAATTATTTCAACTGCAACAATAATATTGGGACAGTTGGCAAATCAAGTGTATCTTGAAATGTTTCTCATCACATTTTTGAGGCAGAGGTGATAATTTTCTGGGTTTGATTGTTCTATAATGTAAGACAGGTGTTGCTTCTGAAGGTTTTCTGGGTGGAAAAAAGTTAGTCACTATGAGCTTAAAACTTTTTTTCTGATCAATGATTGTTTCCTTGAAAGTAGAATAAGGCAAATTTGTAAAAATTAGACAAGAAGATTATGTTTTTGTTTATGCAGTCATCTATTGGCAGATTTGCTTAGGTAGCCAAAGCTTAACCCATGGTTTTTACTACTCACTAGACGGCAAGGCACACAGTTGCCAAGCTCATCCCATTTTAGGGTGCAGACTAATTGTTTCTCTAGAAGTTAAATGTAGTTCTTTAAAACATCTGTCACCTTACTGGTGATTAGCACCTTTGCAGCTGAATTAACAGCTGTCTGAATTTTTGTTCCTCAAATCACAGTACAGCTCCTACCAAGTCCAAATATCTTTGTGCTGAAGTGGCCAGACTCTGTAATGAGCATCTGGTGCAGCAAGTTTTCAATCATCCCAGCTCACTGTGCCAAAATTCATCTTTCTGTGCCCTTAGTCATCGATTTTGCTGGGCTTTTTGCTCATTGACTCATGACAGTGTTGCAATAGAAAGTCCTGACTGGCTAAATCAAAACCCTTTTCACAAAGGTAGTCATGGAATGAAAAGATGAAGAAAAGAGAGAAAAAAAGAGATAAATGAAGGGGAATCTGAGAGAGGGCAGAAATGCTGGTGTTAAACTCTGGATCAGTTTCAGAAAGGAGCAGAAATCAATAGGAGCTTCAAGTACTTTGAAAACCTCTGCACCCCCCTCTGGTTTGTTTGATCTGGACTAGCACACAAGTGCCAAAGACAGAACAGCTCTTCCTCAAATCCCAAAAGATGACTGTGTGGCAAGAAGGGCCCTCTTTCTTACTAATTTTAGATATGTTTTCATCAGTGCCAGCCTGGAGTAATTTTTTTTCTGTTTACATCGGGGACAAAATGCCCAATTCAGAGTATGCAAAACCCATCCTACTCTTTCTTCTCTTGACTCACTACTTAGGTCACATTTTTTTCATACTTGGATCATGGATTTTTGCTAGTATGCTGTTTTTGTTGCAACCACTTTTCTGTTAACTCAAACTCAATGGTTTTTCAATAGGAAAAATTCAATCTCTCATTATTTTATTCTGACTGCTAACTGAGAATTTTGAGAAGTGCAAAACTGAATAGCACAAGTTAAAAGCAGCCATGCCAGTTCCCTGTAAAGCGACTTTCTCTACCAGCTTTGACATCATCATGCTGTGCATTCACTTCATGTGGCATCCCAGAGATAAATGATACCTTTCTCTTGCTTTCCTTTTCTTTTAAATGAAGATCTACTCCACAAATAAAGTCAAAGAAGGATGATGCTTTCCATGCCATAGTGAACTCTTTAAGCAGATTATTCTCTTATGCTCTGAGAATCTGTTTTGGATTAGATATTCAGTGTAAATAGTTTCTAATGCATCATACAACTGGTAATGTCAAGTGGCTTTTCAGCAGTTTGGGTTTTCAGTCCCTGTTTTTAGTTTGGGTGTTTTTTTTTTTTGTTTTGGTGTTTTTGTTTTTGTTTTTTGTTTGTTTGTTTTTGTTTTTTTTCTAATAATAATTCAGTGTTTGAAATACCATGAACATGCTTTATATAATCAAGACCTGACTCAATCTTAAATTTTGTATAAATGCCTACTGTGAATTTGCATGTTCCTATGCTCATGTGTTCTGTTCTGATTGCACTGTCTCCTCTCACTGGAAAAATCTTAATTTTCTGGGACATTCTTACTTAGGAATTCCACTAGACTTGGAAATGTGAGGGAAACTAATATTCTTAAATCAGGCAATTGCCAAATTTAGCCTATCACTGATAGAAAAATCTTAAGGTGTGGATTTTTTGCTTTTGTTTTTACTTATGAAACCATGTCTGTGGTGCACATGTATGCGTAATGAATTATACAAAGTTTGGTTTTTTTAAAGGGGGCTCTTTAGTCTCTTCTTGTTCTCTCCTAATTTGGTGTACTAAACTTACACTAAAACACTACTTATGTTCTTTGAGGTTGGTTTTGTTTTATTTTTAGTAAATGAAAGAGAAGGAAGTTGGATGGTTTTGCCAATGCTGTGTTGAAAAGATGAAAAAAAAAATTCTTTTTGTGGCTGCAATATTGGAAAAAAAAACCATCTCAGTTGTAATTCCACTCTATTACTTGAAAGAATTGCTGTCTACTGCGCGGATGGACTTCTCAGTTACTTAAAAAGCTGAGAAAACAATTACCAAGTGGCTTCCTCCTTTAAGCCCTTCCATGCATTACACCCAGGGAGATTGTTCAGCACACAGTGAGCATTGCAGTTCCTTGCAGGTGTCTTCATTTAACATCCAGCACAAAAAAAACCCAACAACAACAAAAAACACCAAAAAAACCCCAAAACCAAAAAACAAAACCAACCAACCAACCAAAAAAAAACCCCAAAAACAAAAACAAAACCTAAACCCAAAAAAACATCAAGCAGTTTGGCACTTCCATCCAGAATCAAACTTTTAAAATACAAATATATGTCTGAGACCTCTTAGTGACTTCAGGATACATTCAGTTTTGGATGAGTTGGTGCTGTTATGGTCTAAAAGTTGCATTATTTGCTGTGTCTGTGAGAGGACTTGTATGTTGATGGCTACACACTGAACCAGTCTTTCACTCATCATCTGAAGGAAACTTACTTCAAAGGCGGGTGGTTTATAGATTCTAAATATCAGGGGAGTCCTTAAGTATCATGGTCAATACACCTCAGTGGCCTATGGTTCAGTTTGTGAAAATAAAGGGGATGTTAGGACAGCCTGAGGTCTGCTGACTCTTCCTCCTGAAGAGGCGTTGTTGTAGTATTTGGGAGATAAAAATTGTCTGGCAAAACACCTCCAAAAATGTCTGCGATGGAATGAAAGGATTCATCCAAAAATTGATCTGGCCCCAAGAGTTGCTTGTCCTCCCAAGGTGGGAAAACAGCCAAGTTATATTTTTCTTGCATAGTAACTTATTAAAGAACAGCAGAGCTTGGGTATGTGGGAAAAATGATAGTTAACTGAGAAATTGCTCAAGAAATATTTACCTCTGATGGCTACTGAATTTAGTTTTAAGCTCCTATAAAGTGCTATATTATAAATAATTGTTCATAAGGAAGAGAGTATAAGAGTATGAATTTTTCAGTACTCAAGTGGCTGAGATCCCTCTTATTAAAGAATAATAATGCTTTTATTGAGCAATGAAAATTATTTGTGTATGCAGAGAGTAGGCAGGACTTGATCTGCTCTTTTGATCCTTCTTGGAGACCCAGCTGTTCATGGTGGTGTTTTTGTTAGCAGTCCTCATTTCCATTAAGGAAAGAAAAGGAAAATTTCCAATCTCCCTGTGCCCATACTTGAGAATGCTTTTATAAGGAATAGAAAATGTGGCTGGGGGGTATTTGTGGGATTTAAGGGCTGTTCCAGAGTGGATTGACTGGGAGCAATAACTGGAGCTGTAGAGGGTGGTAGATTAAAGACTCTTGCTCAGCTAAGGTGGTTCTGCAGCTATTCCAGGTGCAGGAATTTTGTTCAGAATAGTCCCTGGAATACTTGCAATTCCTGAGTCATCGAACATTGGCCTCACTCTGGTAATCCCTCGGGAAATCTAATTGCTAGCAGCTTCTCGGAGGTCAATGTTATAGATTGCTTTTTACAGAAAGATCAAGGAAAAGATCAAGCTGTACTTCTTGTTTGAAGATGGGAGGGAGGAAGGACAGGTAGTAAAGGGCAGGAAGCTCAATAGGAGAATGTGATCAGTGCACTGGGGCACTGAAGCAGCTTTTCATTGTAACCTTGTATTTGATTATGGTGCTTCAGAAGTAAAGCCCAAGGGTGAAAACAGGAGAGAATGATTAAGCATCTGCTCTGTTAAACAAATAATTTCCCATGGAGAAAGAGTTTACTGATGGAACTTTTTTGTTTTATTATTCAAACAATTTTATTTATGTTTTCTACATCCAAACTGTATTTTCAGGCTCAGCTTCTATAATTTTTAATTAAAAGCAATTTAGATCTTGTTAGTTTTTGAGGAAGGGACTCTACCATCTAAGTTCTGTTTGATGTGGCAAATATAAGATGTACATGGATTTATGGAACACTTTGAAAATTACAATAGCAAAAATTAATTTAATTTTCTTCTTGTTATAAAATTATAAGGAATACCTTGTTCCATAAGTCAGATGTAGACTTTGTGTCTTATTTTCCTGTGGGTTTTTTTTTTCCTCTTCTGAGTTTTTTCAGTTCATTTATTGTGGAAGTGCTTTAAAGTAACCGTAGGAGTTGTGCACTCAGTATTGAGCAGTACTGGCAAGCAGATGAAGTGAGTATGCAGCATAGATAAATAAGGCCACAGGAGGGTGTTTTTTAAAGTTATGTTGTTAATGACTGCCTTCTCCTTATCTGAGGATGTATTAAAGGTAAACCAAGTAGCAAGATGAAGCTATGAAAGCGGCTGCTTTGTAGAATCTGTTGGCCGATTAAGTATTTCAAGAATAAAACATTAGTAGGTAAATACTTCAATTTATAAAACCAAAATGCCAAAATCATCTTCTGCTCAATGGAACAAAAGAGCAGTTGTGATACCAAGAGCACAGACTCTTTGAGTTCTGCAGCATGGCCAGACAAGCTCTCAGCTGGATTTTAGTAGACTATGTCTGAAGAATGCTAGAAAAACTGAGTCTTAAGTTCTGTTTTCTGTCTGAAAAAGAGTACTTGTAGAATGGCTTGATAAAACCTAGAGGAAGAGGCTCATGCTTCATTTGGGTTTGTTTTTTAGCTTTTATGGTGAGATAACAGAACTTGATATAGATTTAGTTCACATTTAAGGGGACAATTTAATATAAAGAGGCCTGTTTTATTGTCCCTATAAGAAATCACTGGGCAACACAGCAATAGCACTGTAGCATCAGAATTCTGAAAGTATCCTTTGTTGTCATTAATAGTTTTGATTGTCACTGCAGTTTTGAGATAACTGCAGTGCTAATCCTGGGTTTAAATTGCCCCTCTTTGGCAATATCTGGCCTTTTACCCTGATTTCTTTTTTTTCCCCTATAGTCCAGCCTGGAGTAATTTCTGCAGCAGCTTCTCCTTTGCAGTGAGGGGCTGGAGACCGATCACTGCCCTGGCATCACTGCCTGCCTGTTTTTTCCTCACACCTGTGTCCCTCTACACCTGTTGTGTGTTTGGGACTGAACTCCTGAAGTGGGAAGGAAGAAAGGGTAGGAGGGTGGGATGTGATGAATAGGGGGATGTGGTGTGGGAGAGGTCAGCAGTATGAAACATTTTCAGTTTTGCTATTCAGTACAATGTTTGGTCAAGACCTCACCTTCATCTTTTTTACACAGCTCAGTGAAATTACAGTCACACCATGCTCCTCCTGAAATTCTTCAGAATTTTTCTTAATATCGAGGTGTACCATTCAAGTTTGAGTTACAGTGAATTAAAGAATGTAAAGAAGTATAATTTTTCAGTGTGCACCTACTTTGATTTGGGAAACTTAAGTCCTCAAGGATCTCATAACAAGCAAACAAGTAAAAGGTGATAGGTTTAAAAGGGTTCACAGGACATGTCACCAGAGAATACCACAGTTCATCAATGCTCTACAATCAACTTTATTAAAGCCTGAAAATCAGAAATTTAATGGGACAGTAAGTAGAAAAAGTACAAAAGACCATCATTTGTGTCTTGAGTGCCTGCAGAACCAGGACCCCATTAGCTAAATTAGAGCTCATTTTAGCAAGGACCAAACAAATTTGCAGAGGTGTCTGTTCTGCCAGATCCACAGGGGGATGAAAGCAGGAGATCCCTGTTTTTGTGCAGTTACAATTTCAAGGGCTTCCCTGGACGTTTGCGATGCTTTGCTTTCACAGTTAGCAGTGTGCTGTCTTGCCATCCCAGGCTTGATAAAATCTTTCCTTGAGTGAACATTTTTCTATTTGCCATTTTGTTCCAATTATCTTTGAACAGTGCATCTTAAATAATGCTTCTCTGTAAGACAAATATTTTTCAGGTACAGTGATCTGTCAAAAACTGTTAGGATATCATAGTGTAAATTTTATCACAGGTGTCTTACATCCTGGCTTAACTAGTTTAGCATTTATTGTGCTGTAATGATTTCCATTTTCTGCTTGTTCAAATAAGCTTTTGTATTTCATGCATCTAAGTTTTGACTGACACTGGATATTTACTCTAATATGCATTTTGATAAAGTATAGACCAATTAGAAGGAAGATGACACTTATGAGAGAAGACAAGTAGTTTTCACTAGACAAAATCATTTATCATGCTTTTATTAGAAAAAGATAGAAAAGCTGTGTACAGTTCTGGACTGAGGGCGGTGGAGTGTAGAACCATGTGCCCCTGTCAAATTGATAGAGTAAAGATGTTGAGGGAGATAATGGAAACTTTCTATTCAGTGAGGAGTGGAATAAAGAAACCATTTCTAGTCATTCTTCAGCATTGATTGCCTTCGTGCTTTAGGCTTAGATCAGAACTTGCACATAATAAAGAGAAAGTTGAACAAATATGGAGATCCAGTTTGGAAAATGTAGTTAGATGAAGCTGATCCTTTGGTGTAGAGACATCAGGAAAATGTTTAACATGGAACTTTAATGCAGGTGGTAACTACAGCGGTGATAACACAAAGGAATAAACTGCAGGCAGTAGCACTGATAAAATGTAAACCATTTAGTGTGTAGTGGAATAAATGGTCTAGTGCAAAACATATGGCTCCATATTTCTGCTTTGACCTTATTGCAAAGCAACAAAGCCGCAAAATAAAGCTACACTTGAGCTGTAGCAGTTCATAGTGGTTCTGTATTTGGGGATGTCAGGATTCACTTCAGTTCTTCACACCTGGCTGTACCAGTCAGGCATTTGCATATTCTACAGCTGCTTGTACCTTGCCTATGCAATCACTGTGGCAGCAATTGGTATATTAAATTAATCACTTAGCAATTTTATTATGCAACCTTCTGAAGCTTTAGTGTACTATAATCTTCAAGCAGTGTCATTATGGTTACCTGCTGGGGCATTTTATGTGCAGTTTTTATGATGCCTTGGTATTCGTTATTTGTAGTTTAGGGTTGTCCAGGAGACTGGATTTTGCAAGGCTTTGTACAAGAACATAGGAACACAAAGACTTGGGAGTCAGAACATCTGAAAGCAAATGACAGAGAAAAAAGCAGTCAGAACATCTGTTACTGTAACATGTTCAAGAATTTGCTGTTCCTGCATCACGCTTACATTATTTGCAAAATATTAAGCTGCTGTTAATTGACACTGGTTTTATTAGCCTGGGGTCAGAAATGTTCATTACAATAGAAGTGGTGATTGCTGTAGCTGAGAATAACTTAGAATTTCTGTGAGTCACATGGTGCAGATTTCATCAGTTTGGGATGCATTCTTCTACAGAAAAAAAATCCATGTGCGAGTTGGTGTGTAAATGGAACAGAAAACCACCTTAGTATTATGAAAAATATTTCCTTTTTTCACTAAAGGGTGAATCTTTGAAAGAAGATTAGAAGACATAATTGCAGGTAGTGGCAAGAGAGTTTTTCAGTAAAACCTGTTTCTGAATGGAGAAGGCTGTAAACTATAAAAGGAAAAAAAAAGGAAATTCTCATCTGCAAGTGTTAATAGACTAAGGGTGAAATACAATTTGAATTATTCAAATTTTGTAATTCTTCTGAACTATTGGGTTTTTTAGTGGAAACAGATCAGCTTTTTTTGTCATCTTTCTTTTCCTTTTCTGTCATTGTCCTCCTCTTACACATGAAAAGATTTTTAAAAAACTGTAGGAGATAGCAAAATCATCCATAATCCAATTTGTTGCTATGTTCACCAGTGGATCTTTTTTATGTTGTTTATTTCAATCTTACATTGGAGGAAGTAAGGGAGAGAGGTGGATTGTCAGAAGAGTTTCATCAATGTCTTCTTTAGCCTACCATTAATTGAGAAAACATGTCCTTTGGGTGAATCATATTTTGACAGCACACTTTAAATGGTTGTTACCCATCAAAAGTTGCAATTTAAAGCATCTATTTCCCTATTTTTTAGGACCAGCTATTTTTATTCCTTTCTTCAAGTCAGAATCAGGCCCTGTCTCACTTGTATGCTGGTTTTTTTCTGCATTATTTTCAATATTTGCTCTTCAACTTTGCAGCAATTTTCATGTTTTCATGTTTCAAGTTGTAGGGTTTCTTCCCTAAATTTTAACTGAAAAATATAATGTTTCTAATAAGATTCAGGCTACTGCAAACAAGCAGTATTTACAATATAGCTTGAACATGAAAATACCAGAAGGAAGAATTTTTTTTATTAAAATCTCTCATTTTAACAGAACTGTCTGTATTATGGTAAAAAAACCTGTTTCCTAGCATGCTTTTCACTGTCTTATGTATTCCCATTAATTAATATTTTGTCATATGTTAGGGTATCTCTGTATGTATGTTCATGGAATGAAAGAAATTAGTAGCCTAAATCTAATTAGTTCCTGTATCTAAAATCTTCTTAAGAAGAAATTATTTTAAGTGTAAAATAAGCACTGAGAATCAGTAGCCTTTTAAGCATTTTTATGAATCATGGCAATGGGACAAAATATTTGTTGAAGACGTGACAGAAGTACTAAACAAGTGGAAATGTAGTAATGGGATCCAGTATATGAGCCAGGAATATTCACTTTTTTTGCTTTATAAAATTATTTTTTCTTAAATACCTTCATGCATTTCAGCCCTATTGTGTCTTGTTTACCTGTTGCTTTAGTAGCATGTCCCTTCTACACTAAAGGTTACTCTGCAGGAGATTCATAAGGTTAACCTTCATATAAGCCTAATTTGTGAAAAAATGTATTTATCTCCCACTAAAACAAGCAAAATGTATTAAGGAAGAATACTTAATATTTCAGGTGTTTTCATTCAATAGCTTCCTTAGAGTGTTTCATAATGTTTTTATCAGTGATGGCAATTGGTATTGTTGGAGTACTAATGTATATTGAAGAGTAAAGTGTAATAGAAAAAATGATGTTTTATGAGTTACTTGGCCTGATTTTGATGTCCTTGAGATACAAAAAATCAACTTACTGAAATTCTTCAGTGTGCAAGAAGGGAGGACTTTCAGTGTGCAACTGGGGGGACTTGTTATTTTTAATAGCCATTCAATAACTAATTCACTTGCTAACAGTAAGAAAAACAGCCAGAAACAGGAAAACAGAGAGAGAAATGGGGGGGAAGAAGTAACACAATTTTGTTCTTGTAGTGATATTAGCTTCTTCATCAATTTAATGACTTTTATTGGCAGGCATAATGTGTTGTGATAGTCTGAGTACAGTGTGTCTGTTGCTTGTAACGACCATTACACCTGTCACAACCTTAAATCTGAATTGGTAAACGAAATAAAATATCCTTTACATAGGTATAAAGGAAAAGTATATAGGTATCTGGAAAACAGGAAAAGGAAGACAGACTTACTGAATTCTGTTTTGTTTAGTTTTGCCCAGAGGAGGGGAGTACTGAGTTGTTAACAATAGATTCTGTAAGAGTTTTAACAACTTAATACTAACAGTGTTTCTCACTGCTAAAACATCTCCCCTTGATTTGAAGGAAGGCCACTCTGACAATCATTTTGTTCTCTGAGATCTATGAACTTTATCAGTTTCTAAGAAATTGGGTGAAAAATGCATTTGCTGACCTCCACTAACTAAGGTGTCATCTGGCTTTTTCTTTTTGATTGTCTTATTTTGATGGGTTTTATAAACTACCGTTTCTATTTTATTGGACTCTCATCTTCCACTTACCCGATCTTCTTTTACTGGACTTTTACTAGCCTGCCATGATCTTTATTGGATTAAATTATATTAAGCCTGAATATTTCACTCTTGCTAAGGAAGCTGGGGAGATGGCATGGTGAAGAACATTTTTAGCAGGATGAAGAGATGTGTTTCTGTCCTGATGTGTTGGGCTCTCCTGGGGCAGTAGATCAAAAGGAAGCTGTTTATGTGAGCTTAGTAATTTCCTGACAAATAATGAAAAGTTAGCTCTCTGATGTTCAGCAGAGCACATTGTCAAGTCCTGAGCTTCTTGTGACTTGTCACAAATGCTCCTTGCCACCAATCTTGGTGTGAGTTGAACTTCCCTTTCTGGGGGAACGTGTCAGCATATTCCACCTAATTGTTATTTGGAAGTTAGGCTAGCAGAATACTTCATAGGACTTGAACTGTTCCTTTATTAGCTTACATAAAGACTGATTGCCTAAAATTTGCTGTTGCTGCTCTGTATTTTTGGGCCTTGTATTGGCCAAGGTGACTGAGATAGGGCCCTTTGAAATAACTGAGAAAATGCTGGTAGCAGTGTGCAATTGTGAGAGACACCTGACTAGAGGTTTTTCTGTCTCAATTCCACCAGCATCTGAATTTGTTAACCTGCCAGAACACAAGTTCACTCTCTCCCTTCCCTCCTCCCTGTTTTCTCCTACCCAGCACATGTAAATGCTCTTTTCATGTGTTGTTGAGAACAAGTGGCTTGAGAACTTTCTTTGTTGCAGGCAAATTGCTTTGTGTTTCTTCTTGTTTAATATAGTACAGACATGTATTTAATGGCAGTTTTTTAAATGGAATTGGGGAGCAACACAAACTTCTGAAGAAGGGAAAGGGCTGACTCCTTTCAATGTGAGGAGTTGATAGTCTGGATTTGAGGAGGGGGGGAAAGGTGGCTTTCCATATCTGTGCTGTCAATCTGATCAGGTTTTCAGTGGGTAATGAGTGGCAGTTGTTACCAGCTGATGGCTGTGTGGTGACCTGGGTGAAAGCAATTGCAGTTGTGTTTGATTTCAGAGTCTACAGGTGCCTACACTGCAGAATAAACCAACAGAACTGACAGTAATTGGCATTGGTTTCAGCAGGCTCTGCAAAAGGTCAAGGACAATCCAGCATTCCAGGACATTGCTGGGGCAGTTTGGAGCTGTTGTCTGAGAGGAATTCTGTGGTTTTCTCGAGCTCTAGCTCTGCTGAGAATCAAGAGAGTTTCGGTGTCCAGGAATGATGGATGTCAGTTCCACTGTCTTCAAGAGGACTGTATTTCCTTTTAAAAACACAAACAGTGGAAGGGAGGAGGGCAAAATAATAATCTCATTATGAAAGTATCGGTTCCTTTCTATAAATACCCTATTGGAAGTTTATCTTTCAGTTTCCATTAAATGATATTGGAAATTAGCTTCTAATAGTGGTTTTGGTTTCCATCTTAATTAAGAACAATGAGATATAATAGCTGGTTTTGTGAAGATGTGTGTATGTATGTGTGTGTATGTGTGCAATCACACGTGGGTTTTATGTACAGCAATTAAGCTCGGCATATTGTGTGTAATTGGTGATTTACTCCAGAAAGTGGCACAATTAATAACAATTAAATGCCAATAAATGCTTAATTGTACCTTATGCTCTATATAATTGCTCAGTAGTTTCCTTTTGTATTTACTGAAGATTCAGCTATCAAGAAAACTTCTCAAGTCCCTCATGGACCTGTGTATTTTGTGTGGGTATAAAGTGATCTTGGGGATTTTCTTTTTTTTGGGTTGCAGGGCTCTTTGAGTTTTAGTTCTGAAAGATGATTTCTTGGTTATTTTGGTTAGAGAATAGATATGGGGTTTTAGCCTCACCCTTGTTGTCTTGTTCAGTGATAGCTGAAGAAGTGGTAGCAGAATTTGCCATTTTCATATTTAAATGTAGCTATGTTGGACTTGTGGCAAGGACAGCTGGAAGAGACTTATCTGCTGTCTAATGGATCATTCTGCCTTCAAATATTTTTTATTCTTTGGAGAGAAAGACAGCCAGTGGAAAGAGAAGTGAGGAATTTGCTCCTCTCCAGTATAAACCAAAGAGTTTGAAAGAATGGTTATATCAGGGTGCTGCTGACACAACCTCTTGCAAGATGGTAAAGCCTGGGATCTTTTCAGCTGAGAAAATCTTCCTCTTTTCCAGGTGTTTGGATTAGGGTTGATCGTAATGGTTACAGCCCTCCCTCTTTGTGTAAGACAGTTATGGGTGCATTCCTTACTCCAAGAATTTTACCTGATAAAATTCATGTGACATTTTAATAGAATCAGCAAAACAGATATATTAATTCATTCATTATGCATTTATTTTTTTCTTTTTAGTGCTAAGTACCACAAATATTTAATCAGCTAGCTGTAAGTACTCTTTAAATCAAAACTTGTTCCAACTTTTAGAAATCAAAACATACTTTCAGAAAAGAAAAAATAAACACCATTGGAAATAGAAGTTATATCTGTCACAATGATTATCTTTTTTGGCTTACTTTTCCTCCACAATTTTAGAATCCCAGAGGTTACTGCTAAATTGGCAGGGCTTTTTTTAAATCCTTTTATGTTTAAGAATAAAATCCATCCGTCTCTCTACTGTCATGAGTTATCTTTGGTGCATTTTTTCATCACGTAAATTGAAGATTTTAGCTTGAACATTTAGCGTATAATTATGTGTTTATAAATAATAGTATTAATACATAATGCTAAAAGATTAAGCTTTTACTGAACCAGGATTTAACTCTGAAGAGAATTTGGTGTTTGAGTCCTTCAGGTGCCTTACATAAGTATTAATGTAGCCATGTATTAATTTGGAAGCAGAAACTTCAATTTTCTTCCTTCTCCCAGATATTTTCTGTCTTTGTCTTCCTTCTTTTCCCTTTGCACTTTTTAACTAGAACACAGCAACACTGGTGGGCTTTTGTAATGAAATGGTGTCATTAGAAGGGATTTTATTAATTTCTAGTCCCACGGCATAGGAAACAGATATTTGTGCTAGGTTGCAATTGAAGCAATAATGCAATTTTGGCACAGTCTGGATGCTTACTCGACTTCCCAGACCTGGCATGAATTTTATTTGTTGTTAGTTTAGACAACTTAGGATGAAAACACAGTGCATCCTGGTACTTCTCACTGTCAAAGTATTCACTGAAGTACAAATAGCTGTAGGCTGTCAATGTTGTTAAACTATTGATGCATCTAATTCAAGTGATTCACATCAATTTTATCGCTCCCTTTTTGTTTCAGTGCTGAGCAACATCTTATTTTTGTTACTATGCATTTACATAAAACCAATAAGTGCCTTCTAGAAGTACATTAATGCTGTGGTATTGAAAGATATTTTAAGAATTTGCTCTATCCTATTATAAACAAAACAAAGAAAGTGCATGAAAAAGAAGTATTTTGGTGTTCCTACCTGTAAGAGATCTATTTTAAGATATTTAAGATTGACCCTGGGGGATGAGTAGGAAAGGAGAAATATATTGATGAATTAGGACAGAGATATTTCTAGAAATATAAAGCAGTGCTTTCAAGGTAGAATAAGTAAGGAAAATGAAATATTTGGGAAATGCATTAAAAAATCATTGAAAGAAAACTACTTTGGATGCATGTCCAGTCTGGTTTGTGCACAGAACCAAGGTGATAAAGAAACTCCATTTCAGGGCTCAAGAGGAGATTTGGGGAGCTCGGATGGACTGAAGGGTTTGGGTAGTGGAATAGAATTCCATTCAATGGCAATTCATTCCAAAAATAGCATTTCAAGAAGGGAGTAAGTAAGACTTGGTTAAATTGTTTTACTTAAGATGATGCATTCAGAAGTCTGTTCTAAGCCTGAATAGCTCACCCAACCAGAGAACCTAAGGCATGCTAATCTTTTATAGGTACTATTGGAGAGGAAAGTGCTATGATCATCCTTTGATTTCTACAGTTAAATAAGCAGGCTCTCATTCATGTGTGGATTAAAAAGGAATAGTTTTTCATGTAGGTTCAGAGCAAGGCTGATGCATGAGTGACTTTGTGGTGAGATGCATTTAACTGCATATTACTGATATAAAAAGTGAGTTTAAGGGTAACGCAAACTTATTGCAGCCCTTTTCTAATTGAACTGTGTTTGCAGAAATTTTAGTTACAAGAGAAACAACACTGTTCTGATTATGAAGTGGTATATTATAAACCTATCATGGATCAGTAAAAACTAATACACAATATAATTTGTAAATATGTTCTCTGTCATCACATGTAAGTGTTAGCATCTCTTTGCCTAATCTTTGCCTTCTTTATTTTTATCTTGAAAGTTTAAAAAAATATGTTTTAACGTTGAGTAACCTCTTTGCTCTGATAACAGGTGTTTTACTTTTTTTTAGTTTTCTATGTTTCTGTGTTAGCTCACTTCTGATTCTTTGCCAGTTTTTTTCTTTGCAGATTTATTTTCTGTTTCTGACCAGGTGATTTGATATATAGCTTGTATTTCTGCATAATCAGTTGGGTTGGAGGAAACCCAGGTGAAACTCATTTAACTGCTTGCATGCAAAGGCATTTTGATTCCTGTTATATTCCTTGAATCAATTGTATGTTTTTCCCTGTTTGAATTTGATGCTACGTTTTACTATAATATTTACAGATGACCTGAGAAATCTTTGATCAGTATCAATTTTGTTCCTTTGGGGACTGGATTCTACCTTCTCTGAATGGACCACAAAATCAATCATTAAATTAAGAAGTCTTTTTAGTTTTCAGTTTATAATGAGGGAAAGCTGACTTTGTCACAATCAAGACAGACCTGATGACATTGAAAACTTGATTATGGGGGATGTTTTTCCCCTTCTGTTCATATGGAAGCATGTTGTTGTTGTGGAAAAAGTAGAATCCAAATTTGACTAGCAACTTTTTAAGTTAAACATATTTTTAAATGGGTCTCTCCTAGAAATTAAGCATTCAGAGTTATATCTGTAGATGAAGAGATTTTGATTCAGTTGAAGTAGTCCAGCCTTTGAGTCATCCCCTCTTTTGTGGTCTCTGGAGGGAGGTAACCCTTGTTCAGCTGGTGCTAGAGCAGCCCCGTAGATTTTTGAAGCAATTAAGGGTTTTAGTAGCTGGGTATTTTTCCTGTGCTATGCTTTAGAAATTGGCTGCTAGATATTTTTGTTTTACACAAAACAAAAGTGGCTTGATTTACATGGGTCTAAGTGGTATGGGGCTGGAGAGAAGAGTCAGTACTGCCTTTTCTCTGTTAGGCAGCGTCCTTAGAGGAAAAGCCAGACTTCTGAATTCCATTGACTTTGTGTCTGAAGTTTTCCTTTTAATTTTGTTAACTATATGCTTGATTTTTACTTTGGATGAAATATCACGTGACAAATTTATGATTATTTCTCATCTTTTTTTTTTCATGGTGTGTGAAATTTCAAATTTACAGCAAGAAAATAAATCTAAACTACAGGGGTTTTTAGGTTTCTTCATGCAGTATTTGAAGGAAAACTTAACATCTTGTGCTGTTTGTGCGTCTGAGTGTGCACATGTGCAAATATGTATATATAAATATACATATTGTGTCCTACTGCCTAAATAGCTGTAAGGCTATATAAGTATTTTTGGTAACCTAAAGTAAAACATGTCTTTAGAACATATAAAGGTGATTCCTTATATATTTTATTTATGCTCTTGACTGTAATATTTTATGTGTAAGACCCTCGATCATCTTCAATGGTGTAAGATATATTAAAGGTTTAGGACTTAACGCTCCTCAAGCAGTGCCAGTTAAACATGGAATGTACTGTAGATATTGCTGATTAGTCATTATTATTCTCAGATGTTACTGTCTTTTAACTATAGCAATGCTTTGAAAAATTGTGGTTTCCCCACTACATTCATCCATCACTTTTTATGCATCATCTTCTTTCATTGCAGTTTATTGTGACATGTTTACTGGGATGTCTTAGTTTTGATTGCTATCATGCCCTACTTGTGAGATGATAGATTTTATTGCACTGAAGATTTTTAGATTGGATGTTATAAAATATTAGCTTCAATTGAAATATTTCTTCTTTTAATTTCCATTTTTAATGGAGTGCTTGATGCTCTGAAGGCTAGAAACAGCTGTTTGTAGGAAAGGACATTGCACTTGGGTTTATTTCAAGACACAGCCCTCTAACTTCCTGACATGACTGCAGTCACTCCTGCTGTGTGTGGCTTTGCACCGGATAACTTCTCAATGTCCCTTTCAGTTTAGTCTATCATTTTTTCCATGGTCAGGGCATTGCCAAAATCCTTAGGGAATTTAAGCTTGTAGACACTCCTGTCAATAAGAGCAAAAGCTGGCACTGGAGTGCTTCATCTACTCCAGGTCAGTGCTCAAGTGCTCTCAGTTCTAGATGTTTTCCAAATTCTATGGAATAATATTGTTTAATGCAGGAAATGTTTACACATGAGAAGTTCAGCCCTTTTTTTTTTTTGTTCTTTCATTCTTCTATGTATTTGTCATGCTGATCCAAACTTTTGGGGGATTGTTGTTTCACTCCTGTGATTTCTGTTTCATTGTTATTTCATTGCTGTGGTTGTGTATGGGATTCTGAGGAAATGTTTAAAAACATGAGGTAGTGCTTTTTAGCATGCAACAGTTTTCCTCCCTGCTAATAATTTTTAAAGTTTGAAACACAGGTTTCCTGCTCAAAATTTTAATTTATGACACTTAATGTCTTATATTTTTTTTTCTTGTTATCTATATTTTATTTACAGAGTGGTTTGTACACCTGCTGTAATATGCTAGGCAAAGTGATTGAGACTATTTGAAATCTAATATTTCCTTAATGGCTTATTTTAAAATAAAAACATGTTGAAAGACATGATGGGCACTGCAATTTATTTTTTGACAAATAATAATTATTATAATGAGCCTGGAGGTCATTGTGTGTGAGGTACAATGCTATATAAATGTCTACTATTTTTTTTTATTACTGTGTAATTTACAATTCCCTTGTCAGTCAGTGACCCACGTATGAACATCTCCGTATACCAGTCAAAGCAGATCTTTTCTTTCACAGGGAAAAAAAAAATCCAGTTCTCATTGCTTTACAATATTCTCTGACAAAAGACATTATCATGAAATAATTGATTGTGCTGGAGAATTACAAATGTTGCAGCACCACCAAGGTCATCTAACCCTCAGCAATGTGGGTTACCCAACGATAAGAGTGCTTTGTTCAGAAATATTGCTATTCCAAAATGGTTTAATAGTAGCACAAAGAGGATGTTCAGAATTTGAAAAAGCTGTGTTTCGAGAGAAATGCTGCCCAGAAGCAAAACCCATCCTGACATTGGTAATGGTTTAGTGGGACACTGTGGGTGACCAACATGCTAATGACTAGAAGTTAAGTATCCTATAGCAAGTCCATGCAGTTTGCAGTGTGATCTTTGCCTTTTGAAACAACTTGGGTTTCTGAAGAATCAAGCTGTATACCAAGGTGTTCCAGGGGCAGAACACATGCTTAAGCTTTCTAAATCTCAAATATTTAAATCCAGTGTGCCAATGATTCTAACAATAGTCTGATGACATCTAAGAGGTCAGAATAACTTTGTTTAATTGGCAGGATTTCTGTAATTCCTGAGTAGATAATTTACTCTAAGTACATTGTAATAGCAATTCAAGCTGTGGTAGATTCATCTCTCTGTCTGTGGCAACAGAGAGAGAACAATGATTGATTTTAGTTGTGTCATTAGAATGTACTGATAAAAAGAAAATGTTATAACCAGGACAAACTTGGTGTGCAAAAGCATGTGTCACAGGAAACCAGAGAAGAGGTGATCCAGTTCATTTATTGCTCTGTTCAAGAGACAATTTTTCTACATTCCATATACTTACAGTGGCAAATCAATTCAGATTGGAAAGATAATTCTTCTGTATAGCTAATACTGCTACTGCAATAAGCATCTCTAGTGGGGTCCTGATTAATGTAAAAATACATTGGCATCCAGAAACTTATGCTGATAGATGGTGCTTTCATTCCATACCTTCTGCAGCAGGGGCTTCAGCAGTTTTGAGATCAAGTATTTATACATAATATTTTTAGTGTCCTTATTTATGCCCTTAAGACTCCTGTGCATTGATTTTGTATCCAGCAATTAATCATTTTCATTTGAGCAACTTCCAATGCTGAATTCTGAATTTTTTTCAAAGCATGTGTTTTCACCTTTAAGGACCTGAAACCAGGTTATTATCAGTACATAATCTGAAGAATCGTTCTGAACAGAAATTATATCAATCTTCAATCCTCATATAAGACAATATGTCAGTTTTCTGAGGTTCCTTCACTCATTCAGGTTGGGATGTGGTGCGTTATCTCTTGGCCAGTCCTGTAGAGGCCTTGCTGGTTTAGTTGCTGTCTTGGTAGGTGTGGAGAAGATGACACAAGGGCTGAGTAGAACTTCTTGTACTTGATGTGCCAAATGCTCCATTCATTGTTGTGCTCACATGAAAACTTGAGGTAGCAGGTCTCTTTGGGAATGGGATTTTTTTTTTTTTTTTTTTGGTTATTTATAGCATTGGGAGGCTTGTCTTATTTTGCAGGGAAAAAAAAAAAGATGAATAAACAGATCAAGCCAAGATGCCAAGAAAAATGACCAGACTGTGAAGCTAAAGTGAAAACCCCACATGTTTTAGCTCTTTCTCAGGTATAAGTTACTTAGTTTTGTTTATAAAGGCAATTTAAGGAGTTGTCTCTTTTGTAAGCTGTGCTGAAACCATCTTTAAAAAAAAAAAATCATTACCAGGATGCAGGTTGAATTTCTGTTATAAGAGATTTGATAAAATAGTGGGTTTACATGGCAAAAAGTAGTCTCAAGCTTGAGGCTTCTGAGATGATTTCTGGTGGAAGCAATGCTTGTGATACACATCCAGGTAGCAAAGGTCCCAGGTAGCAATGTTTGTGATACACATCCAGGTAGCAAAGGCTGGTCCCACACAGCCTCAGGATTACAGCAGTTATTGTTAGCAGGGTCTGAAACCACTCATTTTTCTGTTTGTGTTACTATCCATTCCCATTGTACAAGCCTTCATTCCTTCTGATTTTCTACTTTGTAGGCTGTGGTTTGAAATTATAAATTTTATAAGTAAAATATTTTGATTAGCAAAATCTTGAAAACCATGATTAGCAGTAAAGGTTATGAGTATTTGTTTCATTTAATTTCTAGTAATATTTTTAAAAAGTGCTGCTTATTGAAATAGTGTGGCACATCTACTCACATCAAACCATTTCTAGAGGTTTGACAGATGCTTATTTGAGCAATTCAAATTCTGTGCTGGAGAGGGATTACACAACCAATATTGAAAACTGAAGAACAGAAGGGTCAAAAAACTCTGGTGTGATTAAGGACAGACCAAAGAATCACAGAATGGTTGGGCTTGGAAGGGACCTTAAAGGTCATCTTGGTTTGACTCATCTTCCACTAGACCAGATTGCTCCAATTCCCATCCAACCTGGCCTTCAACATTCCCAGGAATGGGGCAGCTGCAACTTCTCTGTGCGACTTCTCCAGAACCTTACCACCCTCACAGTAAAGAATTCCCTCCTAATATTTAACCTAAAGCTACTCTTTTTCAGTTTAAAGCCCTTTCTCCTTGTCTTGTCAATACATGTATTGCGAAAATTCCCTCCCTAAACTGTCTTGTAGGTCCCTTGAGATAATGGAAGGTGCTTGGAAGCCTCCCTGGAACATCTCTTCTCAGGGCTGACTAGTCCCAACTCCCTCATTTTATCTTCAGAGGACAGCAGCTCCAGCCCTCTGATTAATTTAGGCTGTGTTTAAATACTAGGTTGGTTTTATGCCTAAGACAATATGACAATTGGTGGTTTTATTCTTCACAAGAACTGTTCACTAATTGATAGTATTTTGAGGTAACCACTAATACTGTGCTGCCATCTTTACTATGGCATTTTAAGTGTCAGTCATTTCAGTCAGTTTTAGTTTCTAACTGCTCTGAACAAGTTTTCATTTTATCTGAGTATTTGGCACTGTGAAGGGTAGCTGCAAGGAAGTAAAAGTTATGTTATTGTAAGAGTTTTGGTTTTTTTTAATAAGTATAACAGGAGTGAATACCAATTCAGAGACTAATCTCCATCAGTGTGGGAATGTCAAAGGGTCGCTGCCATGTGCTCATAGCTGCAACCAATGCTACACTGGTTACATGTAATCAGATGTCAGATGATAACTTGAGTTTGCAATGAATGGCTGGAGTTTAGAAGTCGTTTCACTGACTGGAGCTGTGTAGTATTTGAAGGGTAAATTGGCATATTTTTGTTTCTTGTCATCTTTAATTTACTTTTAAAATGCTGTTTTCCCTCATATATTGTTCTTGTGTAGTTAGAGAGCTACTCAAATTGGATTCTCTTATTCCTCAAATTTTAATTATGATAGAAAACAGAGAATTTTCTTGTAGTTAATTACAAAAAAAAAAAAAAACCTCTTGATATTACTTGAGATTTATTTATTTTCTCTTGCCTAGGTTCAGTTTTGCTTTCCTGGCTGTTCATCCTCCTCTAAATAATCATTAGTGAAGCTACACCAAAATTATTAACTTTATCTAACTTCTTGAATATAAGTTCATCTTTACTTTCACTTAGTTTAATTTTGGTCTTTTTCAGTTTGAGTTGAGAGCTCAGGTTAGAAGTTAAGGGTAGGGATGGTCTGCTCTGTTGTCTCAGGGTTGACATAGGGATTACTTTTCAACCTAATGGTGGGGAGTCTCCCTCTCATTGCCATTTACCCAGGTAGGGTGAGATGCATTTCTGTCAGGTCTCTATTTAGTAAACAGGTGAATGAGTTTTGGTTAGATGACCAAAGCCAGTCTTGCATCCTTCCTCTTTGAAGGGAGGGTGTAGGATATTGTGGACTTTAGTTTCCCTGCAAAGCTGATCCCTGTGTATTGCTCTGCTGGCCAGGCCACACTTGTCATTTAATGCTAGGATTTCCTGTCTGTTTTCCAATATTAGGTCACTTTTTGGATTTTGGTAAAGCTGTTGGTACTGTCTGTCACAGGATCCTTCTGAACAAATCCCCCAGCTGGATAGCAACTGGCTCATGGGTTGGGCACAAAGAGTTGCAGTGGCTGTGGTGACATCAGACTGGTGACCTGCCACCAGTGGGGTTCCACAGGGCTCTATCCTCAGCCCTGTGCTCTTCAACATCTTCATAAACAATTTGAACATAGGACTCAAAGGTGTTGCAAGAACCTTTGCTGATAATACTGAACTGGGAGGAGCTGCTGACTCCCTAGAGGACAGGAATGCCCTGCAGAAATCACATGGCTGGGCAGTCACAAGCCTGATAAGTTTAACAAGGGCAAGTGCTGGGTTCTGCGCCTGAGATGGGACAACCCTGGATGTGTGAACAGCCTGGGGAATGAGAGGCTGGAAAGCAGTGCAAAGGACCTGGGGGTCCTGGGGAGTCAGCAGCGCCCTGGCAGCCAGGAAGGGACATCCTGTCTCAGGGCCAATATTATTTCCTACTTTCATTTTTCTACAAGACCTTTATTTACTCTTGGAAAGTCTTACTCTGAATTGTTATTCTGCCATTTTTCTTTACAGTGATTATAGATGTTTTTCTTTAAACATCTTGACCCTATAAGTTGAATCTTCATATTTGTTTTAACTTTGATGTTTAATCTTATTTGATTATCCCATATATCATGAATCCTTTTTAAGAAATTTCCTACTCTTTTTTTTTCTGATGAGCTACAATTGCTAGAAGATGAATCTCTGGAGACTGTTCTCTTTCGTTAGTATGAATGTTGACTGATTATATATTATTTTCTTTATGGTTATTCGTGGCAGTGCTTGACACCAGTTACTGCAAACACTGAAGGAGCTAAGCCTGTCTTTTAAGAGATGACCCAACATAACATATGTCTTCATATGTAGTGATCCACTGGAGTGGAATTTCATCCTCTAATAGTCTATGATTACACAGCACTTCCCAGAGTGTTTTGCACTTTTTATCTGGAGAGTTCAGTGGGAATACAGCCATGCTCGTTGCCCTCTTGCTAGAAAGGCTTTCAAGTGAAGATGGCTTTTCACAACAACTAACAGAGAGCAATATTGCTTTTGCCCTCAGTATCACTGAACCTTTGGCAAAGAATCAACACTTGTGAGAAGAGCTGCTAAACGTGCTTTATCTTCTGCCAGAAGAGGAAGGGAAAGGGTAGGAAGTTGTCCAGATTGATTGAAGCTCCTTAGGAATGATGTCCACATCAATAAGACTGGGGAGTCTCCCACCAGCCAGCAGGTGGTCAAAGTCTGTGCCAAGCCATCCAGATGACCACATGGGTCCACTTTTACCAATGCCAAGTCAGTGTGAGTTTTGTGGGGTTAATCCTGTGCTAATTCTGCAGTTCTTAAGGGATAGCAGCATTTGCTGAGTCAGACTCAAGGCTTCTGAGTAACAGCCTTTGTGAGCTCTGTCACTCAGTTTCATATCAACACCTGTGGACTTCTGCCTACCTGTACTCTGACTCCTCATCCTACCACCTCAGACTAAAGCTGTGCTTTAAGTGGAAAAACACCTCTGAATACACTTACTTAAACAGTGTTTCTTTTCTCCAAACACTTTGGGACTAGAAATAAATGCCTTTTCAGTAGCTGAAATCTGTTGCTATTGTACAACAAAGCTTAAGCCTCTGTTGTGACTTTGCTTTTCCCCTTGTCTTTCTCTGCAAGTTGGAGTAAACCACGTGGGTTTGCTGTGCTACATTTACTGATAAGCCACCATCCTTCCTTGTGGAGGACTGAAAGCTCCCACTGCAAACCTGTCGCTTGGCCATTCACTTGTGTTTTACTAAGCTTGTGGTAAAAAGTTACCAAAACACAATGTAGCTCCTAGCCTTGAGATTAATTCTTTTCCCAAAAGGTCTTTTAGAGCAAGAAAACCCTTTTGAAATAAACAACTGGCAGTTTGCTTTTCTTATTGGATCTTATCCTTCCCTTTTGCAGAGACAGGGAAAGGTTTAAAAATGTTTGTAGACTGCCACAAGAAACAGTGTTAAAAATGTTTCTCAGAACTTCAAAAGAACCTTAAAATACTGTCATTCAATAATATAAAGCAGAGAGTCACTTTTAGTACAGACAGCTTTTCCAGAAGTGGTAGTGTATCTGTTGTTCCTGTTCTCTGTTTTGTTAATGTGAGAACTATCAGCTTGTCATAATTTCTTCCTTTTCTTTAATATGAGAGAGAGAAAAGTCACAAAAGGTGACTCATACATTCATATTCATGTGTACCTTACCTAGACTGCAGTAATTCATCCCAGAAAGAGAAGTTCTTTGTTTTAGAATGTTTTCTCAGTAATTGATACAGTGTATTTAGAGACTGAAAAACATAAAAGTACTAAAATTAGAAATATAGAATGCAGTTTCAAATTAAATTTTAATGTTAATCAAAGTAACTTGCATTCAGTGAATGTGGAAAAATATGTGTAAGATCCATTCAAGGATTTTTTTTTACATTACTTACACTAAAATAGTAATCTCTCTAAACAAAGATTAGTTTCTCAAATAAAATTCATGTTATATGGATATAATAGGTTTCATCCAAAGCAAATTATCACTTGTCTGGAGAGGGGGACAAGAAAATGGGACAAAAGAAAACCTGAGATGCAGGCAAAAATGGCATTTAGACCATTTTAGCTGATTAAGAGAATATGAGAACCTGTTTCTTGAGTTGAAATCTGCCGTCAGCGAAATAAAACCCCTGCATGTGAACTGTGGAGGTGCATCCCCAAAACTGTCAGATCACATATGACAGGTGCTTCCAGATACCTGGTTCTCAGGGAGTAGGGGGAAGTATTAATTCCAACTTTGCAGGACAGAAGTCAGCATAGATAATCTTTAATGTAAAAGGCAATAAATAATGAAAACATACTGATTCAGAAATGCTTAAGACTGGGACAGAAATGAAGCCTCTTTCTTTCTCCTGTGCAAGTTTCACTCCAGACAGGTTTTGTTCCTGTGGTCTAGAAAAATGAATGTCTCTCATGTCTTCTTTGTCTCTTCTGTCTCATAGTTTTGCTCATTTAACAAAAAATGAATCTGAATTTGCCAGTCTTTTTGCCTTGTTTCTGTTGCTTCAGCTTTGGATTCACTAAGTATTTTGTTCATCCCCAAAATATCTGTAGTTTGCATGAGGGGCAAGTTTCTCCTTTTTCAGTGCCTTGATAAATGAAGCCTAAGAGAGGAGTGATTCACTATAAGAAAGGGACTTTGGATTCTGACAGAAGTTTCATCTTGAATTGCTTTTGGATTTTGCTGCTGCTCCCAAGTAGTAATGTGGGAGCACCTAGAAAATGTTTGTGTAGTGTAGTCCAGTTAACCTTGGTTCTTCAGCCAGTTTGGGTCCATTTGTTCTATAAAAAGTCTCAGACTGAAAACAGAAGGTGTTGCTGTTGGGAGACAGATAAATCCCTGTTTGTGGAAAGCAAAATTCTCACAAATGACTCCTACACCAATCATCACTCCTTGCTGCTAGAAATAAAGTTGTGTTTTGCAGCTGTTGGAAGTAATTTTATGTGGAGCAAGGCTAACTGCACTGAAGTTCATCCATAATTTAAAATTTCTTGTATTACTTCAGTCATAAAGTCAGAATCAAAAAAGAAGCAGCCTTTGGGTTAAGATTAGTGAGCATGAAAAGGAATAGAAACAAATCAGCAAATAATATTGGGATAACAGTAAAGCTTCCTTTTTTTTACAGAAGTTGTAAATATAGCTGGATTCTGCATTATTTCGATGCAGAATTTTAATTTTCCTGTCTCTAAAACAGCAATATGTAAAAGCTTAGTTATCTGTATTATAATTTGATATCATGGACAGTTGTTAAGGAATAAAATATAATTGAGACAGGTTCTCTTAGGCAGCATGTATCGATTGATTAGAATATGTTTTGCGTATGGAAGCTTTTTGTGCACCACAAAAAGGACTAATTTATCTTTTTTTCCTCATCCTGTGGGTGACCTATACTGAAAAAAATACTGTGGAGGGTTTCAGGATTGTTTTTTCTTATTTTTTTTTAAGAAAATGGCTAGAATTTTCCCATACTGTATGAAACATTAAAACTAGAAGAAAATACCTGTCTAAGGAAAAAAAAAAGTGATTTTTTTTTTTCCATCATACTTTAATTATTGAATTTTGTAGTCAATATACTGTAATATGAAGTCGTTAGAATATAAAGGTATAACAGCAAAGTGGTGGAATATGCATTATGTTGATGTTCATATGCCTTCATATAATAGACACATAATTTTCATTCTATTTCTCCATGCATCTCAATTCTGAGTTTCACATATTTTATATTAGGATAAATTGCTCAGAGTAGTGATTTACAGCCTTTACTAGCTATGATTTATTTCCCACAAATTTCATTTCAGTGGAATGATGTGCTGTAATGTGGCATTTAGCGTCATCTAAAAGATCTACTTTCTTTGGGTAAGAGAAATAACATTTTCTGTATATGAACTTCCATTTTTAATTTTTTTTTTCCAGTAGCCTAAGTGTTAAAGCCTGAAAGGATTTAGAAAGCTGCAGTGAATGTGTTAAGACTGTTAATGAAGCCTCTGAATCTAAGGACAAAATTAGCTCTCACACCCACACTGCGCAAAGTACAGCAACTGTCTGATGGAATTGCATCATGACTTTTACCTGGGGACACGGGCATTATGTTCACTTGAAATGATGAAATTGGGAAGACAGATGTCCCCAGCGGACACTTTAAGGAGTTTGTACCTACATTAAATTGCTTGACAAAAATCTCTGAAATTTGAACATGAAACCTATGCAAAAATGCTTATTAAGTGTGAGCAGTGGGTAATGCATTCCCTCGTGCAATATCTGCTTTTAAGTGTGTACAGGAATATACTTTTGATAAAGAGTAACCTGAGTAAGAGAGAGAACAAAAGGAACTTTTGACAGCAAGGACTTTGAACTGCTTTATTTTGTTGGAGGGAAAGATAAATCTGCATATGAGACTCTCATTCTCTAGAGCTTGATTCTGAAGAATCTAAAAGGAACAGGTTTTCATTTCTTTCATTTCAGTGAGTGGGAAAGATGCCTGTGGCTGTAGTCATGGAGAAGGAGAATCTCCAAGATCTAGAATATCCTGTTCTTCTCACCTCTCAGCCCACACAAGTTCCTTCTTTCAGGTGTGGCACAGCCATCAGGCCCAGGAGATCAGTGAAAAACAAGACCAGGAGAATAGCCATTCCCTTGAGAGCACATTGCTGGTTCTATGCTGCTGATTTAATCTATTTCTTCTTGATTTTATAGAAGTTTTTTTTTGTGCAAGATCATGACTGAGTAGCAGTTGGCATGATCCTGCACTGTAGGCTTGGAATAGGATGTTGGAAAGCACTGCAGGAGGAAGGAGGGAGAACAGGGAGGAAGGGATAGGATCCGATTCCCGCAGAGAGCGCTGAAATCAAAATATTCTGGATAGAGGTTAGTGATGGAAATAAATATTGCCAGCTACATCCATTGCCTGTGGATGTAGCTGGCAGTATGAAAGCACAAAGTGAAATTGCTAATTACAAGAGGAAAAAAAATTACAATTGCAATATGTTTGTACCTGACATTCTTTGCAGTAGGTGAAATGGTCTCTCTTCATCCACTTTACCCAGAAATATAGGAAGTAATCTGCAGGTCAGATGTTTGCCAGCAACACAGTGGTGCTTGTTGTCCAGAAGAAGCTCGCAGATTAGCAGAAATTATCTACTCATTTTTTTCCCTTCTTTTAATAGAAAACTTCTTTGAATGGGAATCTTAAGCAGGCAGTAATTAAGAACCTTAGTCTAGATTTAAAAAAGGGATATTTGAAGGCACTTAAAATTAAACAAGTAAGCCTGAAATCTTCAGCCTTCAAGATTAAGTATAATTTCTTCATAATGGGGTACTGAGTGTGCTGATGACAAGAAGGAAGCACTTCATAAAGAAAGGTTTATGTATTTCTTTGTGAAGTGTGTTGACTCCAATAGCAGAGAACTAAAAATTTCTATATCATGCCTCCTCACATATCTCTAACTTCCATAGTACTGCAAAACCCACTGTCTGCTTCCTTCTTGAAAAGGAAAACATGTTGCTTTTAATGAAAGTAGTTTCATTTCATGCCCATCATTTTTTTATTTCCTATGTGTATCAAGATAATATAAGATGTTTGCTTTATTAAAGTGAATATTATTAAAACTACATAGCCCATCATGGTAAGACTGGAGTTTTATATCTGATTCTTGTGGTTCTTCTTAGAACCCTGTATAAAATTAATGTGTGTTGGGAGCTACTGAATGCTATTTGCAGTCATCAAAATTCAGGGTGATTTTGTATAATGTAGTAATACGAGGACATCAAAGTTTAGAAATTTGTTTTGGAAAAATTTTAGAAATAAGGAGTTTAGGACGTGAGAATAGTGAAACTCAGATGTTTTAGAAGAAGTTGATAAATTATGACTTATCACTGCTTTTTAGATGTAGTATTTTATAAACATGACAATAGGGTGAAGTCAAGTTAAAAATCTCCAGAAATTCATTTTACAAATTTGGGTTAAGTCATGTGCACACAGAATCCTAGACAAGTTATCAAATATAGTAAATCACTCGCCTGGGATGCTGAAATCAATTTTATGTAGGACTCTTTGACAAGTCAACTTGAGAAAAAAAGATTTATGATTAGAAAATTAGTAAGCTAAAATCCTGTAAAATAATTCATAATTTACAGATAAAAAAGCAAGAAATTGAATAAATTAAGAATGCCTGTTAACTGCATGTACAGTCACATAGGAAGGTGCAGATATTCCTTATTTATTATTTACTTAGCAATTGACATGTATTATGACTTTTGATATTTACCTTTACAATTTCTGTTGTGAAGGCTGGATCTCGTTTATGTTGCAAATGGATTAGTTTGGTCTTAACTCCATTTTCATAGAGCTACAGTATCCTACAACTCATTCTGAAATCCTGTCAATGGTCAAACAGATTAATTTCCTAGCTAAACCTACTTTTGCCTTCTCTGTAGAGCCTGAGGCTATTGTCCTTTCCACTTTTTAGTCATCAGATCAGTACTTGGCAAGGCAGTGTCCACTACAGCACTGTCTATCACTTCTAAAACATGAGAAGCTCTGAAGGAAATGTGAAATACCAGGAAAAAAAAGCAGATGTCGTACTCAAAATTGTATGCAAATTCCAAAGTATTTGATAGAACAAATACATAGCATATATCTGTCAATTAAGTTGGTAAATAAAGCTTACTCTTTTAGTTGATTCAAAAACCTACAAAACTTGGGGGAGGTGAATGCAGAAGAAATCATTGCAGTAATTTTGGATTTTTGCAAAAGCTTGGCTGTTGCTTTTCTAAGCCTGACTTGCAAAATTAATTCAAATTGGCTTGGATAAGAGCACTGTCATGTGGATTAAAAGCTGGCTGAAACACTACAAACAAAGGGTGTCTTGAGGGTACCACAGGGATCACTGCTAGAACTAGTAATTTTTAATGTCTTTATTAATGATCAGGGAGAGTGTTTTACAACATGCTAATAGAATGAACGTGTAATACTAAACTACAAGGAGATGGAAATACTTGAAAGTTTAGAAAAAAGAAAAATATGCCAGGTCCATAGAGAGGTTAGGAACACTGCACAAGTACCACAGTGAGCTTCAGCTTCAAGGAAATGCAGTCCAATTAGATCTCATGAGGAGAATTTGGAAGATGGATAACACACTTAAAGAAACTTGGAAGCAGTTAGGTAGGGGAAAAACAAAAGGCTGAAAGGAAGAGTGATAATCAACAGCAAACCAAATGTGCATGAACCATGTAAGAGGGTGGCAGCTGGAGCAGCCCAGGAGGCCCTGGGGCTGTGGGTTGGGCTCTCAGCAGCTATGTTGGAATTTTTAAGTTTGTTAGAGCAGACAACTGGTAAATGCTGCAGAGGGGAATAGCCATAAAATGACAGATTAGTTGTTTATGTGTTTTCTTCCTACTTTCTTTAGATCTGCTATGATGCTCTAAAGTGCGCATTGCTTAAATATTACAGCTGTGAAATATGAGCATTTGAGCTAATACTGAATAGTGATGGAGCTAAATTATTACTCCTAAAGTACCAATGGTAAGTACTTGGCAGAATCTTCAAGTAATAAATCAAATCACAAATAAATAATGGAAAATACAAAAGTATTGAATACCTCTGGGAGTGAAAGCAATTTTGTGCACATAGAGCAATAACTAAACAATCTTCAGATCTCAAGAATTTGATATTTCTGTAAGTGAAATATAAACACATCTTATATCAGAATAAATAATGACTGAGCCATGGTTACATGACATACTTAGTACTGAATTCTTGAAGAGATAGGTTGATTTTCTATATATGTTATTCAGATCACCTCAGCAACTAATGAACTGCTTTTGGAATCTTCACTCGCAGTTTACCAATTTACAAGTCTTTAAAATTGTATTGTGAAAATATCTCCCCCCACTTCAACTGTGTTAGTGTGGACAGGCAGCTTTTGTTTATTGTACTACATATTTCTAAGATTGGTATTTAGAATTGGTAAGAATAACTTTGTGTTTTGGAGGCTTAACTATCATATAAAAACATATAAATTATCATATCTGCATTGACCATTTAACTAATAATGTCTTCATTTGGGACTTTTTTTTTTTAAATGAAATTCTACTTTGTTTCCTGTTGGAATAGTTTGCATACACACTGATGATGTGCTTTGCTTGATGGAAGCAGGTGCTTCTTGCTGGTTGTTTTCTTTGTTATGTTTCAGGAATGCTTTCCAGACTGCATGTTTTCTCTCACAGAACTCCACGAAAGTTTGAGCATTCTGGATTCTCCATATTTGTGACCTTTTTTTAATCAGAGAACCAACCCATCTATGTTAGGAATCAATTGCATAAAGGTTTTTAAAATACTTGTGTTCTTATTTCTGTTTGAAAGAATCTAAGTTGTTTAGTTGCAGTAACAAGAATCTGTATAATTCTCTAGCAGTGTTCAGTGTGGTTTTCCAGTTTCCAACAGCTGATGGGAAGGCAAGATTTGTTGTGGAAATGTGTGAGACACAGATAGCAGATCTTCTTTGCCAGCTGTTTCTTCTTACATATTTGCTTCCAGTTGGCCCACACTTCTTGTTCTGGACATGGCCAAGCAGCCCACATTGTTGGAAAAACATTTGTATTGATTTTGAATCTGTTCATTCAGGAAGAATGTTTGAAGCAGCAGTGATAGGCTGGGAAACCTTCACTGCCTTAATTGTTAGTGGAACTAAAGGTGAAGTATATTGGAAAATTGATCTGTCTGAACAGTAACCATTTTTTTTTAAATTTTAAAGCAGTTTAGTAGCATGGTTGTGCATGAGATATGGCCTCAAAGAGAGATTATCTCCTGTAGCTCTGTTACTCAATGGAGGAGAAGCTGTGTCTTTTTCACCTCTGATGGGATCCCTATATGTAGGCTCCATTGAGGCTTTTTGGGGTACAGCGATGTAATTCTAAGGATTTTAAACACGTGCATGACTTTGAAGTAGCGAACAGAACCTAGAGAGGAAAATGCTAGGGAAAAAACCATTAGTGCGAACTCATTTATCAGCTCTTTGTAAAATAGCAGAAGTTTCCATCTTGCATAAAACCCTGAGAATGAAGTCGGCACCGCTCGGAATGGTGTTGGTTATGGTTCCAGTAATCTGTTTAGTATTCTGCTGAACCCTGGGGCTGTCTGAGTGCCCTCTATCAATAACAAAGGCTCAGTTGTTTTATTTGCTTAGCAGTTTGCACCAGCTTTAGTCAGCACATTGAAATCTACATTTTGAGTGCTTTTTTGAAACATTTGTGAAATAGATTTTTGCCTTCTGTTGATGATTAAGGTAACATGGTACAGTTCCAGACTGCAAGAAAATGCAATGGGTTTTATTTGTGATTAAATAGATGCAAATCTGCATGTATACTTTTTCACCATATTTTTTTAACATCAAACTGTGAGGCTACTTGGGCTATGGGCATATTTATTCCACTGTAGTACCAGTATAAGCAAATAAAAAGCTGGGCATGAAATTAGATTTTGATCAGAAAATGGAATTCTGGTTATGTATTTTTTATGTGTGCAGTAGTGTTATAGATTTACAATATTTGAGGGGACAAATATAATATGCATGCTAATTTCCAAAGACTGAAGGATATCTTTGTCACACCTGTAAAAATAAACAAGTTGAATTCATGAAGTGAAGTTTGTAAACAACTCAAACTTGCAAGGTCACTTTGCAAGTCTATTAGAAGTTTTTAATCTTTTCAAGGTTTTAAAATATTAGCTATCTAATCCTTTCAAAAGCTCGGTGAGGAAAGCAGTGAGTACAGTCACACCGCTGAGCTTCAGACAGAGTGAGGTTCCACCACACCACCCAGGACCTTGCCTAACTGGATTTAAGCCCTGAGTTGGTCTAGGCTTACTTTGGCATGGTGTGATTTTGAGATTGCCTGGTTTTGGAGCTTGCCTGACTCTGGATTTAAGCCTGTGTCCCGATTCTGAGTTTGTCTGGGCCCACTTTGGTTTGAGGAGAGCCAGCACTCCTCACAGATAGCAAAGACCATGGAGCATCCTCCAGAGAGCACCACAAGCCCTTCCTGCCCTGAAGCCTCATCCTGGCTTAAAGTTACCCAGGGCAGATCAGAGACAGCCAGTGAAATGAAGTGTCATTATTCCTGTTCTAGTGGAGGGTTTTTTTATTAAAGTATTTAAGCAAGGACGCAATCATTAGAATGTTCTGCTTGTTAACATCTGTGATTGCTCTTTCTTGAAGACTGTGTATTGCTTATACTTATTGACACACTCTAGAAGGATGACCTGGTATTAATGAAAAGGCACTTGGCAGAATCAATTAACACAGATGTTTGATTTATTATTTGTTGTTCTTTGTTGTTCCATCAGTTCTTTGCTGAACGTGGTTGATTGGCCTGTTCTCCTTTGTTTCCATTTACAGTAGTAAAATCTTCTGAAGAGTTTGTTTAAACCTTTCACTTTGACACATAAAGCTAATAAAACTCAGATGGTGCACTGTGCAAGATCTCTTCAGAAAACTCTGTGCTGCACTACAGAGTCGAAGAAGGCAGGTTAAACCATCTGATTTTGCATTTAATTCACAAAGGAGTGTGCCAGACATTGGTGGTTGTCTGGAGAACTGGTGATAAAAACAGGATGATATTGCTACTGATGTGCCAGATAAAATAAAACATAGGAAGACCAAGACTGGCATCTCTAGAAGGGAATACAGATTACTTAGTTTATCACTGGAAAAGACACCATCTGTTTTCTCTTTTCCCTGCTAAGAGGTAGGAACATTGTATTTGTTGGTTGGATATTTATAGTTTTATACATGTGAAATGCTTCCCCCCCACCCCCTTTTATTTTTTTTAACATGAGGTAACATCAAGCCTCAAAAAGGGAAGAGAAAAAAATTGACAATTGCTTTGGCTGAAATTGGTAATAGAGTGGTGCTTTGATCACTTCTGTAATGTGAAGAATTGTATTGTGGGCACACAAGTGCTCGAATGGTTTTGGATTTAGGGAATTTTTATGACTTATCTATTGTGTGCAAGGTGTGTTGTTGCTTTTAACAAGTTTTCATAGGTTTTGCTGTTTGATAGCATTTGCTAGTAATTTCCTACGGTTGAAAGAACTGTGTAGCATAAAAACCACTTCATATTATATCCTTCAATTGACTATAATCAACAATTTACCATACATTGTTTGAAAGGGACTATGTAATCTCAGCTAGGATTATTGCTTATAGGATGAAGCTCCTGCACAAATTGCTTTCTCAGAATTGTAATCAGTTCTAAATATCTACAACAAATTTTATGAAATTATGTGATGTTGTGCTCACTGTGTTATAACAGCACCTTATTTAAATGAGTGGGATATTTGAATGTTGATAGCACCTTGTGGGGAATTTTATTACAGAGTAGTTGAGAACTTGGAGGTTAAGTGGTATTTCAAAATAACAATTAAGACACTGTCAGAAAACGATGGCTACATTTGAAAAACGATCTGAGTTACCCACATGGATAACTTGTGGACAGCCCTCTTATCCATAGGCTGCTCAGGCTACGGTTTATATGGGAAGTATTGGAAATATTCTTTTTTAGTCTCTAGCCTGTGTTTGCTACCTTCTGGATGCTGCTGGACCAAGGGGCACCAGGCCTGTCCCACTGTCTGTCCAGGTTCCCTCTGGAGGAGAGAGCTGTGCTGTGCCAGAGGTGGCTGCTCCCAGGGGTGAGCAAACAGCAGAACAAAACATCTTAAATACTCCTAGGCTTGAAATAATGAAATGCAACAGGATTTAAGTTGGTGGAGAACCAGGGCAAGTCCAGCATTTTGTGCTTCATTCACTTTGCAGGGGTGTTGTATTCTTTTTATGAGGGTGGGTAATTATAAAACAAAAGGTAAGGTTCTCAAACTTAAAGAGGGTGGGTTTATGTTAGATATTAAGAAGAAATTCTTCACTGGGAAGGTGGTGAGGTATTGGAATAGGTTGCCCAGAGAAGTTGTGGATGCCCCATCCTTGAAGGTGTTCACACCAGATTGGATGGGGCTCTGAGCATCCTGGTCTAGTGGAAGGGGTCCCTGCTCATGACAGGGGAGTTTGGAACAAGATGATCTTGATCTTCCAGCCCAAACCGTTCTATGATTCTGTGATTTGTGTCCTGTTTGGATGATGGCTGCTTTCTAGCCCTTGGTGGTCAGTACCAACATAATTTTATAACCAGTGCACTGTAAGTAAGAAGAGGAAATAATTTCTTTTCCTTCAAGTCTTTGTTTCATTGATTCCATTGCTCCTATCATGCCACAGCAGGCAGTTCCATAAATTTATCTGTTCCTCTCACATGTGTTTTGAAATAAGATAAATAGTACTCTAAACCCTAGATGAGAAATTATTCATTGCTCCTTGCAACCTCCAGCATCCTTTGGTGGAAGTATCATGTTGCTTCTCCATCCACTGTGCAGCTCCTTGCTGCTGCATTCAATAACAAGAGATTCACCAGTGACTTTTTCCTTCTGTCGTGTTCAGCAGTGGAACAATTAATGCTGACTTAAATCGTTACCGTTTTGCATTTTCATTAGCCACCGCTCTGACAAGCAGGATCAGTTCACACCTCAGAGAGGCTGTGTCAGCCCTCTGCAGGTACCGCTGCAAACCCGGCCCTGCGATTGCTGCTCTCTCTGGCGTACAGACTGGAAAATTTGGGATTGGTGCAGCTAAGGCTGTGCAGTGGAGTTGTGGAGGAATCTAAACTAGAAAGGATAATTAAGAAGGGCTTTTCTGCAGCTGCGTAATTGCTTTGTATAGCAGGTCGTGGCTGTGCTGCAGTAATAAATTGTAATGTTGTCCATGCCTTTTAAAACGTTATCTTTGCTTTTGCATGCAAGGAAATAACAAATAAGATGTATTCCAATTTGCAGGTAATCCAGCTCATTTAATTCTAGTTTGCATTCATCACATTTTAGTTGAATTTATCACCGCTACCAAAATCAACTCTTAGAAGGCAAAGTCTGACTAATTCTGACTAATCTTGGCCATGGCACAATCAGTGCTTTTATTTGCAATTGGTTTTGTTGCTACGTCTAACTTCTTAATTTTTTTAAAAAAATATTTATTCAAGATTTTTTGTATTTATTTCTGCAGCTTATAGAAACAATCACTGTTTCACAATAAACCTTGTTTTCTTAGAACTGTTTTTTTAGGATATTTGGGAGCAGTTCACTAACAGAATATTAAAAGCAAAAACCCATATGGTTCCATGCCACCCAGGGCAGCATTCTTTTAGCTATAAAAAATTCACTATAATTTGAATTATTTAGAAACACATTTTAGGATAGTCTTACTATCACTTATATCACTTCTGCGATATTTTTCTTTTCTAAAAGTGAAATTGTTCCTTTTATTTTAATAGAGTTTTAACTGTTTAACAAATGCTTTTTCTTATTACCAAGCATTTGATTCAAAGCTTTTGCTTTAGTCTCAAAGTTAATAAAGTTCTGAAATAACTGAATTTAAATGTGAAATGAAATTTCTTAATACATGACTATTCAGTTTTCACTGAAGAACTATACACTGGAAAAGTAAAATATGCTAAATTATCATCTGTAATTTAAAGACAGATCTATCTCTAAGTGTTGTCTTGTGGCATTTAATCATCAGAGCTAATGTCTGTGCATTTCCCTTGGCAAACTGTATCAGAAGAACCAACAGGGACTTCTGTCCAAGCATGCAGGAAGTGTTTCTGCTGAGAGGGGCAAAAATAGGGTTGTGTTGGGGTTTTTGTGTTTTTTTTTCTTTTTTTTTGTTTTGTTTTTGTTTTTTGTGGTGGTTTTTTGTATGTGGTTTTTTTTTTCCATGTACACGTCATCACTCTTATGTCCTCTTATTAATTTCAAGTACCTGGTTAAAGTCTTTCTGTTGTTGGGTTAGAATGAGCTTTCCCCATAGCAAGGGAGCCTCAGACCTTTTTTGGAGTGAAGCAGAGACTATATATATGTGTTTGGTTAAAAATAAAAAAGAAATAAAAACCCCCAAAATTCAAATGCAAGCCCTTCCAAATGGATAAATGACTGCCTTGGGGAAGATGTGAGTTTGTTTGCCTAAGTACTCAGCATTGTGTGGTAACAAATAATTATCATTTCTGCAGTTTGATAGCATGGGTAGGCTTATCACTGTCTTATCTTTCTCCTATACCTGTGCTAAGTCTTATCTCTCTCTTAAAAATTAAATTAGACAATAACCCAAGTTACTTTTTTGAACTACACGGAAGTTCTCACCTTTTTTCTTGTCTCCTTAGCATTCAATGTTCAAATGTGTTAAGCTTGCATGTTTTCACTAGGCAAGTGAAAAGCAAATTTAATATGAAAGCATGAGATTCTGCGTCCATTCTTTAAGTACTTAAAGGATTTAGCAACTCTGCTTCAAACTGACTGCCCATTTTCCAGTGACTTCTGTATCAACTTTCTTTTCACCTCAAAGGGCAGCCAGCAACTTTCCTTCCTCCCTCGGCAAAGACTAAAGTGTAGGTGCTTAGATTCAAACTGTTTTATTTGTTGTTGCTTTTTGAGGTTTCTTGCTAGCAGTTTTAATGAAAGTAATATTTGTTTGACGTATCCTGCCCTGCTGTGGTCTCCAGGTTTTCCCAAAAGTTGGCAGATGTCCCTCTTGCCAAAGAAATGCTCATTTAGGAGCTTGATGGTTAGCTTGTTTGCTTTCTAAAATAATTGCAAGCAGTTATTTTGGAAAAAGCCTCATCTTTTAAGAACTGCCTTTTCTGTGAATGAGGGTCAAATCAAATTGTCTCTCTGCGGGTAAAATCATCAGTTCATCTACGGCTTAAACTTTGTCCAGCTGTAATGCCAGGAACACAGAACTGTAAAACAAAACAACATTATTTTTGTCCTTCTGTTCCTAAAATTTTCTGTTCCTATATCTACTCACTACACAATTTCAGATGCTGAATATAGGGGACTACCTTCCTTCACACTAAGAAATAAACAATTAATTTTCTTGCAGTTTGTATAGTGACTCTGTCACTGAGTAATTGAATCTGAATTATTCATTTACCAGCTAGTGGCATGAAGTATGTTACAAGTTTTCCAAGTATATATAAAATATGTTTTTCCAAGCTGTATTGTATTAATTTGTGGTGAAGGTAACAAATTCAATTTGCCTCACTGAGAAAGCAAACCAGAAAGTTAATTCCGTTTTCAGTTAGCATGTGAAATCAGCGGAATAATAAAACACAGGAAGGAGAAGCAAATCTAAAAAACTTGATTCACAACGAGAGAAAATACCTGAGGGAGCACAACTTGGGGGTCATGCAGCTAGAGAAAGTATATATCCACTAAAATGGGTGGTATTATGGGGGAAAATGAAAAAATGAGGGGATTTTGGAGAAGGCGTGTGATGCCTGTGGTGCTGGGGCTGTGGTTTTGGGGCACAGGGAGCAGTGACAGCAGCCCAGCCCACCCATGTGGCTGCTGGGCCACTTGTGGTGGCCAAGGGGTGCTGAAGCAACACTTGAGAGGGTTGTGATTAACCCAAGTCAAGGACTGAAGCGTGAGAAAGAAATTGTCTTGTCCAGAGGAAATGCCGGAAATGCTGATTTGGAGACAGCTGGTGCAGGTAAATGTTATTTCAAAAATCGGGTGTGGACTCCATTGTTGTTGATCAGAAACCCTCTTTTTCTCCTTAATAAGACCTTATAGGGGTTTTTAATGACTCATCTCTTTCATAGAGGAAAAGAAACAGCTTTGTTGATCCTCGGAATTTTGTTGTCTTTCTTAGTTTCTTGGGCAAAGTGAAAGAAAGGGGTAGTTAACAATGTGCCAGAGTGAAATGGGCTTTCTGAACTAACAGAATTAATACTGTAACATACAGTGAACATGGGGAAAAGGGAATCTCAGTCAAAACCCCTGAAAGCCTGACAAAGAATCAGTGCATGTGCAAACTACTTTGAGGACTAAATGGATCTGGATAGAGGGATCCATTCTTTCGACTAAAGAACGGGACAGATAGCTCCAGCTCCTGCTGTTGGGGATCTGCAGACAAATTTTGGAAGGCCTGTAAGGCCAGCTCCAAGAACAAATGATAATTTATATCCAAATTGTTTCTCCTTCAGATTCCTCTCTTAAAAAATGCTGGGAAAATAGGTTAATTTAAGCTCTGCTAGGATCTCTTTCGCAATGATTAAAGAAGAAAAATTCCCAGAGTAAAGAACCTCTGGTCAAAATTTTTAGCTTTGAGTAAAGTTTTAGACTTATATCTAAGGAAATGTTTATTTTTGATAAGTGGACAGCAGGCTACTCATTTAATGAGCAGAAAGTTGGAAACATTCTAAAATGGAGAAAATAACTGCTTTTATCATCAATGAAATCTAAAATGTAAATCGTTGCAAGAATTTCTTTATTTTTCTACCTGTTTTTCACGTGTGAACCTGAAACTTTAGAAATGTTGCCATTTTCCTTCCTTGTAGGCAGGCAGATATTTAACAGAAGTAATAAGAAATTAAGCAAACCAAACTCATTCAATACCAGATTGAATGCTTTTGTGCCTGTCTCTGCAGCAGCTGAAGTAAAACGAATGAAGTGTTTCTGGTCGCACTCAGTTTGTCAAGCATAGCAAACTTGTATTTCAAGTAAAATAAAGCTGGCACCAGAATACCATAAGCCAGGATGGTGCTTGTCTTGAGCTCCATTACATTAATTCTAGTCCAGAAGCATTGTCAGTTCACAAGTCCTTAAAATAACCTCTTTGCCTGTGTCTTTGACTAGAGAAAAGTGCATCTGCTTATTAGTTTCAGCACAGAAGAATGAACAGAAGCTCAGCTAGAATTTGTTTTGGTGGCTAGTTGCAAAACACTTCAACTGTGTTCTGCCTTCCCTCCACCATGAGCACTGCTAGGAGATGAGGCATCTTGATTGCAAAACTCCTGAGAGGGTATCAGAGATCAGGTAGATCATCACCTCCGATTCAAGGGAATTAGAATTTAAGAGCTTATAATGTTTTTTAACTGCACAGACCATTTATTTGTTTTGTCAGTGGCTGTATGAGATGTACCAGGTATTTAAACCATCCTGAAAATTGAATGTGATTGACTTGACTTTAATCTACCCCAGTGGTTAAAGTAGAAGTTGAGTTGTGTACCTTGCCAGGTGGTGACTGATGGGACGTGCAGGCTTGTCTAAGTGCAAGCAATCTGCCCAAAATACCCAAGGCAAAGTAATTGGCATTTCCCTCTGTCTGCTCAGTCTTGTGACTGCTGGGCCCAAAGATCCATCAGCAGGAAGGCAATTATGTGAATGCCTGGAATCCTTTCTGCCCAAAGTGGTTTTAATCAACATGCAAATAATGTAAATAAATGCAAACATGAACCACTCAAGAAAAGAAGCCTCACCTCACATTTTTTTCCTATTCATTTATTGTTATGCCTGTGTTTATGCTGTTATGTATCCATATCATACCATTCCTTTATTCTTTTTGATTTTGAATGCTTTAAATTTGGCAAGACAAGTTTGTGCAAAAATTGCAAAACCAGTATGACCTGAACTAATTTTCAATGAGCTGGGCTCGCTTTCTTACTCAGCTGTAAGAAATCTACTCAAAATATTATTTTTTGGTGTGTTGTGCTAAATGTAAACCTTTGATCAGACAGTACATGAATAAGGAATGTTGTTTTTCTGCATTAAGTGGAAATGAGGCCTACGGCAGCCTGCTGTTAGGATCATAAGTACTAAATAAAATATGAACTAGTTAAACTTTGCAACCTTCCAAGGACAGACATAATTTCATATATTGAAAGAAATCTTATATAATAAATCAAGAGATTTGCTTTAGATCATGTCATGTTACAACTTCAAATACAAGACTTGAATTGAAATTTAAGTGCTACAGTCTTAGAATATAGATTTTTTTTAATCTACTTCCTCTCTACTAACTTTTTTTTTTTTTAAATCACAATATTTTTTTACCTTTGTATTTTTGCTCTTTAAAAGAAATGCTTTGCAGTTCTGCTTGTATTTCCTTCTTGGTGGCCTAAAAAAAGAAAAAGAGGTTATTCTTTATTCAGTATTTTTTTTTTTACATTATTTTTTCTTTTATTTCTATGGCTTGCTGCTCCAGAAAATTGGAGCAGAGATGTGTCTTGAAGATGTGATGACCAAAAAGTAAATGAACAATTTAGCAATATTTTTTCATATTCTGGAAATAATTCTTGAAACTATTATCATTTTCAGCCTGCGTTGGGTATTGGGGAACCGTTCAGAGTCTTCTCTTTGAATTTATCACCTTTGCATGTTTTATATTTTCTTAATAGTCCTCTGCTGTTTGTTTTCTTCCTCCCGTTTGATGGTCTTTATATTTCAGTTTTACCATTTCTCAATATATCAGCTATATTGCGTGCATCTGAATTTTGGTCACAAATGCTAAGATTTTTAAACTCTGATGTAAATTATTCCATGACAGTGACAAGAATAGGGCAACTATTCTGTGCAGCTCCCCACTCTCCCTTCACATATGACCACTGGCAGCACCTGTTTTTAGTTTTATTTTATTTTTATTTTTTATTATTCAGTTTTATTTTGTTTCGTTTTTATATTTATTTAATCTTTATTTTTATATTTATTATTATTTTTATTTTTTATTTTTTTAATTTTCCAATTGTTTTTATTTTTATTTAATTTTATTATTTTTATTAATTTTTTATTTTAAATTTTTATTTTTTATATATATATATATTTATATTTAATATTTAGTTTTATTTATTTTCCTTTATTTAAATTTTCCCAGGTATGATTAGCTGGATGCATGCCTTCAGTGTGTATAGGCTTACACAAAGTGAGGGGTCACTGAAATCCCCCAAGACAAATCCTCCCCTGTTTCTTTGGCTACTTAGGTAGCTGGAAATATTCTGGTCTGCTTTTGCTGCCTTGTTTCTCTGATGTGGTCTTATTGTACCTTGTTTCATCAGTTTTTCATCTAATGCATTTTAGGTGTAGTTTGTAGTTTTTTTACCAGCATTCTAAGTATGTTCATTCATTACATGCTTTATTAGAAATATTTCATCTTTAGTACAAAACTTTCTAACTAATGAGTAGAAACTGCTGCACGTGTTCTGGCTCAAAACTGAGGATAATTGTCTGCAACTTTGTGTCCTATTTTTGTTCTGTGCACCATTTAGATAAATTATTGCCCATTATGCATGTGCTATTTTAAAAGATCAGTAAATATGTGTAATATTTTCTTGTGCTGCATTATCAATGGCAGTTCATAGAAGCCATTTCTCATTTCATATTGGAGATTTTAAAGTTTCAGCCTCCCATGAAAACACAGCCCATAATATTGTAACTCATATTAAGTTTAGTATTTTTCTAATGACAGAGATGTTAAAAGGTTTTCATTTGCAAAGAAGCTTTGCTTGCTTAATCTAATAATCCCACCTTAATAAAATACAAACCCACTTGAGACAGGGCTTCATCACTTAAAGGAAAATAAGATGGCTTAGCTATTGATTAATTATCCTGTGTAGTTGTCAATAATTCCAAAATATGAGTACAAATTAGCTTGTCATCTTTAGGTGTAACTGCCATTTATTATGTTCTCTGAAACTGCTATCACAGCCATTTTATTTTATTTCAACATTATTACAGTCTTTATACTCTGGGAGCTTTTCTGTGTGTGGAGAAAAACCACACGAGGTAGCAAGGATGGTGACAGTGACAGGGCTGCCTGACCTTTCTGCCCAGGACCTCTCCTGCTGCTGCTCCTCTGTGGAGTTTGGTACTGTGGTGACAGAACAGCGTGGGACAGGTGATGAGGAGACTGAAACCTCTACAGATTGTCATTAAAACCTAAAATACTGCCTTTATTCATAATTTGGATTTTTCAAACTAGTACAAACCAAATTAAACTAGTTTAAACTGATTTGAATGGTTGGATCTGGTCAAAACTGGATTGAATCATTCAGAACTGGTTGGATGTAGATCTGGTCCAAACCTGTAGAACTGGTTGGATCAGATCAAAACCATTTTGAACGAGTTAGAACTGTTTTGAACCAGTTGAAACTTGTCTGAAGCAGTCAGAAATGGTCAGATCTGGTTTAAACTGGTTTCAACCAGATTTCGGAGCCAGTTTGTTCTGGGCTCAACTGGTTTGATCCTGTTTAAAAACAGTCTGAACCTTTTTGCACTTGTTGACTCTGGTCAGAACCAGTTGGATCTGGTTCACACTGTTCAGTTTTTCATTCCTGATTCCATCAGGGAAGAGATGTAGTTCTTGGTCACTGTTTCTCTTAAGGAAGGTGTTCTGGAGAGCAGCCATCAGCTTTTTATTCTATTTCATTAATTTGTAGGGTCAAAAGGATAAAGATGCAAATTAGGCTTCTGGGCAAGTTTATCTCATCTCGTCTCAAGCTACAACTTTGCATCTTAACTATAATCTTTAGGGGCAGAGTACATGTCAAGCACCCTGTGTTAATGTGGCCTAAAGAAACACACTGTAAATGCAAAACCACCACTTGTTCTTAATCTCATTAAAGTCTTAAGTCTACTCGGAGAACTATTTGTCTTGGTATAATATTAATTCTTTTAAACCAAATTATGCAGCTGTTGGAAGTCATTCCCAATAATGGGACAATCAGAACTGATAGAAACAGGCATTCTGTGTGTATTCCTTTCTCTAGCATTAACCTTACCTTTCATAAAATGTCTCGGTGCTGAGATTGATGGTGATAATTCAGTAGAAAAGCAGTATGGTGGTATGGGGAGTGGTCAGCACCTCACTTTCTACACCAGAAATCACTGATATTGATCATTCTTTCTTCTCTTGGTTGGGAAGAGTGGGGTGTTGACTTAGAGCGTTTCTTCCTCCACGGCTGGAATCTGCTTTGGTTCATTTATATTGTTTGGCAAACACAATTTATTAACTTGATCTTTATTGACTTGTAAAACCATTCTTTTTTTTGCTTCAGCTCACAAACCCATGCTCCCTTAGTGACTATAATTGACCATTTCTGATTTGTGTTTGGAGCCCTGGCAGCTTTGCCATCATCCTGTGCTCTCTCTTTCATGGCCTTTGCTGTCACCTGGTGTTTGTACTTTTGGGAATCTGTTCTTAAATCTCCTGGTTTTCTTCAAGGTGTGGTTTTCTGATAGCCTGAATAAGGTGTCATTGTTACAGACTGATCACATGTACATCTTTTTTTCTAACACCATGAGAGAGACCAATGTGTTTATGCCTCAACATATGTTACACGTGAGGTAAAAGTCAATGCCCACGAAGAGCTGGGGTTCTTGTCGTAATGCTGTCCCTGTCTTCTTTCCTCCTCTCTCTACTGCTTTTCTCCTTTTCCTATTCCCTTTTAATAGGAACACTTACCCCCCCTTTATTTTTTTTCCAATTAATTGTTCTCAAATGTGATATTGCCGCGTTTGCACTTTAGTTTCATCTGCAAAATCTAATCAAAAAGAATCCTCCCCAACTCCTGCTTTTATAGCAGAATAGGACACACAAGTAACAATCCACTTGACAATGATGATCTGTTAGAAGACTCTCATCCACAAAGTAACACATAAATCCTTGAAATTTTTTTGCCAGCATTGCTCAAGCCATGCCGTTGTTTAAGGGAATGCACTTGAACCACACCTTTAATCCGGTCTCTCAAATGTCTTCACTGGTGCTTAGCATGGCAGAGAAGGTGCAAGGACAGAGAGAATGGAATATGGGGAAGGCTTCTGACAGTCACAGGGAACTGTCGTCAGGAGGAAAGCAGGGGTGGAAGATTTTGTGCCAAGAAAAGTTTGAAGCTTGGAGATGACTTTGAGATGTATTGATTTATAGGAAAACTATGAACAGTGAGAAGTGAACTAGAACAGTAAGAAATGCCATGTGAAATTTTTTTTTTTTAGTTGCAAGGTGATAATTTTGTGCATCTATATGTGTTTTGTTGTTTTTCTAGGTTCGTATATTCCTTTATGCTACTAGGTAAAGCTGTACTGGGTTTTATAGGTATTGTGTTGTCTTTCACACTGAATCTGAAGTCAATGTGGAACAGAAATTCTTGGGTATTATTGGAAATAAGGTCAACACTGGTCTTGGAGACCTAAAACAGTTTTACTTTTAGACTGCTTTCCTGTCAAATATTAATAGGCAGATGTCACAGCCAGGAAATATGCCAAGAGGCTCAGGATTGAACAGGGGCACAGCTTAATATAGTAATCTTGTACACTGTGAGACAGCTTTGGACTTGGAGGCATTGTAGCTTCAGACGTTTTATCCTCAGACAAAATTAAGGGTGTACAACCTGAACTAAGTAGCCTTGCTGGCAGCAGGGCTTGCTGGCTCCTCAGAGCGCTGGGAGATGGCATCAGCTCTGGCCTGACCATTACTGCAGAACTTGTGTGAGAGTTGAACTTGAATTGGCAGGGAGACACCCACTCAGTGCCTGCAATCCACAGGAACTTCAGCAACTCTGTGCATAAGACATTGCACAGGAACAGCTCATCCATCTTCTCTTTGTGTTAGAAGTTATGAGGAGAAAAGGGAACAAACCAAGGTCTTGTGTGGTTCTGCTCAGTACTTCCAGCTTGTTCAGGTTCAGGCAAGCATGGCTGCAATACTGCAGTTGAACTGAGTCTTCAACCAGCTCTGCATGAGCTTTATTTGTGATCAAGGAGCCTTTAAACACGTTTGGGGTATTTGGTTTTGCTGGGGAATATATTTGGTGGTGGTAACTTGATTTGGAAACTGCAGACTGAGGTGCAGCTTGAGCTCTGGGTGTGGGAGGCCAAGACAAAAGGCCTTGATAACAGAGGGCATGAAGATGGGTGTCCCAGTCAGGTGGGTGGACACTGGGAGATGTAGAGCAGGAGAGGGAAACTTGGGAAGAAGAGTGAGACCATGACAAGCTTGGATGGGGATTGGATAAAAGCCTGGGGGTTCCTTTGGGATCTCTCCTCAGAGGAGCCAGCTCAGGCTGTTTCTGTATTACTGCAGCTTTGTGGAATGAGACATCTGAGACTCTGCTTTGGGAAACCTGGGATCAAGATGGTGAGGAAACCTGGCCTTGACTGTGTGAGAGAGGAGACCAGTGGGAACCCACCAGGTCACTGGGGCCACCACTGTGAAGGAGCTTTGGTCCCAGCAGTGAAAATCTGTGACATTGGGAGTGTGAAGGATTTTTAGCTTTTTTCAATGTCTATGTAGCCTGAAAGTTTTTTTGTAAAATCTGCTCCTACATCAAAATTTGGACTTGTGTGTGTGTGAAATGACTCACTTTGAACAGCCTGGCTTGTGGCTGTGCCTGTGGGACAGAACCTCTTCTCCCCACTCGCTGCTTTGAGCTGCAGCAACACCAGTAATTACAGGTCACAGAGTGAAGACCTAACATTATAACTGTCTTTGCATGTAGAGTGATTATAACTGAGTCACCAGTAATATTGGGAGTGTACTTGAATATTTTTCTGAGAAAACAACAAAAAATGTCTGAAGGATATGTAAGGAACCTTTTGTTTTTATGCTTTGATAAATTCTTCCATATTTGTCTTCATTTTTGTGGGTTTTTTTTCTTTTTCAGAAATTTTGATTAGCTGATATTAAATGGGACTCAGTATTATTTTCTGTGCTCACTCAGTATCTTTCAGGCAAAGGTTTTAAAGGGCATCACACATTCGTGGCAGAACCCATGACTGAAACTCAAATTTCCTGGCACATTTAGCATCTAATTAGTGGCCTTGGTTTCAAATGGATGCATGTGGGTAGGATAATACCCATGTATTAAACTCTGTAGAGCAAAACAGATCGGAGCTTGGGTATTTACATTTGTACTTGCAGGAGCAGGTTCCAAATTTGCTTTTATTTTCTCAAATATTGTATAACAGCCACTGAGAACGGGAGAAGCAATTGACTATTATTAACCTGTCATTGTGTTAATTATATACGGTGCAAGGTTGGGATGGCAGCAACAACTCATCAGTTTTGTTTCCAATACAAGTCCTTCTGGCAAGTGAGGATTTAGTAAGTTTTAATTCCCTCACACATGCTGAGGTTAAGCTCAGTTGGAAGAACTTTATCCCTGAAATTTTTAGTCAAAGCTTAATCACTCGATTAACTTCCTGAAACTAGAGGATTGACCTTAAATCCTCATCCTTAATAAGAACTTTGTAGTAGATAAGATTCAGTAGAAAACACTTCTCTATCTCCAGAAAGGGTTTTCTCTACATTTTTTAATGAAACTGGAATGATGCAGTTACCCTTCCATTATCAAATCAAACTTCACTGAAATTCAAACTTCATGACTGGTACCACTGAAATTGCAGTCCACTTGTTATTTGACTTTTCAGACTTTTTACTTCTTCTCAGTGTGAAAATACAATTACTCATTTACCAGTTAATGCTGCCTGCCTCAGTTCAGTTAAAGGGGTGCAGCATCCACACTTCTCTTAGTCACCAGTTTCTTGTTGAGACTGAAACATTGCTGTGAAGGTTCTTGTGGTGCCCTACAATATTCATCATGACAAAGCATTGGGATGATTTTTGTGGAAAAAAAATCAAAGCTATCACCCATCTTTGAAAAAATGTGTCAGAATAAATATTTGCATGTATTTTTCATTGTTATTTCCTCAGGTGAACTGGTTCTCCAGGGTCAGATGAGGCTTTTTTCAACTGGAGCTTTTTCAGATTTGATGGCATGCTTGGGGATGCTCCTTCAGATTGAGATTTGCAGAGTAGAACATTGGAGTTCATCTGACAGTTTGGTAAATTATTACTTTGTTTACAAAAACAGCAGAAGGGTAGCTTGGCTTGAGTTGCCAGTCAAGCATTTTTGTGCTATTATCTAGATTTTCCCTCTCCATTATCCTTGTTGGTTTTGGTTTGGTTTTTGTTCAGAATATTCTTGTTATTTTACCTGAAACTAAAACTTAGCCTTACAAGTACTTAGTTTGCAGTTGGTTTTAAGAGCACTTAGGTTCTCTTCTTTCCCCTCTCTGTAAAACTTTTACTGAATCTTTCAGGTTTGATGATCTGTTGCTTCTAAAATGCAGAAAGTGAGAGCAAGATCTCTCTCCTTCGTTTACTTATCCTTCTTTGGAGTTACTCTGGCAGTTTTTTCATGTCATCGTTTACAATGTGGTGTAACATTTGGAGTGATCAGAATTCCCTCACTTGTTAGGTACTTGGATTCCACTTCATTACGGTGAGATTTGTATTCCTAAATCACATAGTACAGATTGCCGTACTCCCAGGCATTAACCAAAAGCAGTCAGCATACCTGAAGAAGCATCTACTGGGCAAGAAATTGGACTTTTTCCAGCCAATTACCAAATGCTAATTAGAAGATGAAGTAGGTCAAATGAGAATGAATAACTTATTGTGCTCCTCTTTGCTCAAGTTCTTTGAATATGCTCACAGGCAAGGCTTGGGAGGTATCACAGCTTCCACAGGCAGATGTTTTATGTGCCCTGGCTCATTTCACTACGGCTCTTCTACACCATGTGCTTCCCGTCACCAGGGCTCATCTAATTTCTGTGTGACTGATAATTCCTCCCAGGGTCCCCTAATTCACACTTCCTTCTGGTGTGGTACTGGTAATTCCATAGGTCATTCCTAAGTGCCTCCCAAAAGTCGAGCCAGACTGGTACCGATATGGGAAGCTAAATTTAGATCCAGTAGAAAAAAAAAATCTTAACTTATGTGTTAGTAAATGAGATAAGGAATGCACTTCTATGGTTTGTGGGCTATGTACCGTTTTAGGAAAATCTTCTTGATCCATCAAGTGAATGATATTCAACCATGCAATTGAAGTGTATAATACTGAGGTTGCTATAGAATTTATGGTATTTAAAAGTTTATGATGTTTACAGGTGGTCTAGTTGTACAAAAAACTTTGAATTTCACTCATCTGTATTTATGGAGTGAAGGAGTGTAGAAGGTGTTGGAGCTCTGTAAACAACTGAAGCTTTCAAGATGTTGCCTAAAAAGTAACATAAAAAATTAGAGTATGTTTTTAAGCTTTAGTTTAGATTGCAGTTTCTGAGTTTTATTTTCAATAGTACTAAGGTTGTTTTCTGCTAATTGTTACCCACAGGATGCCATTTCAATAAATTACACAATTTCTACGGAGCTCTCCCACTTTTATTTATGATAGGTCTTTATACTCCTCAGGAAGGCCAATACCTGTCTCTCCATGAAGGAACACAAAAATGTAGTTTTGGTTTTTTTTTTCCCTTCTGCTTTTCTTAAATCCTGATCTTGTGAATTCTTTTGGGGGTTGTGGTTTTATTTGGTTTTTTTTTTTTTTTTTTTTTGCATTTTAAGTCTAGTAGTTCTAACTAATAGAATTTAAACTTGATCAATTTTATAACACTATTCAAAAGGAAAGATCTTGAAGGGAAAATAGACACGAACATGTTAAATTTCAAAAATGAGATAATTTGACTTTAATTTTTTTTTGGAGAGAAAGAATGACATCTGCTAGGTGCCTGGAGTTGGGAAGAAATCTCCCCTTGAGACTTTCTTATATCTTCTGAAACACCTTATTATGTCAATGTCACAGATGGAGCATCCTATTAGGCTTTTTATACTGTATTTTTTATATTTTATCTGTGAAGTGCAAGTCTAAAGGAATCATGGCAGGAGAAAAAAAACCCCCATCTTGAAATACAATGAACTCATCAGTGAGTAAGCCTTTAATAAGATTAGAAATAAGCATAAATATCTTCCTGAATAAAGTCCATGGTATGTAGAATAATATAAAAATCCTATTGAAATCCTTCCTGCATGAACAAGAGATGACTTTTTTATTTAGTACTTGGCATTTTATTTCTTTGCTTGGCACTATTGAAATATCTCTATTTTTTAATTTGAACACTTTTTAAATGGTAGTTTTGGAGCATTTTGTTGTGTTAAAGTAGGCGGAAAAATTAGTCTTCCTACAAGTTCTGTCACAACAAAATTATGGGTTTTTTTCATCTGGAAGTCTAAAAGCAAGGACTGAAGCTTTCTCCTTTTATGATGAAAGGCAAATGAGTTGTTTTTCTAATTATAATTTTAAAATATCAATAAAAGTACTCACTAAGTAGCAATAAACATCTCTCTTTAAATTTCCTGTTCTATCGATTGTATCTCTTATGATAACCCATTAACTGATTGCTGTTGATCAGCAAAATGAAGTGAGATTATATTTATTGCTTTTCAGTGGTGGCTCTCATAATAGATTATTATGGTAAATGTGAAAGGCAGAAAAGAGTAATTGCTACTTCATTTATGTTAATTATTCATTATTTTTAATATCAAACTCTTAAAACATATATATGGAATAAGTTAAATCACCAGATTAGTGTTGTACAATTAAAATGGAGCAATTGTTTGCTTGTTTTAGGCTTTGAAAACAAGTGATTTTTTTTTTTTAATTTTTCTTCCTACAGTTCTGCAGCTCTCGCATTACAGGACAGTTCAACTTATTCCTGTGTCAGGAAACAAATGCTGAGAATGATAATGCAGCTGCTGTGCATATGTGTAATTGTTGACCTTGGTGACACTTTAGTTTTGCATTGACAGTCCTGGCTTAGAAGGTCAGCCTGCTAATTTCCAACACAGACAGAGCATAAACTTACTCTGAGCTTTCTGAGCTACTTTATTAGCAGGCTGATTTGTGGAAGAGGCTCTGTTGCCTTGATGATCCATTTTTCTGTTTTGCTCGGTCTATTTTATGTGCTATCGCTGTCGTTGCAGTCTGCAGAGATCCTTATATTACCCTCACCTCTGTCACCTGAATGTCACCAGTCACATTGCCAGAGTAGCCTGTTTTCCAGGCACTGAACTAATGCAAATGCAAAATAATAAAATATTTGCTTGGCTCTTTGTGCTTGGGTCAAATTCAAATGTCCTGCAACTGACAACAGGAAAATACATGACCAGGCCATAGTGAATTTAACTTGTGATTTCAGTGTTGTGCACTTATCCATGTCTGGTGTATCAAAAATCAATTTGTGTACTGCAAATTACCATATTAATAAGATCTTTCAGAACAGAAACCAGTGGCTAGGTCTTCATTGTCATCTGAACTGGTTCTGAAGATTTTCACAGTGAGCACTAAAACTGTTATTTATGTCTTTATCTTCCATTGCAACTAGATGATCTTTAATGTCCCCTTGAGTTGTGTGTAAAATTGAAGCATAATTCCTATATTTCACAGTGTAACTGGTGTGCCTGTACCTTTCTGACAAACAGAACAAACAAATAAAACCATCACTTATGTTGAATTAGCACTTACCCCAGTGGCAGCCAAAGGTAAGTGTAGTTTTATGTCAGCTCTAGGAAATCCCTCTCTGTGTGAACAGCAGTACACCATGGGCTGTAATGGGAATTTTACAAATCCCTCCCTGCAGGGGTTTACATTGTCAGTAGTCTCTTGCATATAATATGCTGTAATTGAAAGTCATTTTTTTTCCTCCAAATTATACGATAATATTGTTTTATATGTCTTGTGAAAGTATGTGTTTTCATGGTTTGTGTATATCTACTTTAAGCAAATCAGAAAGTGGTGGTAATTCTTTTTTTTTTTTTTTTTGGATGCTAAGCATGGTTTGTTACTTCTTAAACACTGTGTTTCATGCCACGAGGTTGTTAGGTTGTTTTCCATAGCCTACACGGCATTCTAGCTTAGTCAGAAACAGGTATAGCACTGAAACAAAAGCTCACTGGACTGAAAAGAATGGACTATCACCAGCTAATTTTCAGTGATGTGTCAGTCAGGGTCTTTTACCATGCATTTATTTCTGGCAGAGATTGATATTTCAGAGCAACTGATGGAATAATTGTATTTCTTAAATAGCCTGAATTATGTATACTCACAGATAATAAAAATGTCTAGAAAACTTGGTAAACCAAAATGAGAATTAAAATGGTAAGAAATTACTGTAGAGGTTGGAAACCTTGACATATTTGTGGTGATCACAAAGATTGAAGTCTTGGGTTGGTCTATCAAGGCAAAATAATCTTGCAAATTGAATAACATGTTCTGAAAATCGAATCACTGATGGGCCACATGGCCCTTGTGGTTTGTCATCAGTAATTTCTGTAACAGGTTTTTTCTTGCTGCTGAAACCTCAGGATCATGTGAAATTTGCTCAGCCTCCAAGGAGGAAGCAAATCTCCCTGGAACAATCTATCCACACATCTCTGAGGACAAAAGATTGAGAGCCAAGCACTGGGAAGTCATCCCCAGCAAGCTGTGGTGGTCTGCAAGCAGGCAGGTTTGAGGGAAACATTTTAGAGCCATCCTGAAGGAACACGAGCTGGGAAGATGCTCCACAGTTCTGGGCAAACCCTCTGGTGCCAGATTTGGCTTTGAAATTTGCTTTCCCAACAGCAGAGTTAGGAGAGGTGATGTTGGCATGGTGCCATTTTAGTGTGAACCACCTCAAGGGCATCTGAAAGGGGTTTGGGAGAAAAGAGTCACAGAAGACCCGAGCAAAAATTTAAAGTTTTGATCTTGGCTTTTTACTATAAGAATTGCTAAGAAAAAAAAAAAGGCAAGATCTTGGATTTCCTCCTGGCTTGTCAATAAGGGGTAGAGATGACAATAAAGGAAGCAAACTTCTCAGATGGTTGAGTAGTTTACCCCATCCTTTCTGGGTTACTCAGCTCCTTGGAATTCCATCAGGAGTCTCATCCAGTGAGGCAGATTGTTACTGTTCTGCTGGATAACCCACTGTGAGCCTCTGACCAGCTTTAATTGTATGATATACAAGCTGAAGGCTGGCAGATGGAAATAAGGAAGGTAAGGTTGATTTTGCAGGTGACTGCTGAAGCAGTCAGTCATAATAATATACCTATTTTTCAGTATCTACTCTTAAAAGTCTTAAGAAATTGGAAAGTGACAGAACAGAATTACAGGATGTTTTAGGAATGGAATTCATTCAACTGCAGTCCAAGAAAACTCCATACTCACAGTTTATCAAGAGAAGGGGACAAAACATCCCTTTTATAACAATTGTTCTGTGTATTCTGCGGTGCTGTCTGTGTAGACTGCAGTTGTCTCCCCTGGCCTTAAGGTTTTCTGAATTTTATTTAACTCAAAAAGACCTTGTGGCAGAAAGGAGAGTTTGTACAAAGCTATCTGGGAGTACTTCTTGACTTTTAGGGTGGGCTTCTCCTTGTGTGTGGAAATTGCCTGTTGAAGGCTGAGGGGAGGTGCTTAAAAGTGTATTAATGAAATAACTTTGGAATAAGAAACATGCTAACAGAGGGCTGGAAGCTGCAAGGTTTGCTCTGTCATTCCTCATCTGCTTTCCTGGTCTTCTGCAGAACTGTATTGTTTACCCTTCATAGCAACATTTCAATTTTTGCACATAAATGGTCATATTTTCTTCGGCAGTTTATAAGTTGATATTCTTTTTTTATTTGCTGACTTTGCATATAAGATTCTTTTTAATGCAACACTCCAGGCAAAGAAAATATAACTGTTTTTTTTTAAACCCTTAAGAGTTCAGTTTTATTGGATTTTAGATTCAAGTTTGTGATTCATGTAAGGGAGGCCTTTTGAAAAGTCTTCAGTCAAAATGGACATTTCATATGCTATACGTTTCTGTAATACTTCTCCACAAGGACTTGTTTTTAGATTGCATTAGTCTCCTTTAAAAATAGGAAATCTCAGAACCACGGAATCATGTGGGGTGACAAAGACCTTTAAGATCGAGTCCAACCACTAACCCATCATTGCCATGTCCACCAATAAACCACATCCAGAAGGGCCACGTTTGTACATCTTTTAAATACCCTCAGGATTTGTATTTAGGATCTCAGGACTCACCCCCCTCCCTTGGCAGCCTGTTCCAATTCTTGACAACCTTTCTGGTGAAGAAATTTTTCCTAATGCCCAATCTAAGTTTCCTCTGGTACAGCTTGAGACCATTTAGTCTTGTTTGTTACCAAAGCCCCACCCCATGATGAAAACAGGTGTGTTGAGCAGTGAAGCAGTACAATAATTTAATATTGGGGGAAAAAGTAGAAATTTGAACTCAGCTGCATATGACTTACCAAAGCAATATATCTGTTTTAAAATGTATTGTAAGAATAATTGCATTTTTTGGGCATTAATTAGTTAAATTCAGTATAAACCAAAGAAAAAAAAGTTTTTAGCTCAGATAGAGGCTTATGAGATTTAAAAGATGAGTTAGCATATCTTGTGCATTTACCTCAAGATAGGTACTCCAGTAAAGGAAATGCACTATTTTTCCCCCAAAGTAAAAATAAAGCAGAAGTTGTGGCAGGTTTTTAACAGTGTTTTATAATCTTAGAAATAAGAGGATTGTGATACATTTTCTACAAAATCTGTATTTCCTCCCAAGAAAGTTTTTCATTCACCAGAGCATATTTTATATGAACTCCTTTAACATAGGGATTACTTTAAGCTCAACATAAAATGAAAATGCCATTCATATTTTTCAAATACTGGCATATTACACATTTTATTTTTAAAATGGTATTAAATGCATGCTATAGGCAGAAGCAACTTCTAAAATGCTGAAATACGCCATCACAGGAAAAAAAACCCACACAGGTTTTTTTATTGTCCAAATCTTTCTTCCTCAATGCCAGCAGCAGCCAAATTATATTGGTAGGAGACCTTTCCATATTTTTCCCTCACAGTTGGCTGTTTTAGGGCCAGACTAATGTGGTGGCATGCCAGGCAGTCAGCAAGAAAACAGCAGATAGCATAAAAAACCTTGAAAATACCCACGCTGTCGGGATGTGCAGCACAGCCCAGCATGAAAGCTGTCATATGGGCCCAGCTTATTAGTGCTGGCTCCGTTCCATGCCAGCAGGACCCAGGCTGGCTCCTGCTGGCTCATCCCCCTGTTCCCTCTGCGTTTTGGATCCAGAAGGAGCTTATTAGCTCAGGTGCATCGCCTTGCAGGGCCAGGTTTTGCCTGGGATTAAGTGGAAGCTAATAGGAACCCGGGGCTCCCCGGAGTCAGCTGAAGCCTTGCCAGGGGCAGCTGTGCTGCTGACCTGGCCCGGGCATCTGCTCAGGGCTCTGCTAAAGCATCCTCCTGCTCCAGGGCTGCCTCTGTGTGCTGCCAGCTCTGGTAGCTCAGCATCTGTGGCGCGCTCCATCCGCGGTCCAGAGGAGCTGTCCGTGGTCCAGAGGAGCTGTCTGCGGGTATTTCTGGGCTGAGGGTGTTTTAAAACACCTTCAAACACCACTAAACCTTCTCTGACTCTTTGGTGCCTTCCCCTTTCTCCTGTTGGCAGTTTGTAGCTTGGCTGGGAGGGCAGTGAAGGTTAGGCTGGGATCAAGGAGGCTCAGGTCAGCGCCTGATTACCAGCTAGTTCATAATTATTCCAAGCCTGTCTCTAGCTGGGAGTGCTTGATGTTGCTTAGTCATGTTTGAGGCATTTTGGTGGCTAAAATTCATGTCTGATCTGGGTATTGCCATGAGCTGACTGCTCCAAACCATTTTGAAATCAATAAAGTAAAGGTGTTTTCACCTGCAGTCTGCTAAACCAGGCACAGTGTGAGGATTAATGTGCCCATGTACCCTTCTGATATTGTAATAGTTTATTACCTCAGTAAATGTGTGATTCAGAAACTAAGCTTATCTCAGTTAAATTAATAAACTATCTTGCCACTTTGGTAAACTGGGCAGCTCTCAACTCTGGATGTTAATAGAGAGAAGAATAAATAATGGTGTCGCTTTGATGTTGTTGAGTTAGGGACGGAATGAAAAACTTTAGTTTTTATAAGGTGGATGAGAAGGCTGAAGGTTAATTTAATTAAAGTAGTAGGTGTTTTTATAATGTGACTTGTTAAGGTGAGACTTGATTGGTCACAAAAACTTTTTGCACTATTGGTGAACTATGAATAGTACAATCTGGAGAACTATATCTATAAATAACAGTTACAGAGAGAGAGATGATAATTGTTTCATTATTTTATCTAAGTTTCTCACAGCTTTCCAGGAAAATCCTGCGAGAGACACAGCTTTGTGTCTCTCTGTTTAGAGGATATGTGATTACCACGTTACATTACTTGAGTAATGCAAAGATGATGAAAGTGGATGTTTACTGCCCCTTCAATGATTTAAAATCTTCCTGTCATAACATTATGTATTATTATTGGCATAAAATAATATTGTATATTATTATAGACACCTAATAATAATTATTAAAACCAAGATAAGTTAGAGGAGAAGAAAAAACCTTATAATTATATGTTAAAAATTAGTTTCGTTTTTCTTTTAAAGCACTATGAAAAATAGCTGGAACTTACTAGTTAAGAAGTATAAATAATCATTTTTACTCTCCCCAGCTTTACTTCCAGATACCATTTTCCCCTTGCCTTTAGGGAACATTAGCTTTAAGAGTGATTTGCTCATTTTTCTCTTCTTTCTGGGCTTTTGAGAGTACCATGAGACATTAAACACAGGGCTGATCACAGCAGTTAATATTTATATTGGTGGTTTCTATTGTCCTGCCAAGTCTTGCTGAATCCACAGGTGGCCTGAAAGTCTGGACAGTTTGCATTTTTTTCCAAATTCAGTATTTTATACTAATGAATGCATAAAATTATGTAATTAGATATATTTTGTGAATTATTTTCAGCATTCTGCTAATTATTTGTTTCTTCAAAAGATAATTAAATCTTCAAAATAATGTCTAAAAATAAACATGCCAAAAACTTATATTGAGGGGAACCAAGTCATTATTTTCCTTTGATATAGAGATTTGCTGTATAAGAAGTGTTTTCTGTTTCTGGTCATAACCATGGGGTTCTTACAAGGGGAATCACCTATTTCAGATAAGATGGTAAAAAAACTGTCTCTTGTTTTTAAAATTGAATTTTATTATTCTAGACACCAGTACAACTCTCACTAGCAGATTTTCAAACCAATTTGCCCATTTTTGTTTTGTGGATTCCTGTATGTTCTAGTTGTCATTATCAGTAGTTTTGAAAAAAAAAATCCTTTGAAAAGGGAGGAAGAAGCAATTTTATTTTAAACTGTGACTCCTAATAACATTTCTGTGGGTTTTTTCCTTCTTTTTTGAATATCTTCTGACGCTATACACTTAATATAATCTGAGTGCCCGTTGCTACTTCATTCTTTTCTCTTCCTTCCACCTGTCATTATCTAGTTTACTTTTGTGAACATAAATTTCCCTCTCTGCAAAAGCTGTCATGTCAAAACACTTCCTACTAGCCACTGATCTATGGTGGGATTCTATTACAATCCAAGGGATTGCTCTTTTAAGAATCTCATTAAAGTCTGAACAAACAATATGAAATGAAAAATCCTTCCCCAAGGCACAGAGGCTATCGACAGTACTGTATTGCAAAGCTAGATAGGTGAGGTGATATTAGACAGGCGATAATGAAAATATCACAAAGATTTCATAGCTAAAAATGTGTAACAATTAAGGTCAAGGAAGTGCCCCACTTTCTGATTTTAAAATTTAAATATAATTCAGAGATGAGAGAGCATAAACACAAAAAATCTTTCCTGATGTGGTCAGAGGTGATGTTTCTCACAGATTTTTTTGTACATCTACTCAAACTTTTACAGTGATCTTTACTTTAAATATCCCCACCAAAAAGATACCAAAATTTGGGTTTATTTTTTTTTTAAATAGTTCAAACAAAAAATGTCATTATACTAGCATTTTAAAGTTCATGTTCTTTAAATATTAATAGTTAGTAGTTAATGCACTAGTACTATTTTTCTGAGACATGGACATACTATAGAAGATCTTGCCAGTCATTAATCTGTGAGTAACTTCTGCTATCTTTTAAAAATTTGTATTTAAACACATAAAGACTGGTCTATAACTGAGACTTTAATAAAATTTTATCTGCACTCAGGGTTTAACTCAATTTGTCTTTCTGAATAGCTTTTCTTATGATAGCTGAGCAGTTTGTTACTGTAGTTGTCTCCTGAGAAGGAAAGAAGAGGTTGAAAGCTGTTATTACTGAAAGGATGATGGGAATAGAGGGATGCTCCAGAGACAGTAGATGGAAAAAAAAAGTGTTTTGTACATTAGACCCTTTGAAAAATCATTGTATTCTCTTGGTACTGAGAGTTTTAGCTGTGGGGTTCATGGCAATTCCTGGACTCTCCTGGGTGGCCAGAGTCTGGCACTGTTCAGAGCAGACCTGAGAGTTGTGCATTTTTCTTCTGTTTGCAGTTTTGGGTGGAAGGCTGAGTGTTTTGTTTGTTTTTTGGGGTTTGTTTGTTTGTTTGTTTTGTTTGTTTTATACAGACATCATTACAAGTGTTCATTGCCTCTTTCATCTCCATGTACAATCTGCTCTTGTTTCTGTAGCTGTATATTTGCCATGAAGACCCCAAGGGAAGATAATCTAATGCAATGGTCCCTAAATTAAAGCTTGAAAAAAGACGTAATTAATGTTAAAATCCTTAGCTTTTGAAGAGGGATACATACAACTTGCTCTTGTGTGCTTTGAACAGTTAGGGTTTTTATTTTGGGGTAGAGTGCTGTTTGTCTCCATATCCCACTAGTGTACAATTTCTGGTTTTACTCTTAAGACACTAACAAAGTGTTTATCAACAGAATTCATTCATGGAAAGAGGAAAGTTCAGCTGTTTGAGATTTACACACTGTCAATTAAGACAAATAGTTATTGCCAGGTGGGAAGCTTGTGAGCAAATAATTACAAGAGATGCTCCCTGTTGAACTGCCACATATAATCCATCAGATTTCACATGATGTGGATTAGGCTGATAGGTGCAAATGTTGGAACTCAATTTTTCTCCACTAAGGGCTCTTGCACTTTTAAAATTTAGTTTGCTTTTGTGGGTGGGGAAGAATTTTTTTTTTTTTTAAAAGTCATTTAAGTCATTATGAACTGAGCTGAGAAAATTATATGGATTCAAAGTTCCTACATAACACCTGGTTGGAGGCTGGACTGCCCATGTGTGGCTGGGAAATGCCATTTGTTCCCATCTTCTGTAGACCAGAGCAAGGGCTGCAGAATAATCAAGATGTGGTAATTGCCTCTTTCCAATTAATTACTTAGCCCATAGCACAAGGCAGGCAATCCAGGGAATGCAATTCCAAGCCAGGGGCCATAGGTGAGTCAAACCAGGCAGTGACTTGCTCAGAATCCCAAAGTGATTTATTTTATCTGCTGTTCACAGAGAAAAGTTGCAAGTAGAGTTTTGAATCTGCCCTGTGAAGATACAAGTTTTCATACCACACATCAGTTTAAAGATTCTATGTTTCCACAACTAAATATATTAAAATGATTTTATGTCTTTAAAAGAAAAAAAAAAAAAGTAAGAGAAATGTTGACAATATTAAAGACACACTGGTCAGAAAAGTCCCTGAAAGTGCAAAATTGTAAATTTTTTCTATGCCCTGACAAATTTTTTTATATTTAGATAAAAATCACTGGCCATATGGAATTTGGACATAAGCATGTCAACAATCATTATCAATCCCATAGAAACGAGAGGATATGATGGCATTAAAAGCTTTTGAACAAAGGTTATTTCTTTGGTGCTCATTGTTGTAGCTATAAATGGAAGTTAAAAAGGAACTTATGTACATTCATATTGTGGAATGCATGAAGTAAATATTAAAAACTAGAATTTTAAAAAGCAGAGGATAAAAAAAATCAAGTGACAGTGAATGGATACATCCAGCGCTAATGCGTTAAAAGTAATTTATTTTTTTGTTTGCAGTTGCAAGTGAAAACCCAGACACTACCAGTCCCTCTTCTGTGTGACTGCTCCCATACACATCTCACACCATGTATGAACACAACATAAAGGAAAAGGAAATGTATAATTGTATGGCCAGGATAAGGAGAAGTCTTAGGCCAGACTGGAGCCCTCTGTACTTTTTGTTGTTTTTTTTTAATCAATTTTTAGAGCTTTGGGGACGATGAGGAGAACAGAAACACAGGCAGAGACTTGCAGCACACATCTTGGCTTCAAAGGGCTGCTGTATTTTCCATAGATATCTTGAATTTTGCTTTAGTGAAGACAAAGTCAGCTGCGTAATCCATCCATGAAGCTGAGCTTAAATTTCCATGTGGTTCATTCTCTGCTTGTGCCGACAGGAGTGGTGTGAATAGTAAGGATGGCCTTCATTCAGGGTATATTCACCCAAATTGTGGGACTGTGAATTCTTAATGGCCTAATAATAAAGTTTGAATTGTTTCTGACTAATAGTAACAATTCTGTAATTTCTAATTATTACTAACTAGTTACTCTGAGGTTTTTGGTGGTTTTTTTGTTTGTTTGTTTGTTTTTGTTTTGATTTAAGGGTGTTTGTTCATACCTGACCTGTTACGATGCCAGATCAAACTGTGGTGTCTTGTTTAGATGAAGATTTTTTTTTCATATGTCTGATTAGGAATACATGGATAAATGCAAATGTAGAATTCCCCTTGTTCTATTTTGTAATAAATCTGTTTCAGGAACAGTATTCTGAACTCTATGGGCCATATAATACTGGATTATTTGCATGGTATACAAAATATCTGGATTTTTCTTAACAAGACAGAAATCCTGTAGGCTGGATCAACATGTCACCTTTGATTTAAAGGGGTGATTTTCTAAAAAAGAGAACTTACAAAATGATCCATCTGTGTAGGCATATTTTGTGTCTAATAATGCAGTACAGTATCAATATATCTGATTTTTAGTGAGCATGAGCTGTACTTTGTGTTTAGGCCAATCTATAAATGCACTTTTTTTTGTCTAAGCTGCCCTGTTTACTGTGGGAAGTTGGGTTGTATAAATGCAGTGCAGTGGATCCACCAGCAAGCCATACTGAAGCAGCTTGTGGCTTCTGGTTTGAAGCATTTTTTTAATATTTTTTTATTTTATTGCATAAACTGATGCAATTTAATTGAGCTGTAGAGACACCTGGAACTAAAACATACTAAACACTGGATAACCGAGAAATTAAGTTGTTCATAACTTTGAGTGAGATTTCTTATGTTTCATTACAATGTTTCCAGGGCTTTTTCTGTGATTTTGGGAGCCTCAGCTGATTTTAGTTTTAGACAAGCTGAAACTGGAGCCTTGTTATAGAGGAATCTGCCACACTGATTAAGTTTAATTTCACTCATGGCACTCTGACGCTGTCCTGGGATGTTGAACCACCCAGCACTTTTCCCTCCCTGTGTTGAGTACGTTAAAAGGTAACCAAACACATTTTCTCAACGTGTGATAGCAATAACACGTCTCCATTTACTGTAGGTATTACATTTTAAAAGTATTTTTTATGGATCAGACTATTTTCTTCCCCCGCCCCTACCCCGAGTTTTATTGTGAAGTGAATTTGGATATAACATGAGTACATCATCTGTGTGTTGTTCATTTTTTTTTTTTAATTAAAACCTTAGTTAGATCTCATTAGGCATCTTACATGTCATTAATTTATAAAGAAAATACCACATGTATTAAAATGTAATTCTGGTTAATGCATAGCAGCTAAAATTATTAATGATTTTTTTTTTTCTGATAGTCATTGCTTTTCAAACCTCTTTCTCTGTGGAAATTTACAGCAGCTGAAATAGCAGCACACTGTGTGAAGTACAATATTTATCAGAAATTACTGAGGGTGTGCCACAGCAATGACAAACATCTGTGATAAAGCTCCACCATCTCTGTTTCTGCTTCAGCAAAGCAGGCAAACATCTGTACACTGATTTCGGTGCATTTATTTAGATGTGTATGAGTGCTTTGCACATGGCTAGATAGGAATGCATTTAGGAAAAACAGATGAAACTTGGACTGCAGTTTGGTGGAAAATAAGTTGATGGAGAAGTATGCAGATGAGGAGGAAAATTACTCTATTCCAGAGTGTTACCATCATAGTTCACTCTGTGAGGTGCAAATTCAGTTCAGATTGAAGCTAACAGATACATAGATATAAAAATAGAGATAAACCCAGCTCTTGCAGGCTGCCTTCCATTACTAAGAAGTAAAATACATAATATCCTGTCCTTTTTACATAACCCCTTTATTATTTCAAAAGTTATTTCAAAATTTTTCACTGTTACTTTGACCAGGCTCTGTTCTGTACATCCTGGTGGAGGTGTTGGTAACATCATCACTGACTCCAGCAGTCCAAGTGACATCTCCTGCCTCATGTTTGGAGATAAAATATTGTTCCAGCCGCTCACTTGGAACCAGGAGATTGCTTCTGCAAAAACAGGCTATCAGCATTTATTAGCATGGCATTCTTCACAAGCCTAAGACAAATGAAACGTTTAAAAGGAGTGGAATGTGTTGGGTTGTTGGTTCCCATTTCTCCTGAGAGGGAGAAGATGCTTTTCTCTTTAACTCATACATAAATATAGATGTGCTTCCATGTATGTGCAGACCAGGTAAAACTTAGTGTTCAAAAATCAAGGTTTCCTTGTTGGTGGGTTTTACTAAGTCAGAATTGTTAGATTGTTACATTTGAACACTTTGAGCTTGACCATGGTTTTGAAATTAACGGTGCATAACTTTTGGAAAGGAAGCAAAGGGAGTTTGTTGCCTTAATTGCACTGTAATCTTCATATTAAATATATTTATATTTTAAAATTCCAATTTTAAGGAGATTTTAATAGAAGCTGAAGCTGATGAGGCAAAGCAATGCAAAAAGGCTGTTCCAGATGGCATTTATCCAGAGGGACACATTTGTGTATTGACAACGGTGGAAATATATGAAAAGAGAAATAAACAGTGAGTGTGAGACTAGTGAAGAGAATCCAAGTGAGAATAGTCCAGGACTCAATCTGTTGTTGCAGGGAAAGGAGTAACAGTATTCTTTACATGCTGTAATCAGATCCCAGGGAAAGATACTGAAAATAGTATTTCAGTCAGGCAGTAGGGGAGCAGAGCAGTGAGTCAGCAGGGTAGTCTGAAATTCCAGAGTGGGAGAATAAAGTTTTGCACCACTGGGAGAAAAGAGGGAAGACGAACTTAGAGTGAAGCTCCGTCCTGAGTGATGATAGATGTATAAAGATCATTTTTATGGATTAAAATCGAAAAAGACTACATTGTGTGGGGCTTTAGTTACTCTCATGGGTAATTTGGTGAACCAGGGATCTAATCTGACATGATGGTGATTATTCTTTGTATTGGAGGATACTTTTCTTCAAGGGAACCTCTCTGTGAAGCAAAATGTTTACATTTGACTAACTGCATGCAGTTCAAAAATTAATTGAAAGAAATATAAAAAAATATATTTAGTGCTTAAAGTCTTTCCCATTCATTTTTGATGTTGTTTAAAGTGACACCACCAACTCTAGGAAATACCTTATAACTAGCTCAGGCAAAGGTTACAGCTAAATATTTTGTCAAGGAAAGCAGGCTTTTTAGTTAAAAGCAAATGCCAGCTGCTGCCTTTGATTTTAGAGGAGAGCTTTTCTTGCTAAATGCCTCATTATAGTGTTGTGTATCTGCTCCCCTTCCATGCAACGTTTGTTCAGGCTCCCTATTCTGAAGTTCCTTTAGAATTTACTATTCAGTTTTTAGCCCAGTGCTATTTGGATGTTTTGCTTTAGGTATTAATTTCTTCCTCATGTGCTTATTTTCCTCTGTGCTGTAGAGAGCCCCCAGTGTCATGCCACAGGCACAGTGCACCAAGGGAGGCATTTTTCACCTCCCCAGTGACTAGCCAAGCAAAGGCTCCCTGGGAAGACTCCTGGGAGCATGGAGAGTTTCATAAATTGCAGATTAATTAAGGATTGCCCTGCTTGAGAAAATAGATGTGCTGCTTTGTACTTCCATAGGTTCCATCTGCTGTCTCCTGTCCACCAGGGCAGCATCCTCACACTGACTCTGCTTGGCTGGCCAACTTTCCTTTGCAATTTAGATAACAGGAGAACCTGGAGTTTTTGTAGTCACCTTCTGCAAGCAGTAGAGGTTTTCATTCTGCAGTGGAAAGTAGGTTGACTTATGTTAAGTTGAAAATTTAAAAGAGTAAATGCAGTGAATTAAAGTCTGCTGTTTGTAACTTGGAACTTAAAAAATACTGGAGCTTCTTTTTTACTCTTCCCAAAAGAGTTATGTCCATTACGAAGTTAAAGCAAGTCTGTTTTATAATGAAAAAGTTATGAGATGATAGAGACATGGTTCAGTGGCTGTATCATTCCATCTTATCAACTTTCTTAAAGTGCTATCCATCCATCAGCTGCTGATTCATTTCTCCCTTATTAAAATGACACACAATGCAAAAAAGACGCTGATACATTAAAAGAAAGAAAAAAAAATCTGTGAGAGTGGGTTTTTTTCAACCAGAAAATGTGGGTTTTGTGATATCCTAGGTTATTATAGTGTATATTATATAGTATTCCTGAATTTTTTAGCATGTTTTCTTAGTGCGAGAAATATGAAATGCAGCAAGATTTAGTTGCCAGAGTTTTTGCAGAGAATGGGCTGTTTGAGAAACCATTCTGAGCTGTAAGGCAATGTGTGAACTTAATGCATTGAGCTTTTGAAGGGGAAATTCTTCAAGTGCACAAAGGAAAGGGAAGGAGCTCAACTGTCCTGCCACCAAAGGGTTCAAAGGAGGGAGGGTTGCAGGTACTGCCCCAAGTCTCACATGGGCAGGGAAATTGTTTCGGTTCCCTTCGGGAACCCCAGGGCTGCTGGTAGAGCAGACATGGGAAGGAATAAGGAGGGGTAAGAAACAGTATCCATTATTAGTGGAGAAAAAAAGCCCAAAGAAAAATATTTTTGCTGATGTTTGCTTAAAGAGAGCTGTTTCTTAGATGAGGATGTCTTCAGTGTCATGGCATGTTGGATATGGTTATCAGTTTACACTGATGTAAGCTGCAGGGTCTAAATTATTATTGCTTCACTGTGCAACAAAGGTGGAGCTGCCCTCTGAAAAGAACCTACTAATGCAAGCTTGTAATTTCAAATTTTCATGCATTTTTCATTCTGTGTTTCACTAAAAATCTAATCTACCCAATCATTGCTTTAGGCTAATAGCCTGTAATACAGTATAGTTCAAAAATGTCAAACTTAATAAAAAAAATAAAGAGAGGGATCATAAATGTTCACTGAAACCACTTCTTTGAATACTTTTTTTCAGAAGATCTAGGTTTTGTAGAATATGTACTAATCAAATCTGAACTAAAAAGGGAAAGCTTTACAGCCATGAGACTCTCCCATGGCTAAGGTGTGTATTAAAGCTATAAATCTATAAAATCTATTTTTGAGAAATCATTGACAGAAAACCTGGTAGAAGGTTTTATGCTGTGCATGTCAGATATATTTTGCTGTATCTTTGTTGAGACTTCTACTTGACCTTTTTCAAATGAAAACCTGAATTTTTTTGCCATCTGTTGGGCAAGGTGGTTGAATCTTTTGCTTCTAAAACACTTCAAAATTTCGGTTGGAAATTTAGAAGGAAGAAGGAGTAGATTCTACCGAATTCATGCTATTTAATTGCAACAAATAGTTTAATTACCTGACTCAGCTGAGTATGACAAACCCCTGGAATCTCTGAGGTGCTGTGATGGTCCATGTGAGATGAAACACCTGCATGTCAATAGTTGGGTCCATTTGCATAACTCCCTTAAACAGGGTGGCTATGGAAAATCAGCAGCAGTGATTTAACAAGTCTTTGTGTTCATTGCTGTCCTTCCATCTCTCCCATTAATATTTGTTTTGTTTTTCTCCTTCATGCTACAGCAGTAATGCTGATGATGCAACCCCAGACAGTCATTTCTGTGTAATAGCTTTGGGCATGAAATGCTTGATTTGCACTCCTGAGCAGCTACCACTGGCTCTGCTCCCCAGGTCTGGATGGATGAGGCATCAAGGAAATGAGGAATTTTCATGAACTTAAGGGTGAGGGATGTAATGAACAGAGTAAAAAAGAAATAGAGTGAAGGAGTAATGCCCTCACAGTGCAACTGAAAACAGGAGTAAGAAATGTTTTGCTTAAACTAAGAGATTTATTTGATTCAGCTCTTGGAGAAAAATAAGCCATACCAAGGAAAAAAGAATATTCTTAGTCTACCATATCTAAACTCTTAAAAAAACAAAACAAAACAAAAAAAATATCCCAGACTGTACAAATAAATAATAACCTTTATTTTCTGGACAAAGACTGTCTGGACTCATGGCAGCTTTCTCCTTAGTTATTTAGGTAGTAAATGCAAACAGATTAGAATATGTCAATATATTAAATAGTCTACATTTGAAAACTCTCAGAAAGGTCAAGAATTATAGCATTGACACTTCTGGTTTTTCTTTCATTTAGAATTTCACAACTTCCTCCCCTTGCCCCGTTCTGCATATGTGTTCAAAAGATTTTAAAACTTTCCTTTAAATCCTCTGTAATGGTCTTAGCTAATACAATAAATGTCAAGTATCTTTGAAAAAGTTCTGAGAAACTTGTGTCAAAAAATGACTTTGAGGCTGAGCAATTTGCATCTTTTTTTCTGTCATGTTTCAATGTAATTGAAACTTCAGCAGGAAAAACAAAATCCATAAATAGAAATTAAATTTGCTGTTGCAATACATAAAATCATTTGACCTTGGTGAAGATTAGTCCATGTGCAGAGGGAAAAGCACCTGTCATTTTGCTCTTGGGTCAGAAATGAGGCATGATATCTAAGAGTGTGCTAGTAAGATAGATTACTGCTTTTATGCCGCTCTACTCCTCTACCAATACCTTGCAAAATGTGCTCATTTAGCAGAATTGTTAGATTTGTCCAGTTGTTTTCTTTTCTTTTTTTTTTTTTTTTTGTCACAAAGTAAATGATGGTATTTTGAAGAATAGTTCTAAGTGAAAACGTTCAGTATACAAACTCAAGCCATGGGAGTAACGCAGTATACAGACATCAGTAATGCCAGTATTCTCCACTGATGGCATTTCCAAATACACTTTGTTTTTATTTAACAAGGCCTGAAAATTACTCTATTTTCACTTTACTTGGAAGAAATATCCAGACATTGGTCTTGAGCTTGGTTTTATGAGCTTCTCTCCAACCCCCATCCCCATCATTAGTTTATCACTAATTGGGAGAATTGTGAAAAACTCAGTGATGAGGTTATTCTTAACCAGCTGCCCAAAATGTCTCTTCCTTGGAAGTTCACACCACAGATAAACACCACAGGGTCACTGTCCTTCTATAACAAGCTACTTAGGCACAACTGAATGAACAGGATGAACTGCATTTCTCTACAGACATTGATTCGTGCTTGAAGTTAGATGCAAACTCAGCTGGTATCTTTATGAATTTAATTCAGTACTACTGGATTTCCACTGTGAAAAGTTTTTGTTTGCTTTAAAGTAGAGCTGGCTGCATTTTCTATAATTTAAAAAATGCTTTTATTTGATTAAAAGGCACACTTTTGAGTAGGAGTTTTCTGGGGGGACTGCTGTTCCAAGGGTGTTGCTTCATCACGTGAAGGTATCCCACCTTCTTAACCAACAGGCATTCATCTGTTAATTAACTAAGTTTATAGACAGTAACCTACCAAATAAATGGCCTGATTTTGGGTTTTAATTTAAAAAAAAAAATCCCTTTAGCCTTTGCTAAAAAGGAAGGAGGTTGGTTGAATAATTTCTGCATCTTTCAATATATTACACTGCTTTAGAGCGTTACTTAGGGTAGTATAAAATGGTATATTCATTAAGGAGTGCCTAATAAATTCCTTAGACTTCAGGGAAAGCCAGGGTGACTCAGCATGTGTGGCAAACTGGCTTTAAAACATGCCTGTGGCTGTGTATTTATGTAGAGGATATGAAGCCTAATCCATGCCAAATCCATGGATCATTAGATTATGATATTTTAACCAGTTTTCTACTAATTAGGACATGAGCATTTCTAAATGAAATCCATCTTTTAAGTGAAATCAATATGCAAGAGTCTATTATAGAATGCCAAAGGAATAAAAAAAGGGATTTGTTACTGGTTAAGTTGTTTATTTTTGTTTGAGATACTGTAGTCTAAAATGAAGAGCCTCTTTCCAATATAGTTCTTTGTAGCAGTAATGAGAAAAAAAATTGAAAGAATTAGGAGGTTCATGTTTTGACTGAAGCAAAACCTTCACGTTTTTCTTAAAAAAACCCCAAAAAACTAGTGCAAATAAAAAGGAATTTGATCCTAAATCAAAATATTAATATTATACTTTGAATCCTTATCTTTTAAAACAAAAATCTAAGAAAATTTCAAAAAGAGGTTTTATTTTAATGAGATATCTGTCTTTTTTTCTTATGTTGATATGAAAGGTTAAAAGCAAAGAGTAACTTTTTGTTCATTAAGGATAATGTAATTCTCATCAGAACTATCTTAGTCTCAGGAGGCAAGTATAGTTATCACTGAATTCTTGAAGAGTGTTGATGCTCTTCAATTTGTTCATAGTCCTTTCTAGTTCTTCATGAAATTTCTTTCAGGTATAATCAATGTATACATGATGACACCGTACACTAATCTATTGTAAAGTGGAAAAAAACTGAAAATAGAAAAAACTAATTTTTTAAATTTCCATAGCTGTGAACAGTGGTAAGAGAACAATTAAACTGTGATATCAATAGTGTATCCAACAAAGGAATCAATCAAAGATTGATCAGCACAAATATGTTTGTATGTATATTGTCAGTGTTTCAATTGAAATACGAAAATTTGTGTGTATATATATGTATCTCTCTCCTTACACTAGGAGGGCATTTTTTGCTGCAACCATTGTGTTGTTGGGAAGAATATCTGGAATTAAGTTGGCAGGTGTGGAAGTATTCAAAATGGGAGCTAAGTAAATAATTTTCCCTCTCAATTAAATAAACAAAAAAACAACCATACCTCCCCAAAAAAAACAAGGAAAGAAAAGTCAAAAAAGTTGGTGTTATGATTGTATAAAGTGCAAATTAAATATGGACTCAAATGCAGCTAGAGAATGTCTTCAGTAATTTAGTAATTTTTCTGAAATCAGTGTTGCAAAGGCATAGATGTTTCCTACTTCTGTTGAAAAATATTTTTGAGTTAATTTCTTACAGAAGGGTGGGATTTATTCTTAGATCTGAATTAATTTTTGGGATGAAGAGGAGGGAAGTTGATTTACTGTCTAAAGTACAAGATGCAGAACGTAGGCTCAATTTTATTTTTTTAATTTTTAACTTAGATTATATGGTTTGACTTGATAGTCATGCCAACAAGATGCCATTTTATAGCTATTTAGAAGTCACTTTGCAATATTAAAATCTTGGTACAAAACCACATAATTTCAAGAACAAATGCTCATAAGTGCCATGGCATGTTCTTTTCACTATGTAGGATGCATAAAATGTCAAATTATAAAATTATATGTATTATAAAGTATATGTTACTAAGAAAAAAATATAAATATACCCTTTTGATGTATAAGTACCATGATGTGGGTATGTTCTGGAGGATAGGAGCGATGAATTTTTTTTTGGTGCTGTGGTGATCGCTGGGCGGTAGACCTGAGGCGAGGATAAGATGCTGCAATGCCTTTGTGTGTTTTGGGGTGCTGGAGATTTTGGTTGAGGTGTCCTCACCCTTGGATCAATTGAGTTATTCTCCTGAAAAAGTGTTGGCAGAATACGAGTCTAAAGACAGGCTGAGAGGTGTTACACAAAATTGCAAGTAATTTTACCACTAATTAAATCAATCCAGTGCTTTTGAAAATCTGTTCTTCTGTTGATTTCAGGGACATTGGTGAGATACTATGATAAAAAAAACCCCAAAACTGGGAACAAAACCCCAATATATTCAGGTGCTTTTCTCTTATAAGGATAAAGTACCTGTTAACTTGAGGGATTAAGACAAAAATTTCTTTATTTCTCTCAGGCCTGCACTTGTATCATCTAAAAGAGAAATCATTATTAATTCATTACGACTGTGAAGAGACATTAAATTAACCAAGAATTTCTCTCTTCCGTTACAATAATTTTATTTCTTTCAACTGTGTTTAAACCTGAAATTAAATTTTTGAATAAGCAAATAAACATAAATTTTTTAAAATTTGTATTTTTTTGTGTTTGATGCAATGTATTTCAAGCCATTTTGAAAGGCTTGGGGTTTTTTAATTCTTATTTTTCAGACAGTGCTTTCAAAAATACATGTTACATGCCCAAATGCACATAAGAAATGGATGAGAAATATTTTTACTTTTTAATGAGAATGGGCTGTGAAATATTTATAGTTAAAGATTTTATACTAGACACAATGTGGGTTTTTTGGTTTTGTTGTTTTTTTTTTTTTTTTACTCTTATCAAATATGTAATGCACTAAATTTTTGGTGTCAGGATTTATAAAAGAGCAGACATCATTAGATTGACAAAAATGGCAAACTGCAGGCTTTGGGAAATCTTCAGTTCTGGGGAGTAGGATCTTCTTTACAAAGAAGTGGAACTTGTTCTGGGAAGAATGATCCAATTGTTTCTTCTCTCCTGGACGTTCCGTGTTTGATAGTTTGGGTTATCTTAAAAATTAGAGTCTGTATTACAGCATTAGAATTAGGGAAATAAATGATAGTATAACAACATTAGAAAGCCAGTTGATTGGGGGGTGCTTGCAGGGGGGATCTTAGATTAAGTGAAGAAACTCAGGATTTTTGCCACATTCTCGATTTTCTTCAGTCAGCGTCCCAAGTCTGTATGTCATTGCCTCTCAGGTGTTACTATTTGTTTATATATTTTTTTATAAATGTAAGGGCTGTGTAAGAGTTGCCTGAGGAAAAAAAAAGAGATGAGGCTTAAGCTGACACACAGAAAGCATAAGTAGACTATAGGATAAATAAACATTTTATGTGCTCTAACATTATATATGTATAAATGAAGTCTGTGTTTCTATAACACATCTATGAACCTGAGTAGTTAGAACAGTGTTGAATCATTTAGAATCTGAATTTTTTGCTTCATATCAGCACGTACATAACAATATGAGTTTTCATTCTTTCTATGAGAGAATGCCTGCATTGGTCATTCTTTTTTGAGATTTAGCTGAGATAGAAAGGGTATTGCGAAGATAGGCAAAAATGAAAGGTGTTAGAAAAATATGTGGAATTTCAGGGTTATAGAATAGTCTCTCTAAACTCCAGGAAGATTAAAGTTGAAGAAGAAATATAAATCCTAATCAAGTTTCATCCCAACGTTTCCTGTCTACGGTAGAAGTACTGAGAAGTATTTCAAAATCATGTTTTAGTCTTGTGGCTGCCCTCCAGTCTCCTAAGAATGAATCATGAACATTTGTGGCTCTTGCTAAAATTAAAGTATTGGTGCTGTTTTGTTCAACAAAGAAATAGTTTGGGCATTTTCTTCTGGTTGTAGATAGTTTAGAAATAGCATGTTCAGGCACCATTCTTCCTGTACCTTCAGTTTGCTTATAAAAAAGAGTACAGAGCAATTTTAAACTATGAACTTGTAAAATCTGTTGGATGTTTTTTTTCACTCTGTCTTCTCTACGTCCTGTTTTCTTTTTCTCGTGTTTGTTCTTTTCCTCCCGCACATCCTACAGGTCAAGCTACATTAGAGTGTCTGCTAGGAAACATCAGAAGAAAACCCTGAATGCTTGTTGAGTCAGATTAAAGACTGTTTCCGTGGGGCTGCAGTAGCCTCAGGTCAGCTCCTCCTGATGAGATTTATAGGATGGTTCTCCTGAGCTCGCTGCGTGCTCTCATTAAACCCGCTGTGCTGACACGGTGTCATGGACAGAATCGAAATGGGGGTGTGAGAGAGCCGCCACAGCTGGTTTTTTGTCTGAAACTCACAATTCAGCTGACCCTGGGCTTCACTCCTGCACTCAGGAGGTGTCTGGGCAGCATTGACACAGCACTGGACAGGCTGTGGCCATTGGGTGGATTTGGCAAGGAGTTGCTTGCTCTGGCTCCTGGATGGAGCAGCTTTATCCTGTTTTAGCTAACAACTTTCTCTGTGCTTGCATAATCAGAATAATTAACTGGGTGCCTGCTTCAGAGTTTCAAGACTCTTGGAGTTTAGCTATTCTAAATTTTGAGAGCTAGCAGAGGGACCATCAGAATACCATCAGAAAGTGGTGTGGCCACTGCTGTGAGTGCCACATCAGTTGTCATCATCATCTTTGTTGGGTAGCGTGTGGTTTCCAGGTTTTTTGAAAACCTTTTCATGTGAGGTACTAAAGTCAGCACCACATGAATTGTATTAAGAGAGAATTCTAACAGAAGGGTATATGATTATATATCTAATTATGCCACTAATGTTATCTGTAAGAGAACTCATGAGAAATCTTGTCTTCTATGTACATTTTTTTAATGTAAATGTTATTTCTAAAATGAGTTCTCATAGTTTTATGAATCAGAGATAGCCACTTTGTAGAATTAGCAGGGTATACAGAGAGAATTTTTACATCAAGAGAGAAAAAAAAAGTCTCCTTTTAGTAACTATCTATCTATTAAAAAAATTCAGGACTTGAACCATTCTCGTTTCAAACTACACCCACTCAATCTATGCCCCGTACCCCAATAAATAATTTTCTGTAGGGGTTTGCTGGTTAGGTTTTTTTTTGAGTGGGGGTGTGTTTGTATCTTCTGTGGGGGAAGATTTTTAAATTTAAAAAATTTGTCTAAGGTAAGTTTTGCATAGGAAGGAAATTTTAACTGTATGGAATCTGGGGTACACAGTAACCTGCAAGTCTTGACAGAATTAAATCAACTGTCTGGCTGACATTCATGGTGAGGATTAACATTTCTGTTTGCCATGAAATTATTGTGTTACTTGCAGGAAAGGAATTTTACTGTCTGCATCTCAAAATGCAATACAGCGCATATTGTAGTGCTAAGCTATGTTTATTTTTCACTCTGAAATTTAACGTGGAAAGCATTTGTAATAGTTAAGCATCAAAACGTTTATGGAAGCTGCACATTCAGATCTTGTCTTTTCTCAGTAGGCCACCATCAATGGAAAATCCCTTAGGTATCTGTCAAAATGAAGCTTTCAGGGACATGAGTCATTATCAGCCAAGAATCTTTATAGCCTTTGGATAGTTTGCAGTTGTTTGGATCTGCAGTCTTAGTTCTTTACTCAATATCATACATATATTATTTAACATATACCAAACAATCAGCTTTCTGCATTAATTCTTTGCTCTCCCCAGCTTCTCATTTTCTCTGAAAACAAAGCATTGCAGGGAAAGTCTTTGAGATAAAACAAAATAACTATCTGGGAGAAGTGATGCCAGGTAAGGCCAAAAGTGTCTTCAGGATAACCATATTGATTAGCATTTTTAGAGTTTGATAGATAATAGTTTAACTTTTTTTTTTTAGCACAAATCCTCTGATTTAACATGACAGCCACATTATTAATTAACAGAAATTGGAATGAGCAACTTCAACTAACTGCTAGATGCATAATTTATTAATTTATATACAGTAGAAATAGTTCTGGGTGTATGCCAAAGGAATTAATAATCATAGGAATAATATCATGGAACATTCATATCAAGGAGACATGGTAATACTTTATTACAACGTTTGAATTAATGTGAAAAATTAACATCCTCATTGTATGCTATGTTTATTATAATTTAGAGAGAAACTGATAGTGTTACAGAGCTGGAATGAGGAGACTGCAACTCTGGAAAACACACACAAATTTAAAGGCTGCCTTTCACTTTGCTGTTGTGGAATATGTGTAGTGGAAGGAAGCCTAACATTATGTTCTTTGGTTGGATGCCTGATAATGGAAAAAGAAAAAAACCACAAAACCAAACCAAAAACCAAAACCAAACCTGCTATGAACGGCCTGTATTTATACCTTATTGAGCTCCTACATATCTCAATTTTGTGAGTATTAGGGAAGAAAGTTAATATTTTGCCAGACATGCTTAGCTGATAATTATGCTAATAATATTTATTATTTAATGGGGAGGGGAGATTAGCATATTTTTGTTGTGTTTTGCATTCTCTGATGTTTGAATCTGTGACACTTGAATATTCTAATGAGTTCTGGTTGTTAATTTCTGCTGTCCAGATTTAAATAAGTCACTTTTAAGTACTTTGCCAGTTTAATTATTACTTCTCCAAGTAGACGATATGTAGAAACAGGACATATTGAAGGCAGATATCACCATGGCTTTTACTCTGTTTTTTTTTTTTTTTTTTTTTTAAATATTGGATCATTATTTTGCTCTCCTTTGATGGCACACAACTTTTCACATTCTGATTTTGTCTGCTCTTTTCTGTCTGGGCTCTCTCAGATGGCCACATCAGAAGCCAAACAATAGAGTTGAGACCACATATTAAAGTCGTGTTTTGTCAGCATCAAAAATAATGGCAAATAATGGCTGCCATAACACTCCTAGGAGTGCTATGAACTATCTGTGGTCAGAACCAAATCAGTATATGATGATATATTGAAAATCTACTTCTCAAAATCATGTGCATATTATTTCCCCAGCTGTTATCTAATGGATGGGTAAGGTTTCTTTGTAAGAGTGCACTTCAGAGTATTTATATCGAGATTCTAAGAAACTCTCATTGCAAGGCATCTATGCAATCTTTTTCTTTGTGAAAGACTGGAGAAATCCACCTTTATTAGATAGATTTTCAAATGCCTTTTCTTCTACAGAGCATGACTTTTACCTTTTCTCCTGTTATGATGTGATTTTATTGTGCTTTTTTATAAATTTTAGTTTGTCTCCATAGATGAATTATTTTTGTTTCAGACATGTTTAGTGCTGTATTTTAACTGCACTGTTTCCTTAGTATTAATTAAATCCTTGCATGGAGTGTAATTGCAGCAATTTTATGTGAAGTTTGTGGATTTCAAAGAGTAGCAAATAACATAGCTTTTCTTACTTGGCTATCTCTTAAATTCCCTCAGACTGACAATATTAGAATTCATGGAGAGCACCAAAGTCCTACGATTTTAAAGAAAAAAAATTAAAAATATGGAATTCTTAATAAAGAATCAGATATGGCTCTTCTGTTCAAAGTTCTGGTGCTGAAGCTGATAGAAATAGAGAGGTAGAGGCATTTAGAAGGCAGCAATCTATTTCTCAGCTAAGTCAGGACAGCCCACAAGGTGATGCTCCTCTGCATGACTCACCCACACCTAATTATTAAATCAGCAACATCTTTGCAATTAAAAAGACTTCTGATAGACCCTTTGCTTAGTTAATCCTCATCTGGTAAAGAGCAATGCTAAAGATTTTGCAGTCCTTCTAACCTTCGTCTTCTGGTCGATTTGTTTGGCTTATTCCTTCTGATCATCTCAGAATCATAGAACACCAGTTTGGAAGGGACTTGGAACATCATCTTCACAGAATTCACAGAATTACTGGGTTGGAAGAGACCTCTAAGATTGAGTCCAACCCATGCCCCAACACCTCAGCTAAGCCATGGCACTGATTGCCACATCCAGGCTTTTTTCAACACATCCAGGGATGGTGACTCCACCACCTCCCTCACCTGCTCCAGTGTTTTTTGGCAGAAGCACAGCCTAGACATGTTGGCCCAGCCTCTGTCCAGGTGGATTTCAAGGCTTTGGCGTTGGGGAATCTACCGTTTTCCTGGGGAGATTTTTGCAGTAGCTTATTAGGCTCTTTTTGAATAATTGGCCTCTTGTGCCCAACAACAATCTCTCCAGAAGTAATTAGCATCCATTATCCTTCATCTTCTTCATGGTGCCAAGGCTTCCTCTAAGCCTTCTTGTCTCAAGGCTGCTCAAACCCAGTTCTCTCACTCTCTCACATGCCAGGCTTCCCAGGCCTTTGCTTATCTTTGTCATTATGCTTTTATCTTTGTGGTAATGTTATTTTATTATGATCAGGAAGATGATTTTATTTTTGCTCTAGAACAATGATTTTGACTGAACCTTCAGCAAAATGGTATAAGTGTTTTCCATGGGTTTATGTTGTGTTGCAGTTACTCATTTTGTTCTGATGAGTAATTTGAAGCTTTGAATATCAGGTTTATAAGTGAACCTTGAAATTAGGTTTATAATTTCCAAGGGAAAATGGAAATGTTTAGGGTACTACTTCAGTCTTCTTTTAAGATCAAAATATTTGGTCCCATAATTAAGAAGCAATGATTTTGAAGTGGAATTTCAAGCTAAATGCCAAAGGTCAAAAAAAGTGCCAGTTGGGATAGGGAGCAAAACATTCTCAAAGCGCTTATGAAATACAGTATATTGTATATAAGGGGGAATACCCTTTCAAGGAAAAACAAACCACCAAGAAACATACTGAGTGATTGTCGTCATCACTTTTTAACAGAGATATTCAATCATGAAATATGTTTTTGAAATTTCTATAACATGTAAGACAGAATTTTCTATTAACACTTGTAGAAATAAATATTATTTTGGGGCTTCCCTCTGGTTTTTTTTTTTTTTTTTTCCAGTTGTAAAGAACTTGAAATTGTAACCTGAAGTTTACCTCTCCTTCAGTATGTTCTGTGCTGCTTTTAGACAGGTAATCACAGAAACAATTAGGATGTTGTCCTGAGGCTCCTGTACTGCAGGTGCAACTGTGTGATTGCTGCTTTGTAATTACTGTATAATTTTAACCACGCATATGCATCAGGTAAATTGTACAGTGTGCTTCAAATAAGTGAAAGCCCCTTTTCAAGCTCAAGTACTTAAAAATTTAGGTTGCTCTATTATTAAGTCTCAGATCTACTCCTTGGTATGTTTTTTGGTTTGTGAAACTCAGAGCTGATGGAGAATTTGTCATGCAATTGGTTAAATTGTTGCAGAAAACTGTTGAATAACACTACTAATTAAAACACTGAAATTAAAATTCCTTGAAATATGCAAAAAAGCTTTAAATTATTACAGAGGCAATGCCAACTTTAGTATTTTTGTTTTTGAAGTCTTTGAAGTCTGACTTTGCAGAACAGATTGTGAATCCCTGGCCCATTACACACCTGCAGAGATTTTGGTGTTTTATTTCTCTTGGGTGAAACAGCAGAAGCCCAAACCATGTTAATCACTGTCAGAACCAGTTGTATAAAATGCCAAAATGCAATGAACCAGGAACTTCATAATAAATATGACAATGCAGTTTAAAGTGTTGTTTTGTTAGGCTTGCAATTTGTTGTAATTTATCACCTATGATAGTACTTGAAGGGGAAAATATCTGGGACTTTCAAGTGATCCTTTCACTTGGAAGAAAAGTTTCTGTATCTGTATGCTGTTTTAAAGGTGAAGGAAGGAAAAAGGAAGTGCAGCTATGAGGTATGTAACACATGGATTTTAAATACGTAAAATTAAAATCCGCTACAATTACCTGTTAATATCTACTTAACATATGGGTTCTATTCGAGATAAGATAGATAAGTTGCATCTTGTTTATAGAAGGGGGCCTATATCCTGTTATCCTTTTAAACAATCAGCAGCTTTAACATATGAGAATATTGGATTTTATATGACAAAAATGACACTACTAAAAGCTGAAGAGAGGAATGGTGCTCAGTTACACAAACAGAATCTGCTCTCTTTTGTAGTTTCAGTATCTGTACTGCTCTGTTAAGCGAATTAGTTTATCAAAAGTTACTTCTCAATGTAATTTCTGAGCAAATTTATAAAAAAATTTCAGAAGATTTTTTGGGAAAGAAATTGCTCCATTTCAGCTGCCTTGACAGGGAGTGACAGTGTTGTTCTGGAACAGAACAGGATTCCTTTCTATTACACTGCCATACATAAAAGTACAATTCTTATCCTGTGGCCTGATGAATTCCTGGGTCACCCAGGGTTTTACCCAGGGTTTACTCAGGGGTGTTATCCAGTGGTGACAGATTGCTCTAAAACAGATTTAATTGAGAATAAAGGTGTGTTATGGCTGATTCTAACAATTTAAATTCAGATTCTGAATTTAACATGCACAAGTTCATGCAGATGTTTATCTTAAAGCACAAGAGTAAGCAGGTTTACTTCACTGGAACTTTATCTAAATAGGTAAAACTTTGCCAGATGAAATTTCCAACATACTTCTTCCCAGGCCTTTGCCATTGTCTGTTGGCTACACATTCCAAAGGTACCTTGTAGGCAGCTGTTGAAGGTTCTTGCTTTGTTCCTGCAGGAAGTTTTCACTGCTTCTGGCATAGTCCTAGTGGAACTGCTGACCACAGAAGAACTACTCTCTGACTGTGTCGCTGTTTGTTGTTCGTCCTGCTGTGACAGCTTCTTCCATCATGTAGCTGTGTTGTGCTCCTTCTGAAATCCCTCTGATGCCTCTTGGCATCATTGTAGCCCCTGAATCAGGTCACTGGCAGTTTAAGCACTAGGGTATGGCATAATTTCAGAGGTACTTGTAGCTCCTGCTCTCAAAAAGTGATCAATTGCATGATTTTTAAAGTAATTTTCAGTAGGGAATCCTGACACAATAAGAATAGGGTAAACATGTCTAGGGGAAGAGTACACATGATTGCCCTGGGAGGGAATTATAAGAAGAAAAATTACCCAAAACCTACCCCTGAAATATATTATCAAGTTGGATGATTTTTCTGTACTTTTATTTGTTTTGTTTTGTTTTTGCTTGAGAGAGTTTTCCCAATAAATGATAAATCAACCGACCCGTTACTCTGCAAGGCAAACAAAAAGATTTTTTAATTGTTTGAATTAATTGTTACTTGTTGTGCTGTTCATTTCCATAGACTATATCCCAAACAGAGATTTAAATGGATATAAATGATTTATTGCATCCTGAGTTGACTAGGAAGGATATGTCCCTTGGAAGAGTGGTGAAATAAGTTCCCATATCTATCATGCTTCCCAGTGGATCTGTATTAGTCATGTAGTAGAATTCATCACTCTTCAAAACCTCAGGCAAGTCCTTCACATGGAGCCATAATATTATTTATGATACTTAACTGAGTTTCTTGCTGGAACTCACCTATAATCACTGACAGTATGGATAAGAATTTGCACTGTGAGCATTCTTGCCAAGTCCAAATTTAGAATTTTAGATCAAAAAACAATGTAGATTGAACAGCTGGCCTCACTTAACTACATTTGAGATCTACAACTTTTTCAAATATATCTCTATATTAGAATAATCCATTTGGGTTGCTGTATAAGAGCTCTGGCTTTTAATGCGAGAGATTGACAAGATATTTGCCACATTCCATTCTTGAAAAAAAAAATTCCTCTCATGCGAGCCTAATGTTCCTGGGCTTGTTTCCCAAATGTTTCTTCATTTTGGAGTGTTGTTAACTTCAAAATTTGCTTCTCCCACAAGACTAATTGGAACAGTGCTGAATTGCCCTAGGTCAGTCCCTAGAAGAAGCAGTCTCTCTTCACTAAGGAATGGTCCAAGAAATTCCCCTGAGGAAGCCACTGCTGTGATCTGACTCTGTCTGAGGCATGTGGCTTTTATCCTGTTGTCCCTTTTAGTGTCACCCATCATCATGACTTTTAATAGTTTCCTTCCTTGAGAAATAAGTGCTTTCTAAGCCAATAATTTGTTACCAGAATTATCTGAATATGCTCTGAACATGCAAAGTTTTGTTTTTAGGAAGCTTTCATATTCACAAAAATTTCTTCTCAGTTTTCCTACTAGGGTGAGACCTGTCCTTACTTAATTCATGATCAGACTAGTGAAAGTAAATTGTGTTTCTGTTGTTTTGCGAAAATCTTCTCTCCTAACAGAATAATGGGGTAGAGCATTCACTTATTACCTGAACATCTGTTCTGGAATGGCAGGTTCTTTGTGATTTCTCCTGAAAGCCAGAGAAGATTTTGCTGTGAAGTAGATCTCTGCTGAATGGATCTGAGTTGTAACAAGGTCTCAAGATAGTGACTTTAATCTGGTTCCCTGTTTGCTTCTTGTTATCTACTTTTATCTCCCATTTTGTCAGAGGTGTGATTTTTTCCCCCCTTTTTTCTGTTACATCTGCTGCACCTGTGTGATAAGGTCTCTTATGTTTGTTTATCTTTTGATGAATGAGTTCTAAAAGTCTTTTACTTGAAAGTCAAACAACAATCTTGTTTGAAAGTGTCTTGTCTGAAATACCATTTTGGGATCCTGCTGTTCTCTTTGAATTTGGCTTTAAATGAACTCAGGAAAGGATTGAATATCTATGCCAATGGCTGACTGACTTTTTACTTGCTTTTTCTGAACCTTTCACTGTTAAAATCCCTCACTTCAGGGGGGTGAAAAAAGAGCTCTGTGTGATATGCTTATGAAGTATGCATGCTGTCTAGGATTTACATGTTTAGAAAATATACCTGTATGACAGAAAGCATGAGCCTGTTAGGCTCTATAACCAGGAAAATCAAAGGGGAGTGGCCATAGGGTAATGAACTTATCTAAGTTGGGCTCCTCCTCAGGAATCTCCCTCTTTCCAGAGGGTTCCCTTCTCAGCATGGGCTATTAAAGTGAAGTTGAATTGCAACTCTACAGCAGAAATGTACTTTGAAACCAGCACACCACTGGTGTGAGGAACTCCTTGATGCAGGAATTTGTAGATGCTGAAAAGTTTGTGTAAGTTAAAAATGCAGCCATTGAGTCAGAGATGAGAAAAGACTCTCAGAGCCATTAGATTGAAAGATACAAACACCAGCACAGCATATCCTTGAGTGATGCCTTTCTGTGTGATACCTGAAAATTCTGGGAAAGCTTTAAAATTTAAGTTCTTATTCAAACAAAAGGCATTGTTCTCATTCTCAGGTGTGCCTCCCTGTGTACCTCTAGAAATCTCCAATGATGGTGGGAGTGGTCATGCTGAATTTTCAATGATAAGTTTTAAACATGGGACCAATTCATACCACTATAAAGTCTGGCTTGTGTTCCCTACTTTCCAATGATAAATTAATAATAAATAATTCAAAAATGTAATTATTTACAGTACAGTGTGTAAAAATGGATTTAATTTAATTTATTCTGAGTGAATTAATATATATGAAAGAATCATCCAACTGAAGATCAATTTGAATGTATCCCTAAATGTATTTGCATCTTAATTCTGACTTTCTAATACGATATTAAAGTGATTACTAAAATATAATTTTTCATTTTAACCTCATGTACTGAATACTGTTAATGTTCAGGTTTCTCACCTGCATTCCAGTCAGGGTTTATAAATCTACTGTTGAGCTGTGACAGGACTATTGTGCCCTTCACAGGCCACTAGCTCCTGATAATCTCATTTTATCTTCAGTGCTTGTGTACAAGAAGGATCACATAAGTGAGGTGCTGTTGAGTGATGCCATGATTGCTGAGCAGGAGGTGTTTGGGGCCAGGCTGGTGCTCCAGGATGAGGATGGGGAATACTCCTGTGTAAGTAAGGAGGGCTGAGATGGGAGGCTCCCCAATTGCTTTTTTGGAGTTGATTCTTTCACTCAGGCTGTCTCCCTGCACTCCCAAAAGGCTTCACAACCATGGTCTTTCTAATGAACTTCAGAGCCTCTTTGGAGTCATCCTGTGCACCTTTCCTGCAGTAATAATGGTGGAGTCTGACTGTAGTCTGACACTATTTTTCTCCTTTCTTAAATGAAATTTTGATGTCAGTTACCACCTGTAATAGATTGATTGTTGTTGATGCTCAGTACAAGTAACAGTGAGCAGCAGAGAAGTCTGGGCTAAAATAATTTAATGTCAATTAGTATTTCAGCGTGCTGTATTTGTTTATGACTTGAGAACATCTTAAACCCTAAACCTTGGTACAGAGAGGGCTGCTGAGTGAAGGGAAGGTGAGAACAGCTTGTCAAAGTATAATCAAGGGCTTAAGGCAACTAAAGGTAAAAAATACAGTTTACTTGGGTGGAAAAGTATATTTAGATTAGTTATAGCATTATTTAAGAGAGTGGAGTTTTGATGGACTCAGTTCTTTTTGTCCCTGCTAATCCTTTGCCAAGCATTCACGTGACAAAAGTATTGTTGGTACAGATGAGGTGTAAGAACTAAGCACATGTCCACATAGACACTGAAACACTGGTGGCAGATCAGGTCTATCTAATACTCTGGTTTTAAAGGGATATTTGACAGTTTATGGGAGGGATAATTTGATCTAGTTCTTGAGAGGAAAAAAAAAAAATGAAGGCCATTACTATGGCTCTGGAATCAGAAAGAAACAAGAGTTGTATCCTGATACGCTCTCAATCTAGAGGAAAAAAAAAAACAACCAAAAAAAAAAAAACAAACCAAAAAACCAAAAAAACACACCACAAAAACAAAACAACAACTTAGGGAAGAAAAAACAAAAGAAAAATAAAAAATAGTAGGGATAAATGCAGACCAAAACCAAATTTTACCCATCAATTTCTGGGTAAAGCAAAAAGCTGAACGACATATGTAGGTTACAAAATAGGTGATGTAAACATCTTTCAACCTTGAATTAAAAACAGACCAAACAAAAATCCCTTTTCTGTAAATATTAGATGTTGAGTATATAATGTATTAAACCTCTCAATCAGGGAATTTTTTTAATGCATTTCCTCCCTTATGCTCCCTTGACACTATAATAATGAACAAGTTATTTAGTTAATGAAGAAAGCATCTTGTATTTAAAGATCTACATATTAATGTGACCTTCCTTTGTTCATGGCTGTTAATATTTATTGCCTTTTCTCATTGAGATTTTATTTGGTGTTCTGTGACAAACAAGAGTATGATTAGTGAAGCTGTAAAGTTCTCATGGTGGCTGCCTGTGTTCCCAAGATAGCAGCATTAGTGTCTGCAGAAGCAGTTAATGCTGTTTATCATTAGTGACAGAGGCTGGGAAGGACCTTCTGTGGCTTTTATCTTTCACCTTGCCAACAGAATTTGATGAGCTCTGTGATTTAAATGCATAGGTGATATTGTAATATTTATATTCATTTCACACAGACAGGAGCACAGGTAAACTGATCTTGTTGATGGAGATTAATTAAAACCATGTTACTGTACAACTGGACAGGCTATGAATTTATGTACTTGGGGAAAAAATAGCCATCAGCACTTCATTTACTTTTCTTTTTGATTAAGCTAATGTTTTCAGAGTTTGTAAAAAAGACAGGATTTTATACCTGTTCTTCCACTGGTTTTGGATTTAGGATCTTGAACTCTTCATCTCACATCCACAACTGAGAATAAAAGAATTTTAGCAGCTTGTTGCAATGGACTCTACTTTGGAAAATAGAGAAAATGCCATGTAAAATTATGTGCTCTGTGGACCTTCATATTCAGAGCTCCTTTTGTATGTACGTGTCTGGGTACCTTGCATTTCTTCTGTTTCCAACTCCATGCAGGATGTTTCAGTGTTCAGCTTGCCCAATATTTAACTGTGCATTTCTGGGAAATAGATGATAAACACTGCTGTTGTGCCTAAGTCTCATCATACAATTCTCCTTACTCAGAAAAAGTTGACATTTTCTGTGCCTTATATTTTACTCCTGAAATTCCATTTCAAAGTAGAGTAAGTTGTCTCTCTACATTTTGTAGGATCTAATTTTCAAAGGAAAACTTGTGATTTAGAAAAAAACAAACCGAAAAAAACAAAACCACCTTGGGTAACAAAAATAGTTACATTATTTATATACATGTTAATGTAGACTTTAAAACAATCCTCTAGCTGTTTCAAAAATGCTTATTTGGAGAGAAAAATTCAGGGGGTGGTCTTTCAGGACTGCTGCCCAAAGGAAGTACAGACTGATTATTTTGCTGTGATCCTTACTTGTATGTTGGGAAGAATAGGATATTTTATTGGTTCCATAGGAATGCAGAAAGATAAAAGGTGATATATAGGTGATAAAAGGTGACATTATCTACAGGAAATGTTCTGAGCTGAGCTTCTACCTAAAGCTAAGCATAAAGCTGTGTGAATTACATGGGCCTTTCCTATCAGTTCAGAGAATAAAGTATCAGGGTATGAGACCCCTTTTGTACAAAGAACCTGGTTTTGGTGATAGTTATCCTTCTTTTCCTGGGTGCAACTGCTTCAAGCATTGATGATTTACAAGTATTTATAGTTTGGTGATTATAACTTTTTGTTCTAAGCTTGGAAATTTACCTGTAGGATTACTGCCAGATGACCCTTCTTTTAAGGGAAAAAGTGATACCAGCCTTACTTAAATGGACAGATTAAATTGCAAAGAAGGTTTTAAAGTATTTGCAGATGGAAACCTTTGCTTTAATCTATCTTTAATGCAGGAGGAGCAGAATATCAAGGGAAAGCCTATTTTAATGATCATGTCACTATTATGAAATTTTCTAAATTTTATATACAAGGCAACCCAATGTTACTAAGAGAAGCTTTTACCGTGAGCACCTTGGCTCAGTCAGCTTTTCTGTAGAAAAATTTCAGTTTGATTTTCATTTTGGTTGTTTTGATTTCTGAGATTTTTTTCAATGTTCCTTTTTTTGCTAAGCCATCATCTGTATTCCTTTTAATCTCTTTCCAGTGTTATTTCATTCTGTCTAATAAGCCAAGGATGAAAGAGTGAGGTTAAGGAAGTTCTATGCTGCTCTGCAGTTTGGTTTTTCACGCGGAATCTTCTTCTAGACAGAAGGTGAGGGGAAAAATCTCAGTCACAGTTATCTTTTTTTGAGTACCCCCACTTGTGGACTCGTAGGGTCATGAATCCAGTACCTACAGCAAAAGTAATTTCTTTCCAAGTGGTAGAAGACCTTTGATCACTTCAGCCACTTCCTTCAGCTTGCATGAAAAGGCCAGGATTGATAGAGGATGTTCTGTTCTTTGTTTGATATAAGGAGGAGTGAGGATTCCTAATGGCTAGGAATTAAAAGACCATTATGTTAATTTGTTGAGCTTTGACTGGAAAGTGAATTATTGGCATTTGCAAGTTTAGAAAACGGTTGAGTTGACTGAGGATAAATAAATGTAATAAATTTGCTTCATAACTCATATAACTAATAATAGCTATAATATAAAATACCCATCTGGAAGAAAATATAGCATAGTCTTATTGCATTTTCTCACAAATATTTTTCATTAAGCTGAAGATAAAAGTCTGCACCCATATGCCACAATAAATTTAGCTGCCAAAGATTCCAGGTATTTTACCATCCAGAGCAGAGGCACATGAAAAAGAGCATTATTCTCTTATCTCAATTTCTTTTCCCTATTGTAACATGGAAACATTTGAGTCTATCTCTGCAAATGAACTGGATTAATAAGGGTAATTATTTTATAAAGCATTTCCATAATCTGTGTCTTTCACCTCCATATTCCACACAAATAAATCTTTGTTTCTTTCCTTGTTCCAACATAGGAAATCACCTAAGTTGCTAGACTTTGCTCAGTCATGTGACTGAAGGGTTTATGGAAAAAAGTTAGTAATTTAGTTTTCATGTAGAACTCTTTAATCACTTTATATTCCATTGTTGTAACAGGGATTTAAGGTCTTTAATTATATAAGCTTTTTTTTTTTAATAAATTACCTCTGCTCTAATCTAATTTAGAAGACTTTATGTGGTTGGTGGGGGATTTGTAGGTAACAATTAGTCTAGGTAATGCTAAATTTAATGGTAAGAGGAATGGAATTCTTTAAGGTCAGTGCTAATGCTATATTAGTTGTGCCTGAAGTTGATACATAAGGGGAAAACACTGAATTAAATGAAGTTTTAATGTCAGTTACCACCAGTAATAGATTGATTGTTGTTGATGCTCCGTGCAAGTAACTGTGAGCAGCAGAAAGGTCTGGGCTGAAATAATATAACATCAATTAGTATTTCAGCATGCTGTATTTGTTTATGACTTGAGAATATCTTAAACCCCAAAACCAAATATAAGCAAATTTTAATTCAGCAAGGAGAAGGGAGGGAGTTGATGCTTAAGCTTTTCAGCTTCTAGATTTTTTAAACTATTTTTAATACAATCATGATTATAAATAATCATTCAAAAACAAATTTCTACATCATATCAGAAAAGTCAGTGCTCTGAAGGTGATACTTACGTTTTTATTTAAGTACCAGCCTACTCTTTCTCCACAGTGAAACCAAATTATAGCTTATGCTGCTTTGTTTGAAATGATCTCATTTCTTCATCTGGCAATCACTTTGGCAGTCCATTGTAGGAAGAATTTAATATTATTTACTTCTGTTTGTTTTGTGAACACCTCTGTCACTTTTCCTTTTTTCAACGAGCTCCAAAGCCCTGCTAGAATCCATACTCTCTTTTTTTTTTTTTTTAATATCGATATATGGTGCTTTTAGTGCACTAGTGCACTTTCTACATCTCTACTTTGTATGAGGTGTTAACAAATAACAAACTGCTGCTCCTTAGCTGGTTTAAGGAAGGCTCTGTGGAAGCCTCCATCACCTAACCTGGAAGGGCTTGTGCTCATTTCCCTGGTGTGTTTGCCCAGGTCACTGCCCTGCTGTGGAGGAGATGGCAAAGCTCTTCTGTCCCAAGAAGCTGCTATTGATATAAATTATTTCCTAGCTAAAATGTAAAAAAAGTGCTGGTAAATAGAAGAGCATTTGTGGGCTGGAATCTAAGGAAGTTTCTTGTTAGTCAAGTCAGTTTTATCAGGATTTGTTTTCCACTCGTGTTTTCATGGGAGCTGACTGTAGCACTTATTTAAGGAATTGGAGAGGAAGGAGGAAAAGAACTGTCAATAATCAGATATTAGTAGTATTTGGGGGCTTTTGTTAAGTTTCCAGACATAAATGGGAGAGGAAGATGATGTTTCAGTGAGAAAAAATGCATTGTATATGTGAATGTAGAAAATTGCCAGATTGTTGCTGTTTATGGTAGGATGTGCTCTCTTTAAGAGGAAGCTTTCTTCCATGTTGAACCAGTCTTACATTTTTTCTGCTAAATCTCCCCAGGATACTCTTGGAACAATGATGAACTTTATTTTTCTGTTAAGTACTTTAAACAATTTCCTTTGTGCACAGGATTAGCAGAATGCCAATTAGAAAGAGTTCTTCAGAGGGAATTTTTTCTTTTTCCCTCTGCATCTTTTTGAACCTGTCATTGCCCAAACACAGCTGCTTTTTGATGTAAATACCTTTTGTTTAAAATGATTGTATAAAACCGCCAGTCAGCAACATTGTGATCAAAGAATAAACCTGAGCTCTGGGTTTTATTGCTATCATCTCTTTGAATGGCAGATATGAGTAGCTTCAACCAGTTGTTGATGCTGATTTTTTGTTTGAGCAATGTGCTTTGAAATCAAGTACTTTGTCATTTTCTTAAAGTTACCATTTAGAGGAGGCTTTGTATTAGCGCACATGAAAATATGTAATTCATGGTATAGTTATATTTGTTTTGGTTATATCATGTATTTGACTTTGTCATGTTAAGAACCAAAATTTTTTCAGAGCTATATGAACCACTTGAGGAGAAGAGACTGCAGAATTGGATGTAAGATGAAAACTTCTAAATTACTGTAATCCTCTGGTTTGCATGGAGTGTAACTCCTTTTAGGCATATGAGACTATTTTGAGAATGCCAATAATTGATATATAACCAAAGCTGACTCATTGGTTTGTATTTTGGAAATGAAATAAATTTTTACTAACATACAGTTCTTCAGAAGCTGATACCAATTCATTATTTGACGGTTTATCTAACTAATGATTTTAATGCAGGATTATAGAACAATATCAGTTGGGTGGGGGAGACCTCAGTAAGTTTCCAGTTAAATCTCTGGCTCAAGCAGGGTTGGTTATGGGGTCAGACCAGGCTGCTCAGGGGTTTCTTCAGTCTGGACTTGAAAATCTCAGGTTGTACAACCTCTTTGGGTAGCCTGCTTCACTGTCTGACTGTCCTCATAAGAAATTTTTTTTTTCTCATTACTAGATGGAATTCCTCAATTAAAGTGATGCCTGGGGGGGGAGGAAAGACCCAAAAAACCTAAATTCAGACATCACTTAAAAATCTCATCTTGAAAGTCTTTCTATTTAATGTAGAAGTGAAGAATGCAGGAATCAGTTCTAAGGATAAGTGGTGTTTGTTTGGGATTTTTATTTTTTCTGCTTGTGGTGTTTTTAATTGGTTTGTTTGTTTGTGGCTTGGGGGCTTTTTTTTTTGTTTTTTATTTTGCTGGTTGTGTTTATATGGAAAGGCCATATTGTACTATGCTCTTCTAATGTTTGGTGAGATGGTATAGAGTACAAACCTATGGATGTAGATTTCTGTTTGCTCAGAGGAATGACATTTTGGAACTGTTTCCTCCAGTTTCTTGATGACCAAAAAACCACCCTGTCAAACCATTTAGGAACATCTTTCAATATATTTTATTTTGTATTGGTGCAGCTAAGAGCTTTACTGGTTCATTAGAGTTCATAGCTGGTCCTTCCATGTTAGAAAGCTTTGGTGTGTGTGGCAGAAATGATTATTTTAAAGACAGTAAACATTTCAGAGATCTCAGTACATTTTAGGATTCCTAGTGGAAATCAAATGGTAGATAGAGTTAAATGAGATTAAGCTGTCAAAAAAAAAAAAAAATTACCAACTCATGAATGAAACTGCTGTTTGTTTGCTAAATGGTGGGGGAAGATTTTACCATGATCATATTATACACAGTTTATTTGATTTTTTTTCAATTCTTTGTGGCAATTTTATTGGTTTTCCTATATTTTATTGGTTGTGAACACTTTAATTGTTATTTAATATTCAAAGCAGAAGGTATCTCATATAATTAGAATTTGGGATTTTGCTCTGGGCTGTGAGGAGGTTGAAACAAAGCCAAACTTGCTTTTTTTTCTCTCCTAATAATAGGGTCATGATATATCTTGGGTGAAGCCAACAGCTATAATTCTCTGACATTAGTTCATTCATTTGAAGCCTAAACACTGTCCTAGTTTTTCCTGATGATCTATTAGCTGTCTTTACTGAATTTGAGTTCAGTGTGTATTTTTTCTCAATTAGATTCAGATCATTTGATCTTGAATAATATTTATGGATCTATGGTGCCTATTGCTGTCTGTTTTCTGGAATGCATGTCTAAAGAGTAACCAAAACAATTAGAAACACAAGAAAAATAAGTACTGGCAGTCGCTCTGAATTGGAATATAATACACAATAATATAAATTATATATATATAATATAATATATACATATATATATATTATAATATATATTATATAATAACATTATGTTATACAGAATAATATTATATACAATATATTAAATATATATTAAAATATTATGTATATAATATAGTAATATTATAATATATTAATAATATATATAATAATGGTAATAATAATTTTTTAATATATATATATATATATATATATATATACACATATATACATATATATATATATATATATATATACATATATATATAAAATACACAATAATATACATTGTTGAAGAGAGCCTCATATTTAAAAATGTTCTCTCCGGGAGAGAAAGATGTCACAACTTCAAAGTAAGTGCAGGTTTATATATTGACAACCAAAAAGGCTCCTGAACATTTCCCCTCACCTCCCAGTTGTGGAGGATCCTACATACACCTGTTATGGTAAAATCTCTAGCCAAATGTAGAGGATGCTTAGGAAATACCAGGGGAAAACAGTCAAACTGACATCTGTTTACAGTCTCAGATTCCTGGGATGCTGCAGGAATTCCTTTAGGATCCTCCTGAGGTATGGAACATTTGCCTGCACCTTAGTCTTGGAGAGATTTTTATGCCATGACCCGAAGTCAATTCTCTCATGGAACCTGTGGCTGTTGTTTGTCACCCAGAGCTGTGTGAATGACAATGACTTGCAGAGTTTGGCTCCGCATTGTGTAGAAAGAGGACTCACTCCCACCCTCCATTACCTGTTGATTTCTTATAATGGTTTCCAGTTTTGCATTGTGAGCAATAGTGAGTTGCTTATTTACTCATGCAGTAATAAAGATGATATACTCTGCCATATTCAGAATTAAAAATGTTAAAAAAAAAAAGAAGCTATGTTAAACATACCAGGCTTTGAAGTGAAAAGACCTTCATCATATGAAGGCTAAGTGTAAAGGAAGTGTGCTTGATTATTTTTGAAAAAGCAATTTATCTGGTTCGTTATTGTTATGCATTGTTTTTAGATAATGGTGATCTCAGCAAAAAGTGTGATTAACTCAAAGCTGACAGCCATTATTTATATGAAAATCTACTTGTATTCAAGAGTGGCATCATCTCTCATTGTTCCTGGGATAAGTGCTGCTTCAGCAAGACTCAGCAAATGAGAATTTCCACAATTTTGCAAAGTACCAAACACCAATTGCAGTGGTTGTGCTTTTGTTTTTGCTTGCTCTAACTGTTGAATTAAATGAGTTTACATTTGCAACAGGATGAGATCTTGTACCCCATCCGTTGCAGAGCTCCAGCTGACAGGTGGTTATTTCTGAAGCAGTAGGAAGTTGTGTGCCTTTGATCCATAACCTTTGCTTTGTTGACTGCTGCAGTCCTTGTTGGAGTCCTCCCAATTTCAGATGTCTATAAGCCACCCATTTCTCACAGTAAAATCACAGTCAACCTTTCCCTGGCCAGCTTTCCCTGGACTGTAAGTCCTTATGTTCTGTGCAAAACATATTCAGAAAGTCTAATTTTGGGTCAGGACTGCTTCTTTCTGTAGAATTGCATTAACTCAAAATCTCTTTCAAAGTCTAAACCATGTATTAGTAAGACAAATGTTTTTGGAGAAAACATATCTTGAAAAAGCAAGGAAAACCAAGGAATCCTAAATCAGTCTGTACAGACACCAAAACCTAAACAATGACCTCTTTTGTATAAAGAAACTGGAGAAATTGAAATACAAGGCTATAGGGGTAGCTGGATATCTAATATAACTAGAACTTAGAGACACTTCTCAAGATGTCTTAATTTTTTTCAACCTTCTCTTCAGTGTTTTCCCAGGTCAGCTCTTCTTTGTCAAAATTGACAAAAATGCCCTTGAAGTGTAATTCTTCCTCACAAGGATTTGTGTCCTTGAAGGTTTCTCCCTCCTTATGCTTTCAATCTAGCACAACTTATTGGTTTAATATATAGCTAAGGAAAATGATGTTGTCTTTCAAATCTGTGCTTGTCAGTTGTTTTCTTGAAAGAGGTGGCAGTGTCTTCCTGAGCAGATTGCATTCATTTTAAGAACTTATAGGCATATGGTGAGCATCCCAACTGTTTTAGCATAACATATTTAAGCCAAAAGTGTTGGTGCCTCATCATAGTCACATAGTTATCTCACAGACTACATTCATAAAATTGTTATATTTCAGTATTCGTAATGCTGCTACAATTTCCATATCCATTATCTTTCTATGTAATACAGATTACAAGAATCCTGTTTTCAATATCAGTGGAGAGGCTTTTAACATTTCTGATAAAAGTATAGAGGTAAAATGAAAGTCTAGAGATTTATCTTCATGGAACTATGCAAGACAGTCAAAAGAACTCAACAAAACTAAGAGGAATACAGATTATTTTTCAATGAGAGGGAAATTTTTAGACATTTAAAAATGCCATTTTAGATAGGGAGACAGTAAAAACATCAAGCTATACTTGTTTTTTTATAAACCACTTTTAGTTATATTTCTTAGGGGAGTGGTTCTGATTTGAAATAAGACTATTGAAGCGTTCATTGCAGTATCACCTGGCCTGTGGCTTCTTCCCTGGAAGGGTTTGGAAGAGTGAGAGCTCCCTACAGCCCTTTTATCATGGGCAACAGAGGGGAAATCCCAGGCTGGAGTGGGCAAGGCAAAGGGTGCTTGATGCCTGCAGCTCAGGCTCTAGTACTGCTTCAGGCTGTTTGTCAGCAATTCATCTCAAGAACATTACCTGTAAAGCCTTTTTTTAAATTATTTTTCATGTTGATGGTTACAACACAGAACAGTCCCTCCCATCCTAATTCACTGCAGGAAAACAGAGAATATTTCAGCAAGTTACTCAGTTGCAACAAATGTACACAGCAGATGTCGTGTGAATTTTCACAAAGCAAAAAGAGGTTGTCATGTTTATACAGTCATAGTATCTTGTAAATGACCTGTAGATGGATGGGTTCAATTTTAGAAGTGTGTATCAATTTTAAATATCCCATTTGTTCTTGATAGAATAATGCAGTGATTCTGTTCTACATTAATTACCTGTGTATTTATCCATTGGTTTCTATGTTAACAACCTACAACCTATCAACCATTAGGATTTAAAAAAAAAAGGAAAGGCTTTATGCTTTTGTAATTTTTTTGGTGAATAGTACACAGACTTTGGTATAGTCAAAATTCTGCGCTACAATATTTGAGGCTCCTTTAGGACAGGGGTCACCTCTGGCTGACTGTGTGATTTAAAGGAGTCAGGAGCAGGGATTCAACACATAAAACAAAATGCAGTATTCTAGTGCTGGGGCAGAGAAGGAAACTTTGAGAGTCTCAAGATTTGCTGTGGAAATCTAAAGAACCAAGAAGAGGATTTGTTTCACAACAGCTGCTTAGCACAGAAGATGATTTCTTAAGGCATGTCTTATCATGCAAAGCATGATTATTGAGTACATTTTTGGGCCCTTTAAAAATAAGAACAGTTATTGCTAGGTATGGATCCAGAATTGGATCACAACAATGTTGAACCTGAAAAGCAGGCAGACTATTTCATGATTTCTTGTTTCTGTGCCTCTTTGAAAAGCAAAGCAGTGCACAAGTCTAAAGTGAATTGAATCTGACATTGCTATCCATCCTCCTTTTTCTCCTTAAGTCTAGTTCATGGCAACTATTGGTGTTCAGAAAGACCCTGCAGATTTATGAGTTCAGACATTTGTGAAACCACTGCAGTGTGCTTTCTCTTTAACTCACCTGGAACCTTCCAACAGTAATGCAAAGGTTATTTGGAACTTGGAACATGAGAATTGAATCAAAGTTCAGAATCAGGCTGCGGTTGCTTTCCTTCCTGCTTCATCACTGGGCCATCACCACTTCATTGGTGGCTGTGAGCAGAAATTACCAGCATCCTTCTGGAGTTAGAGCAGTGCTGTTGAGCAGGGTCCTCTGAAATGCACAGGCTCCACTGGTCTCTCAGGAGGTTTTGTTTGCAGTCCTGACTGCATTCAGATTCTATTCCTTTAACTTTTTCCAAAGGCATGAGACCAAATCACTGAACTTTACTTCATTAGTGAAGGGGGCTATTGAGCTGAATGGAAGATGTGAGGCAAAAATTGTTCCCAAAGGATTTCTAAAGGGGAGAGGGTTTAGAAAAATAGCATTAAAGCATAAGTTCACACCCCAGTGTCCTCAACTGACTGCAATGCTGTGAATTAATAACATTCAATTAAGATTATCATAGACATTTGGTTACATTATTTCAAAGTTCTCTTCTTTAGATCCCCATCAGTGACATTTTATAACATGGAGAAGCTTAAATGAAGTTTAGAATCAAAGTTGCTGTAAGTATATAAAGCTAGATCCTACAGGATTCCTTAGAGGCATACAGCTCTTCCTATCTGGAGTCCTGCTGCTCCCTCTGTGGCTCCATGTGACAGTAGCATATCCCCCCTTCAGAACACAAGATAATGTCTTCTTTATACCAAAGGAGATATTATAATTAGCATGATTTATGTCACAATTTAATTTGACCCCCTCAGCTGGTGGGGATGAAGCCTTATTCCATTACAAGAGGGAATTTTTTAAGTGAGATGGGATTATTAACCCCCTTATTACTGCTGTGCTAAGTGAGCCACCATCCCCTGTCACCACAACTCCTTTTCCCATTTCTCCTTTTCCTTTTCTCCAGTCCCAAGGAACTCATCACCTTCAGCTTCTTCCTCTTTTGTGCAGGAAAATAAAAAATCCTAAATCAAGCAGTCTACAACCAAAACAAAATCAACCCAAAACAATCCATGTGGACTCTGAGTCGGAAAGGGGGAATAGAAAGGACAGTAAAGAATAAGGATTAAAAAGTATTCTCCTGTTGAGTAAAAAGGAGAACAAAGTTGAACAAACTTCAGAGCAGACCCCTGGGCTAAAATGAGCCCCCACTTGGCTCGTTTATGAGTTTTTAACAGTTTATATCTGAAGTCCCAACAGCACTTAAACCTTACCAAGAGTGGGGGGGGATCAGCCAAGGATCCATTGAAGTCAAAGGAAGGCAGTGCCTCATTTATGGAATTTGATTATTTCTGCAAAGCATTTCCCATGCTGCTGTTCACAACTTCCGCTTAGCTGATGAAAATTCCTTCTGACATGCCAGTTTTAAGAAAATAGCTTTAAAATTCTGTTTATGTGTGGTAATCTCGTCTGGTCTTTCTGGGAAGTCTGGTCCTAGCAGCTCATTTGAAGAGACCCTGAGACACAGATGGTGCTTTGAAACTGAGAGCAGGAGAACTTTCAGATACACTGTTTAGTGTGGCAGGAATTAATTTCATTATGTCAGAAAAATAAAACTTTGAAAATACATTGCAAAAGGCATACTTAGGGATTCACAAATTGATGCATTATTGATTATGCCTATCAACGCAGAAAACAAATTAAAGATAAGGGGGAAAATATTTGGAAAGTGTGTTCATTCCAAATGCATTATAATCATGGTGTAAATACTTAGAGAAAAGCTCAAATATTTTTAAAAGGCAAGACAGTCACACTGCTTCAGATCCATCTTTCTGGCAGTTGTTAAGACAGCTGCTATACATAAAAATGCATTTTGAAATGGTGCGTGGATATTTGACAGGAGAAAAGGCTTAATGTTAAAACACAGAATACAAAACTATGGGAGTATAAAATTAATTAAAAGTCAGAAGGAGGTGGTTCTTTCTAAACAGGCATGCATGAGAAGAAAATGTGTTTGCAGCTTTCAGTCCCCAAAGAGTTTGGTTATGGCAAGAGGCAGGCTATGAACATTTGAGAAGTGCACTCTGAAAGTGATTCCAGTATTCACTGCACTGTGATGAGGCCCACTTGGGAATAAAATAATTACAGAGGGAAACTACACCAGTCCAAAGAAAAATGGTAACCTCTTCTCATCTATTATTTGAAATAACTTCCTGAAGTTCCATCATCAGCACTTTTTTTTAAACAAAATATTTTAAGTGAAATATTTTTAACATAACTGACATAGCTTTGTTTTAGTGCTGTATGTTAAATAGAAATGTCATTTATAATTAATATATTGGAACAAATCCTCCTTTTTGCAGTCAAAATGTGCTTTTAAACATGTCCATTTGTCTTACGAAGTCTTTCTAAGCAATGTCAACTAAACTGATTTGAAATCTTGTCAAAAAAGAAAATACCTTATTTTAGTCTGAATTTAATTTAATTCTATTTACATGGAAGCTGCTGGAGCATATGATGGTTTCAAGAGTGGGAATTTTATAACACATCTGCAAATTATTATGCATAAAATCCATCTCTTAACTAATTAGCAGTCTCAACATGTCTCCTGAAGTATAAATGAATTATTAAATGTTGGCTCTGATGAGGAATGATTGAAAAGAGATAATTATTTCTTTAGCCATTATGAATGAGGATTAGAAAAAGGAGAAGCTAATTCTACATCAATAAATAAATAAAAGGAAAAGTGTAGATCAGTTTGATTTTGTTGATTTCCAGCTGTGCTCCCCAAAAGAAGCATCCTGCATCTATCCCTTTGACAATTCTGCCCAAAGAAAGGAAGAGTTTCACACAGAAATAAAATTACAAAATTCTGAGTTAATACCATAGCACTCATTTTTACATATTTTCTCTTATACAATTAACTTTTTACAAAGCTCACATGGTCTTTTGGGTACAAAGAGTAATAATTTGACTGCTGCTACTTTTTTTTGCCCATATTTCAGAGGGCAAAATATGTAAAACCTCATAGCTTTGAATTTTGTCTTTAGGGTTGTGCCGTGCAAGGCTGTTCTCCACATTTCCTGCTTGTTTGGTCAGGGGACCATATTTTTCTCAATGAAATGCTGAGCTCTGGCATAAAATGATAATTTTATTAAATACATGAAATGAAGGGCTGGACTGTGGCAGGGAAACAATGTCAGAGCAAATTGTGACTTTACACTTTGGGCTGGTGTCTCACCAGAGGTGGTTGTTAGGGCCCAGCTCACCTCAAAATGCACACTGGCTTTGAAGTAACATCGCTTGATGTCCTTGCCTGTACCATAGCTCTGATCAAAAATCTCTTTGTCAGTATGTATTTGGTGAAACAATCAATCTGAATCCCTTGAGGGATGATCTTTGGGAAGAAACAGCGTTCCACCACCAGAAAAGGGAGTTGTAAATGGGTTTCAAATGGATGTTGTTGTAGGGCAGAGAGAAGAATTCACCCTGTAAAAAGTATTCATGCTGAAAAGTGCATTGCAGGAGGGAAAGCTCTGTTAGGAGGCATAGTTTCAGCATTGTTGTAATTTCAGAGAAAGACTACATATTTTAAGGTAATGACTATTGGTATAAATGGCACTGCATATTTTAGTACATTATCCTTGTTCTTACTAAACTTACTTGATAGTTCATCTTGATTTGGTCATTTATTGTTACCCTCTTTACTCTGCATCCTTATGTTGTTTATCAGCATTGCATTTAGGTATGATTAGCTTTAAGGGGAAGCACTGGAGAAAAACTCAGTTCCTCTAAAGTAATTCTCTAATTCATTCTCAATCTTAGAAAATTCAAAGCCTTGCATTTTTGAACTTCTTTGTTACATGTAAACAATATGTGGACTGTTTTCATTTTGCATTGATTTTGGATCAGCTGAGGATGATAGAAGATCATCTTACTTGAACTAGAGACTTGTAGAGAATTTCTCTCTATTTAATTTGGAGAAACTTAAAGTTTTGAGGGGTGTTGTTATAAATCATAAAGTTTCATTTTCTTCTTGATTTGATAAAAGGATGCACTTTATATTTTAACAGCTTTTTAAAGGTGAAAGAGGTCTTTAAAGAATAATGTAGTAAATGTAAGTAACCCTTATTTTTGATCAGTTCTGTCATATTCTATGTGAACCAGGAATAATCATCTAATGCCACTTAAGCATCTACGCTTAGTTAAGAAGAACATTATCTGAAGTAGGAATACAGTGTAGCTGTCAAAACAATCTTGCTGCTGCTCTTAACTTTGAAAAATAGAACTTTTTGGATTGTTTAATATTTTTGGTCATTTTCCTTTCTAATAAATCTAGACAGTAGATACAAAGTATTTTTATTTGTTCTCTTATGCTATTTAAAGACTTCCAATGCAGTTTTTCAGTTTATAGGTTCTGGCCAACATTTAGCTTCCTTTCGTATAATTGTGAATGAGGATTATTAAATATGCTGGTGGGTCATGGTAGAAATTTATTTAAAACATCAAGCACTCTTCTAAGTTTCAGGGTACTTTTTTGTTTGTTTCATGTTGTTTTTTATTTTAATAATTATATTTGGGGTTTGCATTTTATCCTACTAACAAAGGTTTTATTACTTGGTTGCTATTCTATCCATCCAGCAGAAGATTGCAATTTTCTTTTCCTTTTCCCATTTTCATCTGGAAATCCCCCTGTATTTTGGGTTAGCAGTTTAAATAAACCACTGTGCCCTGGTTCTGAGTGTGAGCTGTTCAGCTGCCTGCCAGGTTAAATCACCTCAGTCCTTCCAGCAGAGTTTTCTAGCCCAAAGTGAATAACTGGGCACTCTGAGGAGCTCCAGGTGATGCTGCCATCCCAGCAGCCTGGTTTGTCAGGATAGGGGAGCACAGCCATGGAATTTTTTTTCCAGAACACAACAGCACAGTTGTTTCTATAGAGGAGTCATTTTGTGAGTCCTGGGCACATTTATCACAATTATTAAATCCAGCAGCATCACGTTGATATTGATACAGTGGTGTGCCCAGGGTTGTGCTCTCCACAGTGGAAGAAAAGAGAAAAGTATTCAGTTTGGCCTATGGAAATCCAATGCAGGCTCTAAAATATGTACAAAAGGTACCACAGACACCAAAGTGGTTCTGTCTCTGGTTCTGTTATTCACATGAGCTACTCGTGCAAAGAAAGTAATCAAAATGGGGGAAAAACCCCAAAGGAACAAAAAACAAAGAAAAAAAACCAAAACCAACCAAAAACCAACCAACCAAAAAAAAAAAAACAACCTAAAAAGGCATGAGTGTAGTCCCCATTATCATAGGCAGGGCATGTTTTCACATTTTTCTTCAAAGGCATTGCATTGAGTGCTTTATCTTGGTGAGCTGTGGTGAAGTGTTTGTAGGGTTGTGGGAACAGCGTGTGTTCAAGGAGAAGAGAGGTGCACAGCATTTTGTGTGTTTTGTCGATTCAAGAAATAATTTGGCTTTTGACCAAGTTGTGTAGCCTGTTTTTTTGAGGGCTTTTTGACATTTGAAAATAAATCCTCAGCCTTAAGAAATTTTTTGTTTGGTTTTTAGAGACAGAAGGTAAACTGATGACAAGGAAATCATATCTTGTTCTCAGACAGCCTGATAAAAGTTGTCAGATTTGGGAACCTCAGAATAAAATGTAATTTTCTTGTAGCTTTTAAGGTATTGCTATTTCTCTGTAAGCAGTAAAAAAGAAAAACAAAATATTTTTTGAATTCTTTTAGTTTCTAATGACCAAGGAACTATAAAATATAAATACACCTTCTATTTAAATTGTAGAGTTTGAATCAGGAAACATAATAATCTCTTAACAAGAGTAGATAATAGTTATTCTTACGTTAAGAGTTTTTTATTTGGTTACTTTGTTTTTAATTGTGTATTAGTAAGGTACATTCTGTAAAATCTGAGGTAAAATCTTATTTCTTTATACATTTTCATTTCAGACATTTGAATGCTTTCTATCTAGGGGAATTAATTATATTTTAATATTTTAATATATTTATTGTGTTTTTAGCTTGTGCATGACCAGCAGTTGGCAACTCTGTTCCTATTCCTTCTCTTCCTGAGCTCCTTAGGTTATCTTTGGCAGCCCCTGCCTCTGTCTACAACCACTACTGGATTGGTGAGGCTGGTCTCAATTTAGGACATGCAGGTGAACGTGTGCTTCCCTGAGAATTTATTAATTACAGCAGGAAAAAGAAAGCTACAGTAAAAGAAAATAATTAAGAAAAATAATTCTATTTGAAAAATAATAAAAAACCCAAACAAATAACAACAAAAAAAAAATTATACATATTTTCAGAATTTCTTCTGTGATAATTTTATGCAACAGCCACACTAAAATTAGAGTAATTTTGTGTCTCGTGGATCTTCCTCATTGTAAATGATGTAGTGAATCAGGATAGGTTTATTTGCTTTATCAGCACACTCCTGTCTTCAGTGGGAATTTATGATACAGCTGTTAAGCTTCAGACTCCTTGCAAATTCCCCTGAATAAAGGATTAGTTTTTGTGGTGGAAGTTATTCCATCCCAATACAAGCAAACCTTTATCCAGTGATTTTGTTTGTGTAGCATTGCATAAAAGATTTTAAAAAAGTTTACTTTGTGAGAATTTGCATTTTTTGCCTTCTCAAAAAGCCGCAAAGTTCCTGACTGGAGAAAAAGCACCCCCAAAGCAAACTTTTTTTTTTTTCTGATTAATTGGTTTGTCTCAGTGAACTGTTTCAGGAATGGGGGAGGAATCAGCCTGCTGCAAGGGAGAGGTTGTTCTTTTGAACCAGTGCTTAATGTGACACTATATCACACCATCTGTTTTATGAGCAGGAGCTCCATTAGAGCAGATTGTAAAGGTACAGAGGGCTGGGGTGTTCAGGGATGGAAAAAAATAAAAAAAAACTGTTAAGTTTTGATCTCTTGGGGGCTAATCTTCAGATGCTGTGAAATCTGTTTATTCTTTTGACTTTAGTGGAGCTCTAAGGATGTCTATCAGTTCAGGATCTTGTTCTCTTCCCTGTCTATATTTCGACCAAGTCAAGTGAGAAATAAATCCTTGCTGAAGAGGCAAGCAATTGCCTTTTACTCCTCTCTTGATTTGGATAAGGTCTGGCACTTTGTAGAGTTTATTAGATTTATAATGTCCTTTGGTTCTCTTTTTATGTATGGCAAAAAAGGCATCATTTCACGTCTTTTTCTGTTTCTGTAGGGTTTTGTTTTTTGTTTGGTTTTTTCTTGGTTTTTTTTTTTTTTTTTGTTATAAGCAATCTGTGCACTTATTACCAGATTAGATTTAGCCTGAGATTAATATTTTTCTGCCAGTATGTTCTGTTATTTGACCGGTGTTTGAAAAATCCTCATCTAACCTCTAATTTAGGAAAGAGGAAATAGTGTATAAAGGAGATTGCATCAAGCACAAAGCCTGCTTTAACAACAAATTATTCCTAACTGCAAGAGTCCTATAAAAAGATTTTCCACACTGCAAAATGTATCACAATTAAAAGGATGTGGTTGGTCAAAGTCAAAAACTAACCTTTACATTCAGGAGGGAAAATTATAAATAAAATGCTTAAATACCAAATAATCTGCTTTTTAAGGGGAATATATGGAAAATGTTTATATATTCTCTCAAAAAAAAGAAAAAATTATTGTGGAATTTTCTTTTGGCAGGATTCATTTAAACATTTTTTGCTTAAAATAAGGTATCTGATGCCTCGTGAGATGCTTTAATGTAGCCAAGGGATGTGCCTGGAGTAGTTCAACATGGCACAACGTTTTTGTGAAGCTTGAGACTGTCTGGTCAAGATACCCCTGGCTCTGTTTTCTGTGTTTGAGCAGCAGAACCACTCCCAGAATAACTCAACCACTGGATAACCCTTTGTGTCATCTCTGCATTTTAATTTCCAGAATATTAAATAGTAATTTGTGTGGTTTTAAATTAATTCAGCTTTTAACATGTATTCTAATGTTCACTTTCTTGTAGTCTCAGAGTTAACTTAAAAAAGCTTTGGAAGTCTTTGGATTTCCCACAAACCAGGGCTACAGAGGAAGCTCTTTTGATAAAAGAAAGCACACAGTTGAAAGGAATACTAGTAGGACAGAAAGGTACAACAAGCATTGTATCAAACCTGAATGAGCTGATTATAGTGCTTCCTGTACGGGGGATAACTAATTCGTAAAAAAAAAAAGAGGGATGAGCCCTAAGATGTGTTCTGCTATCAGACAGCAGTTCCTCAATATCTCTGTGAAGATACAGCTTCCCAAAAAATCCTAGTCCACTTTATGAATTTTGAGTTTTGCTGGCAATTTTCATGCTGCTTAAATGGTGTTGTTCATTCATTAATTGCCAGTGTGAAAACCAAAATATTGCACTTTCAAATGAGATATATTTTCCTATCACTAATACTTTTGATGTCCTAGAAAGCATCATAAAGTTTCCTGGCAGTTTAGACATGTGAGAAATATCTCTTTACATGGGAAGTGATATATCATCTGCATTAGATGTAGTGGAGCAAGAGAAAAAAAATTAAATGAAAAAAATTTCATGTCAGACAGATGACTGTCAGAGCAGTCTCTCACCACATAAAAATCAGGGAGGCACATGAATTATAGCTGCCTGATCATATGTAATTGGGTCTGGACAAACATTTTGGAAGAAATCAAATTTTAAATATTGAGTGTTATCTCTCTCCTGGAAGAGAGATCCTACTACAATCCAGCTCAGAGCTTGGTAATGTGTTAGCCCCCCTCTACAGGTAATATATTCTAAATCTGTTTTTCAGTTCCATAAAGCATAATTCTTATGAAACCTGGCACTTTTTTCCCCCAAAACATTTTCTTCTAAAGGTATTGTTCTATGTCTAATAACTGTCATTTGTTTCTCATGTAAAATTAAAATATTCCTTTCCCTTTACATTATATTGAAATATTGATGGAATAGTGTTCACTGGAAGGCTGACATTTCTTCTTACAATAGTTTTAAGTTTCCATGTTTAGTCAGAACTTACTGTGTCCTCCCCTAATATTTTATTCTTTTCAGAAGAAAGAAGTAAGACTTTAGTCTGGTTTAAAGCAATACTTTTCTTTAAATTAATTATAAGTTTTCTAATTTATTTTAAGATAAACCAGGTAATACTTTTGCTTTTTTGGTCATAAAGACATGCATGTATTTGTGTTTAGATGTGAATGTGAGAGCCAGCATGCATGTGCATAAGCAACAGGAATTGTGCCCGCTCTCTGTATCCGTATCCTCTGTTTTTTGTTGATTCTTCATTCATGATGTGCAGTCAAATAACAAGGGAAGTTCATTATTTAACTATCTGTAGAGAGTAATTATAACAGTGAACAGGAAAAAGATATAGAAAGGTGCATTTTTTATTCTTTAACTACTGCTTTGAACCGCTTACCATTCCTCTACTAAACATTTTCATTTTCTGTTTTATCTTCAAGTGTAAGGTTTCTGCAGAAAATGTTTTTGGTTTGCCTTATGTGTGGTGGTTATTATCCACCTGTCTCCTGCCTGAGCAGGGAGATTGCAGAAACATGTTTGACTCTAAAGCTTTTCCTACAAAGGCCTTCACTATTATTTGTAACCAGGCCCGGGAGCTTTTATTTTCAAGTGTCTCTTGGAGACACCTATTTTACTTTGGGTTGGCTTGGTCTTTATTTCCTGTGCTGCAATATTTTATAGATTACATCAGACTACATCACCGACTCAATTAGACTGGAATAAAGTTCTGAGATTATCACAGAGTCCCACCCATGGCTAAATACCCCATGTCAATGAAACCAAGGCACTCAGTGCCACATCCAGAGCTTCCTAAACATCCCCTGGGACAGTAACTCCAGCACCCCCCTGGGCAGCCCATTCCAATATCTGATCACCTTCTCTGTGAAAAAATTCTTCCTAGTTTCCAACCTAAATTTCCCCTGCCACAGCTGAGCAGGATATCCTGTCATCCTGATTTTCTAACAAATGATCAATTCTGCTTTTGGAGAGTATTTGAGTAACAAGCACAATAGAATTCTCATGCAGAATGAAAAAAATGAGGAAAATAAACTGAATTTCTGACACCTTCAGATATGGTTTTGAAGAAGCAAGCCTGGAGAAGTACATAGGGAGCAGTAGATTGTTGGAACATCAATCTCAGGAAGCCGCTGAGACAGTCAACTAGCAAAGAGTATAAACCCAAGGGAGTGCCAGGGACTGTTCATCCCTTGATGATTTATATTTCTGAAATGAATATTCTATCTCTGCTTGGCATCTTTAGTCAATCCAGTGCAAATAGCCCATGAACATGAGTATGAAAGACTGTATATATCTACATAAAGCCTTACGAAAATGTGCCCTGCTCCTTTTTTGTTTTTTTAACAATACAGTTTATGCCTTTAACAGAATAGAGAAAAAGGTTCTTTATGTATCTTTAATGCGCCTTCCATTTTAATGTTGTTGCACTAACAAATGCTAGCAATCCTTCTTTCTGAAAAAATGACAGACAAACCTATGCAAACCTTTCTTCGCTGTCTCAGTCTTTGGATCTTTCTGGCATTTGGGTTAACAAACAGAGCGATTTCTTAGCCTTGTACTTTAGTTTCATAAACTGTTACTTTTGTATTGATTATGAAGTTATTTTAACCTAATGTACTCTTATCATCAACAGCAGTGTTGATATCTGTCACTTTGGCCTTGGGGACACCAGTGCCAGGATCTGTAGTCACCTCCTGAGTGATTTCTCCTAGCTTCAACAGCTCAGGTCCCCAGAATGTGTTGTCACAACTGTGCCCTGAAAAATTATTTGGAGCACCCCATGGCAATGATTTCATAGGAATTATGCTTGAAAGAGGTCTTCCTTGTTTACAAAGAAGATTATGTTCAGAACTGAGGGAATCATCACCAGAAGAAATATAATTTAGGCGTGAGGGGCAAAGGCTTTTTTTCCTATCCGTTCCAACTGATCTGGGGAGGGTGGAGAGATGTTTCTCATTAAGTTTCTATTGTTTTTTTTTTTTTTTTTCCTCTGGACCAAGATGGTTGTTAGCCTGATAACAGTTCCATGATCTGAATTTTAGAGTTTCTATCTCCCCTTCATACCACTAGCCTTTTAAGAGTTTATCCTTACACATGTGCATGCCCCACAAGCCCTGGGGCTGACAGCAGAAAATCCCTTTGTTGCTGAAGTTCAATTTCCAAAAAAAGAGCCTCTCAGACTGCAAGGCCAGTGAAGTCCATCTCCCTTTTTCCTCAGGCTGCAGAAAGGCCATGAAAGTGATAGGAAGGAAATATTGTCCCACAGCTCTGCCAGCTGTGACAAGGGAGGGCTTGCTGATGATTTGACAGGTCTTACAGGAGCTGATAGATTTGATGCAGGTCAGTTCCCAGCTCAGGCTTCAAAGTTCTCCAGACACCAACACTGCTTGATGGAGGAGCCTGAAAGAATTCAGCTCAAAAAGAAATCAACCAGAACAACTTTTCAACCTAAAGGAAAAAAAAAAAAAAAAAAAAGAAAGAGGTAAATATTGAGAGCACTCTCTAGAATGCACTTGATTATTTCAGAAATATGAAGGAATGATAACACTAATTTAGCTTCTGCTTTTCAAAGGCAATTCAAAATTATGCTGCCATTTGGAGGGTAGATTTATTAGGTAAATTGAAAAGTAAACAAAGTTTACCATGTAATAAACAGGGGGAAGTCTTTATCAACTCCTTCAAAACTGAGGACAAATCTGTAAGTTTTGCCTGGGTAATTAATAATCATTCTTTTTAGCCATTATGGAAAAGTGAGTTTAAGGCAGTGAATACAGTGAATGTAAAATTGGGTGTAGAACAAAGCAGATGAATCAGTCTTTGTAGTCTAACCCTAGAATTCAGATTGTTATAATGCTACACAGAGGGTCCAGCTGCAGGAAGCTTTTGTTGGATACATTTTCTTTAAATTGTAATCCTATATGAACTCCCAGTAAACTGTAACAAGAGTAGATTAAATCATCAATTATTTGAGAAAAAAAAAATACACCCTTTATTGGTTGTCTGCAGGTCATTATTTTGTCAAAATGAGCAGACATGAAGGAAAGGGGGTAATTTTGATGCCAGTATTCTGGTAGTGCTGCAGCCTGTCTTGCTGTGCATGGCTGTGAGCTGAAGAGGTTAACATGAAAAACAAATTACTGTGCTTTTCTGTACTCTTCATTAATGATGTACTTCACCAGAAAAAGAAAGCGACAACAAGTGGGAATGGTACCAGCTTTGCAGGCTGAATTGGTATTCTGCTGTGCACGGTGCTTTTTACTCACTGGCAGCAAGAGGACTTGTTTTTTCCAATTTTTGGTGGTAAAGGGTCAGGAAACAGCATTAACTAAGGCAAGTGATTAGAAAGAATTAAATTGAAAACTTTTCTCTGCCCAGCAGAAATCAGCATGAAAACTTTCTTACTTTGCTCAAGAGTGATTTATCATTTCTTCCTCTCCCCCAACCCCAGGATGATAAAACCCAAGTGCCACATGCACAAAAGGATCTAATTTGATCCTCAAAGTTGTTGCTTTTTATTCAGGTAGGAAAATGTTTCTTAAAGCATATTTTGAGGTGTTTCAAGTGTTCCTTTTCTTATGTGCAATAAGCCTTGCTCTAGCACTTATAATTTTTAAGGAATGATGTAATATATTTCATCATTCCTTGTATATCTAAAAAAAAAGATTTTTTTTTCTGACCTCTGTATTGTCCAACAACTCAGCTTTCTAAAGACTATGTGGGCAATTTGGCAGGAGATACAGAAGAATAGCAGCATTGGCTTTCTTAATACTATACTGTTTCTTTTCTCTCCTCAGCTTGCCAAGACTGGCACAAAATTTTGTGCTTTCTGTCCTCCTGACAGCTCTTGATAGCAGACATTTTCAAGTTTCCATTGTCCCAGACCCTCTTTAGTAAAGGTCTTTTTAGAGAAAAACTCTAGGAAGTTTAATATTTTTTTCTTTTTCTGTCAATGTCAGTATTTTTTTCTTCTGTTTAAGGTGTAAAATGCACAGGTGATTTACACTGGCTTTTCCAAACTTTACTGTTCTTGTATAATGAATGGAAAGGTTTTTAAGAAATATTGAATTAATGCCAATGAAACCTTTTGAAATCTTTATATGGCAGGTTTTATTAGGATGCAGATTTCACCTTTACAAATTATTTCAAAGTATTTTGATTTCTCAGTTTTCTAGGAAAATACTATGAATGGAATTACCTTTTCTCATTTAATTTCCCTGTTTACATTCTTTGGGTCATGGAAGGAAGGTTTTTTTTGCCTTTTCTTTCTATTAGGATTTAGGTTTAGTATATGCTGAGGTAGACAAGTAATAACCAGATCAGCTCTTCTAAAATTCAGTATTGAAACAACTAATCTGTTTGGGTTTTTTTAACTGACTACTCTCTCTACCTTTTAAAACTATTTTACTGGCATCCACCACCCACACACGTGTGCCAAATGCACATTTTACAAAATTAAAGCATACAATGAAGGAAGAAGTAGTTAATCCTGTCAGTCTTAACACTTTCAAGAACATAAAATTATAAAGAACATTTTTGCTATCAAATAGAGTCTTTTTCAGTAACCATGGGAACTAGAACTCTGCAGTATTTCCCTTAATGCATTTGGTGGTGTCCACTATGGGTAAAGAATAGATAAATAATAATATTTGTTGTTCTTTTAGAAAAAAAAACAAAAAACTTTTTTGTTTGTTTGTTGTTCAGAAGAGTCCTCAGAGCATTTGCTTCCCTAGTGGTTTTGCAAATTACAATTTTCATTTGTGAAAACTAAAATCAAATTTTTTAACAGGATTTTAGGGAGGAATTTTTATACCTTGACTGGGGAAAGGAAACGCCAAGTTTTAAATTAATGATGAATACTTGTTTAGAAAAAATGGCCTGTCCACTTTCTTTGAACTATAGGGGTGCTTTTTACAGAAGCACATTGCTGTAAAAACATCTATGTACTTTCAGAATTTACATCTATAGATTACTGAAGATGCTGTTTCCTCATCAGTTTTTCTGTAAAATTGACCAGAACCTGAAACTTGAAGAGATTATTTTATCAAAACCTGGTCAAAGAAACACTTTTACAGACTGTGTGCTGCATATGACTGTGTAAAACAAAAGCATGGTTGCATTCTTTAGAAAATAAGATTTTACCAGGTTGTCTTTTAATGTTTTTTGTCACAGATTGGTTTTAAAAATACAAAACTTTTTTGCTGGTTTCTCTATTTATAAATATGTTGCTCTTAAAAATTCAAAGCTGAGCAACTTCATCTCCTCCTAACTTCTGTTTAATCACCAAATATAACCTACAATGGATTCTGTAAAAAGAAAGCTTTCCAAGCATCCCCCATGACCTCATGGTTGCCCAAGCTCACAGCAGACCTGATTGTTGCCAGTGGAAATGGGACTTTTCACTTGCTGTTTATGCTTTGCTTTCACGTTGTGTTGCTTGCCAAGGGTTTCCTGGACACCTCACAGGCACAAATATATAAAGGTAAATAGAGAGGGGAGTTAGTTAATGCTGAGTTCCATTTAAATTGTTTCCATCTCTTAAAATTAGAACCAAGTGGTAAAATAAATTCAGCAGGGTCCTTCCGGAGTATTACGTCTTGCAATTAAACCGTGGGCTTTGTTAAGACTTGCAAATACAATTGATTTTCTTTTACTAGCACATATTAAGGACTTTCCTATTAAATTGCATTTATTAATAAGCCAGTTGACACATTTCTAATAGGAATTTGCATCTTTTAGCCATAAGTTATCCTCGCTGTGCCTAAACAAGCTACATCTAAATGGGAAAAGCACTACAAGTTTCAGAAGAATGCTGAACCCAAATTTGCTCCATTTCCCCCTCTGTCTCTTGAGACCCTTAATGACTGCTCTCAGGCACTTAATCCATTTTTCTTTCGCTGTTTTGCCCTATTTAAAGAAATAAATCACCTTGCGCAGCCTATACAGACATGCCATTTAAACTTGGGATTCTTTTTTTTTCTTATCTAATGTTTTAGAATTTCATAGAATTATCTACTGGGTGCTTTCCCAAGAAAATGAAATTCTGGGAAGGCTTCCAGTTCTCATCACCTCTTACTTGTGGTGGCTACCACTACTGAGAAGAAGGATAACATTACTAATTTTGTGCCAGTCTTGGCAAGCTTCCATTAGTTCTAATGTAGTCATGAGATTTTTGTGGGTACATAAGCTGTTTTTTACTTCCCTTTGTAGCCTTTTGGTCTTTGAGCCTATTTCCTACATCCCTTCCTTCTTTTCCTCCCTCTTCTGTCCCCCTCTCCTCCTCCCTTTATGTGAGGTAAATTCAAATTATAGCTATTATGATATTCAAGCTGTGCTTTTCTGGTGACCGTGTCTATTAAACAGTTTCATTCAAAACTGCCACATACAACTCCCTTCATAGCAAAAATTGACACATTTCCCCATTATGGAAATAATTTTTTCCAGATTACTTTATCTAAGGATGTGAAGATACTAAGAGAGTTGACATGTTTTCTCTGGCAATCTAACTCTGTGATGCAAATTTTCATTCATAAGGTGCAGTTGTAAACAAAATTAGTCAAATTAAGTGTTTTTTTTCTCTATGTAGTCAGTAGAAACACTTTCTTCTTCAGGTATTCTTGTTTTCCAGAAATTTAATATTTGTGAGTTCAGTTTGATTCATAATGCCTGTATCCTCAACCCATATTTGTTGTTAATGAAAAAACAACACAATAGTGCCTTCCTTATAAGTACTGGCTTTGTCATGTAAGTTGTAAATATTATCAGATAGTGTGGAAGATACAGAGAAATTGGTTTTGTAATGAGCTTACCAAATTTCTGCAGAAACCTAAATTTTGAATTCGTATTTTTATTTTTAAAATATTGTTACTGGAATATACAGAACTAATTTTGGAAGCAAAGTTTTAGCCTGCCTCGTTTCCAGTGTGTTCTGCAGGACTTCCACATCTTCTGCATAAGACTGAGGGATATGAAAAAATTCTTAGCCAATAAGGTACCATTTTTTCTATGACTTGAGAGCTCATAGGGACAGATGTCATGCATGATTTCAAATGTATACAGACTTTTAGAGAAACTTAGCTAAAGAGATATTTATTTTGAAGAAAAAACTTATAGATTTTGGAAAAAGCTTTTCCATTATATCTACTGCAGCAAGATAATGCATCATGTTATTTTAGAGAATTTGGGAAATTTTATTATTCAAAAATATCACATTTTGAGATGCTGCTTTTTTGATCCATTTTAATCTCTTTTTAAAATCAGTTCAATGATTTGGATATGAACACTCTATGCTGCTATTGTGCAGAAACTGCAGCATCAGGAAAGTTAACAGAGGGGTGAAGTCTGTGATTAGAGATGGAGATTTTCTTCCAAAACCAAATCTGGATCACTAAGGTGATAAAGAAGCTGAAACACAAAGTATTAAAATTGCCCTAAAATTAAAGTCCCCTGTACTTTTATCTGGTGTGCTGAGAAATAAAGGAAGAGATTTAAGGCTTCTGGATAAATGTGATTGCACTTTATCACCTGCTGGTCCTAAAGACAGAGTTCAACAAGTAATTAACACTTACCAGTAACCCAAAATGAGCTTTTGGAACTGTGTTTGGGGCGTAGGAGCTGAGTTAACACAGAAGTGACTAACAAGTGCATTGCAGTTAGTTTGAAACTCTGACAATAAATTTATGTCTCTACATTTTCTCAAACATGCTTGAGCATGAGGTTCCCCCACCTAGTAATAATATGTAGATAAGAAGAATAAAGTAAATTTAAACTTTTTTTTCCCCCAAGCTATTCCTCCAAGTGGCTTTATTTTGATGCTGCAGTGGCTATAAACTTGCATAAAGTAAGATCTGTCTCCTTAGAGGTGTCAGCTCTTCCCCTCATCCTAGCAGAGAACTTCAGTTTCCCTCATCAGATTTGTCATCATGTCAAGGACTCTCTTAATTTTTCGAGATGTCTTCACTTCATACATCACCAAAATTTTTGCCCCAAATGTATCACAGGTCTGTAATGCTATACAAAAGAGACAAAAAAACCCCAAACAAACAAACAAAAAAAAAGCCCACAAAAAAACCTAAACAACAAAAATAGTGTAGATAAACAGTGCGTTTGTGCACTTTTATGTTACTTTTTTTATTGTCAGGTGGAGTACAGATCTCCAAAAATGAAATATAAATTATTTCCTAAACCTACAGTGTACAAAGAACATCCTGGAGATAATCTCATGAATAAAGGTGATTCATGTATATTTTTGTTACACCCTTAGGAAAATGCATTGCACAGGCATCCTTCTATAAGGAAAAGTGCAGCACTGCTTAATGAGACTTTTGAATATACAGACACAGCATTAAAATAAAATAGAAAGACTGTTAGCATTCCCTGCCTTACTTCAGAGACAGAATAATGGTACACTTTAAGCCATCATCAAATGCACATTTTCTGCTTGGCAGCTGGAGATATCAGGCTATGTAGTGCTGGTGAGGTGCATTTGGGAGTCATTTGTCTGGCTGTAGTAGCCAACTTCACAGCCAAGGGGGTTTGTGACTGGAGAAAAGAGGGAACTGGGGACAGGACCAAAAGCCTGGTGAGCAGACAGGCAGGGGGAGATGAAAGGGTTGCTCAGCAAATTAACAAAAAGAAGATGCAAATGCAATGATAAAATTCATACCCCATCAAGAGGTGATGCAAAAAGAGTGGGTGAAAAGTTGGTTGCTATCCCTGGGAGTTAAAAAAGAAAACCCCACATAATGCAGTTTCTTTAGATATTTCTAGTAACAAATGGAACTGTTAACATTCCAGAATCAAATTGCTGTGCTTGTTTTATGCCATATAATTGTGTTTTGTTTTGCATATGTTTTTGAACAAGAGTTAAGTGCATAGAAAAAATCTATTGTCCTGGCTGCAGAGTAGATGATATCCTTATCTTGAAAAATCCCTGTGAAACCTAACTTGCTTTCTCCTTAAGAGTCCTCTGGGTTTTTCAGTAACTCTCATATTTGTAAATTTTCTGCCCTTTGGGGGATATATGAAACCTTTTTCAGAGGACAGTTATGGGAGAATGTTTCCTGCTCACTGTTCTCAGTCACAGCCAGGCACAGTTATGTGAAATAATGTTCAGCGTCTGGACAACTCCAGATGTTTGTTTGCAATGGCAAATTAACTATCATTATAGATGCCTCTCTCTTGAAATTTCTGTGGGAATACTTTTGTTTGTGGCATTACAAAAGTATTGGTTATAATGTACAAGTTCAGGTGTGATATTGGCACAGATTAAAGTTTGCCACTGACATTGTGCCAGAGTTGCTTTTGTTCTGTTTTTCCATACAGTATAGCAACACTACATTAAGCAGTTCCTCACTTTGCTAATGGTACAAGGTAAGGATAAAGCATATCTGTTCCAGTTTCTACAAAACTTCAATATTTACACCCAGTGAAAACTCTTGATAGCTTCAGCAAACAGAATTTAATACATTATTAATTTGCTGTAATTAACTGGCTACTAGCCAGTGATGAAAGCAAGAGATCAGACAGCATGTCAAAATTTTGCTTTATTTCAGTTAATAACTTTGGTAAACAAGCATTTTATACTTTTATCACTTTAGGACTCAAAATATTTTCCTTACTTTTTGGTGCTTTGTGGCCTAACAGGGGATTCATGAGGTTGCCTCCTTTCTCTAAAAAATAACAGCTGTTCTTGGCCCTGCTTTGTGTGTTCCTCCAAAGTCTGACATGTAACTGCTTTGATGTAATTGTATTCCTTTACTCCCTGAATGTGTAATGCCTTTCAAGACTCTGATGGGAAATCCTGGATCTGGATTCATTAAATGGTCAAGTGTATCATCACAAACTCTTAGTATGCCAATCTCTTGATTGGCACCAAAAATTGGTACTGGAAAATAAAGTTCTAGACATAAAGGATGAAATAAAACAGTATAGAATTGTAATTATCTGCTCATGACCCTGAACTGTGTGTTCTTGTCTCTGAAGCTGGAGATCACTGCATTTATGTTATGATTTGTGTTGGGGTGTTTTCTGGAAGCTGCAGGGATGAAATTGAAGTGCTTTGAGGAGTTGATAGTGGCAGAAATTATTTTTTTTACCGTGGGACAGAATAGAGACCAGTCCTTACTAGCTGAGAAACAGGAATATTCCCAAACTTCACCCACAGTCAGTGACATGGGATTAGGACATGTGTGCCTTGCAACTCAGTGTCATCTCCTGTGCCACGTGCCTCTGGCCCTTTGCTTAAGTAGATCTTCAGCAGCAGAGCTCTCTGAGCTGCCTGCTAGTCCTTGTATCCCTTTCTACAGCTGCAGTAAGAATGAGAGGTTTTGAATTGTCCTTTTTTCCTTCCTCTTGTCATGCCCTCTGTGTTGAATGTCTGGGGTAATGCCTGCCTGCCTTCCTTGGCTGCTAAAGAATCCCTCCTGTGGGAAATCTTGTTTAGATTATGCAGTAACTTCTTAAAGCAAGCAGCATGCAAACGAACCCCCTCCCCACTTTCCCTAAAACCTGAAAGTTGTTAACAAGGCATTGCTCAGCAAGTCATCTCATCCGTGCATGTTACTGGAGGACAAAATATTCTCTGGAGTCTCCTTCCCATCAGTTTGTATTTCCACAAAATTTCTTAAAAAGAAAATGAGACTTCAGTTGCAGAAGAAAAAGCAATCCAACTTTGATGCAATGTCTGGGTGTTTTTTGTTTTTGTCTTTTTTTTGTTTGTTTTTGTTTTAATTATGTATTGTCATGGAAAAATGAACAGTCCTAATGATATTCAGGCATCCAAAATACAAAATCAGCCCCACATTTCATCTCAATTATGCCAATTCTGTTTTCAGTACCTTTGTCTGAACCCTGTAATAGAGTTTTTGGAAATCCCAGGTCAGGCAGGCTGCAGAAAGCACAATTATGTCTGATGAACCCTTTGCAGAGTGCCTGTAAGGAAGTCCCACTCTGGCCTACCAGGTGTGGAGATGTGATAGTGAGAGCACAAACCAAGGTTACACAGGGTTCCAGTATACACACAATTCCAGTAGTAGCAGATTGATTTCCCAACTAGATAATTGTCTTCCAAACTTCTGCCTATTTTGTCTGAATGAAAATCCATTTAATATTGAAATATTAGAATATGAGAATACTCTGGAAGTCTGAGCTTTTGTTTTAGCTTCAGATCACTAAAGGAGTGACCTTGAAAAGAAATAAATCTGCCTAATCTGTTCTCCTCAGTATTCCATAAATATGTGAAGGAATAAATTAGCTGTCAGAGATATGAGATTCTACCAGCAGTATTAAATGCACATAGAATGCCAGGAAGGAGGTTTTCAGCTTTGTTTTTGCTTCTTCCTTTACTTTTTGAGGAAATGGATGGACTGGTTTTAACTTTGATCTGTTCTGCAGGATGGTTCAGAGTTGGATCTTAGTGATGTTTAAGTTCCTTTTGTTTGATAGTCTTGCACAATGCCTACTTAAATTATTTTTAATGGCTAATAAAAAGAGTAGTATTTGTAAGATTTAAGTATTGTTTTTACTCTGATGTAGATTTTAAATGATTAATGCTACTTTAGCTGGATCTCTGCATAATGACATGAATACAGAATGAGCGAGGAGGTGAATTTAAAGTTCAATATCCATGCTGCATTTACAAGGTAGATTAACCCAAGCTAGACAAGGTGCTTCTGGGTCAGAGTAAGAGCTGTGAGCCATGAACTCTGTTGATTCCTGCTGAGCAGATGAGGAGGATCTGGCTGGTGTCTGTCCTTCCTGTCCCACAGCTGGCAGTTCTTTCCCAGGAGTGGGGTTGAGGGAACAGTGACAATTCTGCTCCAGAGCCATGGTAGTATTTAGGTAAACCAAGGGACATTTCAGTTTTTATGTGAGACAGTGAGCCATGGCACCTGAGAGGCCGACTCACAGTTCCTGCAGGATTTAGCTGCAACAAGGTAAGAAATGAAGTTCTGCATCCTCTTCATTTGTTTGTACTCTCTGATTGGGATGGGACAGTGACCTCTTCAGCTGCTGCAACTTAATCAGGCACGAGTCATGAATCAGAGCCACAGAGCTGCTCACCTGGGAGTTAGGGAAGTGGGGCTCATTTACATTCTGATTCATTCACCCAGCCTTCCTGTTTGACACCCTTGGGTGGACTTGCCCCAGATCCACAAGTTGCTGGCTCAGGGAGCAGTAGCTCCCTCATGAAGCAAAACGTGCCAGCCTGTCATCCATGCCAGATTCCAGTCCTGCAGGAGAGAAGGATGCAACTTGTACCAGCTTCAGGAGCAGGCACACAGTGGGAAGGGGCAGTCTCTGTATCCCGTGGTTTTGAACGCTCTGGGTTCTCCTGGAGTGGTTTTGTGGGTGATCAGTCATACAACCATTTACAGTGAAAAAGACCTCTAAAATGATTGAGTCCAACCAGAACCGAGCACTGCCGTGTTCACCTCTCAGTCCCATCCCCAAGAACCACATCTACACATCTGTTAAATGCCTTCAGGGATGGTGATTCCACCACTGCCCAGGGCAGCCTGCTTCAATGCCTGATCACCCTCCAGTGAAGACATTTTTCCCAATACCTAATCTGAACATCCCCTAGTGCAACTTGAGGCCATTTCCTCAATGACCAGGCCACTTTCAACTCTGACTGGGTTATTGACTGCCTGCCAGGATTGAGTGAGACCCGTTTCAGAGGAGCAGGTCAATGGAGAATCCTTATCGAGTGATCTTCTTATCTGTTGTAGAATGACTTAAGCCGACAAAATGGTTTTCTTATTCTGAACATGCATGCTGAGTGTGTCTGAAAAAGATTTGTTTAGAAATTCAATGTTTTGGGGTTTTTTTCTCAATTATTTTATTTGTATTGTTCAAAGACAATATAAAGATTCAGGTGCAGTAAATTTCACATCACATGGTTCTGAGATTGAATTTCTCTTCTGTATCATACAGACTTTTTTTTTTTTTTTGAGTGTGAGTAGATCGGTTCTTGACATGGCATTAAGGAAATGTCAGAGTAGACATCTATTCCTAGTCTATAAGTCATTATTTAACAACTTCAAAGGTTTGACAACTACAAAGAAATGAAGCACAAACACCTTGGTATTGATTTTGTCTTTTGCTTTGTATCTACTCCATTAAATTCTTTTGGCATTGACAACTGCTGAACTCTTCTTCAAAATTCTGTGAGCTTTCAGTCTTTAAGGACAGCTTTATTTAATTTTCCACACCTTTTTCCTTCTAAAATCTCTCTGTCATTAAACTATTAGTGCAATCTCAAGAAGAACTCTTTGAAATGAAAACTGTTGGAGGTTTTCCTTCCCTTATGTCTGTGCTGAAAGATAATGGTATAACATGTCATTGTTGGGTTTAAGGGTGCTTGCTATCAATGGATTTTTGATATTAGATTAAGTTACCCAATGTAAGAACTAATCATTTGTAACAAATGTCTGGTTGCATATAAAATAGGTGCTGTAAAGAATAGTTCCTTAAAAAAGATGTTTTCAACTGTATTCCAATGTGCATATAAATAACACTAGTTGAGAGGGGAAAAAAAGTTATACTTAACTATGAATGATTATAGTAGTTTATAGATTGCTAGCTGGGGTTATATTTAATTTTAAAATGAAGAATAAGTAAATATGAGTAAGCACTTTCAGAAATATCACCTCACAGTGCAGGACAAGATGACCATCAAAAACCAGCAAAGGGCTTTTGGTACACACTGCAGGTCACTTTCCTCTGGGTCTCCTCCACAATTTAGAGTGTCTGAATACATAGACAGAACTGTTTTTTTACTGCTTAAAGTCCCACTGCATGAAATATATCAGGGCTCTTTTGCACTGACCAACTTTTCATTTTGTAATATGAATATCAAAGTACATGATGCTCTGTGCTGTGGCTGGAGTCAGAGGACACACAATGTGCCAAGTTGGTTTTGAGAGATTCTCTTGGGTGATGGGAGGCAATTGCCTCTGATGTTTCCTGTGCTGTGTCCTGAGAGCAGAGCTGGGAATAAATTGTCTGGGAAAAAAAAAAAAAAGGACAGAGGTTTTGCTTTGTGAATAGGTGGGTTGTTCCTTCCAGAAGAGAGTCTGGGATAAAAGTAACAAGCAGTGTGAGCGACCAGGGATGATTCAGTGCTCAGTGTCACTTCTGGACATGTTTTATGTTCAGTGCAGATGTCCCTTCAGGGAAGTCTACAAACAATTTTAATGTGGAGGAACTCAGAGAGTGCTGCAAACTATTGATAAAACAAGCATAAACTAGGGACAGTCTGGAAGCTGTGGTTGTATTTATTTCTTCTTGTTTTAGGGGAAACTATAGATAGTTTTGCACTAAGCATCTATCTCATAATATACATGTTATTTCACAAACCTTAACCTCTATAAATAGGAAACCCTACAACATTCTCACTGAGTTGTCCACTTTTGGAATAAGGAATGTGGTGCATATGACATAGGAAAACCAGAGATTTCTCATTCTGAGAGGAAAGAGAGTTGAGATGTATGTTAAGGTGAGCAAAAGTAATATTTCTTCTTGGGTGGTGAGAAGAAAAGAAATAGCAGGAGGTGGTATTTGCAGATTATATTTTAACTGCCAAGTTCAAGAACTGTGTCTGATTTTAATTTTCCCAGCCCTGGAGATACTTCAAATCATCTTTTTCTAGTTTCATGAATCCAGACCCTTACTGCCTTTGCTTCCATTTTTCACATTTAATTTCATATCAGCTGGAACATATTAGGAAGGGATAAGCCTTTACTTTGGAAAGGTTAGGATGAGAAGAACAAAGTTAGAACTTTTAAACCTAAGTTTGATCTGATCAAAAATTATAATTGAAGTTTTTGAGTTGTTTGCAGATGAAACAGTATTAAACAGAGACCTGCTTGCAGCTATAGTTTCAAAATGTCTTCCAAGTTTCTTTTGAGTCAAGATTTAAGTGTTCCTTATGATTTTTATCTGTCTTTATTTTATGGAGCAAAGTTGGGGTCACCAAGAAAATACTGTAGAATGGTACAGCAAGCTGTGTTTTGAATTACAGAATAATTCTTAAAGGGGTTGTTTTTCTGATAGGAAACATGTACAATAGGAAACACTTGAATTTCAGCCAAGGGCTGACTGTATTTCAACACTTTCCAGCTGTAAGGAATGTAAACATTTTCGTTTCTGTTTTAGGTGAAGTTTCAGTGACTGTGGATAAAAAAGCAATGACTTTTTTTAACTGTGTTTTACCTCCACTCCAGCCAGAATGAAACAAAAGTAGTGGAATGAACACTATACTGTACCATATATAATGTGTTTGTATATATATATATACACACACACATACATATGCACTATATATATAGTATATCTATTATACTATATCTACCTACATAAATAAAACACTGTGAATGAAAAAAAAAAACCTTATTTATCCATTTGTATGGAAATGACCGTAATTCTCCAGTTCCTTGATCTTTTCCAGATAATAATCTGTAAGGGTTCAATGGATTTCTTAGCAGACCTTTCTGAGTAAACTTGTATTGGATATTGAGGTGTCAAAGTCTTTGAAATGTTTCTAATAGTTTAGGACATAAACATTTCTGTGTGCATTTTATTACATCAAATTGAGTAAGACAAATAGTTTTAAATCTAACTGAAGCCATTGCCTTATCTCAGATTTTTGTTAAAATGTATTTCTGAAAAGACCAGCTAGCTAACATTTCATTCTAGCAGCTAGAATGAAGTTGCTAGTATTGGCAGCTATATGGAGAGTGTAAATTATTACTTTTTTTTTTTAATTTTAGAGGAGAATCTGATAACCTTTCCTTATTTTGCCTATTATTTTAATTATTCTTCAATTTAATAATTGATAAGGTGACAAAATCTAATTTGGATATTGTCATGAAGTACAAAGCAGTTGAATCATTCTGCCTAATTCTTGTGTCCTTTACAAAGGTGCCATTGTTTGGATTTCCAGAAAGGAGGGAGCTATAAGCTGAGAAGCAGAAGTTTTTTCAGCTGTCAAATTAAAACCTATGCCTAAAATCTCTTAGGCCAGATTCAGAATCATTTCAGTTGAAAAAGATCTCTAAGATCACCAAATCCAAGTACATCTAACACTGTCAAGTCCTCTGCTAAACCTCATCCCTAAAAGCATCACTTGAGAATCATCTGTTTGGAGGTACAAAGTCAGATCATCTTGAAAAATGTAGTAGAGTTTAGAATTAAAAATATAAGACCTAAAAGTAACCTAAATTTGATTTTGTGTTTTCAGATAGTTCATTTGAAACTAACCTGTAGGAATCAAATGCTTTCTCCTGGCCAGATGAGAGTTATTGTCAAGCTAGTTGACAGATTAAGGGCTGCTTGTTTTGGGAGGCAGGAAGGAAGAACCTAACACTAAGTTTTTAGGGGAGGCTGATTTAGCTTTGCTCCCAGTAGCTGGGCTAGAAAGGCAGTTTTGTGTTCACCTGGCTTGAGTTACTGCTTTCTACTTACACCTAAAACTCCTGCCTGCATCTCATTCTGCTGGAAAGATGCAGAATTTACTTGCAAGCAATGAGCAACGTGAAATTGGCTCTTAAAGCAATTTTGTTCTGGCATTTACTTTTTAGGGACCTGGGGGACAGATACTGATACATGTCACAGCATGTAGAAAGTAGTTTGCTGGTTCACACACCACTTGATAGACTGCCTCATCATCAGGAACTTCTGCTGCTGTTTCTCTAATGAGAAACATCATCTCTTCTTAGACCCAAATTCCAAACTTGCAGCAGGACTTGTTTCAGTTCCTTTAAAACATGTAGCTTTGCACTTGCTTCTCTATCATACAATGTTCACAATCAAAGAAATGCTTTTTTCAAACTAAACAATTTTATTCTAATTGTATATGAATATTTTCTGCTTATGGAGTCTGAAAGAATAGCATTAAATGTTACTGTACTTTATTTTGATGTCACAGTTTTTTTTTTTTTAATGGACTCAGCTGCCTGTAAGAATTAAAAACGAATAGCCTTAATTAAGCTGCTCAAAACATCAGCCCCAATTTTAACATTCAAAAGCTTCCTTCAGTTTTCTGGTATAGAAGGCAACCTAATATCATTACAGAAGAGTCAATAAATCCAGGCTGGGGAGCTAAAGGGACATTCACTTTCTGAGTCAAGGGGTTTTAACAGTGAATGCCCTTCTAGGAGGTCCCACTTCACTAAACTGACAGAACTCTAGTACAAATTTCTCTGCAGACAATCACACAACAGAGAAAATGTCCCTCAAGTACCCTTTTTCTAGTCATTTAAAGGTCAGAACTAACTCCTTAGGTTTCATTTGAAAGCCCACAGGTGTGGTAAGCAGCTTAGGTTACAAAGCTAATGACTGATAAAGTTGACTCTGCATGACAGAAGGAATAGAGAGATTTCTCAAACAAGCTTTAGTTTGTTATCTCTATTGCTCGCCCTGCTATTTTGACCTCCAGTAATTATGTGACAGCCGTCCAGATTTGCTAACAGATGTGTGGAAGTAAAGCAACTTCATGCACTTAAGGCTTGGCAATTGAAAGGAGGCAGGGGTGTGGGTAGGATTAGGAAAGAGATAGCACTTTCTTTCTAGCTGTAAACAGGTGTCATACAAAGTTGTGCAATGCAGAAAGTTTTCCTCTCCTCCATCTGGGCTTCTCTGTTTTCTGTCATGGTTGGTTTGCCACAGGGCCACTCACCATGGTTTTTGTTTCTCAAGTTTTATCTTAAAGAAAAATAACCAGTAATTCTTAGAGTAGGGAAAGCATGAAGAAGAGGAAACCTTTCTGTAAAAATGAAGTGATTCCTGATCCTGACTCCCCTGGTGAGGCTGCTGGGACACCTGGGGACCTCAGCTCTGCACGGCCATACGAGGCTCAGAGCTTGGGAGCTGACCACTTCCACCCTGGCTGTCAGCAGAGCTGGGGGATTTTTAGAAGGCTGGGAAGTGAAATTCCTCAGGGGCTGGATAGACACACTGTCAAAGGGCCAGAGGGGATAACTGTCAGGAATGGCCCAGCACTGTATTTCATTTTGACAGCTGAGTACCTTGGCTCAGTTGTGACAGACCTGCAGGGTCTGGTGGGGAAAGTGTCTGGTGGAAAATCCATCACCAGTTCCAGCAGAGGGATAAATAGGTAGGGAGGGTTCCCCACTTGTAGAAGTGGTAAATCTGCAAAGCCCCCTCTCTCTGGGTACAGTTGTGCTGTAGGAGCCATTCAGGAAAGTTAAGATCTCACTAAAATTCGCTGAGTTACTGGTAGGCCGGAAGGGTACAGCAAAATTTCACCAGGCAAGAAGTTCACTTTTTAATCAGGGATTGCAATTGAAGAAATCTGTTAAAAGTAGTCTAAGCTAAAGGCAAAAAGAGGCAGAAATTGCTTGGTGAATGGATGAAAACAGAGGAGGAGAAAAGAACTAGAAGAGGAAGGGTTCAGTGAGCATAAAGGAGAGCCAAGCTTCAGTTAAGGAGGCAATCTGAGTCCTACCTCTTGTCTCTTTGTATTTGCCTAAAAAAATCCTTCTTTGTCCTTTAGAAGTTGTTAGCCTTGTTTTTTCCCAAGTACTACAGCCACTAAAATGGTGTGCCACACACTGAATAGAGAAACTAATCTTTCAAGTAATTTTCCATTTTGTTAATGCTTTAAGTGATTAACAGACTACTTTGTTTTCCCAAGATGGTATTTTAAGTTGAACTTATTTTTATTTGAACTTGGCTGATTTTTTTTTCATATTAAATCCTTTTGTTGGTGGTGGTGATTGGACATTTGAGATTAACAAACTGCAATAACAGTGTCCCTTTTTTCCTAGTTAGTGTCATTGTTTTTTTATTGCAATGCAATTTCATTGAGGGTACTTGCTTAGAATTGTGACCATCTCAGATGATCAATAACCAGAAGTGGTGACTGACCAAATTAACATATAGAAAGTCACAATACTGTAAATAAATTGAAGTATTCTTATCATGGGAGGTCTTTAAACAGAATAAAATGACTCAGAAGGCAACAGCCAAAAGCACCATAGTAAATTAAAATGTAGCATTAACAAGAAAGTGTACTCCAGAGCTGTCTGTATGGAAAATCAAGGCTCACCAGAGCAACACTAACCACTTTAATTACTCCTTGTGTATTTCAAACATTCAGATATGACAACCAAATTTTCTTTCACCACATTGTTTCTGAGTGCATAGATGCTTTATCCTTGTCTGAGAAGCATAAGTTTGAGAGGGAATCAACATCTTTACAGCTGTCTTTGCCAGGTGTGAAGCCTTGAGATCCATTATACTGGGCTTTAATACATATTTACGTGTATTTCCTACTTTTTATGCATTTTTTGTTGCTGTTGGTTGTCTTTTTTTTTTTTTTTCTTAATGTTCTGGTAATTCTTCTTTGATTCTGAAAGAGAAGTGTGAGAAACACCACAGAATAATTTGTTTCCTTATATTTAATTTATTTAATTCAAAGGCCTATAGTCTATTGGAGATGTTCTGATGATGGAAACATCAGAAATGCTCTAAGTGATGGCTGGGAATCCCTTATGAAACAGAACACACACAGAGTGGCCTAGCATTCTTATGTTTGCACATAAATTAGATTTTTGTTGAAGATTGCAGCGAAAGTAGAATGATGTGAAAGATAAGAATGAATGTCAGCTGAAGGCAAGAAAATTAATAACTCTTGGTCAAAATCATGGAATAACACAATTTTTCATATGCTACTCTAAAGCATGTATGTGAGTATGTGTGCATGAAAAGTTTGTGTGCACTATTTTATTAATGTGCATCAGAAATAGATTAAATGGCAGCACTTAGAAAAGCAAGAGTGTTGTTTTTGTAGTGACATTAAAAGTCACTATAAAGACTTTTAGGGATCAGTCAGCCTTTATAAAGATTTGTGTCTCCAGGCTGAGCTGCAGTATTCTTTCTGTTCTATTCCTGAATTAAGGCAGGGGGAAGGTTTCAGCTTTTTTAATTTCTTCTGCTCTTTCCCTTAGCATTGTCTGCACTGATGTACAGCATCTCTCTTTAAGAAAATCCTATCTGGTCTGTATGGCCATGACACTTGTTCCAAGATGATTCACTGGTGCCTTTTCTTGAGGAATATCTCCGCATCTCTTTTTTAGCTGTGCTGGCCATCCCACATTGTCCTTCCTAACAAATTCTGACTTCTGAGGTTAAACCAGCCATTTGTTGACCCCCCAACCTCAATTCCAAGGACTGGGCTGCTGTCTAGAGCCGCAGTGATTACCTGAGGCAGACAAGGTTGGACAGGAATATATATTTTCAAGGGAATGTGGGTTTGCTGGATAGCAAAGTGTGGGAACTAAAAGGAGCTCTGGAAGCTTTGAAGAAGCCAGAAGCAGAGCTCATCATCATGCTGCTCATCAGGGGGAGCAGGGGTGGCCCTGCAGCTCTTGGCTTATGCCAGGACTGCCAACAAAGGCAGTAATTGTGATGAGCCCCTTGATGGGATGAGCTGTCCACCAACACCAGTGAACAAGCAGCTGCCACACAGGAAGGCTTTTAGGTGGCTAACACCTGTGGCACCATTTGAAATTATAATTAGCTGCATTGTTGGGAAGTGCTTCCCAATTCCAAAGGATATCTACTTCCTTTTTTTTTCTGCAATTGCTGATGTGTGGTTATATTGTGTAATTTTTCTGAAATTTGTTTTTGTTTATCAATGCATGCTAATAATTTACTAGGCCTGCTTTTGAGGGACTAAGAAATTTTTTTCTCTGGATGTTGAACTTGGGTTTGATTTTGCAGTGGCATAGCATGAATTGAGATGTATTTTTTGTTGTTAGCATGTTTGAATCCTTTCTTTTCTTAGGCCATGAAGCATTTGCACTTGTGACAGAATTGTTTCATTTCAGAGAATTAACACATTTAAAATATAAGTACATCAATGAACTATAGGCAGGCTATAGGCTTTCTGGTATTCTCACTGCAATGTCTTCAAAAGGAAGAAGGAAGAGAAAAGCAGCATTTTCTTTCCTGCAATGTCTACCCTTTAAATAAGGGCCAAAAATGAAGGTACAATAGCTGAAATGTCCACAGTTCTGGCACTGAAGGGGAAACAGGTGGGTTTGAGAAGCTGTAATGAGGGAGTTTCACAATTAGACCAATTGACTTACAATATGTTTGTTTGGTTTTTAATTGTTGCTGGCATTTTTCCATTTGACATTTAGTAATTTGTTAACATCCAAAGAATTTTCTAGCAAGCAAGCATCTCTCCAGGTGGTGAGATTGTCTTTTAGTGCAGGGAAAACTTGGAGGTCCTGTAAAGCAGCTGCATGACCTGCTTGAATTGGTACCTGAAAGCAACAGCTCATCTGAATGAAGCCTGATCTCATATTTCTTCATCAGCTTCTTAAATTAACTCAGAGCTGTCTCAGAGTTCCTGTGCAATTTCTTGTGCATTCCTGAGTGAGGTGTGGCAGGCTCTGTACCTGGGCTGAGCTCAGTGGGACCTTGGAGCTCCTAAGGCTCCAAATGGGTGAGGAGCTGCAAGGAGCCATTGAATCCAAATGGAGGAAAACTCCTCACTCTGAAACTTATTGAGCTTCCAAAAAGATTTTTTTTTTTTTTCCTTACTGGGACAAATGAAGCCTTTTCAAAATCATGTGTGTGAGTTTATGGGTGGGGAAGTAATTTCTGTTTTTGTTTTGTTTGATTTGAAGCAAGACAATGAAGGAAATCCCCTGCTGGAACTGTGAATTCATACAGCAGAAATGGTAACAAATGTTCACCCAAGTTCCTGTCTTAAAAACTGCTTGCTTGCTGATTAGATGTGGGTATCCTCTTTTAAATTTGAACTTGTTAATAATTTGGAGCTATAACAGATTAGTCTTTTGAAAATCAGAGGTATTAAATAAAGTAATATAATTGTTTCTATAGTAGAAGTCCTACTTTAAAAAATGTGGTATTAATCCAAACATAACAATGGTGTGGAGCATGAAAAATTCTTTAAAATGAAACTTTTTGTGTTTTAAAGCAAATACAAAGCAGTTTTGATGTTGTTTTTATCTCTGTGCTCTGTCTTTGGGGAAAGAAAGTGGCAAACAAACATGACAGTACCTTAATTCATTGTTTCAGTAAAAGATCAGGTACATTCAAAATGCACATTTGTTTTCCTTCTTTGACTTTATTCAGTGCAATAGGGGAAAAGACCAGCTTTCTGGTAGTAGATGAATGTTGCAAGTACATAATAAACCCAGATCTCTAAACACATCAGTCATGTGTCATCTGAAATATGCATTGTGTCTCACATTGCAATTGCTTCCCCAATATTCATGAAATATTCATGCTGGATATATGCAGTACATGCCACATGGATGGATGTGACACGAAGCAGCAACAGTAATCTAGGCTTGGGTAGAAGGAGGCCAAAGCAGAAGCAGAACAGCTTCCATTTCACCTTTGCATAAGGAAGAAAATGGGTTAGAAATGAAGTGTGAAAGGCTTTCCCTTCTTACCCCTGTGTGTGCACACAGGAACACACAAATGCAGGGGCACAGAGGGGCTCTCTTCTGTCAGTCAAGTCAGTGAAGACTTCAGTGCCTAGTAAGCTTTTTTTTTCCCTTACTAAAAGGGGATGATGTGGCTCTCTAATCATGGAGCAGTCTTGGTTATTAATGGTGAGTTTAGCTTCTTAAGCTCATGGAGCAATTGGATGTAAAAGAACATCCACACCTTAAGCCCACTATTTGAATTACAGCTCTCTTTTTCCTGTTCACTTAGTCTGTCCTGTTCATTTTGCTTGGAAGCTGAAAAGAGAAATGAGCCTGTGCTGTGTTTTGTCACCACCCATAAATCCTCAGGAGGATGGAGTCATAAATTTCATTTCATAGGTAGATGGTGGAGTTTGTTTTTATTTAAATTATTTTTATATAGCTTCATGCCTAGATGCCAGGCACATTTGGATGACCTGAAAGAATTTCCAGATGTCAAGGTCTGGTCAGATTCTATAGACAAAGCCCAGGGGAGCTTGACTCAGCCCAGAGGGGTTGCAATCTTTGCAGATGTTTTCAGTTGTAAATTTCTTGTTTTGTTTTAGAAAACCAGAAAATAAATCCTCACACTGAAAAAGGGTTTTGAGTAATAGCATTTTATTATCCATAGTGCTGTTGCCTTCCTTGAGTGTTCAAATATTTTCTCTGGTTTTATCAAGAGATCTAGGAGCTAGAACTCTGAGCTACTTGTGAAGTACTTGAAATGATTACATCCCATTTTAATCCTTTTTGCATTTAAAATAGTGGAATGGGATAGGATTGGAAATGTCTCTAATAGTGACAGCTGATGGGCACCAAACCATGACTGTCTCAAAAGAGACTTTGAAACCATCAAGGGTGACCTTCCAGAAGAGAAATGCAACACTTCCTAAACCAAACCTTTATCGGTGGCACATGGCCTTTTGAATACCAGGTAACATGGAGCGGGACCCAAGGTTTTATCTGTCTGCATTGTTCAGTCCTTATCCTCACAGCACATGTAATGCTAAGTGTAGGTTTTTAACACAGTCTGTAATCTGATCCCCAAATCCACATTTAATAAGAATTATTACAGATTTTACCTTGTAGCCATGAGGAACAAAATAACAAATAATAAAATATTTGTGAACAGTACTTCAACACAAGAATATTTTTTTCCAAGAGAAAAGTGTTAGTATGACTTGTTCAGATTTATTTGATTAACCCAGCCACTGATTTTTACTTCCCCAGTGGACAAAGCAAAAGAGATGTTTGCTCATTCATACCACTGAATCCATGGTAAGGGGCTTCCTTCTATGTGGAGAAAAGTTTTCTAAATGGTGAATGCTTGTCATTCTTTAACTGACTTAGAGAAGACATTATTTTGAAAATTACCATGTCAATTTAACTGTGACAGTAACAGAGGCAGGTACCAGCAGTTTTCTTCTGATTATGTTAAAATCTCATCTATTATTTAGTTTGAAACTGACAGCATATATTAAGGCTTAATGAAGGCTTTCAGTAATTTAAAAGATGAGATTTATCTTTGCAGATTTTGGGACATTTCTGTCATTTATGAGCTCTAGGGTTCTAACAAAAGCTAATCTTAGGAGGAGTTTCAGCCAAATTATTTTTACTTTGAAATAAGGAACTTCGAATTTACTAAAAGAAAAAAGTTTTTTGAAAATTACTACCTCTAGTCTGGTTTAAAGAGCCACAAAAATGGTGGCATTTTTTATCTTTTCTCTTTTCTCCTTTTTTTTTTTTTTTTAAGGAATACATTAAAATAACATTAAAAAGTAATAGAACATCATGAGAAAAATTTGGAAGTTCAGACTGGTTTATGAAAATGAATCTTCTACATAGACTTCATAGTGCTCATTAAAATTGACTGAATTTAAATGAATATTTCTCCTGGAGTAAGGAGAATTTTTGAATTTCATACTTCTGAAGCACAGCTCAGAGGCAAGACAGTTTCCATTTTATTTGTTAAAGTAGCACTGGTTTTGTTTGCTCGGTTGGTTTGGGGTTTTCTTAGTAGGATTTGGTTTTTAAAGAAAGAGTTGTACAACTTTTCAGTGTTTGTGACTTTGCCTGGCTCTGTCTTCCTCTGAAAATATCCAAAGCTTTTGGCTGATTTCAGTCAAATTTGACAGAAGGCTGCAGGTCCCCAAGGTAATTACGTTTATTTCGATTTCATAAAGACAGTCAGAAAAAAGAATGAGCTTTGAACTATAATAAATTTGCCTCAAGAACTTTTGTTCTTGTTTTGGGAGAGCAATTTTAAGGAAATAGGAAGTAATTATATTGGGAAAAGGAGTGAAATGTATAAGCATATGCAAAATTGATGAAAAATCTTTACATGATAAAGTGAAAATGAAAACCAAACAAAAGCCATAAAGTGTTAGGAAAGCAGAGCTTTTTTTCCACATTTTACTGCATTGCCTTATTTTAGCAGAGGAAAGGCAAAAGTTAGTGCAGCTGCCATAAAACATCATTAACTCATCTTATGAGAGAGATAAGAACTGAGATATAGAGAGGATGACTTTTTTATGAACTGCATTTCTAAACTAAGGCAGTACTTGACAGAAAAATAAATTCCGCTTTTGAAGAGTGTTATCTTTTTTCAAACACTCAGAATTCCATATTTTTTCTAATTGCATACTTTATATGATGGCAGACATATGTATTAATCTTTAAAATTGAGCAAGAATTATGTTTCGTATTTAATTTTTGCTGTCAGCTGCGGAGAAAAAGAAGCCACAAGTGGTTATGAATCTTTAAGTACTTTTTATAAATAAGCAATTTTGAGATTAATATCTGGGAAGAAGTGAAACCTGCATTTATGTTGTACTTCTGCATATATTCCTGGCATTAGCACTTCCTCTTTTGCACAGCAACACGCAGCTGAATTTCAACCTTATAGACGCTGATAAATCATCAGAATTGACCTTGCATGATGGGTTAAGAGTGTTATAATTAATGTGTGGCCAGCATACTCCTTCTTTTTTTTTTTTCCTTTTCCTTTTTTTTTTTTTTTTGCTACCAAAGCTGAAATTCCTTGGGAATTTGTGTAGTGTCAAACCTTGGAAACAGTCAAAAGCCATCTAAGCATGATTCTGAGCAATTAGCCCTAAGTGATGCTTTTTGAGGCAAGGGGTTGGTCCAGATGACCTGCAAAGGTCAAAGAAATTCTGTGATTCTGTAAAACTTAAGTGTTTTTTCCTTCTCTTATCACAGTTTCATTTTTGCTATTAGTCAATGAAAGAATCAGCCATTAAGTGCTTGGAACATCTGAGATTTGAAAGGGAAATAGTAGCAGCCAAGAGGAGCTGGGGCTTGTGATGTGGATTGTGTAAGGTCATTTGCTAATTCTGCTGGTAGCAGGTATCTGGGATGGCAAGTAAATATGGGTTAAATATGCTGAAATATCTGTAGAATGAAAGCAGAAACAATGAGTTTGACTCACGTGGTAAGAAAGTATATAGGGCAGATATTGCATTGATCTATTTTGTCTTATTTACTGTACGTAAAAAAACTCTGAAGTTCTGTGTTTAATTTATTTTGTGAAGTCAAAGAGCTCATTAATAATTGAGTTATTCTCAGAAATTTCTTAATGAGAGGGCAACCTCCTCCCCGAGCAGCCCCTCTCCCAGAAGTGGGAATATCAGCCACTGCTGCTCACAGGTAACCTTCACACCATGCCAAGCTTCAGTGTGATGGCAGCTCTCTTTCCCAAAGGCTGCCTGTGTCTTCTGAGGGATTAGGAGAAATAAAAAGGATATTATTGTCTGGTGGGGACCACTTAGTCCCTGCCAAAGCTGCCTGTGGACAAGCTATTGTCTTCCTTGATCATAAACAGGAATGGAATAACTAAATTTCAAGATAGTCAAAATTCTGACTATAATAAGAAAAAAAAAAATTAATTGTGTTTTTGCTAAGTTAGTTATTTCAAATTATGCAGAACACTGGAGAACTAGCAATTTGTTAGTGAAAGAAATAATACAGAAGCGAGCAGGCGCAGAAGCACAATTCTTATGAGACCCTGTGTTTAATTATGTTTAATTCATAAGCTAAGTGACAGATTTAGTTAAAATCCTGAGAAAATTCAATCTTTAATTACAGTGTGTCCTTTGAGCGGCGAAGGTGTTATAATATATCCTTCAAATAAAACAAAGAGGATAATTCCTTTTTTTTTTTTAATACAAATATCTGAAGTCAATCTTTATACAGGGATTGTTTATATAATATGACATTAAAAGGAATGAAAATTAACATATGCCAAGGCTACTTCAAGGTGGCAAGGCAAGCTCTGGCAGCCTAGGAAACACTGATGAGGATTGCCTATGCAACCCTGATTTGTCCCCTGCAGGCAGGGACACTAATTCAGGCTTTAATTACCTGCTCACAGACTGGTGTCACCTCACTGCGTTTAACTTCTGCTGAGGACTGCTTGAGCTGCTATTCAGAATTTCCTTTCAGCTTCCCCATTGCCTTCCTGCATGTAATATTTACAGCAGTCAGCCCAGCCTTCTCACTGAACACAGATGGAATTACTGATTTCCTCATGTGCTTTTTTCCCAAGTATTTCAGCTTTTGTATCTTACAGCTAGATCCTCAAAGGGACAGAGGTATTTTGCCTAATTTGTATGTGTCTGGCTCTCTGCTTAGCTTGTACAACCCTGACTTAAATTCCCTTTTCAGTGCACGGACACCTTGGGGTGTTGCTGCTACAGGCTTTTCCACAGAGCAGGGAATCCTTGGCTGGGCTAAGGTGACAGGAATACTTGCACTGGTGCAGGCTCATCAGCACCCATCCAGCTTCCTCTGCCATCCTTAGATTTAGCTCCTGGTGCCCATTGAGGGGTTGGGAGGCAATTCATCACTGCATAGGTTGCCCATTGGTATATGGAATGTTTATATGTGTCAGGTCTGAACTCAGGTGTCTTTAGCTACTCCTGGCTCATTGAGAAATAATACAATGAGGTCTGATTGCCTAAAGTCTTTATTTGTATAACAGATTGCCCAGGGAGGTTGTGGATGTCCCGGCCTTGGCCAAATTGTTGGCCTCAACACTTGGCCCCAGTGTTCAAGGCCAAATTGTTTAAGGCCTTGAGCAAACTGGTCTGGTGAAAGATGTCCCCGGCCATGGCCACGAGGGTTGAGACTAGATGATCTTTAAGGTCATCCTTAACATTCTGTGATTCCATTTCTGCAGGAAAGGAGGGTGATTCTGGCTCTTTTCCTGTGGGGATGTTAAAACCTCTGTCCTCTTGCTCACCCCTCACATGTTGGCTCCTAGTCAGACACTCAAACGGCAGGACACCGAGGTTTACCTCTCACCTTTTTTGAATGAGCTTTTCTATCTGCAAATACAGCCTTTTTGGAATAATCTTCTTAATAATAACCAGATGATGTTGGAGTGGGAACCCTGCCAAGATCTCCTGCCAGGTGCACCAGAGACCACTGCTGAACTTGAATGGGGCTGGGCATCACTTGCAGCCTGGGGTGGAGTAGGGTGTGGTAGTTGAGGGACAGCAACAGAGCTGGGGGTGGGCTGGGGATTAGATTCTGGGGGGTGCTTGGGGTCAAGCCTGATGGTTCTGGGGTGGAGGGACAGCCCTGGGTCACAGCCCCAGGACTGGGAGCAGCCCAGCAGGCAGGGCAGTGCTCTCAGCAGCAGGAGCCCTGTCCCACAGCAGCCATCTGGGCAAGGCAGGCAGGCCTGGGGATGGTAAGAACATCCAGACAAGGGTCCTGATCATCTGCTGTGGCTGTAGGAACCGGGAGGGCCAAGGCTGGGGCAGGCTGGGGTCCAGCTTAGCAGGAGTCATGGCCAGGAACTGGCAGGGTTGTGGCAGCACAGCTCAGGCAGGGATCTAGGATGAGAGGCTCAGCATAAAAGCAGCTCTCAAGGGAATGAGGCGCAGTCCCAGCTGAGGTTTCTTCTCTCTTTCTTCACAGTGGCTGTCTCCGAGGTCACCAGCTGTGCTTTGTGTTGGCTTTGAGTAGAGCTAGACAAAGCCCCAGGAGGTGAAATGCACTTGGGGTCCTGACAGCTTTGTTCCCCCTGAAATCTTCAAAGTGTCAGAAAGGAGAGATCATGAGCACCTCATTACTTGCTAGGATTCAAACCTGAGCTTTTCTGTTGCAAGTGATTTTTTAAATACATGTCCATATGGCAAATCCAGTTTTAAAACATCTCTGTGATTTGAAGCCATGTTAATATTATTCTTAAATTGTGCAAGGCAAACGCAGGCATGGACAATGTATGTCCAGCAATTTAAAAGCATCGGTTGGGTCTTCATTTGGACACTCCCAGCGTGTGTGTAGTGGTTTACGGGCTGATAGCAGCATTCTCTTTGTCTGTGGTGTAGTTGTGAGTGCTTGTGTCTGCAGATTATGTCCCAGGTGTCCCAAATTAATTGCCCCCAAATACAGAACAGACAATTAGCAGCCATGAGGAGGACTTTGATTTAATATTTTTTGTTTACAGTGTAGAGGTAGAATAGACTGCTGCTTTCAGCCATGAGATTATTCTTCTATGGTTATTGCTTCTTTCTTCCTCACTGGACAGCTGTGAGCTCCCTTATGGATGTCATGTGGATGGTAGAGGTCCAGTCTTTCCCAGGTGATAGTTCTGCTGTAAATGGGCAGAATTCCATGCAGGGAAAGGATGACTTGAGCAAAGGCAGTCCAGTTCTCAAAGGAGCTTGCACCATGATCATGCAAAGGAGCATAGTGCTGGTGTTTAGGTCAATAACCATATATTGTTTAAAAAAAGTTGTTTTACGTAACAGTAGGTAATGTCTTCTGTGTATAACAGCAATCTGTTCCTGTTTCATTATTAATATCCTTTTGGGGGGAAATTGTATAAAGAGACTTATATACTTGAATATATGTATATATAGAGAGACACACAGACATAAAGGAAAAGAAAGTTTTAAAAGTGCAAGTAGAGGATTCACTCATCACCAAGACTTACACACCCCCACCTGCATTTTACAGGCCAAAAACATAACTGCTGAGACCTGCAGCTCTGTCAAGCACTGTCTAGAAAAGTCTGAGATGATGTAAAAACAAGGATTTTCAGAGGGGTTAAAATGTTAATTGCATTACAATAAGAAGGGAGAGTGAGAGAATTGGAAATGCCCTAGGTATGTATAACGAGTAAGTAATGGGAAAGACTGAAACGCATTAATATTAAACCTCCACTATATAACTCATCCTTATTGGACACAGCTGTCGATAAAATATGCCCTTACTCTTGACAAGTAGCTCCTGTGTTTTGCTTGTAGATTAGCTTGCAGCCCTGCTCTGTATTCTTTATCTTCATCACTGCACCAGTCCTTTAATTAGGCAGTGAAATCTTCTGCATAGTGATTAGGAAATCACAGTTAAGAAGGTGTTACAAAGAGAGGCTCTGGAAGCTGCTCAAAATAGCTTTCAGCTTTGGAAATTCCTCCATCTACTGTGGGAATGAAATGCATGTAGGATCCAGAAAGGTGTGAAAACTAACCTTTGCTCAGTTGCTGCAGAGGATTGTTGGCCTTTAGTATAAGGATATCATGCTTAATAAAAATTATCTTCATGTGAGGAGCTAGAAGTTGCTCACTCAGGAATTAATAATCTTAGAAATTTTACTGAGATGGCATATAGGAATTAAAGATGTGTTTAACAGCTTCATGCTGATGAAGATTTTTTGATTTCAAGAGAAATTATCTGGCATTCTATCCAAATTTATTCAGAGCTTCAGCTGTTGGCACTTAAGTAGAATCTAGATTTGTTCTTCATAGCCCTGCTTCTGGTAATGCAACCCACTGTTATTGGTTGGGTTTATTTTTTTGCTTTTGGGAAAATTCGTACTTCAGCTCCTGGCAATTGGCTTGTGTTAGCTTTCTAATTCCCCAACTTAAATCATTGCCTGCTGCATATGAAAATTTACACATATATGGAGAAGCAGAAGGCGTTGGATAGAAAGAAAGTGCTGTCAAAAAAAAAAAGTCTTTCCTGTTGAGCTTCATGCTCATGTTTTGAGGAAAAAGGCTTTCTAACATACTTGTGTGGAGGCAGAAAATGACAGAGATCATTGGTTGAGGGAGAGATTGATGTTCTTGCTATAAGTAAATGTGGAGAAAAAGAGAAGCCACCATTTCACAAGGTGTGTCCTGCCTTGTTTTGCATCATGTTCTTATATCTACATGCTCTCTGTGATTAGGAGCATATAAATGTCTGCCTTTACCCTTACTCCTATTCTGTGCCAGTATATCTCAAATCAGAAAATAGAATGCTAAAATGCACATTTAGCTGTAGAGAATTCTAGAATTCTCTGCATTAATCATATCTGGGATGAAACATATACTTTGCCACATAAAGATGTAAATTCTGTCACATTAGAATGGGAATTTGGACAACAGAGAGTCTAATTCAAGGAAGCAACATGCTGAGTAATGAAGTATAGCTCAGAGTCAGTGCATAAGACGTATATTTCTGTGTTGAAGAGGAAAATATGAAAAAGAGTTGAGTGGAATAGGAAAAAAAAAGAAAATGGAGAAAGTTCTGATATTTTTTATTTATTCCTGGTATAAGTGCCAATTTGAAGAGTTCGTTTTCCTCTTTCCTTCCTTCCTTCCTATTCCCTGCATTATTAGAGCTACAGTAGGTAAGTTACATTTCACAGAAAATGCTCATTTCTATCATTTTCCAGAGAACATGTTAATTTTTTTTTTTGAAAATACTACTAGTAAAATACATAACAATATAGATACCAAGAGTTATGAACCAAGACTTTAGGCTTCTGAATAATAGTGATTTTACAACAACAAACTGCATTCTACAGAAAATGTTGATTTCTGGTATTATTTGCTTTTACTTAACACAGTGCGTGTTGCAAAACTTAAAAAAAAAATCTCTTAACAATAGGAAAAAAGAAAATCTGATTTTTGGGGCCAGAGCTCATAGAACTCCTTTGACTTTAGAGAAAAAGTTACACAATAACTTGTGACAATTCTACCTTTTTTTTTTTTAACCTCTTCATCAGGAATGTTAAACACCTGAAATATCTTAGTGGGTAGAGGGGCATAAATAACGTTCTGTTGTTTTGCAGCTTGAAAATATAAGATGTTTAGATGTGATGGCTTGGTCAAGAACTGATTTTTCACACTTACATTTTAGGATGGTAGTTTCTTTTTGAAAAGAGGACAGCCAGTGCCAGGCTGCCTGAAAACTTCATTGCCTGTATGGAATCTGCTGGAACAAGTTTAGGGCAAATACGGCAGGGTAATTCTGCATACACTTTGTGACAATGCTCATAAGTTTTTCCTTTGGAATAATGCATTAGTTGGATAACTTGTGCGTGTCTTTTTGTGTTGCTGCTTTACTTTAGAAAAACATTAGAAAACAAATGAAGGAATAGTTCATGGCAATGTATGTTTCTGTGTTGAATTAATTTCACTTTCTCTCTGAGATTGAAAAGAAACAGACAGTGGTAGTGTAGCCTTGTAACAGTTAGACATATACATTAACAAAAAAGAAACTGTGTGAAGTCCAGTATTCCTGAAAAAAACCTTCCCTCTACTGTCTATTATTGAATTAATGCACAAACAGATTTTCTTAAACATAGCATTCACACTCATATTCACAAATACGTTCTAGGGCTGTGGTTTTTCCCGCCTTTCCCATCAATATTGTTCCTTTTGAAGCTTGTCCCCCTGCTGTTTTCTTTAGTAGGTACTTGTGTGCGGTGAGGGTGAGAGAACCTGATCTTCTCATCTTCCTTTTAGGACGCACACTAGACGTCGATGACATTAGTCCAAATTTGATCACATTTCTAAGCCAGCCTAATGAAAACATTTTTTTTGCTACTCATTCGGCTTGATAAAATTCAATCCTTCAAATATCATAAAACCACATTGTCTACAATAGATCTTCCATGCAAAAGATTCAGTTATGTTGTCACGCTCATCTGCAGCAGTATTTTATTTTAAAATCTGTGCATCTTTTTGAACGCACTGTATGAAACATAATAAATGTCTCTTAGTTAGGCTTTTCAAAGTTCAAATTTTCCTAAGGAAAGAAAAAATAACTTCATTTGTGCTCTAAAAAAAAGTACTAAATTTAAGCAGTCAGCTGCTCTTCTGAGTCATAAAAAATGACGTGAAAATGCTCTTTGGCCTCTAGCAGGCAACAGTGGAAAATGAGTTTGTTACTCAATGAATTGAGACTTTTTGCCTCAAGGCACAAGTATTAGATGTGCATTTTGCCTGTCTTTAAGGTTAGGTGCCCTGTCATTTAATCCTCTGGTCTTTTCTTTACTAGTGGCTGTAGTGTACAACTTCAAGTTTACTTTTTAAAGTTTTGTTTCCAATAGTTGTTGATTATCGAGCTTTATTTGCCTGGTTTTATTCTTCTAGTTATTTAAGTAATATCATTGTAAGTCTTTCATCTCTATGTGTCTTGACAAAGTAAATGTAGCAGAAAAAAAGACATTTTTCTTTAAAAGCTCAGTTAAACTAATTAAAAAATAAGCCGTATATTTTATTTTTTTCTTATTTTATTGCAATGTGCCGGTCACTGCTGTTTCTCATTGCTATATAGCTCTTCTAGATAAAAGATCCACACGGAGTAGTCATTGGGCCAGAGTACATGGAGTTTCTAGCACTGCAGGATGCACTGAATGGCTTAATAGCTTCTGGAGAATGCTTAGGGCACTTTCAATAGTGCCATTAAAATAATTTTATGTTTAAAGTGAATTGCACTCCAGACATGAGGTTTTAACCCTGAGTTGCTCCCACACTTTGAATGTAAGCCTGTTTTGAAAGCCTGAAACTGGACAGTGGAGTTTTTTTCTTGGATCAAGTGAAAAGCATTGGAGATAAAGCCAACTCATTGCTGAGGAATTATTTTCAATAGATCATGAGAAAGATGTGAAAATTATGGTAAAAAGAAAGGGTGGTGAAGGGGAATGCATGATAACACAACTATTCTTAGTCCTGGTTCATAGTTCTAGTGCATAGTGGACAAAATTGGCACAGCAAGTCACTAAAATGGCTTTCTGGTGGATTTAACTCCTTGTCCTAAATCTGGAGGTGAAGATGTTGCATAAATGAGGAGGATAGATAATTTATTTGCATATTTTTAGCAAAGTGGTTTTGACAATTAAGACTGGAACTAAGTGCAGCTGAAATTAAATATTCATGTGCATTTAATGGCTTGATCATTATTGTTACAGAAATGATTTAACCCTTGGGACGTCAGGTATTTCTGACATTTCCATTACCAGCCAGCAGCAGGATAGTCAGCTGCCACTGCAAAATATTTGTGTGCCAGAGATAGGATTTATTTGGTGCAGACATAAATATCTGGAATGCACTTCCTTGGCTTTTTTAGGTAGGTGGAGACTTCTCTAACCACTGAGATATAAAAATGCAAGCCTAAGTTCTTTTACTTCCTCCCTTCCCCGTCCCCAAGTGTACTAGTTCCCTATTAAGCATTGCAGAATAAATTCATATATTTTGAATAATGCTAATTTTTAACAATAAACAGAGAACCTTGGCTGCACAGAGATACCTAATAAGGATTTGCTCCTGGAAAGGGCTTAGCTCCAATGGTTAATGCCAAAGCATCTCATGAGGCACCCTAAAACTTTGGTTTTATTCTGGGTGTGGTTGATATATATGTCCAAGTTAGAAGTAGATTATCTTGAAAGCATATTAGGGATCATTTAATGTGGTGTACCTCTCAGTATCTATTCCATGCTACCAAATCACCCCAGATACCGTTTAGGATTTTCTGGAGGAAAAAGCACTGCACTATTAGGTGGTAGATGTGTCTATGCCATGCTGGAGGTTTTGTGCTGCCAGTTGTTATTTTTCAAACCTAGCAACTTTTGTTATAACCTCAACTGCTGCTTCCACGAGCAGTTTCTGTCAACATGAGGGCTAGAATGGTGAGATAAACTACAATAGAAACAAGTATTTGCTCCCAAAAGCCACCAAATTTCTTAACAATTTTACTCTTCAAGCACATAAATCCAAATCTAAGTACTTGTGGAGATGTACTTACAAAAGGAGTATTTAAAGAAACTAGCATGTGTCCTGAGAAAAAAAACAACTTTTAACAGTGGAGAGAGAAGAAAAAGAAAGAACAATAAATTCACTGCACTATTTTTTTGTCCTGAATATAATTATAATTCATTAAAGTGCTTTCATTGTGTATCATGGTGGCATTGCATGTGAATCTCAAATATCAATAAGTCTAAACTACAAAACCCACAGTCTGTGTTCACAAAGACACAATTCCACAATCTGGAGGAGGGAAAGGGGAGAGTAGAGACAAGGTTCATCATCATGGTGAGATTCTTGGGGTGCCCTGCATGAGGCCAGGGGTTGGACTTTCATGGTCCTGATGGATCCCTTCCAACTCACTGTATTCTATGATTCTATGTTTTTAAAAGTCTGGGCCAGTGAAAAGAAATAAAATCAGTTGCTAAACTAGGAAGAAAAATTGTTTTTTTTCCTAAAAGCAGTATATCCAAAGCTAACAATGGTAGAAGATTTATAGATAAAATGAGAACATAATCTTTAACCAGCAGCCAGCAAGGACAGTCCAGAAGGAGTTTAAACATATTAGGAGCAAAAGGAATCCTAATGATTTTTATCATAAATAGTAACCTGTTAAGAAGGATGTGGAAGAGATACAAGGACTAGATAATGCATTTGCATTTGGGGGAGGAAGAACAGCAGACAGCTAATGCAGTCACATTACACATTGCTGAAATACTTTGCATTCTAGGAGGTAAGGGATGCTAATGGCTGTGCCAGTAAAACCATACTGGGTATTGCTCCAAAGTGCCTTGAGAGGAGACGGGGTTGGTCACACAGTCGTGGAGCCAGCATTTCTCCTTTCCCTTCATTACTGTGCTGCTTTGCTCTATGAGTTCAGCCTAAGAACATCTCCAGGTCTCTGGAAAGAAACAGGCAGAAATCTCTCTCTCTTTTTCTCCCCTGCACACTCATTTTATCCACCTCTGTGTGAGTTCAGCCTCTCCATCCCCAGCCTGGATCTGAAGGAGCTGCTTCTAATTGGTGATTAGCTTGCATCTATCAATCTTATTGTTAGGAGGATTGACAGTTGAGACAGATGTCCAAGCTTAGTCAATTAAAGCTCCAGTTGCATCCATTGCCAACCTTATGTCAGGTCAGTGCCTTCAAATGCAATTTGCAAGGCTTCAAGCAGCAGCTTTTTACGTACGTTTCCAAACCTCTTCTCTAAAAATGTTTCTTAAAATTTTCCCTTAATTTTTCTGAGTGCGGCTGGAATCTAATTTTAATTTTGTCTTCATTTTGTTCTGTGCTGGTCTGAAGCATAGAGTCATTATATTTTTGCAGCATGAACTCACTTAAATGTGCCAGGTTAATGCTTCATGATTCTGTAGTCAATATCCATAGATGGTATTTCCAAAGGTATTATTACCTACTGCAGGTAAACAATTCCTTTTATTTATTTTTAAATTCAAATCCTTTATATGAGCCCCACAAAAGAGATTAGTTTCTCATTGAAATAAATGAATCTCTAGCAAGATAAAATCTACTTGCAGTGTGGCTATTAAGGTGGTGAGTAAATGCCTTTTGTACATAAGAAGGATTTCATTAACAAGTCAGAAAGAGCATTTTGACTTGTTTCCAACTTGGTGCAGGTCTTTTTCATTCTCACTGATCAACACAAAGACAAGCAAGAGATTTTTCTTCATAATGTTTCAGAAAGCCACAACAAAAAAATGTGTGTGTGTGTATTTTTTTTTTTCTATTACATCTGAAGGGGAGTGGAAGATGAATTTAGCTCAGTTTTTTCTCCTGAAAAATTTTGAATTATTTCAAAAGCACTGTAATTCTTTTGCAAATGTTTTGTTACAAGTGCCTCATGAGCAGTCTATTGATGTCATTAGCCCTCTTTGTGAGCTGGAGGAAGCTGTACCTCTAAAGAAGCTGAAAAGGATTAAAAATGCTAAAAGAAAAATAAGTAGAGATTAGAATATCAATGATTCTTCTTTCTTTGCAGAATGCTGGAGTGCTACAATTGATGAAAGTAAAAGATGCAGCATAACATTTCATAACTCTGAGGGAAGTGATCTAACAGGTAGCTGAACTGAGAGTAATAATTCCATCCAGAGGCATTCAGATCACCATTTTAATTTTTCTTTCTTGTGATCACTGTATCACCATCACATTGTTATATTTTCAGAAACAACAAAAAGCCACATTTTGATTCAGTCTTTTTGCCTTCTTTTCTACTGTCTTTTCTTCACTCAAAGGGACTGCATGGAAGCAGAGAGCCTGTATATGTAAATTATTTTAAGGGTTTCAGTGTCTAAATTAACGGAAAGGAGTTGAGAGAGATATTTTATTTCATCTTTATACTGGTACCAAGCAGTTCAGCTGTATCTGTAAAGCAGTCACTGGCATGCCTATGTTGGATAATTGAAATGCTCAGCGTAAAATTCCCCGCACAATGTATTTGCAGGTATTTCATTTTCCTTTATCACGTTTCCTTGAAAATCCGGTTTCATTTCGTTGGTGTTCTAGTTTGGGTTTATGGGAATATCTGCTTTTTCTTTTATGTGATACAAGTGTTCTATTTTTGGAGACTCATTTTTCCTTAGACTGAACTGGAGCTCTAATTGGTTCCATAGCTCATATCAAGCAACATCTTTCAAAACTACCACAGAAGTTATGACTATATCCTACAATGCTGCCTGCTGGACTTTAATCAAACTGAATTTTAAATATATTAAAAATACAATATGCATCATGCCTTAGCCTATTTAAAAATACAATATGCATCATGCCTTAGCCTATTTAAGTTTTTAAGTAGTATCAGTAATAATGTCTGGATGAGTTAAAAGAAAAATCCCTTATTGATATTGATACTGAAAAATCCCTTATTGAGGTTTCTTTTTTCTCATGAGTAGAAGTTTTTTGTGGGTTTTTTGGTTTTTTTTTTGTTCTTCACTTTCAAAATAACCTTGAAAATTTATAGGCTGAACAAGCAGGGCATACTTACTGACAGTGTTCAGGGTCAGAAATTGAAAACTCGTTGTTTTATAGCATCCCGGGAGTTTATGTAGAAGTTTTATGTGTTCCTTTATTCCAGGGTACACAAAGCCGCCTGAGTTTTCTGTTACAGAATAAGAGCATCAGATTTTTGTCCTTTTTTTATCCTTGTGTACAACCAAAGCCTCAAAAGCAAAGGAGATTTTTTGGATTAGTTTTATGAAACACCATGAATTGGTTTACCTGGTTATTTTGTGCACGTGTGTGCTGCTTCTAACCCTTTCCTGTGATGTTCACTGTTTGCATGGGCGTTGTTTATGACAGGCAGTACCTGGCTAGGGACAGTGAAGAGGTTAAAAAAAGCTCATTGGCATTTGAATAGCTCCACTTGGGCACTATAGTGGATATAGGGAAGAAGCTGGCCAAGCAAAGCAGCAGCTTTGCCAAGTGGGCCAGCAACCAGCTGAGAGTTCATCTAGCGTGCTTGACAAGAGGCATTCTAACAAAACTGGCTGCCAGGTTATTTGACAGGGACTGGACACCCACAGTTTGGGGAGGGGAGAATGCTGGACACAAGCAGAGGTGCTAAGAGGTCCTCCTGTCTTAGAAGAGAAGCCAGGATCTGCACCAAAATGAGGAGAGTGAGCACACTTACTGATTTTGGCCACATGCTGCTCTGCAGCTGAGGGTAATGAGTGACACCAAGGAAGGGGTTGTAGATGTGATATGGTTTGACCACATCTGAGCAGTAGGGCTGCGTTAAGTACAACTGAAATGAGAACATCTGAAAATTACTCTCTTTAGGTTCAGTAGAGGCTTAGAAAATTTAGCTACAAACCCAGAGCTCTGATTTGTGGTGCTTAGTTTGCTGGGGTTTGTAAGTAAATACACGAGAGTCCAGAAAAGCTATTGCTGGTCTTTTCTTGGTCTTTTTTTCTTGTTGTTTTGTTTTGTTTTTTTGATACTGGAAGAAACTGAAAACTCTGTGGTATTTGGTTTTTTTTTTGTTTTGGTTTGGGGTTTTTTTTGTTTTTGTTTTGTTTTGTTTTGGTGCATTCTTTTCCATGAGAATGCCATCTTAAAAACTTCTCTGGAAATCCCGAAGTCAGAGACTGCATCTGATCTCTTTTCACACTGAGAAAGCTTAGCAGTAACTGGATCCTGTCTGGGACACAGGCATGGCAGCACAGGCAGATTCAATCACAGGAAAGCTTTACTAGAACTAATGTCAGGCAGAGGAGGAATTAAGCTGCTTGTTTCAGCTCTGGAACAGAACATTCCGAAACGCACGGTTTAAGGCTTGTTGATTCCCGACCTCAGTTGAGTCACTTATTTTATCCAGTTACACTCAGGGCATTCTAACTTCAAAAGCTTTATTGGCACAGCAGAGCAGCATGCTAATGTGGCTAGACTGCTTCCAGAACAGGACAGATCATTTCCAGCAGTGCTATGTGGACTTGCTATTCTGGGACCTCTCTCCTGATCTTCCTTCCGTGCTCTAATTACGTGGCCACTAATTCATCTGCATCCTTCATTCCGAGAAGGGCTCTGTCATGCCACTAATTTAATAATATGCACTGCCTCCTTATAATGTTTAAGGTGCTTCAGTCAGTACTTCAAAATTTAAGTAACTGAAATTAGTTGCTGTAACTAGAAACCTGATTGTTTTTAATGGTTTGGGGTTTGTTCAGGTTGGGGCTGGGAAGGGCAACGTGAGGTGCTGCTCAGGCTGCGTTTCAGCAAATTAGAACTGCAGGTGGTCAGTCTGCTGATACACAGGTGACAACATAAGGATTGAGGAATTTAGCTTTAGGGCCTGTATTTTGTATTTCTCTGTATCACTTTTTTTTGGTCAATTATAAATGAGAACACAATGACGTAATTCACTGGAGTGCCAATGCCAAATTCAGAGATGCTTTTCAGTGACAGCGACAAGTAGCAAGGACAGTGAAGTGTCTACGTAAATAGATATAACTTCTGAGAACTGTCTGCTCTTGTAGAACAAGAGGGCACTCCCATTACATGAACTTGTGTTTTAGCTGACACTGTGTACAACTTAAGTTCAAGAGGGTTCCAGTCACCACTGACTGAGTGCTTAATGGCTACATGGTAAAGATAACATTAATTTGTCTCAAAGAAATCATCAGCTTAGGCTTTAAGTATGTTTTTCGTTCAAGTGAGGGAGAAGTACATGTATCTGAAATAAAGTCTAATTTCTTTTGTAAGCAATTTGAGTTTGTAAATTGAGTTTTCTCCCTTTTTCTTCAGACTGCTTTAGAGTTCGTGTAATGTCTCGCCACCAATGAAATCTCTCATTTAAAAAACACATGGATGGAAGAGTGGAATTTGAAAGGATGGTGCCAAGATCATTTTGTCTCCTGTTATTTATACTTTTTTGCACTGCACATGTGATATAGTTCACAAGTAAAAAGTGAAGCATTTCACCTGTGGTAAAAATCTGATAAGATTGAACTGTGAGCTTCTGGATTTCTGTGACTTAGCTGGGCAAGAGCCAAAGAAAAAGCTTGTTTTGCATTTATTCCTTCCTACTGTTCATAATGCCAGCTTTACAGATCCTGTGAAGAGAACTGTGTAAATGGTAAAATGTTAATGGTAGGGTGGTAAAACAGGCTCTTGTATCTGCAAATTGCTCACACTTTTTATAGTGGAGATTGCCAGATGTATAAGACTACACAAGGTTGAAACAAAGATTTATGATTTCACTGTTTTTAAAAGGACAGTATTTTGAGAGGGAAATGTATTTTTCTCTACTAAACCCAGTACCTCTTGCTGAGTGGAAGTTCTCATTTTCTTTTGGTCCATGATTTACACACAGACAGGTATAAGACAAAACCAAAAAAAAATGGAGAGCTTCCTCTAAAGGTGATTGTGGATAGGTCCTTGAATCTCATTATGGTAATTTTCTAGTTAACAGACAATTTTCAGCAAGCTTGTGTTGTGAATAATATTTGGTAGAAGTGGCAATTGCTGAATGTCTGTGGTCACTTTTGCTTTGGTCCTGAAGAAGGCACAGTCTATGCCAGCTTTACTGGATAGCAGAGGAGGTTTGACTCTTTCAGAGTTTTTGGCTCTTCTTCAAACCATGGCACACCCACTTGTTCACTATATTCCTGCCCCATGGAAAGTGGTTGCTGCCCCAGTCTCTCTATCCCTGCATAAGGACTTGCCTTGAGTTGGAAGGAGTCTTTATGAGGTAAGGTTGTGGGCAGAATGCAAGGTTGCTTTGCAGCTGGATTAGTCCTTCATCGAGTACCAGTGAAGCCGCTCAAGTGCTGGTTTTGATACAAAGTGGTCTTATGGGGGCCAGAAGAAACAGGAACAGCAACTCCTTTAGAAAAGTTAATTGGGAAAAGAGCAGTTTCAGCCATTGGACTAAAAGTGTTGTTAGTATATTAATTAGCCTGTTGTTAGTGTTTCCTTTTCCTCTGTCTTCTTAAAAGGGCAGTGAAACTGTTCTTGTTCTGTGGTCTGGCAATCTGGTACTGGGGGTTATCCATGAATCCTCATTGTCTGCTGCCCAAACCACCTCCATATATTTCTGAGGTGTTTGGCTTCTGCCTAATTATACTCACCAGCACTAGTGATCCTCCTCCAGTGCCTCCAGAAATCCAGCTTCTTACCATAAGCTCCTGCTTTACCTTACTATGTCCAGACCCTCTCAAGAAACAAAAATTATCATTGCCTCTGCTTCTTTTCCTCATTTGCCTGCAGAATTTCAGCCTTTCCTGAAACCCGCTCTTCATTATGCAAGTTCAGCCTGCTCGTTGCCTCAGCCTCTCACCTCAGCTAACAAGCTGGCATCCATTTACTCCTTAGACACCTGCAGCTTCCATTTGCTCCATCCAGCACAGCTTGAAGCAGTTTGTTTTGCTATAAATTGGAGTTTATGGTAACATACAGTGCATTTGCAAATGTCACAATATTTAAATAACAAACTTACGTACCCGTAAATAACTAAAAGAACTATAAGCAGTGGTAACAATAGGACTCTGTTTCTGCAGTCTTAATGATTTACATAGGGTCTTTGTAACTGAAATCTCTTTAGGAAACCATAAACTTTTGATTTATATCTTAGGTCTTAGATCAGGCCATATGGTTTTAGACAGGCTTCCTGACCACCCACCCTCATCCATCTTCATCTCCTATTTGTTTGTATTGTGACAACTTCAAATTACATTTTTCCTATTTTATTCTCAAAATTTACTTTGCTTCTACAACAATCTCTTTAGCTAAAGTATTTACAAAGAAACAGATGGTGGTCTTATTTTCTGTGCTGTGAAAGGACAGCAGTTCTCAGTTTAGTGAGCAGAGTGAGATCCTTGTGCATTTAGAGATTGCATTTAGAAGGATAAATCAAGCATCAGAACAGAGATAGTCCCTTTTCCATTAATCACTATAGCACCAGCTATATGTTATTTCTGAAAAATGGCAGAGTTGCATCTTGCCAGTTGTTACAAAGCAAGAGTCAGTAAAGCCACACTGTTCCCACTGACCACTAATCCATTCTCAGAAAAAAAAAAAAAAGGAATGTTTTTATTCAGGAACCACTACTACAACTATTCCATTTAAACTGAAAGAGGGCAGATTGGCTATCAGGGACAGATTCTTTACTGTGAGGGTGGTGAGGCTTTGGAACAAGTTTCCCAGGGAAGCCGTGGCTGCCCCATCCCTGGAAGTGTCCAAGGCCAGGCTGGGTGGGGCTCTGAGCAACCTGGGATAGTGGAAGGTTGCCTCAGGTCCCTGCCCATGACAGCAGGTTGGAAGTTGATGATCTTTAATGTGTCTTCCAACCCAGTCAATTCCATGATGATTTATGACTCTTCCATTTCCTATGCTGGGAGCACAAAGCATAAAATACCAGTTTACCTTTGGGTACAGCATCTTGTGGTGTACTGTATCTTTAGAGATGAGTGGGTTAATTCTGATATTTATCTTATATTTCAACTAGGGGAATAAAGATCCCTCTGATCATGAAATATAGCTCATAAGGAATGCTATTTCTGAAAGTCTGTTCTATAAGAGGAAAGTCTAGAGAATGAAGATTTGATCCTTTTTTCCAATCAAATCACTTAGATGTTTATTCATACTAAATAAATTATGTTATAGGGTTTCTTTCTGGTTTTATTAACTGCTATTCCACATCTTGAGGTGATATACTTTAAAATAACTAGGAAATGGTCTTTTTTTATTCTTGCTTTCATCTGAAGAGTGCCCCTCTTAATGATAACTCAAAAATGAAAAGGTGTAATGCTCTTCATGTTTTTAGACATATATAATTATATATGAAAGCCTAACATGTCTATTTAATTTGGTTTTGGTTTTTTTGGGGGGGGACAGATTGCATGTTTTAGAAGTCACACCAAGGGCAGCTTAATAAGTAAAATGCAGTTCCCAAGTGTCTGAAACTTAAACAGAAAAAATAGAAAAAGGTCTTTGTTTTTAAAAAGAAATATTTAAAACCAGCTTAAAGTTAAACATGAGCTTCTGTGATGGTGAATGTGAAGTTCAATAACTGCAGATGATAAAAATAATAACTGCTTTGCATAGTTATATGTGATGAGAGACATTGTAATAAATATCCCAGCACATTCCATAACAACAGTACTTGTTATTCTTGGAATAGCTACTCCTTCTTTATTCAAGGTGAGATTTAAGAACAGTGTAAATATGAGTTAGTGCAACAAAGAACTGCTCTTGCTAACCCCTAACCCAGAAAATGTATTTGTATCAGTGTAAAGTCAGTAGGATTTTGTATTTAGTTTCAGTAAAGATCTTGAAGGGGAAACTTTGCAAAATCATGGCTTATGACTTTGCCAGTTCTGACTAGTGAAACATATCTGATAAGCACTGCAGCAACTGCTAAACATGGTATAAAATTGAAATATATTCACACTTGTTTATTTCCTTCCTGTTTGCAGATAATTTATTTTATATATGTCTATTTTGTTTATAATTCAAGACTGCTACAAGGCAACAGATGTATTTTAGAATAGACATCTGATTTTTGTTCTTATGTGCCCAAACCTTATTACTGAGTTTGGTTCTTCTGCTGAAGAAGACAAAATTATGGGTTTGTTTTAATTTTGTAACTGACAAAATTATGGGTTTGTTTTGGTTTTTTTTGAGGGTCAGAACAGACCCAAACCTTTTGTGCATGTCTAGTTTTATAGTTGAATTATTCTACAGTGCTCTGCTGCGCCTCTACCTGAGAATTTGCAGAATAACTCCTCCAAATTTATTAAGTTAACTTATTTATGTAGTTATGGACTCCATAGATTCCTATAAACTGCTTCCAGTAGTGGCTGGATAATTACTTGTAAACATTTATTTCAAATGCCCATTGACAACATAAGGAAATAAGGAAAAAAATATAAAAGAGCTTAGAATTTTATTTCATGTTTGTCTGCATGGTATTAATTACTCATCTAAAGTTGCTGACAAGTTATATTTTTTGTCTGACAGCAGAAATAAAACTTATCTCAGAATTGTGTGTGCTGCAGTCACAATTAGCACATAAAGTCACCACTGTTCTGCTGCCTGTGTTTAACTGCCTGTTATTTTAAATCATTTCATGGTAGCATATGTCAAGTAACACTTAATGCAAAGTCCAGCAATGACAAAGTGGCAACATAATCACCTCATTATAATATATGGTGTGGCTCCTGGCCCCAGGAGAAATGCAACCAGTTAATTTGCTTAATGTATTTTTCTGACAAAAAGATCTGCAGGAGTTCTGCTAAAGAAACTTAGGAATGGTTAAAAGTGCTAAAAGATCACAGAAAATGAACTCGGCGCTCTTGGGATCCTGAAGCTTTTGTCAGCTAGAAATATGATGATATTTACTGTAGCATTTTATTTCTTGACCATCTTTTACATTTCTGGGACAGAACTTGATTTGCCAGTCAGCAGAACTGTACAAAATGTTACCTTGAGATGTGTGTTTATGCACCTTAGAAAAGAGGTATTGTATGAATGTTACTAAGAGAAGGTAGACAATTTACTTCATAAAGTAGAAAATTGAGTGCTTATTTGCTTATTTTATGCTACTTTATATTTATATAGATGTGTGCATATATCCACAGCATTGCTTGGTAAATGCATTATGTGTAGAAATAGGGAGAAAATGGACTATTTTAATGTAACAGTGTTTTTTATAAAATGTATTGATACATTAGTAGTTCATAAAACAGTATTTCTCAGAGGAAAGTGTTTTAAGTTATTTTTTACAGTCTTCTGCCTTTACCGACTGAGTTGTAGTTTTGAATATAATAATAAATTATCTTGTACTTATTTTGTTGAGTATGAAAATATAATTTATAATCTTCTGCCAATTAGCTTTCCTCCTTAGTTGTATTTCGAAGGCATTCATTGCTGTTCTACAATTCTATTAAGATAAGACAATACAGACTGTTGGACTTCTTTGCTTAATTTTCCTCGAGACTATCACACAGTGCTTCTCCCAGTAAGCCAGGAGGAGAGAGAATGTAATTTGTACTTTCCAATGCTTTTGATTTGAGCTGATTGGTATATTCTTTGCAAAAAAGGCTGAGTAAGTTTTATTACAGTACAAACACGACCTTCGGGGAAAAGTTAAAGATAACTTTCCCAAACTTCTTTCCCAAGCACTCCTAAAGAAACAGTTGAGAAATGGCTGTGCTCAGCTCCTCAGGTGTGCAGCCCTCGTTGGTTGGCTGGTACTGCCATGATCATTCTTATCAGACAATTGCTGATATTGAATCTGGAGCAAGAACACACAATCAACAAATGAAACTGAAATGCCAGAATTAAGATGTTGCTAGTAAACTTTTATAGCTAATGAGGAGATTTTTGTGGTCGCACTGGTAGTTGCAAGTGGTTTAATGGGATCCTTTCTGGGGTTTTATAGTTACAAGATCATGTGGGTAATTTATTTCAAGCATGTTAATGTAATCTTCATTCTTTTCACCTTTCACACAAGGAGACTCATTACTTTTCTCCAGGGATCCAGTATGATAGACAGAATGTCAGAAATAATTAAAACTGATGATCGCCACAGACAGAGAGATGTTGAGTAGGAATTCAGTCTATCTGGCATCAAGAATTCCCTCTGGAAACTTGAAATGAAATTCTTCCCAGTTGAATTTGGAGGCTTTCTCATCACCCTTATGCTTTCATCAGTTTGATAGTGTGGTACTCCTTTGGCACCCTGATTTATTGGCTCGTGGGAAAGAGGTCAAACACTTTATGGCCTTGCATTGTTTAGGCTGTTTTAATAACTCCCTGGATAGAATGATTGTTTTGTGACAGGAGTGCCTCCAGTTCAAAATCTAGTGTCCTGAAATTTGTTGTCATGGTCCCCAGGTCCCTTAGGCAATAAGAACGATGTTTCTCTGTGCTGTAACTTTGAAATGGCTTTTATATCAAAAATTAATGTTATTTTAAAACATAAATTGGAAGTATTTGCAAATTTGATGTATGTACTCCAGCAGTTTTACCTTCATTAGAGTCTGGGAAGATTTTCATAAAAGCCATATAAGCAATAAGGTTTTCTATAATACTAAATAGTTGCATCATACCACTCCACATACAAAATCTTGGCTCCAGATTTTCTATTCATAATATGAAGGAATTATAATAAGATATTGCCTTCAAGTGGAATATGAACACTTGGCTCTTAGATTTTGAAATCTTTCCCTGAAATTGCTGATTCTGTTTCTTACCTCTGCATGTAGCTCAGGCAAGCTGTGGTTGGTAAGGGCAACCAGATTAATAAAACCAACCAAAAAACCCCTATGAATTGAAAATGAGAGGCTCTGCCATTTTTAGGTGGATAAGCTGGGCAAAGGCCATTCAGCACATGGTGGCTTTCATTTGCACTTCTGAACTTTTTCCTTACCTGTGAGGGACAGATGCCACTTGATTTGGTCATGGCTTAGGGAAGAGCTGCAATTTACAGCCAAGATTTTCAGGACATCTGCCTGTTTGGCACATCTGTTTGCTTCAAGCCTGGAATCACAGTGTGGGCAAGGAGTGATCCAGCTGTGGGTCTAGGGATGGGAGAACAAAATTATCAAGTTCTGTTGATACTCTGAGGTAAATTGTGTCCCTCAAATTGTAAGTGTCTGATACTCTAGTTAGATTGATTTGGAATTAATATTAGCAATATGAGCTGTATCTTTCAAAGCATAATTGTTTCGGATCTCCACTGGAAAGCTTGTTTCTGTGATTTTTTTAGCTAATGTGAAAAGTCTAGGAAAAAGAACTAAGCATGATACTACTTAAATATTGGTTTTGAAAATAATGTTTACTTTAGCTTCTGAATCTCCCTTCTCAGGGACCAAAATTGAGAAACTCTAAATCCAAGTGAAATGGTTACAAATGTTCTTAATTCCAAATGCATGAGAATCTCTGAGTGCATAAGTCTATTTCTGTCTTTTTAAAATTCATTTCACCTGTTTCACATGAGACCCATACAAACAAAGGAAGGTGGAGTATTTTGAAGACTGAAATATTACCAACTTGGTTCCTTGCATACTTAGACTTCTTATTTGTAATATCTGTCATTTTTATTGAAGACTTATTAATACAAGTGAAGTGAGCATTAAGAATGGTCCTTGCATCACTCAGAGCTATCAGGGCTCCTTCCCTTTTCCAGTGTTAGGAGTAGTGCTCATTTATCTTGTGATGCTGAATCCCCATCTTTCACACTTGATGAAGCCTTGCTTCAGGATAAATCTTGTGTCATGCTGCTTCTTCTTTCATAAATGAAATGCTGTTAATAAACCAAGTGCACACAGGTTGCATGGCAATGCTAGCAATCTACCCTATGTATCTACCTGTGGGTTTAACCGATGTTACTTTTAATTTTGCTTATCAGATCCAACCTCTCTCCCTATCTTTCTGATGGCTCTGACTGCAGTGGAAATTGATTCTAGCTTTTAAGATCACTTTGTCATTAGGTTTGCGTTGCTATATTGAAAACCCACAGATAAAAGGGGCTGATGGACGAGGTGCAAGGATTAAAACTATGCCCTGTTTGTGTTTGTGTGTGAGGCAATAGATCTGCAAGATTGAGTTTATTTTCTCCTTGCTATTGTTAATGCTGTTCTGGAAGATGAAAGTAGAACCTGCTTCTTCTTCAGTATTGTTTTTCTTCAGTGCATTTTCATTTGTGAGATGGTTCACCAGTGCTAAAACTTCATGCCTTTTTTTTTTTTTTTGTGAACAAAAAGCAGATTTTTTTAAAAAGATGAGCATATTTATATCTGCAGAGTACTACGAGAGAAATGTAAGAGAAAATGCAGGAAGAGTTAATGAAGTTTTACACTCAAGATGGAGGTGAAGCACCAAGCTTGCAAAAAAAGAAAAAAAAAATTAAGCTTTTACTAGAGAATATTCAAAAAACATTAAGCATTATTGACAGCCTAAATAGCAACTCCCACTTTCACCCACGCACAGCTATGAGCCAGCATTGGTTTATTCTTCTTCCATTTGGAAGCCTAAAATCTTAGCTTTCTTTGCCTTCAAGTAAAGCTTTTGCCACTGCAGTGCTGAAGAATAGATTGTGGGATGTGGTTGAGTTCAGACCTTGAAAAGAAAACAAAATTGCTCAATTAGACCCTCCAGAACGGGTTCATTTGTTGTAGTGAATAACATTGGTCACTGGCTACCAGTAGGAAAGGAAAAGGGAAGGAACAAGGGATCAGACATTCAGAACAGGTCAGATTAAACCAGACAGAAAGGTTCATGGTGTCATAAACATTGCAGAGAGTGAAAAAGGACTTTGATAGCTGATAACTTAATTATCTGCCACTATCAGTTTGGAAGGGCTTTTAAACATGTCCAAAGTGTCTACCAAAATTTCCAGCAGGAGTGACAGCAGATTTTTAAGTAAGGATAAAAATGCAGCAGTCTTCCTGGAATAAGAGTCTGGCAGACTATGATGAATTACCTTATTATAGTGGTTCGCATGACAAATGTACTTGATCAGTGTTTCTTCTTGGGAATAGTTGAGCTTATCCAGAGGCAAAAGGTGAAAGGAAATGGAAGCTAACTAGTAATCCTAAGTGTAATACATTAGAATTTCTAGCAACAGAAGCTGAGAAACCTAATCAATTATTGTGTATGTCAATAAGAAAATAATCTTCGTGTCCCCCACAGTGTTGCTTCCTTCATCTGTTTAGTGTTATTGATAGAAATTTCACATACACATACTTTTATAATTGACTCTGAGGTCTACTTAAAGCAAAATGCTGGATAAATAGAAAGATTTAGCTTTTTCCTCAGCTGCAGGAGCAGCCACAGCACTAACTCAGAGTACCTATCTTGTGTACAGAGACTGACAGAGGAATTGAGATTTGTCATCTGCCTGATGACAAATTGCAGCTGACTGTGCTGCCCAGCTCCCCAGAGAATTTGCAGCCTTGTGAGCCCTGGTTATGAAGCCAGTTTGAGGGCTGCAGGGGTGCAGTTGCCCAGGCTCTGGCAGCCAGAGCTGCCCTTGCTGTACCCAGCAGGATCCAGCTGACCCAGAGCAGGGCACAGCTGAACCCACGGCCAGGATTGTGAGGAAAAATGTGACAAAGAGTCCTGAGAGCCCCAAGGGGAGAGCAGGAGGAGGTGATCCGTGTTCCCCTGCAGACCCCATGGAAAACCCAATGCTGGAGGCAGGGAAAAGCATGAGGAACAAGGAGTGGCAGAGAGGAATTGTTGTGGAGTGATCACAGCTCCCCAGCCTTGCTCCAGTGGAGGAGGCGGAGGATTTGGGATTGAAGAAGTGAGTGCTTTGTGCTTTTTGTCTTTGTTTCTTACCATCCAACTCTGTTTTAAATGCCAATAAATTAAATTAATTTTGTCTGAGTTTTTGTTTGTGACAAAAAAAAAAAAAAAGAAAGAGCATTTTCATCATATTCCTTCCTCCCTGTCCTGTTTTGGACATCATCAGCTCTGTGGGCAGCTGGCAGCCAACTAAGGTCACCTCATCACAGCTTCTCTGTCTTTTCATATGTCTTGCTATTGCATCTCAGTCCAGGCCTGTATCTAACACACACATACTTCCTCTTATTATTTCCCAACTGTTTCTACATTAACATAAGCCATGTGTGTGATTTGGAATCATATTCAGACTTTGTAAATACCATTTCTTAAAGTAACTAAAGTGTGTATATCAGTATAGATGGGACACAATAGTTATTACTGTTTTAATTTCTGCATAATTTCAGAAGAAACTCATGGCATGGGACCTAATATGTGATTATTAGAGCTATCCTAACCTGTAGTTTCACAATTTAAGCATAAAAGTAGTGGAGATCCTACTCTAGAGTTTGCAAATAAGCTTTTAAGCATTGATTTCTCTAAAGGTTTAAATTAGGCTGTTACCCCAAATTACAGCTGAGAGCCTACATCTGGCCCATCTGGCCTTGAGAAACAAGGCTACAATCCAGTCTGTAAGGACACAGAATCTATGTAATAGGAGTGTGACGTTCTGATGGAGAAAAATCCCAGTATTTTTGATCAATTAGGTATTTTGGGTTGACTCTACTTTTTTTTTTTTTTTAACTTGGCATATGCATTTAAAACACTCTCAACTTTTTTGTTTGGTTAATCCTTAAGCAAAGAATATCTGGTTCTGGTATCTCCTAACACTTCTGACAAGACTGTGCCATAGTAAGTTGATTATTAGACTGAAGGTATATTTGTTGTGATGCTTCTATCTTTGATATTTGTTTTTTTCTTAATATATTATTCCTGTTCCTCTGAATCAGTCATTGGCAATGCTTTTCTAGCCAGCAGTGTGAATTGGGGGCATTTTCCTATGTTTCTAGTTATATATAATTATTAGTTTGTTCCAAGGCATGATTTGAAAATCAACCATGCATGCATGCAAAGAAAAAAGCTTGCACTGTAGTTTATCTTAGCTTTAGAGGACAGATAAGTACATCTGCATCCAAGCTTTCAAAACTCGTCAGAAAATCATTTAATAAAGAAGAATTACTTCTGTTAATGCTTACTTGGCAATTGTGGAAAATAGGAGTTTGTTATTGCATGTGCTTTGCAATACTGAGTACATAAAGTGCTCAGCAAACTTTATGTCCTTGATTACATTAAAATAATAGAGTTAATGGGAGATGTAGTCAGCAATTTTGAGAGCAACTGATGATATAACACATTTTTTCTCCTTCTTTTCTTTGATTCGTTCTAGTGTTTCTGTGATTTAGAGGACAGGATTGGGACAGTATTTGGATCAAAAGACATATGTATTTATCCCCATGATTATCTTTCCAGACTTTGCATGAATATGACGCCTCTGAGAAAATTAGCACCTGTCACCTTTTTCAGGAAGTGACAAGCTGTAGGTTTTACTAAGTTAGCTTGATTACTGGAAGAATGTCTCCACAACAATAAGGAATTCTGTGGGAACATAAGCAGAAAGTGTTTACTAAAGCACATTGTTGTTTTTTTCTTTATGGGGAAGAAAAAGAAAAAGGAAAGAGTATTCTTCAGTAAAGTATCTTTTTCTCCACAAGACACCAGAATGATCATCACCCTTCTATATAAACATACTCCTGAAGGCTTACTGATCATCTTCTTTAGACTCACCCATGTTTTGTCTTACTGCTTTTCCTCTTACTGTAGGTAGCTCTGTGAAGTGAGAAGTGAGTTCTTGGATTCTTTGGTTAGAAAAGTACCATTGCAGTATCTATCATCTCTACTGAGAACTTAGTACATATCTACTGTAATTAAAAAATCTGTCTGAAAATTAAAATGTTCTGTAGTTTCCAGACCAACATCTGATTGGTGTTCTTTTTTGATCCATCTGTATGTCAAGCAATACTTAAGGTGGATTGAATGATAGAGAAGGCAAGTGGGGGTTCCTTGATGTAGCTGAGGACAAAACTGCAGCACTTTACCCAGTTTAGGATTGATTTCATATCATAACTGGGCTCACATGTCGTTTGGGTTGAATTGTATCAGAGTACAACAACAAAAAAAAGAATTGTTAGTTTCCTGCAAGGTCTCCTATGCCTTTTTCCCAGGAAGACTTTTATAATTTATACATTTGCTCCTTCTTTTAGTTCTTGAATATTTTTCTGTCTCTTTATGTGGGGATTTTTTTTCATATATTTGTAAAATAACAACATTTCAAATTGCCAGTAAAGAGCAAATGCATGCATTTAAAAGCAAAGCAGAAAAAAATTGACTGAATTTGTTTTTGTTTGTTTTTACTAGATCTTGTTGTGCAGAATTATTTATTTTGTCCTTTATTTCAGATATTTATCTTACTGGTGTGTGTAGCATAAATTCAGTCATATGGTACTTCTGTTGAAATTTTGACAAAGCCGTTAAACAGAAGAGTGGGTAAAACTGCAAATTAATTGAATGGATATACTTGGGTCTAATGCTTCTTTAGCTGTCATTTGCTTGTTTTGTTCTGCTTAATTTAACTGCTTTTCAGCTCATAAACTTCAAAGTCAACTCAAAGTCGAGCTCAAGGAGAATTCATGTGGTGCAAGCAGGCCTGATCAGCCTGAGAGCTGTGAGCAAGGCTTGGATCTGTGCAGTCTGCATAACTGTAGTGAAGATGTAAATATTTATGGTTTTGTATTCCATATTTGAGCTCAAAGAATTAATTTATAGTAAGAAATGAAGGAGGTGGTTAAGACAGAATATATAAAATCGCTATTTTAAAATTTTAAATGTCATCTGTTTTAAGGGAAGGTAATTTAGTAGTTTGACTCATTAGCAGTGATCACAACTTAAAATCATGAGTTTTTCCTATTACTGTGGATTATTTTATAATGGATTTTCCCAGCTGGGTCTTTAGAACAATATATCTATTTATTCAAGGCCTACCTTTGTATTCTGCTATTGGTGTAAGACTGCTGTTGATTTCTAACTGGTCAGCTATTTGTTGAACTCAGCTTGTTCCTGGTTCATTGATCATAAAACATATAACTTTCAATTTACACCTTAGTTGTAAAGCTCTGATCTCTCTAAATCATATGGAAATTAACTTTAAACCTTTATAAAAATCTCCAGTGATGCTCTATCCTTATGCTATTCCCTGTTTCTTCAGTGTACATGACACAGAATTCTTATTTGGACTACTTTTCTCTGTTCCTTTGTGTCAAACCAGAGCATGTCAGTGCCCTTTTGTTTTCCCACACTAAAGCTATTTTCTTTACTAATTATTACATTGAAATCACTTGTTGCTCATGAACATCTGCTGCTTAGTTTCACAACTGAAAATACAGGGTATAATATTATACTCTATTTTTTTTTCTTTTCTCTTACATATGTCCCAGCTACTAAAGCCTGCAGATGTTTTGGTATTTAAGATGACAGCAATAAATCCCTGTGTTCACCCTTAGAATCTGTTTCTCTTTTCCAAAGACCGTTTCAAGTTTTCTCTCACACGACCTGAAAGAAACTGTGCTGGTGGCTGCAGTTGTGAAACAGAATAGAAGCAGAATAATACACACAAATCCTAAGTTAAACATATTTTGGGTTCTGCAGATTGATAAGAAGAGTAGAGAGGAACAAGAAGAGGGATGCAACAGAAAGAGTCTAACACTGGAGCTCCTCTTTTTGTGTCTTAGACAAATGGCATGGCCACTGAATATGGAGGATTTTTAGAACTGCGACTACATTGGCAGTAGCAGAACTTCCATGTGGCAAAGTCTTCCTTTCTCAGAACCTGCTTGGCTTGTCCTGATGGATGCCCTTTTTTTTTTTTTGATCTTGAAATGTTTTCAGATGACAGCACTTTTGCATCCTTCTTCAAAGTGTTTCACAATCTCTAAATAAAATATATTAACATTTGAAAATCTAAATACGTTGTTGTTTAACAAAACCTAAGAGTTTATATTCTTGACAGAATATTTTATAATTCTTCAAGTGTAGTAAAACCTTTACTGGAAGTTGTAAGGATGAAGCCAAGCAGCTTTACTCTGGAATAAAATCTGGTAGGCAATAGAAACCATTTACCATTGGGAATGTTACCATTTTCCCCCCTTCTTCTCTATCCCAAGACCATCACTCAGCCCAACTGTGTCACAATTATCAAAGAAAATCTACAAAAATAGCTAAGTTAGTTATTAAAAAGATAATGAGCTCAACAGAGGGAACAGGAAAGGAATTGGTTTTAAAGAAAGCTCTGTTCCACAGTTTCGATAGCAGGGGAGGAAAAAAAAAGTTAGTTTTGCTGTCCCATAGCTGTTCATCGAGAAAATCACTTAAGTTGCTGAATGGATAAACACAATTAGGTTAAAGGAAAGGTTGGGATCATCTGCCAGCAAGGCTTTCTCCACGGAGAGTTGTCACACTCTCTGTTGTGCCATTTCAAGCGTTGCTATTACCGGAAACTAACCCAGACCTGTCTAAATGATCTAGTTTAAAAAGTAAACAGAAAACTGTTTTTCAAGTTTAAATGGCTTGAAGTTTAGAGTGGGGAATGTCACTGAGAAGTTTTGGGTCAGTGCATGGCTGCACAAACAGAGCATGAGGAAACTGCAGCATCTGGGGGGAGAGAGGAAGAAGCAGATCCACAGCTCTTGGTGCTAGAAAAAAATGTACCCAACCTGTACTTGCTGGATGTGTCAGTAATAGTGGGCCAGGACTAGTGAGAAATATTGTACTGGTGGATTTTAAATCATCTGAAAACCTTTGTGTGTTGAAGACATAATAAGTTGGATGGGTTTGTGTTCATTTTTGCTGTGTTGCTCATAAGAAGTTAAACTAAATTTCAAACCAAAAATTTTAAATCATTATATAATAGCTGATGGTTTATGGCTGCAGCTCTAAACAAAGGGATATTTTGTTTCCTTTTTGTCATAAGGAAAATTTTTGTGAAAATGAAACAGTTCTGTAGTCTTGGTTGAGACTCCAATAATCCACACGGGTGTTAATAAATAACTTGTAGGAAGAAACTTTCAGTTGTTCCAGAAATCCATATATTCCGTACTTCAAGCAGTTGAAAGAACTTGTAACTTCTTTGTCGTTGACATCATTAAGGTGATGTTACTTTGCTTAAAAGAATGTACACCATCTAAAGGTTAAATTGCTTGAAAACATATGTATTTACTAGTTTAAAAACACTTTAAAAACAGAAATTGCCACTACTGCTTCAGACATTCTTTTAGCTTCAAGGTACTGCTGACAAAAACTTATGGGATCTTTCTCATTGTTGAAAAAGAAAGTGGAAGACAAAATGAAACCAAAGTATTTTTATAGCATTGTTACACCAAAAAAAACCCAAAAACAAAACCAAACAAACAAAACAAAAAACCCAAACAAACAAAAGAACAAAACAAAACCAAACCCACCAAACCACTGTAGAATGAGGTTTATAGAAGCCTTTGAATTTCTACTTTCAAAAAAAAGGGTATATGTATGTACATTTGTACAAGTGATATACACTGGACAAAGTTTGAAAATGAAGAACCTGAACCATACCAAAATAAATGCAAACATGGAACTTGGATTTTTACATGGCTTTTAACCTTCTTTGATTGAAAAGAGAAAGTTTGTAATCATCTAAGGGAGAGAAAATGACGAAGCTATGAAAGAAGATGATGCCAAATATCTTGTATTGATTTAATACTAAAGACCATTTACCACTAAATAGTCAAAACCGAATTTGTTGGTTGTATGTAGTTCATTTTTTCTTTAATTTGCAAAATGTATGATTTGAACAATGCTGTGAAGTAATCTAAAACAATTTCTCTTTTGTTTTCTAGGTAAGAGAATATCAGGTTTCTCACACTATAATCAGACTACAGCAAGGTAACATATTTCAGGTATCTGAAGTCTATGATGGGAATATAATTGTGTGTCTGTGTGTGTGAGCATCAGATTCCCTTCCATATGAAAAGTGTCTGAATCAGTAAAATATTTGATTTCCAAATGAGAAGTAGCCAACCTTAGCAGATATTTAACAAACCTTGAAAATATATTAGAAAAAAATATATTCTGAGCTACTGTTCTGCTTTTTTTTGTGAAAACTATTTAATTCATATTGCTATCATACTAGATGTGTTTTCTATGTCTATATATTTACAAAGCAAGGATAAGAAAACAATATTGTCATTTTGTGAAATGATTTTGAAAATTAAAAGGAAAAAGGAAGAAAAAAATTGTTTGATGCAAATAGTAACAAAGTATGGAGTTGCACATGTAGTTCACAATACCAAGATTAATGTCAAAAGATCCTGAAATACCATTGTGCCATAAGGATGCTTCATATTCATTTCTGCTTGTAGACAGTATTTATAGGCTGACATTTTCTAAGAGGTGGGATTGGCACAGCTTGGCTGTGCTGCATAGACTGATGTGCTCAAGCATCCAAAATACTTTTTATTTCAATTTAAGTTAATACTGGATATGGACAACTCTAAAAACAAACCAAACAAGCCTGGTTTCCTTTTACGTCCTAGGTGTTATTCAAGATTTATGGATATTACTTCTGTAAGAGTCTTGTATTTTAAACAGACAACTGAACCTCATTTATTTATTAACCTGTGATTATTGACACAATATACAATGGATTACAGTAGCTTCAGCCAAGATCAAGTTCTAGAATGTCTGTCATCTACAGCTTTCTAAGAGTCTCCTGGAAAATATAATTAAAATTGTTTCATGTTTTTTCCCCTCACCAACAACCTGTGCTTTTGTGGTCCTTGATGTGGCTGTTTTCCAGCAAGAGTAGAGTGTAGCCTCTTGAAAACAACTGGAACATTTTAGAGGTCTTTGTTTCCTTGATTGCATCCTGCCTTTAAAAATGCAGCTTTAAAATGAATGATAGTGCCGGGGTATCCTTAATAATATTGTATTCACATTTGAGCACTGATTTTTTTTTTTTTTTTTTGCTGTTGCTGCCAGTATCTGCAGTGTTGGATACTGGGATACATAAAATCCTGCAGCTACACAAAGACAAGTAAACATCATAAATCCTTTACTGCTAGACAGAATGGTGTGATGAATCTAAATGGCTTTTTAAAGGTAACGTTTGCTGGGATGTCCAGAGGTTTCAAGATTATTTTGCTAAATCACCCAGAGTTCCATGAATAACTTAGGAACGGGAAGGTCTTTCCTTGTCCAGCTGCATTTTGAATGCCTTGTCAGTGCCACTGGATCAGCACAAGATTGATAATTATTTGGTGTAGTAACATCTGTTGTTCTGCAATGTACTTCCAGCAGATGGTCTTGCTTTAAATGTAATATGCTATTTGTTTTAATCCTGGAGCATGTTACCTGTAGCAGATGAATGGTACTAAAGCTGAGGTGCAGGTTTGAAACCATGGATTGTGTATCTCTGATCAGATTGATACCTGTAAATTGTGCAGAGCATCATTAAGTTTGATAAGGATGGCAGTTGGAACAGTTTCTGATTTATTCCTCAAATTGGCATACAGAATCCTTCTGACTGTAGGGCAATTTGTGCTTTCATATTTTCTTTTTATTTCCTTCTCTCCCTTCCATCTCTCCCTGCCCCAACCTTTTTTTTGTTCTGGTGAATCCATGAAACTGCATAGGCACAAATTTGTCACTGTTTTTGCTTCTCACACCATATGAAGAGCTGTAAAGAGAGAAATGTTAAGTGCTCAAATCTGTGACCTAATTGACTTTGAATACATATTATGCTGGCAAGTGGTCTAGACTAAGATCATTTTAAGATAATCAGTGTTTCCTTCTTTATGTAAATGCATGATAGTGCATATTTATTTAAGATCAAATGGGGATGATACCAGGCATTTCTGTAGTAAAAGGAAAGTTTTTGGTTAAAAAAAATGACCCTTTTCCAGTGGGAACACTTCAACTAGAATATTTTACAATGCAATGCTCTTAAATAAGTTTGCACAGCAGGCATCTCATATTTCTTGGTGTTAACAAGTCCACTTGGAAGTACCATCTCCTTTTTCCAAGGAGTGGCTTGCTAATACTTGTATGCAAATCCTGTTTTCTGTTGCAGAGTTACAGCAATCAAGATAGTCTCACATAATGATGGCATCTGCTGAATGTTGTTAAAATTCTTTATTCGAGCACAGAAAAAAAAAAAAGGGTTGCTGTAGATGTTTCTTTGCATGCTGCTATCTATTTCACCACTGAGCAACCTGAGGTTACTTTCCTGTTTAAATTTTTTTAGTGACTGATTTTTTTTTAGCCATAATAACTCTGCAGGATTGCGTTTTACCCAAAGAGAGTGCAAGAAGCTGTATAAGGCAATTTATCAGTTCCTGTTCCTGTGTCTTTCTCCACCCTGAAGTCTTTGCTCAGTACATTTGCAATACCTGTTTTAAAAATTTGATCTCTTTTAGGGCTCTGTGGGGAAGCAGAAAATTCTAGAATTTCTTTGACTGTAGGTAGTTCAGTCCAGGCTTTATATGGGTGTAGTTTTGTTTTTGGTTGTTGTTGGTTTTTTTTGTTTGGATTTTTTGGTGTTTTTGGAGGGGTTTTTGGTGTTTTGTTTTCTTTGACAAATATTAGCTCTGCTTCTCTGTCAAGCAGATATTTATGTTATAGGATCTGTCTTCTTGGGCTAAATAGTCATCTACTGTGTTGTGGTCTAAACCCAACCAGCAACTAAGCACCAAGTCATTCATTCATTCCTTCCCTCCCTCCCAGCAGGTTGGAGGGAGAGAATCAAAAGGGTAAAAGCGAGAAAACCCATGGGAGTTGAGATAAAGAGTTTAATAATTGAAAATAATAATAATAATAATAATAATAATAATAATAATAATAATAATAATAATAATAATAATAATAATAATAATAATAATCAGATTATTTGTACATAAAGGGAAATAACAAAGACAGGGAAATAAACCCCAAAGAAGGCAAGTGATGCAAACAAGAGTAGTTGTTCACCACCACCTGACTGATGTATCCTCTCCCAACTTCTCACACACCCCACCCATCCCACTTCCTGGGGTGAGAAGCAAAATAAGCCTTGGCTCTGTGCAGGCTCTGCCCAGCAGGAAGGAAAACATCCCTGCATTATCAGCACTGCTTCCAGCACAAACCCAAACACAGCCCCATGCTAGCTACTGTGAAGAAAATGAACTCTAATCCAGCCACAACCAGCACACCCATACCAAAAGAGATGCTATTAAAGTTTTTAGGAGATCTCTTGCTTTGGGCCCATTAAAATTAATATTGGTTTTGAGCAGTTTGATGAAATAGCATATTAATGCAGTATAATGTTATATAAAGCTACATGATGCTTAACCAAAACTACTCAGGATAATTTGTGAACAATAACTATTATAATCCATTAGCCATTAATTCCAAGGCAATTCTCAGTCACTTTTAAGTTGTGACAACAGTTTGTGCTTTAAATTGTTATATGAATTGCAGAGATTCTTGGGGTTTATATAATTTTCACATACAACTATGCTACAAGCACTGTTTTTATAGGTGAGGTTACGTTAAGGCAACTTGGATTTTTGTGTATCTACCTATTGTGAATGGAGGTATGGTCTCTTTGTGATAAAAATGGGTAGGGATAATGGATAATCCCTCCTTTTAAGCTGCATCTCTAGTTTAGGAAAAAGTCATTAAATATAAGACTTGAATTCACAAGTAAAATAAATTACCTTCAGTCTAAAAGATTTCTTACCAGTGCAGGGCTTAAATGAAATTTAGGACTATAAGTAGATTTATGAGGTTAAAAGCACATGGAATTTCCCCTTCCTGTAAACTGTCTTTGCCATGAATGAAGAGGGAGTTGTGCAGAAACAGTAATATAAGATTAAATTGTTAAAGCACACACCTGTATTAAATATGCATGTGGTATCACAGGAAAGGTTATGTGGAAATTGTGGGGCTTCTTTTGGCAAACCTTATTTTTGTACTTTATTTTTCAAAATTCAACATTTTGCATGATGGTTTCTGTGCGCGTTTCTTAAATCGATCGCCAAATTAAGGTTTTCTTACAGAGGGCAAATAATTAAGAAGGAAAATAGCAAAGTTTTAAATTGCTTATGATATCATTTTTAGTGAGAAAAATAATTAAATCCTTCAGAAGTGTATTCCACAGAATCACAGGATAGTTGGGGTTGGAAGGGACTGCTGGAGATCACCCAGCCCAAACCTCCTGCCAAGGCAGGGTCACCTCAAGCAGGTGTCACAGGAACATGTCCAGGTGAGGTTTTAATGTCTCCAGAGAGGGAGAATCCACACCCTCCCTGGGCAGCTGTCCCAGTGCTCTACAGCTCTCAATATAAAAAAGTTCTTCCTCATGTTGAACAGAGCTCCTGGTGTTTTATTTTATGGCCATTGTTCCTCACCCTGTTGCTGGGCACCACCAAAAACATTTTGGCCTTGTCCTCCTTTTTGAGCAGTGATCTGGAATGGTTTGTCTGCTTCTTACATTGCTGGCAGGGTAACCCCAAGTCCTCGGCCAGAATTCCTCCAAAAGCAATGCCCCATTGCATTGTCCTTGACATGGGAGACATTGTTGTATCACATTTTATCTTTTAGTGAAAGACCATAAAATCCTAATGCATGTACACACAAATCAAAAGCAAGCTGAAGCAAAGCTCATTTCTACAGTGATCAAATTATTCAGTAGAAAAGCTGGCAAAATTACTGTACTGTTGCGATAATAAAGAAAAGCACATTACTTTTCAAACTGTACAATTTTAGTAGAAATAAAGCTAGAAAGCTAAATCAAAACTGTTTTCATATCAATCAAATACCAGTTAATTTTTAATGAGATTATTTAAGAAGAAACCTTCACAATTAAGCTGCTATTAATGCATTAAAAAGTAAATGCAAATATGTTGCTTTCCAGATCATAGAGTTTCAAATCAAAAAGCAAATTCTAGTGGAATGCAGTCAACTAATTTTTCCTCATCTGAGTAATTCAGCTTTTCATCAGTCTCTTTTTGTTCCCCTTGATTTGACTATTCAAAAATTCTGTTACTGTCACCCAGTCATAATTTTTGTGCTCTTTTTCCTCTTTTTTAAAATTTTGTTTGAAGAAGTTCAGTGTAGTAAAGAGCAACACCATGGTGTGTTTTTTCATGCCTTCTGGATGTTCCCACACAGGTGACACAAGGATTGAAGGCACAGATCTCTGATGAAACTGCTCAAGCCAAATATGTAATGTTGGTGGTGTTTTTTGGGTTTGGATCAATACAAAATTATTTGTGAATGAATGCAGAAAATATCTTAGCAGTCTTGTCTAAGGATGTTTTCCTCTGCAATTATTGTTACTCGTGTGGAAGATGAGTTGGAGAATAAAATGATTTACAAATAGGTGAATAAAATGCTCTAAGAGACCCAACCCATAACTTTTTAATGTTATATTTCATTATCTAAATCGGCGTACCCAGAGCTTTTTTTTCCCCAGAATATTCTTGCTATTTTTGTTGAAAAATTGGCCAGATATTTCAATTATTGAACAGAAATAGATCAGGCTCCAAGGAAACCTACAAATAATTCTTGTATTGTTGGAAGAAAATCTGATGAGTTTATCAGTATTACCACTTGAAGAAGTAAAAGGGGAATTTTTTCTTTTCTTTTTTTTTTCTTTTTTTTTTTCTTCTTATATGTTCTGCTCTAAAAATCCCAGGAAGACTCTCTGCTGAAAACTCTTCTGTGAAATGTTATTCATTTCTTCATTTCTCTTTGGAAGGAATTAATCTAAAAAGAGTTGAGTTCTGGCATAATATGAAATATCAAGGAATTGAAACCTGAAAGGTGGCTACTACTCCTTACGATGAAAACTATGCATTGAGAACTAATAGCAAATGTTTTATATTGTGGTGCAAAACTCCTCAAATAGTTCCACCCACCGGTCACCTTTCTTCATTAAGTATTCTTTGTTGGTATTTTCAGAGCAGAGTGATCCTGGCCCTGTGCAGCTTCAACACTGACAAAGGAGCCAATGACAGCTCCTCAATGATTTTCAGTTAATCAGTCTAATTACCTTTCACTCCCTGGCAGTGGCAACATCAAGCTTGTGAAGGAAAACTCTTTGAGAAATATCCAGGTTTCTCCTGTTGTGTTTTCTTCAGGCAGGCTCTGTTGCAACAATTCATTTTAGCATTTACTTCATCCACTCCTCAAGGTCACAGGAGGTACCAACCTGTTTGGATGCCCTCTGAGGGATGGAGCTGGGTGCTGAAGAGCTTCCCTGAGCTGCAGTCTAGTAGTGAGGATGGAATTGAAACCTTTGCTTTACAAGTCATGAGCTTCAGTGGACCAGGATTAGAGTATCATTGAATATTTTGGGTTGGAAGGAACTCATAAGGATTATTCAGTGCAAGTCCCTGCTTCTCACTGGTCTCATCTTGTCTTCATGTCCCTTTATCCTCACAAAAGCTGAGCCTTTGGACAGTGAGGCAGTCTGGCAGTGACCTGGCACATTTTAAATTCAACCAGCAGTAATTTAAGTTCACATTTTTACATTAGACTTGCCCAGAGGTGATGAGGGAAGGTTTTCAGTCTGTGCTGTCTGTTCCAGGTTTGGCCACATTTCATTTTTGTGGACATGGCAGCCATTGGTTAATATGTCTGTAGTTGTATTATCTGTGTTTTATCTTTCTTCATATAACCTTACAACTTAATTAGTATCTCCTGGTTCAGTGGCAGCTCATAAAATTTTATTTTGTCTTTTTTTACTTCTGTGGCCCTCACTGTTCTTTCACAATTCTGGCAGATGTTTGTGTATTGCTCCCTTAAATCTGCCTTCTTCTGTCATTTTAATTTTGCTGTAGCTCAATTTAGTGATAACAGGTAGAAGGGAAGTAAATTTTTTGTTAACAGTGCAAACCATCAGAGGATGAAAGCTGGTCACAGTAAACACAATTGTGATATTCAGACCAAAGTTAGAAGATTAGTAAATAAGCCTGAAATCAGAGATCCTTCTCTTTATCATTACCTGGCCTGATCTGGATAGTTAGTTATTTTTAACATTTATTTTTGAAAATTGATTTTCTAGATGACTAAAAAAGCCTGTGCCAGGAACCAAATGATTTGTGTTCTCCTGAGTGATGTATTAGATCCACATTTGTCCCCATTTGGGAAACCTTTGCTTTGACGCATTTATTTTGATTCTCTTCTCAGCATGTTTTCACAGGCACATAAACAATTCAAATAACAGTAATATGTGTAAAGAAAGTACACCAAGATACCTCAGGTGCTCTATTTAGATAGAATATGCATCTAAATTGATTCAGAAGTAATATGCACTTTGGCAAAGTGCCACGACTTTCAGACTTATCTGTAGGAAGAATTGGCAATGGAAAATAATCAAGAGAAAGAGAGGACAAAGAAATCTAGATTCTTTTTGTGCTTGCTGAATTAAAAAAAAAAGTATAAAAATTGTATTAAAAATTGTGTAATTTTATTGGAAATGCAGAATTATGCAAATCAGCATATTCTGTTAACCATCAGCAATACTAATTCAGGCTCTTCGTGTGATGCCTTCTGTCCTCTGTACTTGAGTCAGTGGTGGTCAGTTTGTACATGTAGATGCAGGGACGTCTATTTGGGACTATCCCACCCAGCCTACTGGCTGTGCATCACACTGGACCTTGCACTTCTGCCCTCAACAATCCCATAATTTCCAATTAGAAGCTAAGGATGGTGCCAGTCCCACAGTCACCATGGGGGAACAACTCTGCAGCAGCCTTGCCCCTGTGCCTGTTCATAAACTGATGCCTGTGCCCATATTCTCCCAAGGGTGTTCAACACCCCATGGCATGGACAACTCTATGCCTGTCCTCAGATTCCCATTCCTTCTGTTTTTTACCTCCTTGGGGTAGAAGATAAACCTCTGCAAAAACCTGGAGGATTTACCAAATCTGCCACTATCTTAAAAGAGGGAATGAGTCTTTGGGAGCAGTAGGAAACCTGAGAATAAAAATCTGTCAAAAGAATAATGTTCTTTTTAAAAAGCTCTGTGCACATGACAATGTGATAACTTGCTCTGTCATGCACATTTGTGTATATTGTCTGTCATATTTGTTATACGCCTTAAATCACACAGAATGTTCTTGTCTCTCAAGGTGCTCTTTAAAATGCTAACAATATTTTTAATTTAAAAGTGTTTGAGATAAACCCTCATAGTTAAAGTACTATATTCAGTGATAATTTTATTAGCTTTGCAAGGCCTCTTAATTCAATATAAAATCATAAACACTACTTTTTTCCAATTTTTACATTTGTGTAATTCCACAAAAAAATCCTGGTAGATTTTTTGAATGCTGTTGCGTCTGCCAAACATATCTATCATAAACAGTGTTGAAGGACAAAATCTCAGTTTTTATTGATTGGCACAGCCTAAGTAAAGCTAGAGAACGAGCAGCAGCTTGGGGTGTGGCCCAACCATTCTAACAAAGCAACTTGTTGTATAAAAATCGATTGATCACTTCTCTTACTGCACAGTCAGTATTGCTGTTGTTTAAAGTTGGGTATGATGTACTTCAGTCACTGATCAGTAGACAAAAGTAAAGCTCCTTAATTTTTTGCCTTCAAAATGAAGCATGCAAAAGATTTTTCTGATGCTCCTTTTCTTTTTTTTTTTCTTTTTCTACTTCACTGTTACTGTATTTTACTCCATGAACAATGAGAGAAATGGTTACAGTCTATAAAACCGCAATATTCACTGGAAGGATATCTGGATCTTGAAGTGTTTCTCAGTTGAGATTGTTACCTCTAATTTGCGATTTTTGCAGTAGTTGTCAACTACGAGATAGTCATATATTAACATGAAAAATAGGCTATAATTTCTAAGAAATTGTAAAGGATTTATCATTCTTCTATGCAGATATGTAATTCTGAAGAAATTAACTTAGAGATCCTAGTTACTTTTTTTTTTTGTCATTAAGTACCTTGTGTCTTTAGTGCATTTTCTCCTCCCCTAAAGGTAAAGCCTCATAAAAAATGGAGTGGAGTTCATTAAACTTCTGTAATGAATTGTTTCTCTTGAAAACAAGAGAAAATTGCTGTGTCCTGAATACAAATTAGGTCCTACATTTATAGAAACAAGTTTAGGTTCAATCAGAGGTTTCACTCCAGTAATTTTTTTCATTATTCAAGTTAGTGAAGACTTTAAGGGCTGTGTTTTTTAGTAATTTTTTTTAGTAAATACCTTTGTTTGGCTTTAACAGAGGCCATCTGTCTTGTCATTCTTGTTTCCAGACTTGTTTGTTGTTGATGCTTCTTTCCATGTGTGACCTTAGAGACATCCTTCCATTTCTGGAAATACTGAAGAAATAATTTCTTCACATGCAGAACATTTAATGCATTGCAAGTCCCAGCTTTGGGAGAAGAACTTTTGTTATTTACAAAAAAATTAGTTTTATATTTTGCTACTTTTACTGCCAGTTTTTGGTTATAAAGTGCCCATGAGCACATGAAGGACATGCATATTCCTTATTTTGTGTTTTATTGCCCAGACTCTGCTTCTTTGACCCTTTTAACCCTGAAAAAGTGGCACTGGGTGAGAAGCTGGATACTCTGTTCTGCTCTGAAGTGTGCATGTACATTCAAGAACAGATTTTTATCACAACTGAGTAATTTGCCTTTTTTATAACATTCAGCTCTCATTCATTAGGTCATTTGTTTCTGTGTTAAGGCTGGCACCAGGCTTTAGTGATAAAAGCAAACTGAAGGTGAGCGATCAAACAAACGCAGGTGCGTGTAGCAAAAGCAGCAACTTTGGTCTCTGAAAAAATGATGTGACTTTGTAATAGCGGATTTAGCATGTCAGTTCAGTAAAACAAAGTGACTCCTGCAGTGATAAGTCCTCTAATGGTAATGAATGGTGTTGAGAGCACTTTGGTTTTTGGTCTGCTTGTTGAAGTACCTGGGATGGCTGAGCACCTTGTGAGTGCATGTCTGCTCCAGGGGAAGGAGAGGGAGAAGGAAACAGGAGTCTGCTTAATGGGAATGTTTACTTCATTTCCTCAGTCAGACTTTTCTGTGGAAGAAAGTGTTGGAGGTTGAGCTATTCAGACCTTGACAGGTTATATATCCCCTCAGCTCCCATTTAATTAACGGAAAAGAACTCCGAACAATATTTTGTTTTGAGAACCTTCACAAGAAGAGGTGTCAGAAGCCAAGCCTATTATCCACCTTATCTCCTCTCTAATCTTCTGTCTCCTCTGCCCATGAAGCACAGATTCAGTGCCTCATCTTTCCCTTTGGTGCATCCTTCTGACCCGCGGGGTCTGCTTCCATCGTGATATGGGTCAATCAATCAGTCATGGGTGGATTGCTGACTGCACTGCAGGAGGTTAAAATGTTTCCCAGGCTTCAGTGGTGGGTGAGAGAGAGGAGGCAGGGGAAGTCTCAGGTAACATACATTAGTGCAGAATTTCACTCAAAGGGGTGTTTTAATTTAAATACTTCTATTAAGAGTTTAATAGAGTTGTAGCTTCTATCCCCACTGTGCTGACACGTAACTATTTTTCTCCCCCTGTCTCTTCACTGAGACACTATTTACACTCACTTCTTCTCAAAAAATGTCTTTTTCCTTGGATTAATAGAGATATACTGGAATTGCTTTGTATCTCTTGTAAGAATTCAAATCATAATAGGAAATATTTTTGCTTTCAGAAACAAGCATGTGGAAGAGTGATGCTTAAAAATGAAAGAGGATTTTGTAGGCTTCAAGGACAACTATGTGAGGGCAAGCAGTATGCAAAACTGTGTTTACTAAAAGGAGTAGAATGAAAATAGTAGAGACAAAGGTAAAGAGTAAACATGCCTCATACCTCCTTGAAGATAGAGTCAGTTATATCTCATTGAAAAGAAGTCTGAAATTAAATTGAGCTTTGCTGTAAAGTAGATAGCTGAAATGATAGGTAGGTACTGCAGAAAACATGACCTGGTAGTAACAGTGAGATAGGATGGAAATGTAGGGGAAAATATTGGCAGAGAAATATTAATTTTAGTAAATAAGTAGAAAGAACCTAGTAAAGAAGCCTGTCAAAGTGTCACAGAAACACTTGTACCATTACTGTAAGCGGGTTAAAACAATTCTGCAGATTAGTATTTCCTGGTATGTTCATGTTTTCTCAAGACCAAATCTGAGTTTCCTGTTGTGTTCAGAAAAAAGAGTTTTTCATAGGCTCCCTGTACATATCAATGACTTCTGTATCAAATAAATAGTGGTTGGATATTCAGCTTCTCCTCCAAGCATTAACTGTCTGGAAGATCCCAAGCCTTCACTGACAGTTTGGCTTAGGTCTATCAGCAAATTCCTGAACACTTGTACATCCAGTTACTGTTTGCAAAGTTTATTTTAGCTGTTGGATAATCTCATCCACAAACATTATGCTTATACATACACCCCTAAAGTACTCTAAAAAGAAATTGTGTGTGAGAGACTAAATTTGGTCTTGTTCCTGTAACCATTCTGAAGCAAGTGTGGAATTCAACTTCCAAGTGCCTTCACTAGTGTATCTGGCCAAATTCTGAACAATTATAAGCATAACAAGCCAACATGGGGCATTTAAAGTCATTTGCTTTGTGTCTCTGTAATGTTTCAGTGTGATCGGGTAGGTTATAGAATGGAATTTATCAGTCTTCTGCCTTGTTTGACACAGGTTGTCAAATATATATCGTTATGGAGAATATGTTTATGATATAAATTTGGTGAGTATTCATTCTACTAAACCAGCAGCATCCCTGGTATGCTGAGAAATAGGAATTACAGGACAAAATCCTCTTCTGCTACCAGGAGGGAAATGAAGGTTGCTCATTTTGGAGCACAGGAATAGTGGGGCAAATTGTTATATAGACTTGGGTCTTAATTTTAAGCAGACTGTTGACATAGAGTCTCTGTAGAAGGAGCTGTGCATGCAGTTGTGGGGAAAATATGGAATTTTTCAAAAGTTCTACAAGTGATGTTGGAACACCAGGTCTCCTGCAGGTGGCCTGTGCTTGTAGGCACTGCCTGCTATTCTTCAACCTAAAACGTGCCTTTGTTTTTCTTTTTTCTTTTTGTACCTCCCTGTAGTATTTGTTACCTCTTTACTCATTTTTCTTTTTTTCTGACAATAGCATTTGACTTGTAAAGAAGTCCTGTGTGTATCATGGGAATGTGCACATGAGCAAAAGCACCAATAACTCTTGAACCCCTTGTGCAAAGCCAAGCCAAGTTGAGCTATAGTTAGCACTACAGCTCAGCTCCAGCTGGCTAAAATGTCTGTATTCATGTGAATTCATGCTGCATATTAGAGTTTCTATTTCCCAGCTTTATGTTGCATCTTTAATTAGTCCTAGCTCTCCTCAATTCATAAATTAAAGGCTGCCCTTTCATCTGTTGACAGGAGCACCAGTTACAAATTTCAGTAGCTGAATCCTGTTGCACTGTAAATCAACATTAGGCAAATAGATTTTCAATTATTGACTGACCAAATCAGCTTATTTTGCTTCACTGTATTGTTTCACATACTGGCAGCATCATTAAAATGGAATTAACTGGTAGCCTTGAAACTCCTACTGCTTAATTTGTAAATGTGACTTTGCTGTAGTATATTTCAACACAGCCTAGACAGTGTTTTTTTATTCTTTATTCTTGGTAGATGTGTTAATTTGCCGTCTTTTTCCTATATGGAGCCCCATGCCATGTTTGCCTTACCTTTCCTTAGGACTGTAGTTCTGCAAAGTGGCCAAAGGGTAAGATCCTGTACTCTCCACCAGATTTTCAGTGATCTCCATGGAATTCCATGTATGCTAAGGATATGTCTCACTCCTTTTACATAATCAGACCTGGAGTTCACCCTTGGAAAATAATTTGGGCATTGTAAGAGCATTTCCCTCTTCTGGAGGGCGGATCAGAGGCTGCCTTTGCAGCTGATATCCTACAAAATGCTGCAGTCTGGTATCCTGTGTGCTGTGATCCATAGAGGGGGACATCACTATCTCTTGCTCAATCTAAAGTACTGCATAAAACAGCAAGAAATTCAGCGGTCTAAAATCTTTCTCTGCAGTGTGTGTGTGTGTATGTATACACACCTACACATGTACATACATACACAGAGAAATGTAAGAAATGGAGTTCATGATCTCCTCAAGCATGTGGAGTTCATTTTATATTTACAGACACTTACATTTTATATGCAAATGACTCATTATACTTTAGAAAATGAATATATTAATTTGATTAATTTCTTGCCTTATTTAAATCTTTGGAAATGTCACCTGCCATTCAATCTACATGCCAGTTATGACAGAACAACAAATATGACAAAGAGGTGAAGCATTAAATTTCTCCTAATCACAAGACAGACATGACAGGTCTCAGTTTATGCACACAGACATTGCTGAGTGTGCTGAAAATATGGAGATATTTAGCTCCCTTTACAAAACTCATTAGAATAAAACCTTTGGTTTTAAATCTGTAACTGAAAGTGGTTTTTTCTGTCTTGTGGAAAACAAACACGGGATTCTATAAATCTTCTGGTGAGACTGTGGACTACATTTGAGGGTTTTTTAGATAGCGCAAAATATACATGAACTACTGAATATCTAGAAAGTTGGGGAGGGGATTGTTTGGTTTGGAGTTGTTGATGCTTTGTTATGGCTTTTTAGAAATTTCGTGTCTGGAGTTTGATGTCTACCGAGAAGAAACAAGTTCCTCTGTGTCTTTATTACATAGTAAATTCCTCTGTCCTTGTGTCATTCCTGGGGTATCCAGTGGGTAGCCTGTCAGCTCCATTATTGCAAGAAGGCTTAGCCCAGTAGTCATTAGCTATCCCTCATGCTTTGCTGTACAATTCTCTTTAAAATCACTTGAATTCAGCATCTTCTGTATAAGAAAACCATATTTTTAAGTGTTAGTCCAGTATTTAGAGCTTTAACATCTAGATTCAGTTTTCCATACTGGTTTGAGACAGGGCAGAGTAACTACTCCAAAGCTTTATTAGTATGGCATAAATTATTACAGCCTTTCTAGGAATTTTGTGAAACATAATGACTTCTAATGCAAGTGATGCACAATTCTAGTGTGATAATAGCATTAATGTGATGGGTTCTTTACTCCACTGGAGGCTTGCGGTGCTAAACCTCACTGCAATCTTCTGTTCTAGACATTTGCATCACCAAATGTTTCCTGAGACTGGCAAAACCCTCCATGAACGTGCATTTAAGCTTCATACATGCATGTAGAGATTTCTAACTGCATATAAAATACAGCTGCTGACTGAAACAATCTCAGAGTTTTTGAGAAAGTGATTCTAGGCTTGAGTGTTTCATGTATTATTTTCTTTCTTGAACAACTTACTTCTATCACTGAAAATATGATAAGTTAAAATGACCTTGAGTAGAAAATATGCAATGTTTCCTTAGTTAAATATGCATTTGAAAAAGTTTACTTCAAAAACTACTCCATGTGAAAGTAATGTCTACCTACATTAATAGTTTTATTATTAATGGCTTTGGACTATATTATATCATTTAATTGGTGTTTATAAATAGCTTCCTTCCCTGTGGTTATGAAATATAACATTTACCAAACTTCTTCTTTGATGGAATTTACATATGGCACATCATGATGATTAAAAGCCAGCCGTCTTTTCACAGCATGGCAAGAAATAGGATTTGATTTATCTGCGTTGCTCGCCTACCACTTGCTGTGACTGTACTTTTGAAATTTTAATATTCTCATTTCTCAAAAGGAGCTTGTTATGTAAAGTATTATGTAAATATCTTTTATGCTTTGTTTTTGCCTTTCTGTGTAAAAAAAAAGTGAAATTTTAATGTGATGAGCAAACAAAGCATGAAGGTGGGAATGAAAAGTCTCAGCCAAAGAGATTTTGTGTCAAAAGAGGCAGATTTATTTATACTTTGAAATCTGAAATAATTTAACTACACTGTAATGTGAGCAGTGTTTTGAATCCCTTTCATGTGAACTACTGGTCAGTAATAATTTGAAATGTGTCACTTCCAGATTCCCAATCCTTTTATAGATTAGTACAGGTACAGTGTCTTTTTCCAAGACAAACGAGGGAGTACAAACCATTTTTGTGGGGGCAGACAGATCCTTTTTCCTGCCCTCCTTCCTCTCACAAATGACTCCCCAGCAGTAGATATGTGAGTCCATAGCTCAGGCTGGTCAGGCAGTGATGGGATGACCTTTATGGGATGGAGATGCAGCAGCTCCATCTGCATCTGCTACAGCCAAGCACATTTAAAAGACTAAGGATTGTGTATTCCTGTTACATCTGCTCAGATTTTAACACTCCCCCCTTTTAATGTCGGCCTTTCCAACACAAGAGATTTGATCAAGGTGTTCTTAAAAATTCAGTGCCACACTGGGAAAGTCTAGTATAAACCTGTTGTCTGTCACCTCCTAAATCTTTTTAAGCAATTAAGCACCTGCTGATTCTCTGAGGTTACACCAGGGTTTTTACTTTGATTTTTCTCCATATTTTAGCTCAGTTCTTTTCTTCTGTTGATCAGTTCAGCAAGGGAGCTAAAACGACTTTGACTCTCCTCCTTTCCCCTTCTTGTGAGGCAGCCTGTGCCTACTAAACATCTGCTCCTTAGAAAAATTAAAATCAGGATGAATTAAATGTACTCAGTGCTAAGGTTTAGAAAACTGAATACAGAAATATGTATCCAATTTAAATAGAATATTGTCTAAAACTGCACACAAGAGAAAGAATTAACCAACGCCTGTATCAAAGCTTTGAAACAGGAGGTGCACAGTGGGTGGTTCATATCAAATGCAACCCACAGATAGACTGGGATTTTTTAAATTTCTTTTTTTTTTTCAATGTGTGAGGATTTTTTTTGGGTTGTGAGGTTTTTGTTATTGGGTGGGGTTTTTTGGGGTTTTTTTTTGGGTTTTTCTTTTTTTTTTCTTTTTTTTTTTTTTTTTTTTTTTTTTTTTTTGTTTGGTTTGGTTTTTTTCTTCTTTTTTTGTTTTAGAGAACCTCCTGAAAACTTTCAAGGTATTGAGTGTGCCAAGGAAGAAGGAATAAGTACACCAAGGACAAATTATATACATATATACACACATGTGTATATATATACATATATATACACAAAATAGATCTATATATACATATATATACACAAATATATGTATATATACATATATACACACAAAATAGATCTATATATACATATATACACACAAAATAGATCTATATATACATATATATACACAAAATATATGTATATATACATATATACATATATGCAAAAGATATGTGTATATATACCTATACATTCACATATATATATATAAAATATATAGTTCTGACAATTTGAACTGGTAAAGGTGAAGAAATACTGTCCCCTGTAGAATACAGTCCAACTCTGTTACATCATTAGAAAATAAGAGGAAGCAATCATATCTCTCCCCTAATTTTTAATAGAATATTTCATATACTTGTCAGTTTTCTTTGCCAATTTTTAGAAATTAGCATGGCAGAATGAGTAATTATCAGTTCTAAAAATAACAGATAAAATCATCCCAGAAGTGGAGGCCTGCTGGGGCTGTAAAGCTGGTTAAAATGGGGTTTGTCTTGGAATGCTCTCAGGCCCTGCCCCATGAGATGTTTTACATCCTTAAATCCTGTTGGATCTGAATGGTAAAAGGGATTAAATGTTCTGCAAGGCAGAGTAAATGACTTCCTGTCTCAGGAAGAATAAACATATAAAACTAGTGAAAAATGTATTTTTCTTGCTCTGTGCATTGTTATAAATGCTATTTGTTGTGATAAACAATATATACAAATAGATTGTAACCACATTACCTTGACTGAAACTTGTTTGCTAACTATAGAAGAAAAAAAATGAGGATTAGGTAGGACTCCTTAGGATTTAGTTTACAAACTGTAAACTGTAGCAAATCTCCATTTTAATAATTCTTGAAGAAAGCATGACACTCAAGAATTTCAAATTCAGAAGTTTCTCACTTGCTAGCTGGGTTAGCAGTAGTAAACTCATGCTGTTTCCAAAGAAATAAAAATATTAAGCAACAGGCTGCTCTGTCTTGAATACCAAAGGCTTCCAATCCCCAACATGGTAATTTGAGACACTTCAGATTTATTTTTTTTTTATCTTTTCAATTAAAAGTGGTATAGAAGACTGTAATTAAGCAAGGACCTGTGAGCTGAACTATTTACTAATTAAGCTAGTAAATAGATTGTCATTTATTGTCTTCAATGCATACTTTCAAATCATGGCGAAGACTTTCAAGGTGTTGGTTGTGTAATGGTAAATTATAAGACACTTAAATAATTTTCTGTGTCCAAAGGATATGCTATAATGGAAATAAAACAGTAAAAATGACCTACAGCTGATCTTTTGTAGCCTTTAAAGTGTATTGTAACAAATTAGAAAAGCCTTTCTTTTGTCTCCATTGTAGTTTTATAAGAGGACTGTTAGGATGCTGAACTGGAAACATTCAATTTCTGTGCAGGCATTTCAAAAAGTTGTTACGTAATCCTAACATTAAGCTGGGATAAATATCTTTTTATTCCAATCACACATTCATTTTTTTTGTTGAAACTTAAAAAAATGAGCTTATCTTCTTCTTGCAGGACAGAATAATTTGTATTTACCATTACTGAGGAGGGCTGTAATTACACTTGTGCAGATTAAGACACTGATGAAAAATGAAGGGCCTTTCATTGCACACGCCAGGTAGGGCACAGACAGCACAAGCGTGCTCACGGTGTTCCACTGCTGATCTCAGCCATGCCCTGCTCCAACAGAGGATTTCTTCTTCCCACAGAAGAAAAAATAGGTGCTGCGGTGTGTCTGATAATTCTGTGCTTTTACGTGGGAAACAATGAAGTGCACGTGGTCTCACAGCAGCAGGAATAGTAACAAACAGATGGCTTTAGCTTGCCCCTGCAGTGGCTGCCCTGTGAGCACAAGTGAGTTATATTTTGCCTTGTTCCTATAAATCTGTTTCACTGCATTTATTCAAGATGTGAGTGGGCACAGAACAGCAGTAACAAGAAGTGTATAAACAAAGCAACAAAACAAAAAAACAACCAAAGGACAACCCCCAGGCCTATTGCTTCTAATTGTGGATTGTTAAATGAGTGTAGTGCTTCTCAGGACATCTGTACAATGCTACTAAAATAAGAGTATTGCCTGGCTTGGTCATGGTCTGTATTCATGGTAGCCATCAGCTATCCTGACACTTGGATGTATCCCTCAGGTGTAATTGTCACTGTCATATTTTCTGAAAAATCCCTTTGTCAGGATTTCTTCTCCTGGGAAGCTGAGAAGCCCCAGAGAAAAATGAAAACAATAATTATCTGATTTTCTTCTCCTGTGTTTTGCTGCTTTGGAATGTGGTTTGGACAATGTTTACCAACTGGTCATGGTTTTATTGGTTTCATGTGAATTGTTTTAACTTAATGACCAATCACTGTCCAGCTGTGTCAAGGCTCTGCCAAGTCATGAGTTTTTTATTAGTATCTTGTTAAGCCTTCTGTATCTTCTTTCTCTTCTTTAGTATAGTTTTAGTATAGCATTCTTTAATATAATATCATAAAATAATAAATTAGCCTTCTAAGAACATGGAGTCAGATTCATCCTCTGCGTTCTGCCATGAGGGACCCCAAAAATACCACATGTGATGAAGGGTTTTTACATTTCATTGCTTTGCTTTGGGATTGAAGCATTGAGTGTTCTGACCTTACAGACACTTGGTTCAGTCTTAGATGTTTAGCTAAAATTAAAATAGTTCATCCTATGGCTCAGCTTAGAGGCAAAAGCATGCTGAAGAGAGCTTAGAATTGTTTAAAAGGTAGAGACAGGAAGGAAGAGAAATACTTTCCCTGCTCTTGGAAGCTTGGGAGACACAGGTAGTGTCTAGCAGTTGTTTCTAAATCAGGATTATCTCTGGCAATTTGTTGTAAGAGTTTTGCATTGCAGTCTCAATAGTCATATGTGTTAAATGGTGACACTTCCTACACCTCCTGCTGTGCTCCCATGGGACATTTGCCATGCCCTTTCCCTCTGGGGCCGTGACAGGTTCAGGCAGGAATGGAGGGAAGAGTGGGTTACAGTGAGTCACCAGCGTTCTGTGCCCTTTACTAGGACAAGTATATCATAAATGCTTTATTTCCCCCTCTCTCTGGAGTTCATTTGAGGCTGATAGGACTTCTTGCTGTAACATGCTGCAACGCCTTATCCCTTTTTCCACTGCTTTACATCCTAGATGATATTTTACAATATTTTACAAATATTGTATTTTTGCTCTTTTTTTTTTTCTTATGATCCAGATCTCAAGGTTGCATCTATTAGTGACCAGTAACTGATTACCAAATATTGTTTTCTACAATGCTGGATATTCTGTCTGTACTTTGAAAGCCTTTGCTTTCATTTCATGACTTTACTCCTCTATCTGCATTTATATGCTAGATTCATAAATAGCTTGCTAGATAAGGACTAACAACTAGCTACTGTTTTGCATTATTGCTGAAAATATTTCAGGGTATCAATAACAGTGGGGTTTACACCCCACCACTTTACAAAGCCAAACCAAATTAAATCAAGTAGAGTTACCTGGTGATAATGGGTTGCTGTTGCTGTTTATTATGCTAAAATAATGCTCTAGGTGAGCCTAAAACAAGCCTAGACAAAAGCTGTTATGTCCTTGCAAAGTCACCCAGCAGTGGTGACAACTTTACTGGGTTAGAGAGCTGCACAGCAGCTTCATGACTTGAAGCCAGTGTTGCCATTCAGTACTGCTATTCACATTATTTCATTGTGAAATAACATAATTTTGTCAATCTTTCCTCCTCCTCTTTCTAATTTTTGGTGTTGCTTTTCTATATTTGGACTTTCAGATTGTATTAGGCGAGTTCCCATCCCATTCTAAAAGCATTAGATAGCAAGTCAACCTAGGAATATGTCTGCTGTGCCTTAATTGTTTTGTTTTTCTTTTATTTTGTTCTGTTTTACTTCAAATTGGTATATTACAAGCTAAATCAAGGCTGTAATACCTTGAAAAGCTAGTCCCTCCATGGAACCTCAATAAATAATAATTGGAGGTTTCCTTCTCAGTTTTTTTCTCAGTTGCCTCAAGCTGAATGTCAATTGAGCTACAGCTCTTCTCCTTTCAACCCCAAACAGGCCAAAAACTCCTCCTGTGGAAATTTTAACTTGTTTGTAAAAAAAAAAAAAAAAAAACAAACAGACAAAAATCGTATCCTCAGCCTTCACTAACACAGAGTTTAACCTAATTGCAGAACATCTCAGGATGTAGTTCAGGAAAATTCAACATCAGGAAGAAATAAATGGGCAAAAGTAAAAAAAAAAAAAAAAAAAAAAACAAAAGACACCAAAAAAAAAAAAAAACAAACAAAAAACCCCACTAAAAAACAAAAAAAAAAAAAACAAAACAAACAAAAAAAAAACCCTCCAACTTTAATCCTATGCCTCTCGAAGTTAGTAGGGAGCACCTGTGAGCAATTCAGCCCCGCATTCCAGGTGGGAGTTGCAGCAGCTTGGCAAATCAGGATGTGATAGGAAACACATGAGAGGATGGTGCTTTGTATGGTCACTATAAAAAAGGTGTGTGCCCCTGTAAGAAATTTATTAGTTCATTTTCAGAGCTGCTCTGTGTGTGTTGGGCCAGGGGCTGAGCCCGTTGTCATCATCTTAAGAGCTTTCTAGCAATTTATCTGTGCATTCTGAAGGCTTAATGCTTGGTAAGTGAAATTATAGATTTATATGGATTATGTGCTTATGGGCAAGGAAGATGTAGAATGGGAAAAATATTTGGAAAATATCTTTTCTGTGGAGTGGGCTGGAAATGAGAGATGAGTGTGGGAGGAGCTGGAACAGAGAGGAATATTAAAATACTGAGTCCTTAAGAAAAAGTAGTAATGTTAAAATTAAGCTTTATGGTTTTCTTGGGGTGCTGAATGATGATTTCTTGGTTGTTTAGGAAATAGGTAATTAGGAAAAAAACAAACTAGTAGAGTAGTTTTTTCTAAAACTATTACAACTTGTTGCTATAGAGTATTGTGGATGGTCAAAATCTGGCTGTATTGGAAAAAAATATAAACCACATAGATAATGGAGAGGAAACACAAGCAACTCACCAGGGGTTTCTTAACACAAGAAAACTGTTCTTTTTTCTGGGGACTCCTCAGACCTCAGACTGTGTGGAAGCTACTAAAAACTATTCTTACAGTCCTCCCCTGCTTGTTACTTGCAGGTGTCTAAGACTCACAGCTCCTTGTTTTCATGGGGAAAAACTGAGATGCAGGCAGCTGTTCTGGAAGGGACCTGGGTGTCTGTCGACCAAGGAGAGGGAAATATAGACCTTAATATTCCCCACTCTTTATTTTTTAAGCTTTATTTATCCTCTCTTCCAAGACTTATTCTTTATTCCTTGGCTCCTAGTCCCTCTCCATAGAAGCCGTGTTCACCATAGTCCTATCTCTCATTTCAGCTTTCTGAGTGCCCTTCCTTTTTTGCCTGCCTGTGTCCAAATCCTAGTTTATAACTGGATAAATGAGATCTATGTCATTGCAAATAATTAAAATTAGCTATGGTTTCTTTGAAACTCTGTGAACCCCTTATTTTAAGGGGAAAAAAATCTGTAAAACATTTGTGCAGTAAGGCCAGCATTTTCTCTCAAAACCAAGAAGTCTTTCATCAAGACTTGCTGAGTATTTTCACAGGGGCTGAAATCTCTACAAGCAGGTTTTCAATCTTTGGCACCTGTTGCAAGATTTATGAAGTAGGTTCCCATTTCATTTTAGAAATGACTGCCAAAGGTAAGGCTTGAGTAGAAACATTTTTTTTTTTCCTGAAGTAAGCTGGGACACATCAATGTGTGTGGGTGAAGCAATTTATACTATTAAACTTTTATGTAACAGCATTGAAAGTGGAAGAATTTTGAGGCACACTTTATTTTTTTTTTTTATTCTGCCATAGGCCTCCTTCTTTTGGTAATAAGCAGAATCTATCAGCTGCAATCAATGAACTTGTTAAAGAATAATTATCCAAATCTATGTTAATGTACTTTGAGTTACTTGTGTGTTTGTTATAGGTGCCACAGTATTGATGTCTCTACTATATTAAACACAGGAAAACTAAAATAATAGATGGTGTTTTAACTGTATTGAATTGGAATTTTGCTGACATCAGGAGAGCAGAAAAATCCTCCAATACAGGGATATAGTTACAAGGCATCATTACGGTGTATTTGAGTGCCGACAGTTATTGTTTAGACAATGATTATTAGAGGAATACATTATATACTGTAGGAGTTAACTTGTCAATTGCATGTACAGCATATTACTTTTGCTTATTACTTATACCAAAAATAAAGGCAGAAGGAGCAGTAAATGTCAAGTTAGGATTTTTTTCCGACTATAAATTGGTTTATATCTGGAGATATATGCAGAGATTTTGCATGCTCAGCTTAGGCACAAAGCTAGTCTGCTTAACCCACTTCTACAGGTGATGTATGTGGACTATCAAATGATTGGCTCTAAGTGAAAATACTAATCCATCAAATAAAAGGCCTAATTTTCTAAACAATAAACTTTTTTTATCTCCCCTTGCTGGCTGTCATTCACAGAATTCACGGATAGGCATGGCTGCTTGCAGAGGCTGTGTGGAAAAAATGGGAGGAAGGGCTCTACTGCCTGTATGTGTTTGCAAAGTGATTCTTCAGTGTTTGGACTTCATGCAAAACTCACAAAAAACCAAGATTTATAAATGTTGAAATGTTGAAGCTGTTAAAAAGTTTGTATCTAGCTTGAGAAGTAACTTGGAGTCTTTTGTTTGTGGATTCAGGTGTTAATTGAAAGTGCTGTTTTAAGGTATATGTAAATAGAGGAAAACACCTTTCCAAATCAAGAGTAGGAACTAATCTTGTAGTATGTCCTTGGTTACCACTCTTACAAGTTTGAACCCGGAGTTGGAGCTGAGTAGAATTTGCTTGTGTTACCCTGTGATATTTCTGATATCTTGGGGCTTGTGGAGTCTGTTCCCTCATGCTAAGAGAGGCTGTCAGGCTATTAAAAGCAATTTCTTTGTGTAACTGTTATTATTATTATAGATTTCTTTTTTATTTTGGGCTTCCTTTTTGCAAAGATAGAGCTCTAAGAGCTTCTCATGATCAACCGGGCAAAGTCACTGGGGGTGCTAAGTGTGTCTTTGTTGGCTGTGATAGTTGGGCAGAATCTTTAATGATGGGGTTGGTATGTTGTTATGCCTTTTTCTTGTAGCTGACACTTAGATTTAAGTGACTTTTTTTTTTTTTTAATAAATCATGTCATTTGACAAAGGTAGCGTTGAGTAATGGCCATGATATCCCTTACATGGGGGGCACATATGTTACTTGGAATCAAGGTATCTGCTACCTGCTGGCTTATGCTGTGCCCAGAAATCTTCATGGAGATCCAGTAGGAGGCCTAAGAACATCAGGTCTTGGTGAGCAGCATTGTTTACCAATACAACTCAAATTTGACTGAAATAGAGGTTTCCGCCCAACCTAACAAAACAGGAAAATGTTGGGCTTGGTGCTTGAGCTGCTGCTTGTATTTGGATACGTCTGGTTTCTCAGAGCTCTCTTGTTGCTTCTCTGCTCAGCAGCTGAGTTTCTGACTGGGTCAGTTTTGCCTCATTTCTGCAGCCTCTTCCTCCAGGTTTTCCTGGCCTGATTGCCAATTTAGACATCTTGGTCTAATTTCACATGTGAACACATCATCTCAACTTCTGTACATCCCTTCTTTTTCTCTTCTCTCTCCCATCTACTTATGACTGCAGCAATTTTGAACTAAATATGATAAGTTCAATGAAAGGGATTTTTAATGTGTATAATTTCCTCTATCTTCTAATCATAGCAGACAATAAGAAAAATTACTTTTTGTGTCATCATCTGTGCAAATATATAGTTACTGCTTGTCCTTCCTGTGCTTGCTCCCTTAGTTCTGAATTCCCTGGGTTTATTTATGACCATGTGCTCTGTGCTGCTGTTACAACACATCCCAGGCCCTTCAAGGGATCAGCCTGTGTTTGTACATCTGTTGGCACAATCAGGATATGGACCTGATCAGAACTGTCTCTACTGGCAGAATCTAATCTGGTAGGCAGGTTTTTATATTTAGGCCATTTTTCTCAGCAAGATATTGAGTGAATAAGTAAGTAAATTATTTTTGTTTCCCTCAATGTGTTTTTCAACTTTCAAGTCTTTAACTTGAAATGTAACTTGTATAAAGGAAAAACGGAGGGGATAAAGCCGTGCTGATATTGAATGTCTTGCACTCTGAGATTTTGATAGTACTGTACACAGAAGAGTATTTTAATAAATCCAGTCTCAGCTGGATTGCATGGTGGGTGATGAAAAAAAAAAAAAAGAACACCAGAAAACAGAAAAAGCCACCACAAACATTTAACCTGCTTGTTACGTTGAAGAATTTCAAGGCATATTAAAACAGAACTTAGCATTTACTTTTATTAGGCAGCAACTAAAACTGTAGAGTGCTAAGTAATTAAAAGTTTTTAAGTAATTTAAGGGTTTTTTTAATAAAAACCCAAGACCTAGTCTCATTCAGATGTTACTAATGGTTTGACCAATTGTTCTTATAGGCTCAGTAAATATTTTTTACTCTTTGACTATCTCAAGTTATTTGCTACACTTTGGTGCCCAGCATCAGAATAGTGCAGCTCCAGATAGGAGCTGAAAATTGGTTTCAATGAGTTTTATCAATTTAAGGACACTGGTGTTTTGTCTGACAACACAGGAACATAAATTGACAGCTATAATTTCAGCTATAGCCTGTTCAGCTGCCGAACAATGAAATCCTGCAGAAAGTTAGTTACCTTTTTTTTTTTTCTCCCTCAACTGGCTTTGCTTACAACTTTGAGTATTATGAAAGTGGAATATATTTCTCAAACTCTAATTCAGCAGAAGCACAGCGTAGAACAAGTCTCTGTTAGATTGACAAGTTAAGTTACTGGTGAGAATCGTTATGTGGAAAGGCAACAGACCCAATGCAGTTCTAGAAAGGCTCATATCTATTTAAATGGTTTGGGTGTTTGTTGGTTTTTTTGATTAGTTGGTTGAGTTTGTGCTTGGGGTTTTTGTGGGGGGTTGTTTGGTTAGGGGGTTTTTGTTTGTTTGTTTATTGTTGTTGTTTATTTGGTTGGTTGTTTCTTGTCTTGTTTTGCTTTTTTTTATATTTGTTTTTTCATTTTCTATACCTTTTCCAGCTGGGATATCAAGACAGACCACCTGAATCTTATTTTTCTTGTGTATTCTGTGCTAAGGCTTTGTCTGTAATGAATAGGTAGATCTACCCAGCTTAACAGAATACACTAGCTACTGAACATAAATATGAATATTGCATTGTAGATATGTCCAGAATGCAAATGACACTTAATGCAATGAACATAGATCATGCTGATATAGTACCTCATCTTTTATTAAAATCTTAGACAAATGGACTTGATGAGTACTACTTTTAAAATTATCAAAGTGTGCACTATTAAAACCAGGAAGTTCTGCTAGAGAGAACTCAATACTAAATCGGCTTTCATCAAAATTGTGCAAAAAAAGAAAATCAATTATAGCAATCATATTATCTTTCAAGTATGTCCAATAAAGTCAGTTAATGGATATAATTTATTCTTTATGGAATTACTCTTTAAATGTACTGGAAGGCACTTATACACAGGAAACACTAAGGCAATTAAGATTTCACTTTGTATGAAATTCTCTGTTTATGAATGCATAAACAGCCTAAACTGGATTTAAGAGTTCTACCGAGGTATGGGTTTTTTTCAAACAAAACAAAAAAAATCCACACAATCTGTATCTACCACTTCCTTTGCTTGATTAAATATCCTTAATTATTATGTATTGCCTGAGGTAATAGATTTTGACAATTTTTCCCACTTGCACTCTTCTCGGTCTTCCTAACTTTTTCCTGAAATAATGCAGTATAAGTGTATTTATCAAAGCATGTCAGCCAGTAAATTACTTAAATCTTTTGCAGTTTTTTGTTTCCTTTCTCTACCCCACACCTCTTTTTCCAGGTGAATTGGGAGTAAAGTGAAATTAGGCACCCTCTTGTACCAATCATGTTTGTATTGGAAGCTAGGATGTAGATGAGAACTGTAACTACTCTCTAGTTTTTGTTTTTTGTTTTTTTGGGGTTTTTTGGGGTTTGTTTTTGTTTGTTTGTTTTTTGGGGGGTTTTTTGGTTGGTTTTTTTTTTGTTTGTTTTTTTGTTTTGTTTTTCCTTTTTGGGGATTTTTTTTTTGGGGTGGGGAAGGTGTTCAAACTGATTCTTTGCTTACCCCACTTGAAATATTTTCTGGATAGAAAAACAGTTGTGTTAGGAAGCATGCAAAGTTAAGATGTCACGTGGAGTGACTGCTCTTGCAATGTGAGATTCTGTTGTGTGAACAATAAGGTCAGATAGTTGAAATGGAAAAATATTGAAAACAGGCTAGGGGATATTGAGAAATAGAAGCGGAAGAAGGTGGGAAATGAGATGAGATCATCAGGCTGTAAGTAGGAGTACAATGATGCCATGTCCACTTTAACTTCTAGGTTTTATGTTCATGCTTAAAAACATATATATTCATAATTATAAACAAGTAATAATAGATGTTCTCAATCAGTGAAGTGCAAACTTAATGAAAAGATCACTTCTTATTATTTTATACTCTGTTGACAATATATGCCTCCCATGGTCCCTTCATGCAAAAGGTAAAATGGCAAACACACATAGCAGAAATGCATTATTTTAACTTTTTCATTCTTCTGCTGGAATGTATCACTGCTTCTGCTCCATTCCTGGGAGCTCTGCAGTTCACAGAGATGCCTTGATACCTGTTCATGTGCAGAAGTTTGCCTGGAGATTTACAAATCAAGATAGGCACTGACATTTCCAGCCTTAGAAAATTGCTGCTCTATGTCCATGTGAATAAAATTTGACCTACTTTGCAAGAAGAAACTTAGTCCAATGAAGCAAGGGTTTTATTCATGAGTACAGTTCATCACTCCTCAAGAAATATGTCTAATATAGGAAATGTGCCTATTGAAATACGGGCTATTTCGTTGATATTTCAGCTTTTTTATCCTTATGTAGTTCTGTAATGTGCTGCTGACTGCACAAATCATGTAAACCTCAAGGGACAGGGAATAAAATCTGGTAAATAAGTGTGGGTGATTTGGGGTTTTTTTTTAACTTATATCAAAGTGGTTTTCTTAAATTTTCCCTATCCATGTTCTGCAGTATAGATTACTTGTTGAACACATTTTTATTACCTTTCCAGACTGTAAAGCTCCAAGAGTGTATAGCAACAAACAAATCATTGAAGAGAAGTTGACAATCTGCCCCATACTTTGGTTTTGCTTCACAGTAAAGTATTACTAACACATTGTCCTAGCATTAAATATAAAAGTTTAAAAATGAAGGATATATTGTCTCAATAGCTTTTGAGTGGTTTTGTTTTTTGTTGTGTTTTTTTGTTGTTTGGTTGGGTTTTTTTAACTTTTAGGGGACCATGGTTTGTATGAGCATTTCTGGAGAAAGCAAAGCAAAACATGTAAAATATATGACTGGATAAAGAAGATTTTTTTTCTTCTGTCTCAGTAGGCTTAGTATTCTGTAGAAGGTCTTCATTTTTAGTATTTGCAGTAAAGTATGCAATTAAACTGAAAGATGTTTACAGTGCCTCATGCAGTGTACAGATGGCATCTTTACCCCAATCTGTATCCTTGTCCTTTCAAGGATATCCCTCTAGGTACATTGCCTTCATAGAAACCAATTCATTTTTGGAAAGAGGTGGTCTTTAAAATTTAATTTTAATCAAAATAAACTGGATCTCTTGAGTCCAAAATGTTTGCCAGAAAGTAATTTTATTCTTTTTTTTTTCTTTTTTTTTTTTTTATTTTGTAACCAGGCGTGTTTGTAAAGGCCAAGTAAACAATTGCTAACTGTGCATGATATATAAGAGTTGGATAGAATAACGATTTCTGCCTTGGCTGTGGAGTGGTTTGGCCCTAATCTTCCCATGAATTCCAAATAGAGGGACAGCTATTATCCCACAGTAGAAAATGAGCCTGGAGGAAAGTGAGGTCGAGTTACTTGCAGTTCATTTCTGTGTCATGGTTTGTTTTTAGGGTTTTCTTTTTTTCGTGTGTGGCTTGGCAAAGTTGGGTTTGCTTTCTTTCTCTTTTATTATCCTGTGATGATTTGGTAATAGATTTTAATGGTTTGAGACTCTGATATGCTAAGGTTCCTCTCAACTGTTTTTAGCAGGATGCAGGTCTGTAAATTTGACTTCAGTTAAGTAGGGAAATAGGATACAACAGGATAAGCAGGTAACCTCTCCATTTAATAGATAAATATTTAGCAGCTAAAGCTCTTTCATCCATAGAAGAAATAAGTTTTGAGCTGTATTCTGGTCTGCCACTGATTGAAGTGACAGAGGAGACCAAAAGTTGATGAATTTCTAAAAGGGATTAAATCTCACCTGTAATATTTTGAGTTCATGTCTGCACAAGGTGCAAAGACACAATGGCAAAAAGGCTACGAGTATCACAGACCTCTGGGACTGCGACAATTTGTTTCAACCAGTGATAAAATGCCAAACAAGAGAAATGTTTTTCAAGGATCGGCAGACCTACAAGGCTGAGTTTTGGGGGAAAAAATCTTATACCTACCAAATGTATCACATGCCTGCTTGCCCCAGTGAAAGACCAAGAACTATATGTGGAAGGAGATACTAAACGTGAAATTATCCAGGCCATTAATAACAAAAGGAAGTAGGGTCAAATAAGTAGTGAATTTTTTTTTTTAATAACCTTTTTTTTTTTTTCAATTTCTGCCACAGACTCTTCTCAGCAATTCAGTTTTATTCACTGAACTGTGTTTCCATTTCTGAAAATGTCACTGCTGAAGAAAATGAAGTTGCTCTCAGATACCTTTTTCTTGATACTGAATACATCTGTAATAATCCGTGTACTCTTAAAAAAGGGTTTAGCATGTAACTTCGGTTTTCTGGAGCAGTATTCTCTGACCTTGTTGGAGGTGCAGTTGCTGCTGATGTAGGAATAGACCCTGTACACTTTATATTCTTTTGCCCTTCTGAATAATTTAATTTTTCATTAAGTAGAGTTTGTTAAATCAACTCAGCTTTTTACGCGAACGACAATAAAGTCCTATTTGAAGAAAATTAGCATCTTTATGCTGAAAGAAATTAGGGTGCCAGGAGATGGAATAATAAATCCACAAACTCTACATGAATGCTTATGTTTGTGCACAACCATAGCACTGCAAAACTATTGAAAAGTTGCTTTGCTGGAGAACAGATTTTTCCCACTATGATTTTATGTATGTTATAGGAATATAGTTATTGAGATGTAAAGGAACAAACCCCTCAGCCCAACCAGAAAAACAGCACTAATAAATCTATTCAGCTTTTCTTCTTTTGGAAGTGTTCTGCTCTCAGTTCTCAAAGAGAACGAGCTTCAGATTGAAAGTAAGCTGGGCATCAAAAGCTGTGGGCTGGTCTGGAACTCTTGGGGTTGATGCCCTTCACGGCTGGGATAAGTGGAAGACTGTGGGCTTGCTCATTTTCTTTCTCTAGAGGATAAATGTACTAAAAATAAATTGTCCATGCTGGGAAATACAGAAAATCTGGGATGGGCTTTAGTAAAACTCTTGGGTCTGCATTTATTTCTTTGCTCAGTGCTGCTCTGAACTATCCCACAACCTTGGCATAGATGTTTGCCTTTGTTACTGTTCTGTGTTTCACATACTGAGATCATATTATAGGGTTGTGGTGCTTCTTTGTTGTTAATGCTCGTTTGGTTTGCTTTTATGTTTGTTGGGGTTTTTTGGTTTTGTTTTTGTTTTTTAACTGCATTATCAAATTATAGGATATGGCTTAGTTTTTTTTTTATTCTTAGTCAAAATTTGCACCAGGAAGCCTTTCACAATATAAAGCTTTACTTGTTTAGTGTTTGTACCATATATGTAGTGTGTGGGTCGTTTTACATTTGACATATTATATTGAAAAATTATTTTGGAGGAAAAAAGTCACACAGAAAGACATGTACAATAAAGGGCTTGAGTTTCAGGCCCTTGTGGCTGCAGAACATGTCAATGCAGTAGGCATTTGTATATTTATAATGTTTAGGTTTTCAGCATTGGTTATTTTAGTTGATTATATTTTAGCACACAGATGCCAAAATATTATTTTGGCACTCGGGATGTTGGGCAGCAGAAGTGAGTTTTATATACATTGCAGCAAAGGCCAGTGGTGCCTCTCTTGCCTTGCTATCCCCCTGCAGTCTCCGTGCTCAGTAGTTCTGGGATCAGTACCTGGAACACCCTATGGCAAAAAGGAATCAGGACCTGCTGCTGCTTCTCTTTCTTGACAGCCTTGGAATAACAATTAGTTTATACAAAAAAAGTCCCTTCTGAGAACTATAAACTGCACTGATTTTACACTCAAACTAGCTCCGATTTGATTAGTAAAGGAAGAAGCAGCACTGCTGGATGGAAGGAGGGTGGAGGGAAAGATGAAATGTGATTTATCTGCACATTTCCTGTTTTAACTGACAAAATGCAGAGGCAATGCAGCTGGAGATCAAGTGCCCATTCCCTGGCAGGATCCTATTCACTGGTCTAAAGAATTATTTTTGGTCTCTGGTAAAATGCAAAGACTCCCATCAGAGTCCTGTTTCTTATTATGTTTTCCTGAACTTTCTACCAAAAGAAAGTAGCAAATTCAGGATCTACTTCTGGGAAAAAAACAGATTTCATGTTGTCTGTGCTATCCATCAGCTGTGTCTCTTCCTTATTGGTCCACAGGATATTCTAAGTTGAATCCTTTTTTATCATTCCTGTTCATCTTCTGTTTTTCTCCATCCTCAATTGGCTTACAGTTACAGTGTTCTCTGTAAACAAAGACAGAGACTGAGGCTCTTATCAATTTGGGATTACTTAGAAAATGTGGGTACAGCAGAGGAAAAATTCTGATGTTTTTCTAAGGCTTCATAAAATTACACAAGTGAGTGTAGACACTTTAATATCTTGGGCATGAGGTCTGTGCAGGTGACCTGAGAGAATGCTGTGGTGCTCTGGGTGTGTTTTAAGCTGTAACACTTAATCTAGTTTTCCTTATTGCCAAACAAAAATGATTATTTTTGTCCTTGACAATCAAATATCAGCTATAAAATAAAAATAACCACTTCTAGGAAAGGCCTTCTATCTGCCACACTTTATCTACAGCCCAGAAATTTAAATAATTTGGCCATAGTTTGGGAGAGACTGAAAATATGAAGAGTAATGCTGTATATATAAGGAACAAGGTGGGATTTTGTGGTTCTGTTTTCCCGTGCTTTTGCAGTGCCAGTATGTTTCAGCATCTTGGAAAATTTTCCTTTGAGAGCCTGAAAACAGAAGCACCAAGTGCCTTCTGGGTGACTTGTTAAAGCCCAGTGGTTCTTACAGTGTCTTCCTGTTAGAAGCTATAAATGTGTTCAGAGGAGTTGAATAAAGATGCTACTTCAACAACCACAGAGCTCTTCAGATAAAAAAAAAAAAAGAAAAAACTAAAAACAAAAACACAAACAAAAAAACCCCAACCAACAAAAAAACACAAGAAAAAAAACCACTGCAATAGTCTGCTGAAACCAAGTCCTAACTTTTTACTTCTGAAATATAGATGTATTCAAATCCTTCCAGAGTGTGTGGACAGAAGTTACTGGAAAAAAAAGAACAAGCAGCTGCTTGCTTACCTTCTGTTATCTCTCAAACTTCAGTTTGACGCACACAAAATACCTTGAAACACAGCTGGTTGAAGGAGGCATCTTTGCCTTGGCAAGCTGTCACCTATCAGTTGGTTGTCAGTGAAACCCCTGCATTCTGCTGTAGGTAAACATGTTTCAGTAAATAACTCCTGCAGATGGGGGGAGTCTGAGGCAAAGAACACAGTTCTGTGAATCTCCATGCCTGTTCCTCTGCCAGGATGAAGGTGTGATGACAGTCTAATGGGAATATGAACCACAAGGCAGTGAAATATTGCTTAGAAAGAGGGTCTGTACTGCAGACTGTACATAAACAAATTTTTGACACCCTGTGGAGTTGTTTCCATTTTGATCAGTCTGCTTTGTCATTATTTGAAAGGGTCTTTGGATTTGAGAGTTTAGCTAGAGATTTTTGGGGTTTTTTTGTTGTTTTCCAGTCATGCTTTACCAGGCAATCTGGAGGAGGAGCACTATTTTTCCCCTGACAGTTGAGAATCAGCAAATATGACCTTACAGCAGGAAAAAGTACTCTTACTGCTAGAATCTCCTGTGAATTTGTTCAATTGTTTGCTACTTTTACTCTCAAATACAGAGGCCAAATGATTTATACACCATAAGGCTATTAGCTTGATTCATCCTTCTGACTGGTTGTTACAGGCTTTTGGAGAGAGTAGTATTTAAGCTGTTGGTAAATTGAAACAATCAATGGATAATGTTTCTAGATGTGAGGGGTTAGTGGTTTGTATCAGGAAGGCAAATTTAAGGAAAATCAACAATGCAGAGTGAAGTTATCCTTTTGTATATGGAAAAATCATAGACTCTCTGAGACAAATATTTAAACCTGCCCAGCCTCTAGATTTTCCGCCCCTTCCTTCCTTCCTTTCTTCCTTCCAAAATGCAGATAATGAATTCTTTTTTTAGGCATTTTTTCCAAAGAGGCCAGAAGAGCTCAGTCACTGGGAGGCAGTGCTTGTGATTTCTGTCAAGATGTTGCCTGAAACCTGTGGAATTTTAAATGATTCTTTGCTGGCTGAAATGCTTCCTTCCTTTGCTTGACATGATAGCAACAAAGGTCAAATGATGAGCTGGCAGTAACCATCTCTTTGTGTATCCTATGAAAAAGCAAAATGCATGTTTGTTTTTAATGAAGGCATGGTTGTCAACTCTGCCACGTCTCTTCTGTGTTTGTCCATCTAATTGCAAATTTGTTTTTTCTTCAGACTGTTGTAAAGCGCATTTTTAGTCTGAGGTTTATACATGGTAAGAAAACAGAGAAGATAATACCCTCTAGAGAACCTGACCATAGGGAATTTTTAAACTAAGTTTTATTTGATTCCTCTTCTATCTTCTTATACAAAACTAGTTATAAAAGAATGTCAGTGGGATGATTATAAAAAATACAATTCAAGTATCCATATGATCAATGAAAATATGCATGAGTATGTAACAAATATCAGTAGCAGAGCATGGGGGTAAGAATGATTCAGATTTGCTTTATTATTCTCTTAAATACAACTGATGCATTCAGTCTTATAATGTAGAGGTAGGATTTTTTTGTGTGTGTTTTTCCTTGATGATTTTCCTTCCTTCTCTCGTAGAGAGTTTGAAAAATTAATATTTGATCACTTGCACTACTACCTAGGTCAGGTAGCTTGACCTTCTTAGTAACTTACTAGCGGAATGTATGTTAGCAGAACACCAGTTTTGACATAGTTATTTTGGTGTCATGATGGACATGGTTTGGGTCAAGTACAAAAAAATCAGTCATGAACTGCAGACATAAAAAGATTTTTTTGGGTTTTTATGGTTTGGTTTTGTTGTTGCTGGGGGTTTTTTTGTGTTTTTTTGCTCGTTTGTTTTGGGGTTTTTTTTTTTTTTTTGTTTGGTTTGGTTTGTTTGTTTGTTTGTTTTTGGTTTTTTTGGGTTTTTTTGGTATTTTTTATTTTGGTTTTTTTTGTGATGAATCATTTCAGGAGTTTTTCTCAGGGCAGCAGTTGTAGTGGATCTTCCTGGAGGAAAAGGGAAGAATTTTCTTAAGTTGTAACTGGCATAAATAGTTAAAAGCAGTCATTTAGGTGAAGTTGAGGGGGCTATGAGAATTTAAGATATTTGACAGTTTCCTAAACTTCCATATGTACTTAAATAATTTGTTTGAATTCATGTGTTTTGATTCCTATTATTTGGAATTCCTTTTCATAATTTGTCCTATGCTCTGCTTAGCAATTAAATTGTACTGAATGCATCATGAGAAAAATGCCTGGACAGAAATTTAAAAAACCCTCTTAATATAAGCAAAGGTGACTTAGTTGTATTAACAAGTTCATTTTGGCCAATGTTCTAGTTTAATTTGGGGAAATGTCTCTTCCTTTGGTGATCACCAAGCCTTGGTTTCCATTTATCCAGCGCTATGTACTTGAGGAATTCCAATGCCCAGGGCATAAGTGAGAAGGTGGAAATTGGAAAGCTTTTCTCTAGGAAAGGCCAGACTGAAAATATGTGTGTGAAAATATGTACACATCATTGCTGTGAACTCCAAGGCCATCTCTGCCTTATCAAGTGGCATTAGAGAAAGGGGGCAGTTGATTGAAAGGGCTGGTGCTGAGGACCTGCTTTGTGCCTTTTTGAAAGCTTTTGTTGTGTGGGCTGGAGCATGTGTCAGAGCTTGGAGAGCACTACAGGTGTTCATGGAGTATTTCCAGTTCAGTTTCATCCTCGAGAAATCTATTTGTGCCTCTCAGGAATGCTGATAGATGTGAACCAAAGCAAGTGGGAATGATCAGATTTGTCCTGACAAAGTGCTGCTCGTATAAACTAACACACTTGCATAGGACTCACCCGGAGACAGACATGTATGAAATTTGATTCCAATCCAATTCTGCATTCAAATTACAAGCAACTTCTCGCAAACAGGTGAATGTCTGAGTTGAATTTCTGCCTGAAGGAAGCAGGTTTCTAGCCAGAACATTTTCTCAGCCCATCTAGATAAAGACCACTTCTAGAAGAATTGTACTAATCTATTGAGTGTTTCAGTGAGCAGTTAGCAGAGGAAGCTCAGAACAAAGGCTGTAAGCCTTACTTTGCCCAAGTCAGCTGCGAACTATTGTTGACTTGAGAGGCTTGTTCTGAGAGATGAGTTCTGCCCTTTCCCCATCTGCTGTGGTTTCAAATGCCAGGAAACTGTCCTGGTGGCTGACTGGCCCCATTTCAGATGTTCTGGGGGCTTTACTTTCACAGTCCTGATGGAATTAGAGAACCATTCTTCCTGTCTGCTAAAATCTAAGATTTATCCTTCCCCTTGCATTTCTACACTTTAAATAATTTGAATTTGCATGCTGTTGTTTCTACAATTTTTCATTTTCAGTCTTGGCTTTCTTTTTCCTCTCCTTGCTTCTTCTCACTCTCTGTTTATTATTAATGAATTTTTTTTTGCTAAGGGGAACATGGTTTCAGCTTGTTTCTTTGTTTTTTTTTTCTTTCTGATTTATTCTGTGGATTTTTTTACCCCTGGAATAAGTATCAAATCTCAAAGGCAGTGTAACTAGATAAAGTCAAAGTGCTGCCCCTGTATTCTGTGTCAGTTTACATAGTACAGAAATAGATGATTAGAGGGAAGAAGAGTCTTTTGGCTTCTTTACCACTTCCCATATTTTGCATCCAATTTTGGCTACATCAAGACTTGTGGAAGCATCGAATCATGATATAATGGAGAAGAATCTGCTCCCAGTTTCCCTGTCCCAGGGGCAAAAACTGAGCTCAGGCGGGATTGTTCCAAGTAATGTTTGACCCAGGGATCAGATAATGTAAGGGATATTTCTCAGGGCCTCAGTTTGATGGGAAATTGTTTCCTCTGATTATAGGACTCAGTCACTGATGTGTGACATGACAGTATCATTGGATCAGGCTTCTTTTTGAGAAGAGATAATATTGGAAAGTTTAAAATCAATCTTCTTTAGTGCATTACCCGAAGTATTTAGAAAGAATGGGTTTCCTTCCAATTACATCTTCAAATATGAGAATTTTGTGTGAGGAGAGTGTAAAAATTGTATCTGAATGCAGAATGCAGGCAGTTGTCAGGCTGAGCATGCTTCAGGGAGGCCTTATATTCACATTTTGGTTCTACAGATTGGAGCAGCTGCAGAAAGTCAATCTCACTGGGTGGTAATATTAAACAGTGGAGCCTACAAGCACACTGATCTCCAGGGACAACTTGAAATCCCCAGGGAATACACCCATGTTAGCTGCATGACAGCGCCAGCTGAATCTCTGTCATGAGAAAACTGAAGCTTGCCAGATGTTTGTATCTGAAACACGCCCCTAAGACACCAGAGTGATTATTGTGTCAGAGCAAAGGCCTTTGCAGGACATGAAATATGCTTTTACTGTAGAGCTGGAGGTATTTCAAGAAAGACTAACTTATTCAAGTGGGGTAAAGTTGCATTTTCTCATTTTGTGGGGAGGGTGGCAGTGGAAATGGATGGTCTCTAGAATCAGGCTCACCAACTAAAAGCTGACCTTCCATGTATTGTGAGGTGTGTGCTGCTGATGTGGTTTAGGACACATTGTTGGAAATGTGGAGACTTGAATGGAGACTGTGCCAAGCACTTGGATTGCATGCGCTGACTTTTACATGTTAAAGGATTTCCATGCCTTGCAGGGGGAAAGGTGATCTGGCAGAGAAGTTGTGTGTGTCAGCAAAAGGATTTTACCCAGAATATGCTCAGCCTGATTTCAGGCTTGGATTTCAACCCATGCTCGTTTGCTTGTTCTCTTTCAGAGTCGCTTCTGTTCTTTCTGTGTACCCTGGGAATCTTAGACATCCCCAAGTTTAACTGAAGCTGTTCCCTCTGTGCATCTTCAGGAACACTTTCCAGAGTGTCCACTCAGTTCTGCTCCTGGGGAACCTCTTCCCCTCCGTCTGTTGTCCCTGTGCTGGCTGCTGTCACTCACCCCTCTGAGTGCTGTGGTACCACAACAGTTCTTTTTGGTGTTGATGCCATGACTAAAGACTGGCTTTAGCAATGCTGGCTTTAGCAAGGATGATGAGATGCCCGGGCAGCAGCTGGATCTTTCTGGGGGTTCCTGTTGCAGGGGATTGAGGTGTCTGATTCAGTTTGGGGATCAGATTCGCATCCCCTTGTGCTTCACTTGTGACAGTGGTGCTCCTCCAGGCTTTCTGTTTGTGAGTAAGAACACTGTCAGTCACACAAATGAAATTACTCAGGATCTGTGTAAAACCTGAGTGCACTGTAGGGAAGAGGTAAGCTAATGGAAGATGAGAATGCCTCTCAGTGAGTTCACTGTGCCTTGAAAAGGAATGCTGTTCAGTTTATTTCTTTTAATGTGTTTTAAACATCTGTGAAGGCATAATGCTACTAGCAGGTATAAAAGTGCCATCAATAGCCAAAATTCAGTTATTTAATCCTCTTTGTGGAATTTGCAGTAATTTAGTTTAGAACTGTTGACTGGTTTCTAGCAGTGACTGACTTGTTACAATGTACCCATAAGTGTGCATTTTTTTTTTGTTGTTGCTATATGAGCAAAATAGAAACTTTAATAAAACAGTTTCACATATTTGTATCATTTAAAGTTATTAGTTATTTATTAGTTGAAAAATGATAGGAAAATAGACAAGCTGCAGTATAGGCAGGAGGTGGTTCTGTTTGTTCTGTCAAAACAGCTGCATTGCAAATGAAAGTGATTGAAGCAAAGTTAAGAGTAAAAGTAATAACAATTATAATGGTATGGTGTGTGTTTATGCTTCTTTTATCTTTGGTTCAAACGGTCATACGCTATCTCTGTAGTGGTGTCCTGAAGAGTTTTGAAATATCTTTAAAAACCCTTGGAAAGGGAGTCCTCTGAATTTATATGAAAATGTTATTTATTGTGACCAAAACAGTGGTTTGTTTTAATTTTTTTACTATCCAGAGTATAACTTGAAGAGATATCTGCTGTAAAACTAATTTTTGAGTGTTCTGTGTTTTGCAGTTATTTTGTGTTCTGCTATTTGATTTAAAACAGGATGAAATCATCCATGACACTGCAATTAAATAATGAGACAGAGAAAGAATAAAAAGCAAAATGAGGTAATCAACATGTATAAACAGTAAATCATGCAGATGTCTGATAGGCACTGACATGGAAGATTTCTGCTTTGGGTGGCTGTGGCTCATAAAGAAGGTTTGCAGTGTTGAATAGGTCTAGAATTGAGAATGTTGGATTCAGGTGAGTTTTCCTCTGTAGATTTCTAATCACAGCCAGCAACCAAATACCTCAAAGTCCCATACTCCTCCCTCCCAGACAGCTGAGCTGCCCTGATCTTGCTCCCTTCCAGCTCCTTGTGCCAGTTCTCACTGGCAGAGCATGGAAACTGGAAAGTCCTTGACTTGAAGCACTGCTTACTAAAAACTAAAACATCAGCATAGTATCAACATTATTCTTAAAATTCAAAATGCAGCTCAGCTACAAGGATGAAAATTAACTCTATCCCAGATGAAACCAGGACACCCTACAGATGTTCCATGTGGCTGCCAGAAACTGGGACTTAGAGCACAGCTGTAACACAGATTCAAGAGCAATGCTTGATTTCATAAAGAAGAGTTTTTGAAAATAAGTTTGTGAGGTTTGTGAAGTTGTTAAATACATCAGCAGAACATGGTAGGAATGGTCACAAAGAAAATATTTTTTTAATGTAACACATAATAGATACAGGTTTGTGATTTTAAGCACAGGACCGCTCAGTGAGCATAAGGATGAAAGTAAGTTTGTAGTGGTCTCTTTCACTGCAATATGCAGGAGTCCTGGTGAAAAAGGTAATATTTTACTCTTCAATTAAAAATTATATTACAGTAGACAAGATTTTTTTTTTGCTTTTTCAGGCTACCTTGAGTCTGGCATTTCCTCCTTTTGAATATTTTGCTTAGTAACCATATCTTTATATGATTTTGTGGAGGCAATTTAATATTTATGTAATGATGGTGCCCATGGGCTTGATCAGGATCAAAGACTTGTTGTACTAACATGCATATAGACACAGTTTCTTTGCTCTTAACTGTTTCTTAACTGGAGCTGCTAATTCAGTGTCGTCACGTTAAAGCTCCAGGGAAAATATGTCACCTCACAGCTGGTTTTTAAGTTAACAAAACTGCATTATGACTTTTTAGAGAGTAATATTTACATTCTGTGGAAGAGACTTGGGATACACGAACTTCCCTAAAGGTGAAATTAAGGAGTGCTGAAAACAAAGGTTCCCCGTAAGAACAAAATTACTTTTTTTAGCAGGGTTGCATAGGGACAATTATGGATGAATATCTGTTTTAAAATTTTTCTTTCCCGTAAGATGGTTAACTGGGAGAAAATGGGCTGCAGATTTTCAACAAAATGGCAGTGTTTTTTTTCTCTTTGCCCACTTGGTACAGCATGAGGTCGTATAAAAAACTTACTACTGTAAGTAGAGAGGAAAAAAAAGGTGTTTGAGCTTTATGCACATTGAAAAGATAGAATCCTTAGCTTTTTGGATTCAATGTTTAGCTCAAATCCCAGGCTGAAGTTTTCAGTACTGATCCTTAGATAATTTCTCTTCAGTGGTCAAAGACAAGAAATGAAAAAATCATACCAGGATTCAAAGATTTAATTTATGAAGAAAGATTAAGAGGCTGACTGAAAATGAATATGTTTTATGGGTATTTTAGTGAAATTTATGTATTTGAGGAGAGGATGGCTAATGTTAAATGAACTCCTTATTCATGCAGAAAGCAGAAGGGGGGAAATCAAAAGATATTAAGAAAGGGTAAGAAAAGGCTTGAGTGAAAATTTTTTACACATAGAACAATAAATGTATAGGAAAAGAATACTGGAAAGTTTATTGAAGTGGAAGCATTGATGGATTCTAAAGGTGTTTAGTTTCTGAGGATAAGAATATATGGAAGTAAAATAGTTGAATAGAAGTGAGGAAAGCGTAAACAAGATGCCAAGTTTAAGTTGGGTTGTTTGGGGTTTTTTCCCTCTTTTCTTGAAATTTAAGTATTTGAGGTAAGGGAAATGTATTTTAAAGGAAATTATTCTGTTTTTCTCTCTTTCAAAACCTCTTTTAAAGATGAAAGCAAGATTTGAACTTCTCATGCTTTACTGTTCTTTGTACCTTACCTCTAAATCTTGGTAATTGCCATAAAATATTATGAAATATTATGACACAAAATAGAATTCAATACATTTAAAGAAGATATTAAATTAGCTAATTGTGCTATGTGAATGGAGTCCAGTCAAAGTTTTCTGTATTATAATAACATATGTAGGTCCATTACACCAAGAACCTCAAAATACAAAGTAAAAATAGACTGCAATCAAAACTGTTTTTAAGGAATATAGTGAAGTAAGTAGTGGTGTATATATATGAAATATTGGCACTTGACAATAGTTTTGTTGAAGCAAGATGTTTCAGTGCAAGATTTAAATCATTGGGGGTTGTCTTGCTTCTCTTTTTGGGTGTAGTAACAGAGATTTTAAAAACTTGATACTTTTTTCTGCTTAGTAGACCAACAGAGCACTGTAGTTCTCAGTTCATAGTGTGATGTTTTGTTAGTCGGGATGTGCTGTTTGCATGAAGTGACTGGAATGGGGTGTGTCTGGACAGCAGAGTGTGTTTGAGGTCAAACCTTGTGAAGAAATTAATTAAATTTTTGAACCTGCTGCCTGATTTGTGTCTCCCAGGGGCTCATGTAAAAAGGGTCTTTTATTCCAATGTAGAAATCCCAGATTACAATCTCATGGTTTTAGACTTTTCAAATGTCCTCAAAACGTTTTGTCAGCTATTCAGATGTGCTGGAACTTAGCACTCAGACCAGCATCTTCTAGCCATGGTGTTAATTTTGGACCTTTCCTTTACCTTTCCTGCACATAGAGCTAAGGTAATCCATCATCACACTAAAGCCAGGGAAATTCAATCCATCACTGCTGGATTCTGATATGGGGCTGTAAGGGGGATGCAAGTCATCTTCCCAGTAGTAATCAAACAGCTGTGATACATGCCACTTTAAGCTTGTATCATCCCACAATAGATGGGTTTCTTCTACATGGGAGCCTGCTGCAAAATCTTCTGACAGATGGACTGTCTTGCAGAGGTTTCTTTTTGCAGAATTTAAGGCTGTGGACTAGTTATTGACAAATACTACATCATCAGTTCCAGCTGAAGACACAGACTAATAAGTAGAACATTGGCACTAATCCTTATTTAATCAGCCTTAAAATGGTAATTTCAAATTGATGAGGGCATAGGGAATAGATTTTATACTTTTAAAACGCTTCTAAAAATACCAGGAATGTGTGTGTACAGCCCAAGGATGAAATTAAAGTGCATTCTGCATGTATGGTGAGTGAAGCATGCTACAGAAAGCTGAGGTTGGAGTCGTACTGGCACCAAAGAATTTCTTGTTTTAAAAACAATGCATTCCCACTCCAGGTTTCAGAGTGTCTGAGGGACCTCTGTTGGTTTATTTTTGTTCTATGGCTTTTTATTATTTACTCAAGCCCTTTCAGAAGCTGTTAAAGCATTTAAAATCATTAACAGATTTTAATATAAAAAGCCCCAAAACTGTGGCAAGCTAAAGCACCAGAACTCATTAATCTGAATTTAGTTATCTGTCTAATATAGCCTCAGTATTGACAATATTGACAATAATTTCCCCGTTGTCTTTAATGTATATTTAGAGAACCTGAGACTGATAGCTAAACCTTTGATTTTTACAATTTAACACACTGATTCCTATAATGCTTTTAGTTGTTTAATAGTGGTACTGGCTATTATTATTAAACATGACCAATAAGTATTCATATGAAAGCAGAAATTATTTGTAGCCACTTTGAGAGTTTCAGCACAAAGAAACACAGTGCAGCAGGAGATGATTTGCTGTTCAGGTGCTGTAATACAAATATTTAATAAGCCTTACTGAGTGCATTAGGGTGCAAACATCAATCTCACACTGTTTTGAATCTAAGGAAGGTAAGTTGTGGAACATGCATCAACCATGCAAGTGCTTTGGTTGTTTTTTGGGGATTATGAACTTGATTTAGATTTGAGATTTATCTACATACAATTAATTAATCACCTAATGATGGAAAGTAGCTTTGTGGAAACTGAGACCAGGAATGTTAACAGGCACCAAATTAAAGGTGCCCACAAGATATTTAAAGTATGGGAGTTGTCATTGTATAGGCCTGAGCTATTGGAGTGCAAGTATTCACCTAACTTGAGCAGAAAAAGACTCACTCTGGGCTGTCTTGCTCTGGTAAGTGCTGGGGTCAATTCATCCAGTGCTGAAGTCTGTGACCCTTGAAGAAGTCTGCTCTTAGCTGACTTTAATATTTTTTTTCTTTTTAATTTTTAATTTCTTTAATCTAGGTTAGAATAGCTTGCTACACTGCAGCACAGAGTCACTCTCGGGCAAGGATGGAGAATGCAATGTCTAGAAATTACCTCAGTATTTTTATGTAGAGATAGTTATATGGATAACAGATCATATTACTGTGGACAATATTTTGCCTGTTCTGTGAGAAAACTGGACTAAATCAGTAGTTACTTTTGCAACCTTTTCATTTAGCAGAAGTTCAAAACAAAGAATTAAGCCAAATAGTTTGAAAAAGCAGCAAAAAAATGGGGTTGTGTTAATGAACTGAACCCTCTCTTTTCCTTTTAGTTCTTGTTCCAAATCAGCAAGCAGAGTTGGAGTGTTTTTTTAAAGCTTCTGATAGTTGGTACAGAAAATCTGCTGGAGATCATTCTGCACTCTTAAAATATATTTAAACTGTATCTTTTTTTCTTCAGTGCAATAACCAGTAGATTTACTTGCATAGATTTTTATCTATTTGATAATCTCTCCATCCAGCAGTTCTGGAGTTACCTTACAGACACAATTCCCAAAAGAAGAAAAGGAAATGCACCTGAACCTTATTTTCAAAAGATTATACCAGGAATACTGGGAGATATAGAAAGCCTAAAGCAATTGATCTGACACCTGGACTACTGAAGATAACCAAAGGAGATAGGGAGGAATGGGTTATGCCCTTTGGTAAGCAGCAGAATTTTGCAGGCCTGTTATAAGCTTATGATGTGCTTTTCTCCCTCTCTCTTTTGAAAACATTTCAAACCTAACAAACATCCAGTATGCAGGTAAAAAAAAAAAAAAAATCCACAAACTAGGCACTTTCATTTTGAAAAACTCTTGTAATGTACTGGATATGACCACCTTCTTTGGCAGTATCTTGCTGTGAGTAAAAACAGGTGAATGCTGCCCACAAACAAATATAAAACCCCTTTGTTGTTGTGGGTATATATTTGAAAGTCTTTTAGAAGTACAGCCCTGGTGTAGCCATTTAGACCATCACCATCCCCAGCAATTTCCCTCTTTCTTCTGCCTCTGATGTCACCTCATGAGAGGAAACCTGAAACACTGTAATATTATCCTGCTTAGGGTGTTATCCTTGTTTCGTGGAATACAGAAGTTTGTGCTTTGTAATTGCTTTCTAATCTTTGAGGTGAGAATTGGTTGTGTGTCCTTCCAAATACTAAATGTAGATCAAATAGCTTATGGGAGCTGAGGGAAAGGGTAAAGAAGGAAAAAAATGTGATATACCAACTTTGTGTTTTACAGGATGTTACAACTGTAGCAGTGGTTCTGGTAGAACATGAGAAAAACAGTGGCAGGCTGTTCTGAAAAGATGTTGTAGTACCTAGCGCATGACAAAAAACTGGGAATAAACAGAAGATGATCTGTGAGAGCAGATTCAGACTTAAAGTGAGAGCAGTTTAGGCAAAATATGCATGTTGAGTAAGCCTCTAGAAATAACAAATATAAACTATAAAATGTTTTTAGCAATAGTACAGTTAGGTAGGAGACATGCCGTATTTCGTGTTCATGGGTTGGAGTTCAGGAAAACATACTTTTCCATGCAGTAAAAAAATTCAACAAGTGGGTGAATGATTTCTTCTGGGTCTTTTCTGTTCTTTGTTGGTTGATGAAAGCTAAGGCGTTACAATATTAATGATGCAATATTAACGATTTTTATTTTCTAGGTACAGTTTTCATTAATATTTTTAATCAGTTGTCATTGTCATGTTTTCCTAACACAGGTCTTTTAAAATAATAACTTCAAGTATTGTATACTAACTGAAATAGAAAAGTTCTAGTGGTTTTTTTTTTCCTAGCTCTGTTTGTTTAAGCTGTAGGACCAGAATTTTAGTCAATTGGTTAGATACAGGGTAGTGTGGTAAGTTGCTTTATATTGATGTGTTCTATCATGAGTTTATATGAGCACTGCACAGGTTGGTTTTGCTCCATCTCCTGTCCAAAAAACTTGAAGTCACATGATGTTGAATACTAAACAAAGAGACCCTTTTCCTCATACCACACTTCAAGGATGTTATGAGGATTGCTCTGTTCATAACAGTCTCCAGTTCCAAGTATTTGAGTATTAAAAGGTTGGTTTGAGCTTAGAAAAGGGTAAATTAGCTTTTATCAAAGGAAATGTGCCAGAAGCTGTAACAATTTGCTCACAGAAATTTAGACCTAGGCTTGGCCCTGATCCTACTTTATTGAGGTTTTTGCTTTGGACAATAACATCCAAATAAAACTGTTTCCAAAGGTCAGTTGCTGTGGTCCTTGGTGGACACATTTGAATTCTATGACAATTTTAAGATCTTGTGTTTTACTTTTCTGAGAACATCTTTGAGGTAGTAACTCAAGTAGAGTAGCAAAAAATATTTGGAGTTTATGTTTAAAATAAAAGCATATATTTGAGGTTTTTGTCCTTTGCTGCAATGCCTTTTTGTAACTATTCCCGGTTCTGAAGTCAATTGATGACTTTTTTTTGTGTTTCCAGGCACTAAAAAGGCACTGTCTCTCTAATAAAAAAGACAGGAAAGCTTCTTCCAGAGTCTCCTGAGTTACTCTGACTTGTCATTTATAAACATTAGGCCTTATTTAGTAGGTCTAAAAGTTCAAGCTTTTGAGAAAGCTTCCAAATTGCTTCCATGCCTAACTCATGAAAGGCTTCTTATAATCTAGAACAGATAAGACAGCTGCAAGGAGCATAGCACAGTACCTGCTAGCAAGGGGAAGGGTTTTATTCCAGATAATGTGCTTTGTGGGAACTGCCAGAGATCTGGCTCTCCCTCCATCAGGAAATATCTCGATCAAGATAAGATCGTGGTAGTCAGTCTCCGAGCTTGCCAGGGGAAGGCTGGCTCTAATTGTTCGTCTTTAGAAGGAATAACTTCCAAGAACTACAAATATTTCAGATTAGCTACCAGGGAGCAATAGTGTGCTCTTTTTAGTCTGACTGTTTGCTGCAATTTCCCTGTTACCACTGTGAAAGTCAGCAGTCAAATTAATTTAAAATTTCCATGTCTGCCTAATGTCTTAAGAGGGAGCAAAGAAGCTAGAGAGGTTCTTTACTAACTTTGGTGGGGGTGTGTTTACTATCTGAAAAGTAAATTCAGAGACGCTACTCACATCTTTGGTAGAAATACTTTTATATTAATAAAGCGTGTTCTAGCTTCTTCTAATCTCTAATTGTTTGGTTCAACTGTGTTTTGAGAACTCTTCTATGACAAATCTAGAGAAGAAAGTTTGAAAAATACTAATGAGTCCTGCTTATCCATACTGAAGATAGTTCAAATTTAGATGAAAATATCAGCACAAAGTTTGAGTGGCAAATAAATTCACTTCTCCTGAGCACAGCTGCTTCCATCTCCTGTCTGATGAAGTAAAGTTGGGATAACAGATGAAATGTGAGTGCAGGGATGGCTTGTTAGAAGCAGCATTCATTTCAGGTGTCAGTGTAACTAATACTCTAAAGCCTTCACTTTCATGTAAGACATGCATGTCTTCAGCTGATAGTTCTCTCTAATGGCATAAAGAACTCTCAGTAATTAGAGGGAGAGAAACTTGAGCTTTCTGAAAAATGAATTTGGTTTATGTAGAAACTCTTGTCTCTTACTGACAGTTATTTTCTGTGCTGATCCATATAAGTGTGTGTTCCCATTGGAAAAGGTAAAGATAATAATTGTTGATGGGAAAAAGATTGGTTAATTTGTTTCACTGATGCTTGAAAGTTTACATCATCTTTCTCAGGAGCACCAGTATAGTATCTATATAACCAGATGTCTTGCAAGAGCCTGACTCTCAGTGCTGTATTATTGAACAGATAATTTAAATATTAACTGGATTTTTTTTTTTTTAATTCAAGTTGCTCGGTATACTGGAAACTATCTAGGTGGGATCTCAAATAGGCAATATGGTTTTGCAGAATTTCCATTTAGAGCTTCTAATTTTCTTTGCCAAGTCCTGCCCTGAATCTCTTCAAGCCCTCTGACACCTGGACTGTTTATACCACTGCAACTGTATTGAGATTGTGGAGGAAGTGCCAATAGTTGCACTGTAATTAAACCTGCATATCAAGTAAGAAAAGGTTGAGAGGGGAGAGAGAAATTTTGGATGAGAACTCAAATGGAAAAAAGGTTATTTTTAATATATTTTACTTCACTTATTTATACCTTCTGTGAAATAAAGGAGGCAGAGGGACCCAACTTCCAGAGTGTGCTGTTTCATGAGCTGGTATTTCAGTGCTGGATTCCCTTTCTGACCCTTTCCCCTGGTCACACAGCAAATCTCTGACTACTACATGTTCCTTCAGACCTGCATGCCAAATTGTGATGACATTTTATCTGAATGATGGAAGTCAGGGTGAAAAAAAAATCATAGAGAAAACTGATGATTGTGTCTGTCACACAACCACTGACTTTTCTTTCTCAGAGTCACTGTGTTGGGTTTTCTTTGCACTTCTGAATTAGAGCAGCTTTATGGGCTGCAAGGCTGAGAACTGGGATGAGCTGCCAGGTATTTGACAGCTCTTGAGGGAAAAATGAGAACTGCAAAAGAGGAGGAGGAGGAAGATCCCACTTTGCATGATCTATAAGTCCTCTGGAAATATGTCTTTAGAATTTGGTGGTTTTGCTCCATACTGACTAATACTAGTTTAGATTTCAGAAAATTAATATCCTCATTATAAGATAATTTAGCAACATATGGAGGGACTTCAGGCCCTGGAAATCTTGTGAGCTGCAACCTATTGGTAGCTCAGTGCTTAGTTACTTCTCACTGGCTGTTACTCTTCCTTGTACAGGATGTGGGAAATGTGCATGGTGGAAATCACATTCCAGGGAGGGATAGCCATTTATAAAGGACCTGCTTTAGATAACTTTATGCATTTAAACAAAGGAAAACTTTCTTCATTTAAACAAAAGAAAAAAAATAGTTATTCAATGTAGTTATATTAGTCCTTGGCATTCTTATGAAGTCACAGCTTTAAAGGTCTAAGGAGCTATCACATCCATTTTCTTCATTAGCAATTTTTTGGTCTTTGTCAGTCTTAGCAATGTTTAGCATATATATATATGAATAAATATTGTGTGTATATATTAATTGTGTATGCATACAAGTTTTAGAAAGTCCAAGTTTTAGTGCTTAAATAGGAAAAAAGTAAACAAGAAAAATCTAGTTCTTATAAAATGCAAAAACCCCAACAATGTCTCTGCTGGGAGATGGATCTTAGTTTATTAAATTGTTGAGATCTGTAAACTCTTTTTTTTACTTCCTTTGAGAGTCAAGTTTGAGGGGGGACACTGTGTTCATCCATGTGGGACTACAGTCTTTCATAAAATCAGAAGTGTGAAGGATGATCCTCATAGCAGAACAGCAAAAAGACGAGAAAATGCTACATAGTTAACCAAAGGTACTGTAGTAAAAGGCTTGTTCTGAATGCTCCAGCTAACAATATATCTCAACCCCAAAGGGTTCCTTTCCCCTTCTCCTCCCCTGGAACTGCTTTTTCATGTTATCTCTGCCTCAAACGTCTTATCTCTGCTCCTTAAGCTTCACCATGGAAATCATAAAAAGGCAGGAAGCTGTGGCTGTAGAAGCTTGAATAGAAGTGTAAGAGAATGAGACTAATGCAGTCATAGGGACAGAAAAAAATTATTTCTTGGGGGAGTGAGCCCTGCCCCCATGTTTATTCTTAATTTTTAGGGGATGCCATAACTTACTGGTGAATTTGATAACAAATTTATTACCTAAGACTTAAAACTGACTATTTATGACTTTCAATAATGTTATGTTAGAGATGGTGGTTGTTTTAATGAGGAATGCATTTCCTTTTCCCCAGATAAAAAAGATGTTACATCTGAGTGTGCTCTTTTTATTAAGAACTTGTTGACAGTTAAAAGTCAGAAAGTGTAAATCCAGAGGGTTTTTTTTTTTTTTTTATTTTTATCTTGGTTCTCTGGGGGGGGAAAAATACTTTGCTTAGTTTTTTATGTACAGATCATCACTGCAGAACTTAGTTATCCTCCCGCAATGAAGCAGAAGGAAATAGGATCCTGTGCAGTTCATGGTGTTAAAACATTCATTTGCATCTTTTGCGAACAGCACAAAAAATACCAAAAATTGAGTAGGATGAGCTGCATTAGAAAGTAAAAAATTATTTCCATTTTACTTTGAGAGTTATGCTTGATGTTGTTTTTGATGCAACTTCTGATGTGATCATTGCTTTTAGATAACTCGAGTTCTAAATTTGTAAATGTATAATGACTATGAACAGATAACCTGATATTTACTGTTAGATTTATCTAATAGCAGTAGTTCAAAAGGAACAATCTTTTAAAAGTCCTCTTTAATATAACTAGTTTGTGATTGTTGACCCACCTCTTCCATATAATGATAATAGGAAAAGCCTTAATCTTTATCCCATCTACCTAGTTCCAGGAAAGGAGAGATTTTGCTAAATGAAAGTCTTCTGTACTCCAAAAAACACACAAATATTGTGTGTTTTACATGCATTTAAAATATGTAAAGTTCCGCATACAAACACACAACAACGGTATAAAGAAGATTACATGACAATAACATAAAGAGGGTTTCAATAACACTCCCTAAAAAAAAAAAAAAAGAGAGAAAACAAAAATTGCAAGCAGTTAGAACTGGAAATGAAAATTTACTAGTCTCACTGCATTTGGAAGTTCTTAATAATGAATGGTAAATTGTGCTTTTCTATTAATTGTAAAATAAACATGATTTAAACAGCTCTTCCAGGAGGGGAATTTGCAATTCGTGATGCATGATTTCGTTGCTCAAAAAGAAACTATCAGTTAGAGTCTTTTTCTTGAATCAGCTTCACTAGGCAATCTCAGCTTGAAATGACTTGTTTATTTTGTTGACAGAGTATTTTGAGAGGGCAGTGAAATGAGAAGTAAATATCAACACAAAGATCAAGTGTTTGCTTCAATCTGTGGTCTGTAATAGCCACAACCCAAAGTTTGTATTGTTGAAATTAAAATTGAGATTATCTTTAGTGGATAGCTTTCTATTAATGGAAGAACAACAGAAAATGTTTCAACAACAAAAGTATCTCAAAGAATTTTTACTCAGATCCTATTAGAAGATCCTGGTCATTCTCCAGTCTTTAAAGAAAATTGAAAAACACAAAAGTAGCATCAAAAGTATCTTTGGTACTAAAAAACAATCTGGCAAGAGAAATATGTCCCTGTATACAAATTTTGAGCTTGCTCGGCAAATGACCTATTATATAATTTTTTTCAACAAGATCAAGGAAATTAAATGTGACATTATTAGAATAGCACATACTGTGGGTTTAAAACAGTTGCAATAACGAATATTAATACACTGACTTACATCAAAACAAAAATGTGGCAAATTTAAAAGTTTTTAATTTTGACACATCAAAGCCTTTTCATTCCCAGTAAGTGTTGTTTCCTGTTTTGCACTAATCATCACTTCCACAGCATTTTAAAAGTTATTATTCTTTCTTTTGAAACAAACCTTAAATAATAGTAGCCAGCAGATATTCATATAATTGCAAGTGTCAGTCACCTCATCATGAGTATCAAATGCATTTTGCATCCAGAACATCGTTTTGAAGTTGTAGATTTAATTCTCCTGTGTTTTTTGTTCTTGCTGCCATTATGCTGAACCCAGCTACTGTACACAGGGCTCAGAATTTGTGTAATGTTGGATGGATCCACAGTGTGCTTAAAAATCAACAAAACTGTTCCAAGTAAAAACTATTATTAAGCAAGTAGTAACTTTCGGCAAATTAATAGTCTGTCAAAAATGTAGCAGATATTAATTACTAACCTGGCCTACTCCTCAAGTCCAGCCCCCAAAAATGGAAGAGTAGCTTGTAAATAGGGAAAAAATTAAAAATCTGCATTTTCATTTTAAGCTTTAAAATTACATGGAAGGAAAAAAAAAAAGAAAGTAAGTGGTTGTTCTAGTCCATTTAATCTGGTTTATTTCATCTTTGTTTAGGAAAATTTCTATTTCTGCAGGTTGCAATGGATGGCAGTGGCACTGGGACTAGGAAACAAGCCTACACAAACTTGTAGACAGAGGCAAATACAGATTAATAATAATAAATATACCTAAAAAGGGTAATTTTAGAATCATCATACATACCTCTAATTCTGTGTCAGGAAAACAGAGATTTGTTAAAAATTTATGATTGTATTTTTTTTTTTCAAATATGGTGCTCAGACATTGTCCTTTTTTTCCCATATTTTGTTGTTCTTTTAGGGGTTTTAGTAAATAAAATAATAACAGTGGTTGTTTCTGAAATGGCAATTTTCATTATGTGAAAATTAAATATATTAATTTAGCCTGATGATAAAGTGTCTGTACAGCACACTGCCCACAGGGAGACCAGCTGCCACATGAATTATCTGTCTCCCTTTGCCTCTTCTGGGGAAAGCAAAGCAAAGCTGTTCTGTGACTGGTGGAGGAGTCTGAAAAGAATTTATCTCCAGTTCAATGAACACTTCTCAGTCTTGAAATGGTAATCTCAAATATAAGGGAACATCATGAAAGGTTTGGTGGGCGTATTTGTTAATTTTTTCCTGAAAATTATTTTCTTCAAATTGGGAATCCAGAGGAATGTGCCTGTAATACAGGGAGCAATAGAAATGCAAGACAAACATTAAAAGCAAAAAAGATATTTTGTATTTTTCTCAAAAAGTGTCCCTCTTTCCTGAGGGAGATGAGGTCCAAAGAAAAAGGTTTTTTATGCACTTCCAAAATGCTGAAGAAATAACCTGCTGTCCAGCCAGTGACTGTTATGTAACAGTGCCACATACAGATGGAAAATGGAAAAAAAGAACTATATAGGACTTATTTTAGTAAACATTAATATATGTATATAAATATAAGGCATGTATGTATGAAACAGCGTAGCATGCTAGAGGAAGAACACAGAATTTCCCCCATGGCTCTCTATTTGGATCTACAGTAAGCTGATTCACTTGTGTTTGCTCAGTCCTGTGGTAATCCTAGAGACTTTCACTTCCTCCATAATAGAAAAGTTATTTTTTCAACTTAGTAATGGGATGTGGTTTGAATGGGTGCTTGTTTTTAAAACAATCTGAGAATGCATGAGTCAGAAGATTCATAATTGTTTGACAAAAAGGTTAGAGGTCTTCAAAATGCTGCTCAGAATACCACGAAAGGCACAAAAATTGTAGTATCTGACTATGGCTGAAGTGAAAAGAATCATGTTTTTGTATTATGTAAAAGAATCATTATTTGTATCGTTATTTGTTGGAAAGAAGCTGCCTCTCTGGTCAGTATAAATATCCCAGGTAGAAAATCAGCTCCTGTCTAACTAGGGCGTGTGTTGGACCTCTCTTCCAGTAGGTGTTCCATGGAAAAGGAAGTTTCTGTGTCAGAGGAAGGAGATTTAGTAAGAAAAAACAATTCTGTAAGAATACAGTTAGCTTATCTCTCTAAAGAAAACTTACTTAAATCCTTAGTGAATTGGAAGACTCTGGAAAATTGTATTTGGAATTTTTTTTTTTTAGGAGAAGGGTAGAGTTATAATTTAAATTGGAAGGAACTCCCAATGGCCATGAAGTCCAGGTGTCTGCTCCCAGTATCTCATTAGGTCAGGATGCTCAGGGTCAGCTTGATGGTCTCACAGTTATGATTATTCCGGTATCTTTCTTATGCTGGGAGACTTAAGGACTATTTTTGTGTGGCCTCACATAGGGAAGTGGCCTCACTTAGCTGCATTTAGAATTCTCTAGAATTCTAAAAAATGACCCACTGTAAAAAGTAGCCCATGCTGTTCTTATACAGGAAATAATAAAAAATGGAAGTCACTTTTTTTTTTTTTAATTTGGTGAAGGGGAGCTTGGACAGTTTTTCTATTTCTTCTTTTTAATTTTGCACATTTGACTTGTTTCAATTAAATTTCTGATAAATTTCATTCTATCCATTTGTTGGTGGAACATATTTTGTATTCTAGAACGATCACCTGCAGGCATGTGGGAGATTTTTTTTTTTTTTTTAATATTCTTCCACCCCAGTGTGGATGTAAACTAGGACAGAGCATTACAGTGTGCTCTGTTTTAGATCACAGGAGCAGTAAATTACTTTTAAGCTCATGCTGGACACTAGTTTGTTTTTTAACCTTAAAAAATGCTTACTTTATGTGCTTAAGAAAATACTTCCAGCAAAATCATATTCTGTGTCTGATGATTTTTTTTTTTCTTATTTTCTCATTATTTTTACCTATTCATTAAAATCACCAGCTGGGTAGCTTCTTTAATTTACTTCCGAATCTCTTCGGAAAGCTCTTCTAACAGTAATACTTCACCTCATGCATATATAAAAGCAGCTGCTGACCAGAGAGCAGCTTATGGCTGACAGAGTGTCAGCCTTATGTGCAACACCTGCCTTAGCTTTTTATGTGCTGTAAACAGCAAGGTGAGAAATAAGCACACTATGGAGCAATTGAAACGCAAAAGGAATTCTAATGCAATGTGGATGACTCAGACTGGGGGGAAAAACAGCCCACAAAGGTGCAAAATAAGTCAGTAAAAACAAAAGGAATGTTTTGTGCATTCTCCACCTGCATTTTCCACTGTAATAGCAAAGTTAGTTTACTGCATCTTTTAATCTTGATGTATCGGTAGAAGACTAAATTCATTTTTCTGACAACAAATGTTACTGGTATTTGGTGTAAGTCTGTTGGTCTTATTTTTTTCCAAACCTGGATGCTCTTTCTGAATCAAAAAAGTAAGAGTTGGATGTGGCTTAAGTATTTACTTATGTTAACCCCCTACATAAACATGGAACCTTTATATTGGTTGTCAAGAACATTCAGTAAGAGAGATTGGGCAGTGGGTTGAGATCAGGTCTTTGATTGTTTTTGTTCTTTTATAAATGGATTTTCCTTCTCATGTCTTCCAGACAGTCAAAAGGGAATCTTTTATTGCAAACCAGGTCCATCTCTCTGTGCCCTCCAACAGAGAAAGGGCAAAGAATTGAACAACTGTTCTCACAACTATGTGTGTATCAGGAACCTTTGAGTCCAAAAAGCAAACATTTTGAGATGCACACACACACACACACACACACAAATTTTCTTTTACCTTTTCTTGAAAATAATAAATTTTGATGCATGTGTAATTTGAAAGCTTTTTCCTATGTAGATTTACATTTGAGTTTAGATAATGTGTTCTTCAAGGAATACCATGTAGAATAAATATCTGCCGTGTTGGTCAGAAGATGACAAATTTAAAGGGTTTTGTACGTATTTTGCTGCACATGGTAGTGGACAGTCAGCAAGCCATGAATAAAGAATATTTAAGGCTGACTCCTACCTTGAGACTCAAGATCAGATTCAATGATTTTGTCGTGACTGGTGCAAGTGCTGGCCTATTGAATTTGAAATTTCTTGGTTGAAGAAATGCTAGTTGCTGTTTCAGTATGCTCAATTCCAAACTTTAACTGCCTGATTAAAAGTACATGTTGTATGTAGCATGGATATTTATCCACAAATATCTTGCCTATTTTTTCTTTCACCAATTTCAATTACTGCAGTTATTTTCCTTTTCTTCTGTCTGTAAAGCATTTTGTCTGAACATATCTTTTTGGAGGCAGTGCTGGCGGTTGTTCTTTTTCTATATGTAGATGCCACTTCTGTGTAAAACTAATTATAGTAAAGTTCCTAATTCTAGGAGCCTCCTTAAATATAATTTCTTACAAACTTTTTTCCTTATATGTGTGTGTACCTGATGTGCCACTCAGTCAGATTTCTCTTTTGAATTCATTTCCATGTCAGAATCTTCATTCAGGCATTCAGTATAATGGGGACAACACCAAAATCAGTGATTTATTGCTAGTCAGAAGGCAGTGTGACCTATCCAGCTGTTGCATACCTAAGCAGTTAAAATTATCTCCTGTCTGGCCATTTTGGCAGGTGTATGGAAGTAACAGAACAAGTTCAGACTCTTTCTGAGTCTCTGGTAGAACTTCCCATCTTGTGACAGTATTGCAGACTGATGCTTATATTTCTATTTGTATTACTGAAGAGCCAGTAAACAGTACAGATTATTAATTTAAGAAATGTATCTATATGCAATCTAATTAGCCATTATTTCTTCCTGAAACCTCAAATGAACATGATTAGAGAGGCATTTAAGAAAGGTTGTAAGATTTCTCAGTGCCTCTGCTCAAGTCTAAAAATTCTGTTCAGTGTGAAAGTTACTTTATTTCTGACAAAAATCAGGTATTTCACATTTTATTGTTACTATGATATTTTTCCACTAAACCATTTTGTGTCAGTACCAGCTTAAGTGTTTTCAGGACACAAAAACCCATGAAGAACTTGAGAAGCATAGGGCTTTCAGAGCTTTCATGGACCCTATTTTTTCATGTCATTTGTTTTATCTCCAGATATTTGCTAATGAAAGTCCTCAAATAGTTTGTGAGGGCCTGAAGACTTTTTTTTTTTTTTGTGTGGTTATCGTTATTTCAAGGGTAAGAAGTACACAATGACAAAAAAAAAATTACAAAATATGCTCAATAATGCCTTTTCCTTCCACTCTTAGGGTAATTAGAACACTTTGCATGCTGCTTCATATTTTTCAAAGCATGTCTTTATATTTCTTCTATAAAATGTAAAGTTCTAAATCAGTCTCAGTACTTTTAGCTCCAAATCTAACAGGTTTTAGTATACATTTCTCTAATGAGTTGCCAAAATCTGGCACCTGTTTTTCTTCTTTTACAGCACATGCTTTTTATAAACTTCAGGTAAACCTCTCCACTGAAGATTTTCTTAGACCTGAAGTAACCAAGAAGTTCTTTGATTACTTCAGAATCCCTGTTGATCTTCAGGCTGTGTTTTCCCTTGCCTTGTAGGGATTTGCTGTTTTGTTAGGGTGACACGGTAATGAGATAACATTTTCACTTTTAACTCTGTAGTATGTGTTCTTACAGAATGAACATGCACACATCCTGTGCAAAATGAATTACTGGTGAAGTTTTGCTGTGTTTAGAAGCAGCAATACTTAAAAAAAAAAAAAGAAAAAAAAAGAGAAGACTAACATTGTCAGCATTGCATCTCTGCTTTTGGTCAATGCAAATGAAAACTTCACAGAGATTTTGGTTTTTTGTTTCATTTAATCTATTCATCAGTTTTATTGAAAGTAATATAAAGTGACAATTAATTCTATCATATTTGGCTAATATGTAACTCAGCTGTCATGCACCCAGAGAGATTCTTTAGGGTGTTCAGCTGTCATGTGTAATTTATAATACAGTTTTGTTGCAGGAGAGAGGCAAATTTAAAGCTGAGTATATTCGGTTTTGTTTCTCTGAATGGAGAGGAAGGATCTGATAACAGTCTTTTAAAAACTGTATTTTCATATATTTGCTTTGATAATACTGACCCTGGATTTCTATAATGACAAAAAAAAATTCAACAACTCAACAAAAAAGGATTCTTGCAAAAACACTCTCTGAGATGCCAGTTATGTGCCTGCTGTTGGGAAGGTCAGAAACAGTAGAAGAGATCAGATTATATCAAAGTTAACAACTCACCCAGTGAAATAATGATAAACAAAGTCATTCATGCCATTCACTGAGAGCTGTATCTCTTTGCCAGCTCTCTTAGTAGGTTTTCCCACGTGTCCCCTCCTATACCTAGTACTCAAAATATTGATTTAAACAGTATAATTTATGATCAAAGGAAATTAATTTCAGTGGAATAAATCAAATATGTCACCCATGAAGGGTAATCATCCTTCATTTTCTCAGCTCTTGTTCCATCCTGGATTTCTTTCTTCCCATACTTGTGAAGTACCAGATGCTACTTCTATATACAGTAAAATAAATATTTCAGTGTTTGAAACATATTAAAATTATGTTGAATAAGGAGGATTGATAGCAGAACTTTTAAAGTTACTTGATTTTTACAATGATCAACCCGTGTTATTTATAAAATTTTCTTTTTTGTTTTAGTTTCTAGACAACTTTTCAGCACAAATAAACCAGACTCTATAATAATGTATTTCAAGGTTTTTTTGGTACCTCATTCCTCTGTTGTGATTTCAACAATTTATCCAACCCCAAGAACAATGTCTGTAGAAGTAGGATGGGTAGCAAACCCTTTATTTGGATGTGGTGATTTATCAGCTGTCTTGCTGGGTTTTTTGTCTGAAGTGCTGTGCAAAGGACAATGAGGTCATATTAAAAAAAAATCTATTAAAAAATAGTCTTGCATCCTTTAACGCCAAATTTTCTAAATTATATGAAAACCAGTGTCATATGTGAAACTATGTCAGCATAAAGAAACATTTTCTCCTGAGGCATGTATTGTTTTGAAACATTTGGAAGAAGAAAAACAACTTTGACTTTTGGCTGATATACTCTTTGTTCTTTATAAACTATTACACCACCAGGGTGGTTTTACATTGCATAATTTGCACCAACTTATGCAACCAGAGAGACAAATTAGTGAAGAATGTAAATAATTGAATGATGAACTAAGAAACTGCATTTCACCTGTATTTCAAATCATTCTTGATAAGCAGACTAGTTTTACTGAGATCACACCACATGCTCTATTCCTGGAATGAGAGGTTTAGCATCTGAGTGATGGCAGCCCTGACCCTTTATACACTGCTCTAAAACATTTTTGCTTCTTACTCAAGAAAACAAACAAAAAGCCCCAAACCCACCCAAAAAAAAAGAAAAAAAAAAAAACAACAAACAAAAAAACCCAAAAAACCCAAAAAAAAAAAAAAAAAAAGACAAAACTGGCAAGAAATAATGGTAATACCCCAATTTTAGAGAAGTAAGATATAGGATGTATTTAGCAATCTTGGCATTGATTTTTTTTTTATTTCCATGACAACTTTTGTGTCATGTTAGTCAGATTTTTAAATGTTGTATTTGCATTATTAGTCACGAAGAAAACACTGACATCATAAATCATTAATTGAATGTGGCAGGTTTTTTTTTTTTTTTTTTTCAGTTGCTTATTCCTAATGTAAAGGGAAAAAAATACAGGGTATTTTTGACAGCATTGTAATATTGAGTTGATATTCATGTTACATTTTATGAAGGCAATTAAATACCTTCCCACTGAAAGTATAGATATCCTTGGGATTTCCAGGATAGATTGTGATGGAATTTTTTTTACTGATATTTAATGTTAAAATTACATTTCAGTTTGCATATTTTTTATATAGTTTTTTTTTCACTTTTTGCCCATTTATAACCTATTTGCAATTCATAATCTGCGTTCTCTCAGAAGTGTCTCTTTTCTACTGTGTTTTCAAGTATGTTTAGCTTGGGTGAGCTTCACTTAAAACTTTTACATTCTTTCAGAAAAAAATCAGCAAAGCAGAAATTGTTGCAGGCTCTGATTTGGTGCCACTAACTGCAGAGTGAGGAAACCTTTCCATTCTCTTAATTTATGTCTCAAGAATTGTTTACATATTTCATATACAGAGGAATAATTACAGCAGGCTTCAGCTCAGAATATCTTCACACATGTTAATTAGGACAATTATTTTGCGGTAGCATGATTACTCAGACCTTCATGTTCTGTTAAATGAAAAGCAAAGATGTGATATTTTCGTGAAGTTAAAATATTTGTGGTGATTTCCAATAATATTTTTGATCAGGACTTAATTACACGATCAGATTGTTTTGACACGAGGCATCTTGCTAGATACTTGAGAGATTAACATGGATGTGAGCAAGCAATTTATACAGCTGCTAAGAACTGGGTGACTTACTGTGTTAACAAGTGTGTTAAAAAATTAATTTGGAAAGGAGGAGAAGATCTGTTTGAGGAGGAGATCCTTTGCTTGCTTTCAATATCACAGCATCATGTTCTGCCACACTATAGAACAGGTAAACAAGAACAGAATGAGATCTTATTGGAAAATAACTGATTCACTAGAAGTAAAAGCATTTAGAATTTTCTCCCTAATTTCCTGCTACATTGAACCTGTGATTTCTGAGTAGAATTGCCACATGTGGAACAAAAACCCACAACCCAGTAAAAGGTGTCAAGATTGTTAATTTGCCTCTGTTCAAATCTTGCTCATAACTTCATCATTACCAATTTGATTGCTATTGGGCATAATATATTTTTTGTGTCTTCCTAATATTTTTCAACTCCATGCTCTGTTTTTTCCTCCAAGTTCCTGAAAGGAAATGTTAGACATTTAGTGTAGAGACTTTGTATGAATTTTTACATGCCTCTATATTACCAATGTATCTCTTAAACTAGAAAGCTTCCATTTGATTAGTTTAGGCTCTTAACGGGAAATTGGTTTTTAACTAACTTAGGATTTGAAAAAGATTCATTTGGAAACAAGGATTTCAATTTGAAAAATTGAAAAAGTCACTTTGCTTCAAAGGATGTGTGTGTTTAATGGAGAGTAATGTGAGAAAGTACCTGAGGCACTGAAGAATTTGATTTTTTTTTAATTCATGTGAATTCTCAGAACCACCAGAAATATTCATCCAACAAATGTATCAACAAATATGCAGTAACATTAAAAACAGTTCTACCATGCTTTTTATGGTCACAGATGCATAAAAAACTAAATTTTTACCAAACTTTTAGTCACTGTAGTTTGGTTGCTACTAAGTAGAGTATTTATTTGAAGGTAAGGGAATGATATCAAGCTTCATTACTTCTAAATTTCCTATGAAATCTGATGTATAATTCATGATACAGGGTCTGAAGTTCATATATTTCTTTAGCATAATTTCTTTGTTCTTCACAAGTAAGCTTGTCAACATCCTGATTCCTCACTTCATTTAAGTTATGATTATTGTATTAAATTATAGACAGAAATCATTCCAGTGATTTGTTATGTGAACTGGCAGAGGCAATTATTGGAGCAATGGCTAGAACGAAGACTTGAGAGAACTGTTTTTCTCAACAAATAAATTGAATTGGCTGGGAAAATGTGTTTCCCCAAGAAATACAACCCATGCTTTTCTGTTGTATTCTGGCTTTCTACAAGTAAAAAAGCATAAACCCCATCTTTTACTGCTTTTCTGGTTTGATACCAGATTTTCTTGTTTAGTCCTTTTTTAAGTTTCTTCATAGAATACGTCCTTGTTTTTCAGAACACATTCATTTTTTGTAAAGAAGGACTAAAGTTGCAAAAACCAAATAGATGGATGGAGTTAAACCACTGGTGTTTGGCACTTGATCACTTAATATTCAAACTGAATTGTAGAGTTGTTTTCCTCTTTGATGGATAAGAGTGCTTGTGTTCTAATTTCAGACAGATACAATCTTTAGTTTTATTTCCTCGATGTTTTAAAAGTAGCTGGTTTAATAGATATCATCTCAACTGTATGTTTCACGTGCTTTGAAAACTGCGTGTCCCTCTGGAAAATTTATTTCTTCCTCAAGTTTTCCTTCAGTAAGCATTAAGTTTTTAAGTTATACTTTCAGTGTACATCTAATTTATACTATAACTTAAATTTGAAAAGACACATTTTTTCATTAGTTGGCTTAGACCTGGGAGTTAAGGTGAATGCAAAATGTTTCATCAATAGAATCGCAGCAAAGGGGTTTATGGGAACAATATTTCTTGAAGAGCACTGCTGGCAAAACAAAGTGGTGCTTTCTCATGTGGATTCCATTGAAATGCCTTGATAATTTTCTGACTGTGCTTTTGAAATAACTGCCAAAATCACAAATAGCCAAGTTTAGACTGCCTGTGATAACAGCAAAATTAAAGATTAGGTATTGGTTCCAAAGTCCTTTAATCTTGTGTTTTTAAGGATGTTTTGGAAAGCTTCTGGTATTTCTGTTCTGAACTTTAGATAGGAAACATGCACTTGATTAAAAATAAGTGTCATATTCAATACTCTGTAATGAACAACACCTCTAATATTCTATCAGAGGGAAAATGTTGAATCCATTTCTCTTGCACTTGAAACTAGCTTGTGTTTTTGTTGTAGAATATAATATAGGGTATGTCAAATGTCACAAAACTGCATTTCCATGTTTTGTAAGGTTTCAGAGTTACCTTTATTAGTTTCTTGTCCCAAATTCAACTTCAGGAAAATTAGGAATACATTTTATGCATAACTATTTTATAGAGGGAAATTAAAGAACAGGCAGGCAGAATGTGCTTGCCATGACTTCATGGCAGCTGATAAAGAGAACAGAGATTTCCTCACCTTTTAGATTTTGACTTTTACTAAGATATAACACATGCTGTATTGCTGAATCTGCAATTACTTTTTTTTCTATAATTATTATACTGATGATGAATTTGTAAAACTTTTGACAGTAGTAATGGTTATGATTAATCAGTCATTTTTGTAATGAGGGACTCCAGAGCAAGGGTGCTACTCAAAAGTGGAAATCCGTGACACCCAAGATTTGGTGGCACTGTTGGTGTCTTTAGGATTTACCATCCTCTGTCAAAATCTTCCCACTTCTAACGTTCCAGCATTCAACTGAAAATCGGAGTGGATAGATGAGAGGAAAAAACCAAAGAATTAATAGCAATTCAATAAATCAGCAAATTTTAGGAAATTTTTATAGAGACAAAGAAAGATTATAGACAGAAGAGGCACTTTTTACATCCCAGCTATTTTTGTTTGGTAGTTGCAGCTGGCTAGATAATTTATTTCAGGGGGTTCTGAAAAAAATCATTCAAGTTTGTAACAAAGCCTCACGATTTGAATTTCTTCATCAAATGATTTATAAATGAAGTATTTAAAATTTCTTTGCAAAGAATCATAGTAATTTTTTTGAGCTTAATGGCATCTTTCAAAGGTCTGTAATACAAAACCAAGATGTTTAAAAATGAGAAGTAATGGTAAAAGAAAAAAGCTAAGTATTTTGTAGAAAAAGCTCCAAGTAAAATGTTTTTGACAGGCTCTGAGTATGGTTTTTCTTTGAAATGCATTTTCTCTAAAATCAACCCATTTATTTTCCTAATTTAAGCTGCACTTTATTTAAGACTGCACCTCAGTTGTTTCTGACTCCTTTTTTCTCTCCCAGTATCTTGTGGGTGTTTAGATCACAGCAGGGTATTTAGACCACACTTTTTTTAGTAAATCAGATATAAAAGACTGCTGGTGTGCCCCTTTCCCTGTCTGAGGGAGCTGCAGCAGTGCCACCTCGTGCCTCTTTGTCTTTCCCACTGCTGTGGTTCTGCTCTGCCATGGTGCAGACCTGCAGGTCTGGAAGGGTGGAACTGGAAAGAAAGAGGCAAGCTGTGCTTCAGGATTTCACTTCACTAGGCATGCTTTGTTTCCTTCTCTGCAATGCCTCCCAAATTATTTTAAGCTGCTGTTTATTCCCTGCTGCTGCTCCCCTGCTCATGCTCTCCCCATGTGTTGAGTTGGAATTGAAGGGACTCTGCACTGCACAAGGAACTTCATGTAGTGCATGGCTGGGGCGAGATGGGGGTCTGGAGTGATAATCTTTGAGGACAAAGGATGGCTTGAAAAATGTCAGTCTGGTGGCTGCATCAAATGGAAGCCAGAGGAAACATAAACAAGGAAACAAGGACTATATTATGGTCTTAAGCTGCAGCAGGGAGAGTTTAGGTTAGACATCAGGAAAGAATTCTTCACTGGAAGAGTGATTGGGCACTGGAATAATCTGCCCAGGGAGGTGGTGGAGTCACCATCCCTGGATGTTTTTAAAAACAGACTGGATGTGGCACTCAGTGCCATGGTTTAGTTGATGAGGAGATGTTAGGTCATAGGTTGGACTTGATGATCTCAAAGGTCTTTTCCAACCCAGTTGATTCTATGATTCTTATGTAGGGAAAGGATTTTGCAGGGATATGCCTAATCTGAGTTTTGTCTTTCAAAGCGTGCTTGGACTTTACTCTGGTCAGAAACTGCTGGTGTGGTAGCTGTAATGATATATTTTTCAGGGAATTAGCTTTCCATCTTATCTCTTAGTAAAAATCATGTAGGAAGGATTTGCAGAAGTCAGGCAGTGAGGAGCAGCAGAGAGTTAGTGGGTCTAGAAGGCTGCCTTCGAGTCAGATAAGGAAAAATTCAGGTATATACTGCATGCTAAGAACTTCACAGAAATAAAATAGAGAATAACTTCATTCTATTTCCTATTTCTCTTTTATTTCAGAAAAAAAAAATGAAATAGTCTGAATTTCATTATTCTGCTTGAACTTTATCCTACATAATGTAATTTCTTTCTTTTTTTTTTCCCTCATGGGATGAAGTCCTACTTCTACAAGTTTACCCTGAAAATTCTGGTTGTTAAAATTCTGTGTTGCTTTGTTCATCCTTTTCCAATTTTTTTTTTTCTATGATAACTTATGTTTTTTAATTGCATTGTATTTGTTTAATGTAGCATTACATACTCCTTGATCTTTAATGTTAGTAGTACCAGAACTTCTATCAATGTTTCGTTCCCTCTCAGGCCACATATAGTTCTATGGAGTTTTTATCCAGAGTGCTGCCACAATAATGAAAATTAGGATTGTTGTTAAAAGCACTGAAATATGAAAAAAAAATTATGAGGATGTAATGCACAATATCAGTTTCTTTACACTAAAGTCCCGATTTGCAAATGTGAGTGAAAGATTGACTTTACGTTTCCAGAGATGATTAGCTGCCAGCCCTAATCAAATTGAGAAGTAATTAGCAAATCAAAACTTGATTAGCTCTTTGCTTGATTTACTAAAATTACAGTTTATGCAGTTTAAATGATGGGGGAGGGGAAATGCCTCTCCTCTGCATGCATCCCACTGCTCTGTACCAGGGGAGCTGGAGGGGGGGGCATCATTGCTTGTGCTGATCAGCTGTCAGTTCCCCAGCGCCAATACTGGAGTGAAAGTGCTGTTGGAGAAGCAAAGACTTCATCCCTTTCTATCTGTGGAGTAAATGTGTTGTGAGCAGCTGTGGAAAGTTGCTTGGGATGCAGGTGACCCAGATAACCTGAATTTGCATTGCCGATGTGTGACAGTGGTCACAAGGGTTCTTGGATGAGGCAAGAGACGAGAATGTTGACTCCATGTTCAGAGGCTTGATTTATTATTTTATGATATATATATATTACATTATAACTATACTAAAAAGAAATAGAAGGAAAGGTTTCTTCAGAAGCTAGCTAAGCTAAGAATAGAAAAGAAAAGAATGATAACAAAAGCAGCTCTCTTGGACTCTGTCCGAGATAGCTTGGCCCTTGATTGGCCATTAATTATAAACATCCAAGATGGGCCAATCACAGACGGACCTGTTGCATTCCACAGCAGCAGATAACCATTGTTTACATCTTGTTGCTGAAACTTCTCAGCTTCAGCAGCAAAAATCCTAAAGAAAAGATTTTTCATAAAAAGGATGTCTGCGACACCGGTGCTCTTCTTCCTTCATGAAGTGCTTCAGTGTTTACACAGTTATTAAAATGTGAAACCTGTGCATGTGATTCTGCAGTGGAATAAGTTATCTAATTGATGTATTTGCTGTAACAATACAGGCAAGGTTGAAAATGACAACAACTCATCTTGACAGTGTGAAAATTCAGTTTTCATCTCTGTCGCCTGCTGGCTGTGGGATATTTGCCTTTGCTTAGTTTCTGTTTTTCCTCTCTGTGGGGCAGGTACCATACATTTTTTTCTTTCACCTTGTCGAACTTTGAGTTTCTGATGGAAAAATAAATAATCAGAATGTAATCAAAAATGCTCTAATAGGCATCCATCTAGCTACATAAATCAAATACAAAATATTATATTTTTATCTTCATGGGACCAAAACTATGTCTGTTTTTTCAAGTATGCAGTTATTAGAATCTTCCTTGTCTGTTTTCTCCTTGAGATTACATGGCTGTAATGCTCTCTGCATTTACATTGGGACCAAGACACGTCTTAATGCATCTTTTATACTTGAGTCTTATTTGTTACTGAAGTAACTGCAGTGGAGAGCTTCTCAGAATTAATTTAATGGCAGAATTAGCAGGCAAGCTGTAATCCCATTGAAGTACCTAAAATCTGCACTTTTTGGAGGTAGCTTTATTGAAAAGCAAGAGGTTTAAAACAAATTCAGAATCGAGTGTAAGATGCTGTTTTTTTTTTTCCCCTGGAACTGCTGTGCCAATATCTTAAAAATAAAAAGTACAATTTAATTAAACAGAAGACTAGAGAGATAAGTCTAGTGATACTACAGTACAGAGTATTGCAGAACTGCTGATAGAGAGCCCAATTCTGCTCTTAAATGCTATGTATGAAACACTGATTAAAGCAAATGTAATCTTCGTTGTGTTTGTATATCTGAGAGCCAAATGGTTTTCTCATATAGTCTACATTTCAGAGTACATTCCAGCAAAGTTGAAGAAAAAAAAGTGGATGCTTTTTTCAATGAACTTTTTTTTTCCTTTTAGATTTTAGAGCACCTTATTTTCAGACATGGGTTGTTTATATAGCAATTTAATATATTGAGTATTTTTGCTTCAGGCTGCAAGGTTGTGGCATGGCAGCTGATCTATTTCTCTTTTGGATTAAGTATTTAATCCATAAAATTTTCCTTACTCTAGGGGACTTCAGTAGCTTTAAACATTACTCTTGGGCTTTCCAACTTGTATAGACTATTAAATGAACTGCTGTGTATTTTTTATCAAAACCTTTTTTTACTTTTTCTTGAGCTCTCAGGAACTGCACTGCACTTACTTTCCCTGACTCCTTTCCTCCTGTAGACTCAACCTGCTGTTAGGTGCATTTTGTCTTTTCCTGCATCTGCTGATAAGGAATCCTTTTTCCCCTTGGGCTGGAGAGTGGCCCCACCATCAGCTCACAGGGATTGTCACAGGATGTCACCTCCAGTGCAGCCCTGGCTCACAGTGAAGCACAATTTCTTTACCTCCAGCTGGAATGTGCTGTTGGAGGAGGCAGATCTCAAGAGGAGCAGGAGTGGCAGGAATCCTTGACAAGCAAAGCTGATGGTTGATAGCTCTGTGAATGGGATTTATATGATGTGTGCTGAGATAGGGGAGGGATTAAGCTGATCTCTCTGATGTCCCATCCAATGCTCAATTCAGGTGCCTGATAGCTGGAACTTCAAGCTGAGAGAATTTGTACACTTAGAAGGAGGACATTTCACTTAATAATTTTCAGATTAAGTTCTTAAAGGAATGAGCAGAAAAAAACCCAAACAAACCAGAACTAAACCACCCTTTTTTTTTTTTTTTTTTTTTTTTTTTTTTTTTTTATGTAAAGGAATGGATCTGTTGCAACTGTGTTTCCATAAAGGCTGATATTAGTTACAGAAATCTGAGTTTTCATTTTAAGGCGTGTGGTGTTTGTTTTATTGCTTGGAAGTGTTGTGATGGGAGACAGCAACATTAAATAAAAATATGTATTTGTCAAAGAATAGAAGATATTGTTTTGACAATGAGGATGAGGAGTATGTAACTGAAACTAATTTTCAAAACTGTTTGCTATTGTTTTCTCTCAGAGTTCTATTTGCTTACATTTCCAACTGCTTACAGCTTTTGCTCTGAGTTACATTGTCTGCAGCCATTGTTTTACTGATAGAATTTTTTTTTTCCTAATATAAAAAAGTAGTTTAGCTAATTTCACTTTTTTAAAATAAAAGGATTGTCAGAAAAGCTTTGGAATTAATCTCAACTTTTCTTCTAGGCTTTGGAGGTCTGAAAGGCATTAGGAGATCCAAGGCATATTTTTGTCTCATGGGTGGCTTGGTTCAGGGTGTTTCTATCACAGAAAGTTGCAATCTTTCAGGCTGATTTTTGGCATTGTTTTCATATATAGTGGCTTTTTTGAGTGGAATGACTGTGTTTTCCATTACATTTGTACTGGGACAAGTAGCTTTCTCCAGGGCAGCCTGTATGGTTCTGTGCTTCGCATTTGTGGTTAAACCAGTGTTGGTAAAACAGTGACTTTTGGTGTTGTTTAGTGCAAAACCTTGGTTTTATCCAGCCCCACAGAGATTGGAAGGCTGGGAAAGGGCAAGAGGTTGGGAGGAGACACAGGACAGCAGGCCCTGGCTCACCAAGGGGATATCCCATCCTTTCATCCTGTCCTGTGGTGTGCTCAGTCATAAAAGCCCAGGACAGGAGGAAGAAGGGACATTCAGAGTTAAGGTGTTTGTTTTCCAGCCATTAATGTGCTCTGAGTCTCTGCTTGCCTGGGGGGTGGTGAACATCTGCCTCTGATGGGAAGCAGGGGATTTTGCTGTATTTGCACACAGAGCTTTTGCTTTTCCCTATTAACCTGCCATTGTCTCATCCCACGGTCTTCTTGCTTTCCTTCTATTTTCTCCCTACCCCACAAAAGAGTGGAGTGAGCAAGAGGCAGGGTGGGTATTTGGCTGCTGGTCAGGGTCAGGATCCTGCTAAATGATGGAGGTGAAAGAAGCTGCTCTCCTTGGCTGGCTTGAAGGAAGTACTCACAGCCATTAAGGGGAAATCCCTGGGAAGTTCCAGGTCCTTTCCTCAGTCTCCAACTTTTCTTTTTTTTTTTCCCCTAGTATGTTATCAATATGTACTTCAGAGTGTAAACTTTAGTCCTCCATCAGAAAATCATCCATAGTCAGCACCAGCTGTAGCTGCAGCCATGAAATTGTAGGGGAAGAAAAGGTCTGATCTGTTCTGATCTGGTCTGATCTGTTCTTCTTGCTGGCCCTCAGCCACCGCTGCAGCAGTGCTGTGGCAATTCTCTGGTACCTTCTCCCTGGCTGTTCTGAGGTTTCAGTGGGAAATCTCTGTGAAATAAAGTGATTCTTTGGTAAACAATCCATGGTTAGGGAAGTGCCAAACTCCCATTTATAAGTATTGCATTAAAAGACTGATTGTAATGGCATCCCAAATTTCAAATATGAGCAGCAGTTAAGTAGGAAGATAAAAGTCTGAGAGGTTTCAACCTTACAAACATTGTGTCTCAACAGATGTGATGCTGCTTCATGTTGTGTTGCCATAATTAAGAAGCTTTCAGAGGCTGTTTCTCTTTCAGAGATTTCAGACATGTTCTTGTGATTCAAATTTTAGTGAGGATCATAACCTGTACTCCAATAGCACAATTAAGGTAATTGACAAAGGCAAAACTAGTTTGCAAAGTTAATTAGATTTTTCCATCTCCTCACTTTCAATTAAGCTTGTTGGTCTGATGCATTTCTTCCTGTTTAATTGCCTTTTTTTGTTGTTTTTTTTTTTTTTTTTTTTTTTTACACAGTATACAGGTTGTAGTAGTCAGGTAAATAGTGGTTATTGAAATAAACATGAAGCTGAACTATTTTTTCCCAAGTTGTGATTGTCCTCCTCTGTTTGAGCCAGCAGTTTCATAATTAATATTTACTTGTTTTATGTAGCAGTTTTTATTTGTGCTTTGAAGTACATTAGTTTTTTTGTTGTGTGAGGATTTTTTTTTTCCAGAGAACAAGAGCCCTACTGTATTGCAGAAACAGATATAGCACATTAAAACAACTATAATTACAGCAGATGAAATATTGAGAGACTACAAATCCTTTAAACTGTTCATGGTTTAGATTAGAAATTATAGCAGAGTTGAATGTTAAATCTGACAGTGTCAGAAAAATATTTATGGCTTGGGTAACACAGCAGTATTAAAAGTTGGATTGCTGCCCTGCAGATCATACAGTTCTGTCAAACACTTTTCATGGGCAACTATGTTAGGATTCAGCTGAATAATTCACTCCTTTTAGAATATGTAGTGGTTTACAACACCATTGATAAATTTATTCTTTTGATTGTCATGTAGGTGAAAGGAGGACAAACACAGCTAAAGATTAGATGCAGATCACAGCTAGTGTTCATAAAGCATGTATAAATACATATTTTAAAACCAAAATGTTTGTTCAGAATGTGTATACAAGCATCTGTCCAGTCCCTGCAATCATGAGATACCAGAATCCCTTGGTTCAGTTAAGTACCTTGCAGAGAGGGAAAAGTAAAATTCACTATTCTCTTGAATATGATGCCCATTTGTGCATTTTAGTGAAAATCTGTGGTTTGACAAGTTTGAGAACAGAAACAACAACTCATATGGCAATATTCTCCACTGTGCTCTTCCCTCCTGTATCTTAGACCTCTCAAGCCTGCACTGAGCTTCCCTACATGCTCTCATCCCTTCACCTGCTCCACCTGGAAGGGAGATTTACCCTCCTTTAGCTGACTCCATGCACACATCTCCACCCCAGGGGTCACCCAGCAGTGGTGCTGTGGCTGGAGCTGTCCTGGCTGTGCCACAGGCCAACTCTGAGGCTGCTGCTGTAAAATGCAGTCCTGCCATGTCAGCTTTATTCCAGATGAGTCTGTGGGTTGTGAGCCTTGTCATCCCATGGAACATGAGGTGGCTCTCTGCTGATAGTCTGGAGTTCTCACAAGGGGTATGAACTTCAGCTGGCGAATTAATTCTTGTCATACCACTGAGTGGCTTAAAAAGCACAGATGTATGGTCATGGTTTATCACTATTGTATTTTATTTTTTTAAATGAACATGGCTTTCTGTTGTTTCATTTGTAAACCCTCCCCGTCCAGCTCTGTAGAAACTCACAGATTACTGTTGTACACATTGGTCCAGGAGTCAGCTCAGGTGGAATTTAACAATCTTGTGGGTAAAAGTCCCTTGATTTTTGAGCAATATGCCCATTTCATTGTCTGAATCTGAATAGCTTCTGAGTCTAATCTTACCTAAGACAAAATTATTTGCTTCTTTGAGACTGTTCCTCTAGTCAGGGTGATGTAAGAACACATAAGGGCAGATGATTTTGATCTTTATAGGCATTTGCAGTGATACATACGTCTTTAAAATAACTGAGATTTGGCTAGGCAGCTAGATTTGTATTTCAGCTGTTGTTCAGTAAAATCTAAGGGTCTGGTGGCTTCTTTAGTCAGTAGAAGGGACTGCATAAGACCATAAGAAGGCTGATGGTTTTTATATCTATGTTTCCCTAGATAAGATGGATGAAAACAGAAAACTTGATATTTTCCATTTCTCTGATGTATGCAGAAATCTTTCTGAGTCACAATGTTAACATTCATGGTGATCCATTAGGCAATTGTCTTGCATAATTATATGTTTCAAATATGTGTGGACATGTCAAAAATATTTAGCTTTCATCTTACATTTATTCAGCTTTCTGAAGGACTGTGATCTTCCGTCAAATTAAAAAGTCGAAGGACAGTGGTTTTGGAAAACAATTGGGAAGTGTACAGTCTGCAAGGCTTTTGGTTTATAAGGCTTTTGTTTTCAACAAATATGTTTGACTTTCTATGCCAGATAGCTAACAGAGAGTCCTCAGAGAATTAAATGTACAAATAGGAGGAGCTGGAAACCTTTGAATTTTTTTCAGACTTTTGAATTCCTCTTGGGCAGTGATGATAGCTCAGAAGTTAATTGATCTGTGGCATGCAGGAGGGAAGGTATTTCTTAAATTGGACGTTTTGTGGAGTAAGAACCTAATCTGTTTTATTTTGGGGTGTGTGAAGGTGAGAGGGCACATCTCCATAACACAAGTCCGTGAGCATTGTTTTCTGCAAATGTTATCAGCTGTATCTGTGCCAGCTTTTTTTTTCAAACTGAATCTGTCATGCCATATATCTGTGCGGTTCAGATGGCTGGTTTTGTTTTCTTTATAGCATTGATTACATGATAAGTTGAAACTCCATAAAGATTAGCAAGATGAAAACTGTATTTCTCAAGCAATCACTCTAAACATGGACATGCAGGGATTCTGAATGCTCAAACTGTAATGCAAGTAAAGCACAGGTAGAACAGGCTCTTTCTTTTGAGGGCACAACAAATGGACCGTGCTTTTGGGTCCTGCAGAAGAGACTATTCAAAAAATTCCAAACAGAATATTTTCTTCCTGTTATCAAGACATCAGTCTGTTTACCTCACTTAAAAAGGCTTATCAGTGTGTGATCCATTGACTGCTTTTCCTCAGAGTCTACCTGGCAGACACTGCTGCTATTTTATGGGTTGAGGGAAGGAACACCAGCTTCTAGACATTCCTCTGGTGGTTTAGTTTATTAGGGAAATGATGCATTCAACACCCCTACAAACAAATAGGCTGTGTCATGGGATATTAACTTTCTCTTGCCTGAATTAATGAAATCTGTTTGAGGATATTTTTTTTTTTTACCCAACCTCACGTGCCTTAAACAGAAGGTTATTTTCTGGTAGAAGGAAATGCAGTTCACAGATGCAATAAACTGCAAGGTCTAGTGACTGAACCACAAAATATTAAAGCTAAAATGATGTTGAATGTTAATTCAGAATTCTCCTCTATGGAGTAATTCCATGGCTATCTGGCAGCCATGTCAATATTTTGTTTCTCTGTGCAGCAGTTTTAGAAGAACCTGACTTCAAAAAAGAAAGCCTGGAGGGAAGGGGAAATAAGGCAGAAGGGGATAAATCTGTCAATTTTTAGGCAGACAAATGCAAATATCCAGAAAACAAAGTGTAAATTTTGGGTTTAACATTACCTTCTGCACTAGCCACTGCCCAGGGAACCAGTGTAGGAGAGAGCTGGTTTTTTGTACTTCTCATTGATATTCCTGAGTGATACTCATGCTTGTAGGTCAAGTGAAAGGTCACTCAGCCAAAGCAGAAGAGAAGATGCCTGCCAGCCTCAGGTTAGTGCTGCCTCTGGAGGTTTATATGTCAGCCACTTGGATTTCACTGTATACCTCTGTTAAATGCTAGAGCTGCTATGCAGTCATTCAGGAATTAATGAAAATCGTGTAAACCCTTGTAAATACTCCAGGTATATCATAGTTTTGATGTATGTGACTGAGAAGGTGTCTGAAGTTTGAACTGCAGGAATTCTGTATCTCTTTGTCTCTTTCCCAAGAGCTAAACCAGAGATACTTATTTAAATACCAGTCTGAAACTTGTTAATCAAATTTCTCTGGAAAAAAAAAAAAAACAGATTTCCAAACTGAGTTTAAAGTATGAGATATCAGCAGAGCCACAACTCTGAGTTTTTGTTTTGTTGCTGCCATATTGTGTTCTTAACAAAGCTGGGAAATAGATGGAACAGTCACTTCCATTCTTCCAGCAGAATTTTCCAAAGGATCACTTATGTTTGCTTCCTCAGCTGCTGCCAGTGTGGTGTTTTCCAGTTTGTCTCTTTAGGAAAAGGTTCAGAAAAGGTATGAGAAGAAGAGCTGGTGTTAATAGTGACCTGTTTGGGTTCTATTCTGTTGAAAATCAAGCCTCCAGCTTTTATATTTAAAAGCTTCTGCATTAAAACCAGAGAAAACATACAAATACATGGCAAAAATCACCAGGCTTTTAATAAGCATTTGAGAGATTTAAGAATAGCCCCAACTATTGTAAAAATACTATGAATTTTTGACTAACCTTTTCATGAGCACCATTATTCATAATTACTTTTTACAAATTTATTTCAAATAAATTTGAAAATCTCTGTTAATGTCATGTTTATGAGTAAACTCAAACTGATTTTTCTTTTCTTTAGTAACTTTAGGGGCTCTAAGTACTGAGTGAATGGAGAAAAAAAAACATTAAAGGGAGCGACAAAATAATGGAAATAGAGGAAAGCTAAAGGCTGTCTGTGTTCTAATGTTCCATTGCAAAGTTTAGGTTTTGGTGCTTCCACTACAGAATGAAAACATTAGTATCAGTGGAGAGATTTCCCTCAAGTATTCCTGTAATGATATTTGCTGTCCTTGGGAGGCACAGACTTATATGGGAAATAGGAAAAAGAATTATAGCTGTGATGATAGAACTGCTTAAGGTGATGAGAAGGACTATCTTTGCCTTTGCTTCTTTTCTAGTGCTTTAAGTCCTTTATGGCATTTCAATCTCTGTGTTAGTTTGTGATCAGGATTTTTTCCCCTCATTCTGGGTTCAAAACAGAAAAAAAAAAAATAGAAAATCCCTTTTTTTTTTTTTTTTTACAATCATTGATGCCATATTAAAAAGAGGAGGAGGAAGCTTCATAAAGTAGTACACAATTTTGGATCACCTACAGAGGCTCCACCTCTCAGCTTTCAAAAATCCACCTTCAATTTCATTTGTGAAAGAAGGTTTTAAATATCTGCTCCCTTGATTAAAAAATCTTTAAGCCTGCCTTTTCAGATATACAGAATTTGAGAATCAATTAAATTATTGTCTCTGTTAATGAATTTCAGGATACCATTTCACTATAGATGTACATTATACGTTCTATAAAATTATTTATTGTATCAGCTCAGATTATACTAATTGCAGTTAAAAATAGGATGCATTTATGGTTCAGTAAGAAAGAAGATAAAGATTGTACAGAGGGTGGATTTCCCTCAGTTTTTCACTTATGTGGATTCATTTCAGTTTTCTTTTATTCTTTTAATAGCAATGCTTGTTTTTTGTAGTTTAAGTGTTAGTTCAGTTCTAGTTGTGCTACCATATTCATTAAACAACATTTATTTTGAATTTTTGTTCATCCTGACTCTTATTCCCATCAATACCAAGAGCCTAATACTATATTTTGACCTCTTATTAGTATTCTTGCCATACTAAACAGAAGAGTATTTCCTCAATAATTGATAAGATAAAAAAATGTAATGTTCTGCAACTACCTCACTTTTCCTCATTTGGCTCCCTTATAAAGATGCTGTGCAGCCATCTTCTTAGCAGAGAGCACATTCCTTGCCTAAGGCCAAAACAATTATCTGCCATCATAAAGAAGTTAAACCAGTGTGGACGAGGGGGAGAAAAGGCTTGAAGTGCTACTTACAAATTCTAGCAGCAAATCTGCAGGAAAGTGAAAGGAATCCATAAGGGTACCTCTTGAAAGCAAAGCCATGTCCCATTTGGCATAAAAAGCTCTGGGCTGCTGAGTTAGGACAAGCTGAAAGGGTGAGCCTGCTCCAAGGTCTTTGCATGTTTGCTGTTTTAAATGACTTGAGAAATAGTTTGGCTGAAGATAGACGTGGTTTTAGTTCTCTCCGTCTCGTTAGACATATAAAAGGGTAGCACTGCCAGTGAGAAACTGTGTCTTCATGTATTATGAGGCAGTATTTTGGCTTATGAATCAATTTGTCCTTTACTGGTTTAAGCTGCTGCATTATTTTTGTTTCTTTTTCAGTTACAACATTTGAAATAATGCCTTTGTCACTGCTATTAGGCATAGGCTTCTATCTTTAATGAGCAGTACTTTGTGAAACAGCAGAGTTACAGTGAAAATACAGTGTTGCTTTCATCCATATGATTGCAGAAACTGAGGTCTTAAGAGACATTTATGTTCTTGTAAAATTTATCTGCTTTCCTTTAAGCCATGTATAAGCATGCTAATCAACTTTGTTTTATTTTTTTGTTTTTTTGGGGTTTTTTTTTGTTTTGTGAAGGAGATATCTCAAGAGTCCATTAATTTTGGTGTCACATAGCTATCTCATGGATCATCTGCTTGTTTATAGATGCTGAGTGTCTAAATAATCAAGAGACCAGAATATAAAATACATGACAAAGAACTTTTTTTTTTTTCCTTCCTTGGGATAGAAAGTTCTCGTATGAGCATAAATATTAACTGTTGACTACACTGTCAGCTAGACATAGCTTTTAAGAGAAAATATTTAAGAATCATTTTGCTACAGAAGAACACTGATTTTATAAAATTCTTCCCTTTTCCCCCTTCCTGCCCTCCCTTGCCTCTTTCTGATATAAATGTGCCTAAAATTTTTATGTAGCTTTTATTTTTAAAAAAGAGGTTGTAAATATAATTCATGCTCTAGCTGTTTCTCAGACTGGCTTTATTTTTATTGAGATTAAGAAAGATCTTGTCACAGTTAGATTTTTAGTTAATTTACATTACTATTTTCCATTCATTCACTGTGTAAGTGATAAGACTGTGCTGTACTACTTGATCTATAAACACAAAAAGGTAATAGATGGTCTGTATCTTGAAAGAATAGAAAAGCTAGCTAAAAAGGAAAAAAATAAAGATCAAACAGAGAAATAGACTCAGTAAGATGGTGTTACAGTCCTGTTTGGCACAGTGGGCTGTAGGTTGAGTGTTGTAGGAGCTTTGTTGTGATCCTGGCAGCATGAGGAAGGTGGATTTAAGGGGCTGTTTCAAGAAGACCAATGCTATAGGTTTGTAGAACTGCCCTTTCTATTGAAATGGGCTTTGGAACCTTCCAGCTTTGGTTGAGAAGTAGAAATTGAGGTGGAGATGGAGATAGGACAAGAAGGCTGAGAAAATGAAGAAAGCTTGAATTTAAGCAATAAAGAAAATTATGTGTCTTTCTCCAATGCATTGATGCACAGATGAAATTCCTTATCTAGTTAGTTAGGGCTCTAGTTAGGGCTCTAGTTAGTTGTAGAGGCGTTTAGAATGCCAGAGTGTGCTGCTTCCCTGAGGTGATCCAGAGGATTGACACTGGAGCAGCCACTGCTAATGGGACACTGCAGTATTCATCTGCACTTATTTTTTTTTTTTTTTCCTGGTGGTAGCCACATCTGGAGCAGATTTGAACCAAGCAAAACTCACTGGTTTAGGCAAAAACAAGAAATTCAGCCATGCAGAAGATGGAATGAGCTTTCTTTTTTTTTTTTTTTATTTTTTCCCCTTTTTTTCTCTCCAAAAAGATTAGAAGGACTCTATGTCAGAGATACTATGCAAAAGGCATCTGTGGACCAAAATGACAAAGGATTTATCAGAGGTGTAATAAGTAATTTAAGTCAAGTTTAGAAGGCTGAGATGCAGGTGGTTATTACTATAGAAAGTATTCATGAAAGAGATTTTAAAAGGGGGGGTGGAAGAAAGGGATGGTGCAGAATTAAAAGCTTTAGGTGAGGTGTAATATATCTGAAATACATGCTAGACATCCATTACAGAAGGCCAGAGGAAGAGGCTAATGAGATTTTAATTTGGTTGTGGTAGAACAGAGAGGGAATAAAGAGGTAGATTGGTGAGACAGGTAGTTAAAGCTGTTACATTCACTCATGTTATATGAGTTTCTGGGTGGGATTGTGCACAGGAGACCTCTGTTAAGTACGGTGGGCTTGGAGAATCTTGCTGAGAGCTCGGGGGAAATAAGGAGGCTTTGATGAAGGTCACAAAAAAAAAAATAGAACACAGAAATGAAGCAGTGAATAAACAAGGCGTGACAAAAGTTTGTTTTGGTTTTTTTTTTTTTTCCCTGAAATTTAGATTATCTAGACTTCAAAAACTTGGAGAAAAGAGGTGCAGCTGGAATTAAAACAAAATGGGAAGAGATAGCAGTTGAGTAGTTACCTTTCTTTTTTTTCTCTCTTTTTTTTTTTAATTTTTTGTTTGTAAAGGCCACAGATAGGAAATAGCTTTTTTTCAGAGGCAAGAATTGGAGCTCTTCACTGGCCCTCCAAATTCAAGATAAATGTGTAAGGAATAAAGGCCCTGCCAAGGAGGGATTTTCTGTGGGATTGGGAGTGAGTTTCATGTTTTTCAAGTAATGAATACTTGGGGTTTGTTTGATTTAGGAAGCAAAATTATTATTCTGAATTTAATATTTATATGCCTATAATAAATTTCCATAATTATTTTTATTAGCATCTTATTTTGTGCACAACCTTTCTAACTGCTGTAGAGAATCTTGCTTATATAATGAAAGGGTTTCTCTAAGTAACTTGGCTATGACTAATAAGAAATTTGGTTGTTTTCCTGTTACACCTGTTTAAATAACCTCTTAAAATTCAGTTGCACAAGGCTTTGCCAATTTATGTGTAAGCCCATAGGATATAAATATAAAGCAAACATTAAAAAAACTTTCTCTTAGTTTTTTTTATTCACTTTTTAATGGGCTTCATAAAACCCATCAATAATAATGAAGTCCAGATTTTGTTTTACAAAGTATTTCTTAACGTTCATCTATGAATTCATGACTTAATGTTCTGAAAGCTCTTAAAATTTTGTAACTGCAAGTCTTTACATTGGAGCAACACACATTTATGTATAAACATATCTGTATATAAATATATGCATATATGTAGCATATGTAGAATGTATAAAAAGTCTGTTGCATTCAAAAGACAAAGACTGCAGAGAAAAATATCAGATTTTCATGCTAATACTTTCCTCCCAAATGTAAATGTTTCAGCAGTGTCACCTGGAATACAACAGATATTAAAAAGTGAGAATTTTAGAAGACAAAGATGAAATAGTGAATAAATGTAAGATGTCTGTTGTTATCATCTGTCAGGAAAAAGTAATTTGAAGCATGACAGTGATTAAATTTTTAATATGCACTTAATTCAATAAATTGTGTTAATGTGTCCAAAATGCATGTCAGACAAGGCAACAAGTATGATTATGTCAAATTTGGTTACAATAAATATTTTCCACCACCTAATGCAACTGGCATTACATAAGCTGGTTCTTCAGAAACTCCTGCTTTTAGAACTGAAAATGTCTTTTCACATAAGATAACTGCAGTTGGAGCTGTTTTTATGAGATTTTGACAGCAATTTTACATCAGAGTTTCTGGGGCAGATTTGCTGGTTTTAAAGTCATTGTTTGGCTTAATATGTTAATAGTAAATGTTTGTGAATTTTACCTTATTTCTATAAAGTGGTCAAAACCTTTGTCTAAAGCATTATCCTGACCTCTCCCTTTCTCAAAGCTGGTGTTTGATTTCCAGCTATTTCAGCAGTTTAGGGTCATCACTACCATATTACCAGGTCACCAAGATTTCTGGTTTTATAGTTGTTTTTTTTCTTTTTTTCCCCCTAATTTATTCTTCCATTTGCAAAGTAAATTTAATGTGTGGGCATGAAAATTACTACATCATGTAATGTTGTCTTGAGGCAAGTCATCATTTGCTGATGCTGTCCAGTTGCTCAGTGCTGGAGCTGGAAATGTCAGTTTTTCCTTACATCAGCACAAACCCTATTTTTTATTAATAAGCATGGTGTGATTAAGACACAACATTAAATTAAATGCCTTTTCCAATTTTGTTCTCTTAACATGGGAGAGCAACCTCACTCACCAGTGCTGAATGCCAGTGCTGTTCCTTTGGTAGGGAATGGAGACCTGATTTTCCTCTCTCTCTACACTTGTAGAGGGAGGCTGAGTGTTTGCCCAATTCCTTTGCCCCTTGTTAAGTTTTCCTCTGTCAGTGGAAAAAATGGATCTGCTCCAAGAAAATTATTTTCCCCAACTTAGAGGAGGGAAACAAAGAGCTATGATTCATTCCTCCAGGGGTTCGTTAAAATGCATTTTATATGACTGTGGTGGTTAAATATTCCGGTTTCAGTTAGTGAAAGTTCATACTGGCTTTGGAAACTTTCAGGTAATAAATTTTCTTTTACTCAGAAAAATCCTTCTTTAGTTCTGAGTATGAAGTTCGAAAAGTCTTTTATTGCAAGCATAGTGCTTCTGGAGGGAATTTGTTAGAGCACAGAACCAGGCCACTGAAGAATACAAAAATCCATTTGTTTGGTGGGCAAACAACAGGTTGGGGTCGTTTGTAACCCCTCAACCCAAGCCTGGCCAGGACTTCATACCCTGGCTGCCATAGAACAACTAGGAAAAAAAAAAATCCTACTTGTTATTTTAAGCTTGTTTTGAGGAGTTAGTTTGCAGGAGAAAACATAAAATTAATACCCAAACTAGGTTTTATAGCTTCCCTCTAGCTTCTGAAGCGTTTGCATGCAGATGAGAGTGGGATATACGTTTTCAGCAGTTGGCTTCCTGTCACTCATAAATTTTTTTTTTTCCTCAGGGTATCCTCAATCAGTGTATCTTTTTATTGAAAAGTTTGCTTTGGATGTCTGAGCAGGAATGTCAGGCTTAGTCAGAAAAATCTGATGCCTGTTGATTTTGATGTCAGAAGGAAAAAGCAAACTTATCTGTAGATGCTTTTAACAAATCCATCTGATAGTTTTGGATTGAGAGTTCCTGAGGTAATGGAGTATGGAAAGAGAGAACCATCAAATTGGGTCTTTGGTGGAGATGGATTTTATTTTGTGAAATGTAATTGGGTTTCCTCATGTCAGCCATAGATGATAGTGCCATTGCAAATTAGTGTTTCAATTTCCTTGACTACAATGGTGAGAATGTCAGTGGTTAATTCTGGTTTGTTTTTTTCCTCACAAATATTTTTTTAATATTTAACAGAAATATTTTAAAAAAATGTTAATTGCAAACTGATTTACTCATGATGGTAATAGGAATATCTTACAGAATGAACAATTAAGTGACTAGAGCTCTTATATCAGTAGTCAATTTACTGAGGAAAAGAGATAATTCACAGTATACCACAATATTGCAATCTTTGTTAAATTCTGTGGTTATTCTGTGCAAAAAGTTGTCGAAGATTTTGTATTATTAAAATCTGCTTTGAATCTAAGTGTCTTTTAGAAAAAAAAAAAGGATCAGTGTTATACTCTATGTAAGACTCCCTTGCCAGAAGCCATTGAATATCACCTTTTGACTAACTCTGAGATTTGTATGTATTTTATACTCAGTGAAATTTTGCTGGCTTTCTACTGGTGGATGTTCCAGAAGTACTAGTGGAGAAAATATCTCTTTTTTTTGTCAGATCCGCAAGAACCAGAGTCAGTAACAACAAAAAAATTTGGTGACCAGGTGCTGGTTGCTGAAAAAGATAAAATGTAGCTTATTACTAGGTCCTGTAAAGATTTGGTTTAATGGACTAATTAAAGATCTGTGTACAAGGTAGTGCCAAGGGGCAGGAGTACTGGTGCAGGCACAAATGGATAGCACTGAAGAAAAGAAGACTGGAAACTCGTAGGCAGGAGGTACTGGGAAGAGTTGAGTAAGGAGCTGAAATCAGAAGCATAATTCTGTGATGTCTTGAATAACAAAATAGGCAGCCTAACTATGAGATTAAGATGAGAATTTATTATGATAATAATAGATTTCATACACCTGGAATGAGGCTTTGGCCTCAAGGGAGAGACAAGTTTCTGTATTAAACTGTGGTGCAAGCAGAGTGTAGATATTGCCATTAGAATAAGGCCATTCTTTCTGGCTTCCTCATGCCCGTGACAGGCAAAGCAAAGAGCAGAATCAGTATTCTGAGCCCAGCTGTCTTTATGGAGCAGATTGGGTCACATCTCTTTCCACTGATCACATGGCTTTTCACTTTCCACAGTGCATCAGTGTTGAAAAATTAAAACGTGATTTTGGACTCTTATTGTCAGTCTCTGGCTTCACGTGAGACATACTCAGACTTGAAATGTGAAGAGAAATATTAGATAATTATGGCATCACCATTTCATATTAGTTAGGATTTATACAATAGTGACTAACTTGTGACGTGTTAAACTACTACTACCTTATAGTTCTACTATATTCTCATATCCCTCCTCTTTGCATTGTATGAGTAAGAGCAAAGCCAATAAGTAATGTGATTTATTACCTTCAATTTTTGCATCGGTATCTTTTGCCTCATTTCCAGTAATAAATATTTTTGTGTCTTGCCCTAACTGTACCATACTAAACATTTCAAAAAAAACCACACACTGTGGCTTCACCATTCGGAATTTTTGAGGCAGAACTATTTATTTATTATTTATATATATATATATATCTATATATATATATTATATAATATATATTATTATTTATATATATTATTATATATATATATATATTATATAATTATATATATAATATATATATATATATTATATAATATGTATATATGATATATTTTATTATATAAGATTACTTATTATTTTTTCTACAAAAGAGAAATCCTCCTACCATAGCTTGTTCATTTGATAAATTTTACCCAATGAAATCTCTTTCCAAGCTATTAATTTGCTTGCTGTCCTTTTATTATTAGAGAAGCTTCACTGGGGCCTAGCTGTTAAGGCTCTGATATTTTACCAGTTTTAGTAATTCTTAGTTCCATTTGTCTTTTTTCTTGACGGAAGATTTATAGTTTGTCTGTAGATAGACCCTTGCACTGGCTCTGCCTGGCATGGAGCTAATTTTCTTCATAGCAGACTTTGTTGTGATGTGCCTTGGATTTGTGACTGAAACAATTTGTTGGTTCCTACTGAGCAGTGCCTGATTTGCAGTTTTTTCACTTTCCTCCAATTCATTTGGAGTTTGGTTTGTTCATTTGTTTTTCTTCCCTAAAATTTATTTATTTCAATGCACTTTTTTTTTTTTTTTTTTTCCCTTGCTTTTGTCTGTCCTTTTCTCTCCCCCATCCTGCTGGGGAAGACTGAGCTGGATGGAGGCTTGGGTGCTGTTTGGGGTCAACCCATCTCGCCATTCTCCAGATACCAGGTATAAAAGATTATTATGATGCCAGAATCTGAAAAACCCATCCATTTGTCTTTTCCTTGGAGAACAGTTTATCCTGCAATCATATTTAAGAACAAAGCATATCTTTGGTTATTTGGTGGTGTCCTTCATCTTACTTGTTAAGGTGGCTAATACATTTGCCTTGTATTATGGTCATTTGTTTGAATAAATGTCATCATTATATTGACTAATGTCCTGCCTTTCATAAAACCCATAAAATTTCCTGTCTAAAATCTCAGTGTCCTATCTTCAGTGGTGCAGAGCTACTATTTTTCATATTTAACACACCAAAAATCAACTTGGGAAAAGGACTTAAAGGAAAGGAACAAACTTCTAAAAAATAGTTTTATTCTTTCTTAGGAGAAATAAGGCCAAAAGGTGCAAAAATCTAGGCAGCTGCTAAAATCTGTGCAACAGAGGTTTTCCCCTTATTGCATGGTGGAATCGTGATGGAACACCCACAAACTCCCTGGAGGTGGAAGTGCCCGGTGTAGCTGAGCACACATCTCAGCAGACCTCAGCTGGGCTGCAGATTTGGGCACAGAGGGATTGATGTGAAATTGGCATGCAGTTGTTCATGCCCCATTTTGCTGTCTGTGATATTATTCTCCACAGAGCATATCTGACAAGAAACATAAAGTCTAACATGTCATTTCAGTCCAGCTCTCTGGCCCTTCTGCATTCAAGGCAGTTCAGGAGTTTAGTGTCAGTAGGACCAAGAGTACCATAATCAAGCAAGAGAAGAGCTTAAAGACTCCAAACCTGTCTTTGAAATGATTATAACAAAGGAGCTAAACTGTTTACCTCTATTTGTACAAACATGTATTGTCAGATCATCTGGATGACATGATAGGTTATGACAGTTTCAGCAAACAAAATTTTCCCTAATCAATTTGTTGTGTTCTGCAGAGGATAAGATGTTAATGTTTTCTGTCTCTTCTCAAGGACTTCTGCTAAGGACTGAGCCCTGAGTCCTTTCTATCTCATGCCCTACTTTCTAGTGTCCAAATATATGTATGAAGAGAGAGTTTTAGATGACATCTGAACTGTTTTAACTTCGGTGGATCCTTACTGGTCACAAGTTCTTTGGCGATTCTTTGTTCTTAACCAGTCCTTTGAGCTTTTGTTTGCTTTTGTAGCACAGTGGGACAACTGGGTCTCAATGGCTTACAGATGGCAGCAGCAAATGCTTTTCCTGCTTCAGGGAATGGCTGCTGACCATTTCTCCTGGGTCAGCTCCTAAGTCAGATAGCTTGGACACAGGCTTCTATCAGCGCCTCTCCTCTTTGGGCTGAGCTCCAGTGGTGCTGAACTCCTCCTGCCAGTGCTTTGTCAGCACAGGCTCGAAATTGCTCTGCAGAGGTGTCAGTCAGATTTTGCACAGCAGTTCTTGCTGCTCTTCTCTCTCTCTTCTCTCCTGGCTCAGTGCATGGGCTCAGGTGCTGTCAGCACTGTTTAAAGCGCTGTTGGTTGAGCTCCTGCTTTATAAAGCTGTGCGAGCTCCTCTGTCTGTCAGGAGGGCGTGGACATCCATTCACACATTTCCTTGCTGGTATTTTGAAAGCTGCTCCTCAGCCCCCACTTGGCTGTGGGCTTCCACCTCTAATACTAATTAACCCTTTCTCTGTGCTTTATTCATGTTCCCACTACTGTTTTAATTCTGATGGTTGTTGCACTACAGTGTGTTTTATTTCTTCCCTCATTGCTTCTCCATGATTCACCTCTCTTATAATGCCTGCCTACGTTTTTCTGATTAAATTGGAACTCTGCTTTTTCAGATGGGGATATATTAAAAAAAAAAAAATGGAATTGGGTGCTTACTGTGATTAGAGCTACTAAATTAATTCTTTTGCTTTTTTTCTTTCATGAAATGCCTTCCAATCCAGAATATGGTTTCATAAATATTGCTGATGGTAGTTATTCTGAGGATAATAATTTTTCTACCTATTTACTGAAACAGAAAGATATCCTTGCTTGCTCCCTTAAGAATGGTGAAGATGTATTCTAGATCATATGGTTTTAAGGAAGTAAGAATAACTTGAAATTTCAGAACTTCAGAGTCTGAAAATTGATAGTCCTGTAATAGATTCCCTGAGTAGATAAGCTGTTAATGTCTTTGTAAGTGGCCCTTAATTTGTGCCACTCACTTATATCTTCAAATTGTTTTGTAAATGTCTGTCAGTGAGAGTGTGTATGAATATGTACTGTTTTCCTCAGATTCAACAGCTTTGAATATTCTGGTTTTGTTAGTTAATATCTTTGTTATTGTAGTTTGCAATCATTTAAGTGTAGTTGACAAATTCAGGATGCCATTTTTTTTGCATATTGCATTGAGCTTTGTCTCAAAAAAGTAGTTGGCTGAGTGTAGATATTAAATAATTCCTCAAAATATCATAAATAATTACTGCTGCATATGGGGATCATTTAGGGATTTTCATACATGAAAAAGTGATTTTCATAAAAGTATATCATAAATAAATAATTGCACTAACAGCAATTCCATATGAAGAAATATCAATCATGGTCGGAGTTATTACAGTGTGTTGTGTTCATGCAAGTGGCAGAAGTGCATTATAAATGCTGATTACGCTGGGAAATAAACTAAGAGGAAAGCACAAAGCTGAATGTCACTGCAAGCATATTTATGAGAGCTTTTGATTGAATCTTGCCCGCTAAGTGCTGCAGGTGAAGTGAGAGGAGCTTCCACCTGTAGAGTTATAGTGATATTTAATGAACACTTTGGTGTTTTAGTCACTGGAGGTCCAATGAATTTTAGTGTATTAATCTTTATAAAGCAGAGCTTCCAGGTGTCTCCATGTTGCAGGCCTTGCCAAGCAGTCATTGAAAAATTACTTAAAAATGCAAAAAAATCAATGATGGTTTTAAATACATTTTTACATTCATAGGCTTTTTTTCCCATACATAAATATTATTTTTCTTCTTGTGGATAGTTAAAATATCTGATTTGGCAGATTATACTTTTTTCTAAGTGCAACAGCTTATTTTAGCCACTTTAGAGTTAGAAAGATCCATCATACAACATATGTTCCTCTATGCTACAAATAATATTTGTAAATAGAAAGCATTCTTCAACCTGCTGCCACTGAAAGTGGTATAGCTGGCTTCAGCCTCCAGTGAATCTGATTTTTGTCAGGCAGGAGTAAAGGAATAGCCCTTTGTCTCCTGTTCTAAACATTTTATTCCCTGTGCATATCTGATGGACATATGCAGACAGGCTGACAACAAATTTCTTATCTACAGGCCAGCAGAAAAATTAAATAATACAAGTAGGAGTCTAAGGAGGAGTGAGTGTAAATAAAAACTGGCAAGCCCTTAAAAAAGAGCTGAAAGAAAAGGGAAGCTCTTTGGTAATCCTGGCCTTGTTGGCCTACATTTTCTTTCTTTGATAGAACAAATATTTAAATTAAAATCCATACAAAAGGTTTTTTTATTTCTAGAACAAGCATACTTTCTTCTTTTCTCCCTCTTACGTGCTATTTAGAAAAAAAAATCTTAAGCTTATTAGTGCATTTAAGTATTTTCAACCTCTGGGCTTGCTGTGCAATAAAGGAGGTATGAGCAACAAAATGGGGATGTGCTTGTATTCAGTTGTTATTAATCCTGGGAGTAGTGACCTTTAATTGGTCTAAGGGCTCATCTGTGTAGATCTTTGCAAGGAGTGGCTTCCTTTGCCTCCTAACTTGGCAGGAGGATAATCTGTCCTTAGAGTGTCTTACTTGTGGTGATTATTGCACAACTTTATTATATTATTTCTTAGCTAATAGAATGGTTTTTTTCCAAATAATAGCTGGTTAAAGCAGTCTTAGAGGAAACAATTTGTTATATAAGACAGAACATCTACAGAGGTAAAACAGTCACTTGTTTCCTGAGTTTTTCCCAGTTTCTGCTCAACTTTCCTTTGCCAGGCATAGGGAAAAGAAAAAAGATAGTTCATGAAGAGATGCCAAAGGATTTCAATAAAGAAATGGCAGATGAGTATCAAAGATGAACTTGTGTCTTTTGTTTTAGATAATTTTGTAGTAGGAACCTAATTAAGCAAAGGCATGCTGGCTGTGGTTTTTAGGCTTATCACATGGGTTGGGTGAAAACTGACTTAGAAAATATGGACTCATTATCACTTACATGTGTATTTATTATTTTTTGCGCAATTTCTCAGAAGTTTCAAGAATGCCATGACTCCTCTTCAGTAAGTTAATTTGTACAACATGTCTAAGTCACTGCAATAACACACGGAAATGGTCATATTTGAACATATGATTGGTGTTTTCATGCTTTGATACTGCTCTGTCTTCCTCTGGTAAGAGTTGAAGACATTGTCAGGAAGCTAAGCAAAAACTGCGTAGGAAATTATTTCATGTTGCTCAGACCTCTGTTTTCTACCATGTGCACCCTTGTTCCTCCCAAGAAGAATAAAGAGAAAACATTGAGAGTGACTCAAGTGGCTTTGACTTCTCAGGAACATGGTTAGGGGATGAGCTTCTGGAGCCTGACATTATTCCAGTCATTATTCCAGACATTATTCCGTCTAATCCAAGTCCAGGATTTCATTAAGGGTTTTTATTAACTCTCATTTGTTTGGTCACTATTGAATCTGAATGCTATTGAGTCTCTTTTTTTTTTTTCCTAGTCCATTTACCAGAATATCCTCAGCCATATTTATCCTGCTAATTTTCTCTCTCCTCTCATGTTCTCTGCTTTGCTTTGTAGCAATCCTCTGCTGTTTTCTGCACCTTTTTTACTCAGAAACACCCTTCTCTTTGCCCCAGTCATACATTCCGCTGCTTTCTTGTAAAGAAACATGTGCTAAGGGGCTACAGAACTTTCTTCATGACTTGGCTCTCTTGGGCAGTGTTAGCAGTTCTTAACAGGGATTAACAAATCTATGGACAGGGATTTTCTGCCCTGATATTTGTATAGTGCTCACTGTAGTATGCTTTGGAACCATAGCGAGATCCTCACCCTCTGCTGTTTTGCACATGGAAGTGAGCATCCAAATTCCAGTTTACAGTCCAGCCATTTGTTGCTGTTTTAAAGACAATTTAGAAGTTGCAGCCTATTTTAACCAACCACTTCAGCTGCATGCATGCATTTCTTGCAGTTTGATGTGGAGACCATGTGACAGGCATTTTTGCAAATACTTTCCTCTTTCCTAAAAATTGGTATTGAATGGTGGTGTCCTCAGGGTTTTAAAAAAAATTTAAATAACCATTTAATGCCATAAGCACATTTGAGGAAAATCCATGCCACTTCCCCATGAGAAGGAGGAATTTTGAGAGATCCTTTAATAGACTGAGAGACAGATTCTTCTGAAGGGCAAGTTGGAGAGGAAGCCTAAACTAAGACTTTGCTTTTCCACTGAGTAAGACACTTTTGGTTTTGGGTGATTTTGTTTGTTTTTGTGTTTTGTTTAGTTTTGTTTAGTGCGATGCTCTGGCATCACAGTGAGGTGGCTGAGTTTGAGTGGCACAAACACACAACACTCCCCTTTCCACATCTTTCCATCCTGCTCACCCAAAAGGTTCCAAGCCTGGCCCCTCATTCCAGAGCAGCCAGAATTACACAGGATGAGGATGAGTAAGAAGCAGGACAAGGATGAAGCACGACCCTAAAGACACATGGGGGTGTGCTCGGTGCTGGAATCTTGCCTTTGCACCCAACAGGGCAATTCCCAATCTGTAAAGAAAATGAGCAGATTCATCTTGCATCAGTTTCTACAGTCAGGAGACTTTTCTGTCAGGTTCCAATATATTCCAGGTGCTTAATCAATATCAGTGTTAAACTGCCACCCATAACCATTTCCAGGGATATTTTTCTTTGCTTTTCTTTCTCACATAATGCCATATGTGTCTTAGTGGATTAAAAATTGGAAGAATACACGTGTAGATGTTTTTGATGAATAGGATCTTTAGTAGAAATTTAATAACCTCAAATGTAAAATATTGATCTTGTTCTTGCTCTTATAAATTCCTTTAAAACGAAGTTTTGGGGGTTTTTTGGTTGTTTTTTTTTTTTTGGGAGGGGGTTTATTTTTTAGTTGCAGATACATAGGAAGACAAACACAGTCTTGCTACCTGTAATCTAGCATGTGGCTTGATGCAATACACATTTTTCAGCCCTGAAGGTCAGGAACTTGAATGTTATTTATTAGGGAGAGAGAATGTGTCAGGAGGGTATATTTTTAGAGAGAAATGGAACAACGGGGAGAGAATTAATGACATTTTCAATACCACAGACCTTGTTCAGTGGCTATGAAAATTAAGTACATTGATGAATTTTAGTAACAGCATTGACAGAAACATTAAGAAATACTTGAGTAGTCTGTGTCACGTAACCTATGGAGGCTTTTGATGATGAGCATAAGCTCCTATAAAATTTCTAATAAATGCAATGTTAAGCAATGCTGTGTTCTGGACTGCTTCTGGTCCTGGTGTGGTTGATCTGGTGGATCAAGTCAGCCTTTGAAGCAGTGCAGAGCATGCTGTTGTGACAGTATATCAATTACAGCAGGGGCAATAGGTAAACTTTGCTGGAGTTTGTTTTGGTTTTTTTTTTTTTGTTCTTTACTACACCATGGAATGGAGCTGTTTCAGGTCTCAGTAGCTGTAGCTCTCCTGGCTGTCTTACCATCTTTCTAGCAGAATTCTCCATTACCAATGCCCAAAATGGCTTGTTAACACCCTTTTATACTCTGAGGAACAGTTTGATGCTATAGGCACTGCAAGATGGTTGAGTATCTTGGGTCTTCAGACTGCCAAACTTTTGGGTATGAGATGCCTCAGTGTTTGCTTAGTACAGTAAATCACTCTTAACATAAACTAGTTTGCAGTTTTGTTTAAAATGAATAAACAATTTAAAAGTTCTAATCATGGAGAACATAATTACAATTTAACAAAGCAAATACTGTTCTTATCTCTTTCTAATCTACTGATACTCTGTATCATCTGTCTAATAACCTGTTTGTAATGCAAGAGAAAAGGCTGCTTCTTATACGAGTTTTTAATTTGACACCAGAGGGGAGAAAATTCCTTTTATATGCAACCCCACTTGAGGTTCTGTGCCTATTCAAATCTTAATTCCATCAATAATAATATCCCTAAAGCCTAATATAATTCAGGAGTGGCTTTTTTTTAATCTCAAAGTGTTCACAAATCATGACAATTAGTAAATATTAGAACTGTAATTGTACAGGGAGATAAAGTGTTCTTTTTCTACTGCAATCAAAAGTCATATTAGTGTTTCAATGTACCTGATATGTAATTTATTAGTAAAATACCCAAGGTGAAGAGTTGAAGATGAGTTCATTTTGTGTAAAATGGGGTGACTCCAAGAAACTGAGGTTCTTGAGTCCCTTTTGCATCCTGTTTCAGTATTCAACTACCCTCATGAAGAAAGTTTTCATTTGCTGCTAGAATAGCCCATGATAATGACTTTTCTGAGGTGAGGATTGCCTGGAGTACCCAGCTTCTCTCTCACCCAAAGATCCCATGATACCACATGTACAGAATTTATTAAACAAAAAACACTTAGCACTGATGGTTCCAATGCTCTCAAGCCAGTGAGCAGCTTCCCTGCCCTGGGTGTCACTGTGGAACCTGGCACATCTGCAGTGACACAGTGCTAAGAGAGAAATAATGCTTAGACTTTAAAAAGAGTTATAAAACTCAGGTGGACATTAAAGGATGACGGTGCTTTCTTATGAGCCACAGCACAGCCTGGATATTCTACCACCCTCTGCTGACTGCACACTGGTTTTATTTTTAAAGCCCTCATGGCCTTAGGAAGAGCAAGAGTGAAAACTCTGAGCTAGCCCCACTTTACTGCTCCACTTTTATTTCCTGGTCTTTTGGGGTTTTTTTTCATTAATGGTAAATGCATGTTGCTTTTTTTCCATCTCTACAAGCTGATTTTAAAGAAGCTTTTCCTTCTACTTACAAATTAGAGGAAGTTCCTCTTGCATTGTAACAGAAACTTCATCACAGTCAAAGAACAGTTTAAATTGGGATAGATTTGAGGAATCATCTGGTCTAATTCCTGGTCAAAACATTTTCAGTTATGCAATTGTTGTCAGAGATAGATGAAATTAAACACTAAAATAAGTGTATGTATGTTTTTCTTCTATATTTGACCTACAAATAATTTATAATCCCTAGAATAAAATGAAATAATCAGCTGCTATAACCGAAAATGTTTTGACCAAGCTCCTGAATTTCAGTCTGATGAATGGAGTGAACAAAGCTCTGAATCTGGGTATCTGCTGAAAACTGTCTTTTATATGCATCTCATAAAAATTCTGAAGGTCACTCTTAAGCCCAAAATAGATAGGGTAACTATTAATCTGTTAGAACTAAACCTATCATTATTGCTTTCAACAATAAGAGGGAGGTGGGATTTTAGATCTTTTGTTGTCATTGTAGATAACTGCTTTTAACTTTCGAGTAAAAGAATAGAAGGAACTGTTTCAGAAAACCTCTTGGTTTCGTTTTTGTTAATTTTGTTCTCTTTCTATAGTTGAGTTGAAAATTCCTCAGGAAGGAAGTGAGTTCTTGTTGTTTTGCTTTTGTTTTGGTTTTGTTTGGTGGGTGGTTTGTTTTTTGTTTGTAGAACTTTTTTAACTATATGAACTCTGAATATAGATATAACTTATAGAGTACAGAAACTGCAGAGTAACTCAGGCACATTGTGCTGATGTGGCTACAGATGGCAACTTTTGAAGGCCTTGGGGACATGGGAGAATATTGAATCTAACTTGAAATGCATTTACTCAGGCCCTTGTTATAGGGGTTCTGCAAACTGTTTGTAGTTGCTGGTGCTGCTGTCACTTATTTGTGAGAGCAGACAGTGCCAGAGGTTGAGGAAGCACATGGCCTTGCTCTCAGAGTGAGCAGCTCTCTCCTGGCTGCTCTGTGCAGTAATTGGAAAGAAAGCAGCAATGTGCCCGTTCTGAGCAGCCTCACTGACATAGTCCAGTGGCATCTCAGGAGTCGGGGAATTTCAGCTTTGACTCCTTAATGATGAATGTCTTACTGGTGGTGATGAGGGAGGAATCAATAATGCAGCCAGCTGGATTTCAGGTGTGGGTCAGCTGCCAGTGGGTTGCAGTTCTTTGCAGGCTGTCCTTGGAATTATTGCATTGCAAAGTATGAAAAATTCTCATCATGAAGTAAGGCATGGACTTTACCTACTTTATTGGCTTTGTGCTGCTTCACTCACCATTTCCTTCAGGAATGGTGTTTGCCATTTTTGGGAATGTATACTCCTAGGGTTTAGTGGTTTCAAGCAATATTGTTCAACTGCTTTTGCTATTTTAATTTTAGTGTGTATATTCATGAAAATAGGTGCCTAAAAGTGATCAGGATTTGGCATCATATTTTTTGGATGAAATTCTGAAATTCTCCAATTGTTTATAGGTACAAGATGCTATTAACTTTTTGGCTTTGTCTTTTCTTGTCTTGCTACTTACTGTGAAGTCTTATGAGATGTGTTGTCTGGACTCATTATCTTTTCTGCTAAACACATGGACAATGAAAGGACAGTCAAATTTTGAACAATTGTAGTACTTTCCACATATGTGTCCTTCCTTCCACTTTACCTCCTTTTCATTGTTTTTTGGGGGTTTTTTTGTTGTTTTTTGTTTGTTTGTTTGTTTTGTTTTGTTTTTCTGGACAAAAGGATCTTATTCACATTTTCTAAAGTTTTAGTTTATCGAAGTTTTTTTAGCAGAGAAGAAGATGTAGAAATATTACAGCAGGAAATAATGCATGCATGTTACACTGCCAGCGCCCAAATATATTTTTAAAAATGGAAGCACAGCCACTTCCATACTGAGTTAACCCATGGATTTCTCTTGACACTGGCTAACAGGTTAAAAGGTGGCCAAATAAAACAGCTGACCTAAGAGTTAACATTTATGAGTTGAAGAAAATGCTATTAGTAATAGTTCATGCTGGACTTGGAGCATAGTGATTCTATTTTGTACCCTGAAGCATGAGATTTAATTACTCTTACAATCATTGTCTTTGCTTACAAAGCTAGCACTGTTGTTTATCATCAGAAAATTATCCAACCCTCTTAAAAACAGCTTTAGTATTTGTCTCAATGAACTTTCACAGCAGTAACTCCATAAATTAATTAAACACTGCCTTGGAAATTGGCTCCTTTTTGCAGTGGAAAGTTTAACATAATTTCATAGAAACAGATTTTTCACACTCAGGGAATAAAGTTCAAAAGAAATTGGGTAGTTTAACTATGCCCTTCATTATTTTTTTATACTTTTTTCACAGTTGATAAATTAATTGACCAATTACTTGCATTAAGTGGGCTTCATCCTCCCATACCCCCCTCCTCCAAGCCTCGCACATTCTTTATGGTCCAGTTCAGTTCAAATATGCAAAAAGTCTATAAATTACAGTAATCTTGTGATCTGTCTTAAGTTGCTGTATTACTGAGACCATATTTATGATCTGTCAAAAGTGTGTTCTTCTAAAGCTAAAACTTGAAAGTTAACCTTCAATCAAATTCAGCAAATTCACTGAGTTAATTAACATCATCTTAAGCATCTCCTGTTTGCGGATGCTGAAAGTTTCAAGTTGTGTGCTATTTTCGTTTGTTTTTCTCATGTTAGCGTCAATTTCTATTTATGAGACAAAGTTTAGATTATATCTGAGAGCTATTCAGTGTCCCTGATATTAACTGTAATGCATTTTATAAAATGTTTTCAGATTAAAGATGTGAGGAGAGGTTAGTATGTGCTTTTGTGAGAGTGAAGTGCATCACAGTTATGGTTAAGTACAATGAAGGAATTTAGGTGCTGATTAAATTCAAAAAGAGAGCTGAAGCCACAACAGAAATGCAAAGAAATGGGTTTCAGCTACGTTAGTTTCTTCATTAAATTCTCCATGTAGTTTGAAATGTACTGGCATAAAAGGGGAGAGGGAGTCACAAGTGCTTGGGGGTTGGACAGAGGAAAGGAACATTCATTCAGATTTATGGTCACTTAATTCAAAATGGTCCCAATGTAAAAAGGCTTAATGTTAAAAAAATGTATGATGTCAAGATGATTATCTTCTGGTATTTAATGTTCCTTATTACTATTATACTTCTATGTCTCTAATGTTTTCTCCAGTGCTTTGAGCTTCATGTTTTTAAATTACCTGGGATTATTGTTAGTATAGATTTTCATGGAATTTTGATGACTGTGCACTCAGCGTGGCACTAAGCTTGAAGAGGACCTTCATCTGTCTTTCTTACCTACAATTAAATGTATACAAAAGACCCTGTGTTCATCTAAAGCAGGTGCTTTAACCCTTCCCAAAATCTAGCATAGCAAAGAGTTTTCTGTGCTTGAATGAACTACACAGCTTTTAGAAACTTAAGTCCCTGAAGAAACTGCATGCCACTTCTTAGTAGATGAATTCCTGGGTTTTAGGGTGAAAGTATGAAATGGCATGTGGCAGTTTGGGGAGTAAAATCATGGCATTGACAGCCAGTGATCCCCTTCCTGGAGGTTCCCTTTTAGCTAAACTGGTTTCCAGAATAACTGATGTGAGCAACAGCTCAGCCACATGTGATACCTGTCAAGAGACAGACAACGTCATGGCTGCTTGCTCTGTTTCTTAGAAATTCCATTTTATTATGTTTTTCTCCCATCAACTTTGTGAGGTGGCTATTTGCTGTGACAGTGTTGGTTGTCTGTTGATTCCTGGATCGTATTGTGTGAGTCATCACTTTGTCTGGGCAGCAAGTCTTTGAAGGAATTCGGTTCATTTGTTGTGAATATTCTCTCTGATAACATTTCTCGGTTAATTTATTTTATCAGTAGTCTATAATGTACAATAATCATCCATCTTGGCTGCTAAGTATATAATAATATGTGCATGTGACTACTGATAATTGCAGCATTACGGGATGCTGAAAAATGCAATTTCACCTAGCCAAGATTGATATCAGATTATACGGGTTATTCTAGGGCTATTTCCTTTTTTCCATTTATTTTTTCTAAATCACTGTTATTTTTCTTTCAGTAATCTAATGGTATAATTATTGCTTGATTCATAGCTTACTAAAGTCAATAGAAATATCCCTGTCATATTCAGTGGGTAATAGACTTTTTTAGCTTGAATTTGCTTCTTACATGAATACTTTTTGTTAAAATACTTTTTCATTCATTCATATTGCACAGGCCAAATTTTTTTCCTTCTTACTCTTTCTCTCTGAATGGCAGATTAGAGTTCTGATTGAAAGCCATATAAAATCCATTGAAAGTCTGGTTGTTTGCTTTTGCTTGGAAGACAAAACAAAAAGGAATAGGAAACTTACATCATTAAAGGAAAGTAAATATTAGAATTGTAGAAGAAAAACTTGTGTTAACTAATAAAGTTAGCTTTCAACAAATAAATGTATATAGTCACATGATTCATGGTAGATGGATTTTTTAATGGCTTCCAATAAACTTTCTGATCAGCTGTCATTGATATTTACTTTATCTGTATGTTACATATTTCAAATTATGCAGAGGAACACTTGGTAGCAAAAATATCTCTGGAATTGTTTGCCATGTGATGAAATATGGAAGGTCATGCAATGTTGTCTCTGTGCAAATGATATTTCTGTTCGTTACAGTATTAGAAATGCAGAATAAAAAAAATGCTGAGTCTGATATAGATTTAGCACTTGTATGTTTGCCATAAGTTGTTTTCGAGCCCAAATATTTATACTTGTGTTACTTTGTGGTTGGCAGCTTCTCACAGAACTGATACCAGCATTTTACCTTGAGTGACACTTTTTTGTCAGCATTCTTTTTGTTTCTTTGAAGGGAGTCTAATTTGAAATTGCAGTTTGAAACAATATTCAGCTTAGAGTACTTGGTTCTCAGTGCAGCTTGGTAGACAATGTGCTGACTGTAGAAGCTCTTTTGTTTTTCTTTTTGCAAGTATTGTTATGAACTGAAACTTGTCAAAATATTGTTTAAGCAAGGAAAATGCCATGGTAATCTCTCTTTTCTTTATGTGTACTTCAGTTGTGGGTTAAAGCAGAGAGAAGGAAGGTGGAATAAAATAGTCTTCAGATAATGTTTGTAAAGGTTTCAGAAACTGTGCTTTGAAGCATCATCTTTTCCATGTTATTCTTTTTATCCTAGAGCTACTTTTCCCTTTACTGGGAATCAGTACTAAAATACCTGAGAATGTATTTTATTGTTAATGTGCCGCCTGACAGTTTAACCAAGTGTTTATGTGGTTTTGATAGTGATATGAGGAAAGAAACTAGAAATATTTATCTTTCATGTGATAACCAGCAGGTTGTTAAGTTGCTGTGTCTGTCCTGATCCATTCCCTGACTTCAGAACAATATCATCAAACTTGGTTTAGGTATTTAGTTTTTGTCTGTTCTTAGGCAGACCTGATGCACATATTTAGAACACCAGTGTTTGGTGTTCACATTATTATTATTATTATTGCTGTTGCTGTTGTTTTCAGAACATGACTTACCAGTTGTACAACTCAGTTGTACTAAGGTGATGATCAAAACCTAAACTGGATGGACAAAAGAATATTTCTAAAAGTATATTTTTAGCTGTAAAGATTCCTGGTCAACTAGAAAGATATAAGACAGGGGTTTGCCTGAACAACAGAGTCTTATTCTTCTCCTTTAAAAAGCAAACAAAACAAGTAAAAAAAACCTTCAAGCTTTTAATTTCTGGCGTACACAGAACAATTATGGCACTACAGTATTTGCTTTGCCTCTTTTATATGTAGAATTTGATCATGTGTTTAACAAAGTTCAGTTTATAACACTTAATAAATTTTTCAGTCATTCTGACTAAACTTGCTGTCATCCACTATTTTTGCTTTGCCAGTGGTATTGGCTAGAATCATTTGATAATCTGATTGTGCTCCTTCCATGCTTTCCCAATTATAATCATATGCCTCAATTATAAAATAGTAAAAACAATAAGAGAATTTGCTGAAGGAAATCTAAATGAATATAAATAGAAATAACAGAAGGTAGCACCTTTTCTGGTGCTAAAGCATTTTTTTCATTCAAATGATATATTGCTCTTGTGACAAGACAGCATTTGTTTCATTTTTACAGTGATGAAGCAATGGGAAAGTTAACTTTTGATATGGTAAAAGCATAACAAAACACAACTGGACAAAATAATGCTGTAAAAGTTCATTTCTTGACACTTGGAGCTCATCAATCCAAAGTATTGTTTTCCTTTATTTAAATAACTCTAACTTACAGATTCTTTGCCACTGTGTAGTTGTAAATCTAATAATGTGATTGAAATTGCTCAATAATCTCCTGTCTCGAGCTTTTCTTCATTGTGTCTATTATTAAACCCAGCTGTTGATGCTTTTGAACAAACTGATTTCTGAATTAACTCTGCATTGTGTTCTATAATAACGCCACTTCTGAATTATCATGGGCTGCTCCCAATTTACTTTTTGATAATTAAAGGCTGTCTTTATTTCTATCCAAGTTGCCCGTTTTATTTCCCAGAACACAGGGATGTGATTTCATTCATGCTGCTCTAGGGGGTCTGAAGTTGATAATAATTTTTCTACATCTGCCCCCATCAGTGTCATCTTCCAATATCTGATGCTCCAGCATTTTTCCTTGGCTTTACTCATTAGCATTCACAGAGCTGGTGCTGTGTTGTGCTAGTCTGCCACAAGCCATTCCCTATTGTTTTCCTAAGAAGTCTGTAGAAGACCTGTCGAATAGTCTCATTCCTCGAGTACATTCCTCTTCTTCCTATTACCTTTTGTTCACATAAACTCTTCCTTTCAAAATTAGTGTTACCTTAAGTATTTAAATCCTTTAATTAAGATTGTATATTAATTAATATGAGCATCATTGGGCTCTTTGTAGCATGTCTCCTGTATGGTACATATACTACTTACTACATTAAATGTAAGGACTTTAAAGTTAAGACCTCAATATAATATACTAGGACCTCAATATAATATATAATATACAGTTTGGATAACTGATTTATGTGCTTCTCATATCTGCAAATAAAAATAATATATTTTTTCCTTAAAAAAAAATACAAATTAGTAAAGCCGACCAAACAGAAAAAAACTCCAAACAAGATGGACTTCAAATAAAAAGTACTGACCTGTGACATGTTTCAATTTGAGGTCATACATAATATTTTGCTTCTTTCTTACATCAAAACATGTCATTGTTAAATACAAAAAGAAGGGTCTCTCACAAAAATTTAGGAAAAAAAAAAGGAAAAATGTAAAGGATTTACAGTAAACCTCTATGACAATTTAAAAGAATTATCTTGTTGATCCCCACTAAGGTTCATTTCAGGACATTCTAGTCTCTTAATAGTCTTTTTAAAATTAGTATTGACCTCAATTTATGAGAGTTGTATATATTTCCCCTTGGCAAGAGCAAGAATTTTAATCTAATCCTACAGCTTTTTCCCTTGCTGACGTAAAATTCTTCTCCATTTGCTAATTGAGATCTTTGTGGACTGGTTTTGGTTTTTTTTTTTCCTTTTTTATAATTCTTTTGAGGGATTCTTGTGGTAGTTTTCAGTGTAATAGCAAACCTGAGTAATGGAACTCCCAAACAGTGATCCTGACTTTACTAATCAATAGGATTAATAAAACAAGGTGAAAATTTGGTGTCCAAGGTGTACCTATTTACTTAAAAATGTAGTGGCAAAATCTTTCATGTTGGTGTTGCCTTCACAGAGCAACTGCTTTTACCTACTTGATTTTAAAGGTTGGGCTCAATGATCTCAGAGGTCTTTTCCAATCTAAATGGTTTTGTGATTTCCTATAGCTGTGTATGAGTAGGTTGCACTACTTGCCAGTGTGTTTTCTGTTTACTTCCTTCCTTTTTATATAGGATTTTCCTCTTACCCCTCAAGAGGCAGCACTGTTAGGATGCTGTGTAAAATTTTCAGACAAGTGCTAAGGCCCTCTTAACAAAAACATGCGTCTTATTTATGATGTGTCAAATTACTGTTCTGAGAGTAGACCTTTTAGGTTGCATTCAGCCTTTAATTTGACTGAATTTAAATAGCATAAAACGCCTTTTAGTTGGAACTTGGCTTGCATATTACGTCTCTCATTTCAATGGAAAACATTCAGATGCAAATACGGTTTGTTTGGACTGAGTACAAATGCCACTATCATGACTGATGAAGGCTTTTGATCACACATCTACAAACTGAAACCTCAAAAAGGAAGAGGCTATTTGGACTGGCATCTGCAGTGCCATGAATTATTTAGTTCCTATTATTCATAAATCTCTTTGAAGAGAAGGCGTATGAGGTTTTTAAGGAGGAGTAGTCATAGTTGTGTTGCCAGTTTCTATTTATGCTATGGCTGACTGTGTGTGCAAACTCCTTCTGAACTGCAAGGATTGCGCTGAATGGGAAGGAGTTGTGTGGCTGAAGTGATCAGAAATGGTCCTGAAAGGCTTCTTTAGTTTCCTGGGATAACAGTGAGGATGTTCTGTTGTTCCTGTCTGCTTTGGTGGGCTCCAAGAGGTGTGCAAGGCAAGAACATGCCTGTAATATTTGCTGAGCTATGCACTTAGTTGGTAAGGATCTGGTTGACTCTTGCAGGGCACTTGTTAACAGCCAGAGCTTGTTCTGTACTCATTCACAGAACTACAAATGTCTTTGGGCTGCGCCCTGACAGCCAGGCAAAAATAGCAACACTTCCCACTTTTTTGCCTTCTTTTGCTCAGTATCTTTTATTGTGCAGTGTTTGTGCTACAAACGGGTGCCATTCCAAAAATATTTCCTCCCTTTCCACTGCTGATCAAAGCTAAACACTGGATGTAAACACTTTTTCTGCTCTAAAGGGAGTCTGTGTGCTTGTTTATCTCAGTGTAATTGTGTAATAATGTTGTCCAGAAGATGCATGTTGGCAGAGATGTCAAGGAACGAGTTAGAAATACCCAATAGTGTCTTGTTTATTTGCCTTGCAGACTAGTTTGGTGTCTGGAGGAGTGAGGGATAGGGAGGGTGTGTGTGTGTATCCGTTTGTGGGATTTGTTTGTTTTTCCAGTAGGATTTCAGACTGCATTGCTGAGGAATACCTTGAGAAATTATTTGCCTGGCATATGTCCCTTCAGCACATTATAAAATTCACATTGGGGGTCAAAGTACAGTGAAGATTCAAATGCAGCAGCTGTACAATTCAGAAATGTACAGAGTTCACAATTCATTTCTTTACCACAAAACATTTGTCATTGTAGAGTAGTAAGAATAGTTTAGTTCCTAAGTCTTAGTTAAGAGGATTACCTGAAGAATCACTCTGACTAGACTTAGACTTCAGTTTCCTAAAATTATATTTTTGTGACACTTTTCAAAAGTTTCTGGAAAGTATTTCATCTTGTCATCTTTCTACATTATCATTTTTCATTTTCAATTGACTGTACACTTTTCTTTTTTACCTCCTTGTATTTTAATTTTTCTTGACTTTGAAGACCTGGCTTTATTTTTTTTTGATCATCTGGAATTTTCAATTTAGCTTAGTGTATTAACTTGCCACCTGTCCTAGACTCAGTTTTTAAAGATCCTGTGCTACATACAAAGCAAAATCCTTCAGTCTTTTCTTTTTCATTCCACCAAAGCAGCAGAACTTGCAGAATATTGTTTTTCTCCCTTCATTTATTTCTAGCAGTCACTCAGAAGTTCTTGTTTGCTACTGCATCTGCAGTGGTCCATGGACCATTGTTGATGTGTCTATTTGCCAACTGCTTATGCTGACTACACTTTCACTATGAATATACACCCTGCTAAAGATCTTCTCTAATAAATCCTTTTTTTGATGACTCTCTGGCAAAACTGAGCTGTCCATGAGATGTATCTGCTCTGGTTTTGAACTATGGCCAGTGTGTACATCTGCTGTAAACATAGATCAGTTCATAAATGACTCTTACCTACAAATAATTTCAGTACAGTGGCAGCGCAATACAAGGAGGAATAGAAAAGCTATTTTATTTAATGCTCAGAGCAAATCAAAATGGGCCTCTTGTCAATATTAAAAGTATGCCATGTGGACAATTATAGCTTTTCTTTTAAACTTTAATTTCTAAGGTTTCTAAACAATGTTTGAAATTATGAATTGATACTGTTTTTGGTTTTTTTTTCTCTCTGAAAAACATGGCTGTTTTATGAGTTTTCATATTCTGACTGTGCAGGTATATGCTTGTAGATTCTGGTATTCATTCATCCATCTCATTGTAATTATTGGCTTGTGTTTCTTTATATAAAAAAGTGGGCACAAAATCTTAAGTCTTGAATTGTGAATTTCTTTAATTTATGGTAGTTTTGGTTTTTATTTTTTATTATGAGTAATTGATTACTAAGTCAGGTGAAATTTCAGATATGCAATGTAAAATGGTGTCAGGTCAAAAAGATCAATAGTAAGGATGATATTTATCTCTGGACTGTGAATTCCTGTAAAAATAATTCCTCATTTACATGTCTCACCCAATCTACAAAAGTCCTGCTTAGTAAGTCTTGCCAAGGAGGCATCAAATCTGATATTGGCTGACAAAATGGTGTGGTGTTATGACTCTTCTGTTTCCAGTATTGGAGTTATTTGTTGTCAAGTCACATATAAAGAGAAAGACAGTAGTTATCCTTATTTTTTGCATGATTATGAGTAGCAGATGATAAATTGCAGTTAAATATTTGAACTTTGGATATGTCATGAAGTCTTAATGGTTTTGGTTTTTGGTTTTTTTTCAGTTTACCTGTGTTTCTTTAACTGTTAGGAAAAAGTAGAAAAAACAACAGTAAAACACATTAAAATGCTAGATTTTTGGTGGTTTTTTTTTTTGATTGGTTGGTAGGTTTGTTTTTGGTTTTTTTGTTACTTTACTAATAGCATTATGATAGAGTTGAAATATTCACCATATGTTCTCCATTATCTAAACTGGGATATATACTATAAATAAATCATATAGAATGCAATATCTTTTCCTACCATGTTTATGAGGTTAAATGACAAAGCGTGTGTTTGAAACAGGCATTTGACTGTGACTAGTATTATTTTGGGGTAAGGGGTTATTTTTTTTCTATTTAGGCATCTGAAAAAATGCAATTTTTGATTTGCTAATGGATCTGAAATTCCAATTCTTCAGTTATAGAAGTACTTAGGTCATAGATGTCCATTTGAACCTAAGAAAATCTAATTGTCTGAGCTCTGTACTGAGTTTATTATGTATTTTTTTCATCAGTCCCATCAGTTATCTAAGTTTATCTCTTAATATCTGTAAAAGTCTAAATGGATAATATTTTGGGAATAAAAAAAAAAGAAATCTTATTTTTCTGTTTAAGGTTTTAATTGTCTGCCCTTTCAGAAATGTGCTTGTTTCCACATGCTTCAGGCATTGCCTCAGTGATCCTTAGTACATAGATTAACCTTAATAAAATAGCATTTCATACAGATCATCTGTATGGTTGTTCTGTAACACTTCTTATACAGAGATACCAAAGGCTATAATTTAAAATAAAGAAATAAATAGGGAAAGTAACCATGCAAAAACCACCAGCTGCCTTTTGATAAACATCTCAGAGCTTCCAGTAGATGATTCAGTTGTAAGCAGAGGCAATATAAGGAGAACTCCAGCTGTTTGTCTGCCTGCATTGCTCCTTGGTCTGGATGGTACAGGGGTTTTTTTGGGGTTTTTTGTTGTTGTTGTTTTTTCACTTTATTTTTTTATTGTATTGGTCTTTGTGGGGTTTTTCTGTTTGTTTGGTTTTTTTATTTTTTTGGTTGTTGGTTGGTTTTGGGTTTTGTTTGGGTTTTGTTTGGTTTTGTTTGGTTAGTTTTGTTAGTTTGTTTCATGCAGGTTGCACAGGAGCTTATTTTCAAATACAAGAATCTTTAAACTTTTGTGGGTTATCAGACCTGTGGACTGTGACCAGAAAGGAATGTACACGAGCATAGTAGACCAAGGAAATTTGTATTTGTGATAGTGTAGGACGGCATATACCTCATCTAAAAACCTGCGTGAGACATGATTGTCACAGGTTGTTCTTGGTTTGGGTAAAATGGACAAGGCATTATTAGAGATGTTTTGTATGTATTGATCTGCAGATGTGCAAAGAGATAAAAGCTCACTGCTTACAGCTGCTTGTGCCCAGTCAGAGTTACCTGATGACAGACAAATACTTTGCTAAGTGTTTCCATGAAGGATCTTTTCCTTTCTCTTTACTCTGGAAACCTGACAAAAGCACAGAATCTGGGCATATTTGTGTGCATGCACATTCTGTATGACTAACAATTTTCATAGCTTTTTGAGAGGATGGATGAATGATGCTTTTCGAATATTTGGTTTAAGTTTACAAATAACTGGGAAAGTGATCTGAGAGCAGAACTGGGGACTTGTATGACCCAGCTTACAGCCTATCACAATGTTTAATTCTACTACTCCAGAGTTTTCTTTATATGTGCTTCTTAAAACATTCTGTTACCTTGGTAAATGAAATATAAAAATTGTATTTACTCTTCTTCATGAGTTAAATTATTAATTTGGAAGTGAAATTTCTCTGATGTTTTATGTAAACCCAGCTTATGATAAAATTACTTAGTAGCAACTTGCATTGCTTGTAGAAGTTACACGTCCAGCTGCATTAAAACATGCAAAAAGCTGGCATTTTGTATCTCAGTATTTTTAGAGGGCCCTTTAGGACATGATTATATTTATCTTCTGTTTTTACTATCCTGTAATATACTGTGCTATGTGTTTCCAGCTGCTAATGTGAATCAGCTACAGCTGGAATCCTGAACTCTAGTGATGTTTAGATTATAAGATGCTTTTCTGATCTCCATCATGCCAGTCATAATGAGTATTGAGAACAAAATTACTATATTTATACTCTACTTTTCAGAAAGAAAATGGAGCTGCATGTTTTTCAATATTTTGTGATTAGTACTGCATAATAAATGTTGTCGCATGTCATAATCTAGTCACAGTTTTAAAACTGGGGAAGGCAATTAAGTGCAACTTGGAAAACTTATCTTGAAAAAGTTTAGATTATTTTTAATCATACAGCAGGAATAATAAATCTTTAGGTTTGCAAAGAGTTACATTTAAGAAGTATGCATTCTGTAATTTGAACTCCTGGAAGGTATGAGAAGGGTGAAGGAATTGTACCAGTCTCCTAACATATAATGGTTTAGTTATATAACTGCAAAACAATTTACTGTTGAGAGGGACAACTGTGCACTGAAAGGGGTGATCTGGAGAGCTCTTGACATCCCCATCACCAAAGGTTTTAACACTGTATTAGTCAGTCTGTTAGGAGGGGTCCAAAGATAACTCATGATGCTTCACACCCACAGGATGCAGTGGCTGACATCCTCAGAATCCTTCCCATTTGCATTTTTGTCCCTTTTTCAGTTATATCTTCAAGACTATTTTATGTTTCTGGGGGAAATTACCTGATGTCATTTTGGGAGCTTGTGTTGTAGATACAATTATGCAGAGATAGAACACAGAATAAATAGAATAAAAGAAGGTCATGTGTTTGAATTCCATTTAGTTACATATGCATGACTGCACAGTTTTTTAATATACACAAAGAGAGGAAGGCTTATGTAGGAAAATACGGATTCTGGTTATATCTGCAAATGCCACCATCTGATATTTTTAGGAATCTCCATGAGAAGATTGTGCAGAACTTATGTATAAAAATTATATTCACTATAAAATGCAAAGGCATAGCAATAAAGGGAATCAAAGAAAGATCAGAAAATCAGAAGCAAACAAATTTAGATCCCATGTTTTTGTGTCATCTGTTGGCCACTCTTTGAGTCTAAGCAGCAATGTCTTCCTGAGTTCAGGAGACTCAAATTCCCACCATGAATTTCAGGTGATGGTGGTGGTTTGTTTCTCCTTCAGTGGCTTTTGGGAAATGCTGGTTTTGAAAAGGAGGATGGGAAGGATTCTGCATTGCAACACATGAGGGTGTCTTTGTTTGAATGGGTCTCTAGTCTGTGAGAGCCTAATAATTTGCATTATTTCTGGAGGAAATGATCCTGCTAAGGCCTTCTGTCACACAGAGGAGCTTTTCCAGTCAGAAATTCAGAGCTGGCATTTAGGTGACCTAAATGATCAGTGATAATCCGTCTGTTTATCCAAAGGGAAAAAAATGTAGTTGTTGTCATCATCATCATCGTGTTAAAATTAAAAAGAAAATTCTAAATATCGGCAGTGTGAAAATAAGTAGTTTTTTTGGTGGGTATTTTTGTTTTGTTTTGTTTTTTTTAAAGCAATCTGAATTTTATATTGGATTTGTTGGGGAATTGGGCTGTGTGGTTGTTGTTGTTTGCTTCCTCCTACTTTGTGGAGTGGAGGATGTTTATTTATGCTGCATATCTGATCATTTTTCATCATGCTATAAGATTTTAAGGCTGGAGTAAAAATACAGATTAATAAGTGCATCCATGTGACTGGTGATGTGTTAATTTTCTACTGAAGATAAGAGGACCTCTGGAATTGCTGGAACTGTGGGTTATTGAATTTGGGAATCAAGACAATGTACTTCATGAATGTGACTTTCATCTTGTTTTTTCTTGACTAGAGTATTTACTCATTATAAAATTTAAATATTTTACTGTTTGTTCCTCTGTCTGTGACCTAATGTATCCAATAGGTGAAATGAGAACAAGACCGACCTCAACCTTTCACTTTTCTTTTTCTTTCCCCTTATTTTTTGAAATAAAAAGGTTAGCTGGATATCTGGGGGAAATGCTTTTTCCCTTTTTTTATTTTATTGAGCTATTGAAGTAATTGGACGGATGTGGTTTTCTCCAAAGACAAAAGACAAAACTCCAAATCGAATAATAAATCACATAAAAGAGAAAAATAAAATAAAAGCTATATCAAATCTGTCTAAAAGTGTCTACAAAATTGAACAGTGTAGAGAGGCTGAGTGTGGAGAAAATATTGAACAACTTGTAGCCACCATTTATCAAAGAATGTAATTTAACAATTGCTGGCATACAAAAAGCAAGAAGTCAGAAAGATGTATCACAGAAAATAAAGCACAATATATTATTGATATTTGAGAGCAAGGGTATATTAGGGTTTTTGAAATTTGAATCTGAGTTTTTACATTCAGGCAATGATTTTTTAAAAGATCGTTTCGACAGCAGGCCTACAGCAGGACTACTTTTCTGATGTAAAAATGCCCTAAAAACATTTGTTCTGTGAAATTTAGCTGTACCTGGCAGTTTTCCTCTCCTTTCCAGATCTCTCACAGTGGGACTTCCCTGAGATCACTGACCTTGGGTTCTTGCTGTTCTGTGATGCCCTCATTCACAGACCTTTCCCTGGTGGCCAACCCTTTTGTTTTACATATGCTGTGACCACAAGAGCCTTGAAAAAATACAATACTGTTTAACCTTGCTAGAGAAAATAGAGGAGATTTATTTCTCGGCCTTACCTAGAAATCTAGTAGCTCTGTCATGTCTTTCAACCTGACTTCTGAAAATTTGGTCTTTGTTCCTACTGTAGTGGTTTTGGTTCACTAATTTGAGATTTCCCAGCCAATGCACCAATTAATGTGGTGGGCTCAGTGCTGGCTAAGCACCAGTGCACCCACTAGAATTTATTTACTCCTTTCCTGGTGTGAGATAGGACTGGGAAAAAGGCAAAGCAGGCTGAAAACTTTAAAAGGGGATAAAGAAAAGTTTATTAACAGTACCTAAAAGAAAGAAGAATAAGAATCAGAATAAAACCTTTGAAACACTTCTCCTCCCCTCTGCAACCTTTTCTTTCCCACTAACAATGTGCAGAAACAATTCAGTCAGTTTATCACTTCTAGAATAGTGTTTTCAGTTCACTTAAGGAGAGGCGTTCTTCTTGTCAGTTTATGGAGATTTCTCCACAAGAAAACAGTTCTGTCATGGTTTCAATTTCCACAAATAACAGATGCCCAGGTATCTGCAATTGTGAAGTCCCTCACATATTTCACAGGTTTCTCACAGCTGTGTTTATGGGCCATGTCAAGTTATGGGGTACTATTTTAAAGATGAGCTGTTCAAGAGCAAAAGCTTTCTTTATCTCTGAGATCATCTTCAACTCTGAGAACAGAGACCTTCTTCTCTCCCTGGGGAAAAAAGGGTCTTCATCACTCTTCTCTCTCTCTCTGTTCAAACTTCTCAAGAGATCGCAGCTACTTCAAGTGTGCTTACTTTAGCATGGAGGCCTTTGCTCATATCTACAATTGGAACACTTCATCTCCCCATACATTCAATGTGTTACAGGGAAAAGGAATCTGATGTATCGATGCTTCTCCATCGCTTTCCTAGAGGATTTCAGCCCCAAAATCAAGGCATCTCCTCATCCCTCCTCTCTGGGACTTGACTCTTTCTCAGTGACCTTGGTGTCTTCATGTTGTTCCTCTACATGTTCTCTCTCTGTCCTTTTCTCTCAACAGAGGGAGGATTGAAGGTCTGCAAATCTTATCTGTGCTCTGAAAGAGTTAATGTCTTGCCTGGGGCCTGCAGATTGCTTTGTCTGAGATGGGAGCAGGGCCAGCCTTGTAACCTGCTCTCAGGCAGGAAAGAAGAGAGAGCTTCCCAGGATTTTTTCATCTTTGACATGTCTATTAATAGAGGTCTGTCCGGCTTTCTCAGTGGTTTAACAGATTGTCAATTCTCAAAGCAAATCACTGATTGGTTTTTTGTCAGACTTAGAGGAAACTGAGAGCAGCTTCTCTTAGAAAGTCACTTCCATGAATGGCTCCAATGCATAACCAGCACACATGCTTTGTCTTTCTTTCTTCTCTGGTCTCAAAAAATTTTCCTTCAGTTCTAAAAAGGTGTCAGTTCACAGTTTTCTGTAGTATGCCTTCCTGTCCAGAATAATTTTCCTAAGACAAGGCAGGATCACTGAAGAAAAGTGCCCTTATAAATGTTCTTTTTTTACATATATCTCTGAACATAGAGAAATATCAAAAGTCATTCCTTTTTATCCATTTATTGATTGGCTTCTTAATTTAGACAAAGAAAGTATGTCAGATGTATACAGCAGATTTTCGGTTATGTTGTGCCCAAAAATAATTACTGGCCAGTCCTAAACCATTTAATTTGTATTACAGAAGTCTCAAATCAGTGTCTTGAGATAGTAACATATACATATACTATTTTAAGGTGAGGTAGACTCACTGCTTTGAAGAGATTTTTCTTTTGTCAGGAAGCAAGGAAGTCTAGGTGGGAAAAAAGAGAATGTATTTTGTGAAATGTGGGTAAATCAACTGACTTGCTGAAGATTTAACGCAAAAGTGGATTCTTCGACTGTAATGTTGTTTTTTGAAACCTACAGTCTTTTGTCACTGACATGGGGCATAAAAAGCTGGGTTTTCCCATATCTGATGCTCCAGCCAACATCTCAGCTTCCCACTGCTAAATTTCAGTCTTGATGATGCTCATTCAAAACATTTGTCTATGCTTGTCTTCTATGGCTTTTCATGTAATATTAAGGGGTGGGTAAAATTTTTCAAACATAACGTATATAGGTTGAAAATTGTCTTATTTTTACAGAGTGACAAGATGAGTAAAAAGGGAAGAGAGAAAAATTATTTCAACTTTGAAAAAAGAAAGTCTTATCTCAATGATAGCAATGAAAGGGAATTTTCCTTCATGCTAAGTATCAGAAAGATGGAAACAGCTGTAGCTAGTTGCCTTCTGTAGGCAGAATTATATTTCGTAAGACCATTTTCAGCTAATTTGGCTGTTGTGCAGTTTGAACTTTATGAATTGACTTGTAATTGGACCATGCTGTCAATGGGAAAATTTACAAGTATTGAGCATGACATTTTTGAGAAGGTTACTGTCATCTAATCTTCTATTAGTGGGTTTGTAGAGAGTTATAATTGGCCTAACAAGCCTAGTAACCTGTCCTACTTCCAATTATAATGTACAATCTCATTTAATACTTTTCTTTATTTACTGATAGATAATAATTCTCTGTCTAGTGCACATGCTTCAAAATAAAGTTGTCTCATCATGGAATATGTGTGTTCTTTTAATATACATGCATGTGTGTGTCCATACTCATAAATTATATCACTTATATATGCATATAACTGTGTGTATATATATTCTGAAGAGTTTAAGTACATATATTTTTAAATATATGTATTTATATATACAAAAACTTTGGGTTTTTTTCTGTTTAATTAAGTACAAAGTCTCCTGTTGCTTTTAAATTTCTGGTGGGGACAGGGTGATAGTGTTTTCTCCAGACCTTTGTTAAGTTTATGTGATTATTCTGGCTAGAAGTGATAATACATTCATGTAGATGTACATCTCGCGACTGAAAAAAAAAGGGGGAAGTGTAATAAAATGAACAGGTTGATGAACTCAGTGCATTCATTATCAACTTAGATTTCCGTGAAGGAGAAACTGTTCACTTCTTATAAAATTAGAATGGCATCATTAATTTTGTTTACTACACAAGCAATTTTTAGCACGTGTAAGATTTACGGACAGTTTGCAGGCGAATACGTCTTGTTAAACAGCCCTATGGAAAGAGCTCTGCAGAAGCATCTGCACTTGTTGTACCTCCCCAAAGCAGAATTTTTTGTGTTATTTTCACTGCAAGGAAAATGTTGACAAGTCACAATGGTGAACTTGGAAGTAAAGGAGGGACCAGTGAAAAAAATTAAAAAAAAAAAAAAGCAGCCAGGGAATTGATATTTTGATGCATTCATAAAGTTAAAAGTTTCAGGTTTTCAACAATTTCTTCATATATGGCAACTTGGTTTTCACTGCTATGCACTCCTTGCTCATTTTAGTAAAGACTGAGTGGTGTGACACCCGAACAAAAAAGAGGAGGAACAAATCAAGCAAACAAACCTTTTAGATACGAATAAGAGAAGCAAAGCCACCAAAGAAAAGGGTTTGGTCTTTCTCCTTTTCTTTCATGTCTTCTGGTCTCAAGTATATCTGCCTTTAAATTGTCAGTGTAGTTCTGCCCTACAGGAAGGGCCAACAGAAGAAGAATTGCAGATTTTGGGGTTTTTTTCCATGGAGATGCTCTTGAATGAATGCCTTCTCAGAGTGTGCTTGAGAATCTAGAGAGGTTTGGATGGCATCTTTTTGAGTAATTTAATTAATACCATTAACAGAGTGATTCAATTCTAATTTTGGATTCTGAGTAATATTCCATTTCAACAACATTCTTCTTGAGCCTCAGAAAACAATGGTTTTGTTTATTTTGGTGATAGTGTTGTTGTTAGTGAAACATTTTAAACTACAGGGTTTGTTTTTGTTACCCTGCTGGGCATGAAAATCTACCAGCATGAAACTGTGGATTCAGGATACTCAAGGAAGGCTGTAGTGTCTGTCCCTGTTTCTGTGAGTTTGAACATTAGTCACTGTTGGTTAAAATATCTTCTGTTCCTTTTGGTTTGCATGTTCCATTAGGATGCAAGAACAATCTGAAGTTATAGGTTTCAATGAAGAAAAATAGCGATCGTATAGGAGATTTTAAATCATTGGAGTATCTGCAGATTAACTGATGCTTATTTGCATCAGCTTCACAAAAAATGATGTATCAAGAAATAGGAGCAAGGGGATGACATAAGATTTAGGTTCTTCAGAATGTACTTTTGGCAAGCTAAATTGTGCTTTAAGTTTTAGAATTCACTAATGTGTGTGCATGTGTTCTCACCTACTTGTGACTAATGATCCGTGATTTTTCTGCAATCCCCACTGTGCTTTTTTGAGTGTGTATTCTGGTGTATTTTCCAACTTCTCAATGCAGGGTTTCTGACAGAATCATAGATCTGAACTCTCTCACAGTGCAGCAGTGTCTCTAATAAATAGGTCAAATGATCTTAGAAACGGTGTTTGTTAGCCTTGAATCGATAGTGATGAAGTTTCTCTGTGTTCTTGCTTGCTCAAACTTCTGTCTAATCTATCTTTGTTCTCTTCTTCTTGTGCAATCTTTTCCTTGCTTCCAGTGGCTGCTACAAAGAACAAAGCTAGAGGTGAGTTTCTGCCTGCACCCTTCAATTTGCATTGCATGGTTCTGCAGCCCACGCATTTTCTCCCAAGGTTGTTTCTGCTTCTCCAAACAAAGAAAAATATCTTTAGGTCCTATGGTATGCCAGATTAGTTCTTTACAATTTTGAATTTACACCTAAATGCATTGTTTATCAATCAGCACTCCTCATGCTGTATTTTGTTAATTGCTTTAATTTGGGAAGTTTTCAGGAAAAAGATAAAAATAAGTGCATTGTAGTTAGATTTCTGACTTTCATTATAGTAATGTAGGGATATTGATGGCATTTTAATCAAAATGAAGATATTGCATAAAAATGCTCATAAATATGTAAATGTAATTTATATTTTTTATCTCTAGTCATAGTCATAAATATCTGAACAGAGAACAATGAACTCCTAAGTGTCTCCTAAGCATTTCCTGTCTTTTCACACTAGTATAAATGATCATCACTGTTCCTGATAGCATACCAATATATAGAAAGGCATACTATGATATCTGCAGAGATTTATGGCTTCAGAGCAGCAAGGTGATTGCCACAAATCAGTGTGACAAAGAAGGAAACCTTTCAGAACTAATCATGTAAGGTCAGCGGTGCTGTAAACCATTTCCTGAATTTCAACAAAGCAGTGATGTGGCAAATGTAACCTGAGGGGTGTATTTTGACTTACAGATACACATAAATCAATGCATACGTGTTTATATATACAGATGCGTGTGCATTTATATGTACGAACATATATTTGCATAGAAAATCATGAGAATATGTATTTTACTATCATTTTTATATTATTTCTGGTAAATAAATTTGAGTTGTCTGATAATTAAACATCAGAGTTTAAGGCAAAAATCTCTGCTAGTTTAGGTGTATTTTGGAAGTCAAGATTCACAAGGTTTGCAAAGTTCAGTTCCATACATTGCTTAGCTTGAGGTCGTAGAACAATAATAATAATAATCAAAGAAAATACAGCCAGTTGAGAGTGTTTATGCATTAGAATAATTAAACCAATAATTAAAATACAGCTCAGGTTTGTATTTTTTTTTAAACCCTTGCATGGCTTTTTGTAAGATATCTTTTTCTCAGAAACTTTGCATGCATTGGGTGACATGAATGAGGGGAGTGAACAAGATCAAATTCATCTATTTGCCTATGCATGCTTTAAAATTTGCTTTACTCCTTTCTGTTCTGTTATGTATTCAGCTGTGGCGCTGTGTAACAGCGGGTCAAGACTTTAAGACCTTCATAATTAACGAAAAAAGTCCAAACCAAGGCAACATCCACAGAAGGGACTTTTCAGCACAAATGAACACAATCTCATCAGTATTCAGTGATTAGCTGATACTCACATATATTGCCATTAAAACAGAAATTGCCCTGGAGGCACAGGAATTGTAGGATGAGTCAGAATTACTCATGGGTACCACTCATCTGTGAGCATTAACGCACCCGTATTTCAGAAGTGCACATGCATATTGAATGCACAGCTGAAGCTCTATATCCTGAAAGAGGTTTGACACTGTGATCTGGTTATCTTTGGAGATCTCTTGCTCAGCTGCACAGTGCCTTCAAGAAGTCCTCGGCTTTTCCTTTGGAGCTGAACAGCCCTGTGATGAAAGCACCCAATACCCACAAGGAATTCAGTCCTGCAATTGTTCTGTCTTTTACCAAAAGCATAGGACCTCTTTTGTGATCTCCTGTGCTGGAAGACATGAAGTAGATGATGCCTTACTGCTTTTCTCATTACTCTGTATAAGCAGTAAAGAAAGGTCTGTTCCTCCTTTTCAAGTCTAACACTTAACTGGAAAACAGTTCTCTAATATGGCACTGGAAACATCAATTCACAACTGAGAGAATTCTCAGGAGGAGTTTCTCTTTTGGCACTTATAATATGAAATCCAGCAGTTCTTTATGTCTTTGCTCTTATGTATGGGTCTTCATCTTTCCTTTCTGAAAGTCTGGAATTTGTGCTGCCATTTTCAGCAAGGCACAGTTGACCTCGTGCCTACCCTAAGATCTGAGAGTTCCAGAGCGCATTATTAAATGATATTCTGTGGGATCACCTGTCTTTTGTTTGTGCATTGTTAGCATGGGAAAACTCCTGCTGGTCTCCACTTCCCTCCCCCTCCTTGTGGCATTGTCTGTAAGCTGAACAACAGAGCCTTTGCTCTCAAACATTGAATTCAATGCTATTTCCTGAAGTATTTTCTCAGTCTTTGTCAAAGACTGCTTGTATTAAGTGCTGTTGAAAGTTAAGCAGCTGTTGAACTCTCTACTTTCGCCTTGCTTTGAGGCACTTAGAATCAATCTAGGTTGAAAGGTCATCTGGTCTGCAGGTCATTTGGACTGAGCTACCCTGTAAGTAAAACCCATATAAATCTGTTTGCTCATAGCCTTCCAGTCAAATTGAAGTATCTCAAGGATTTCACAGCTCCAGGGTAGATTTGCACTATGATTGCTTGATTTTACCATGTTTTTCTTTCTTAGACTTTTGATGACCTAGAAGAAGCTGCATGAAGTTTTTTGTGGTCTCCAGGGCAGATAAATACTTGGATTTTGCACAGGCCAGATCTTTTTCAAGTACTGGAATGGTGTGCCCAGGGAGGTGGTGGAGTCACCATCCCTGGATGTGTTTAAAAAAGACTGGATCTGGCACTCGGTGCCATGGCTTAGTTGAGGTGTCAGGGAACAGATTGGACTCAATGACCTTGAAGGTCTCTTCTAACCTTGTGATTCTGTGATTCCTTTGGACTCCTGGGCAGATGCTGCCACAGGCTGCTTATGGGCAGAATACTTAGGACATTTCCAAGAAGTCTAGTTCAGAAGGGTTTGAAAGGGTGAGGAGGGGGCAAAATGAAACATGAAAAAGGATTTATGGCACTTAATTTGGTGAAGCAGAAACTGAAAATGCCACCTGAATATCTCAGGCTATCAGAGTTTTTTTCAGTGTGTGAATATTTTAAGGACCATTTCTTAACACACCAGATGAGATTTGTTTAACTTGATCTCTATAAATGAACATTTCCTCTAGCAGAGCACCTGTTTGAAGACTGCCTTGACCTCTTAAGGAGCACTATTGTGATAATTTTGGAATAATATTCTTGCAGATCTCTTCTGGCAGCAGTTAACAATGGTTTCCATCCTGGATGGTCTTACCAGATCTGCTAATGATGTGTCAATTTTCAGCCAGCAAGTGGAAGAGAGGGCCAAGTATCTTAATTCAAATGTAATTAGTTGAGAAATGGAGTTCTGTGCTTCTCATTTTCACTTCTTTGATACACTCAGTTGCTGGCCGATGAGCATGACCCAGGATGAGGACAAGGACTTAGATCTGTTTTACAAACTAACTGTCTATGTCCAATTCTGTCAATTTATCCCAGGCCTCATAAGGCCTGTACTGCCGAATGGTCCACCCCCCGTCTCCAAAACAGAGAAAAGTATAGCAAATCCCATTCCCTGTTCCTAACCCTAAATGGGATTTTTGGGTGTTTTCCTCGAGATGAATGTTTGCTTGTACATAATCTGTGGCATGTCTCTTATTCCGTTGTTCTCCACAAGGTACAGACGGTTGATCCTTCTGTACAAGGATCCTTCTGTCCTTCTGCCCTCACGTCAAACTACTCTCCACACCACTGGTCCGGCATCTTGTTGCTGGTCATGATGATCTTCTTGCTTGTGAATTCCACAAAGGCGGGAATTCCATTCACGGGGACTTTATGTGGGTAGTGGTCGGTCAGCCGGAGCAGCTCACAGAACAGGGGCCAGCTATAGAAGTTATCCATGACTGCTCTGTCTTTGTTTTCCCATCCTGCCATTGTCCTGCCATTCGCTGCGGACCTTGTGGGACTGTGACCCCTCATGGGAGGCGGCCCAACGGCTCTTGCCTCACCCTGGTGAGCCAATCAGCACGCAGACTTCAATTTTTATATTGCATGGTTGCTGGCCAATCAGGAGTCTCAGATCTCTGAGGCCACGCCCCCACTTGATGTAGACTTCGGGAACTCTCGCGTGATTTCAGCCATTTTAGTTCCAGCCTTCACGGCGGCAACAGCTCCCGTGAGGCCACTCCAGTGCCCTCAGCCCACAGGGATCCCCACCCAGCAAAACACGTCTCTGTCTTTGCTGTAGTACTGCTTGTTATCTTCGTGGGACCCACGGGCAACTTCCAGGTGGGCTCAGCAACACCTTTTTCAGTGCTGTCAGTCTTTCTTTCTTTCTTCTTCAGTTGCGCATAGCCTTGAGGCTATGACACCTCATAGCCTCATTTCCGGCTATGAGGAAGTGCGCTCTGAGGGCTTCAAGACTCTTCACGGCTTCAAGACTCTTCATGGCTTCATAGTCTCCTTTGGTTGGGTTGTTTACAGTAAAAACCCACTTAGGTGAGGGGTGGGGGGTGGCATGAGACTCCTTTGGCGTTGGGGCACCGACGGCTTTGCAGTCAGTGGGCACGTGGCCTTTCGATTTCGGCATTAGGCCTCTGTCCCAAAGCGTGCCGTGTCCCGAAGTGGACAACAAGCAGTACTGCAGCAATGAAGGTGGCATGTTTTGCCAGTGTTTTATAACAGTGGCATCTATTACCAAAAAGTTATTGTCAGATCTATCCCAAACCTCCTGTAGTTAGGCAATTGGCTTTTAACCCTTCCAAGTATAAATCAGAGTTTCTGATAATTTTGATTGTGGGATTTGTTGGTTTGGGTTTTTTTTTCTTTGATGGCACTTTTCATTGTTGTTGCTACTTTTTTTTTTTTTTTTTTTTTTTTTGGGAATACTGAGGATGACTGTGACAACTTTTTATAAAGAAGAAAAGAATATAAAGGCCAACTTCTATTGCAGGAGGGGAAAGCAAGCCCTCCAGAAAGATATGTCATCTGCTTGTTTAGAAGTAGAACATTTCTTTCTCTTCCTAAGTCTCCTCTGGCCCACAGATTAGAAATGGTGACATTTCCCAAGAAGATTCCTAAGTCCCCAAGGAGAAGCTTCTTGCAGTGGGGAAGATGTGACTGCTTTAATTTTGCAGGATTCATGGTGTCCAATCTTTTTAAAAACCTGTTGGATTGGTAGCTATTTCGGACATGCTTCTTTCTCCCATTTTAGCTGTGTATGAAGCTCTGTGTTTAATTTTTTTCCCAGGGGAAATCCCATTCATATCATAGTGCCACTGTTTCTCATAGCAAAGTTCTGCTGTAGTACCCACACAATGCTATATTCTCTCTCAAAAGCTGGCATGAAATCTGTACTTCTGGTGGTTCTAGGGGACGTCCTTTTAATGGGAGATACCGTCAAACTTTTTTTTTCTATTTTAGTATTACAATTTTAAGTACTGTACATGCCTTGAACTCTATCTCACTTGCCTCATAAGTTGGGTATAACAGGACTGTTTTCTGTAGTCTGGTTGACATCCAGGGGATTTTTGAGTTGTGTCTTTTTCTTGAGCTTCATTGCATCTGTATCCCAAAGAAACTCTATTTTTGAGAACCATGGAAAAGCATTTTTGTTCTTTCAGTCATTTCTTCTACAAGTTAAGAAGTATATTGTTTCTGCCTTACTTTTAAAAGAGGAGACTGATTCTCCTTCAGAAACATAAGATTAAATTTAGCTTTAACAATGCTACTTAAGGCTTACATCTCAGTCTGTAATATAAATCATCATAAGAGTTGATGCACTGTCTAAAAGCATCTTATCCAGGAGGCAAAGATCACTCTGGACTTTATTCACTTGATTTACTTTGTTTGTTCTCATTATGTCAATGAAATTGGTATCAGCTTATTTGAAGCTTAAGTCAGGAGGGATCGTGTGAAGAGTGTAGAAGCCGCATACTCTGTTATTGTCTGGATAGCTGTGCAATTACTCATGTTGTCTTTTAGTTAAGAATCAGTTTTTTTCACAGGACTTCGCCAGATCTTCATCATGTTCTACCCAGCCATTTTTAATTTTTCTCACATCATATGATAAAGTTTACTGTGTGTATTCTATATATTTGTAAATATGTAGGTAAATAATAGGTTTCATTCATACCAGAGTTTTGACTGAAAACCATGCAAACCAGGAGAAATTGTGTTGACCAGAACTTGTCAACACAGTTGCAAGGCCTACAGGGTCTAAACCTACCAGTTTAAGTCCTCTCTTTAGTACATGTAATTAGCCAAGCATATTTCTCATTCAGAAAATTATTATAGAATTAAATCAGTAACACAGCAGCTGTCCATGTAAGGAGCAGGATGAAATAAATGTACACAAAGAGACCAAAAAAATACTATTTTTATTGTTCGCATTATCTTCACAAAGTTCTCAGCTATTCACTTACTGACATTAGTCAGGAATTAGCTTTGCTGGTGCCTTTTTTTCCTTTTTTTTTTTTTTTTCTTTTTTTGGTTGAGGAATAGCTAACTCAGGGTATCATCTGCAAAAGTGACACTCTGCAACATATGATGGCGAAAGTTGCGAACAAGTGGAAGTGTATAGATGTTGAAAGTGCGAATCCAATATAAAGCCTGGGGAAACTCCATAAATCAGTAGTTTGGAAGAGCATTTATTTATGGTTATAAGCTTTCACCCCTGAGACATGTAGAAATAAAAACCTGTCATATTCCACCTTTACTACAAGGTCATTACAAAAAGCTTGCCAAGACTGTTGTAGTAGCATAGCGGGATTTTGAAACCTGATTGAAATTTTTCAGATATTCTAGTGCTATTGAAGTAGAGGAGCTCTGCTTTGTAAAATCTTGTGATGTTTTTATTCAAAGTACAGTTTTGACTTCTAAAGGTAGAATTTTCATATGTCACTTAAAGGTATTAAAGCACCTTTAGTATTTGTAAGTGATTGTACTTTCAGAGAGAATAACAAAGCAAATGTAGCCTTTATAACCATTCCTTTACTGTCTCTTTGGTATTTCCTCCCCTGTAGTTTAGTCACTGCTTCCAGCTTATAAAGCCTGTGCTTTCCTCCAAGGATTAAATTCTGTCCACTGGTTAAACTTGTGAGGCTGAAACAGGGATTTCAGTTTTTCTCCATGATTTCTTACGGATGTTAAGGGTCAGAGTTTTCTTATATTCAGCATTTCTGATGAGGAGGAAAGTGGTGATGTAGAACCAAATTTCATGCTTGTCTTTGAAGACAGTCCACAGAGAAACAAAAAGCCAGAAAAGTTTAGAAGTGAAAAAGTTTTGAAAATGGCCATGTTAAGAGTGCAGAAGGACTATGAAGGTTTAAATTCAAAAATGTGTTGGGTCTTGTTGAATTTTGTGTTTAATATCCTCTTCAGTGCAAAATTCACATTAGATCAAGATGCTAGATTATTTCATGGTTTAATTTTCCATTAGATAATGTAAGACATTACAATTTTGTCTCAAAAATTATGCAAATTTACTTAAGTATGTCACATATATGTCATTTGTGCTAGAAGATTTGGGAGAGAAAGCAGTTGCCTGAGTTCTGGAGAGTTTTTTTAGAAAACTCACAAAATACGTTCCTGTCCTTTTTTCTTCCTTACAAACTCCAGCAGTGATCCTCAGAGGGAAAAGCTGGAATCATAATGATGATAATAGTTCTTAAAAAAGTTGCTGACTGTTGTTTACTCTTTGTAATTATACTTGGGAAATACTTGGCCCTGACATCTGTAAGATCTTCCCAATATTGAGAAAGCTGACTTTCCAAATGATGTCATGTGTATGCAGTCAAAACGCTCACCATTGTAGTCCCTGTCAGAATTATTTTGCCATTGAAGTTCCCAAGTCCTGCTACATAATAAGGAGACCAAAAAAAAATGTGAATCAGCTTTTCATTTTTTTGCATGGAGCAGCTCTGGAAGCAGCAGTTTGACAAGCCTATGTGTCCTCTTAAGGCTTTTAATGCATTTTATTCTGTTTTCCAGAACAGATGCAAAAACCCCAGTATTAACAGTTGTGATCATATATCACTCACTAAAGTTGCAGAATATTATGGAATAGAGCTGCTCTAACAGCACAGAAATAGCAAAGGAAGGTACACAGGCCCCCTGAAATTAGATTTGTAGGGGCAGGCTATTGCTGTCAATGTGTCCTTTTTATTTGAGAGGCATCTACACTGAGCTAATGTGTCAGTCATTTATTAACTAAATGGTTTTTTTTAGTCAGTGCAGAAGATTTTGGGATGGAATAAGGACAATGTCTGTTTTCATGCTTGTGAAGGGCAACACAGCTGTGGGAGAGGGACTTTAAGGAGGATGCTCCATTCTGAGGTGGACCTGGTTATCATTGACTAAAGCATTTTGTCAGTTCTTATTCCCCAAGTTTCAGATAGGCCACTCTTCCCTCTACAATGGTTAATACAAATTCCGATTGCCTTTTTTTTTTTTTTTTCCAATTTTTCTGTGCTCATTTGAGTGTTAAGTCTGTGAGGGCGTCAAGAGCAGTGTATTAGGAGAGCTTGCCATACTTGAATAGAGCTCTGCTGGAAATGTGGTTGCTTTATTTGCTATTTGAATGGATGTGCTGCTGTAAATCTGGTCATGGTTTTGAGCACTGAGCCCTTCTGACTCTCTGCAAAGGATTTCCAAAGGCAGCACATTGCATTTCAGACACATATTGCTCTGTGCTGGCTCAGTTAAGTAATTTGTCAGATTCCAGTCAGACAAAACACTTTGCTTCAGAGTCTAGACTGTTGATTTAGGCACAATCAAAAGGATGTAGTGAGTTCCCAAGATGCTTTCATCATATTTTCTACGTCCTGTGGAATTGTTGGGCATGAGTGCCTAATATCTGGCAGTTGGTTGGAGCTGCTGCTCTGAGGCAGGTTGTCAACTTCTTTGTCCTAAATATCTAAATTTCTCAACTTCTATTGAAGTTTGGGATTTTTTTCAAAATTTCATATAGAGAAAAGGGATAATAATAATTATGTCAGATAATAATACTGAAATACAGGAGAAAAGACAACATTTGGTGTACAGGTTAAACCCATGGTCACTGGTTTTTATTTTTCTGAAGATATAGATACTTTTTAAAATATAGGCTTTTCTTTCAGTCTTGGTTTTGTTCAGTGTGCTTTTATAACAAAAGGAAGTGGAAAAAGTGTTTTAAGTTTAAGGAATTTTTTTCCTAAAATCCTCTTTTGAAAACCAGAGGGCTTATAATGATTCTCCACATCAGGTCAGATCTCAAGATTTGTTCCTTGATCTCTGTATGCGATCAGATCTTCAGCGAATTTGTTTTACTTTAGTGGTCAGTGAAACACACGGTGTTTAAATGGCTGAGGATTCACCATCACTGCTACCATTTGTGGTTTTATGTTAATTCTATCTTCGTTTCTTAGATGAAGCATAAAGGCCTAAATCAGCTAAGACTTTTTCATGTGTGCTGTTATAGTTTCATAGGGATCTCTAGTTCTTTGTAAGTATGCTCAGCATTCCTCTGGGATTCTTTAAAGGGCTAATAACTTCAAGGTCTTCCTCACATTTTAATTATGGTCTGCATATAAAGGAAAAGTAGTGGAGAACACTTGAGCAGTGTACTTTGGAGGGATTTTTGTTCCTGTGCTGTTCACACACTACTATTTAAAAAATCTGCTGTGATTAGAGGTGGTCGTGGGATGATTATGCTGGCCTGTTGACCACAAGGTCTGATGGATCATTAGAGATAAAGGAGAGAGAAATACTCAGTGTTTCTTTACCGTGTACCTTAAATTGTTGATTCTGAATTTACATCCTCACCCTGTTGCAGAACACCCAACTCCTTCTCTGTTAAGCTGATAAAGTGAAGTTCATCTCTTATAAAAACTAGCTGGCAGCATCACATTGTCTTTATGCATCTTCTCAGCTCATGTAAAAGAACCAGAGCTCTGTTTGGAGTATCACAAATAATTGCAAATTTCAGAAGGAACCTCTGCTATGTATGTTTTGGAAGCCATTGCTGGCTCCCAGGAAGCTAAACAGATGAATCTGTGCAATTCAAAGTATGTCAGTACCAGCACCCCAGGAAAGAAAAAAAGTCCAGTTTTTCTTTCTAGGTTCCTGATTCTATAAATCTACGATTCTGTGAAATCACATCTAGAAGCTAAATAGATTAACTAGTAGATTAATAACATGTAGTAATTAAAAAAAAAAAAAAAAAAACAAACACCCAAAATACTGTACATATTGGATCTTTTCATTTGTTGTTTCAGCATTGTCTTCATGGGCTCCTCTGAGGCCTACTAGCTAAAAGTCATGATTCAAACTTAGTCTTCTAAGTTTAAAGAATATGATACAAATCTTTAAAACACTGTAACTTGACAAAAATTATTCAAAGAGAAATAAGCAAGAGAATTAAGGAGTTTGAAATAAAATTGAGTGTAGCTGTCAGGAGGGAGGGAAACACTGGAAAGAAGGCCATGGAAAGGAATAGTGCAGTTGGCCTTTGCAGCAGCCAGCAGTGGAGGTTCTTCCTAGGCTTTGCAGGTACCCATGTGTCTTATTGAAATCATTGCCAGTTTGCAAAAATCTGATTTAAAGGATGCAAACAAAGATATGGCTATAAACTCTTGATTTATGCCAGTACCTGTGCACATAGAATGCATCCAGCTGTTTTCCCAAAGACTCACTCTTTTGTTAATTGGTACTGAGAATACTTCAGTCCTTTTTCTTTTGTGAAGGGTGACTCTCCTATTTTTTTTTTCTAATAGTTATTCTTATTTCTGTATGCATATGTTATATGTGCTGTGTTTGGTGTATAAGGAGAAAAAGGATTTATTTCAGTTGACGAAAAAACAGTTTACATAACTAAGTTTTTCAAGGTAGAAAAACTCTTTGTGTTTTTTGTGTAGTTTCCCTGTCATTGGAAATCCCTTTGTTTCATTACTTAATTTCCTTCAGAAGTAGCTGTTTTCATTTGTCTTGGGGAGCAGTATTTATTTTGTTTATTCGTCATTGATTTCTGAAAATGTAAAGTGTGTCAGCTAATGCTTTCCAAACAGAAGCTCAGAAATGAAGGGAGAATATCAATCCCTGCATTAATGTCCATTTGCATTTTAGGAATTTAAAAGTATGTAACACTAATGAGCTGATAATTCAGTGTTCTTTTCAGATAATGTTATGTACAGAAATGAAAAGAATGAATGGGCTTCCCTACCGTGGTTGGGCTTCTCTTACAGAATTGAAATTTTGTAATGATTATTGTAATGGACTACCCATCCCACTCCAACAATAAATATTCCCCAAAAGGCAGACTAGTAAAAATGCTTTTCCAGAGCAGACATAGTAGAATTCCCCTGATCTTTGGCTTTTCCACTCTTCAAAAGCCCAGGAGGAAAAGTGGGCTTTGGAGCTCTGTTGAGAGAAGTTTCTGGGGTTTGGGACACCAGCAGTGATCAAGGTCCAGTATTTCTCCCTAATATCTGATCTAAACCTACTCTCTTTAATTTAAAGCCATTTGCCCTTGCCCTGTCTCTACATGCTCTTGTAAATAGTCTTCCTTTATTCACCTGCCATCTTGATCTGTTCTAAATATATTCCAAAATATATCCAGTCATTTGTGTAAGTTAGTGACAACTATTTTAATAACTTTACATTTTAAAAAATAAATTCTGCTTTCTTTAGTGCTTCTCTGAAGAGCAAATTATTATTTCCTGTCACAATTGCTCTAAAGAAGATGTCATATGGTGATTTTGGCTGTAAAGCTGTCAGTTTTACCTGAAAAATCTTCACATGCTTCCCAAAAGATGTGAGTTTGGTTGAGTTCTTGAAGTACAGTATTCAAGCCCTTTGGCTATTTCTAAAATGCAGGTTGAACATGAACAGCTGTGGGAGTATTCTTGATCATCAAGACCAATTTCTGTAAGTATCACATATTTCTTCCTCTGTTTTCATTCTTCTGAAAAGCAGAGGATTTGCTGGTTTTTCTTTGGTGTTGGTTGGTTTGATTTTGGTTTGTCCCCCTCCTTAGCTGGTAACTTCATTAGTGAAACTCTGAACCCTTCCCTTACAATGACAGGTGTATTCTTCTAATTTCCAGAAGCAGCATATTCACATAACTTCTTCTTTTGTCAAGATTATCTTTAATTATAAGCATCTTCTCACGTGTAAATTTTTTATTGCTGCGAATAATACACATCTATCATTTTTTCTCCCTGTCATCATTTTGGTAGACAGACAGATATTTTTCAGTTTCTTCTGTTTCTAGGATGATATTTTTCCAGTGTGTCATGATGTAAATTGGCTGCTGTTGACTGATATGAGCAGAAAATTCTCCAGTGTTTTACCTGGGATTCGCTGCATCTTTTCTATCCAGCCTTCCTACATCTTCCAGAAATACTTCAACTGTCTTATATCTGCTTCCCTTGAAGCTGCTCCATATTGGTCATTCATACTCATCCAGTGATAAATTAGAAAATGTGTCTTCTTCTTGCTCGGTTGTTCTCAGCTAATGAGATTCTAGGGTATAGCTGAAGTTTCAATTTTTAATCCCCAAGTGCATGGGGATTTTTTTCTCATTTCTATTACTGCAGTCCTAAAGGTTGTCCAGCATTTTCTGTGAGATGTATCAGCCCTCTCCTGTATGAATGATACTTTTAGATTTCACCTATTCCTGGTCATTTGCAGGGAACAAATTCACTTATCCTTCCCAATCTCCACAAGGTGACTTGGTGGTGGATTTGTTAGCTGGGGTTTTTTGGTCAAGACATGGATATTTAGCAAGTGTAATGCTGCTTGGTGGTGGTAAAAAGGCAAGCAGTGAGATACAAAAAAAACCCAAAACAATAACAACAACAAAAAAATTTCTGCTCTCACCTTAATTATGCCTATACTACATAGATAATAATTTCCTGATAGGTGGGTTTTTTTTGTATTTTTTAACCATAATTTTTTGCTGGTCATTTTTTCATGAACTTTCTAGTCTTGTTGTTACTTAATTTGTATCTTAAGTACATAAAATAATGGTGCTCTGTGCCAGAGAATTGCATTTGGACTAGCTGTGTATCCTTTAAAGACTTTATTGGACATTTCCTGGTTTTTGCTCCATTTTGTGTTTAATTCCTGAAGTGTCTTATGTCTGTTTTCCAGAGCATTCCAATCTGCTACAGATATTGTAAATCCTATTCCATGGTTCCTGTTTACTTGTTGGTCACATTCTCTAGCTTATCAGTACCTCATTGATGGACTTCAAAATTATTATATATTTGTCTTTCTTCCCCCCCCCCCCCCCCCACACTCATGGCATTATTTTGCATTATAAAAACTTTCCCTTGGGAATTCTTGGTATTCAGGCATGCTCCTTGTTTTTGCAGTGATCAATGACAGCCAGGCAATGTTTTTTGGTTTTTTTTTTCTTTTTGAATATGTGCAGCATCACTCAGTACCAGACTTGCTGTTCCTGTAGAGGCACAACTTGTTACTCTGTCAGCAGCTTGGGGAGCTCAACACCTGTTCCAGTGACCAGCAGAGATTAACATTTTCTATGTCAGGTCATTAACTTGGCTTGTCAGAGTGCAAGATTATGGCTGAAAGGGTATATTGACCTGAAAACATAAGTTTATGAATTTATGGAACAAAGTTGCAAAAGTATGAGGCATAATATAGTTTTGCGTTGCAGTGTAAATGTAACAGAGTCTATCTTGCCTTCCTCATTGGCTATAAAGGAATCTGTTATGATCTAGACATAGTGTTTCTTCTGATTGGACTGGCTTTAAGATGCTTTCTCCATGCTTGGGGCAGAAAAGAGGTCTTTTAATGTCTTAGAATTTCTCCAGTTGATGTTTCTTTTCTCATATCTCAAGTTAATTCCTAGGAAAACAGATTCTGTATCTCACTGGTTTTTTTTTTTTTTTTTTCACGAGACAGGGTTGTCCAAACCCTTTCCCTGGATTCTGGTCAAAGCTTTTTACAGAAAAGAGGGCAAAACAAGAATTCGATGTACATGAGGCCAGTGCAAAGGGTGATGGCAGGAAGGAACTCCTGAAAGGAGTAAGATGGCACTGAATTAAGTAGGAAAGGATTTTTAATTAAATGATTACAGAAATGTTACATATCAGTTAAACTAAACCATATTTCTACTGGTCAAATTGCACAGTGATTTGAATTTCAGAATTTTTTTTCTGGTAAACCATCCCATGGTGTCTCATTGCCAAGGATTTTTGTGTTGTTTTTTTTTTCATTTTCAGTGTTTTGTCACTTGTGTCATTCAAGTATTAAGACCTTGTGCCTAAAGAGGTCTCTGTAATGGAACTTGCCGGGTTGTTCATGGCAAATTATTTTACAAACACGTTGTTTCCCTGTTTCTCTCTGTTTTGTTTCCTTGAGTGTGGGATGTGAGCTTCTATTAGACACAAATTGTGTATCCTGGGGGAGCATAATAGAAAACCACAAAACACCAGTCAGTCTGAAGCATTTTGCAGCCATGCTTAAGAAGTGTGTGGGACAAGTGGGGATTCTTAGAGGGGGAACTGCTGTGCTGGAGATCTGGGCTGGTGACAGGAGGATGCCAAGACAAGGCTTCTCGACCTGTGCCTTGTAATTGAAGTTAGCCATTTAGATTTAAAACCTGTTGAGCTTTGTGTTTCAGCCATTGCTGTTCCCTTATCTACAGTATGGCAGTGATTAGGCTGTTGGATGCATTACAGTGTGAAATCAGATTGTAGCCTGAAAGTTCACTAAAATAGGCTTGCTTTTTTTTTTCCTAAATCAGTGTGAAACTAAGCAGAATTTTTTTTGGATCTTGAACTCTGTGAGCCTCCAAAATGCACAGATGCTGCCTTAGATACCTTTAGATTCATTCTTGAACAGGAGAGACTGGCAGCTGAGACATACTTAGGCAGCCCCAGGAAGCCTAGAAAATTGATATGAAACAGAAGCTGAAGAGAAGCAGAACCTCCAACTTATTTTATTTTCCATTGGTTTAAATTTTCTATCAAAAAGTAGTGATCACAGTGTTTTCTAGTGGGGATTGACATCTCTTTTTCTAAGAATAAAGGGCAAAAATGACATTTGGATTCCAGAAGAAATGTCATTTAGCTGTGTCAAGAAAGTATCTGGGACTCTAATGACCTACTTTCCTGTTAAGTCTCTAGGCCATTGCTGAAGTTAGGAGCATAGGGAAAATACATTTCATCTTCAAAGACTTCAAGATGAGGTTTATAACTTTCTTAAAGAGAAAAAAAATGAACCCTCTCTCCTGAATTGAGACAGATAAAGTTTCAGCCCAAGATGGATATTTGTCCCTGAAGATTTGAAAATTCAACCACCTGCTTTAAATGAGAAGTCAAAAAAAAATGCACTGTGTTAAACCAGTGCATTCACTTTGAAAAGAAGGTGAAAATTATATACTTTTACTTCTCTGTAGGTCTAAATAAATAGAAAAGGCTTTGGATAACACAAATAGCACAAGGACTGAAAAATACTCTTATATATCCATGGGTCCTAAGGGTAGTGACAGATGAAGTGGCTAAGTCATTATATTTTAGAAGTTGTGGCAAGATGGTGAAGTTCCCACTGGCTGCAGAAAAAGGAAATATAACCCTTATTTTTAGAAAAAAAGGAAAGATCTATGAGACTTTAATCTGGAAGAGGGTAGTTTTAGATTACATTTTCGGGGGAAATTCTTTACTGTCAGAGAGAAGCTGAACATGTTCCATCCCTGGAAGTGTTCAAGCTCAGGCTGGATGGGGCTTTGAGCAACCTGGTCTGATGGAAGGTGTCCTGTCTGTGGCAGGGTTGTTGGAACCAGAAGATCCTTAAGGTTCCTTCCAACCCAAAACATTCTGTGGTATGATTCTATGATATTTGAATTAGAATCAGAACAGCTTTTGAGTATTTGGGGGAAAATTACACTTTTTTCCTGACATATCGTATTAAGGCAGGTTGAGTATCAAGTGTATTTCACCATATTTTTAGCTGAATCTGATGACTTCCCTACAGACTTTCATCCCTCTGTCTTAGGAAACAATAAAGTGCTCACAACCATGAGTCCGCACGTGTATCAGGTAACCAGGCAGGCTCACAATGACTCTGCGTGTGGGGGTTTCAGATTGGTTTCCCATCTTCTGGGACGAGACAGATGACAGACTGCTGTGTCCTTATGTGCTTCCAATTTGGATGGGAGAACCTGCACTTGGTTTTGATTGTGCCTGCTAAAAATCCCTGCTCTCACTCCAGCTTGTGGAGTTCAGTGAGGCAACCAGAGAGAGATGCGAACTTAGGTGTTGAATCAGAAATAGTACAGCTAGGGCATAGCTGTGCATCAAAGCAGTCTAGGCACATGGATAGAAGAGGAGCAGATGGCTTCTGGATCTCATTGCCTGAGAGCTGGGAATAGCTGTTGCATTGTGCCTCATTGGGCCACATAGATATTCCCCACACATAGATATTCCCCACATTACTATTTCAGATTCTTTGGAGCCTTTATTATAAATGAACCTGTTCTGAAGCCATCCTTATTTTAAAAGAAGCAAAAGTTTTTTTTTTAAAATTACCTGTCCATGATGGAGGGAATATCAAATTGACATACCATGCTGGATTTTGAATTCTCAAATGCCTTTTTTTGTTAATGAAATTTAGTGCATCACTGCAATCAGTACTTCAAAGCTTTATGTAGCTGCATCACTTGAGGAAGGGCTGTGTGGTGAGGGGTAGGTAGCTGAGATGAAAAAATAAAATGGAAGGAGGTGGAGAAGACAATAATTTTATATTCCTTTTTCAATATATTTATTTTTTTGTTAGTGGCAAATACTCTTCACAAAGTGTTGGACCTAAGTAAAAGGAAAAAGGAAAAAAGGTAATATTATTGTCTCCCACTTATTCAATGGCTCTCAAGCCCTCCTGTGCATGAACTCCAGCACCTTAGCACAGTTGTGTTGGAGCTTCCTGCATAATTCATCATAAAAGAACATGAGACATTCAGCAGTCAGTTCTCATTCAGAGATGTTCTGCATTACTAGCAGCACTGGTAAATATGCCTGCTCCATACATAATTTATGGTTCTCAGCAGAGATAGTTTTATGCTTCGTAATAGGCTAGCTTTGATCCCTTAAAATTTGTTTGTTCAACTTAGGGGTTGAATGCAAAACAAAGACTTGACAATCTCTTTCTTGCATTGCTTGTTTCAACAGTCATCATTTCCCCATCCCGTTAACAATGTTGAAATTGTTTCTGACCCACTTTTGGGGAAATGAGCCTTCCTGTAATGGATTTTGTGTGTAAGACTTTTTATTAGCCAATTCCCTCCACACACAACTTGAAGTAGAATGAAAATTGGTTTAGAAACCTTAGTATAGTGTATTCTGTGCTTCTGCTTAAAGAATTTATTGCTATTTCTTGTGACCTGTAGGAGGAAAATGTAGATAGACCTTGTGTTCTGTGAATCCCCCTTTTAATGGTGTGATACAGCTAGAGACTATATATAAATGCGTAAATTAATGTGTTGGAACTCATTGAGACAATTCCATTCTTCAAATTCAGTAAGTTCTTAAGGTAAAAACAAAACAAAACAGGCAGTTTTAAATGTTTCCTTTTTCAAAACAAAATAACAACCAACTGTGCATTTCTAAATGAAAATTCTCATTGCTTCTCTCTGCATTTTAAAGACTGTAAAGTCTGGGGATTTTTTTTAAACAGAGTATCATTAGAATTGATGAATTTCTGTGGCACATATCAATTTGTCATTTAAGCATTTTCTGATGGAGTTGTTCTTTCATCTTTCTCCTGCTTGATGCGATTTTCCCTGTCCTGTTCACTGTTTTGTTTCGTTGAGTTTTTTTCCCAGTGATTGCTATACTATAACCTATTATCATTCTTTGTTTTTTAAAGCCTTGTTCCTACCCAAGCTATTTCAGCTATAAAATTTCAGAATTGCTAAGTGGTTTTCATTTCGTCAGCAAATAGTAAGACCTGCCCTTTGGAAATTTGGTCCCTTTTATACATGTCAATTTAGGCATGTTAAAGACTGATTTAAAGTTGCTTGTCACTGTTCAGACTTCTTGTCATAAGCTTTTTTTCCCCTCCAGTTTCTGATGTTTCAGTCCTTTGCAGGTAGTCTGCCCAAAGGAATGATTGAAATATTCTCTCTGTTTGCAGTTCAATTTTTTTTTTTTGTTTTCTCCCTACTCGTCCAGTATTATGACCCTTGCTACATCAGATTCAAGTTATGTAGTGACATCTTCAAGGCAAAACAAGACTTTAGTCCCTCGCTACTTTTTGCTGTTACACTTTAGTGTTTGAAATATTGGTGGGTGTTTTTTGTTTGTTTGTTTGGGCTTTTGGGGCTTTTGTTTTGTTTCTTTTGTTTGTTTGGGTGTTTTGGTTTTTTTGGGTTTTTTTGGTTTTTTGGGTTTTTTTTACATAATGTGGATTCTTGGCTATTTTTAATGATATTAAATGAAGCCTACATATACACCATAAATTTAAGATGGAAAATGGGGTAGAGTAAGCTTTTTTACCATCCTTTTGTCTTTTCTTCTGTAGCCATGAATCTGTGTGTCATCAAAGACCAAAAAAAAAATTTTAGGACTTTTTAGGAATGTGATTGCTTGGAGAATGGGCACAGCTTTTCTACCTCATCTTTAATAGCACAATGGCACTAGGAAAGCTACCTTCTACTTTTTACCTCCATTTGCTATTTTAATACTTTTGGCTGACTCATTTGTAAGTATAAGGGAGAAAAAATAAGAAATTTACTTACTTGTCTAAATTTCTTGTCTGGCAGAGCTAGAAAAAGTTGCTTGTAGCAGTGAGGGGGAGTCAGCTTCTCATTGTATCTGTTCCTGTGTTGGAACAGATGTTGTGAGATGTCATGATCTATTTCATTGAATGGCTACAGTTTCTGTAATTGTGGAGCAAAAAAATTATTTAATCTCTCTCGCAAGAATCCCTGTGTTTGCATTTGTTCATGCAGAGTGTGCTGCACAGGCTCTGAGGGCTTTCTGCAATCACTGGGTTTGCCATATATTTTGTTCCAGTCTATTGGAACAGAATTTCCCACGTCCAAACAAAAGTGATATTGCTTTGGGGAGTGAGAGGAGTTGCTGGTTTTGTTGATTTTTTGTTTGTTTGTTTGTTTTTCTTTTCCTTCGTCCCCATGATGCCGGCCTTCTGTATATGAAGCCTGAAGCAAGAGTATTTGTAACATCAGTAGTTAGAGCAGTCAAAAGCAAGTGATTTTCTGCATCATTGTACTAGTTCTCAAATACAGACTGGGACAGAACTTTTGGACTTTTCCTTGCCCTTGTGCCAGCATCTTAGTGCATTTGATGTGGCTTTTGGAACAGAAGAATCAGATTGCAGCAGCATTACAACATACAGTAGTTTCTTTCACATTTTCGTTTGTATCTGAAAAAGAAAGTTCTTATCTCTTGCTGCTCTGTGACAAGTTTCATGTTGTTTGGTGTTACATTTTTTTTTTTTTTTTTAATTAAAGCTCCAGGTCTCAGAATTGCTGGATTATATTTCTTTTTTCCCAAATGTTACTGCATATAAGATTGGAAATATTTATGCAATGATTCTTACTGAAAAGCTAAGGAGGGTCTAGTTTTGGTTTGGTTTTTTTTTTTTTTTTTTTTTTTTTATTCCACTCTTATCCCAACACAATGCCATTAAAACCTATTTTTACAGAAGGCATCTTCTTAGAACCTGTATATACTCCTAGAGAAGGAGGTTTCTATGCATGGGGAATGAGATGCTATAGCTACAGAGAAGTTATTATTTTGAAATAATTTCCCAGAAGTAGTGTAAATAATGTTAGTTTCTTTCAGTGAAACAGACGCTGCAATGTTGGCTCGTTTGGAAATCATAGCAGTTACCTTGTTTTGTTTATTTTTTTTTCCTGTGAAAACACAGAGCCAGAATTATGTGTAACTGAAAGCTAACCAATTATTCTTGGCCTTTTAAATATGTAAACTCCCTTTTTGAAATATTATTGTGAGTTGTTTCTGTAAGTCAACTTAGTGTAATATTTAGGAGAACTCTGGCCAAGTTTTGACTCATCTTCTGTAATCCTGCTGCATTGTTATTCAGCTCCATTCATCTGTTTGCATATAAGTAGTTCCTGCACACAAGAAATCACAGATATGTGGTTCAGTAATGATTTTCTTTCTTACAAGCTGATATCAGAGAAGTTCTTCCCAGTCCCCATGACCTGGGTTGCACTGATTCAGCTGTCTGCCATCCAGCCTGGGACAGCTGAAACCCACTCATTTCACAGATTGAGTTCAGGGTCTGGCCAGCCTGACAGCTGAAATGGTACAGCAGCACACAGGGCAATGGAAGCAGCCTTTGGCAAGGGAAATAAGCATCTGGAGGGAAGCAGCAGAGATATTCTAGACTCTGCTGCCAGTGACAGAGGAAGGCAGATTTACCAATCCAAATCTCTCATACAGGAGGGGCATGCTTGACAAAAGGCTTCAAGGCAATTGCTTTCCATGCCTGAAAGTAAAAATTCTTAGTGGGAGGATGTCTAAATTAGACATGATTTAATTACACATCAAATTAAGTGAGAAGATCAACTTTTCTTTTTTGCCTCTGAATTTTTTAGACATGGATTATTTTACAGCAAGCCACACTTCCAACTTGTGACTCATATTGGCATTACTGTGCTGATAAATCCATGTTCATCATTCTGGGAGAGCTGAAGAATGGGAAGCCCAAAACATGCTGTAAGAAAGATTTATAAGTGCATGTAATAGCCTGTAATTCCATGGTGCTCAGGAGAACTGGCTCAGGCTTTTTATACAGTGCATGATAGTAAAAGATGTCTTCACTGCTATCATTCTTTCTGTTCCTTTGATTCTCAGAGTCGAGCAGAAGGAGCAACATCTAAAAGTGAGTAAAACAGCACTTGAAAGCTAGGCTTTTACTAAGGGTTTGGAAAGAATTTGTTATGGATTTTCTGTACCTTCTCGAAGTGGGGGATACATAACTATTGAAATTAAGATTAAAAAAGCAATGTAATGATGTTGCAGAGGACAGTGAATTCTATTCCACAGCTGCCTGGCCCAAAGGAGAGATATGGAAGATATACACTGGTGATAGAATTTAACTTACCTCAGTCATTTATGTTGATGTGTTGTTTTTGGGTTTTTTTTTCCCTCATGGTTCTGTGAAAGAAACTCAGGAAGATCAGTAAAAGTGATGGTTACACTGTGAATTGGGGTATAGTGTGGAGATAGCTGTGCTTGCTCTAGGTCAGAAATGGAGAAAGAAAAATGGACCCTTGTAGGACTTGTCCTGTGGCCACTTTCCACTGCCTGTTTTGAAGAGAAAGCACTAAGCACTGCACTACAGTGCTGAAAAGAAAAAAAGAGTCCAAGTGTGACAGATGCCTCAAGCCTGAATATTGACTGAGAAGAGATTTGAATCATGGGCAAAGTCACCCTTTCTGCTGTTTTGTGTGCTCTGTGCTCAGAGGTGTAGAACTTTGTGCACTCTTTTTAAGCTGTATGGCTTCATCACAGAAAACCCCCACTACATCATCAGCTTCCCTTTCCAAACAAAACATTTTTCAAATCTTTATAATCTTAGCTAACTACTCCACAGGAAAACCAGTTATTCTGCAATGGCTGCAAAGGAGTCTGCATCTACAAACATCTAGATGTGTGTGGGTATAAAATTTGCAGTAGCGGTGTTAATAAAGCACATTGTGTTCTAAGCACTTGCTCATTTGCTTTGTCAGTGTTCATAAACAAGTGCATGGTCTTGAGAATACAGAAATCTTGATACTCAAAACAAAGGCATTTGGTGAACAGGATCAGTTCTCTTGCCTTCCTCTCATATATGGTGTTTCAAGCAGGGATTCTGATAGCTCTGTGGAAGAATGCCAAGAATGTGATGCTTTGTGCAAACTGAGAGGAAAAAATTAGTTGAATGTAATCGGGCAACAAGACGTGGAAATATGCATGTTACATTTTCTTCTCTGTAGGTCTAAAAAACTAATAGAGACCAGCTAGGGAAAAAAAAAAAAAAGAAAAATACTTATTTACTCATATATAGGACAGGCTGTGCTTGGAAGTTACTACAACTATTATGCTCATTCTGAAGAGCTGTTGTATGTTATGTGTTTTCAAAACTTAACCCTAAAATTCCTAAGTTCAGAAACTCCCATTTAACTTACATTGCTCCACTTTGAAACACATTAATTCACAGTAATGCTCTTTTATTTCTTCACCTGAGAAATGCACTCTGCTGTCTGGAAAAAGTCTTGTTATCTCAATCTGTTCAACAGATGTTAGTCATTGTGTCTCCTCCTCCCCTCTCCTGCCCTCCCCTGATATGCAAATATGGTCTTTGACATTTATATTTCCCTAATGGGGAAATATATTTCCCTGCTTAGGGTAGGTGTTGTAACTGTTTAAAAAAAAAGATTAAAATCTCTATATTAAAGCTAGTATATCAGTTTTGTAAATTTTATCATGCATCTGCCCCTACCATGTCATTTTTCCTGTAAAATGCAGGAGGTGAGGTAATGTGTGACCAGGAACAGAATTTTTGTCTATCCTGCAAATTTTACCAGAGCAGACATTTTATCAAGCATGAAGAGAGTTAAATGTTTTGATTTTTTTTCTCTTTTCTAGAAGACAACATTATATTAGGTATATAAAGGTACCAAATAACCTTTCTAGTAATTCAGTAAATTATAAAATAAAAGGCATCAACTAAAATATTCTTAAAGCCAAGTAAGGAATCTAGTCAACCATTACTGACATTGATTCACCGACCTAGAAAATTACTTTAATGCACATATCAATTTACTTGCTGATTTCTTACATTTGAGTGGATTTAAAAAATATATATTACTTTGCAAAACTGTTATTGTTGAGAGCCCTTGTGGATCACGTATTATAAAATTCACTATTTTTTTATATTAAATCAATTACAGAGTTATTGTAGCCTCTTAGGTTAACCTTTTAAATTTTTAAGTTGAACTTAGCTGTACAGATATGAGGGTATTTATATGGAGCTGATTAATTTGATTCTTTGCTTTTTGAATACAGTTAATTTAAGTGTGATTCTCCTTCCAGATCTGTAAGGGATTCTTTGTGCAAGAGGACATACCTAAATATGATTTTAAGGAAGACAAAAAACTTTCCTAAGGAAGTTGCAGTTTTCTAATTGAAAGTGATGAATAGAGTTATTTTGTCAGCCTGTTGGATAGAAATTAGGCTTTTTTGTTAAAAAAGACAAAGGTTTCAGCCCAGATGACACTGAAGCTAATGCTAATACTACTTGTGGAAATTCAGAACTCACTTCTGAGTTCCTGGTTCTGCCACCGACTTGACATAGGTGCCCCTATCCTGTCCCTTTTTTGTACTTTCTGAGGTGTCATAATTTAATTGTCTCATGAGAGAGGAATAATGAATGCCTACATCTAAAAATATTTTTCATCAATGCTTAAAGTAAAGAAATTGGGATTTTTTTTTTTGGCTGGTCCCTATTGTTAAACTAAATTATTACCTTTAAGAGCAGTAAGGGCAAGAATTTCAAGTAGATATGATATTTGGGTTGAAGCTTTTTATTCATAGACAACTGGAAATGACAGACTCCATGTTGAATTCTCACAAATAAAAGGGATCCAAAGGTCAAAATAAAAAAAGAAACACATTCTAGAATAAGAACTTGGAGATTTTGAATAAGAGACTGTTCCTACCACCCACTGCTAAAGTGAGGTCAAGTGATGAAAAAATAAGGTTTCAAAAAGCAGTTTTTGAGGACAGCTAGAGAATTCAGGAATATAATTTCCTTTAAATTACCATATAATCATAGAAACAGAGAATAGTTTGGGTTCTAAGGGACCTTTAAGTTCATCCAGTTCCAGCCCCCTGCCCTGGGCAGGGACACCTTTCAATATCCCAGGTTGCTCAAAGGCCCACCCAGCCTGGCCTGGGACACTTCCAGGGATGGGGCATCCACAGCTTCTCTGGGCAACCTGTTCCATATTTTAAATTAAATTTTAAAAAGTTCAATTGTTCATATCCTAAATCCCCTTAACAGTTTCCATTGTCACAGTCTGTACAATCTGTTAGGGGCACGATGCTGAATGCAACTTGCATTTAGGCATTTCTGAATTTATGTTGGCAGGGAAATAGAAGACCAACATATGAACATATCTTTCTAATTTATATCTGTGTATTAACCTAAGGTTCCATAGCACAACAGGGGAAGTTTAGGGGCTGTTTTAAAGAGCCCAGTTTTGTGTTTAGCTACATGTGAGGAGCATGGCGTTTGTAAATAACGCTCTTAGAGAGGACTGGGAAAAAAACCACAATCATTATACAGCACCATGCTCAGTGAAGCCACAGCAGCTTTTTCCTGTCTCTGCTGCTACATGGCACACATCCAGATATCTGCTGTACTAACATTTGCTCCTGGGAGGAGATGAAGAAAAAAGGGTCCATAAGGTTTCCATTGGCCTAGACACTGAAACATCTGCTAGATTCATGAGCAGCTTGCTGGCCTAAGTCAGCAGGGAGAACTGCTGCAGATCAGCACTGCCATATCAATGGATATTTCATAGACCACAGGGAGGAAAAAAGAAAGTCAAGAGAGTAAGTGATTTTATTTCAAAGTACATCGAAGTCTAATGCAGTTTTGCATGGAGTGATATCTAAATTGCACAAAATTAGAGCCACATCTACAACTGAGCTGCATGCAAGACTCATTAGGGAAACAGTACATGGAAGAATAGCAGGATCCCCCCCAATCCTAATCTTCTAATATCTGCTAACAGGAACAATTCACCTGGTTCCCAGATGAAATTTGCCAAAAAGCAATCACCCGAGAAAGCATTCTCTTCACTCAGAAGGTTGCACAGAAAGCAGCCTCCTCTGTCATTCTGAAATACAAATAGTGTTGTTGGAAGGGAAAGGGCCGTTCTTTGTTGGGACACAGAGCAGAGGGAAAGAGCAAGTGTTGAGGCAACAAGGGGAGAGGGCAGAGTGGAAAATCCATCCTTGTTTGGTGTAAACTTCCTTTCATTTTTGTAGGTCAAGCCTGGCTTTTGATGCCTAAAAGTGTAGTCTGGCCTAAGTAATTTTGTTGTTTATAGTTTGGTGCCACTTAGGTTCAAAAAGGCTGCTAGAATTGTATAAAGCAGTTATTCTCCAGACCAATATCTGGTCTTATTTTATTGTATAAACCAAGAGAGGGGAAAGCAACCCATTGAATACAAAGTCAGTTTTAAAACTGTTGTTTGGTACTTGAACTTTGATGAGCTTAAACCGAGCTGTGAGGTCCTCTGCACAAGAAAAAAAAGTCAAACATCAAAGAAGGTAGATATCGACAGGATGGTGAAATCATCAGGAGTGAAAACTTTGTGAATATACAGATGATCACAAGTGGAAAACACTTTATTAATCATTCTGACTTTTCCTTTGTGAGAATCAGAACTGCTTTCTTCAGGGAACATTCCCAGCTGGCCAGGATGCATTTAGGTATTGATCAACACAAGGTCATTAAGGGAAGTGCCTGTTCAGATCAAACTGCATGCACCATATTTCCCACCTTTAAGACTAGGTTTCTTTTTTGTGTTAAAACACAACTCTTCAGAATGGTTTTTATATTTATGAAAGGGATTTTTTCAAAAGTATGGAAGTAAGCTTGTCCATCTTTTGTTCCATTGACAGAATTCGAAGATCTGACCCCCTGTATATTGATCCCTATTTACTGCTAGGATAGTTTTATTAGTACTACTTACCACTACAGAGTATTTCACTGAAAACCACCAGTGATGTAGTAATCAGAACAGATAAGTCTCTGATCAAAATCTGTTTTCTCCACCTTTGCTCTTTTCTTCATTTACCTTTTAGGATGACATGTCACCTGAAGCAAACTGAGCAGTGAAATGTTGGAAGTCCAGGTAGCAAAGATTTATGTAGTGTACTGGTGCAATGACAGGTGATTCTTATTCAGATTGTTTCCAAACCAGGGGTGGTAAGATCATGTTTAAATGTGCTGTTCTAGTCTAATCAAAATATACTGAAGTAAAAAGAAGTTAAATCCACAGAAACAAGCCAGGGTTTATTAGCAATTTTATCACTCTTCTTCACTCCCCTCTCCTGTGTGGGCATATATGTGTAAATATGTACAAGACATGTTTAGTTCTAATTTTTTAACAAGAATAAAACTACTGTGTGGGCAAATACTAAGGCAAACCTAAAACAGTTTTATTTTTCACTTTTGCTCAGCTGTTCAATACAGTGAAAAGTTCAAGCTTCCATTTAAAAACAGGAGGTTCCATTTGGTGAGCAAGCTCTTGCTATGTGTGTTTATAACTAGGAATAAGCAGTGCAGTTATGGTGCATTCTGGGGGATTTCTGAATGCTTTTTGAGATCACAAACATTGAAACAACAGCACTACTTGGAGCTGATTTGTGTAGCTGCTTCTTCTCTGTCTTTTAACTTCTCTTTGAATGACATTTCAGAACTTGTTGAAACAAAGTTAAAAGTGTAAAGATTTAAAACCTTGGTTGTGTTCTGCTCAGGCAGAAAAAAAGGGTCAAACATAGAACAAAGATAAATAGGTATGCAATAAGAAAGTCCTTGCTAGGTGGGTTACCTACATGTTGGACTTCAAATACCATAATTTGTCTTTAAGGATGAAGGAAGGAGGAAAAGTGTATTCCTAGAGAGATGCAAATATCTTTTCTTTTATAGAACTCAATAGCTGGAAAGTCTAAGAGAACATTTTCTTCCAATAGATTTACAATTTTTCAGAGAAAGGAAGTCATGAAAAGAATTGTAGCAAATTGAAGAGGGAAAAGATGAATCAAATCTACTGATACATTTTTTTCTTCTTTGTGTAATTATCTTTCAGTGGAATGTTTGATTTTAAAATTTGAAAACCAAAATATTTTGATTTTTGCTGAAGAAAAATTGTTTTCTTTTAATACTGTGTGAAAAGTTAATATTTCTAATTATATCAGTCCATCTTTTCTTTTAGCCAAAATTTTCTTTATTACTTTGGAACTTCTAGTAATTTTCATATTTTTTACACATCACCTATTTGCAATAAAAGTATTAATTTTCAAAATATTTGCCCCTAGCATTAATGTTAACTTATATTTATATTACTCTGAAATTACTCTGGGCAATTTGCCCAAAGTATTTCAAACCAGGATTAAAATAGAGGAGAATTGTGGGAAAGGCTGTGGTTGGCTTTCTGAATAATTGGGAGATTAGCAAAGGTGTATTTGGTATATATTACAGATTAGGAATTGAAATATGGTGACAAGGAGACCCAGATCCTGAAAGAAATTAAAGTATACAATACCTTACTCTTCATGTCAGGACTGGATACTGTCCTGCTTTTAGGGAAAAAGGACTTTTCAATTTGTTAAAGCACAAAGAATTGAGTATAAAACTTTAAAGTGGCAAATGACACAAAGCTCTGAGCCATATTTACAATTATGAGAACCAGAAAATTCATCAGTTTGTTACAACTCTTGTGGGAAGATGAGGTTCGCTTCAATAATATTTGGATTTATAACTTCCTCAGGAGTTCAGAGTGCTGGAAGAGAATGCCTTTTAATAAATAATAACTGAATAAAATCACTGGATACTCTTCTCCATTCACAAGCAAGTAATACCATGGTGATAGCCTGAAAAGAGTAAAAAATAGGCACTTAGGCAAGGCTCCTAGGAAACAGCACTGTTTGTGCCTACTTTTTTTTTTTTTTTCCCATTGTCTCTCTCATACTTTCTTCCTGTTTATCATTGTGGAATAATTTTACTTCAACGTGGGGTTTTTTTCCAATTTATATCTGCAATCTCTTTCACTGTCATAGAGTCCAAATTAATTATATTTTGAGTTAGCTGCTGGTTTGAAAAAACACCTGAAACACATGAAGGAAGGAAGAAGTAGCTTCTTCCTTTTCTATTTTTGCTATCAGACATAAATTTCATAGTCTGAAATCAGAGACTGCACTCTTGTCCTTTGCCTTTGCATTTTTTTAGTATTGCTGAAACATTTAAAAAGGCTCAGTGACCTTGAATGCACAGTCTGGGGTTAACAGTTATTCTCTGCATTATTTCTTTCTCTCCTAAACTTGTCATTCTGTAGTAAGTTTCTGCAGTGTTCTCATTAATTCCAGTGTTCTCTGCAAGAGGTTTTGTTACTGGAGTATGTAACAGTTATTGGAGGACACAATTTTTGTTTGTTTTGTTTGGTTTGCTTCTTTTTTTAAACAATGTTTCTTCAGTGACCAAACAACTTAAACTCAACAGCATAACTGTATAAACTCAAAAAGTATTTATCATCCAGATATAGAACTAAATTACTGTTATTTAAAACAGCAAGTTCAGAAAGGTGAATTCATCCAGTCAAGGACTATACGTATTAAATAATGCTCAGGCAATCTTTTGTTCTTTAAAAATGCTGTATGAATGCAGTTTAACATGCAGGCACATGGCTGTATTTTCTTTTAGAATAAAGCAAAGCAGGTAGTTATGCATCAGGAGTTAATCTGCCTTTTTTAATCTGTCATTGATATTTTTACCACACTCCTAAAGACTGTTCTAAAAAAAATTTAAAAAAAATAAAGGCAACAACTTGCATAGTTTCTTCCTTCAGAATTTCCAGGACATGAACCTTCCATCTGGTCTCCATGCTGACAAAGTAGAGAAGGAGATTCATTCCCATTGCAAAGTCAGAAAAAGCCCACAGCTGCACAGTAATGCAGATCTCTCTTTATTCCTGCTGAAATGCAATTCACAATATCATTGCTCTTTAAATTGGGTAAAGACAAGCTAATAACACTTTGTCTCCTTGGAGAGATGTTTGCATTATTTCATATATAAATTAAGTGAGAATGCCAGAAAAGTGATTCAGTATATTAGATATTTCATCATAATGGGTTTTTCCTCCCCAAATGTTTCAGTTTCTTTACTAAGTAAGAAGGCCAAAATTAATAATTAATCTAATCTCCCTACAGATGTAAGCTGCTATTTGAAATAGTAAGCTGCTTTCCCTCCCACCCAAATATTTATTTTTAGGGTCTGGTCCTGTTAACATCAGTATTAAAAATCAGACTGTTTTGAAAATTAATTTGCTCAAGTTTTTTGTTTTTTGTTTGTTTGGGGGGTTTTTTTGGGTGTTTTGTTGTTGTTGTTGTTTTATTTCCTCTGCTAATCCTTTGTGTTTTATGGGCTCTGGTTTTGGCTGACACCATGCTATAGAGGTATCAAATAAAAAGCCCGTGGCTTTGTGTTTCCATGCAAGACTGAAAAGTATAAATGTCTGCTATAAAACTTTAGACTCTACTTTTTCCCTCTTACATACTGATAAACTTAATTTACCTCACGGGGACACTGGTCTGCCAGGCTCTCCAAAGTAGAACCAATGTGACAAAACATTGATAATTCACTGCTGTCTCTCTCACCTCTTTTCCAGGCCTTGCTCTCTAACTAAAACCATTTCTTTTTCTGCCTTTTTGATACAGAGTGGCAAAGCTTGCTGCCCTGATAATGTGAAATGCTCTTAATTTGTGACAAAACTGTTTACAAAAAGAGACCTTTGCAGAAACAAAACTAAAGAGACAATTATGTTTTCTCAGTGCTTACAGCCACCTAGTCACATTTATAATTAGCTTGGTAAATTGATTAGAATGTATCACCTAAGCATCAAGTGGGAGTGTTAAACTCATTAAAGAGCTTTCATTGTAATTGCAAAAAGTAAAAAAAAAAACCAACAAAACCACAACAACAAACAAAACAACAGCAAAAACCAAAAGCAAAGCCACAAAACCAAGCACAAAACCTAACCCAAGCATAAACAAAAAAAAAAAAAAAAGAGGCGAACGCACATGATTAATGTTTACAAACTGGACCAAATAATGATAGTTATTCTACATAGACTTGACACATACTGAAATAAAAATCAGTGCTAAATGTAAAAAGAGTTTAGCCATGATTTCTGGGTGAGAAAAAGAAAAAAAAATCCCTTTCTTGACAGGGAACAGCTTGTGGCTAATGAGATATGAGAACTGGTCCTCCTCAACAAAGCATTGCAGAAACAACCTGTGGTAGAATATATTCAAACATAGCTCCATCTAGTCCAAAAAGTTGAAATAATATTGCTAACAAAGCTTCTAAAATGAGCAGAGGGGCTAGGATACAACATGATGACAATGATGTCTTGATGCAGCTTCTTTTCTGCAGTAATATCACTGCTTGTTGTAATTTACTTTTGCATAACCTTGTAGTTTTTTTCCTTTTCAGATGCAAGGGAATTATTAATGTGGGCCATCAGTATTTTTTTATATCTTTATTAGTGTATTGCATATAGGCAGTAAAATTATTTGTCCTTCCTCTAGATTTGATTTTGGAACAGAACGTAATTTTACATACTGTAGTGGATATATCTATTTATGTGTTTGACTGACTTGACCTGCATTTGTTGGGAGGATGGCAAGTAAGCTGGATGGGTAGCCCTGTCTTTAGGATGTTCAGCATCCCTGTCATATTCACTATCTCAATTATACCTGTCAGTCATCTCAGTTAATAGTTAAGTAGGAAGTAAATTCTACTGAACTTACCTAAAAAGCTGTTTCAGTGCAGGGAAGAGAACTGGAAGGGTGTGTGAGGAAAAATGCCAACCCCATGGTAAACCTTCAGCCACACCTGGGTCTGACCCTGGGGCCAAGGGACTCTTTTAAGTGTGCAAAAAAGAATACCAAAAACTGGCAGAGAAGTTGGTATCACCTTTGGATTTCTGCCGGCTGTGACTGCAGCAGGGGGGCTTCCAGGTCTGGGCTGCACACTTCAGAAAGAAGAGGACGCGTGGAAGAGGGCACACAGAGGCACAGACTAATTAAAGGATTAGAAAAATGAGATTTCTGCAGAAAGGCTTAAGAGCTCAATTTATTTAGATTATCAAAAAGAAGGTTAATAGGTGATATGATCACAGTCTCTAAGTACCTACAAGAGAAATTTGATAAGAGAGGGCTCTTCAGAGCAGGGGAAAGATACAAGAGCCAGTGGAAGCTGGGTGCTACAGCAAGACAAATTCAGAGCAGAAGTAGATTTTGTGGTTTTGTTTGAACAATGGTGACTGTTACTCTCTGAAATAAGTTACTGAAGGGGCCACTAAATTTTCCACTACTGGACTTGTTAAGTCAAGATGGAATGCTTTTGTTAGGGGACATTGACAGAAACAAGGCCTCTCCCACAAGATGTTGTCAGATGCTCAAGAACCAGAATGTCTCTAGTAGCATAATCCACTTCTTTCACACTTTTACTGCAGTAAAAGGGCAGGATGGTGATGCTTGCTTTAGTGTTCACCTGTTTCATACAGAGCTTTACAATCTTCTCCTGTCCTTCCAGCCATACTTCAGTATCCCAAGTCAGATGCAAACAGTAAAGTAAATCTCACAAGTTTTTCTTTGTCTTATTTTTCCGATCACTTGCTAATAATTTTTGTCTTCCTTAAGAGGAGTGCATATCCATTCATTTGGACTTGCTTTATATAGTTTTCTCTGTCCTGCAAAGGCTCCCTTCTTTCTACTCAGGCTACTTTCCATATTAAATTTTCTCTCATTTTCTCTGTACCTCTTTCTCCAGTGCAAACTTCCCATGAAGCTCTGTGCATCTTCTCCAGAGTCATAGAAATTCTCTGTTGGCAAGAGATACATTGAACGTTTTTGTCTTATTTTTATATTCTAAATTAATTCTTGTTTCCAAACCATCAGCAATCACTAGGTTGGTCAGAGAAAAGAAAATTCTTTTGACCTATTCAGGTTATGGCATCTACAGTTTCCATTTATATGGTTGGTCAGAATAGTTTACTTCTTGACCAGAGATGAGTCTGTGACTTGGCAGTCATTAACAAATGATGGAGTGTGCATACACTGACACCTTCATGATAAGAGCTGTGATATCAGACAGAGAACACAGGGTAATTATGGGGAGATCTCCTCATCTGTGTTAATAGGGTCCTGAGTCATTACAGCAGATTCTTTATTAAACTACCTCCCATTCCAATTCTTTCATGTAAGTGACAGATTTCACTGTGCTAATCTCTGGCACTGCGCTCTGTTTAATGCTTCTTGTAGGCAAAAAGTGTTTTAGCTCACATAGCCTCCTCTTCACAGCTCATACTTTAGAAGGTTATTCCTTTGGTAAGTTGCCTGTAATTTAGTGGAAGTAATAACAGGCTGTGTGCATTTTTCTGGATTTAAAAAATTCTAATTTAAATGATAAGCAATTTATGCAATATCTTGAAGTTCCTTGACACATTGGAATTGAAAGAGGAGAAATGGAAGGAAATTACAAATCTTTTCTGTTTTCTTTTTTTCCATCCTTGTTTATGATTTTTCTCTCATCATATATTTCTCAATGTGTGGTTTTCAAGAAGCAGGGTTTGATTAATGAAGTGTCAGATACAGAGGATATCATAAGAATTTTGGCATTTAGTATTTGCAGCATTTAAATTAGCTATGGTATTTTTACTATTCCTATATATTTTTTTTTACTGTATCTGTTATCCTGATGATAGTAAATACTCTCTTAAAGTAAATATCAGTACATGGTAAATCTTGATCATTAGACAACTGTAGTTTATACAAAAATTATATCAGTTATTCAGAGATGCATTTTAATGAAAATATGTTATTTATTTCACTGATGTGGGTGATTTTGTTCCATGTCTAAGGTCATCAGGATTATTTTATGTAGGGAAATCAAAATCTGACTAGAATTCTGGTTTGTGCAATATCAGTAGGTCAAATAGAAGTTCAGTTGTTAGTCTTTTATTTAGTACTTCCTTACTCTGGTCATCTGCAAACCTGTATCCTAGGTAATAGATTTTCATATTTTCATGCTTTTGTATAGAAGACATGCCTCAGTTTAACTTACTTGGGAACAAGTCTGATGAGAGACACTAAAATAGAATGTTTCTCTGAAGGTTTTATGATTTTGTATTGTATCATTAATGGATATTGTATATATTATTTCCTTGATGTGCTTGTGACATATCTATGAGCTTCTTCCCTCCTGTAGGACTGTAGAGAGGTTTTTAATTTCTGACACATCCCACTTGAGTGTCAATCTTGGCATTACACTTCTTATGCAAGCATCTCTACCTACTCTTCAGTGCTTCTTTTAATAGAACCTCTGTAAAAGGAGAAGAAAAAAGCATATATTTCATTTGGAGTATTAGGTTGTCTTTCTTTTGCATTGTACCCTCAAATAAATAATATATCTCCTAGTTAACAATCATATGTTCAATGAAGTGTCTTGCTTTGATGATTATTGAAGATTTTTTCCTTTCCCCACCCGTGTTAAAAACCACTTCCAAGTTTTTTCTGTGCACTCTTCTTGCAGTCCTTTTTTGTCAGAATGTGTTGTGCTGTTTGACAAGGGGTGTGCTCTAACACTATATAAACACTTTAGCCTAACTATGCCATTGGAAATGTTTGTGATTCAAGAACCTGACTGCTACTGCTCCTCCATTGTGTGGAGGCATTTGGAAACCTTCCCAGTGACTTTTCAGCAAGCACTTAATGTGATTGATAATGGTCTGGGTTAGAATCACAGATGTGAAAGAGCCCTACTACATCACCTCTTCCATTTTCATACGAGATCAGGTTATATTCCCCCAACAGAGCTTGCATCAAGTGTTAGATTGACACTACATTTGTTCTCCAACAACTTTCCAAACCTGACACAGAAAGCATCATCCTGAGAGGCCTTTAAAATGTATAAAAAAGAAACAGAGAGTCAAGGTTGACCCATCCCTCTCTGTTAAAAACTCTGTAGATTTTTATGTTTTGTTTTCAGCAATGATTTAACTGTATTGTCTGCACTGAGTTGTCTTTGGTATGTCTGAGGAGACAAAAATGCTGAGTATTTATTTGGAATTAAATAGCATGACTCACAGAGGAGGACAAAGAACGGGGAAACCCTTATTTCTTAATTCATCCAGCTGTTTCTTGGTTATAGGGAATATATTGTAAATGCAGTTTTAAAAAATTTGTTGTACTGCCTGTCTTTGGTCAAACTAGATCACATTGAATTCCGGGTCTATCATCTGTGGGAAGCTGCTGCAATAAATTCAATCCTGCAACTTAAATCTATTTTTTTTTTCTCTTGTTCTCTTCCTTTATGCATCCCTTCCCTCCCTCCTCAGGCAGCCAAGGGCAGTTCCCACTCACACAGAACGTCACAGTTGTTGAAGGTGGAACAGCAAATTTGACCTGCAGGGTCGATCAAAATGATAACACCTCCCTCCAGTGGTCAAATCCAGCTCAACAGACACTGTACTTCGATGACAAGAAAGGTAAATTGTTTCCTGAGCTCATGCCTCTGCACTGTTTTTTTAATAAGAAAGAAATGTTTAAAACCATTTCTCTTTAATACTCTGATGTGAATGTATTTCCCGTATATTCTAGGAATTTATATCTTTCATTATAATTATTATGTGATTTTTTATTTTTTTGACTGGGGTTCATTGGAATACTCTCTTGCACACTGTATTTAAATTATTAAAGAAAAAGAATAGGATTTGAAAGGCTTATTTTAAGATAATTTGCATTGAAAGACTTATTTGAAGATAATTTTGCATTGTTGAAAAATATATTGGAAAAGCATTTATGGGTGGCAAGAGAAGTAGCAGCCCATAAAACTTGTGACTCGTTTCTATTAGCGTGTACTTATATATTCTATATATTTTTACATTTATGTATATACTCCCACAGTTTGCCACTAGTGTACAGCAGTCTGGTTGCTGGTGCAATGCACAGTTGCTGTGGTAGCTGTTCTTAACAGCTAATAAAAAATGCTTGGATTTTGTGTGCAGATGTTTCCAATGTTTCCATGCACAGATTTTTTTTTACATTTTAGTTAAATTAATGAAGAACAAAAGACCAGAAAACATCCATTCCTTACAAAAATAAGGACATTATTTTGAAGTACTACATATTTGTAGAAATTGAATTGAACTGAAAAAGCATTGCATTTTACATAATAGAACGTTAATGTCAGGATTGCAGTACATTCTATAAAGAAATTAATGTTAGGAGTAATAAATTCCTCACTTGGCTTTAAAAAATGTAAAAGCTTTGGTGTTGATTTCAGTAGTACAAAAGTTCAACAGTTAATTCTGGTGCTTGAATTTATTTTGAAAGGTGCTACATACTCTAGAACATATTTTAACAAGAGCAGTTATTACTCTGCTCAAAATTAAAGAACTGCTGTCCAAATGCTTTGCTGAATGATTACAAGAGTTTAAAATACCTTGTAGGACTAAAAACACTTTGTGGATCTGTGCACTTCAATAAAAGAGAATCTAAAACCTGTCATTTTATACCTGCAGAAGCTGCAATCAAAATATGTTTTTTTACTATTAATGTAATAGCTGAATAGAATCTCTTGATGGTGTTGAAGTGGTTCCTTTCTCTTTTATCTAATTTCCTGTAGCGTGTAATCATTTGATTTGCAATTTCTTTGAAATCATAAGTACCTTTTGAATGTAGGATTGAAGATGAGAGGTTTCATAAGGTGCAAACTTTCCAGCTGTAAGTCCTGTGCTGTCACCTTTGCCCACATGCACCCCTTCATTTTAGCTGTAATCATTAGTGATTTGGGGTGGGTAAGAAATGTCTGCAAAACTAAAAGAGGCACCTTGTCTGTTGATAGGGCACATCAATACTCAGAAAATCTATATCTTTTATTAAATAAGTGACATTTTAAAGGATGCTGAGAAAGACGTGCAAGGACTGCATATACATTAATTTGAGCATTGTAGCCATTTTGCTGTGAATTGAGTTTTCTGTGTACTTTAGCAAAATCTCTACTTTTACAACAAATAATTGAAGTTTGTATTAGTTTTGAATTTAATGAATTAAAGCAACTGAATTTGAATGGCATGCTGAGTAGTAAGTACTAGAAGCAATTTATCTTCCCCACAGGAGATGTGCAGAGCTCAAGTGTGGGAATTTAAGGGACCACAGTTTTTATTGAACTTTTAGCTCGTCCCAAGACTTGAAGGAATATTTGGTGATTAATTTTATGGAGGAATTACTCTGCATCTATTACACATGGAAATGTCTTCATGTGGTGAAGAAAAACTTCAGATCCTTTAGTTGGAGATATTAAGTCTTATGTCAGCTGCGGTTTGCACTCTGTGTGATCTTTCCAGTCTCAAGTATTCTGAGGGGAGTGAGCAGTACATCCAATTCCTGCATGGAAAACATTCTGCCACTTCTGAGAGGGAAGCTACAGCTTCCACTGGCAATTTTTCCTGTTTGTATATGTATGGGTTCCTATAAGTAAGAAATATATTTCCTTCACATGTTTTTGATGGCTGCATTATTGAGACAAAATGGAGAGAGATATTTATTAGTGGTTTTGTCAGGAAATGATGGCAAATGAAACTGTGTAGGCTTCCCCTTATTTTTTTTCCTTGTTTCCCACTTCTCCCAGCCAGGCATACAATTTGACTATAAAAAAGCAGCTTTCTACTACAGCCAGTCATTGCATTTAATTTATTGACAGCAGTGCCTCTGCCAGAGTCTATTCAAACCTGTCTCTTATTGTTAGCCAAAACCAGCCTCCAGGTCTTACTTGTCCTTTCAACACCATGAACATTGCTTTTTAATAGCTGTGTTTCTCAAACCCTGAAAATTAATGGAAGCTTGAATAGCTGTAGAGTTATGTTCTGTTGGAAAACAGAAGCTTAGACAAGCAGCATCACCAGCAGCCTTTCATTGCCATCAGAGCTGAGTAACTCTTGAGTGTTGCCATGTTCAGAAATAAATCAAATTTGCTTACTTTGAACTTTACTTCCCCTCAATAAGTTATTTTCTATTTATATGACCGGCACACGTAGGAGTGAGAGTGTATTCCTTTCGTGTCTGGAAGCATAAAACAAATTCAATAAACTTTTTTTTTTTTTTGATAGCTATACATTTTAATAATCATGAGAGAGTCAAAATGAAGGTATGAACATAAGTGTCAAAAGAGTGTTGAGAGTCCAGCAGAATATGAGGGAGGTGAGAGCTGCCAGTATATATAATAATTAAGGTTAGAAAAGGCCTTTAAGGTCTCATTAAGTCCAACCATAGACCTTAGGACCACCACCATATGGCAGAACAGGTGCCAAAAATAAGGGAAATTGTCCATGCAGTGAAAAACTCTCCCTTGCTGGATTGTCCTTGGTGAGACCCCTTCCATGCTCATGCTCCTTTCTCAAGCAGTTTGGTTCCCCTGTCTTGCAAAGACATTTTCTGACAAAAATAGCACTTCTGGTGAAAAAGGGAAAAAGAGTCAGTTACCTGGAAGAAATATGACCTTCAAATTCCTGTGCCTTTCCACAAGTTGTTAATTATTAGTCTCCAGTTTATTAAAAATGGATGACACATATATTGTAAAAATCACACTCATGTAATTTTGCATTCTTCTGAACAGTGATGCAATCATTGACATTGAAGTTAGGAGTCATTCTTCCTTTTCTGTTCTAGATATTCTAAAGTACAGAAGTGCAATGAGCCAGACACACTAATACCAAAACCACATTATTAAAACTACTCTTCTGCTTCCCCTCACATACTGCTTTGGCCATCTCCTTCTAAGGGGTTTTTTTCTCAGTTAGGAGGATTGTGTGGCTGGTAAAGAACACTTCCACCCACAACCTTCGCTTCAGATTAATATTTATTTATTATTAATGAAGGAGACAAGAGCTATTTTTAACTTGGGACATTTCTGGCACTTGGCCTGTACAGCCTTAAAATGATATAGACAAAAAAATCAGGAGAGCCTTGTTTCAGAAAAGGCAACACTGAATTTAGTAAATGTGAAATCACAGTTCAGAGGTTGTTTCCTGGTCTTCATCACTTGCAGTACATCTACTTTGTTTTCATTGTAAATTTAGGCTTAAAATGTGTTTGACTTATTGTGATAATGGGAACAAGGAGGAGAAAGAAACCCTATTTTCCTACAGGAAATTAAGTTGTAGCTTTTTTTATTATCTAACCAAGGTGAAACTGCTGCTTCCCTCCAACTCTTTCTTTGACACCCTAAAATATATGAAGTTCCGAAATACCTTTGTCCTCGTTATTATTCTAACACAGAGTAGCTTAAATATATGAAAATAGAAATGTTTGATCTGGTGGGCTTGGTGTCACTGATGACCTGTCTCCTTGCTGTCCTTTTTGGTACTTTTGTCCTTTTCTGGTTCCTCTACCTCAGAGATTCAAGGGCATTGTGTATCAATTGTATTTTTAATTCTTTCTCTTTCATTTAAAAGAGCAAATCTTTACAAGACAGTAAAAAATACTGTACTGAATAAGTATTTATATAATACTTATTCATATATATAATAAGGATACATGCTCCTAAATGTTAATAAGCTTAGCAACCTTACCCTGGTCTCCCACCCCCTGCTCCCCCAAGAGAATTTTAAAGATTGTATCTTCTTGAAAAATAGGAATTCACAACTCTAAAGAAGTCCAGATTCTCTGGAAGCAAATGCAAATTGTGTGCTGCACTTGAAATGAGTCTTTCCCTACACAATTTTCAATTAAAATGAATAATTGCCATAGAAACCTTCGTATCACTTTATGTACCCAAGTACCTATAATTGCATAGCTGCCTTTGGAAGAAGTACAATGTGCAACAGTGTAGAACTGGCAGATATTATTTTAAATTAATATAGGTTATTTTATTTTATCTTCACTGGTGTTACTTCTTAAGGATTTTGAGAGGGCAATAAATGCAGAGAGACATAAATATGAATTCAGAGCTATAAGAAAAAGGCCATAGCATGGAAACACAGAGATATTTGATAAAGAGAAGACTGAAAAGAACCTTCATGCAACTTACTATAGCAGCCATCTTCTCATATTCCCATTCAGTAGGGAATATAGATAAATATGTAGCAGGATATTGAGTTATAAAGGAGGAATGTACAACTGAACAATGGCTGTTGATATCAAAGGTGTTTAATCTCCTCAGTATAAAAATGTGTAATCGGACTATCAAAAGGAAGAGAATCTGTACCTGGTGTGTACAGACCTAACAGTTTTGCTCAGTCAGGCAAGTGCAAGTGTAAAATACCTGCTCTCCACCTTAACAGGGAAGTTTTCAGGTCTCTTGGTAGTAAAACAAGGGTGTGTTGACATTGACCATGACAAGTTTGCAACAAACTGACACAGATTTTGATGAGACATGTGCCTGATGCTAATCATAGGTGGGTACATGTCCCCTGTCCTTTCATCAAGTAGTAGCATTTTCATGTCTTACTGAAAAATTAGAAAGTATATTCCAGCCTCAGAATTATTCATCTCTCAGCAGCAGAATATGTTTCTTTAGATGACCTTTGATTTTTCACGTGTAAGAGTGCTTGGCATTTATGTAGCTCTCTATCATCTCAATCCTTTTCAGAGATAGTGGGGTACTAGACAAGGGTTGTGAGAGGCCACTGTTATTGCAAAGCCCTTGAGAGCTTCCCTGATAGGCACAGTGCCTCAGGTGATCTTGGGAGCATGTTTGGGTACAGCAGCAGCCCGTGGGGTTCAGCATTTGCTCCCGCTCAGGGGTGGCAATATTGTGTTGGAACCTGCGTGTGTGTTTAGAGAATTTAGGCCGTGTCTCTAATCAAACTATCGTGACTGTTGGGATGTGCTATCAGCTCCATACAAACAACTCCTGACCTTTTTCTTTCTCAATAGAAAGATATTTAGAGGGAGATGGAAATTCACTGTGTACAAGGCATGGGATTTTAATTCCAGTAACATGTATGTCTGTTTAGCAGGATTCATTAGTGCAGAGAATTTTTTTACTCTAACACTAAAATGGTGATTGAATTGCCACCCAAAAAGCTGGTCCTTTCAGGTATGAAAATCCTGTCTTTTTGATGGTATAGATACTGAACTCTGGCGCTGGTTGACGGCTATTTACATCCTAGATAGCTTTGTTTGTTCTTTGACTTGTTTTGTGGCAGCCAGGCTCCGGCTATTGAATTAAGTATAAACCAAATCTACGCCATTCTCTGGTGATTCAGCCTCGGATTCTAATCTGCATAAACAAGCAGAGGTACTTGTGAATTACAAAAATAATTTGAGGATATTTCTGACTGGGGAGAATTCGTGAACTTACCTCTTGTAGACATTTAATGATTCTAGTAAGCAGTTGAATTTAAGATGTAGGTGAGCATGTAGACAAAAGGAATAGACTTATACAAAACATGAATCAGAGAAGCGAAGAAAATAGCGTTTCTTTTTGCAGTAGAAAGGAAAGCAGAACATACATGATTTAAATTAGTTATGCAAGACAGGGAGGCAGACAAGCTGTATTGTTGGGAGGATGGAGAGCATTAGCATTTAGGTAATGTGAAATCGAGTAGTGATGATGAATGGACTTATGTCTCCACCTTCACATGCTCTGCTTCCTGTTACATAATTGAGTGGAGATGGTGTCAGACAGGAGATGATGACCAAGCTTAACCCCATCCTAGGGTACACATATAAATTAGATTCACTGTTACTTAGAGTTTAATAGACCCTTTCAAGGAGAGAATACCTTGTAGTCAACCTATGAAGTAGCATGAAAAGCAATGGGAAAAATGCAAGAAAACTATACAGATAATTATTGAAGGATTATTTTACAGCCAGATAAGTTTGGGAGAAGTTAAGTGCAGAGGGATAGGATTTTATTTTATCTTCTTTTTTTCTCCCTGAGCTGAATAACAATAGTCTGTAAATGCTTTATAATATTTAGGAAGTTTCTAGCACTTAAAAAAAAAAAAAAGTAGGCAGTAGAAATACAATTTTCACAATGAGCTTTCCATAAAAATCTTTTAGAGTATTCATTCCAAGGTATGTAGTTGAGATCATCTTTTTCTGTTGGTCAGATCTGTTGATTTCACATCTGTGCCAGACAAATATCAATAGCTGTCTGGCCAGGTCTTACCTTTCCTTGAGACCCCCAGTATGACATATAGGGACAGATAACCTGGGTTAAGTCGTTCAGCTGCAATTTCTTTCTTACTAATGGGTTCTTGCTCTCACTCCCTTGCAAGAGGGTAGGGGGGAAAATCAGAAGGGCAAAACCAAGAAAAACTTACAGATCAAGGTTAATAGAGTTTTTTAAGAGAAGGAAATAAGAATAAAAAATTCCAAGTAATGGGAAGACAGTCACTCACTCTGTCCCACCAGCAGTGTGATGCGCCAGCCAGTCTCCCAACAGTCCCTGCCTGGGGAAAACAACTTCCAAGTTTTTTATTGCTGTATTTATGGACTTTTTCATTGTCAGATTGGGTCAGAAGTCCTCACTATATAGCTTCCCAAATTCTTGGCCATCCCTAGCCTTCTCACTGTGGGTGCAGAGTGAGAAACAGAGAAGGCCTTGACAATGCTCAGCAATATTCAGTGCACTGATCTTTTTTCCACACTGTTTTGGTCATGAACCCAAAACACAGCACCGTACAGGTTGCTACAAAGAAAATTAATTCCATCCCTACCAAACCCAGTACAGCTTCCCTCTGGGTCATGGATAGTAAACAAGCTTAAATCATTTTGGTTGGTAGTTCTGTAGGGCTCTGGGGAAGGAAAGAAGCTGTCTTACAGTTTTTGAGATCAAGTGTCTCACTTTATCCTTAAACCCCATGGTTTCAAAACCAGTTGCCACTTTTGAAACCTGGAATGTTTGTGTAAGTGTGTCTTAAAAGAGATAAAGTGATAAAAGGGACCAGGAGTCTGTTAAAATATCTTGACAGCTATTGTCTGCATGAATATGAAAATTACATTTTTAAAATGTATTACAATGCATTAGAATATTATTTCACTGCAATAAATTAGTAGAACTACTCCCACTTAGAGCATTTATTTTTCCATTTCTTAGCAGAATTAAAGGAGTAAATGGCTGTATTGTAGAGATGGTTAGAAAGTGTAGGAGTTTGCATTATATTGTGCTGAAGTGTCGGTATGTGCAGAAATTGAGTTTACCAGCACCCAAGCTAAATGGAGAATGAAGCTGATACATTGGTATATGATGAATTGAAGCAGTAGTTGTGATGACACTGCTCAGATTACTCTGTAATGAAGTTTCATGATACTCAGGCTGCTGGCTATTTTTGTTTTAAATGGCAAAGAATATTTTATGAGTGAGAATTCCTTTTTTTTTTTTTGAGGAGGGGGTGAAGTTGAAAAGAGGTGTGAAGAGAAGTTTCTTATATCTACACTAGTTGTTTATGTGGATGAGCCAAACTTCCTGGGATTTCTGAAGAAAATGGACCTGTTACATTAAATTCTGAACCCGTTGGGGTTTTTTGAGACAACTCTTAGAGCAAACGATAGCAAGGAACAATTGGAGTGCAGGGAAGGGCGAGTGGGACAATACACTTGCGATGATAAGTGGTAGATCCTGGAGCAGTGGAGCTCAGCATTGTACATCATAAGAAATGTGAAGGTAGGCAGAAAAAAGACATTTTGTTTTTAATCAGGAGCACAGCAAGGAGTGTTCCTTAGGGAAGGTGAAGGTTATTTTTTTGGAGAAACTATGTGACAGGCAAGAATGCTGATTGTTATATCACAGGGTATTCAGTACAGCGGAGTCATAGGAATAAGAGGGTCACCAGACAGACCAGAATCTGAATGTTTTTCATATAAATGATTGTTAAATCCAAGAAAATTGAACTATGGAGAACAGAAAGAACTGACTTTGAAAACTGAATTTTCACCTGATATTTTCAGGTCTGGTGAAAATTGTGCTTCTCAGAGGAAAACGGCAGCATTGGAAAATGTTGAAGTGCAAATATTTAGAAACGACATATCAGTATATAAATTAATAGCTTTAGGATAAAAGCATAAGAATATTTATGATTAAAAGGGAAAGACAGTCATGGAGCATTCAGATATTCCCCAGACAGAAATGTGTGATGTTGGATACAGAAATAAGAAAAAAATCACACCACAAGTGTAGTCATGACTTTGCATCTGGAGGACAAAAATCTTCCAAGGGCAAAGCAGAAACTCCTGAAAACATGACAGTATCTGCGTGGCACAGTGCCATGAAAAGACATGTGAGCTCGCTAAGATATTGCAGACAGGTCTGTCCAGATTCCACAGGGTTTCTCCAAGCAAATTAGATCAGCTGAAAATAACATTTTTAGGATGGCTCATAGACACGGATGTAACTTAACACATTTAAAATTTAAGATTCTGCACCACTCTGGGTAGTGGTACTGGAAGCAGTCAATCAAAAGCTGACTTTGAAACAGGAACTGAAATGAAATGCAATATAATCTCAGCAGTCCTACACTAACAGCAGGTGGTACAGTCACTGCCGTTCCAGCTGCTTTTAGAAGGGTTAACGTGGAGATTAACAGTCAGTAAATGTTGCAGGAATAAAAAACACAGCAGGTCAAGGAGAAATGTAGTTCAGAAGAGTGATTCAACAGCACATTTTTAGAGAATTACCCAAGTGGATGGGAAAGAACTCCAAAGGATATGACTGAAGGACAGTGACTGCCAGGTAGGAAAATACTCATGGAATAGGAAAAGCCTCTTCTATCAGCATGATTCAGAATTCTCACTTTGCCTTACCTGGTCCTGAGACAACTATATTGATTCCAAACCCACCCCAGAACCTGGTTTGATAACAGAGTTTTCTGCCTGTGGGCTTCAGCCTGGTGCCCTCTGAAATTACAGCCTCTTTGGGGAGGTGGAGGCTTGCCAGATTGTGGAGACATTTCCATCTTGCCCAGGCAAATAGGGTGGAGACATCCCAGAGATGTTCTGTCCCCACAATGTTGAATTAGCAGGGTTTAGGAGCCTGTTGACTCAGGGAGATAAGTCCTCTCCGAGTTAGAGCTGGCTGCAATACAGTGAGTATGAAAATCTCTGTAGCAGGCTTGTGTCCACACACTTAGCAAGGGTGAGGACAGCTTGTGTCTCTTTTCACTGGGTACATTAAATATATGTATAATATACCCACTAAAACAAATTTGTAAAAGATGTGTACTAAATCTAAGTGAAATTTTTGAATGCCTCCTATGCATTAGATTCACACCTTATCACGTGAATAGAAATTCTGCTCTATTAGCAAAAATAGAATACCATATTTAAATGTCTGTCACCAGTGGGAAATAAATCAAAGGTAATTTTTACCAAATCTAACATCAGATGTTATGAAGCCAATCCAAAAGCCAGATGAATAGCTTACAGGAGGATCACGGTATTAAGGTCAGGCAAACTGAGGATTTTAATATATCCAAAGATTTAAATAAAGGCAGTAAATGGATGCTTTCATAGTGCCTGGATGTGCCTAAAAATAATACTGTTTTCAATTTCTGAGGTGGAAGCATGGGATCTCCCATTATTAGAAGTGCTCATCTTTCCTCTCTCTTTCTAGTAGAAACTTATTTGAGGAACATGATTGTTTCAGCACAGAAATTGTAACAAATCATCGTGTCCTGGATCTTTAAGGATCTGTGTGCAGAAAAGTAATTGCTGATGAGCTGCTGATATGGGGTGAAAATCCTCAATACCTCAGTGGGAGACTCTGCAATGTTCTGCTGTGAGCCAAAGAAAATAACTTTAAATTTAACTGAAACAAGAACTGAATCAACCTGAATGAGATTACTTTCAGAGGCTTGTTCTCTGGGTAAAAGGAGCTTGAGGAAACACAAAAACCAAAAGGCAATTGTGTAAATGGAGAAGAGGAAAAAACAAACTGACAAACCACTAGCAGAGAGAGTTTAACCTCATATTAACAGATGTAAAAAAATAATGAAATGCCTGTAACAGTTAATCTATAGTAATGAAAAGGTAATTATTGATATTTGTATATTCACGGTCAAATATCATTAGGTTTTCAGTATGCTGTTTAAATAATATAAAATAATTACAAAACTGGGTAGAAAAATTAAGCTTCAGAAATCTAAAATAAAACCAAGATTTAATATAAATGGATAGACAGTAACAGCAATATTTTTTGAAAGAAAAAATGCAGATGAGAATTTTTGTCGTGGAATCTGAGATGGTAAAAAGCATTTTTTGTATGTGACAGCTATATTAAGTCTGGAGCAGCATCCCAAGTGCCTTCTAATTCACTGAGATACATCCAAAGTGTTGGAACAGCCATTATGTTTTCCTTCCTTGAACCTCAGCTTAGCTTTGGAAGCACAGGCCCATTGATCAGTCTGATCAAACATTTTAAGTGTAACCTATCACAAGCCGATACTATTTTAATTCTATCTGCAGCTCTGTTGTCCAGCAGCAGCCTAAGAGAACAATAATGCCACACAATTACACTGATGGCTCACGTGTATGTTAGATGGAAGCAAAGCAACTTAAATAGAATTTCTCATTATCTAAAATAACGTTTAGAAGCAAAAAATACAAGACGGGTCTTCCCATTTTACTAGATGGATCTTCCCATAAGGGTTATCTGGTCATGATTTAGTTTATTCCAGTAAACAAAAGCTTAGTTTATAAAATGTACGATGCAATGTACAGTCTTAGCACATGTGTATTTATTTTTCTTAGTGTAGGATGTGTTTCCTCTCCTAACTTTCTTCAGATTTTTCTAGTCTTTTTTTTTTTTTTTGCCTAAAAATGAAGCAGGTGTCATTTGTATCTTCCCATTCCTGAATGAAATTATCATTAGTCTCATTCTTTCTATTTTAATACCATGGTTGTGCTGCTTATTAGCACAGAGGAGAAAACTTGTCTGCATTGAACTGTGTTCAGAAAATGAGTCAAAGCTGAGCAGACTGACATGATATGGGTGCAGAGAATTAGTACTTATATTAATTGTAAATAATAAAGTAAGTGCAGACGAGGCTTAAAATCTGCCTCATTAAAAAGAAGAAGAAATTCCAATGACTTGCAAATTAATTAATAGCATGTGATTCTGAGAATAGAACCCTGAAATCCTTTTTACCTCAGTTAGAGACAGTAAGTTGTGTCAGTCACTACAACAGCAGAAAGGAAACAGTGGCAATGTTTATACCGGAATCAAACAGTTGTGGGTCTGCGGGCTGTTTGAGCAATTGAGTGGTGAGCAAGCTTTAAAAATGTTATTATATTATTAAAAATACATATGAATAATTCAATCTCTTAATTGTCAAAGGTTGCTAAGGAGAATCAGCACAGTCACATTCCATTTCTTTTAACAGCATGATAGAAAGTTTTTGTACACAATTAATGCAATGCTTATCTGAAAATGAGAGATATGGTCTGAGAAGTAAAGAATTGCCTCTGTTGAGTTGAACCATGGGGAATTTCTGGAAGATTTACAATTGTATTGGCTCATTGCTTAATCGGATGGCAGAAAGATGTTCTCAGTATGTATTCCTTTCTTTAATGAAAGAGGTGATTAACCCATGCCAAATGCTATCTTTAAAGACTCTTTTTCTCCAACTACCTAGCAAAATTATATTTAATCTGTCTACAGATGCACAGTATGTTCTGCTGATGTGGTTGATAAAATACATTTTTGATAATTTTTAATTTTTGAACGGTAAATGTTTATCACAGTCACATCTTGTGAGAAAAGCAGAAGAGACATGAAGGACTCTGTACAGCTGAGCTCTTGGCAGGTCTAGTAGCAGCACTTTAAAACGCTCCTATCTCCAGTTGTCTGCCCTGCCCCACTGCCAGATGTTATTTAATGGCATTGTGAAAGCAGCAGCAAAAGGGAATTTGCTCTTTGCCAGCTCGTTTCTATCTGATTTTGTTCCTTTGTTCTGATTCTGTTATGGGAGTGGTAATTGCTAGTGCTGGGAATAGAATCCGAGGCTGCTCCTTAAACCACCATTACTAATTCCATCAAAGCACTTACGCCACAACTCAGACTGCTACAGAATAGCTCTGCTCTGCAATCCTCTGCTCTGCCTGGGGAACTCTCCTGACAGTTCTGATCCACTGGAAAAGTAGAAATGTCAACTTAAAAAGTCAGACTTGTATCTGCATTAGTCAGAGCTTTCTTAGCAACTGACTCACACACATGGAATTTTCTCTCTGTGCAGATAAGCCAGGATTCTGAATGGGTATTTTTTTCTGACCTGTTGAAGGCTTCAGTTTCCCCTTATTAGCATAAAAACATTTTCTTATCATTTTCTTCCTCAGCGCCTTGATGCTGCCTGGTCAATGTTTTGAATTTTAAATGGCTGTTTCCCGTGCATGAGCATCTGTCAGGGTGGGCAGGGTGGTGGGGCACTGAAAGGGGAGGGCTTGTTCCTTTTTTGCTTTGTTGCAGTGTACAGTTTCATACTGGAATTATTCTTGCACTCAGCTGGGAGGATCACCTTAGAGCTGAGGCGAGTAGGAGCCTTGAAATCATGCAAGATGCTGTTCCTCTCAGTCAGGAGGCTGAGCACCACCTGAGGTGTTCTTGTTAAAATACCTGTGTCAGCCTCTGTTCACTAGTTCTTGGGGAAGTGTTTGAGAGACCTCATGGGTGTCAGGTCCTTCTGTCTGACAAGGATCCCCCCTGTGTGTTTTCCAGGTAAATTGGTTGCTCACCAGTCACAGTAAGAAATTTTTATAAATAAAGTATCAAGGTTTAACGTGAATGACACCTGCCTGATCTTTCACCCTGAATTAACTTCTGGTAAAGACTATGAAAAGACAACATTTTTGACAGTGAAGGACAGAAAATATTTGGAAAAAAGTATTAGACCACTGTACCCACACTTTCTGTAACAAGCATCCTTAGTCATCAGAATGTTTGTCTTTCAGGTTTGGCTGTGGATTCATGCATAGCAAGCTTCTTTACTAAAGCTTTTGAGTGTTAATGAAAACTTCATGTCTCTTTTAAAGCTGTTCTCCTTCAGAACTGAACTGCAGTGAGACCTGGATTTGCTGTTTTTCAGGAAATGTCACCATTTAAATATTCTTCTTTTCAAAATGTAGCATAAAGTATCAAACTTGATCTGGGGAGGGGAAAGAAATTGCCTAATGTAAACATACTATCTTTTAAAAATAATTTTAAAGAGTTTTTTTCAGTTCTGCTTTATAGGTATGGAATGGAAACTTGTTCTAAATGAAAATCTCAATCTACGTTCAGCACAAAAACAAAATACAGCCCTATTCCAGCCACTATGGAGAAGCTTAATTCCACTCCAGCCAAAACCAGCACACCATTTTAGCATCACGATTATTTTTTATAAAAAATAGAAGGAATTTTAAAAGAAAGTTTTAAAATAGAAAGTAGGAAATGAGGCGTTACTACATCAATTAATTAGTGATTTTCTCAAGAAGATGGTTTTTTCAATGCGGCTTCTTGCCAGTTTTGTGTGAAACACATCAGCCTGTCTGCACAGATCACTGATAAAGCATCTTTCCTTTCATTGGCTCTATTCAAGAGCCTCTGATTGAAAACTGAATGTAATTTAGGGTTTGGTTTTATCACCTCACATGCCCATAACAAGGGAGGTACACTGGAACCATGGAAAGGTCTATTTCGAGAATCAGGTTCATATGTATAAGAGTTGACCTAAAAATTGAATTTCAGTCTCTTGGGAAATAAACCCTGGCACTACATAGCACCACACCACCAGCACAAACTTCTTCTTAGAATGACTCTTCCGCTCAAGTATTACAGTCAGAACAGCCTCCCATTCTGACAGAGGGCAGATCAGAGCCGTGGGCCAGGGCTGTGAGCTCATTCCCTGCTCCATCACAGATCCACTCAGTGCTGCAGCACCTGTGAGTGCCTGGCTGCAGAAAGTGAAGGGGCAGCATTACAAGGTACTGTGCTGCTAAATAGCATTACTTTGTGTTGTGGAGAGCTCTACTAGTAGGATAACTGCATATTTTGGTTTCTTTTTTGTGCCAGTTTCTGGTGGGATTTGTTTCTAGGAGAAGCAGAAGCAGAAAAGACGTCTCCTGCTTTCTCTCTGGGGCATCTTGAGTGTTTTATGCTTATTTTCAGAAAGTGAGCAGCCTCAGTGGGCACAAAATAAAGGTACAGTTTACAAGTCCTTTAAACATTTTTTCCCTTGCTTATGAAAAACTGTGCATACCTGTCTTCTAAAATAGGAGGATAAAAAAGCAAGATGTATCTTTGTTTTGATGCCCTGCTCTTTTGTTGAACTCTTGTACTTCAACTCCCGAGGAAATGAAAACTATGATATGAAACATGTGGCTTTGTGTAAAATAATCCAATTCTGTAGTGAGTTAGACTTTTAAAATCCAGTTTGGTTTGAGTGTTGAAGTTACCAAGGGTGTGCATACTTTTACCCATTTATAGATGAGAGTGTGCTAAGCAGACATATTTTACCCATTCTTGCCAGCTACATCCTTGCTTTATTACTCGCATTATTCTCTGCCTGACTGTCCTGCAGTTAAGGTGATGTAAGAAAAGTTTATTCCAACCATATTTCTCTCTGTTCTGCCTTTGCTCCTCGAGCCAGAGTTCATGATCCCAGGATGATGCAGGGCCACATCAGCACACAATGCAGAGGCTCCTGAGGACAGTGCAAATGCTCTCCTATCATGTTATGTTTGAACTGCTCCTTTTGAGAGGCTGTAGGGGAATTCAGGAAAGTTAATGCAACTCAGGTCAGCTTGTGCTATTTCCAAGGTTTTTAAGCCTGGATGAGCTTGGACTCATCCTCCAGATCGATGTGTCCTAAAGTGTATATCATTGCTTTTTCAAAAATTAGAGGATTTACTGTCCAAAAAATGTCAGCCTTGCTGCTGAAGGCTTTAAGAGGTGCAGTTCATCCGTGTTTAACAAAATCTGCTGGCAGTGATGATGTCAATTTTGCAAGGAGGTAAGTTAAGGGGTCTGTGTACAATCTATCAGTGCACTGCAGCTTCCTCAGAGAATGGTTTTCACGCTGGTCAGTAATAAACTCACTTTGCTGAAAAAAAAAATCCTAACCCCCCACCCTTATTAATATAGATTTTTCTTTCTGATTGTGACAGAATCTTCCCTTTTCTCCCAAGACAGTCAAGCAGCCTACATCTGTGTTTATGTTTTCAAACATGGGAGAGACTAGCAAAGGAAAAGATCAAATGGCAGTGATATGAAAATGTCCTTATTCATTTTTATGTGCTTTGTAACAATTTTGAAGAAAGATATTCCTGCAGTCGTATTTCCTTTGCTTCTTTTATCTACAACAGCAAATGGGTATTTTTTTACATCAGCTGATCAAGGCACAGTGGATCAGAGTTGTCCTTCAAGTTGTTATGGAGGCGATAAGGATTAATTTCTTATTTTAAAATGTGCAAATTACTCTCCTTGTCTGAGAGCAGTATGTCACCCAGCCATCCCCCATTACCACGGTTTAACTTATGATAAAAAAGGGCCTTGCATCTCACTGTACAGGCATGACATGAAGGAGACCTATTAGTAAAGATTTAATAGGCCTGGAATAGAGGGTAATAGAAATTGAATTGATGTAATTTATGTGGCACTGAAAACAATATGATCTGACGATCTTCAAAGGTTTTCCTTTCCTCAGTGGCTTGAAATGATCAGGTATTTTCAAGTCATGTTCCTGCAAGGGGTGTACTGTCAGTGTGGTTTTCTCAGACTTGTTCAGGAATTTTGTGTGTGCATTTAATCTGAAGTGCTGGAAGAAAAAACATTTTTAGCAGGTGTTCCTAGTGAATTGTACCATATGATTGCACCATCATTTAACTCACAATTTCTTCTTCCAAATGCTCCCTTATTATGTTGTCCAGTTCCAATCTGTTTTAAAGAAAGTATGAGTATCAAATATCTATAAATTCATGGGTATTAGGAACATGAAAAAAGTGATCTAAATATATTCTGCCACTGCAAGAAAGGCAGGTAGAATTTTTTTTTTCTTCTCTACTTGAAGAGGCAGAGACTGACCAGGCAGCTGAGAGAAGAGAATGAGGCAGCTCTAGACCAGGAGGGTAAGTCCCAGTTCTTTCTTACCCAGCAGGAAAAGATGGAGAAAATAGCTGAGAATTTTTATAAAAGGGGCAAATTACTATAAACAGGACAGGTGTGAATTCTTGGGATTTCAAGTTTCAGAAGATCTTTGCTGAATAATTGACTAGAAAACCTGACAGAGCTAGTTCGTTAAAAAACTTTGTGTGTTCAAGAAATTAAAATATAATTTATCACTCCCAACAGGTTCTGTCTGTGACAGACCAAATCTTGATACAGAGTAGCAGATACAACTCTGCCCTCTGCAGTGGCTTTAACTTGCTCATGCAAGGAGCTAACATGGTGCTGCAATTTTAAGTGTAAAGAAGTTCTGCACCAGACTGCAAAGGTCTATAATGCACAAACATGAAAATGTTCTTTTTGCTGGAGCTCTGCTGGAACCTTATTCATCTGCTGTTGAAGTGAATACAAACAAGTGCTCCCTGCAAGACAGTGTTTATTTCCGAGATAAAGAAGAGTTTAACATCTTGACTTCCCTTCTGAAATTTTAAGCAATTTCACAACAGACTAGGAAAAAAGGATCCATTAAATATCCATCTTAATGATATAAACTGTCTCTGAAAGTAAAATGGATATTTTGACAATGTAAGGCTGAGCATTCTTATAAAAAAATGTACTGTTGAAAGACTGTGTAAGTAACGAGGATTTCACCCACTACTAAAAAGTCCTTGGGGGTAAAGTAGAAAATCAGAACCACTGAACAGGCTAACTCGCTATTTTATGCTTGAAAATAATCAAAACCTACCTTAGCCATGTCACTAATACTAGATTGCAGCTTTTTGGAATTGAATACCAGGCTTCAGGCATCGCATTTTGATATGCCCTACACCAGAAACAGGTAGTTGTCCTTGTTGTTATTATTATTTTTATTATAATCTTAGCATAAGAAGTAGGAATCTAAAAGCATTAAATGAATTATAGGAAACTTAACTCCTCAGCTGAGGATATTATCTTTTTGAGGTTAAGATAACAAACCAAATCTGATTGTTTGCTTTGGATCTGTGCTACACTTGGCTGTGATATCATGTTTTACAAGACAGACTTTTATTTGATCATTGCACAAATGGAAACCTTGTGATAGTTTTTGGGAGGAGGATGATGATGATAATGTTGGAGATTCACTAGCAAGAATTTTGAAAGCTTATAGGGCTCACTGATTTAAAGCCCAATTTGGTTTTAAATTATTATTTCAGAATACAGGTGTTGGAAGTTGAGTATTTTGGATGAGATTGACATTACTGGGACCCTGACTGTGACCTTTCCTATAGCATTGACAAGGTGCAATTTTAGTTAAACAGAAAGATTTTAACATACTTTAGAATCAGTGAACACTTATTTTTGTCTGAATTTTTTTTTTCAATATAAATTTGAGATGGTGATACAAAGGATATACAACTACATTGGGAAAATTGAAGTGCCTGGCTCTCACTGCAGACAGATCCACTTCACTATTCCCCACCAGGACCTTCTTCAGGAAAAGAATTTCTGGCAGTTAGCCATACTTTAAATGGTGCTTGACATCAGGAATTGAGTTTTGCATCCTAATCCTAAAACAAATGGACTCCTAGATGATAATTACTTGCCCCAGGCACTAAGGCAATGAGTTTCAAAGACAGGATGAAAAACCAGGAATCCCTGCCTTGTAAGTACCCTGTTACACAAGGTATTCTCCCAAATATTTTTCAAATAATAGTTTATAGAAGTAATAGATATAACAGTAGCAGTGCATTGTTTTTGATTGATGAATCATATTTGTTTATATGCAAGACCTAGAAATTACTTACGAAGTTTCTGTATTAAGGCCCTTTTTTTCACAGGCAGTTTAACACAGCATGTCAGTCCTTTTGTCTTTTGAGGTAATGACTTGAATCTTATTCTGTAAGTGTCATCCAGAGAATAATTATCTTTGTGTAACTATTCAAAAACAGAGTTTGGCTGATTTCTTTTAGCTTGACAGCCATGTTTCTTTGGTTCAATAAATGTTATCAGGCATTCTTTGGCTGCTTCTATTGCATCAACTTTAATTAGTTTTTGATTGCTGTTAATTTCACAGCTTTTTCTCCTTAATAAATTGCATCAAAAATGCTTGAGTTTTTTGTTGCATCAAGTTTAATTAGTTTTGTGCTTTGCTTACTTTATTTTGCTTGCTCTTTTTAAAGGAACTCCCCCACAGCTTCTCCCTCTGAATACATCTGAGTCACTGATTCTGATGTTGATGATTAAAGGAGATTTTAGAACCTCTGATCATTGAACCTGTCTCTGTCCAGAATGATGAGAACTCTCCTGTCTCACCAGGTTGTTGTGGTGAGTGTGGCGTGTCTCAGGAATGTCGCCAAAGGGCTTTGCACACTGGTGCCATTTGCAGTGACATTCTCACAGCACACCAGCAAGCAGAATTCTTGGGCTCCTGATCTCAACAAATTCATGCTGTAAACTTCAAGTTTTTTATTCTAAACAACTCAGAAGGAAAGCAATGCCATCAAATGGAAAAGTGCGAGGGAACTGCATGTTCACTAACTTGTGGCAGTGATCAGCTCATGCTATAGTCCTTCAAATATAATCAGGTGCTTTTGAAGGGCCATGTTTGGTGGGACTGATAGGGTATTTCATGTGAACTATCAACTCCCACCCTTATGTTCTAGTCCTAAGGAATTTAAGTTCAAATGCAGAGACTTGGAATTAGATTCTTGGCATTCTCTAGTTTTTCTAACTCATCACTTTATGGATAAAGTTTAGTTCTCACCAAGCTCTATTTAACCCATTTTAAAGATTGTTGTTTTAATCTCACATCATCAGGAAGGCTCTGTACTCCTTGTTGCTCTCTTCATTTTTGCAAAGTTTCACTGAAGATTTCTGTAGGACTCAAGATTTTAAGTAGTGAGATTTCAGTACTCTGCTTCTTTAAGCTCCTTCTTTATGTAGAAGAAGGTAGGAATTTCAAAAGAAAAGGGAGTCAGAAGCCATATCTGGGAAGAAAAATGGGGAATGAAGAGGGAACATAGATGGCTTCAAAGATCAGAAGAATATCTAAAAGAACACTGTCAGAAAGAAAAAACCCCTCATCTTAAATCACTTTGTGGTACTTTAGGTATCAGTAGCAGAATGACTTCTCAGTAAGACACTGTGAGGGCAGAAGCTGGCTGAGGGGAAACTGATAATTACAGAAAAATTATTTTTATAACTAAAGTACTGGGTTAGGAGTCATGAAATGTAGTGTTGATTTCTCTTTCAATCAAAGTTTTCTTATGTAGCCTTTGGTAAATAAGATGGACTCCATCCATCTTAGGATGGATGGAAGTATTCATATCTCACTTTTTTTTGTATTAATGAAGGCAATAGTAATGTTTAGCCATATTTCTGCAGCATTTCTCTGGTTCAAACATGAAAAAACATTAAAACAAATCTTACTTTGATGATTTAATATTCAATGCCATCTTCCATCTGAAAGTCTCTAAATTTACATTTCTAATTACACAGAAAATATCCTTGACCATCAGATAAAAGATTTTGAGGGCTTTGATCACTTCTGTATAAAAATATTGTCTTTTTTCAGTAACAAGTGCTCTTTGCGTCTGTCCCTTATAAAATTGTGGTCTAGAGCAAATGAATGTTCAGGATTTTTTATGAGGGTTTTTTTGGGGAGGGTAATTTGACAGAGAGTGAGGAGCCCTTGCCTCTCTGGAAGTCTAGGGAGATGGTCAGGTGAGGGTTTTGTTTTGTCAAACAAGCACTTTTGCAAATATGGCCATCAATCTCTTTCAGCTACTGTCTGATGCCTGTGCTTTGGAGGATTGAAGTGTCTGTTCCTTCTTTCTCTGTTTTGCCTCATATACATATATATATACACACATATATATATATATATAAAAATTATATTCTACCTTTGAGGGCAGGGTATCTTCATCTTTGTTAATGCCCAGTGACCCTAAATTAAAGATGTGGGTTTAGGTATAGTGTAACAACCAGATCAAGCAGTAATTGTTGTTTTCTTAGCAGCTGCCTTTGAGACTGCTCTGTGTTATTCAAGTGGAAAGTGTGTAAATATATTGGATAATCCACAGCAAATGTGATAATATGGGTTATCTTCCACATGAAGGTTCTTTCAGAGCTTCTGTAGTTTCAGAGAGGGCAGATCCTTTATTTCACATTCAAAGCTTTACAAGTAAGCTTTGAATTTATGAGTTTCCATCTCAGTCTTTCCCTTAGCAACATCACATATAAAATTATCACCAAAGTTCAAATTGCTAACTTATTCTGAACAATGGCAACAAGACCCAATATTTAAGGTGTAGAACTGGAATTTTGGAAGTCATACTATTGCCAAAAAAACTTAGTTGCCATTTCTAGCATCCAGAGTCCAAGAGCATTTTGCTGCAGGCTTCTGTTAGGAGTGAATAGGTTGTTCGAAGGAGCTTTCAGTGTCTTGCAACATTCCTATGAATCAAGTCAGGGAATAATCAGATGTATGGGACTGACCTCACAGTGCCTGAAAGCAGTGAAGCAGTGTAGTTTCTTCCTGAGTTAGTTGACCAGTAGATGTAGGAGAAAATTCACAATAGATCTGTAAATAACAGAATTAAAGAAAAAAAAAAGGAAAGTACTCTGTGTTTAAAGTTCCTTCTCAGAATTCTAATTCCAGGCTTCTGGCTCCTAATGTCTCCTGATGCCACAGAGGAATTGCTTAATGATGGTTTCTCTATCACACCCTTTTGAAATGTGATCACTTCCCATCAGTGAGGTTTCTAGGCTCAGCCATGGCACTTTTCATTTGCTTTCCGCTGTTTTCCCCTCCTGTGTTAAATGAGCTCAATTGCCCTGTGACCACACTCAGCATGCTGTCTTTTCCTCAGAAGTATTTTGGCTGTGTCACAGAAATTCTCTTTTGTTAATGAAACTGAGTAAATAATTTGTAGCAGTTTTAATGCAGCAGTTTGCTAAAGTTGTTAATTGAAATCCTGTGATTTTGCAGCAGATGTTAAAGGTCACAGTTGCTCCCATAACAGAGATTTTTCTTCTTTATGAATATATATAGAATCAACATTTCCTTTTCCAAAGGCACTGTAGATCTGGCTATAAGCAAATATTTTCTCAAGGTAAAAAGAAATTTTCGGGTCACATGCAAGTAAGGTGGTTATAGGCGAAGCTGCTGTTTGATGGAAACAAATCAAGCAGTAGCTGAATGTTGAAGGTGTATATTTTTATATTTGGTGATTATTATTTATGGTGTTTAGCAAAAAAAAAGAAAAAAAAAACAAGCAGGGTGAAAAGTGGAAAGGCAGTTGTGGTCTAGAGAGGTTTCTTTTTTGTCTTGCAAGTTGTACACGTTTGCATGATGTGGTTAGAAAAACAAAATAGAATTCTTCACAAATTCTTAATATTGCCATCCCTGAGATACCAAACCATAGCTTAAAATCCTAGTTCGTTGAGACTTTTTAATTCTAAAATTAAAAATCTAGAATTTTGATATTGTCAGACCATCACCAGGTTTAAAAGCTTTCACATGAAATTAGCACGGAGAGCTCAATTCCAACAATGCATCATTAAGTAATGATAAAAGGCGGGGGAGAGGAGTAATGTTTATTATGTAATTTCAAATGTACTTTTGAAAGAACTCTTTAGTAGTTGGTTTCCTAGGCAGGTTTTTTTTTTTTTTTTTTTTCTCTCATGCTTTTGAGAGGGGTAATAACTTGAGATAAGAAATGCTCAAAGAAACTGTAAATACTGTAGCAAAAGTATTAACACAAACAAAGATGTGCTTATTTTCCTGAAGGCTGTTTCTGGGGGTTATCATGACATCCTTTCTTCCTTTGACCAGTCATAATGTGTGGAGTCTATTTTCCCCCCTCCACTTCTAAGCTTTGGCATTATATACAATTTCTTGTACAAACAGGATCAGAAAGATTTTCCTGGGTTTTATTTGTAATAGAAAGTTTATCCTTTTTTATTACTTTCTCTATTGACTCTTGGTGTGTTCTTGCCTCTACAAATGCTGCTGAAATAGCTGTTGTCATCCATTCTGTGATCGGTTTTGGCTGGACAGGTGCTTTAGGGTCAAATGATAGCTCATTCAGTCAAAACTGTGGTAGCAACAATTGCCAGCCTCAGGCCAGTTCTTGAAGTTTACATTTTCAGGGTTGCAATCCATGATTGCTTGTAGTTCTGAAACTTCCACCAAAGTTTTAGTCTTCATTAATTTATGTGTATATATATATATATATATATATATAAAGAGCTCTCTAAAAAGCTCTTGTGATAAACTTCCATCGATCCTCTAAACCAGAGGACGAATATGATAGGGCATAAAGTAGATAGAGTAGCTGTCAGGAACTGATTAAACTTCAGTGACTTCCAGGATCTCAGGGTTCAAACAAACACCTGTTGTTTTCAGCTGCTGTTTATGGGATTAATTCATGAATGAATTAATTCATTCTAGAAAGTTAATCCATAGGAGATGACAGTTACACAAACTCAAGCACATGTTGTGTATTTCCTTCTTATGTTGACAAATTCCCTTCTTCATCAGAATATACTATTTTAGAACTTATTTATAGTGTATTCATTTTAATATTTTAAATAATTACTTTTTAAAATACATTTTCTAAAAGTCAAAGCTGACTTTTTTTTTTAGAAAATCAGGAGGCCCAAATGACCCTGTAGGTACTTCAAAAATTTTTAGTTAAATTCTAATATTAAATGATTCTTTGGATAGCTCATCAGGTTGTTGGGAAATTGTATCCAGCAAAATCAATAGGATTACACAATAATACCCTAACCCTGAGAACTTAGTTGATAAAATCCTGGCCTGTTTTTGATTGCAGTTCTTGAATTCTGAATTTCCCTAAATTGTCAGCTCAAATAAGGACAGAATATAGTCAAGTGTATGCAATTTTTGGCTCTGAACTTCTTTTTTTAGAAGTGTTACAAGAAGCCTCATCTTATCCTCTTATCCATTTCCCCTTACAAAAGACTCATTCAAATTTGTACCAACAGTTTACAGATGATGGAGCTTTGCTTGTCTACTGAATGAGTCACTGTTCTATTTTTTCACTAAGTCATATAAACAGGATAATATTTTTATATTCATTAATATTTTAATGAAATCTTCATAATTGTATGGACCATTTTCTTTTCTTACAATATGCATTTCCTTAACAGTTTTTACTGATGCTTACTCAAGTAGATAAAAGAAAGTAATACAACTCACAAAGATGGGCTCTTTTGAGAAGAGCACAATATTTGAGAAGTTTACAACTCAATTTTGAATTTGATGTCATAATATCTTTACTGAATGGTGTTTATAGTTTGTTCCACCTTTATTATTTTTTCATAAATGTGGTTACTGTTGTCACTTTGAAGATTAACACATACTAAAAGTAATGGCAATGACATAAGAATTGCCGTGGGCTCAGAAGGATTTTGTGACTCAGTTATCATCCTGGGCTAGGGCTTTTTCTAGAACTTTAACATTTCAAGTTTACGTGCCCATTTTAATGTTCTTAACAGTGCTAATAAGATATCATCCATATGAGTAAGTGTTTGCATGATGTGCTTAGAAAAACTGGCACAGCTGCCTTGGACCTTATCCTCTGCCATTAAATAGCTTTTAAAACATCTGCCTACCAGCTGACTGAAATTAGAAGGGAAGACTTTTCCATAGGCTTTTCCAAAGCTGCAGTCTTTCCATTCTCTGAATGGTCCTAATGTACTTCAGTTAAAAATATGAATCCCTGAAGCGCTCAGGAGCAATGACTTTAATTTTTGTGATGAATTTAGAAAATTTTATGTTGAGCATTAATAAAACCTGCGTGACTCATTATGACTTTAAAATACAGCAGCCATTGTCATAATGAATTTTTTTGCTTCTAAATACAGATAAAATAGTAATATTTTATATTGTTCCCTCCATTATTTTAGTACTCTGCACCCTCATTTATTCTTTTTACAGAAATTAAGCATGCTTCTAACATCTGGGTATCCAAAACTTGGATAGACTTACAGTTTTACAGAAAAAAAAAAAATCCAGATGGATCATACATGAATCTAGAAATTCTACTTTCTTAGTAAGCACTAAGAAAGCCACTAAGTAAGCACTAAGAAAGCCACTACTGAAACAGCCCAGTATTAATTGCTAATGCAAAAAGAACTCCCCTCCCTGTTTTTCAGAAATAGGTCTGTCAATATTGACAGACCTTTTTATCTACTTCTCAAAGTCCCAGAATCACAGAATGGGCAGGTTGGAAGGCACCACAGTGGCTCATCTGGTCCAATGTCCCTGCTCAAGCAGGGTCATCCCAGAGCACATTGCATAGGATTATGTCCAGAGAATACCTCCAGTGAATATCTCCAGTGAGGGAGACTGACTAACAGGAGAGCGAAAAAAAATTATTCTACATCAGCAAGATACTGGTACCTCTTTAAACTACTTCTAAAATGTATGTCTCAAGTCTTTGAGTCATAATTTTAGAATAGTTGGCATCTATAACAAACTCTGTGCTGGCTCAAGGCCAAGTTAAAAGCACTACTTTTTATTGTTTTTTTCCACAATTGGACTGTAATTTTCAAAAAAAAAAAAAGCTGCTAGCCCCCCTCCATTCCATGAACAGGCACTTGTGGCATTATCCAAATGCTCTTTGAAGGGTCCTGCAGTCACCTGAGGCCTGCCTGCCTGGAGTCAGAAATACAGGATTTATGCCTTTATGCCCTCTTGGGAAGAACAGGTGAGGCACTTCATAGCAGGTGTTAAACCAAGCAAGATATTAAGGGTTTACTCACCTTTTGTAAGGATAGATAGATAGATAGATAGATAGATAGATAGATAGATAGATAGATATGTTGAAAGAAAGCAGGGCTCTGCATGAGAGAGCAGCTGAGATAGAAAGTATTTGTGTAAAATTGCCTTCTCGTTGCCTCAGAGAAATAAAGCATTAAATGGCAGCCAACTGCAATGGTAATTGATAAACTGCTTAGCTGGTGAGTTCTCCTCATCTATGTGAAAAGAAGCAGTATGAAAGAGCACATGCATTTCGTTATTTTGGAAGCAAATCTGCAGTAGCTATCTTAATTTTTGTAAAGGCTAAGGAGAAAATGATGAGTCCAAATACTCACATTTTTTTCCTTGTAACAATTTTTAGTAGCAAAAATAGGACCAGGGCTGCTGTAAATACATAGAAGTTACATGCCCATACTTTGCAATACTCAGTGCATTAAAACTGTGCTGTTATACAGATTATGGGACAGTAGCAAATCTTCCATAGGTTTTGCATCAGTGGAGTGTTATGAATTCCTGAGTCTTGGATAATATCTAGGAAAAGGTTTTAAGTTGAGGACCGGGCATCCAAATGACTTGTTGAAGGGAAGCTATGAAAGTTACTGTGAGCTTCTGCACTGCAATCCTCATTATAGTCCCAAGCAAATCAACTGTTCATTTAGAGTACTTGTATGAAAGGAGATTTCTCACATAGGAATTAAATTTAGGGAAAATGAAAAGAATTCATTCTTTCTCTCCCTGCCTTTTGGAGCACTTCAAACAAAAGAATGAGGAGATGCTAACATATGCATCAAATGTCACCTCTGTTTCAATTCTCCAGTCTGCTTAATGCATAGTACTTATCATTAGGTAAACCATTAGGGAAAGGGTTGAATGTATGGAGATGGACCTTTTCATCTTCTTTTATTTGGCAGCATGAAGCATGAATGCTCGATGCCCAAGTGTGTCATTCATCTGACAGGTTCTGCTGACATGGAATGAATCAAGGCTGGCTCATCACAAAACAATTTTAGAGGACAGCAGTTCATTCAGTGTTCTGTGATCCCAGTGTTTTCTTTAATCACATCTGAGTATGCCCCTCTTTGCTGCATTTTTTTTTTTTTGATAGATGCTTGTAATAGCCCAGTGCAGATTGCTGTGACCATATCCTGTGTGACCTGAGGCAGCTACACATTTCTTCTGAGAGCATGACAGTCTTATTCTCAGCTCCACCTTATTTCCATGGATTATAGTGTTGGTTTGGTTATGTCTTACTTTAAGAGGTTTAGGCACAAGGAAATGTGTCACGTATTGAGTAGGTTTTTTTTTTGGTAATCTTAGGCCAAATGTGATGTTAGCTGAGGCTGGACAAAGGCAAAACCATCTTCATAGAATCGTTTAGTTTGGAAAAGACCTCCAGGATCATCAAGTCCAACTTCGACCGGTCACCACCTTGCCAACCAGACCACAGCACTGACTGCCAGGTCCAGTAATTTCTTAAACACTTCCAGGCATTGTGACTCAGCCTTGATGAGCCTGAAGACCTTGCCCACAAAAATATGACATCTGGGTATTCATAAAATATAATTAATCTTTTTCTTAAATGAATTTTTCTTTTCTTTTTTTTTTTTTTTTTTTTTTTTTTTTTGAAATAGTTTCCTTGTGTTTTATTCAGTTTAATTTTGGATTTTACCCACACAACATCATCTCATGTTTTTCTACAGAAATATTCTCTTGCCAAACTCATTTCTTTTATTTAGGAAACATTCTATTCTTACTTAGGCTAAAGATGCAGTTCATCCCAGAAAATAGCCCTCATTTTAGCTATGGTTAGGTAAAACAAGGAACAGACTTATAGCTGGAGTGAAAGAAATGTTATCAGCTTGTCATTTCTTACAATCCCAGTGTCATCAGCCAGAAATGCATCCATTATCACATGTCGTGTCTTGTGTGTTGGATATTTAGGAGAGCAGACCAAAGGATAAGCTGAGCATCACTGAGCTCCTTAATCCTTATACAGTTGTGCATACTAGAAATATGATAAGAGAATGAATAAGAATAAAGTGTGCATTTTTATTCTAATAGAGGACATTCAATTTATTTCTGATTAAATTGTGCCTGATTGAGTCAATCAGAAAAATCAAATGTGATTGGCAGGGAACATCTCAGAGATTGTGTGTTGTGATGTAAGATTTTATTTTCATACATTCAATATCTTCCAGTGAATTGAAGGTCTCATTAATTAGTAATAGTTTTATAAATATTAAAAAAAGAAAAAAAAAGCTGGCAGTTTTTCTGTGGCTTTGTTACAGAGAATGCTTTTTCTCTTACTTTTAATGTACTAAAATTTAATGAAGAAACAAAAAGAACAATTTGACAGAACATGCTGTTTTCATGGCATAATATAATTGCATAACAGTCACAGAACAGGAAGAAGTAATTAGACTACTAGTATAAGTATAATCAGAAATAGGAAACTTGTCAATTTTCATAACATTTTGAGAGTAACTGAAAAGACTGAAGAAAATTAATAAATGTAAGAGAGAACTGGGACTTTGCCTCCCATGGTTATTTTGCGCTCTAATGGAACTATAGATTCATAGCATTAGCAAAATAATTATCATTAGAGAAGGAGGTAAGAGTCAAGAACCTTCAGTCAACAAATTAAAAAAAAGGAAATGGTTCAATATACTGAATAGTAAACTAATTTTTTTCACTATTTGGTATATTAAATATGGATTGTAGAATTGTACCTCTGAGACAGTGTTATTAAAAAAAAATCAGAACAAAGCCCTGCTACTTTATTTATAAGTATGAAATCAGAGCCAGACAGAAGTGAATTATTTGCCACTCAGCATTCTACTCATGGGGTCAGATTCATGAACACAAGTTTTTTATGTGTAAAAACAGACAGTTTAGAACAGAAATATGTTGCAGGGGGAAGGAGGGACTGGGGAAAAAAAAAACCCAAACAGATGGGAGAAAAACAGGAGTGAATAAAGATTCCTTAAAATACCTGCCATGAAATTATTTGCTCCTGTTCTTGTTGCTAATTAGGAAATTGTTGTCTTTTGCTAATTCTGAAAATGACGTGGGTTTAGGAAACTAATTTTTTAAGGTATCTAAAGGTCTTAAGAGGAAATTCAGCATTAACACAGGCCTACCAGACACATATTCTTATATAAAGGAGGAGACTGGGAATCTTCCCTTGCTGTGCAGTCACTATGTCTGTGTCTCATGCAGGCAGGATTGCTCTGAATTCATTGTTTCATCTCCTTCCTGTGTCATACCACAAGAAATTTGATTGACATCTGAAATAATCCACTTTAAATTACCAATAGTTAGTTGTTAGAGTGTTTCAGTTGTTAAAAGATATTTCCATGGATTTGTATTTTCAACATAGTTATTGAAATAAAGCAAAAAAAGAACATGTGAAAATATGAGGAGAGAGAGACAGGGAGTCTGAGCCATGATAGGTTATGTGCTTTTCCAATGTCCTTAATGCAAGTGTCCCAGAAAACACGCAGTTATTTACTATTTTGTTTCCTTTGTGTTATCTTTTCTCCTAATGTGCTTGTCACTCTAGTGTGATCAAATAGCAGTGTGAAATGTATTTAAATTGTGTGAAAGCCATGGCCATCATTGTCTTGGCCACCACCATTTTACAAACCTTGCAATGACTACTAAATGGAAAGGCTAATGTAATAATTGTGTAATTAAACTAAAAACACAAGTGAGTAATTACCTTGTTACGACAGGAAAAAAAATTAAAAAAAAGAAAAAAGCCCAGATTAGGGCTGAGTCCTTCCTCTTCTAAATTCAGACACCCTCCTTAGAATGCATGGTGGCTTTGCTCCTACTCTGTACTTCAGCACACTGTAACAGTGCAGAGACATGAAAGTAGATAAAGGGAAAACAAAAGGAATAAAAGAAGCAGGAGATAATAATAAAGAGGCACAATAAAAACCAGACTAGCAAAACCATGTAAAACAAAGCACATTTGTGAAGTACAGTGACATAAGAAAGGAAAAGAGAATGAAAACATAAGGGAGGAAAATATCATGTGGAAAGGAGGCTTGAAACAACTGGAACAATCATAAAATTTTTAAGGCTTGATTTATCAAATCTAAAATGGCGTGCCAGCCAGAGAGAGCAAAAAAGAAGAGGCATTATTATTCAAGGAGAAAGTACCTCAAAAGCTTTTGAGCAGCATAAATTGCATTGGAATAGAACAGGACTACTCTAAGATTATTGATGAAGGATTTTATGTCACTAACTTCCTATTCAATGAAAGTAATATAGTCTAGTATACCCTTGAGATGTGTTTTGAAGACTATTTCTTGCAAAATCAGTGCTACCAATATTTAATGTGAACTAGGAAAGTCGTGATTTTAACTTCAAGGAAAAAAAAAAAAAGTTGTTTTGAGCACACCTACAAGTACTTGAGGGTTTTTTACGTATTTATATATCCATCTTAGAGATTGCATGTCTGCTGTGCCTTGGATTTCGAAAGATAATGTCATGTTTATGATGTTTTTCTCCTAAGTGCTGTCTTCCTCAGTGGCCCAGAACATTTGCATCATGCAGGTCTCCATCTTAGATAAAAACTAGGCAGATCTTGCAAATTCTCTTGATTCACCGGTTAATCTAATGATAATTCATTAAAACTGTGCCCTTATCCCAACCTCAGTAAAAATACTGCAGTCCTCTCAGTGTGCTTTCCCCTTCCATTTGGCTCAAAAAAGGACAAAACAATCTCAGCAGTTAAATTAAGAGCTATATAGGCTCCCATAAATATAATTTCTAAGTAAACATGTCCAGTCTCTGCTTCTCTGTGAGTTAGGCCACCTTAGGATCCAAAAATCCTGCACAAAGCTACCTGCCATGGGGCTAATATGCCCAAGGATCTGCTACTTGAGCTGTGAGTCCTTGAGGATATGTGTTATGCTGAAATTCTCTCATTGGGAGCAGGAGGTGAGTGAAGGTGTCCCTCCCAGTCAAACTGTGACATACTTGGACCAAAGGCTGCCACAGGCAGGAATTGCCTGGTAATTGATTGCAGCAGGGCTTCCTGCTGATTAAGATGCTTCTTGATGTGAATAATAGTGACAGATTGTCTGTGATTGAAAGAATGTTTAGTTGGAAATATTTAGTGTCAGTTTTAGAGGGCTCTCAGTGATCTTAGTTGCCCATCAGGTCGTAGAATAATAGAAAATGTTGAGTTGGAAGGGACCCATCAGGGTCATCCAGTCCAACTCCTGGCCTTGCAGAGACACCCCAAAAGTCACACCATGCGCTCTGAGGAGTGTTGTCCAAGTGCTCTCTGAAGTTACACAGGCTGATGCTGTCACTGTATCCCTGGTTCAACCACCTTTTCCTGGTATCCAACCTAAACGTCCCTGACTCAGCTTCATGCTGTTTCCTGTCAGTGGTCACAGAGTGAAGAGAGAGCGGTGCCTGCCCCTCTGCTTCCCCTCATGAGGGTGTGGAGCACCACAATGAGGTCTCCCCTCAGTCTCCTCCAGGCTGAACAGACCAAGCGACCTCAGCCATTTGTCAGAAGGCTTCCCCTCCAGTCCCTTCACCATCCTCGTGGCCTCCTTTGGACACTCTCCAACGACTTCATGTCTTTTTCATATTGTGGCACCCCAAACTCCCCCAGGGCTGGAGGTGAGGCTGCCCCAGCCCAGAGCAGAGTGGGACAATCCCCTCCCTTGCCCAGCTGGTGATGCTGCGCCTGGTGTCCCCAGGACAGGGATGTCCCTCCTGGCTGCCAGGGCACTGCTGACTCAGATTTAGCATCAACCAGGAGCCCCAGGGCCCTTTCCATGGCGCTGCTCTCCAGCCCCTCATTCCCCAGGCTATACACACAATGAGGGCTGTCCTGTCCCAGGTGCACAGTCTGGCACTTATCTCCTTGTAAACCTTCATACAGCCGGTGATCACCCATCTCTAATTCCTTAAGGTCTCTCTGCCCTCAAGAGAGTTGACAGCTCCTTCCAATTTAGAATTGTTGGCAAACTTAGTATTTCTACATGTCCTGCATCCAGGACATTAATGAAGATGTTGAAGAGAACTTGGCCTGAGCCCTCTAGAACCCCCCCTAGAACCCAGATCCAGTAGTGTGGAGAAAAAAGTGAAAACAGCACTGGTTCTAGCACTGCTACAGTGGGCAACTTGCTGTGCCTGGCAGAAGTCTTGTAAAATCCAACCATGTCTGAGCTGCAGAATAGTAGCAATCAGCTCTGCTCATGTGAGGTCAATATGAGACCTGTCTGCTATTTCACAGAGCAGTTTTCTTTCCCCTTTGCAAAGTAATTAAGCTTATATGTGATGTATATTCTCTGTGTCAAACAATCTTTTATGGCGCATTGGCTCAAGTGGTCTGATTAGCAAAAACATCATCTTGCAACGAAAAATGGAAAATAATTTCTGCTTTATTTTTCTGGTTATAGACATAAGAGTCACTTTTTATTCTATGCTGTAAAAACTTATTTGAGGAACTATTCCCAATATGATTTGCTGATATAACGAGCATAAGAAAACTACTTAAATCTAAAATAAATATTGCAATAGATGAATGATGGAGACTGATCAAATATTTAGGCAATTAATGGTCCTGTAAATTGTTACTGTGAATTCTGATGCACTCTTGCTAGTCCTGCTGGACAATTATAATCCACTTTGTAATGGCATACTACAGTATCTGAAGAATAAAAGGTTTCCTTAACATGAAAGTTACACATAATTAGTTACAAGAATAAAACAGTTCTCTGTCTTGTGGGTTTTTTTCCAGCAATCAATGTGCCATTAAAATCAGATTCAACCCAGTAAATAGGAAAAAACTTGGAAATTTCCCACAGTGAAGTACAATATTGCTGTGTTAGTGAAAAGAAAGCCTTGCAAAGAGCCTTGAAAAATACCTGTATTTTTATATCAGTCAGGAAGCAGAGATACCAACGGAGATATGCAGCCAAGGGCAGGACTGTGCAGAAATACCAACACAGGTACTTGGTGTGCTATAACCACATCACTGTGCTTACATTGCTGTTGCTGAATTCAGCTGGTGCGGCTGGACTGATGTCAGATCCCTCTGCACCCTGCCATTAGTGGCATGCTGGCTCTGATATTCCTCCTGTGGTACTGCATTTTTCACTGCAGAACCAGCTTTGGTGGGCACTGTACTGCTGTTCCTTCCTATATCTGATGTATTCTTTGTTGCACCTTACTTTGAGGCTGTTCCAAAGGTCACTAACTCAAGCCACAACCACCAAGAAGCACATTTGTATGCAGAAACAATTTTCTATTGTTTATTACATCCTGTGTCCCCTTCACTTCTGTGTACAGCTTAGCCTGGCTAAGTCTTTTAGGGGACTCTTTTAGTCCAGCCCCATGCAGTGGTGTTCTGCTGTGTCCAGTGACATTCCACACTGACAGTGTGTGTAGTTTCTGTGCATCCACAGGGGACCCTGAGGTGGTACTTGCTTTAGCCAGGTAACAAAGACAGTAATAAACTGCTTCCCCAGTGCTTCCCTCTCATCATATTGAGCATTTCAGGTGACATGTATGCCCAAACAAAGAAGGAAGTTTTCTCTGGGACTGTGCAGAGATACAAGATGTTGCTTCTGTGGCCAAGGAGCAGAGAATGGCTGGTCCAGAGAGTTGTTCTGGCTCAACAACACCACGCACATCTGTGGTAATTGCAGTTTGAGGTTATATTTAGGTACAGGCCATGGAAAAATGGAATATAGTTGTCCAGATTTTCCCGAAGGAGCTCCAGACTGTGGAAATGGCTCCCAATTTTTATTAGAAATTTATTTAATTTTTATTAGAAAAAATACAGTTCTACCAGTCCTTAAAATATCCTAAATTATGATGGGTTTTGTTTGTTTGATGATTTTTTTAATTGTTGTGGGTTTTACCTTGTGAGATAATAAGTTGTAGAGCGCTGAGATAGTTGTGATGCTATGATTTTTTTTCCTCTGCTTTGAGTCTGGTGTTGCTAATTTACTTGATTTTAAATGCAATCTCAGATGATTTGATTGGCAGTAAAATTAATTTCCCAAGTCAAGCCTGTTTTGCCCATGATAGTAATTGCTGAGTCATTTCTCCCTGCCCTTATCCTGACCCATGAGCCTTATGTTATATATTCTCTCCCAGGAATAGAATGTCACTTATATTTTTGATTATAGCAATAAATCATGTTTTCTTTATCTCTTTCCTCTTTTTTATATTAATGGACTCAGTATCTTGTGGGCTGCTAGTAAACATCATCTGCTTTTCTGAAATAGGAGTAGAAGGTAAACCCCAGGTTTATCAAAGTGTTTAGAAACTGGCATAAATTTTGAGATAAGAGTATTCAATTCCTACCTCTTAGGCATTTTGTTCATGCCTCATTTTTCTCAAAGCCTTTTAGACCAGTTTAGAGCTATTTTCTTCCCAGTACCCGTGTTTGTTTACATGTTGCACGTGGATGTGAGTGCAATTTCCATTTGATATTGTAAAAGTTGTTAATGTTACTTTAGCAAAGCACTTAAAATTTTGAGCTAGAAACTTAACTGATACAATGTCATCTGAGAATCTGTTTGTGATGAGCAATGTGTTAGAGCAGGAATTACATCTGAGTCGTTCTGACTGAGTGATTCCATTCATTGTTATTTTGGTCAAGATCACATTCTTTCATAGTCAGAATAAAGCAGTTTGACAGGAGGCTGACATCAGAGTGTAAAGGACATCATGCTTTCGGGCTCTCCTGCAATATTTTAAGGGTGCCCTTGAGACCCCAGGTTTGTTTAAATGCATTAATTTAATTGCTGCTAAGTTTCACTGTGGAGTGTGGCACAGACAGAAAAGTAGAAAATAAGTAAACAGTTTTGTGGCTGTATCATGTTTCTGTTTGAAATACAGGAGACTGAAATGTGTTATCAGAAAGTTTTTTTGTTATACTATTAAAAATAACAAGTACTTGTTTTCTGGGAAAAAATGCAGACAAAATAAGGACAAATCTTTATATTAAAAGGCAGAAGTCTCTCAATTAAATTTCTGGGGATGTACTTGTAAGAGCAGCTGATCTCTTAAGAAGGTTAATGACTATGCTACAGTAGGAAGAAGCAGTCAGCTAATACACACTTCAGTAAATTAAAAACCCCTTTGTTGCACTCAGGTATTTTATTCACATATTTGCCTCTTGTCTTGTCCCAAGGAAGACAAGATGGATGAAAGTTTGGCAGATTCCTGCACCTAAAATAGCAATAAAATCCTCTGTTGTCACCAGAAACATGTAAGCAGGAAAAAGATGTGGAGGAGGAGTTACCTGCTGCCCAGTTTAGTGGCTAGACAGGTTTCCTGCATTACTGAAGTAATAAGACATGAAGGGGTGTGCATTTCTGAGCTTTGGGGGTTTTCAGGTGCTGTGTTGTGATGCCAGAGAGAAATAACGTCAACAGCTGCAATAATGTGCCTGTAGCACCATGATGCACACTGACACGTGTCATTAAAATATATATAACTGCATTGTGATGCAGGTGCAGTGCAGGAAAGAGAGGGGAATTTTTTGATTGTCCTTCACCTTATGAATTGTTCTGCTTATATTGGCCTCTGTTAAGTATAGTGCTAGAGCACAACCTTAAAGCAAAATTATTTGTTGGAGGTTGTAAAATAAGAACATTATCAGTCAAAATCACTGAAATAAGGGAGAGGAGGAAGGAGGATGCACTGGTTTGTAGTCAGTGAGGAGAATGGAATTGAATCAATCTCAAATGCCACAGTAGCAAGCACATGGACATAAAGCAGTGGGACTTAAAAGGGTTTTCAAATGCCTGTTCAGTTCAGCTGTTCCAGACAAACACTTTGTTTCTGTTCTTGTTGCTGCTGCCCCAGCACTCAGCAACCAGGAGATGAACAGAGCTGTTAACACTCAGCCAATTTGTGTTTCTGTGTCAATAAAGGAATGTTTTCCAGTTCGCTCTGGAATGAGAGCTGAATCTCCCTCCGCCTTTCTTGGTTCCCTTACCTTTTCCCTAATAACATTTTACAGCAAATGTGTAGATAGAAGGAAAAGTCACTGTGACTTCATGGGGTTAGAAATCATGGGTTCAGTGAGGTAAAAATGACTCCAGACAAGGTCAAACCACAAATCAGGAACCAAAGTAGAAGCAGTTCAGTGTTTCTCAGGAGCCCATTTGGTGCTTTGGAAAGGAGCATGCCAGCCTCAGTGGGAAATAAATTGCTCACTCCTCAGGATAGTGCCTCTCAGTTAGTTTCTATATGAGAAGTGGATGAATCAGGAATTAAAGGTCCTGTGTATTTGCTTTAGAAGAGAAAATATCTCTTGCAAGTCTTAAAGGTGTACCTTGCTAGTATAGGTCTGTGCAGCCCCTCCAGTGAAAGGAATTAATTGAAAGGCATTGTGGCCTTATAGGGTCCCTCCTTCAATTGTATGATGTTCTTGAGTAATAAAGAAGAGTGATTTCGATTTCACTGGCATTGTATTCTTGTGTGGGAAAATTTTGCAAATGCTGTCTCCTGTGTTTTTAATAACAGTTACTTCCCCCTTGAGTTATTCTTCAGAACTCTGAAAAATACTTGGTGCCTCTCAGAGTATTTTCTACAAGTTGTTTTCTACTACGTAAATGGGGCAATAACCAGAAAAGTCACTTTTTTTCACCAACACTTCACTGTGTAGATTTTTCTTTGTTCCTCTCTTTGTAGTTTTACCTGTCTTACAAGATTTATGTGCTAAAATTAAATGGTGCTGCTTCAATGTTGTGCTCTACAGAGACCTGTGTCACTTACCATTTTTAGTAGTTAGGAGCTGATGTGGCAGGATGCATTTAGGCTTTGTTTTCTGAGACAGCTAAAAATAGAATTGTTTGATAATATTCCATTATTCACCATGATGCTACCTAAGGGGCTATGCAAAACTTAGTTTTGTTTTCAACTAAGTGGGACAATTGTCCAGAAGCTGATACCTGATTACTATGGCATTGCAATATCAGCAAATATAACTACTGAATTTGAAAAAGCAATGATAGCTTAAAAAGAAAGTTATATCAAAAGTTTGTGGGAGCACACAAAGGTAATGCAGAAAAAGGCAATAACAAATAAGCCACCCCTAAATTCATCAATATATTTTTCAGAGTGCAAACTGAATGCCTAGGACTGTCCCTGTGTCTGTTCTGTCAGTCTCCAACCTCCTTTTATTAGTCCTAGATAGAAGATAAACAACAAGACTGACAGCTTTGTGTCCTTTGGCATTTTTGTGTCACCATCACCAAGTAAGAGGGTATTATGTCATCACTCAAGCCTGTCAGGTTTAGTTTAGTCTGCTGTTTGTCTTAACGATTGTTTTCTTCATTTTTTTCCTCTCAGTTGATACACATACCCTGTATAGATTGTATATTGTTGATGCTACCAGAATCCATTTTTCAGAGGAGAGGTGTTTTTAACTTCAGCCATAGAAATGTCACCCTTTTTGTTCCTGTACAGCAAAATAGAAATTAGAAAAAGAAGCATCTTCTGCACTCCATCAGTTCTGGTCTGTGCAAAACTTTTTCATAACTCACATATTCAAACATTATTTGTACTAATTTTGCAAGCAACAAGGACTCTTAGATTTTTATTTTATTAAGGCTTCGTTTAGGAAAGTTCATTGTGTATAACTGCTGTGGAATCTCTGTAGGTTTCAGCGCTGTACATTGATGACTGGTGCCCAGTACTTACCTTTAATTGCATCATTTATGGATGAAATAAAAGAGAATCTTAGCTGAGGTTTGCCTTTTGAAAACAGATTTGATGGGACGTTGAAGAGTCAACACTTGGCTTTTGTAAATGACTTTGTAGCATGTGGAAAGTACTGGTTTTCCTCACAAGGGAAGCCATAGGCTGCTTCCACAAAAAAAGCAGAGGTACCTATAGGAAGTATCTGCCTCAGCTTATACGTTCAAGCTCTCTGAGTAATGTCTGAATAAAGAAAGAAAAATTAGGAGCAGACTACTCTAAAGATAGCAAGTTGAAGACATCTAAACTAAACATTATGAAGTCCTAATGAAGGGGAATAAAACCTGGACAACCAACTTTAACCAAAAGGATTCTGTTTGCTGCTTCTTGGAACTCTCTACTTTTCCCTAAAAGTAACATGTAAGCAAGGTCAGATCTTGCTCATGCTGCAACAGACACAGAGAAGAGGCAGTTTAGTCTAGCTGGTAGCCAGATAGCTGAATCAGTCAGTGTTAAGGAAGGAAGGGACAAACTTTTTGTTGTCACAGTCCCTAATGCAAGCCAGTAATAAGACCTCTTGTCCACCAGTCTTCTCAGAGAATGTTGTAACCATATGGGCCTTGTACTTTCTTAACGGATTTTGCTCACACCTTTACCCATTGAAGCTATGACACTGCAAATATTCACAGTAGGAAGCAGAAAAAAATGAGCTAGCAGGTAGGAAACACAAGAAAACACCTCAATTTTTCCTTCAATTAGTATGTATTTATATTTATATGTGTGATGTCTGTATTCACATAAAGTGGGAGAGTTTCAAAGGAGACTTTAATGACAGATGCCCCAAAGTCCAACAGTGATGGCGTGCAAATAGATGGTCAAGTGAGGTGGAAATTCTGGAATCTGCCTCTTCTGAGCAGGGATGTCTAACCAGGCTCTTGTGGGTAACAGTGCATGTTTGGGACAGCCACAAGCAGGTTTGGGACAATCACAGTTTGCCAGAGGAGATCCAGCAAGTAATTCTGGGGATGTCTGGTGGGTGAGCTCCTGGGTAAAATCAGTGGAACAGCACTTTCTTTGGGAGTTGCCCTGATGCAGAAACAGGATCCATCCTGCACTCCCAATCCAGTTAAATGACCCAGGAGAACTCAGGCAGTTGCCTGGAGGCATTTGCACCTTCTGAGAGACTTGAGCTCAGCAACTCAGCTAGATACTTGTCATTGAATAATTGAAGAATTTCAGCAGAGCCCAAAGGTTTTCCTTAGGCACAAAGATTCATGTTTCTGATGTTAGCTGAAGGGGTTTTTTGTTTGTTTTGTTTTGGTTTTTTTTTTTTTTGGTGTTAAGTTCATCCCCAGCTACAGCTAGGTGCCATTCTTTAATAAATTGCCAGAAATATCAGAGACCAAATAATGGTTCAGAGGGCCATTGAGCCTCCTAGATATCGCTGTAGTGGCTTTTTGACACATCTGTCACTGCTGTCAAATTTATTCCAGTAGAGATCACCTTACAAGATGATACTTGATTTACATTACCTGATTTGTTCTGTAATGGAAGAGAAGAGAGTCGAGTCCTTGATTTCATTTTCACAGGGAACAATATATCTTTAATTTTAAAATGGATTATCAGCTCCTACATTCAGAGAAGTTGGCTACTGCAATCCCCATTGCAGAGCAGTGTAATCATCATTCCCATCCTACTTTGTCTGTTGCAGTCAGAAATGTTTCATCTTGCCTCATTTGTAGCTGTCTGTCTTGGATCTAGATAGACACACCTGGGCCAGATCCTCAAGTAGTCCCACAGTCTTTCCCCGTCCCTTCCCCTTCCTCTGAATTTAAGCAGTCTCCAAGGAACCTTATCCTCTAAAGTGCTATTGGGGGAGACAAAGGCATTTTTTGCCCCTTTTTTGGGCTTTAATCTACTTACTGTTTTATGTCTGCTGGCAGAATTAGGAAGATGGATTTGTACTTGAGGATAAAATTTTGTCTTCATCCCCTGGAGATAAACCTGGTTCAGACTCTCTAATTATTGGTGTAAAACTCATGATGGAGATTTTACAGTAGGAAGCTCCCCATGGTCTCCTATACAACTTTAGAGTGCCTTTGAGTTAGTGTTAATCCATATGGCTCTGATTACCCTTCACCTGTGTGTGAAGTTAAATCTGCTGCTATTCTTAAATTTATAGAATTGAAGTTTTCTGTGCAAGAACAGTTTTATAAATTTTATTTCATGTTATTTTATTTTATTGGTGGCAGTGGTAATAGGTTGTTTAATTCTAATCTATCTCTGTTTGGTGATACTTTCTAGGATTCAACTAGACAAAATTAATCTGCGAAGGAAGTTTAAAATGTAGAAGACACTAGAGAAATTAGCTCTGAGCATTTTTCTGTAAAATTATGGTTTGTTTCTTTCTTTGTTTTTTAGTTCAGCTTTTTAAGCAAGGGTTTATTCAGTTCTGTATGATTTAATTTTTACTTTTCTGATTTCAGAATGGACATCTTGGAAATAAAAGTAATACATTGTGATTTTTGTCTATTCAAGCATAGAGGGTTCAAAAATGTATTCAGTAAGTCAGCATTTGAAGACCTAAGTTGTCAGAGCTTCCAAAACTCAATGGTGATTGTCATTTCTGCCCATGATGCTGTAATTCAATGTTGATGCAGAAATTTTCTTGGGAGGCTCAAGCTTGTGCTATCCTCCAGGTGCCAAAAGCAGCTCAAACCGGATGACAACCCCATAGAACAGGATGCTGGAGCATGGAGAGCTCACCTGTGTGTGAGCTCTCAGACTAATATCAGGGTCCTTTTTCTTCACCTTCTCACTTTCTATTTTTCTGTCTGGAAAGATTTTCACTGATTCAATCAAATGTTTTTAAAATTCTTTTTCATTCTGGAAAAAGACGTGTCTGTGGACAGCCTACCCAGAACAGCACTCAATTCCACAGTTGATCACATTAATCTGTCAATAATTTCCTGTAGCAGGTAAGACTTATTTCTATGGATGGATAGTCCTCAAACAGTTTTCTTTATTACAGTTCAGCAGAGCACTCTGCAGGGTATCAGTTTTTAATTATACAAAAGCAATTTCAAAGCCAAACAGGTGGAGAGTAATGCCTGAGAAATTTTTGTTTGTTTGTTTTATTTTGCTGTAGCATTATGATACAGGTAAAAGCTGTATGAATCAGAGAATCCTCCAAGGAACCTCTGGAGATCATGCGGTCCAGCTGGATTAGCCAGGGCAAATTGCCCCAGACCATGTCCAGTCACATTTTGAGTATATAAAGCTGGGAGACTTTACACCTTTTTTGGGATCCTGTGCAGTAAAATAGAGTGCCATGGTTCTTTCTGCAATTAAGTTTTAAGTTTGTCGAGGACTGTTTCCAATGCTGGAGCAGAAGTGTGTGAGGAGCCCTCCCACTGAGGAGGAAGCAGCAGCACAAACACTGAGTGATGAACTCCATAACATTAAAAAGAGGGACTTCTCTCCTTAAATGAACTGAAGAAAGACTATTTTAGAGGAGGTAAACTGACTGAAATTTTAGATTTTGTTTCTTTACGTTGTCAGTGGGAAGGAAAAGGTTGTAGGGGGAGAAGAAATGTCCTGAAGGTTTTGTTCTGATTCTTATTACTCTTTCTTTTAGTTAATGTTAATAAATTTTTCTTTATACCCTTTTAAAGTTTTGAACCTGCTTTGCCTTTCTCCTAATCCTATATCACAGCAGAAAATAAGAAAGTACATTCTAGTGAGTGCACTGGTGATTAGCCAGCACTGAACCCACCACAAGAACTGACCACAGCCCCCATTCTGTCCCTCTGTGCTGCTGTGAAAGAGGAGTTAAGAGAATATTGGGATAAAAACTAAGCCTGGAAAGAAGGGGGGGTTGAAAGATAGGTGTTTTAATATTTGATTTTATTTCCCATTATGCTACTCTGATTTGATTGGTAATAAATTAATTTTGCCAAGTCAAGTCTGTTTTGCCCATGACAGTAACTGTTGAGCTATCTCTCCCTGTCCTTATCCTGACCCACGAGCTTTTCATTATATTTTCTCTCCTCTGTCCAGTTGAGGAGGGGAGTGACAGAGAAGCTTGGATGGCACTCAGGTCCCACCAAAATGATTGATGTTGCCTTTATGGCCCTACTCCAGTATGACCTGGCTCTGATCCACTGGGTGAGCCCTGAATTGGCACAACACTTGAGATGTGATCTCTCCAGTGCTGAGGAGACTGCAGGGTTCCTCTTCTTGGACCTGCTGGCAATGCTCTTCCTAATACAGCTCAGGATGCTGATAAGTGTAAAGTAATTTAAATTTACAATTGCTACATTTTTGAACTTCTGCAACAGATAAAATGTACTTGGGAGTTTATATTTGGAAATATAAAGTAATAAGTTAATTTGATGTACTCTTCCCTTTTAAAGAGTTTCTGATCAGTATTCTGATGTACATTGCATATATAATTGGTTTAGCCCATTCTTCTTTATTTTTTTTTCCAGTGGCCTCATTCTTACATAGAACCTGTCTAGCACACAGAGGAAATAAAATTATTTACTACAGAAAATAGGAAAAATGTTGCTAATATAGATGACAATAGGGTTTTTTATCAATTAAAAATTGATGAGAAGAGGAAGAGACTAGATGGATTAAAAACTGGAGTAAAGAACAGTTTATTCCAAAGATTGGCAAGATCCACTTATGTGTGTGATCAGGAAAGGTTTCAAAGAAAAAGAACAATGAGGAAAAGTAAGAGGAATGAAAAAATGAGAAAAGGTAGGGATTAGTGAGGCAGGAAAAATATTTTCTGTTTGAAAATAAATGTGTATTGAGTATACCAAAAGCTGTGACAAGGGAAAATAACTAAATACAAAATCTTATTTAGTTTTTGTTAGAAAATTTAAAATATTTTAAAATTTAAAAAATAGCCACAAAAATTGATCACTATTGGAATAACTCCTTGCATTTTTTAAATTATTAATTGCTTCCTTTCATATGACAATCATGATGTGCAAATCTGTTTCTCATAGCTAGTAAACTGAAGACAGATTAGTTTAGGTGGTTTCTTAAAGAGTCTTCAAACTGTATCAGTTAAGCAAAGTGCAGTGTGAGAACCAATAACAATAATTAATTGTTGTAAATGGGAAGAGTTAGTAGCATTCTCTAGCTGTAAATGGGCGTTAGTGTCCATATTTCTTTTTTCAAATTAATGTCTTCTGTCCCCTACCTCTCGCTACAATTTGAACTGCAAAAGGGACGGGCAAGAAACAACAAGAAAGAGCCAACAACCATTTTTTCCCAACTCATAAGAAAAGGAAATTCTTCCAATGAATGCTTAATTAAAAATTTCAAGATACATTCAATTGCTTTTTGTCTAGACATATATATTAGGCATGGACAAGTTTCTTCTGGCATACTCAAATATATCTGGTGTATGTGAATGGCTCAAAAGAAGTCAGATCTTGGGGATAAATAATGCCAATGGTAGCAGGACTCCACACATCTATTATTTTCAGTATCTACTGTTAGGTAAATATATGCATTTATTCATAGTAGAGTTGTTTGGTTTTTTTGGGTTTTTTTTTTTTATTCTGTGCATCTATCAGTACTTGGTATGCCATCATATGTCAGGTGTTTGTTTTTACTTATTTTCTAAATAATATTCTCTAGTACTTGGTGAATATGTCTGGCCGCCACTGTGGAGTCCAAACATTTTATTGCTGCACTTGTGTCACCACATTCTTGGAATATAGCTGCAAAAGAAACACATTTACACAAACTAAATTTAGTCTAGAAATGTTATTTTTTATCTTCTTCTCTCTCTTTTGTTGTTGGGTTTTTTGGGTTTTTTTTCCCCCCATTGACTACAGAGGAGAGAGACTGGCAGCCTCTTCTTCATAGGAACTCAAATCTACATCCTTCAGGAGGGAGAAGAATGCTTAGGAAAAGCTAAAGAAGATTAATCTTTGTGAATACCTGCCAAAGGGTTATTTAGTTGGCACTTCAGGATTGGTCACACTTATGCATTTTGTGATATGCAGGTTCTTTACCCCAAAAACATCCAGAATGACAAGATTACAGGATGTTTCACATTGGAAAGGGCTTCTGAAGGTCATCTAGTCCAGCTTGGTTCTCTGACTATGCTAGAGCAGCTTCCTATGAAAATTAGAGTTCTAGATCTGCTGCTGTTTTGTTTGGTTTTTTTTCTTTTTTTGAATTTGAATTAACTCCAGGATTCTCTGATCTTCTTGTTAAACAATCCTAAGTCTCTTAGCCTCAACTTGTATGAGAGAGGCTCCAATCTTTTTATCTGTTTCTGACACCATTTATCACTAACAGGCTCCTTCACAGCACATCTGTGAGTGGAAAACTAAGACAAATCCCACAAAAGAGGGAGCATCTGTGTTCTTGTGGTGGAGAGACAGATTTTCTGCTGCTCAGCTGTGTGAGAGACATCATAAAACTTTAAGGGCTCTATCATAAAAGATGTTGCAGCCATCAAAGAGCTTTCTGGAATCCTCCCTGGAATTGCACTAGACTCATCTCACATCTCTCTGGTACTTTGTTTCATATTTCAATTCCGTCCTAGTGAGACGTGTGAGTCATCCCTAACAGCACTAATATCTTCAGTATTGATGTATACATTAGGCTTTGACTCTTCATTGGTACTGGAATCTGTTGCGAGGTTGATTGCAGATACATTTATCAATCTTTGATGATGTCTTGGCTGTTTTGTCCAGGTTCTGTAATATTTTCAAGGCAGTGACCTGTTCTTAACTGGCCACTGGAGGAAGATGACTTGCTCCACTGGCTGTATCAGGAGTTTAGGGAGCCTGAGTGCTTAATGTAGTTAGTAAGAATGAGTATTCCTCTGTTGGCATCTGTAGCCAAAATAGCCATCTGCTGCAGGAGGGATGATGTTCATTTCTGTATCTACCTGATCAAGAAGTGCAGGAAGAACAGGGGTATCTTGTAGCTGTTCTCAGGTAGAGAAAAACCTCTTTTAGAACATCAAAAAGTGAGAAAGTCTCTCCATCTTCTGCTGAAATAATATGTTTGAACAGGACTGCACATTTTAGAAATTAGAAGACTCTGACTTTCCAAGGAATATGAAGTAGAACCATAAATATGGTTCTACCATGAGTAACGCTCATTCATGCCATTAAAAACACTTCCAGTGCCATAGGATCATTAAGCTTAGCTAGTGAATGGGCAGAACTGTAATGTCACCATCTGCAAGGTCAGGGAAATTCAGCTTCCTTGAGGCATGGTCAGCTGAAGACACACACAAAAAATGTATTGTATTTGGGCAGGCCTGAGTAGAACCTGGTTGTGCAGCAGTGCTAAAAGTGTAAAGTCTGAGTTATTCTGTGCCCCCTGTCCTTTAGGAGTCCTTTTGTTAGCGTTCAGAAACACATAATCACATAAGCGGTTATATGTCGGTGCTGTTATTAAGAGCTCTGGGGGTCAGGGGTGATCGACCCAAATCTGACTCCGCCATACATTCGAGATTAACATGCTTTTATATTCTATTGTTGTATAACTCTCATGTTAATTACTGAACTTATATTGTTCTATTGTATACATAGATTTCAGCTAGGCATAGCCCCCTCAAGTTTCCAACATAGTTTCTCATGATTCTTCTTATGATTATATAATAATTATATTTAATTACTAAACAATCGTCACATCTAACAATTATATCATTTATCATACTGCTTACACAGGTGCAGTGATCTGAGAAAACACAAAGCCTAACATTTTCAGAATCTATCTTTAACATTTTCTAGGGCTCCCATAATCACTTTCATTCAAAGTTGACTAAAGCCAGTGCATGAAAGCCACCAGCAGTGACTGTGAAGAGCAGTCTCTTGACAAGGAAAAAGAGTATTATAGAACTGATGTTCTTTAAACTACATAGATGGCCTTGGTACAGCTCTGTGCTGTTTGGCCAGACAGTTTTTAATACCTACATAAGCTTAACTCTGCCTTGGTCAGGAGTCTTTAAGTACTGCTAACACACTGATTAGTATCAACATGTATCAACGTCAGTAGCATCAGGAGAAATTACCTGGTCTGATCTTTGCAGAAGGACAGACTTGGAAATCTGTGAAGCTTTGTTTTGGCTTGCAAGAGGATTAGTATTTATTTCTCAATTCTACTTCAATAAAGTCATTGTCTAACATTTCTCACAGTGAAGTCCCATTTAACCTGAAGCATATAGAAAAAAAAATCTAATTTCTGTTAGTCTTTCCTTAGGTACATGTGGACTTATTACAGCTCTACATTGTATTATTTTCATTTTCTTAGTATTATTTTTGCAGCAGTAGTCCATCAGTAGACCTTCAGAAATTCTCTTCCCAACTGAGAGACTGTTTCTGTCTGTAATTTACAATATATGGCACAGTGTGATGTATGCTATTTTGGAATTTTGTAGCATTTTCTTTTACCATAATTGCAAGGATCAGTACAACCCAGAATAAGATTCATCTTTTTAGAGTGGTGCTACATTTGAACATATAGTTAAATAATTTCCTCTATAATCCTCAGGGCTCCTTTACAGCATTACTGTTTTCAAAACATTCATCTCTAACTTGGTACATAAGACTACCAATTACTTTTATCTATTGAATCTCATTTATTTTAATTCTGCTCATCTCTAACCTTGCCAGATCATTTTGCAATTTTAAGTTTGGCAGCTGTATATTTGAGAAGTATGGTTTTAAAATATTTTCTAGGCTGCTGTGGTACATGTCCAGTTGCATTAGGATAATAGGAAATCTTGTGATTCCCTGTTGAACAAGGAACCAGATGAACAGACCTTGTAAGACAATGTTTCATCCTGACTAATGTGATTTTTGTTTTATTGTTTGGGGGTATGGTTAAATATTATTCTAACACAGTAAAACAGTAAAGCATCTTCATAGTTCAAAGCCTGTGTGCTTTGCAAAGATTTGAAACTTAAATTTCTTATGGGAAAGAAAGTCAGGCCTCAGACCTTCTAAGACAATAAATATCATGCTTATGATTCTCAAAAGACAAGAAGAAAATTAGTTCACTACTTTGTTAATACAAGAAGCAGGCATTACAAACACCCTAGAAGGCAAGTTTTTCCTCTGTTTTTGCATGTTGCCACATTTCTTGAGTGCTCTGAAAAAGAAGCCAATATAGAACATGATTTTGAGGGAAAAGGTAGCTCAGTGCAGAAAATCTGCCATGCAGGAAAGTTTTTTTATTTCATCCATGAAGGGCATGTAGTCATCCTGGCCTCCGTTTGTCACTTGGCAACAGTTGGTGAAACCTCAGCTCAGCAGCTGTGTTCGAGATCATAAGTCCTTGTAAGTCACCTTAAACTCTTTTTCATTTTATCCAGATTGCAGGAAATGGAGAATCGTTGTTGTTTCACTGAAGAAATTACCTTTCTGTTTGGGTTTTCCTCATAAGCATCTAAGGCTGTGCACCCTGATAAATAATTGATAAGCCTGTACAGGCAGATTCTGAGTCCCCAGTGCTTTGGCCTTTTCAAGGCAAGCACAGGGTAGATGCCTCTCTTCGTGAGGCTGTCAGCACCTCTCCTGATGAAGGGAGTTTGCTGCATGTCTTTGGCAGATGCATTATGCAACATGCAAAAATGCTGAAAAATTTAAAAAGGAGGAAACAGCTTGCTGTTTAACATTTTTCTCTAAATAACATAGTCAAATATTTCAGCAGTGTATCTCTGCTGAAAACAATCTAGTCTTTTCTTATTAGACTGCAAGCCACAGCATAAAGCAGAAAATAGCCAGGTGGAAGATGTATATTTCTATTGACCCCATTATTTCTTCCTTTTGATCACCAAATACTTTGAAAGTAAAACCTATCTCCAAGGATTCTTACATAGTTCTTCAATTTCTAAACTTTTACTTAGTACCTTATATGAAGTTCAGTGATGCCCCAAATTTTAAGTACATGAATGGGTTTAAAATTTCAGTTCTATTGAAGTATTCTCAGCATCCAAGTGGCTGAAAACTGTGAAAGACACTGTTTGGAATGTCTGTTTGAACTCATCTGTGTTATTAATCATTTTCCTAATGGGGGGAAAGCCATCATGCATCTGCAAATTGATCAGACTGTTCCACAGCCAATTAGCCAAAGATCCCTCCACTGTATTGCAACCTTCAGTTTATGTGATTTCCACTGATTTTACCTATAAATGATGCCACCTTTAAAGGACACCAATGGCACATATGTCAGCCAATTTGACAGGTTGCATAGAAAATCCTAATTCTTTTCCCTCTACATTAGCATTACCTGTGAAAGTAGACTCAGTTTGAGGACTTCTGTCCCAGAGGAAAAAGGTGATAGCTTCACAAATGCAGTGCTGTGGACAGATAAGAATTGCCTCCACTGAGAGGTAAAAACAGCCTCAGCACATGCCAAAGTAGAAATAGAAAACATGGGATTACTTAAATTTCACACTGCCACCCTTGTGTACTTGCATGAAGGTAATCAACTTGCATGACTGGAAATGAAAGAGGAAGGAAATGCATTTTCTTTACACATGAAAAACAACTGAGAACTTTTAAAGTCTTAGGAATTCAGATACCATGCAAGTATAGACTTAGGTTAGGCATGAATAGAATAACTCTGTATCAGTCCTTTTTAAGGAAATGTGAATGTTTTGAAAAGAAATATGAATGTTTAGAAGACACAGAATAACAATACTAGATTGGTTTGTTCCATTTATTCCCATTTTGTCTCTTTTTTCTTCCTCTTCTTTCCTTGCTTATACTTGATGCACAACTATAAGCAATTTCTGTAGGTCATCCTATGGGGACCTTGGTATATTGAATTCATTAGGAGCAAAGAAAAAGGGCCTTCTCAAGTATTTCCAGAAACACAACATAAATCCCTTTAAATCTGCATTTAGAAAGTTGGAATCTGAAAATCAAAGGGATTGTTGCAGTTTCATAAATATTAGAATTCTGGGAGTCTAGCGTGACCTGTAGAGTATCAGAAATCCTTCTGGCTCCAAGTAATGGTTATGTTATTCCCATAAGAGAGGGAAGAGCTCCAACACAAGGAAGAAAATTTTGTTGAGCAAATCCCAGGATGGCAGCATATGTCAAGTTAGTATTCTCAAAAGATCAGCAAATTATTGTCGAGAATTTGGGGATTTTGTTGTTTGTTTTTTCCCCCCATTCCTCATATATATGACTCAAAATACTACAAAGATGTGGTCATTTTAGATGAAATGGCATTAGAGATGCTGCTGTGTGGCTACTATGTCTAACAGGTCCAACTGCCTTTTCCTTGTAGTAAGAAATGTGGATTTTTTTTTCTTCCATTTTTTGTCAAATTTCTAAGATTCCTTTGTCTCTCTGTTATAATTCCCGTTGCAGGATTTCTCTTTGGTAACATATGATCATTACATTATTATTTTTTTTCCTAAAGTACAGCTTTGTTTGATTGTGAACAAGGAGGCCAGTTTATTGTGATGGTCATCAGTCTCAATAATTGCTAATTAATGCAGCTGAAATACATGACTGTATCTCTTACTCATAATTACCTAAACTATACAAATTATCAAGGTTGCTTGTTTCTGTGTCAAAGAACATTCTGAAAGGAAATCTTTTCCACAGGAAAAGAGAATGACAGGTAAAATAAATGAAGTGTGTCTGCTTAGGAACAAGTGTTTTATGCATAATTATTTCATGCCTTGCAAATTAACTACATCATATGTGCCTGGGAATTACAGAAAACTGAAGTAATGTACCTAGGGCATATTGGAATTTACTATGTAATTATATTTCTTGTTGCATTTTGTATTTTTCAAACAGCTTGCAACATGAGAATCCAGCAAAGTGATGCCGGTGCTGGTATTCTCTATTACTGCTTTTGGCATATGTGTATTTCCCAGAAGTCAAATAATTATTCTGTTTTTTATCCTTTTTCTAGTATCTCTGTAGGTATGCAAACTATGGATGGGATAATGATAAAGCAATGTAGGTTAAAATCACCAGGAAGAGGCCAGAAGGGTCTGTTTGGCTTCTAACAAAGTGAAATGTTAAAGGAGTTTCTAAGAAGGTTCCAAAAGAGCAGTGTTCTACTTTTTTGTGTTAAAGTGCTAATTAAATGTGATAGAACATTTTGTATTTTACTTTATGGAGCTTTATTTGAACTACTGTGGTGGAGCTGCTTGCCACTTGGTACCTTTCAGTAGCTGCCTTCTGTCCAGGCTCCATGGGCTGCTTTGCTTCATCAGCCAGGCTTGGCAAGGTTTTCTGCCATGAGTAAGACCCTGCTCCACTCACTCACAGTGCTTGGATATCATGAGTTGCTAGAATTGCCCCTGGTTTCTCCACTGTTGCTGTTGTTTCCATCATCCTTTTAATCAAAATGTACCCAAGACAGAAAATGGAAACAAACCCGTTCTGACATCCATCACAGCTATCAATTTCATTAAGAGAAACTGGTATATTTTTAAACAGATGAGGATATAGAAACAGGAATACAGTTTAAAAATAAGAATCTAAAAAGTCTCTGTGTAAGTGCTTACTTTGTCTAAGCCATAGCAGTAAAATTTGGTTTGCCTGTCATCTGCATAGACAGGAAACTTACAAATATTCAGGTTTGAAAATGATGGAAGAGATAATTGTTTTTAGACCCAGCACTTACAAAAATGCTTCTGACAAACAGCTTTCCTGCAAAGGAGTGTTATGTTGGTGCTCTTTGCAGCATTTATTGCAAAGGCTGGGTTGATATTTCCATTACAAAACTTTCTTGCAGTTCTTTCTATAAAAATCCACTCCTTAATGAAACATGGAAGATCTGATCGCATCTCTTGACCAGTGGTTGTTTATACCAGCTTTCCACAAAATTGACTGAGCTGAGGTTTTTATATTTTACAAAGGTTAAGAAAGGTGTGGAGGGGAAGAGGTGAGGAAGGGGAGCAGTAAGAATGTAGTTGATGGAAACAGTTTGTATTTCAATTGTAGGATCAAAATGATGTGCTGTTGGCATCTGTAGGCCAGTTGTGCTGTAGTGGAATTCATTACTGTTCTTCTTAGGGCATGAAATTCTACACATTGTCCCATCTGTAGGAAAATATTTCAACAGATACATAAATCTTTATCACAGGCAGTAACAACTGAAAATTATAACAAAGTAAAATACTATGTAACATGCTAAATTGGATTATTTTTTAAATAAATTCAGATTCCAGGGAGGAAAAAAAATCACCACTTCCAACTTATGGAGTGCTGAGATGCTTTGTGCTTTCGGTCTGTTTGTTTGTTTTGTTTTTCCATTTTTTCTGCTGTTGCGAAATTATATAAACAGGTGTGGTGGTGATCAAACTGTTAAGAAAAACTTGATTTTTTTTTATTTTTGGGAAAGTCAGTAATATGAAATAAGCAACAATTGTTATGTCTGCTCATTTGCATCTGACTAGAACTGACAAGCTGAGAAAGGAATTCTGAGTCCCCATCTACTTGGTTAAAGATAGCAACAGCTTCACTGTTGAGAGGAGTTTAGGCTGGTAAAGCCACAATGATCAGCTTTGCTGCTGTCTAGTGTTGGTAGATGCTTTCTTTATGTGTTTTTTTGTTTTCCTGAGCTGGTTTTTCTCAGCTGTTCTGTCAGCTTTTCATTTTGTGGCTTCTTGTTTGCTTGCTTTTTTCCTTTAAGGTTGCTCCTCTTTTCATCATTATATAGGCTTGATATTATAAACTAAATGATTGTGGGTTTTTTCTTGTGGCTGGCCATATGACATCTCAGTTCTGTTTGGGATGTGTCCATTACACACAACCTCAGTCCCTTTGATGTTCCTAGAAGAAGTTCATGGCATGCCTTTATGTTAGGCATGATTAAGCTGCCACTTTTCAGTCCTCAGACCCTGCAGAAGAAGAAGCTGAGCTTTAGCTGGCCTAACCTGAAATAATCAGCAAATTCAGCTGAAATTTTCTGGTGAGAGCAAACCTAAATGGCAGCCTTAGTAGAAGACAAATTCAAGTGATACTTTTGCTGAATCTTCACTGTATCTTCTTATTTTGGTGTAAATCTACCTGGATCGACTTGGACAGCAATTGGGCAGAATCACCTAGCTTTAGTAGCAAAAGAACCACAGTAAAACCCTTTTTTTTTTTTTTTTATCATTAGAAGAGGTATACTAGACAAATCTAAGAGTCTTTGGAGACTTTAGAAAGACGTGAGAGAGAACAGCATTAGGGACTTGAACAGATTTGTTCTTCTCACAAATGCAGGTGCAACTGTCTTGACAAATATCATAGTCCCATTTTACTTTTGACTTTCAGAGGTTTGCTGTAAAAATAGACTCACTGAATTTTCACACACTATCAGACCAGACATTTCAATCTAGAGGTATACAGCTAAACTTCCTGAGTTACAGAGGCTTTTTTATTGTTTTCTTAGGAGAATTACAGTGTTTGCTCACTTAGGATATTAGTATTTCTATGCTGTAGAAAGGCTTGGATAATATATGCAGATTCCTGAAGGAACTTTACTGCAGAAAAATAGAATGTGTGGGAAAGTTTTGCCAGTTTTTTCAGTAGAAAATAGAGGTTAATCTGAGTATAGATTATAAAATACTTTCAATTTTAAATCATTAGCTAAAATGACATTTTGAATTTAAGTGAACCTACATTCTCCTTCTCCCTCATTGCTTCCATGCAAACAGAAGAGATTGAATTTTTATTCATAATCAAAAATGGAAAGCCACTATATTCAATTACCTCAACTTGTTAAATGTACTACATATGTATATATAAGTGGAACTTTCAGTCTATTGGTAAAAATAAATAATTATTTACAGAACTTTGGAAATCTGATAGTCCAATTCAATATTAGTAGTAATGAACATGAGAAAAATCTGTAAGCAAACTAGGCAGGGCTAGATACAGGATGCAGGGTTGGATACAGGATTCTCAACGTCTGTAAATACATGAAAAACAGGTTGGTTTTGGGAAGAATTTATTTTAGACACTGAACAAAGCTGTGAGGGGGCAGAAATCAAAGCCATTGTTGGGAGTTTTAGAGGAAGGCCGGAGTTATTTATTCCACTTTATTCCACAGAGAAAACAAACTGCTCTGCATGGACAACTATATCCACACCCCTATGTTCCAGGGCCTGGTTTCCCTAGGAATCGTCATGGAGCCTCTTGTACAACACCCCACACTTCCTTCACATGCTGGATCCAACAATAATGTCAATTTTTTTTGTTGTTGTTTTTCAGCTCTGAGGGACAACAGAATCGAGCTGGTGCGAGCGTCGTGGCACGAGCTGAGTATCAGTGTCAGCGACGTGTCCCTGTCAGACGAAGGGCAGTACACCTGCTCCTTGTTCACCATGCCTGTCAAAACTTCCAAGGCTTTCCTCACCGTCCTCGGTAAGCACACACTGAGCCGAGCAGAAAGAAGCAAGTGTTAAACTCCTCAGGCTCTGGCAAATTATGATAAGAATGAACTTTTCTAAGGCTTGGCAGAAGATAAATGTAAACGTCTGATCTGGTTTCCCCTGATGTTTATTGTTTCATATTGCTGGGCTGAAAAATAACATGCCTCTTACTGTTTGCAGCATGGCAGGATAATGAGTTAGGGAGCACACAAACACCACGGAACGAGTGCTCCATAAAATGGACATAACCTCTACATCCCGAGCACCACCAGTGCACAGAAGGTGCATGTGTTCATCTCCTGACAATCTATTGGATAGGGCAAAGGGGAGAAAATCAGAAAGCATGAAATCAAAACGGGCTTTAGAGCTTTATCATTTTTCCTTAGCTGTGCATTTTTTTGGTTCATTCTCCTTTCTCTCTTTTTTTTTTGGTCTATAAAGTGCAAATTTTCACTGGGTTTGCCACTTCTTTTATGCTTTATCCTCTAAATGCTCTGCTGTTTTCCCCAAAGGTTATAGATACACATAGAAAAGCAATAGATTTCAAGAGATGCCCAGGAAATAAAGTTTCTGCTTGAAGCTTTATATGATTCTATGAATGTCGGTAGCCCAATCAGCCAAAATTGCAATAGTTCACTAAAACACACCTGCGAACCTAAGAGGCTATATGATTTTAGAGATTGATTTTTACTCCTTTTTCCTGTCCCTGAACATGACTCTTTCTCTCTTTTTGTTTTATTTTTATATGTGGGTGGGCAGACAGTTGAATTTAATAGAACTAATGTAAGATATTCTCTGTGGCAGTAATATTCACATTAATCCAGCCAGGGAATTGGTTTTGTGCTTAGGATATGAAATACATCTCCCTTTCAGTCCCTGTGAGACTATTTTACAAAAATCTTCACAACTTTGCCATTAAGGACAAAAAGTACCAACTCAAAGCAAAATATTCTGGAATAGCAACTGCCTATGCCTAATCTTCCTTCTGCAGAGAGGCATTTCATGATCTAAACAATTGAGGAGTGCACCAGTTTGACCTTTTAAATGGCAGAAAGACATAGAGGAAGGTGTTACAAAGACAAGAAAACCCCCAAAATATCTAGGCAATATTTATTAATAAAAGTAGCTTGATACTTAACAGTCCTTTAAGCTTGATCTTCATTTTAGGGGAGGGTTTCATGAAATTTTCCCAACATCATTTACTTACCTTCCAAGAGAGAAAGCTGCACAGTTTAGGATTCCTGCCTTTTTTCATTTTGTATTTGTAATTTCCTTTTTCAAAGGAACATTTTAAACTCCTAAAACATTTTCTGCCAGAGAAGGGGATCTTTGCCACTGAAGTGTATTGCATCTTTTAATCAGATAAACTATCCTTTTATGTACTAATAATCTCTTTATTGACTGCTCTGCTTTCAATTAGAAAATTTAAGTGTCAAGGTATTGTAGTAGACAAAATTTTCTGTCCTGAAAGAGAGGACTAGGTTTATTAAAGAGAGGTACTATGCAATAGGTGATGCTGCTTTGCTTTTATATACATAATCTGTCATTTTGAAAAAGAGATGTAGAAAAACTGAATTATTAAATACAGGGCACAGGATCAATTATTGTGACCGAGCCCTTTATCTTGCCACAAATGTGGATGCACCAAAGCAGTGTAGCTCAAAGATATAACTGTCTTTTTTTTTTTTTTGAGATTTTTAAATTACTGTCATCAGTGATACTTTAAAATAAGTTATTCTTGTGTCTTCATAAGTTCAATGGATTTATGCATGCAGTGATCAAAACTTTCCCACTTTTCTTTTTTGTTCTTGCTTTTTTGGGTTTTTTTGGCTTTTTGTTTTGTTTTGTTTTGTTTTTTTAATAATCTTCCATGGTTCATATAAAAACAGCCATTTCCAAATTGAGTATTATGTGTATGGTATGTCCAAATTATATGATCTGCTCTGAAGAACTTGTATACAGCAGAGGGCCCTCCACAGTCCGTGGAGCTGTGATTATACCTCTTGGTGTTTTGGTTTTGTTTCTCTGAAGATAAAGTGACTCCAGTATTTATTTTCACCCTTCCTTTTCCCTTTTTTTTCTTTATTAAAGTCTTCATTATTTAGGTGTAAATATCTGTTCTTAACTTAGGTCAGTTCAGTTTTTTGTTGCCAGTTTAACGTTAATTTTCACAGCTGTGCTTCTAATGTGCTTTGTCATCCTGCTTGCTGTGCTGAGCAGTTTAAATATTGTAACAAGTCAGACTAGACCTGCATGCAGAATATGCAGAGATAAGGTATTTACTAAAATGAAGTCTGTTTCTCTAGAAAATGAGGTAATTCCTGCTTTCTCTATTTATTTAGAATCAACTACCATTCAGATTGATGGATATTTACAATAGGAAAAAGTTTTAACTGACAAGGCACGAGGAATTAATTATCCTATTTCCAGAATTTAGAGCATGTGAAGAAGTGAACTTTAAGTTGGTCGTGCATTCATGGCAGCAGCTGACACTATCAGAGACATTTTGCTTGTTTGCTTGTTAGGTGTTCCTGAGAAGCCACAAATTACTGGATTTACCTCACCAGTTATGGAGGGAGAGAGGATGCAGCTCACTTGCAAGACATCTGGTAGTAAGCCAGCAGCTGATATCAGATGGTTCAAGAACGACAAAGAAGTTAAAGGTATTTAAAAGGATTTTAGTGTCATTTGATCCAATTGTCAAAACTGTCTATTCCATAGAATTATGTTTTTTTTTTTTTTAATCTGTGTTTGAAAAGTTGCTCCTATTGGGTCATGAAATGAGTAGGGGATAGTACAAAGATGAAGAATTGATTGTAATTTACTGTAGTGGTCATATAACCATCTTTTTATTGTTTTTTTCAAATAGTAAAAACTGATGTTTTGGATTGCTCAGAACTCTATGCAGCATATTAAACTCAACTGTGAGGCTTCATAGAGAAATGTTTTCTGGATTATTATCCCAGTCAGACCACTCATATCACTCCCTGATATTTTCCCTTTTCATTTCTCTTGTGCCATTCCAGCATGGGGTATGTCTGATTTAGTTAATTCCCAGATTTATACACTCCCCTAAAAAATGTGACCAGGTGAGGCAGAAACATCTGGAGCAGACAGGAGAATGCCCTTCCCATGGGAGACCTATGGAGCCTGCTCTGGTGAGGAAGGGCCAGGATGTAGCAAATGAGGGAATCTCAGCTGGGAAACTCAGAATCTCCAGCTGAGGCAAGGATGCTGACAGTCTGCAGTGAGGAGGAGAAGATGGACTTTAAAGGGGATCAGGAAAACGTCACAGGGCCTGGGGGGAATTGGACAAAGTCTGTTGTTACAGAAAAGCCGTTGAATGACTAAAACCAAAGCTGACAGCAAGGCTTTGCCTTCAAGGATGCAGCGAGCTAGGAAAGAGCGGCATATAAAAAGCTGTTTATTTCCTTTACATCTTTTCTTTCACTTGGTATGTTCTTTGCTTAGACCTTAGTTTTCTACTCCATATTCTTAAAAATGATGGAATTGTTTTAAATCCTCATTGGTGAATGAGTGAGTGATGAGAGATTCCTAATGCAGAAGGCTGTCATACCTCCAAGCTGGTTGAGGTGCCCATTATAAAGTAGATGGATAAAAAGGATAAGGTATTGGTATTTATTCATGTCACCTCTATTCATTCTGCTATAAGACCAGATAAATAAATGATTCAAAATTCACCTTTTCTGTGCAGCTTTAAAGAACAAAAACAAACAAAAACCACCCTTCATTTATCTAATTTGTCTAATATTTTGGATTTCATTAGCTCAATAAACTGCCTCAAGCAAAGTAACAGAGTTAATTACAGAACCATTTATCTTCCTTTCTGATTCTTTTCCAAGTGCAATGTGCAAAAGCAGAGCTCTGGTATAAAACTGGTGAATAAAGGAGATTGTAGATGATTGCCTAAAGAATCCTGTTCATTCTAGAGGTGTTCTTATATTTCTAGTGAAAATGAGAACAGTATTGAAAGGAACAAGCATTTTACACTGGAATAATTTGAAATGTGTAACAAGGGTAGAAAATCAGTAAACAGAGAATAATTAATTTCAGTACTGGGAAATTTGAGGAAATTGATGACAGAAATGCAGCATCTAATCAAAGGCAAGTAAAAAGAATTAAACAGTACAGCAAAGACACATGGCACAGCATAGATTGTGTCCTTCAAAAAAGATGGCATGATGAATATACATAGTCAAGGCATGTTAAGATTGGAAATAACTCCAAGCCATGTCAATACTATAAGATAAACACTGATACAGTTGGCCTAACAGCAAGGCCATATTGAAGATATGTTATTTGAAATTTGAAAATAAGTTATTTTAAAAATTATGTTTAAAAATCTGGTGTAAAACCTTTGCCTTTCCTTCAGCTGACAAGAAATTGAAGCCAGCAAGCAATTTGTTGATTTGACTCTTTAACTATTTGACTCTTTAATTTATTTTTCTCAAGAGTTCATAAAGGGATTAAAAAAACCACACACACAAAACCAAAACAAGTTGGGGAAGAAAGGAGTGTAAAAGGAGTATGAAAAAGAACAGTAAAGGGGAAAAAAACCCTGAAAACCAGAAATAGGAGGAAAGTACTGAGCACATTCATTTCAGTTCAGTTTTCTAGGTCTTCTGAAGAGCACATTGCCATTTCTCAAAGGTTAGAAATAAAATAACCTAACCAGTCTGCAGTGGCATCAGCAGAAGTTACATTAGCTTTGTGCAGTGTAAAAGGTGAAATGATAAATCTGAGAAAATAGATATGAAATGCTATGCTAATGCAGCTGACATTAAAGGTTAGAAGTTCGTCTGTCTAGCACCAGTAAATCCAATTGTGTTCCACTGTATAATACATGCTGCAAATGAATATAAATGATGCACTGAGATCAGAGTTGCACCAAAGGGGAAAAAGCCACTCTAAAATTGTAGCTCCATTGCTATGACTCAAAAAGGAATCATCATCTGGTAAAGGAATAGTGTTTGATAAAGTAAGTGTTAGTAATGAGAGAGACTGAATGTGAAGCACTGGGTGCCACACCTTTTAGTTTACTGTTCTGTCACTCATACATACACCAGCTTAACAAAGGGATCTGCAGTTTAGCATTCTGGTGACATTTCTGGAAGGTTATTAAGAACAAAAATACTGGAGAAGCTAAATGCAATTTTTTTCATTCAATTTTTTTCATTTGAAATTACCTATACTTTTCAACAAAATTTGTTACATGCTCTTTGAACAAAATTATATAAAGAAATTTTTTTTAGGCTTCAGGAATATTTTGAATAGATTTTCTTTTTCTTTTTTTTTTTTCTTTTCCTAGGTGGACTTGATTTTAAAACTAAGTTCATTTTGTTGCAACATGTTAAGATACTTTGAGTAAGTTTCTTTAATTTTAGTATGCACAAAGATTTCAGAGAGGCACTGATCATTGCCTTGAGAACCCTCTAAAGCAAAGATGATTTTTTTATTTTTAGATTATAAGGCCATTTTCATGTCAGAACTTTAGTTTAAATGTAAACAAAAATTACATCTGCCATGTAAAACCAGAAAAACTGTCTTTTTAAAAGATGAGTATTTCTGTGTGTTACAGGTATGTGCTTTTATAAATAGCTTGCAATGAGCAATAGATGATGGACATTCCATCATTTCCATTTATTATTTTCCCTATCAAACATCTACACTTATGAGATACAACCCTGTATTAGTTGATATAGCCATATTTGTATGTGCACTTGTCCGAAAGTCATGGAAGTGGGACTGAAGCTGATCCCCAGGTTTCATTTGGCCCAACATCTATTCCAAGGTTAAATCAAGTGGCTAAATATCAAAACAAGTGGCTAAAGATCTCCAATTCAGGTTTGAAAAGTCTCCCAGGACAGAGATTCCATAGAAGCATTTCTGTCTGGGCTAGATTTTTCAGCATTCTAAAGCCCTCTTGTTTAGTGTTTTCATTTTTTGTAGATATTTCATGCTACATAATCCAGATTTGTCTAGGTGTAACTTGTGTTTGTTGCCCATCAGCTTTTGTTGTATACCTCTGAGGGCATTCTGTTTTTTTTTTTCTCAATGGCCATAATTTATGTACTTTAAAGCAACAGTTTGATCTGGTTTTAGTCTTCTCTTCTTCAGGTTAGATAATATCAACTTTCTTAAAATGTCCTTTTACAGCTCCACTGACCACACTGTTTTTCAACAGGTTTGTAGTACATTTTTTCTTCAGAAAGCCCAAAACTGGGCCTGGTCCTCTCAATGTAGCCATGCATGTACCAAAGAGAGAAGGATTACTTCCCCTGACTTTCTGGCTGTGTTTTCACTAATGCAAGGCAGTGGGTTTTAGCTTTCAGTGCTGCAAGGGCACTCTGTTCACTAATGTTCAATATGTCCTGCAACCCCTAGATCCTCCTCTATAAAGCTGTATCTCTTCAGGCTGTTCTATTACAGTGCTTCCCACACAAAATGCTTGTGTCATGGATTTCTTTCCAACCTTTTCTTCAAGGGAATATTTAGGAGAGAGAGGAGCAGCAAGAAAACAAATGAAACAGTAGGCTACAACTGACATATTTAAAAATTCTGTAAAATATCCTGAGTGATGGTGTGTTCCCAGTAGCTGATCTCCACCATTCTTACATCCAGTTGGGTTTACACTCAATTAGAACGTATTACAATCATACCTTCATTTGCCGTGAAGAAACATCTAAGAAAATACAGCTGGTAAGGAGGACAAGCTAAAAATTTCTGTTGGTGAGGATGCTAACAGTTTGTAGAATCTTATCACTGTCCTTTTTGCAGAGGAAGTTAATTCAGAGAGTCTAACTCTTTCACACAATAAATAACTAGAGAGAGACTTTTCAGCATCAATTTAGGAAATTGCCTGCTTTTGTTTTTCTAAAGGATTAAAAATCCCAATGTTTCAATAAAATTAAAGTTGTTGATGTTTTCAGGAGCCTTCTGTCCACCACCTGAAGTCGGTAAGCAAAGGGATGTGTGCATTACTTATAAGCAGAATGTTACCTATATAGGTGCTTATTATTAAATATGGAAACCTAGCTTTGGGAACAATATCGCATGTGTTTGCTTTAAATATTAGTGAAGACATTTGTTGTTTGATTGTAATAACTTTGCTTTAGGTCTGGGCAATATGTCTCTTACCTACTAATCCCTAAATATTAATAGTGACCATGGCAGAAATGGAAATCTTTTAAAGCTTAGCAGCAAACAGGCAGAAAAATTCTCGTATGCAAGAAATAATTATTTTTTAGGGAGGAATGGAAACTGTATAACTACACGGTGTCCTTGTCTGTCTGGAGACAATGATAAAGACCACCTCTCTGAAGTCAGAGGTATTTTTAATCTGAAACTATGTAGCTTAAGCCATTGAAGATTTGCTTTCTAAAATTGATATTTCATGGAAATTTTATTTAGGTCATTCTGTTCTCTAATGGGATTTAGTATAATTTGTAAAACTGAAACCTCTCACTTTTTTTAGGGCACAGAGGACGTATGAAATCTCAGTGTAATTTAATATATATGTTTAAGTATTTATAGATGGCTTTTCAAGCTTTCCCTGCAATAAATCAATATAACAAGCTTACCTTTTTTTTTCTGAAATAAACTAAAATCAATAAGTATCACAAGTAGTTGGGAACCAAGTGAAACAATTCTAAAGTATGTGTAAGAAGATCTCATGTTCCAGTTAATACATTCAGACATTTTAACTCAAATGCTCAGTCTTTTGAATCTTTGTTCCTGATCTAGCATGTATTTCTTACAACAAAATGTTCTGAATGTGAATCTTAACCTTGAGCTGAGATGATGCTTCCTAAGCGTAGCTGAAAACTCCCTCCACTGCAGTGTCTGTGCTAAAAACTCAGATTTTTAACTGGATCTGCAAGTATCACGTATCAAGTCAATTTAGAATGGTGTAAAGCAGTGAGTGGAAGTTCTCTGCAGTAATCTTATTTCTGGTCTTCTTGGGACTCATTTGTATATTCCAGTAAATACTATGGCATGCTCTATTTACAGTTTTTTTATTACCATTGATGACTATACCTGGTTTTATCAGTAAATTAGCATAATTCTAGCCAAACAACAGAATAAGCAATGAATAAAGTAAGCACAGGATGAATCTGACTGTGTGCATGTGGCTTCGGTAATGTCCATGTGTTGCATTACTGTCAGAGTCTATAAGAATGAACTTGGGAAATTTAATGTTTGGTGGCACTGTGAATATGTAAGGTGATGAAGGTGGGACAAGATCACAATCTTTTTCTGATGACCTACAGAGAACATTTATATCTAACATGGACCTAAACATTTAAGAGGTAATAATGAATGGAATTTCTGTTTGAATGCAGTATCATGGAAGCAGTTTTAAAATTTTTACTTTCAATATCTATCTGCTATTCTGACAATGAGAGCAAATTGAGGAATAACTGCAGTCTAATTACTTTTATATTAAAGAGACCAACAATGAAAGATGGGGTTTTTTTCCAACAACTGTGATAGAAAATTTAGCTGTCTAATGCTGGACTACTTTTTTCCAAAGAATATTGGAAAGATAACTAATTGTTTATTCTTTCTTTCAGACGTTAAATACGTAAAAGAGGAAGATGCAACTCGTAAAACATTCACAGTCAGCAGCACGCTGGATTTCCTAGCAGATCGCAGTGATGATGGTGCAGTTGTAAGTTGCAGAGTAGATCATGAGTCCCTAAACTCTACACCTCAGATAGCAATGCAGGTTCTAGAAATACACTGTAAGTAATACACATTATACATGCTTGCTTTTATAGTTTTGTTTTGTTTCAGAGTGTCTGTTGGAGCAAAGTTCTTTGGTATTGTGCAGATAGATAACACCTTTCTTTTAGCCAAATTCTGTGGTTTGTATGTGGTTGGTGGGGTGTGTTTTCTATTTTATTTTTACAGGAGTGACTCAAAAAAGTTTAATGAAAGCTTAACATTGAGAGCACTGTGGGACTGAGTTCTTGATTTTATTTGAGAAGTAGTGGAAAGAAGATGCATTTGTCTTTTTTGGTTATCATTGAAGCAATTTAAATGGGTTATTTAACATCAAGAGCATCCTACTTCACAGTTTTCCTTGAAAGTGTCTAGAAACTAGAAACAAGGATATAAAGAAACAAAGTTTGTAGCAGATTGCCTCAATGATGCTGAATCCTGCTAATGAAACTCACTAGTGTTGTTAATAGCACAGACTCAGGAAGAAAAGCTCTTTAAGATTTATTTTTAGGCCTGGCCCACACAAGTTGTTAATCTAGGTAATCCAAAATTCAGTTGTATTGCATCTTTATATATTGCCTATTTTTTTTCTTTCAAACAGCATTTCTGGACATGATGTTTTCCACAGTGCATTGTTCCAAACTTGAATGAATCTGGTTTTCTCTGTGCCCTACTCTGAAGTCAGATTGTCCTTTGAGTCAGTGGGTTTTTGTCTCTTATAAACTGTGAGAGACACCATCGGCTGACATTTTCATATTAATTTGTATTAGATTCACCATTTTTTGGGGTCCAGCTGTTTTTTTGTTTTGTTTTGTTTTGTTTTTTCTGGAGAACATGTGTACATCTCATTGCCTAGCTAGCAACAACAGGCATCTGCAAAATGCAGACCAAGGGAAGGCAGAAGACCTTTCATGAATCTCTTTCTAGACCAGGTGCAATCAACCTGTTATAAAGCAGACAAGCTTCTCCCTGAAGCAGGCAAGTGTTCAGTGACTGCAACCAGTTCCTGAGGAGCCATGTCAAGGATTGCTGCCATATGTAACTTGTTTCTAAACAGGGATATTTCTATAAACAGGGATATTTCTATAAGCATCTAAGACTTGCAGCACATGTAAAATGCAGGAATGGCAAAAGCACTCTGTACACAGAAGCTGACAACTTTGCTAAAAATGCCATCTGCAAAAAATGTCTGAAAATGAAGAGAATGTGGATTAGCATATGTGCTAAAAATGTTTTCTGAAACATTCTAGCCATCATTTTACTGAGGGAGATCAGGGCCTTTCTTCACCAAATGGCTGTTAAACACCTCTCCTAATATATTCAAATGCATCTGTGCTGGAGACATGAATCCCTAACAACTTCCTTTCCTTGAATTCTAAATTGCACAGCCATCAGCCACTGAACTTGCCCATGTCTTCACTTCCTAATTCTTTGCTCTTTCTTCAGTGCCTTGCTCAAAATGTTGGCACCACAGGAGATGAACCAAATTTAATGGAACACTAGATGCAGAAATTGGACAGCTTAAAAGAGTTTAAAATGGCTGCAATGTAGTGTAATGTGCCTGAAAGTAAAGGCAGGGCCCTGGTTTGCATGAGCCTCATAAGGCAAAAAAGCCTTTTTGTGGCCTCTTGTATATAAAATTTCCTGAATATTTGTTTTCCCTTCCAGTTTGCACCCTTGTAGCGAGGCATTTCCTTGCTAAATAGCAATGAGGTGCATCTTCCTCTATGCTTGCTTCTCCAAATTTTGAACAAGACCCTTCTCCCTCTTCTCTGGCCTCAGTGAAGTTCTCTGACAAGGTCAGACTGCACTGGGCATTTCCATTACTGGTCTGCTTTCTGTTAGTGCCCCCTCTAAGACTGCCAGCTTATCAAAAGCCATAATGCACAAGTAATTGTTCTCTATCATTCCTGCTTGCTCCGTTAATTTTCCACCAATCAATTTAATACTCTCTAGCACTGGTATGGGGTTGTTACACATAGAAAGAGAAGTGATGAATGTTCCAAAAGAAGATGAAGTTTAGGGCAGAGAGTGGAAGAACCATTTAAAGCTATGGAGAAAGAAGTATTCTGTTATTGGTGACAAGAAGACTACGATCAGTCTTTTGTTGTCCTTGTCCTTGCCACCCACATTTCCGTGGTCAGCATACTCAGAATTCTTAACGCTGGTCAAATTTTGAAAGGAAACTTTACAAAAAGAGAAGAAGATTCAAGGAACTGATGATATGGTTCATCAGAGAGCCTTAAAGGAAAAAGAGGTGTGAAATTATTCACAAATCCCAAATACTCCAAATGGAGTACATTACACTGGAATTGGGCTCCTTGATTTTATTCTCCTTGAGTTGCTCACCATTGTCATGGATATTACTGCAGCCAGTGGAAGACGGGTTTTTTTTTCTGTCAGTCCGTAAGATTTCAACATATAAAAGACATCCTGTTTGTATCAACAAGAATCATGCTCACAGGACCCTGTGGAAGCTGGTCCTACATAAATCCTCAATGCCATCTTGCAGCAGGGCAAAAATAGTGCTGGCAAAGTTGATGAATTATGGGACCTCAAAGTCAGGAGAATTTGTTAATCTGACAACCTGTATGCTCCAAAATCACAACCAAGTTAGTGTGGCATTGCCACATACTCTTAATATCCCAGAGATCTATGAAATTAGCAGACAACTGTGAGAGAATGATAAGCAAGTCTCTTAAAAAGGTCAAACAGAACAGCACAGGTGAGCATCAGTTTGGCAGAGAATGAATGTACAAAGATGAAGCATCACTCGTTAGAACTGCTCTTGAGTTTTAAACTCCTTCCTAAAATCTGAAAAGTTAAAACATGGATGCTCCTCATGAATTATCAGTGTATCATCACCAGTTAGAAGGAAAGGGCAGTAAGTACTTGTCTAGGCATTTCTGCCCTGTATAGTGATGCTTGAATGTTGAAAAGCCGGCTTTGTTTCAAGCAACTCGCCCTTGACAATGGACAAAATTTGTGGCTCCATCAAAACAAACAAACAAACAAACCAAAAAGCAAAGGAAAATAAAAGAGAACAGTAGGAAGTGCAGGGTTGTGTTTGCATCCAGTGGATGATGGGTAGAGAAAAAAGAAAGCAAAATAATGGAATGAAATGACAGGTTTTGATATATGCCTAGTGAAAGATAGAATAAAATTAAATCTGCCTTAGGTGCTGGGGCTGTATGAAACATATATTTGTAATTAGTCCATGGAGAGATGTAGATAGAAGTGCTTATGAGTCCACACAGCTGTTTTTATCATCAACTTTAGTAGGAAGTCAACTTAACAAAATGAAAGCCATCAGATATAGAATATGTTTATTCCCTCATCTTCCCTTACACAAATCTTATGTTTTATTATTGTGATAGAGAAATCAAATAAGCTTTCCCATTATTGCTACAGTGTATGAAATGAAGCTGAGGACTAAACTTTTACACTCAAAGTTTTTTTTTTTTATTTTCTATTATTCATATTTTTGTGTATGTGATAGAAATAGTCCCTATGTCCTTCTGCTGCTCTTTGCTTTCCTTTCTTTCCTATAGTTCAGTCTGAAAGTGGAGATAATCTTCATTATTATTTTGAAGGAGAGAGTGGTCAATTCTTGTTTCTACAGGGCTTCACAGATTAATTTTGCAAACTCAAAATATTAAAATAATAGGGGTAAGCATAGCATACCCCCACTCCATACTACAGGATAATTAGCTCCTCCAGTCTTTTGATTTATTTGTCTGTAATTTATGTTACATCTCACTTGTGCTTAATCTTGTTCATCTGTATGTTGTGCTCTGTGCACTGCAGGGCAGCCCAATTGCCCAAGTCTTTCTGCTGTGCTGAAAGGTTGGGCTGTAATTTAGTTTCTGCTTGGCCAGCAGAGGTTTGTGGTAGCATGACACTGCTTGCTGAGTTTATTTTTCCTGTGACCCTTACTGTCAATAGCAAACCTAAAATAGACTTGTATCCCCTCTGGCTTTGCTCTGAAGTTTGCTTGTCAGCCCAGCTGCCACTGATTATTAGGAAGTGCTTCTTGTAAGTGATAAATACAAATCTCAAAGGGATACTTAATTTCATTGTTTACTTCTGTGTTCAGACTGAACAAAGAATGTATTCTTTGTTCCTGTATTAAAGAATTATGGGAACGGTGCTTCAATTTTGAAAGCTTCTCAGTACAATTCTTAAGAGATTGTCTAAGTCCTTATGCATGGTCCTGAAAAGACATTTTGAGGGCATGTACAACTTCTGGTCCACATCTGAGAAGTCAGTGAATTCTTCTCATCCCTCCTCAGTGTTGCAGACATGTTGTGATTCCCAAAAGCAGCATCTTCTCTTCCTTCCAGGTCTTATCTGAGCAGAAAACAGCCAACATGTTGCTTCTTACCGAATGGAGTGCCATAAAATTACCCAGTGGTAATTACTGTACTTTAGTGAAGGTTCTCTGACTGCAGTAAATTACCCAGCAGACCTCAGTAAAAATTAATTGTGTAAATCTACCCCAGAGGCTGCTTTTGAAGCCTTAAAGTGAAATCAAATCATTTGAACTTCAAACCTAATCATCGTGCTTCTAAAATGGCAGCTGCGATGTGATCTGTGCTAATGGACTCAGTGAGATTTTGCTCAAAAGCTGACCACACTCCCAAGTGACAGCACTAATAAGCTAAATATGTGTTATGTAAAGAAGTGTCTAGAGAGGCAATTTTGAGTAAATTCCATATTGGCAGACACAGATGTACAGTGAATTGTCGGCCTGACAAATCTATAGCCGTCAGCTAACTTGCTTCCACAGGCTATTCCAACATGTTTGTGTGATAGGCACACTTCTTCTTTTGTGAGCTGTTATTAGATTCTTTTGCAATGAACATCTGGACTTGACTTTAAAATTAGGCAGCCATTCCATGAGAATGTTGGAATCGTTGTCTTGGAAATAAGGGTATTGATTTTGCATTAAGTAAAGAAAGCCCTGGGAGTGCAGCAGGCTGCGGATTGGATCAGCCACGCGCTGGTGCAGCCGTGTAGAACATGGGGTGTCTGCGTGTGCACATGTGTCTGACAGCACCCTGCCCCTCTCACTCCTGATGTAACAACAAATGGAAGCTTCCCTGATGGCAAGATGGGTCCAGAATTTCTGCTTGTGCAAGCAGAGTCATTTCATCAAAGAGTTCCCTGATGCTCACTAGGAGGATTTAGCACACTTTTTCTGCTTGGCTGCTTTCAAGTTTTTGTTGGAACAGAGTTTCTAAAATACACATTCTGAACAAAAATGAGTTTAAAATGTGTGTGAATATGTAAAAATGTATTAATTGTGGTATATCATGTACTACACCTTCATATAGCACTACATGAAATAAGGCATTCTAAAAACAGGCAAGAAAAGGGTCATGAATAGTTGGCTGCTGGACTCTGTGTCTGTGATGAATGCCTGAAAGACCCAGAGCTGCCCATCAGAACAGTATATAGAGACAAAAAACCCTGTGTTCCTTAAGTCTTAATGTTCAGTTCTAATGAATGTCAGATGTTAAATACGTTAGTGGCTCTTCAAGGTGCCTGTCTCTATCCAGACTTGCTGACTTTTTGTAACTCAGAAAGATCAGATGTGTGCCCATGCAAAAGCACACAAAATGGGATACTTCTTAGCTATGATAAAATAGGAGAGGAAAGGAAAACTTTTCCCTGTGCTCTACATATGGTCCTTCTGTACTGTAAATGAGTAAAATATGTGTCACACATTCATTTTCTTTAAGCTGTGTGGCCATTTGTCTTTTTGAAGCTGATTCTAATTTTCTCTTCATGTGCTCCTTTCTCTTTACTTACTTTAGTTGTTTTCCCCAATTTTGTGCTAAAAAAACATCTTTGCTTTTGCACTTTGGCATAACTACTTCTCTCATTTGCTTTGAAATTATTTACTTTTTTTTTTTTTTTTTTGTCTTGTGGTATGCTGCCCAGAACTCTCCCAGAGTTAAGTGATACCTATGCTTTAGGAATAAGAGTGCATCTCCCTTTTTTTGGAAGTAGCTTTTACTCCCTAGGCAGAGAATAGGTATTTCTGAAGTGTAGAAAATATGAGACTTAAAAGAAATTTCCTTCACTGATGCTTATCTCATTGTTTTCTGTTCAGTCAACAGAATTGGTCATTCTCCTTTGCTTGTGACCATGTCTTCCTTACCCTGTGTGACACCTTGACAGACACGCTGGCTAGAAGTAAAATCTGGTAACATTTGGTGTGATTACACACTGCCACAATCTTTGTATGGACAATCTGGCAAGAGATGCATCCCCAGATTCAGAAAATGCCATGTTAACTAGGATAATAAGGTGTCATAGCATAGCCTTCCATTTTTTAAAATATTTTTTTTAACATCACCCCAAAATACTAGGTGAACTCAAACAAATAGCCTGTGTGTTGAGTCAGAAGTGAAAATAGTTGCAATTCTTGTGAGAATTGAGACTTCTTTTGATGTTGCCAAGAGAGAAAATGTCTGTGTAATGATGACTTCAACCAATGAGTTTAACCACACAATTCTTCTAAAACTTCTGATACAGTGAAAAAACCTGGATTTTCAAGGCACATAATTCCCTAGAGTCACAAAAAAAAATCCCAACAAACAAACAAAAAAACCCCAACAAAACAAAACAAAAACAAAAAAAAAAACCCCAAAAAAAAAAAAAAAACAAAAACAAAACCAAAAAAAAACTCACCTGAGATTACCACATCCAGGGCTTTGCAGTTCTCTATTTCAAACTAGTACGATTTTCTCTCTTCCTACAACCATTTTATCATGGAATAATTTGAGTGGTTTAGAGCTGTGATACCTCAGAGACCTCTGGAACTTGTGGAAGGAGGCCAATATTTGAAGCTTGGTCTTATTGATTAAAGCTACCTTTTGTTCCAGCTTAAGAAGCAAGAGGGGGCTGTATTTTCTGTCTGATGTGCAGACAGGACCTTGATTTCTCAGAAAGCCTCTGATCACAGATGATCTCTGTAAGCCTAAGAAAGCAGGGATGTCCTTCACTTTCAGTGAAAACCTGTGAGCTGTTCAGGTTCCTGGACAGAAGCTCATGAGGAAAAGCTGGATGTTTTCATAAATGGCTCCCTGAATCTGAAAGGAGATCAACCTCTGGGCACTGTTCCTGCTTTTCTCTTTCACTGAAGATCCTGCTGGACTGCAGTGACCTTGAGAAGGAGACAGTTCTGGTGTCTTCCAGTTGACTCTCTGTTATATAAGTTTATCCTTTTTAGACATTCAGATTCCCACCCAAGACTTACCCATGTTGTGATAGTCAACCAACCCAAACAGGTTTGTGTTTTGTTTTGGTTTTTTGTTCCTGTGAATGTTAATATGGAAAATAAATATATCTCAATGCAATACTTTGAGGACCAGCTGTTGGTCTATCTCCCTTAAAGGAAGGATGTTTCTATACTTACCAGTGTAAGATGCAGATAAAACCAGTAATAATGAGAATGCAATTTTAAAGCTACAGTTTCACTACTCTACATCTCTTCATATTGAATGAAAATTAAGTAAAATGTTAATTATATAGCTCAATAATTATGTAAGCACTTTGTTAATTAGTGCAGTTACGTTTATTAAACTTTTCATACTGGTGAATGCTTGAAACAAATGAAACTTAAAGGATAGTTACTGTACACAGTAAAGGATGATATCTGTGAACAGAAAAGTTCACTGCTACAATTTGCATGTTTAAATGAGATCAATTAGGTTAATGATGGATGAAAATAAGAAATCCATTATTTAAATGCAAAATAATTCATAAACTTGTAAGTCCATTTACTGCAAAACTTTCATCTTTCAAAGGGGATATTCAGTTCAAAGGGTTAATGTACAATCCTGACCTTTACTATCTGGAGGTTTATGTTCAAATACGGTTTACAAGTAAAATATAATCTAATTTATTTCTCTGTAAAATCTTATGTAGAAAATCCACAGGGTAGCTTGTCTACTCTGCATAAAAACTTTGAAATCCGGTGTGGGTAGGATATTCCATGTGCCTGTTGTGTGACTGAGAGGGCTCCAGAAGGGTTTAAAGGAAGTTTGGGAGGGAGAGTTTAATATTATTAAAAGTAGGAAAGGCTAGCAAGCATGTGAGACAGTCTGGAGGAAAAGATAAAAAACAAATTTAGAGATCATTACCAGAACCTCCCAAGGAGGAGAAGTTTGCCATTCACGAGGGTGGGATGAATATTTTCAAGAAGCAAATCAAATTTTAAATTTCTGATGCTACTGCTTAGTTATTTTTATATAGACTAAAATTTATAGTGTCCAATATCTGATATGAATGTTAGAGAAAGGACTGAAGAGATATTTGGAAATGCTGAGTATCCAGAGCCCTCATTTAACTTCTCTAACAGTTATGGATGTGCTACGGTTCTTAAGCCATATTCAAGATAATTTAAGTCAGACACAACAGAACAATGAAGGCTTTAAACAAAAGAATCTGAGAAAGCAGAAGATAAAGTTACACTGAAAGGTCATGCGCTCAAGTTCAGCATTTCTTTATAATGTGGTTTAGGCAGAAGACTTTACTTTGTCTTTTCTGTTTTTCCTTCTCTTAACAGCAAAATGAGATAAAAAATAAGTTGGAGAGTGCAGTGTAAGGCAATGGAGATGCTGAATGAAACAGATTTTACTGTTTACTCTGAAAAAGTGGCATGACAAAAATAATTAAACAAGATGAAAGTTGTAAAACCAAGCTTCATCACTTGCATTCACTGGAGAAAACAGAACTGATTTGCAAAGAAAATATTGTTTCTACCATATCATTCATGTGTGGATGGGACTTAATGCATAATTCAGAAACACCAGTGACCCATTCTGCAAAGCCATGTAAAGGGGAGCGTCTGTTTTCTGGTGCTATCTCCACGGAGTGGCACACACTCAGAACTGGGGTGACAGGGCCACTCTGTCCTCCACTTAATTCAGCAGTGGCTACTGACGTGCTCACATTTTTCTCTGCCTGTGTTAAGGCCAAGCACAAAGTAGGTAAGAATGATCAAAGAACACATTACGTGACAAAGGCAGGGTAAAGCTGTAAACATTTGAAATGGAGCAGGGGAGAACTGTGGAGTTTTGGTGTTGTACTTCCAGCTTCTTTTCCCCCCTCCCAAAACCCCAAGCCACATGTTACCTGCTACCACATTTCACGTCCTTTATTGTGTTTTAGTAATTGTGGGGAAGGAGCCTGGCATGACCAGCAGGTGAGGTGCTGAAACAAGTCCAATGGATATCTTTAGCAAAGTACCACATAATCAATGCCCACAGAATTAGTAACCTAAATGGTTTCCTGCCAGGTTGGTGCTCAAATTGAGGCATTCATGTAATATGAGTGTCAGGAGGGAATATTTGACTGATCAATCTTTCTTTTCCCCCACACTGGCATCCACTTTCTTATTTTGCATCCAGGAGAGTGCATTTACACTCTTCTGTTACAAGCTGTTATTACTCTTTCCTACAACAAACATAATTTTAAAATAAACCAGATGAGATTAAGGATGACACAACAGAATTCATCAAAGAATCTCAGGTAACAAAGGTACCATATGCTGTTTCTGATGCTGCTTAACTGTAAAGCAGTTTTAAAGGAGTACAAAAAGAAGACATTGGAATATCCGTGTGGATATGGTCCCAAGTATTCACTTCTGTCAAACCTAAGTATTGAAGTACTATCATAAGGCTTAATTCACAGTGAATACTATTGTTGAAATTAAATGCCATTGCCATGGCAGAATTGCTTGAATGAGATTGACTCACCCACAAATATTACTAATTGAATAATTTTTCAGATACATAATATTGATTTATTTTTCTCTCATCCATTTAAGCAATGAGTTATTCATTCTTTTCTGAAGCAGACTATCAAACCTCCTGCATCTGCCAGGCTACTTTAGTGAAGTTACCAAGGCAGACTTGCACGTAAGTGCTTATTCAGGGCAGCAATGCACCGACAGAAGCCATGCTGCTTGCTATTTACAAAATAAGCCAAATTTGGGGAAATGCTGATTCACAGATGTAGGATGCACAGCTGGTAAGTGTAAAAGCTATTAAAATGGTGAGCACTTGCTCAGAACTGATTAAAGTGCTCCTCTCTCCTCTTTCTCGTCTTATTTAGGATATCCAATCTGATGCTTATTTTTGTGCATGCTGGAGTGGTTTGTCCTTGGAATTTACTTTTAAAGTCTCTTCTTTCCTAAGCTTATTTTCTTACATTTTTTAGAAATAGGAATGAAATTATATAGGACTACAGAATTTTCAATGAGCTTTGTAATTGCTATCCATGTATGAAAATTATAATCTCATGATTTCTGAAGGAAAACAAAAATCCTGAAACTTGCCTGTGCTCACTCCAGTGCTAATTAATTTAGAAAGTAGATATATCATCATTTGCAGAGGTATCTGCTTATTTTATCTTTGCATCTGGAAATGATGGAAAGGTTCCAAAGATATAAGAGAGAGAAAAAGCGCAATGAAAAATGTAGAAGGCTGTGACATAAATAGATTACACAAACATGCATTTTGAAGAAAAACAGACAAAAATGGGTAGACAATAAATGAATTAGTCTCTCAGGAAAAACTTTTAAAATCTTATCATCTGGGAGCCATTTATTACCAGGCAGCAATAATCTTTTATTATCAGACTGTTAGATTTTTATAACATTTTTTAAAATGATAGCACCAGAACTGTTGTTGTGCACTGCCACACTAAAATATCGGAGAAATTTATGAAAGCTTTTCAGTATTCAGAAGGTTTGCAGTCATAAAATAAAACTATGAAGTAAAGATATGCTGTTGGTAGCTCATAATTTAGCTAAACCTGTAAGAAGAAAAATGTGTTGTAATGAACCAGTTATAGTAACTTGCAGTCTGGTACAAAGAAAAAAGGGTGGTTTGTGTTCAAATCAAAAGACAACAACAAGGTAAATATATTTATTAAAAATGGCATAGTAAATTTGAGTATTATAGATCCGGATATAAATCTGAGTATTATAGGCAGGAGGTACTGCTGCACAAGGTTAAGTGATTAATTCAGAACTTGGAGTATTCTGGAAATAGTCAGTGGGTAATGGGAGGAAGGTGGAGGTTATCCTTTTCCTTGCCAGATGACCTGGCAGCCATGACATGGATGTTACACCACAGAAAAGGTTTGTGTGTTTTATCTGGGCTGCCTGGAGCTCAGCTGAGTGTATTCTGAACTGGCAAGTAATTAATAAGACATGTTCCCTGTGTTGCTTAGGGTCCAGGAAGGTAAAACCTGGCATCCGTGGGATGCTCAGTGATCACAGTGGGAAGAACTGCTCTGTCACACAAGCACAGCTTTCTTCCTGAGTGGATCCTTCATCATATTCCACACTGTTGGATCCAGTGCTCAGCTAGGTTGTTAAACAAAGCCTTTTCTCACTTGCAGTACTTTTAAGGCTTTTTAAATCATTGAGTATAGGAGAAAATTTCTAGTGACAAAAGGTAATTAAAGCCATCTACTCATCATCCTAAAAGATGAAATAAGGAGGTGGTATCAGTGCTTTTAGCAGGAGGAATGTAAGTAACACTTGTAGCACATCCTGATGGATTGTGAGCGCTTGCTTCCCCTGACAAACGCAGCCAGCGAAGTGTTCGCCCCTCCCTGGACCTTTCCTGTGTCTTTCCTTTTGCTGTTAATATAATTTGCACTCAAACAGCAAATCCAACAAGGATCACAGGTTTCATTCCAACAAACTCAGCTTTTTGCTGCAGCTGGTGAGATGTTCATAACATAAACTACAGAGAGAGAGTCACTTTTAAAGGAAAGATGCATCAGAATCAAAGTATTCCAGCAGAGGCTTGGGGTCAAATGATGTTAATGAGCTGCTTTCAATTATTTATGACACAATTAGGGACAGGATTGTTTCTGCCCTGGTTTTGAGATAGACACCTGACAATTTGGCTGCATGGAAATTAATCAGTTAGAAGAGCCTTGTTTTGGAGGTTTAGTATGTTTGTTGTAGTGCTATGTTGTGTAGAGCTGTTAAATTTTTGTTCATCACATGCAAATGTTTGACCAGCTGTGCCTCCTTTTTTTCTACAGTTTTCACAAGGTTTAGCTCTTTTTACTAGAACTTTCAAGACTAAGTAGGACATTGTGGGGAAAAAAAAAAAGAGAAAATAAGTACAGAATCCCTTATGTTTTAAGAAAAAGAGATTTAGGCAGCATATATCACACTGATGTGTGCCATGCATACAGGAAAGAACCTGACCAATGGATTTTTTCTTTTGAACCCCAAAGACTCATAAACTAAAATAATTCAAAAGATTTATTTTTCTCTATGCACCTTGTATATATTGAACATTATATGTTACTGTCACCAAATGGGTCATTTTTTTCTGTGCCAGGTCTTTAAATATTCTACAAACGAGAAAAAAATGCTTTCTTTGGTGAAGGACAAACAGAGGAAGTCAAGAGAAATGTGATTTCTGCTTGACACTATGTCCTGGGTTAACTAGTTCACCGCTATCACCCATTTCCTTAAAATCATGTAAACCAACCTATCCAAAACTAAAAGTTGAGACCAATACTACTTTAAGAATTGATTATTACTTAAACAGTAAATAAAATCTTTTGGTTTTAAATATTAATTATTGGATTGCTTTGATCTTGAGAAAATCTGCTTTGATCTTGAGAAAATCATGCTAAACATGTACAAAGAGAAGATCCAAACATTTGGCAAAATTCCTGTATGGCATTTGAGACCTTAAATGGATACTACTACAGGAGATTTTAACTGAAATATGGTAGAACCCTCATCTTCTGTGATGCCATTTTACTTTGGGAAGTAGGAATCATAGACTTCATGCAATAAATGAGTTTCAAAAGACTTGAAGGGACAGTGCACTTTATATGAAATAAGGGTAGAAACATAATTGCCCTAGCTGAGTATATATTTGTTACCAGTTTGGACAAGGTTTTCTTAAGTTTGTGTTGGTATTAGTGAAATATCTAAGATCTGCTTATGGTACTGTGTTTACATTTAATTATTTTATTTTTAAAAAATAATTATTTAAACATTTAAAAATGTTGTCATCTTTGACGCATAAGAAGGCTACTGTGAGGCCACCAGCTCAAAAATTACGTTTAAAAAAATTAAGTTTTTTGCTTGTAAAGCCCAAGAATAGATGTACCAAAACCACTCGTTGCTAAGGATTGACACACTCCTAGGAAGTAGGTGGGGATTTTTAAAGTTTTATGAGTTTTTCTTTTTGTAAATATCCTAATCTGGCTCTAGAAAACTTTCCCAAGTGTAAAATGAAGGGTATATTCTGGGTTATGTTTGCACTGAATGTAAATAGAGGCAATTTGCACGGTATTGAATTGCTGGAGGAATTCTAATTCATGATGTGTATTGGGCTAAAAATTTTCTAATACCTAGGGTTTTTTTTTAGTGTCAGGATATCCTGATTTATCCAAACTAGGAAATAGGTAGGGAAAAAAGCCTTTTCAAAAGTGAAATCTTAGTTCAAAATCTGTCCGGAAGGGAAACCTTAGCATTCCTGGCTGACCTGTGGTGTTGCATGGGAGGTCCTTGCACTCTGAACCAGACCAAACCCTTAATCCATGAACTCCAAAGGCCGAATGATCTAATCTCTAAATTCCTGCTAAGTAAGTATTTTGCTGCATCTGATCAACATAGAGTGAATACTTTAGTACTCAGTGGAGTAAGTAACAACTTTTTCTTATAAATCACTGCATGGGGTCTAATAACTGATCTTGATGGGTTGATCAGCACTTCTCACAAAAATCAAATTATGTCTAAGTGAGGGAGTGTGGAAGTGGCTTCCTGAGTCATGGAGGTAGAGCAGGCCTCTTAAATGTAGACTGCTGAAGTACAGGACCCTTGGGATTAGTAATTCTACCCTTGTAAGGGAAAAGGAGGTGAACTTGTTCTGCTTTCTGAAGATTCAGACACATTGGAAGATATTTGGGGTGCTAAGCTTAAACTTCATAGTAATTTATTGCATTTATTTCTTTAAAAAAATGTATAACTCAGGAGAAAAAATGTGCAAATTAGGAGCCCTGACTTGGATCTGTACATCTTCTACAATATTCCAATGTAAATTTCTGCAGAGAAGAACTGCGAAAGTTTTTTCTGTTAATCCTCCTTTCACTGGAACACCAGTGGAGACTGAGATTTACCCTTTAACAGAATGTGTACAGAAATCCAGTGGCAAGAAGTTTATATTACATCAAAAGTAATCAAAATTACCTGGAGGAAAGACTGCTGCATGGTTCTTTGCATAGGCGCATTTTCAGCACTCTTGGAATTCTGATGACTACAAGATCATGAATATTCCTACTCCTGAATAGTCTACTGCTTGTAATTGTTGTTTCTTAAAAATACAGTGAAATATATGTGCTCCACCCACCCTAACATCTGCCCAAGAGGAAAGGTGGTCTTATTTTCTGTTTCTGGGATTGTAATTACATTGACTGAAGATGATTACATTAGGGAGGGATTATTTGATAAAACAGCATGTTCCTATCATAACCTCATGATAATGCTACCACTTTGTCTCACAAAATGATTTTTCATGTGCTTATCCCTACACACCTGTTGCTGATTAATGCCTTAGGATGCAAAGGGTTGCACTTTGATTAAGTGATTCAGCCAGAGCTGTGAGTTCCATGAAAGGTTTTGCTAAGAACTGATGGGACCAAGGACTTCTGAAGATACATGTGAAAAACAGGCCAAATTCCACTTTTAGTATCTTGGCACTAAGAAGAAAGTAGCAGAAATTAATTGTCTGATTCTGTTGTTGGCCTGTTTCACAATCCTAGCAAATTTGTTTACTTCTATGAATTCAGGTTTCCGTTTTTACACTGTGTTTGTCGAGGGTTTGCGCATGAAGTATAACATAACTTATCATGAGGGATTTTTTCCAGCAGCTTTCATGTGATTACTTTATATGAGTAAATTTATGTGAAGGAATTTAATCCTTCATGTAACCTTATAAAGGCTTGGTGATAAAATATTATAAATATATACTGAAGTCTCTTTTATTTCAAGCAGTGTAAAAGCAACAAGTACATTCTGAAAGTAAACACACCTTTAAACATAGATCTTTTTAAGAGCAAAGGTCTAGTGACTGATGAGAACCACCTTTATTTTGAAAATAGTTTCAAAGAGATTAAATCAGTCAGTTATGCAGTTCCACAAGGTATGAATGTTGCCATTAGTTGCTGCTAAAAGAAAAACAAAAGTCAAGTGTTGAAGTGTTTAATTTCTTCATGTATCAGATCATATTTTTGCTGGTATAAGCTGGTATCAATTTTCCACATATGTTTACTGATTTTGTGTGTTGCTGAAGATTACATAGCCTGATCAAAAATAGATAAATCTTCCCAAAGCTTTGGAATGGGTTTCCCAGGCTTGTGAGATGAGATGACATGAGCCCAAATCCTAGAAAGATGGATGAAGCAGAATCACTCAATGGAACTTTTGCATTTGGTCTGCTGAATCATGAAAGGTTATACGAAGCAAAGAAGTCCCATGCCATAATTCTTACCTGTAGCTGGTATGTCCAGAAACAAACTAGCAGATTCTGCGCTCATGGAGGGTAGAAAATATGCTAAGACATGTTTGAACCTCAGTTCAGGTTAGTGATACCAATCAGTTGCAGCTCATAAGTACCTCATAACTCAAACTAAAGACAGGCGGGCCAAAGAAGCTCTTGCTGCTGGAGATGGATGTAACAATAAAAGTCACTGGGTAGTGAAAGCGGTGTGTTTTATTGAGAAAACTTGCTGTGGTGCTTACACCCACTGGTTTTTTATCGGTATACCACTGTTTTTTTATAGAATTGGACTTTCCCAAAGCTTATTCTTTTTGGAATACTTATCTCCTCCATAATATTCTTAGGATAAGGACATATTTGTAGACATTGCAAAGAAAATGTAGTCATCACTCCCTTGTTCAGAAGAATTTTGCTTTGAATACGGGCCCATGGTATTTTATTGTCATGAAATTGCTGGAATTGCTGGGCTAAATACTAAAAAATATGCAAGTTATTAAAGTTCAGGTAAGTTCAACTTTGTACACATTGTTATTTTTCTACTGAGTTTAGAGGAGTAGGAAAAGATCTGACCCACATTACTCTTGACTCTACTCCTTTTTTCTGGTTGTAGAACGAGATTTTCTTTGGACATATCTACATTATTTATAACAAGCTGATAAACATATCTGAAAAGAAATCAACGTCTTTCTGTATTACAGTTCTTGATTTTCTTTCTTTAGGCTGTTTTCTAATGTTGGTGTTTGCTTGAGATCATGTGATGTTCCAGTTGTTATGATTAATATTTTAAGTGTGACAGGTCAAAACTCAGTATTGATAGAGTACATTTATAGTTTTAAAGTTCTTCCAAAATGAGAGTCACAGTGGGAGGTAGTGTTTTGTAATAGCATCTTGTGTTCTGGAAAAGTACCAGTCAGCAGGGTTCTATCATCTTTGTAAAAATAAGATATTTAGGTTAGTTTTGATTCAATTCAACTTTTCTGAAGATTTCTTCTCATTTAAATTACTGATGTGAATGTGAAGATAGAGGGCAGGTTTATCTTAAAAGTTTTTCTTTTTTAAATATATATTTTAATTCTGGAGAGAAATTGAGCATGGTCTAAAAACAAAAAATAGAAATAGTAATACTGAGAATAAAGCACTCAAATAGAATATCTAGTTTTTGAAAAAGAATCGTTAATAAAATGCAAATATTTCCATTTTTGTCTTCCCTAAAAATTATATATTGAATTAAACCCTGTGTTTCCTGCTTTAAAGAAACAAGTAGTTACTGTTTAAGTCAATTAGCAGGGAAAACCACTAGGGAATGTATTTCCTACACCACTTTGTTGTGCCTTGGAGGGGATGAAACATAAATATAAGACCTTTTTCTGTTAGTAAGCCCTGTTTAGAAGTGCATGGAGAAAAAGGATTAAAGTAGGAATAGGAACTTCAAGTAGGGGCAAGCAGGACTGCATTGATCCATGCAGATGAAAGCTTAATTGTCTGGAATCCTCTCTTCAATTTTATTTGGGTCATTTACAGTATTGCATAAAATGCTGATAATTTTTTTTAATATTTAAGCCAGGAATAATAGCTAGATGGCCCTTTAATTTCTTCCTTCACCTGTGGCTGTCAGGATTACTTCCATCAAAGTTTTGCTCTTTTTCATATTTCTCTGGAAACCTCTTGATCTCATTGCATTAGTTGTCTCCCTCCCTCAGTTAAATTCTTCATGTATTCCTATCTGATACTAATTTGCTCCTCTGGTTCAATGTATAGTCAAGAGAGTAATTTATTCATCTTCAACAGCAGCACTGAAATCACAGAAGTGCTTGATGCCCTGATTTATTAAGGCACTTGAGGTCAATGCCTTAAGCACGTGCTAAAAATGAAGCAAATGCCAGCCTGGCCTCCAAAGGATTAGTCACCTGCATAACGGTTTGCAGGGTCCTTAAAAATATGAATTTGTGGAACAGATTTGCTACTGATGTAAGGTTAGAGCAGCTGTTCTGGAAAGCTGAATGATGCTGAAAATACTTTCAGTGGAATTACAGAGAGTCTGCACAAAGCCTTTCCCTCTTCTTGTCTTGTGCTGTTACTCTGTGGTGTGCGAAAATAAAAAAATCAAAAGTCAGAATTTATTTTCCATCATTTTAATTGTTCAGATGCCATTTAGGGATCAGCAGGACTATTGGCATCTCAATAAGAAGCTCTATTGTTACAGCATATCTGCTTAATTTTTTTTTTTTGTTGATTTTGTGGGGTCATATTGTCATGCTCTTTCACATTTACTTAATAACAGGACATCAGTGGTGTCACTGCTAAGGATAACAGCAACTGCAAATTTAGTGAGACAAAACTTAGGTATCCTAGATTTGCAGGATAAAGTGGTTTGTATTAGAAGACTATAGACAAAGAAACCATGAGGAAAAATATATATTTTTCAATTCAGTCTGATTTTTTTCCACTGTGACAATGAAATTTGGTTTTCCTCTTCCTAAGGAAAAATGTGTTACAGTCCTTTATTTATCATCTTTTTTTTTGTTCTTTATAAAGGTGGCCGTCTAAGTCATATGTTGACTATGAAAATATATTCTTGCAAGCCAGGTAGCAAATATTTTAAAAGTTAAAGATCTACTTCAAATGCTTTATTTGGCATGAATTTACAGTAGCTCTATTGTGTATCTTTTTGCAATTAAAACTATAAAACTAATCCAATCACATTGGACAGATTGCAGATTCTTCTGTAGTGCTTTTTGCAGATATTTGAAACACTCTCTTTGCAAATTCTGTTTAAGATTGTTATGGTTTAGGGGCAGCTTTATTGCATTTCAGAAATAATATCCTGTAAAATGTCTGTAACAAGGTATTTTATCTGAAAGCCCATTGTAGCTTTCTTATTATGACTTTCAAGCTTCTGCAACAACAAAAGGGTTCTTATTCAAATGTACACTATTACATTCATTCCTTTAATAGCAGCATTCCATCATATCAGCCTAAAAATAGGCAAACAATTGCATAGAGTACTTGTTATTCCTCCTAGATGTTTTTTTTTTCTTTATTTTGTTGTTACATATCAGACTTTTGGATAGTCATATGGAGTATTTGCATCGAATACAGAAACAAAAAATTGTTTTCTCTTAGTATACACATGCTTTCTATCTGTGTCTCCTAGGGATATAAAAAGTTACTGGTTTAGTTACATTGGTCATTTTTATTGCCTTCCTGAAGACAATGGAAATTGCACAAGGCTCCATATGAAACTGTCTCCAAGTGTAAATTAAATCTGTGGTTTAGTCTGTTGTAAATAGAGAAGAATGTACTCTTAGATAATAAATCTTTTTTGTGTATATCAACAAGTTGTCTATTTTTTTCTTCCTAGATACACCTTTAGTTAAAATCATTTCTTCCAATTCATGGCCTGAAGAAGGACAATCTATAATTTTGACTTGTGAATCCAAAGGAAAACCAGTGTAAGTGATTTAACAAGTAATATGTTTTTTGTTATTTTACTTATTCTGCTGTGACTGCAATCCTCAGCTGCAGAAATCTACGGGCTTTGTCTCCTCCTGGGGTGTAAAGTACTCTCTGGTATAGAAAACCCCTTGAAGCCTGTCTTCATTAAGTGTCTATAGAAGATTGCTCTTTTACTTTGTCATCTATTTGAATTTTCAGGAAGAATTCCAGCTGTGAGATTTTTTTTTCCGTGCCAGGTATATCAACCTGAAAGGTGTGCAGATTTAATCTCTCTCTGTTTACATTATTAAATTGATGATAGAGGAGAAAACATCTCATGAAAATCTTCCTACATCAACCAGTCTCAGAAAAAAATATTTTGAACTTTGGCTGCCATTTACAGGGGAATTTGAAGTTTAATTATATGTGCAAGTTGGCTGCCTGTTTCTGCCAGGATTTGGAAAGATGTAGCCTGCTTTAAGAATGTAAATTTTTTTCTTTGGGAATTAACATCTTTTCTATTAATATCTTTAGAGACAAATCTGCAGAGGTTAACCCTTGCACAGAATCTACTACTTAAATAGACTTAACTCTTGGAAACAGTTAACTGCTCAGAGCGGCTGTTATATATTTACTCATAAATATATATATATATATCAATAATCCAATTGCTTAATACTAATTCATTATGAATCAAGTTCCTTAAATATTGACCTTCTGCTCAAAAGATCAATATATAATGTTGTGATGATACACAGATTTAGAAGGATCTTGAAAATGGTAATGGAATAATATTTTGAACCTAGAAAAGGTGTAAATTGCATGACAAAAATCATCTCACTTATGGCTGAATTTCTCCCTGGTGTAACTTTAGTGACTTCATGGAATTGCTTTATGTAGGAGCCTGAAGTCAGATTTAGGTCAAGTAAGGCATTTAAGTCCAAAATTTCTATTTTCAAAAACTCTTCTGAGTTATGCCTGGCATAATTTAAGCTCCATAGGTAATTTTTATATATATATATATATATTAATATTATGTGCCTGCATCATTTTAAAGCAGCTCCTCCATCCAGATCTTGACTGGGTGAGCACCTAGATCATGCTTCTTCCCTGCTTGAGACCAAAACACTGGAAGTCCATCTAATTAGTCTGACCTGATGCTCCATGTAATTGGTCTTTTTTGTACCTGTGTACTTCTTATGTGTGTGTGTTTTCGAGAAAAATACTTCTGTCAGTAACACAAAAATCCGTTGTGAGCCCTCTCTTGCTTTTATAATGTACCTGAAGGTGAAGGAGTTATCCTTTTATCTCATATCCCTTGAACATTCCCCTGAGCATGAAGAGGTAGAGTCTGTTTCCCCCTTATTTTCAAAATCTGCTGAAGATATGCAAGTGCTTAATTTTAGGAAGGAGGTCAGCACTGATTGCCCTGAGTGCACCCTTGGCTGGGTGATATTTAGCATTTTCCTTATCTCAGTATTTTCCTCATGACTTAACAGATGAAGTGCTCCTTTTAGCTAATAGACTTGAAGCATTCTAGCCCCACTCAGTTCCTCACTCACAGCAGGATCAGGGAAAGAATCAGAGGAGTAAAAGTGAGATTCCTTGGCATGCACAATATTTTCTATTTGGTACGCATAATACTCTGGACCTACTTTAAACATTAGGAGGCACTAGTTATACCTTAGTAATTAAAAGAGTGCTTCAATTAAGGTGTTACTGATTTGTTTATTTATTTTAGGTAAAATTGTGTTCTGTCCTTAAAGGATTCAAATGCAAAACTTACATGTGGTTTTGAAAGGACAAGAAAAAAAAAATCTTCACATGACAGAATTATCAAGACAGGGGACCTGTACATGGTAGCCTTTGGGGCACAAATATTTTGCCAATAAATGCACCTCTAATTGTCCAGGCCACAGGCACTGCCAACTTCAGCTGCTCTGAATTGCTTCATTAGGTCAGTCTTTCATGGCCCAGGGCCAGTAATAAACAGGCGTCCTCCTGGGAGCAGTTTGCAGTGGCTTAGCTTGAGAAACAGGAATGTCATGCTCCCAACCTGCATTGTGAGTACCTCTGGCTGGGAGAGAGAGAGGAATTGGAGAGGTCCACTGAGCCCAGATATGTCAATGTCACAAGGTAAGTGATGAATTGTGGGCTTCATGGAGAGCTCAGGGCCAGCTGTGGTTCTTCACAGCCGTTTGCTCACCATGGGTTAATTTCTGTATACTTAATGTAACAGTCTCTCCTGATTCCTGCAGGCAGCAGTAAATGAACACTTACTTAGAGGTGCATTTCTCTTGCATCCCAGAGCAATCTTCACAAGCTTCCAAGTGGCATTTGAGATGAAAATTGAGAAAAGGTGAAGCCAGGTGGTGGCTGTGGTGACATTGATGATACTGGTAGCTGCTGCTGAGGAATTCTTTTCCAACGGGGAAAAGCAGGATGAGGCTAAAGCTAGAATATATTTACAGCATTGTACAGCTCATACACCATCATAAGTATGATACTTACAGCATCATACACCATCTTACAGCTCTGAAAGGTGAATCACTTCCTGGAAGGGATTCTGTCCCTCAAACCATGTGCGTCATCGTTACCCTTATGCTGTGTTTCCAATCTACAACACAGTCCTGAAGGAAAGCCCTTCCTAACTTACAGCCCTGTAGCAGGAAATGGGAGGGAAGACTTGCTGAAACCAGCACCTCTCAAAAATCCACTGCACTCTGCATCTCTTGCTGAAACAGCATCCTCCAGGGATACAGCAGAGGGACAGAGAACAACTGCAAAGAACAACTGTACTAAGGGTTAGATCTAGGGACTTGCTGAGGTTTCAGAATTTGAGGTATAAGATTTCTCTTGGCCAGTCATTAGCCATGACTTTGGACAGGAGAAAAAAATGTCCTCAGACCCTTGGATGTGAGCATCATCAGCTGTCACAGCATGTGAGGTGGGCTGGGATTATCCCAGCCTCTGGGGTTCCCACTTGTTGTGGATGGTCTTGGTAAAGGGACCCCAATGTTGGAACAGGGATGCTGAGGGTGGGCGAAGGGGGAGAAGCTGGGGGCATGGAAGAGGGGGTGGAAAGGAAGATGGAAATGTGATTCAGTGAGGCAACATAAGAGGGTGTAAGACAGACTGCACTAATTCTGTAACTGTGCTGTTTTACCTCTCTGCTCATCACTGGGAGGATGAGGACAGCTCTGGCTCCAGTCAGGCCCTGTGCTAATTCCTGTTGCTTTGAGGCAGGAGCTGAAAATGACCTTCTTTTGGGTAACCACTGTGTTGCTGCTGTGGAAGTGGGACAAAACCACCAAAAGGAGCAGGCCAGGCTTCCTGCCTGTTCTGTGATAGTTTTGCAGAGGCAGGCCACGTGGATTTGGTGATGTTCTGACCCAGCTGTGTAGCACTTCAGGCACCAGCTGTAAGAAACAGCAGCAGAAGGCGGGTGTTTGGAATACTGTATGGATAAATCTATGACATTTTCAATTAAATTTTTCTGTTGATGCAAATGAAAAAAGGAAATATATTCATCAGTTTACTACAGATAAACATGACTCACTCTAGGAGTATACCCTATTATGTGTGATATTGTAAGGGATCTTGAGATACAGCATTTGTGAGGATTTTGTCCAATTAATAAATGCACAGTTGGCATAAAAAATTTAAGAGTTTTCTTTTGGAAAACTTTGAATATGTGTATTTATGTTAACTTAGTCTTTCCTTTTGCAAGACTCAGTCACTGGTTTCTTTATGCTGTTGACAGTTTTGATAATATTGATGTCCAGGGTTGTGGTATTTTGGGCTTTTTTTGTTTTCTCCAAATTACAGGTAAAAAATGTATTTAGCCATTTCTCTGTATAATTGAGGTCAAGACACTCTGTGCTTGATATGACTATTCAGCAGCATTCCTTTTTTGGAGGTACTTTTGTGTCGTTTCAAACCAAATTGAATCTCTTCCCTTTTCAATTCTTAGCACTGCTTTCTTTTCCAGCGTTTTTGGCTGGATCCTTGGACAGCTGTCAGTCTGTAATATTTTAATCAATGAGCTTGCCTAATATATATGTAAGGTGTTGCATCTTAATTTATTTCTTCTTTTAGCATAATATAGTTTTACTGAGACTTTGTTTATTTTCCAAAGAAGGAAATGTAATTAAACTTCAGAAATCCTAGACATCCTTTTTATGTAATGTCTAGACTTTTCTGAAATAATTTTGCCTGACAGTATTTTGAGTATTTTAAAATAAACATGAGGCAGCTGTAAAAAATATAGAAAGTAAAGAACAAAATGATCATTTACAGTCATCCATGCTTACAAAATTTTTTAAAAGCCAATGTTTTCTTATTGCAAGCTGTAACTTCTATACACTGTTGTGTCTTAACAATATAGTCTAGTGACTCAAAACTGCCCTAAAAGTAAATTCAAAAACTGACCCATAATGAAAGAAAGGTTCAATATTTAATGTTCTTAGTCAGTACTCTCATCAAAGCAGGCATGAAATATGTGAGTTTTTTAAGTCAGGAGAAAGGACGTCAAAATATAATGGAATAATTAGGGCACAGGAAACAAAGAAAAAGTTAGCTGTCTCCTGTGTGCTCTAGAGAAATGTCTTTCCATTCCATGCACCTCAGGGGAATCATAGTACAGTTGGTTGACTAATGTAAAGTGAATATTTGGCCTTGTTTGAGATAAATAGAAAAGATTTTTATTTCAGGTATCCTTCATTAGAATGACATTATTTGTGAGCTCATGAAAATTATAGAGAAAAGCACAACCAAAACCAAACATGAATATGTACAGAGTAATATAAAGTATGGACAATAAACATATTAATGTAAGAAAAGGTGTTCACTTTTAATAATGAGTGCGCACCAAAGAGCCAGGCTTGGGCTATAAAGTCATTGTAAATGATGTGTGTGGTGTCTCCACGCAGTGTCCTGTCTTTTCTAGCATCTGTTTAAAGATGACTCCCTTGAGCGAGACAAACATTTTGTAAAAGTTGGTGGAAACAAATACCAATGATAACAAGAAACACACACTACCCAGGGAACCTAGAGAGAGAGTGGCTGATTCATTTGAGAAGGACCTGGCAGGTCTCTTGGTGAGACAGAGGAAAGCCAGTGAAAGGAATTAACTCATATCCAGTCACCTGAAAGCTGCAGAGCCTGGACTCAAGCTGGCTCTAGTTAAATCTACTGTTAGCCACAACTTCCAGGTTCTTCTCAGCTTAGATGTAGGATTTTATATCCTTGCTGAGTTCCCTGCCTCCCATGAGGAACCTGGTGTCCCATTCCTCCAGGCCACAGAAGCCCCTCTGAACAGTTGCCTCCCCTCAGATGTATCAGTGCAGCCAGCTTAATGAACACATTCTACCAGGTCTTTGGTATTAAAGAGTTAAACAGGACCAGGATCGACTCCTGAAGAAATCTGCTCTTAGCCGTTCCCTGGGTAGAGTGTTCCTTCCTCTCCATCAGTGGTCCAGCCAGTTTTTCACCCATTGAGTAGGACAAACATCCAGGTGACAGTGACATCCCAGCCTGGGTACAATGAATGTCACTGGGGACAGTCATCGAAGACTTGCCAGAGTCAGAGTAGACAACATGCACTGTCTTCTTTACCTACAGATCTTGCCGTTTCTGCAGAGTTTTCACATTTGGCAGTTGAAAAAAATTATAGAAAAAATCATCTCATGAATAATTTTGTCGCAGGCTTAAGGATGAAAGGTGTTGTAAAGAAAAGAAGATAAAATCTCTTCCTTCCTCTGAATACTTGCCTTGGTTCAAACTAATTCAAAGTGGAAAGACATCTGAACCTGAGGAAGGCATTTTGAGAAATACTAGGAGAGACACATTTGAATTTCCTGATTTTCTTTGTATAATTTTAGAAAACTCATATAGGTATCCTTCATTAGAATAACATTATTTGTGGGCTCATGAAAGTTATAGAGAAAAGCACAACCAAACCAAACATGGTAATGATTTTCTTCCTGAAAGCTGTGGCAGGGTAAACCTTTGAAGAGGATTCTTGGCTCCTTCAGTAAAACAGTAATTATGAATGGTAGCTATGAATAATCTGTATGTCTTATTTGATGTATACCCTCAGAAGAGAGAATTAGTGTTCCTTCATACTGTTCATATGTTTTTTAGAATTTTTTTTCCTCCATAGTATCTAAGAACTTAGCAAATATTTAAATGTTTGGGGTTTTTTTACCACACCTTTGCATGATTAGATTATTCACTTGCCTCAAATTTACAGCTGGGAACTGAAGCAGCAAAAAGTCCTAAGTTCAAAATTGAAAAATGGATGGTGTATATTTCATGTCTAACAGTGATCACAGTCCCTATTTTCCCAAGAGTGTTTTGGAGTGATACAGCATCCCACTCAGGAGATAGCTCATCCTTGGTTTGAGTTGTAACAGTGAGTTCTTAGCACACCTACAAACCTGTGCTTGAGAGTGAAATCAGAATCCGGGGCAAAAAATTGTGGAAGCCCACTTGACATTCAGCCATTAACGTTTTGGTGTGAGCAGTTGGCCAATATTGCTTGGAAACTGCATCCTAACGGCAGGTTTAGCCTCTGAGTCATTAGTCTAATGACCAGCCTTTTGTCCATAGACAGTTTTTTCTGTCCTGCTTTGATATGATGCACTTCCTGGCCTCTCTGGCAGGTGAGATGGAGGTTCTGTAAGAAATAATCTCATTTTCTACATAGATTTTATTCACTGCTATCTGGGTTTGTGCCATGAGTACCTAGCAGCCTAGAAAGGAATGCTGGTATCAGTTCTGCCTATATGAATTATCATAATGAACCTGGAAAATCATCCATGTTTCTGTGTTTATAAATCACCATGCAGACTGAATCCACAGCTCAAACTGGAAGTTCAGGCAGTATCAATAAATATTAATGATTTGGAAAATTGGATGGATTTGTCCATACCCACGATGAAATATTACTCTTGTAAAACATGAATGTGGTATCAAAGTATTTCTCCCTTAAGCTTCACACACATTTGTACATAAGAAATCCTGAATTGTAAGAGTCTCTGGTTTCTCCGGAAAGGACCACCTACAAGTGAAATCAAGTAAATGGAAAAAAAAAAAAGGGGCGGGGGGAAATTTAGGTACTAGGTACTGGTACCTTTGTCTTTGTCTTAGCAGAAAGGTGGATGGTTTTGAACAAAACTGCTATGCATTTAACTTACCAGGAGCCTCCCTGATGTTCTCTGCCTTGATCCCAGAGCTAGCATTAGCTGAAATATCTTTATCTGATTTATGTCTCCTGAATGCTCTGAGTTTCCAGTGAAGTTTCCAGGGACACATCTCACACACAGCTTTGGGCAAGGTTCTGTAAATATATGCTTGAATAAATGCCTACATATATAGGACAGGATATTGTGTCTGTGGATATAGACTTGGAGAAGGGTAAGAAACCCTCCTCACAGTTCTCAGCCCTGTGTTCCTTGTCACTGAAACAGCTCTCAGGATAGCTCAGGCTCTCCTAGTACTGTCTTGTACTGTCTTTTGTCTTGCTTTCTATCCATTCCAAGTTGTCTGTCTTTGAATTTGGCTTGTTCAGCAGTTAGATAGAGCCTATCTTCTGCAAATACCACTGGTATCTCTGTCTTGCCTGTCTCTTTGCTCTTGTTATAGTTTCTTGAAATGTTCTTACTTGGTTTTTTTTTTTTTTTTTTAAGCATTACTTTTTCATCTCTGTATCTTTATCCCATTTAGGCTGTCTGTATGCTTTTTTTTTTCTGTTTGGAGAAGTGTGAGCTTCTATTTCTCCAAAGGGAACTAACTGTGTTTGAGTAGGTGATTGTTAACTCAAACCCAGCCTCCTGTTAATTTGATCTGATGTGATACATCCTATGTTGGCTGAGGTAAATCACTCTGTTTCCTGTGGTTATTATTAACCACAGAGAAATGTTGACCAATTTTTTAATTATTGTCTTTTTGAAGGAGTTCATGCTAATATCTCCTGCCTTGATTTAGTGCACATCTATTATACATTACATTTAATGAGTGCTCATTTTCAGTAAAATGTTCTAAAATCTTGTGGAGAATATCATATGAATTGTAGGAAAAAATCTGCTTGGTGAAAGCTTACGCATGGGTAGTTTGTCTTTGAAGGTGAAGGCAGTTATTTTAAAGGATTGTGTGAATATTCTGCTTGAGACTTTCTACACCAATATTTCATTGATATTACACCTCCACTGTAGAATTGTGCCGTGATGTAGTAGATAACATATTATGAAGCAGGTAACATTTTCGTTGAGATACAGTATGTATATTCAATAGATTAAATTTCATTTTGTATTAAACATCCTGTCCTTCTGGGAGCTGTACCTTCTTCTCACAGCTGGGACATTCTATACTTTTTTGTAATTTTTCTTTTCCCCAGTATTTTGTAGAAAACAGGGAAATTGGTGTTATAAAAAGTGTGACACAAAAAGAAGCAGGTGGGAGCATTAGTGGCTGTCTGAAAATTACACTTTACAATAAAGCCTCCTGCAGTGCTTAAGAACTACCCCTTTAGTGTTCTGTAAAATGATCACATTGCTTAATAGGCTCAATTCAATAATTGCTTTTCCTCTTTTTTTAAGCATCCCTTTTTTGCAGTGTTTACCCATAAAAGTGCAGAAAGTACAGTATGAAAAACAACTGCATGCAGCATTTTTAGTGCTCGTTAAATCCATTTTGCATGTATATGGCTTTTGAAATAATTCTTTTCCTTGCTCTCAGGTGGAAACACATGCAAAAATAAAAAAGGCCTGTGGGATAGAATAATAGATAAAATTGAAATATAGAGCAGGTAATTCTAAGTACTAGACTGCAAGTTGAAACATGAGAAAGAAGTTTTGGGAAAGGATCTGACATTTGGTCTTTTAGGTACTTAGATTCTGTAGACAAGTGTTTAGCTACAGTTACACATAAAATTATAGTTTTTGAATCAACCACTAGCAGTAGAACACAAAAAGGCACATTAGTATAACTTTTTCAGTGTAAGTCATGCTGGTTATACTGATTTTGTTTCACAATTCAGGAATTTGTGTAGCAGATGTTATGTGGAACCACCCAATGTCGCAGGGAGCACCTGCTCATTGAATAGCTACATTTTTACCCCACATTTACAACAGCAGAATACCTTGAGAACGTGTATATGGTGTAAGCTAGCAGGATAAAGCACCATCCTTCTAGAGGAGCTTAACCCTGCTCTTTGATGAGCAGAACCTCAGAAAAAACGGAGATGACAAGATAAAAGTGTTTGTGGTTCTGACTGGCATGACAGTAAACAGGTAAGAGAAGTAATAGATTGGGTTAATTTATTATTAGTGTAACAAATTATTCATTGTTTGGCTGAGCTAGTCTTTGCATTGCAAGGAAGATCTTGGAGATTTCTCAGACCTGAGTTTGGCTGGTTAAAAATTTCCACATCCATACTGTTCTAAGCACAATGGTAAACCGTTTCCAAAACTTATTTAATTCTTTTTATTTAAGAGGTGAGAAAAGACTGAATCTGAAATTTGTAGTCTTGCACAGGAAAATGCTGCTCCAGAGTATTTTCCTCCAGGGGCTGCAGGGCAATCCCTGGTCCTGCACCTGGATTACCTCTTCCCATTGCTTTATTTATTCCTGCTTAGGAACACTTGTTTGGTCACTTTTAAGATGGAATTGTAAAGGTTTACCAATGGTTAGGAAGTGCTGGTGGGAGAGACTGTGATACCCTGCGGTAGGAGGGAGGTAAGTGGGAGACAGATCAAGTGTTTCTACTTACTATTGCTTTTTGATTATTATTATTTTTTGGATTTGGTTGGTTGGTTGTTGGTTGTTGTTTGGATTTTACTTTCAATTGCTCTCAATATCCCTAACCTACCTTTCTACCTCATACACACAATTTCTAGAATTTTCCAAAGGGTGGCACAGACTGAGGGAGCTCTCACCATCATCTTCATTCAGCTAGTGCTTTAAAATATTTATTTGCTGTTTGCATCTAGAGGCAAAAAAAAGTCTGGGTAATTATATGGTAATCAACATCAAAAAAGGGAACTACATAATAATGAAGAATCTTGTTAAAAAGGAGTTATAAGGGGCAACTAAGAGAATTAAATCTTTCCAGGCAGCCTGAGGACTATGTTAGAAAAATAAAAAAAGAGTTTCGAACCACAGGGTCAATACATATCACCTAGCAGAATCCCTTGAGAAAATGAAGTTGGTGAGGCTAAACAGAAGAGGAATCAAAGTAATAATAAGGGGAAAAGCTGTAATTTGAAAAGCTGAAATTGTTTTCCAAAGGGAAGAGAAGATCTTTGCAGATTAAATATAAAAATTCAGTAAGCCAAACCACCAAAAAAGCAGGAATACTAAAGGAATAGCTAGAAAAGAAACTTGAAAATAAAGAGTTTTCTTTTTTTTAATTAAATAATTGAAAGTTTGTCAGTACATTTTTAACTGAGAATCAAGGTTTACAGAGAAGCCAGATGGATTTGCTTCATCCATGTTTTCTGTGGCAGAGGAAACTGGGTACATTAAAGACTGATTCCCTCTTTTCTCAGGTGCTCACCAGCAAGATTTAAATGGGCTGTGGAGGTGGTTGTGGAACAAACAGGCAAAAGGAGCCGTAGGAAGTCAGCAGGACCAGAAGGTTTTACCCCAGCATTCAAAGGGGATTCAAGTATGAGATTGATGAATTATGAACTGTGACTGGAAACTTAATGCTTAACACCACCTGGATAGGTCAGGACAACAGGGCTTCAGGAGAGGTCCCAGAATCTGTAGAACTGACATCTTCTCAAATACTAAAATTTATAAAAAGGACTAGAATTAGCAGACTGATTTAAATTTAAATCTGAATTAAAAAAAAAAAGTTTCATGGGGTTTTAATTCTTTTTGCAGAGAGACAAGTGTATTTTATAAACATTTTTAAACGATCCTTGAGGAACAAATAAATACACCTTGTAGGGGCCTATTTTGTATAGAAGGGAAACATTACAGATGCTTCCAAAATTGTAAATGGTACAGAGGTAGTTGTTAAGGACTGCTAGTTCATTCTCTCTACAAATAGCAATGTTTAAGAGTAAGTCAAACCAATAAGAAACAGCTTTGTTGCCAAGCAAGGACATAATTTTTCATAAAATGACTGGTGAACTTTGGGAATTTGTTGTCAATGAATATGACAGATGGTGAAAATTTTCAGTAATTCACGGGAAAACTACCTAAGTTCATGAAAAGGCAAGTCCTTAAGGTTTACAGAGTATTTTTAAACTGTGCTTGGTATCAGAAATGGCTGAGATCTGTGCTTGGCCTGTTCCCTAGACATTTGCTTATCCCTGGTGTTGGAGATAAGGGACTGGGCTAGCTGAACTTTTTCTCTGACTTAGTACAGCTGCTCCTTCTTTGCTAAGCACTGAACATAGGCTGTTGTGGCTTGCTGGGACTAGATGCTAATGGAGCTAGAGCCCATGGAGAGCTTGAGGATATCTCCTTTACAGTGCTAAAATTGTTACCATGAAGGTACTAATGAATAATTTTCTGTGTGAGAGAAGTTTGTGTGAACTAAAGCACTCCCCTCTGTGTGGAGATAATAACACATTTGGGAAAAGAAAACAAACTTCTCTAAGTAAATGTTTGTCTCTTTTTCCCTTTATTGTATTACCATTTCAGAAGTTATTTTTAAATGCAAAAGAAATTGACACAAACCATGGTCTAGAACTTAGCTCTGAAATACAAATACTCGTGAGTTCACAGTGTATTTTTTTAGGGTATTGTTATATTATCTTATCTTAGAAATGTCATTGCTGTGGCTAGTTACTAATTTTCCCAGCTGGTGAAAAGAAGATATTTTGCTTCATCTCCCAGACTTCATGATGTTCTTACATTCATTGAAAGTCAAGAAGTGCGTACCTTGGTTAATGAGGGTTAGTTCTGAAGTCCTTGCTTGTCATCCAAGATGCAGCACTGGTGCTTTTATCAGCTCTCTGGGTGTTGTCACTGCACCTCAAGTACAGGAAGGAATTTAGTTTAATGAGGCTTCCCTTTGACTGTGTCTTACATCAACAGCAAATGATTTCAAACAAGTAGTATTTGGACAAGCAAATAACTGTGAATGAGATTTTTCAACTGTTTACTTAATGGAAAAAGCGGAAATGAATCAGCCACTCTTCATTTTCCTCTTTGATTCTCGTGCCAGCAAGCATTTGACCCCAACTCAGAAAACGCAGCTGGTGTTTCTTAGATGGGATTTCTCAGCTTATTGTAATAACAGAGACAAAGTTTCTTGTGAATGTTGGGACACAGTGAAGGCAACTTCAAAACAGTGCAAATTAGGCATGTGAACATCCATCGGTGTGGCAGCCTGAAATATCTAAGCAGTTGAAAATCAGGATTTCTCAAAGGGGGAAAAAAACCCTCGTAATAATATTTGCTCGTTAATTCCATTATATACCCTTCATACCTCAGCTGGCATTGAGGATATGACAACAGACATAGTGAAAAAGGACCTGAAAATGTGGTGTGACAGCAGTTACTGCCTGCTGCTTGTTTTTTGCAGTCCCAACCATTATCTCTATGTGGCACTTCAGCATAACCTATGAAAACCAGGCTATCTTAAAAAATGTACCTTAATCCTGTAACATGAAAATGTAAAGCATTTAAAATCAGTTGTGCTGAAGCTCTTTCTTCTATTTTTTTTCTCTTTTATTTCTGATCAATCACTGTTTTCCTCAGTGCTTGCTCCCCTGGCTGGGGATGCAGCATGCTTGTAAACTGCTGTGAGGAGACACAGTGTTAGAAACAGGTCTGAAGGTGTGCCAGATGAGAAGATGTTATTTTCCTCTGTTCTATGACATGCATAGTAACTAAGGTGTGCACATCCTATCATTATGCTTTGCTGCAGCATTCCTATCCCCAGCAGTACTTCATTAACATTAAGAACATAGTTCCTGGTTAATCCCAGTAATTTTCAGCAGCCATTCTGATGCATCCACTTGAGCACCATATTATCTTAATACTGCTGACATTTGCATGTCTTTGAAATACATTTTTTTCCAGATACTGTCCATTTAATCCATGGCAGTTTCCATCATCTTTGTTCTTATAGTCATGCTTTACTTGCAACTGATGAAAAAAAATAATTTACTAATTCTTCAATAGCTCTAAAGGGTTAAGAAGGAATCAACAAGATGTAAACAGCAGCATAGGAAGCCCAAAGATTTAGCTGTTTGAATACTGACTACATAATTAGAAACATATAGAACTAGAATTATAGTGAAACCAGGCTATTGAGATTTCAATATTTAATCAGCAATTTTTCATGTGAATAAAATTGTTACATGCCATTTATCATTTTGGCTGTACTCTGACAGGAAAGAAAAAGCCTGTAGGAACAGCAGTAAAATATTTAAGGAAGGTTTGACAATTATTCTTCAATATTCACTTATCTGTATATAGTTTCTCCTCTCTTCCCTTCCCTGCTCTTATCTGAGAGTGTAGGTCTTAGCTTATGAGACTGAAAGGGATTTGTCTTTGTAATTTGCACATCAATATATGGCACCAATCCCAGGTAGAACAGGGGAAGGGCGTATATTATCGATGTGCTCCAGTGCTGATCCAAAGTACTTTCAGCTCCAGAATTTTAAAGAAGCTTTCAAGGCATCATTGTTTTTCTGTGAGTGGACCTCACTTCTTTTCCGGTCTGAGATTGCCTGGCCATCAGTTTGGAACTTGGCTCTGCTGGATTTCCATTCTCTGGATGAGGGGGCAGCTTCACAGTTCTTCTGCTGCTGCCTTCCCCTACTGCAGCAATAAAGGAGATGCACCTTCTAGAGGTCTCTGTCCCCTTGCTTTCTTGCACAGTCTCCTGAAAACAAGGCTGTCACTTTTCTTTAATTACTGATATGTCATTAGGTGTGTCTTATCCATTGCCTGTGAGAGCTGCTGAAGGACTCCATGGCAGATAATGCATTGTGCATCCCCCTGAACAGGTGCGGCATCGTGCAGTACACCCCTATCAGCCTTCAGTACAAGAATTCTGATACAAAAACAGCATCCTTGCTGCTTTATAGGAATTGGAAAACACCTTATCTAATCTGTGGCCGAGTGCAGGCCAACCTGCAGTTGTTTCCTGTGAAGTGTTGACTACCGCTTTGTCCTTGAGCTATTGCCAGTTAGCTCACAGTAGCCATCACTTCTGAAAGGCCTCTGCTCCCCAGCAAGTGAGACAGGATTTATGACATAAGATTGTCTAATGTGGTTTGGGTTTTCATTTGTTTGCTTGGTTTTTGCTTTTGTTTTGGGGTTTTTTTAATTTTTTTTTTTTTTTTTTTTTTTTTATCTTTCCTCTGGCTGTACTGGCTTGCACCTCTCCTTCTGCCTTTTTAGCCTCAAGAATCTTTTTGAAAGACATGTTATACTTCTGTGGAGGACTTTTCTTTTTTCCTGGTTAAACTTTAAAAGGAATATAAATTATTTATAAACTGGTGACATAAAATGAACAGTATAGCCATACATACCATTGTTTTTTAAAGACAAGGTTTTAAAGCAGACTTCTTATTAAAGCTGTTCACAAACTGTAGAGGTTATAGTGTTTCCCCTGAACTTAAGATGTTTTGAGCCTCAAACTTTAAAATGCATATTAGAAAAAGTGTGGTAATTAGCTGCCTACTGAAAATGTTCCAAAATACTTGGCATTTTGATTTGAACTACTAAAAATGCATTGAAATGCCCAGGGTTTTTTCAGATTTATTGTGGGAAAAAAAAAAAAAGAAAGAAAAAGAAAAAAAAAAAAAAAAGTCAGTGCCTATTCCCTGACCTGATGGTGCATTTAAAAGAGGATTACCCATCTTCTTTATGGTATACATAAGTTTAACAGTATTCTTCAGTTTTGTTTCCTCCTAAGTGGTGACCTGGCCTTGAAAATCTGGAAATATGGCAACCTCTTCCTCCTCCAATTTTTGCTTCTAGATTCATAAGTGATGGGAGGCATAAATTAATTAGTTTAGCAAATTTTCCCTTTCATGGATACAACTGCTTGCCTGGTGCAGAAATGTCTGGAGAAGTAATAAAAGAGCAGAAACGCCCAATTTGTTGTTTGGGAAGTTGATCAGAGAAATAAAAAAAAAAAAATAAAATGGAGGGGGGATGAAATGAGACACGAGAAGTTTGACAGCAGGTGCAGTGCATGACAAATGTGGGAGAGATTTGTGTGGAATACCAGAAGAACAGGTTATAGGATGGCAACTCCTTCCTATGGCATCTCCTTCACAAACTTTTGTTTGGTTTGCTTTTGTTGCTGTTTTTTTTTCTTTTTAGACAATCTTTGTCCATTTCTAGCCTCCCTGCTGCTTATGATAGTAGAATATAAGGGATATTTCTGGTGCAATTCACCGATAAGTTGTCTTCTGATTTCACCTAAGTTCTCTTGTTGATCTGTCTCATGACTATGAGAAAGCCATTCCCCAAAATGTTATTCACAGCAGGGTTTTTATACTTCTCTGAGAAGATTGTAAATAATACTGGAATTAGGTAAGAAGCTACACATATATATGTGGATTAGGCATTTTTCAGAATATTGATCTGATACTGCCTTCTTGAAAATGACTAACAAAGGAAATTGAGTTTTTTTGGGGGGGAGAGGTGGGGAGGGGGTACATTATATGCACAAAGGGAAAAACTAGAGTTAAGTAGCTTCAAAAAGTTACAGTTATAATGGCTTGATGATGAGTTGGGAAAATCTCTCCAGACAGAGAGCAGCAGCATTGCACAGTTGGAAAGCCTTAGGTCAAAGGGTGCCCTAGACTCTAAGGGTACTAAAGAATAAAAGGAAATGGATTATCAGCCTGATGAGAAGAAACACAAAAAAGAAGGAGAATTAATGCAGAAACTGAACAGTCAACTTCCCACAGGCCAAGGTTTTAGACCTAAAAGGAGCCTTAATACCAATAGCAAGGAAATATTTGAGTGTAGATAGGAGGAAATATGAATATGAAAAATTACTCTTTTACCCTCTAACATGATATACTTTGTATCTTTGGGTAGAAGAATTAATATCTTTGCTTTGAAAAGATTCATGATGCACTTTAATCAGTTGCTGTCACAGTCTGCTGAGGGATAAGGGCTTTCAGCTGCAAATTTAGTCTGTCATATCAGCATGGTTAGCACCTGTAATCCAGCAAGGGTGAGAGGACTGCCTGATTTATCCAAAGCAAGATCCTGGCAGGGAGGTCTGTCACCTAAGTAAATTTGTGATGAACAAAGCAAAGGCTTTCTCTATCTTGGACAAAAGGTAAGGAATGAAGAGTATTTGGGCTTTAGCTGGTTTTCTCCTTTGCTTGCTTTCCTCTTCTGCTATATTTTTCTTTTTTTTCTATTTTTTAGTGTTCTCTCTTTTTCCCTATAAATGGTGAATATTAGCCCCATTTGTTTACCTCTTTATGTTTATTACTTAAGCACATTTTTCACATAATACATTGCAGCTGTCTCCAATGCTGCTTGTTGTTCCTGTTGTCTTTATAGATGTAAATTTCTGTCAATTTTTTATGATATAAAAAGTTGAAATCTATATTTAGTTGACACCTCATTTTTAACACATTTTGGTAATTAATTTCTTGACCATTTAGAAAGCATTACTATAGGACATTATAAATATTTTTAGGCTACATATTATGTCTGCTGAGAATGCTTAAAAGAGAAAAGTAGAGGCAAATATAATAATAGTCAATTCAGATGTTCAAAGCTTCTTTCTGAAAAAAATAAGGGAACTTTATGAAAGGTACTTTGGATATTCTTTACTAATTCTACTGCTGAGAAAAACACTTTGTGAAGGTAACTCAGGTTTTGCAGAACTAGAAAATCACAGAGAGTTCATACCTCATAAAATAAAATCCATCTATCCAAGCCTTTTATGAAAGGCTAGAGACTGTGGATATTGATGTTTTTGATAGATGTAATGCTCCCAAACCAGCTCATCCCAATATGACTTCTCAGACTGAGACTTTATATAAACAAGAGGTTCCCCCAGGGTTTAGACTTTCAAGTGGGTGATTAACTGACAAAGCTAAAAAATCCAATTTCTTGATACAAAAGAACTATAAGTTTCAAATTAAAGAAGCAATCATTCCCTTAGATGACTTTTAACATTGCACCAGGTTTTCAAGCAAGAAACACTCTGATAAATCTTGTGATACCTTTTCCACTACTCATTTGAGCATAGGCACTAGATTTTGGTTTTTTTATGGATTTCAGTAAATACAAGTGTACCCCTGTTTGAGGAACTAAAAGGTATTGTTGGAGAGGGTCCTACTCAAAATTATGAATTTATTTTTATCTTGTTAGTGTTCCTCAAATTCTTCTTCTTCTATCTTTATTTTTACCCACATTGGCTACAAAATTTTGACAGGATGCCTAGATACCCAGTTGAATGAGAATATCCCCAGTGAGACTGGACATGTAAAAAAGGTGGCTTTAGGGTTTTTTTGTTGTTTGGTTGGTCAGGGGGTTTTTTTTTTGAGTGTGATCTTATGGAAATGAAAAGAGTTTTCTGTGCTATTATAATGGGTCAGTAAGTTGTCCAAGTGTTGTTTATTAAGTAGTCAGTGAAGAACACTTTGAACATGACCTTTCTGTGCACAAAAATTAAAAAAGGGCAACCAAAATGCATAGAGACAAGAAGTTTCAAGTAAAAATGGATTGCATTGCCTAAATTAACTTTGTTCAAAAAGGAAACATATAGATTATATGTATAGATATAAAACATATAAATGTATGTATAATTTTAAAATGGAGGGTAAGTTAACTGTTATGGTTATATATAAAGATACCACTAGAGAGAAGGATTAGAAGAAAGCACTCAAACATCACTGGCCTCGGGTTAAGGGTGGAGAGAGGGACAGAAAATTGCCAATCTTGTCTTAAAATACTCCTGTGCAATTTCAAACACCTCAGCTAAAAAAAAAAAATTAATGTAGACAAATATAATCGGTCACTTTCATATTATGTACACTTCTTGAAAAGATAAGTCAGTGCCTAGGTGTTCTATTCTAATCAAGAGTGTGATTTTAATTTTTTTTTTCCAACACATTTCAGTTTGCCCCTACCTTTCCCTCTAACTTGTTTTGAAAGAAAAGATTTCCTACTCTCAAGGCCAGAAAATAGTTTTGCTGTATTTACCATTTCTTTGTTCAGTTACTTGTAAGAAAAGTACCACAATATAGAACATGGATCATTGTGCAACTTCACACCAGTGTTTTATATCTTCATTTCAATCCCATTTCATTCTGACTGGAAAAGAATACCCAATTTTGTTGGTTCTGTGTCAGGTTTTGAGGCCAACATGAAGACAGTTAACAAACTCAGATTTCTGTACTAAAAACCAGTTCCTTTTTCTAAGGCTTTCACTGAATGCACAAATGGAAGGTACTGTTTGTACGAACATTCCTGTTTGTTCCAGTTCAAATAGGAATTGACAGTGTTGTGGCAACTCATTAGTATTTAAAAAAAAGCTTAAATTCTGGAATGTTAGGGACGTATGCAATAGAGAAAAATGTGCAATATTAGAAGTGTACATGTTTGCCAGGTGTTTTAGCATGTCAAACTTAAGTATCCCTTTCAAAATGTTGGGTAAGAGAGGAAACTCTGTCTGGGTCTGCAGATGTGGGCAGGTTTCAGTAGGATAAACTGTGGGGAATTCACACTTTTCTGCGCCTTGTGACAGAGAAGTTTCAGGGTTTCAGCTTAGGACAATGAAGGTACTAAGGCAATTATGAAAGAATACCCAATATGTTCTAAAGTTAAGATTCCTTTCCCTTTTTTTTGTGTAGTTTTCTTCCCAGCTGATAATCTCAGAAGGTATCAAATTCTAACATAGAAAATAGGGGAAAGACAAGCCTGCTAAGTTTCTAGGCTGTCATAACTTACAACAAGGTTATAATAGGAAGGGAGTGCTACTTACCATGTCCTGCAATATTCATTGCCACTTCTAGGAGATCAGTGAAGGACAGATAAAAGTAAATATCATTTTGCATGGCAGGTAGGGAACTTCCAGAATTAGTTGCTACAGGAGGTATAGTTGATGGACATCATAAGCAGATTCCACAAGATACTAGAGGCATTCATAGGCACAGGTCTAAATAATAAGTGGATACAAAAGAGAGCAAAAGATGTGGCCTGCAGCACCCCTGACAGGATGATTGGTGTTGCTGGCAGAGTGTAGGAGGAATGGACAGCAAAAATGGACGTGCTCCCATGCTTCCCTGAAACAGCCATCCTGCTGCTGCTGACCACGGCAGCGTGATGGCCTGGGTGCATGGGCATGTCTCATGTTCTTAGCTCACATCTGCCGAACCAGTGAATTGTGTAGACCAAGTGTCTCAAAGCTTCTCAGCAGTGCAGGCACAATTTAATTCCATGGCTGTGACAGAATTGCTGCTTTAGGCAGTGGTGAGGTGGAGGGAGAGCTGTGCCCGGCCACCAGGATGTGTTGGCTGGGCCTGCTGCCCAGGATTTGCTCTGCTGCTGCCACAAATACAGCACAGGATGGCTGAATATTCACTCTGGATTAGCAGCTTCCCCAACACCCAGAGAATGCAGATCTGCCTCTCCCTAAGCCCTGGCTTTTCTGCCACACATCATTTTGCAACCACAGCTAAGTGCTCAGTATAAGACTAGAGTTGGTGTATTATAATGTGACAGAGCTCCCTGAATAATTTATATCTATGCCTCCATTTCATACTTATTTGTTATCCTATAGGTTTTCCCCTAGGATATGCCATCTAGTTTCAATTTAAAACCTAAGTTCCGTAAATTACAGCTGCACAGAAGTTGCTTTAACACGCCATTTATGCAGGTAATGGTGCACATTGTAGCAGAAGTGTTTCAGAGTCCCCACTCCTGGGATTGCAGAGCCACAGTAAACTGGTAAATGGGAAACAATGCGGAGTTGGCCGGAAAATTGAACAAATCCACCTTAAAATATCACAGCAAATCACACCTTAATGCCGGGAACTCTGTAGGGCAATGTTTCTACACCAGCACGGACATGTGGATTCCCTGCGTGCATTAAACAGAAAGAAAGTGCGTACATTGTGTACCACGTGTGTGTGGATACCAGACGTAAAATAAAAATGAGCTTAGGAAGAGGATTAAGACATATTTATGGTAAGGCATAAATAAGGCCCATCATACTATCAGCTCTTAATCCTTGCTTTCATTCTCTGAGCATATGATTTTCTGGAAAAAATCAAAATTTGGAGTATAGCCAGTCTACGTACTAAGTTCAACAACACTTTAACAGGCTGTCATCCAAAATATTACTAAAATCTGTGTAAATTTATTACATTTCAGAATAAATATTTTTTGTTAATGACTACTTTGAATTTTACAGAAGTGCATTTCAGAAAAAATTCTGTTTACATGAGTTGCCTAACTCAAAATCATGTCATTACAGCCATTAGAACTATTTTTCTTTTTATGAGGCCACACTTTGGCTAAATGTTTCTCCTTAAGTATTTAGGTTTAATTCTTTTTCTTAGCACTTATTATATCTAATAGGCCTTAAACACCTGCCTCAAATTAGTGAAATTAAGTGTTTCTGGAGTGCTACTAGTGACTAACCTGGCAACTGCTAATTTTATAACAGTGTATTATACGTTGGTTTATTACTGAGTCACACAACTGGCATGTTTGGATAGAGATTGATATGTGACTTATGCTGCACAAAGCTACAAGCAAGGTAGCGTTGAATGCCCAGGCTGTGAATATCCTGCTGAAGTGACTGGTGTAAAAGGGCCTGAGATGCTCTGTCTCCTCCTTACATAGACAAGATTCAGTAAACCAACCTTTCATTCCCAGTTACAGTCCTGTCTTCTTGGTGATTTCCCTCATGTAAATTTGGAAATATACCTTGTTACATGCAAATAAAGGCTATGAGCCAGTAATAAATACATCCTGCTGGCTGCTAAGCAGATCTCCAGGGCTGTGGAGCTTCTTGAGAGTTTCTAGGAAGGAGTTATGTATGCCTTGCCTGAGGGAAGGTGTATGTGAATCTTCAGCACTGCCAGTTCCCTTCTTTGTGGTGCCCTTACCTTGCCTGGGGGGTTACCACCACCAGGGCATTGCCTTTGGCCTGTTTGATGTGAGTGCATCAGGCGAACGAGGAAAGGTTTCACAAGAGGAGAAAATCCAAGATTTCAAGTTAAATCTTACATTGCTTGTGATGTGAAACAAGGAATTATTTAAAGGAAGAATGAAGAAAAGGTGGGAAAATGGATGGGCTGTGACACAATGCAGCAAGAAAAACAAGTTTAGGTTGTGTGTCACATGTGCTACTTTGGGACTGATACGCCTGGTTCAGGAAAAATGCTCAGTGCGTTCAAGTTCACTCGTGAATATGAATGGCCTAAGTAATTTAGGAATCCATTTTCAAACCACTTACACCCACATCATCCTATTTGCACTTACCTTGCCAAGCACCTGTGGGCCCTGAAACCTCACAAGAACTATTTTTTTAATTTAGGAAAGATCTTAGCCTGTTGCAGTACCATTCTGCTTCCTTTTTTATTTATCTTCTTTCTTATTTCTCTGCTTGTTCTTTCAGTTTCTTTAGCAGTTCACATCCAGGGTGGTAAGATTGTAACAGTGACAGTTCATTAGATCCAGTAATTCAAATATTCTTGGGGTGGTAGGTGCCTATTTATAAGTTGCTGATGGTGTTATTTCTGATGTACATGTTGCATACATGCGTTTCATGTGTCTAAATAAATGCCACGCTTTGATCCAACAGGCCAGAACCAGTACTGTGGACAAAGGATGGTGGAGAACTACCAGATCCAGAGAGAATGGTTGTCAATGGCAGAGTTCTAAGCATCAGCTTCCTAAACAAAACAGACAATGGCACATATCGATGTGAAGCAAAAAATCCCATTGGCCGGAACAGCACAGAATATGTCCTGATAGTACATGGTGAGTGTGCTCGCCTTGGTGCATTCCATGCATATTTAACATTTCCAGCTGATACAATCAGGTTCTTATGGTCAGGATGGAAAGAATAGCAAGAAAATTTGGATGTATAATTGCACTTTTATTGATGCTATGGTCTAGCTGTGGGGAGTGTATTGTCTGTCTTTTATTGGCATGCCTCTCTTCTTACAGTTTAAACAAAAGGTATTCACTTCTGCTGTGAACTTTTTGCTAAGTAAGCATCTGTAAAAATGTTTTGCAGTGTGGGGTACTGTTTCATAAATACTTGCCTCAGGCCCAGCTCAGATAAAGCTAGTTACAAAAGGTTATGTGAAGAGAAATAAGAGACAGATGTATGCTAGAGGTTTTCTGCTTAGCTTTTTATAGGCCACCAAAGACAGGACATCGGATACTTCACACGAGTTAGATCCTACTACTGAGAAAATCCAGCTCATACAACTCAGCTGATATCACTAGGCCCATCATTACAGTCAGACCTCAAAAGTGTGTAATGTCCTAAATGCATTATACTACTTCCAATAAAATGGAAGAATAGCAAAGTTCACATTAAATTACAATTGATTTGGGCTTTTTCCCTTAATAAACAATATGTGTCATGTGAAAAAACTGCCTTCCATGAAAGGATTCCATGATCATGAAATAGATTGATATAACTCAGCTGTAGGGGAAACTATAATATAAAGTTAGCATTTGCCTTTAATACAGTCTGGCAATTCAGATCTAGGAGCCTCAAAACACGATGTTCTCTTATCACAGGTAATTCCTGGAAGGTTGCCATTTCCATATTTTGAATTTTAATAATAGAGAATATAGAGGCAGAACCTCCACTTTGGTTCATGATGGTACTTTTTTCCTTCTTTTTTTTAATGCAATTTCTTATAACTATGACAAAATAAAATGAAAAAATCAAATGCAAATTTTAGTCTTTAAATAGACAAGAGAATTATGTAGATTTTATTTGCTCGTGATGAACTCAGTTACAACAAGAATACATTTCCTTGGTGGTTTTAAGGTATCAGAAACATTTTTCACTACAGATTTACGTGCCTCTAGGTACTTGGCATAAAACTTCTAGTAAGTGCTGCTTTCAGTAATGAGATATTTATTGGCACTGTTGATGAAACATCATTTATCAAAAGAAAGACTTAGGTTACTTTTCATTTTTCTTAAAGTTCACCATTAGTTTATGTAGGATTAGTGACACAAATAAGGAGGATATCTTTGCATGAGGAACACAGAGCCTGTACTGCTGCGTGAGTATTTCTCTGTTAAAGACAAACAGAAAAACTAAACCCTCTAACCTCTATTTACATTGTCTGCTACAAGAAGAGGAAAAGAAAAAATGTCTTTTGCATCCCAGAGGCAGTGGTATGGTGGTTGTTGGCTGCAGGCACAAAGTGCTCTGCCTTTGATGAGGTAACGGCTTCTGCACTTACCATGTGTTGAAACTTCTGTCATTTGTGTTTTCTGCCCAACTTATTTATGTCATTATTTCTGAAAATATGGCTTTTTATAATGGGGGATCTTTTTCCATCAGCAGTGACTCTTCAATAGATTCTATCAAAGAATATTTCACCGTTCCCAGTCTTGCACAGTGTTGTGTCCCCTGGTGATCTGATTATCTTCCATCAACTTCCTGGCAGTCTGTAAAATCATTCATTATCAGGGAGGCATTTTGTTATGTTTGGCAGCACATTAGGCATGTTATCAGGTTTAGCTTGCTCATTGCTGACCTTTTCTGTTATGAGTATCTGAGTTTTCCTAATTGCATTTCTGCAATTCCAGCGCTGGAACTAGAGAAGGTAAATGTCAGGTGCATCCCAGCTTTCTGAAACAATCAGAGTTCTGTGACAGAGCATGAGATGGTGTTTAGGACTTAACAACTTACTGGGGTTCAGAGTTGTAAGGTTAATTTTAAGCAAAAAGGAGACTGACACAATTATTTTATCAAGAGTAGCACAATCCGTTGTATAGATAAATTTAAGCAGCCTTACCTCTTCTTTAGCTCATTACATTCATGACTGTCTCTAGTGAGCCCTAATCCTCCTAAAATTATACAATATTTTTCCTCTCTCTCTCTGGGGGCTAGAAAACCTACTTTTTATCATTTTCTGAGATGCATCCTTCTATTTAATAGAGGATGTATTTTTTATCTTCCTAAATATATCTGGAAGCATCCTTTGATTTCTCATCCCTTCCCCTGTGCTTAACTTGTTGGCGTAATTTTTTGTCCTACTCCTTTGTTAGAGCTCATTAATCATATGACTTCTTACCTTAAAATATCAGATTTCTAAGACAAGGTACATGCCAGATTTCCCACAGGAGCTTGTGTGAGGAAACAGGGGACATCAGTGGAAGGTATCCTCTGCAGAGGCAGGGAAGGGCAACATGATTCACAGCTTTCCTTTTCTTATATGTACTGTGATTTCCATATATTTTATTCCTTTTTTTTTCCACTTAAACAGATTTTTATCTCTTTCTGTGTGTTAATGGTGTAAGAGCTTCATCTGGCTTCTCTCTTTTATTTTTGTTTCCCCCTAAGAAATCCTCCTTTCAGTGATACTCAATCTACTAATTCTCTCGATTCTTTAAGTTATCTTCCTAACTCAGAGAAGGTTTAGGCAGCTTTAGAGTAGAGAGAACATTGACCAAAAATGGAAAATATAGTTTATCTTAATTAGGTATTAGGTGTAAGCAAAGTATTTATACATATTAATTATACATACCAAGAAAAGAGTGTCTCATGCCTTTAACTGGACTGATCTAAGCACAAAATTATACAGAGGAGTAGTATTTTTTCCACTGTGAGTGGTGATGATGAGGTGATACTGTTTTGATGTTAACTGATGGCAGAGAAAATAAATATTGCTGTAAGCAGATGAATGGAAATCTGTCCAATAAAATTAGTATCTGACAATATAAAAATTATTTTTAGATTTTTTTTTGTATAATAAAGAAACCAGACTTCATAGAAATTGAATCTATTTGAATAAGGTTAAAGGCTTGGGCTATTAAATATGCTCATGCTGCTTTGCCAAATCAATGTGACTGCTAATTTCCTTTTTCTTAACATTTATTGTTAATAATAAATGTCAAAAAGTACTCTGTGAAGCAGGAAGGTGGGTACAAAGTCAGAGTTTATAGGCAGAAGCACAAAGGCAAGACATGTCATTTGCTCAAGCATTTGTTTCATGCAGTAACAAAGGCAGAGGCTTTAATGCCTGTAGCTGTTGTCATTTCTGTGTTCTAATTGGCAAGCTTAGTGCTTTAGAAGTGCACATTCTGGCTGGATATATTACACCCTTCCTTTGGTAATGGGCCCCAGGCAATTTTCACTCTCCTCCAATTTATTAAGAATTTTTGTTTACCTTTGTCCAAATACTAGTCATTAATCAGCAGCAAAGAGAGCAAACTGTCAAACTCGTGTTGCTCAACTCAAAAACATAGACTCTGCTTGCAGATCTCCGGTAATAACTGCAGTGATTTAGCTGGAGTGGAGGAAGGAGGTGCTCCATCATAATCAACCTGAGGACACAGCTGCTGTGTTTGGAGGAGTAGTTCAGCACCTCTGGGTGCCACTGCCAAAGACTCAGTTCAGCACTGCCTTGGAGTGAGTGACCGAAGTCCACATCATTGAGAAACCTCCTCAGTGCAAACAGCAGCAGTTGATCATTTGCAGCCCCATTTGAAACAGAGCACCTTGGTAAAATATCCTGATATGCCAATCTACAGCCAGGCATTAAATTAATTGAAATATTCAGAGCTATAATGTGTTGTGCAGCAATTATATGGAAGAGCAGTGTGGAAATGAATGTGAATCAGCCGCTGTGGATGGTCAAGGCAGTTCTTATTGCCCAGCTTTTAACTAGGAAAGCATTTGAGCCAGCAACTTAGGATCTCTGAGGGATAAAAAGTGGCATGACATATTCCTTTGTTTTCAGCTTCTCAATTTTGTATTTGTTTCTTGGGCAAGCAATATTTTGAAAATAAAAGCAACTGAAAGAGCAAGTTACAACCTCATTAGATCTCCTACAATGTGTAAGACCAGAAGTCCCGCTGCACCTTTCCTAACCACAGCATTAGTTATATTCCACCTGCTTGTCCAGTCCCATTTCAAAACATTTGTCATCTTAGCTTCCACAGTGACCTTTGGCAACAAAACTCTGAATTTAGTTATGTGCTTTGAGTGAAAAGTTTCCTCTTTTGTATGTTTAAGCCTGGTGCTTGATCTCTTCACATACCAACCTTACAAGTTATTTGGCCTCTTTTGCTGTTTGTGCTGGAAGTTTGGATTTAAAATTATGTTTGCTACTTCCCTTTAATAGATTCTCAAGTGTTTCTACATTGGTCTCTACTTCTCATTAATTGTGATCTTAAACTGCATTTCCTACAATTCTCTCCCATGTATCCATTCTCCTTCTTTCATAGCCTTTTTTTTTTCCTTCCCTTTTTTTCTTAATTTTTTTCGTCTAGTTCTAAATCTCTGTGACTGACTGTTCTCCGTATCTGGAGCATCACTATGCCAAATCTGCACTAGACACCTTAGTTTATTAAATCCTACCTCTAAATGTGTTTATAGATATTCATCTTCCGTGCCCAACAATAATTCCAGCACCATGCGCTTGTACATCTGTATAAGTTTGGCTTGTTTTGTTTTGTTTTTTTTAAATTGGTGCAAACTCTGTGGAATCTAAAACTCATTAAATTAACCAAACTCTTCTACTTCGATCTGTTATAGATTGTTTTATCTTTTTCAGTTCATTTTCCGGTAATCGGATTTTTTATTCTATTTCATTTCTGTTTTGATGTCCTCACAGGGGGCCTTCTCTTTCCTTTATTTCTTGAACTCACTTGTGCATATCTCTCTAAAGTAAAGGTAGAAACTGAATAGAGCTGAAAATTGAAAAAAACCTGAGGAGGAGAGGATATATTCTGCTTTCTTTCAAAATTAAGCTTAATGAATAGGAAATAGATCTTTCAGTTTGCAAATATTTTCACTACAAACCTCTGGTAAATCTTGCACAGTATTTTTGGACACTTTATAAACCTTTATAAACGTGTAACAAAAGCCACATAAAATTTTTGGGAAAGAAAGGAGGCAGCATCCTTGTGGAGCAGCGCACTCATCAGGAATCTTGGCTGCTCTGTGTTTTGGTGTTAAGGTCCTAGAAGTTGAGGTGACTGGACTTTTTTTAAAGTTTCCTCCTTTAAAGTTTTCTGACTTGAAGTGTCTCATTTACACACACACACATCAGGCTTTCTTTGCCTATGGGAACATTTTGCCTTTATGTGAACAAAGCTTGGGCTTTGCAAAAAGAGAATTAAGCAGAGCCATGGTGTGATGTAACAATAATAACATTTATAGCTGAAATTATGGGGGGATTTGGTGAATAACCCCAGCATTGCCCTTGCAGCAATCAGGCATATCAAGAATATGAGACTCAGAAGACTTCTTAGGACTTAATTAGAAATTCACTCTACGTGACTATGTGTGCCTTTTAGTTTTGAGATTCTTCTTTTTTGGTATCTTTGTTTGAATTAAAAGAAAGAAGTCTCAGTACTGAGTCCTTAAAACAAAGGTGAAAAGTTTTTCCTATTCCCATTTTATATGAAGTAAAAATAAATTTAAAAGTGCAGAAGATAACTTGCAGAAAAAAGGAGCCTGGGCTTTCAGTTGGAAAATAAATAAATAAAAGCATGCTCCTGAGTGCTTGCTCAGTCTCAAAACCCTTCCTTTCCCCAAGCTATCTTCTTCAAAGCACAGCCCTTCAAGTTGTGTTGAAATACTCTAATTTTACATTAATGTTGTAAAATGACATTAAGGCATTAAATCATTACCACAACATTAAAGCTGACTTCTCCAGCTGACTTTTGGTTGGGCTAGAAAAGGTGGTCCAGACTTGAAAGCCCAATGCAGATGAATTTCCTGCAATCAGATGAATTAAGAAATTGTGCAATTGAGATTTTGTTATTGGGCTAAAGAAGAATAGTGTATAGTTGACATTTTCAGGTATGAGAAGTCTGTCAAGAAACTTGTGGTGGAGTTGTTGGCTTAATTTTATGGATGAATTGTCCAGCTATTATCCCTGAACACTCTCAAGGCAGCTACTTTGAAATTGCTTTTTGTTGATAAATACTTGAATAGTGGGGTGTATGGTTGAGCTGTGTGAACTGATCTTTCTTCATTTATGGTGACTTTAGAAAAATAAGATACAAATTTCTTTTCCAGATAAGCTTAAAAGTATTTTGGAAAGGTCAAGAAAATAACATTCCAAACCACACGAATACATTTGAGGAATATGTTTGGCACTTCTACATTTTTACATTAAAATACTGGTTCTCGTTAAAGAAAACTTTTAATATGAAGTGATTTTTTTTTTAATTTCCTATTGGATTAATCATTGAAATTGAATGCAGAGTATTTCAGCAGCAGGAAATCTCTCCCCAAGCCCTTTCACAATGGAGCAATAATATACACAATATATCAATATAACCTTTAACAATATATTCTAATATGTAAAGCTCCTTCCTGTTTGAATACATATTGTATGTGTTCTAAAACATGTGGGTTTGGATAATGCCTTTAATAAGACATAACTCTTGAAAATATTTGACTTTCTATGTGCACACGAAATGTGATATGATAGTTCTAATGGGATTTCTGGAAAGGAAAAGATTGTGTGGATACACCAAATATGTCACCCTTGCTTTTATGACTGTTTTAACTGACCTTCAGTACTGTTGAGTTTATTATTACTGATTTGCTGTAGTGGCAAAGATTGCTCTCTAATTTTTCACCCTTTGCTATTGCTTATACCTCCAACTTTCCTGAACTTTATTCAATTTACCCTTTTTTTACTTTGAAATGCCAGCTTGTAAAATTACTATGTCTATGAACATCATATGCAATATTCATGAAGAAAATATTAACTCAATGATTTCCCTTGAGACTGATGATAAAATTATGATCTAACAGTTGCTAATTATCTTCTGTTTCCATCTAGACTATTTATTATTCAGGAAACTCAAGCCATAAAGACAATATTGAAGTGACTTAGTGATTTTTCTAAATTGAAGCCTTTCCTGCACCACAAGGTGGTGGAATGCAGATTAGGGTGTCCTGTCCTTGTCTTTCTCACATGGTGGTTCCATAACTTACCTTTCTTTTGAGGAACTCAGTGTTTCACTCCATTCAGGAAAGAAAATAGAACATGATCTAAGTGATATTGCTTAAAGTGACCACTGGTCATACCAGGTGATACAGAACTGTGCTTTGCTCCTGCTGAGATTGTCAGTCCTCTTGGAGATAGATGTAAATGCCTTGGAGGCTGAGAGGAGTAGGGAAAAGCTTCTGCAAATATGCATTTCTCTTAGTGGGTTTCAAGAACTTTTCTGTCTGAGCCCTCTTGATCATATATGTAGATGAGCATGGAGGCTCAGATAGAAGTAGGTGATTAGCTTATCTCAAACCATTAATATTTCTAACGTCCATACGTTTATATTAATAATTATTAGTACTTACTATCTTATTTTTGCTATTTAATTTTTAATTGCTTGGTGAATTTTTCTGGAGTTTTCTGGAATTTTTATCTTAGCCTGCATTTCTATGTTATATAAAGGAAAAATATTCAATAAAATGTTTCTTAGATTAATTAACATTTTTCTTAGAGCAAGCAAGGTGTTTCTCCACTTGGTTTCAGTATTTAATTCTTTCAGTATTGAAACTGACAAGAATTTGAAAAGCTCTGGGTGGCTTTCACCATTTTGGAGCAGGAATTGAAATCTCTTTGCACTGCTTTGTGTATCACTTTGTTTAAAAATAAATTAGCAGATATGATCAAGTATTCTTTATTAAAAAAACACTGTTATTTCCACTGGTGAGCTATCCTGCGTGATGGCATAATGTTAAGGTACTAAACACAGGTCTGCCACCCTGAAGGGAAGCTGGGTAATTTTAACAAAATTAAGTCTTGACAATATTTCACGGATCCCACCATTCATAGTTACGTGTTGCATAAAACCAAAGAATCATGGTAGGCTTCAACTACATGTATAGAACTCTTTTGAGTACAAAAAAACTCCAAATCCCCAAAAAACAGAGCAAAAAAGATTGGCAGCTGGAGAGATCGAGCCTTATTTTCTCAGGTAGTGTACTTTGGTGATAGGAATGTGAGAATTAAGTGTATTAGTCAGAGACAGTGCAATGAAGTGCAAAAATCTATGTTTTAGGTTGCACAGTGCCAGTCACTTTCCCAAGGTGATTTTCAATAAGATACAGCCATCCCACTGTGATAAAGTGTTTCAGATTAGTGTTGGACCCTTTGATTTTATTTTGAAATAAACTTATTTAAAATAAATTACAATCCCCGTTATCTCTCTTTACTAACCTTAGAATTGTTGCCATGAGTTTGGCGTTGTTAAAGCAACTTCAGTGATCTGCCCTGAATTTCTCAGAGAAATGAAAGTAGCAACTGTAATAAAATAGATATCAGCAATCTGTTTACCTCCATTTAGTTTCAACATGTCCCCTTAATAAGGACATTTGGAAAATTCTCTTTACTTTCTTTCTTCTCAGTACAATTCTGGTGGGGTTTTTAAAATTTGTGTGTGTGTGCAGAAGGAGCCAAATGTCATTCTGAGAAAGCTGTCATCTTTGTTCAAGGCTGCTGGGTGTCTGTATTTGTGTTGTGCATTAGCTTTTCCTTATAGGTTTTCAAGGGCCAGCTGCCAGTACTTTATTTCATTTAATTTTGAATACTCCTATTTTATGGCTTGGGAAAACAAGGAAATATGGCTTGTCTGCTTACTTAAAAAGAATAAAAATGAACATCACGGCCTTAATGTGATTTTTAAGCAGTGGCAATGGGCCTAGAACACCATATTAATAGTGATAGAATGGTGTGCTTCTGGAGAAAATTGTGCTGGCTTTATTCATACAAGATGTTTGGTGGCATTTTGTCCTGACTGCAGTGAGATTTGCACTGCAGGTATAAGGACAACTGCTTTTTTAAATGCAATTTTGTTTTCTTTTGAGGTTTTGATTTTTGGGTTTTTTTAGCAGAGTATTAAAATGAGCCTCAGGAGATCTGTTCTGAACTCTCCTATCAGGCTCAGAAGTCTGTAAAATATAAGACATTCCACTTAATTCTCCTGTGTTCATTTCCCCAGCTGTGAAATGGGAATAATACTGCCTTTTTGCCCTAAACTTTGGTCTGTACTGCCCAAAAAATGATCTTACAGATCTTCAAGGCAGAGATCCATTCTTTACTGTTTCTGTATTTGTTAATATAGGGCTGTGAACAAAATTGAGACGTATAGATTTATATATATATGCCTTTTTATAAGTATGGTATCTTTATTTGAAGCTGTGGTCTCAAACAATGCTCTAAAACTTTTCCTTTTTATTTATTTAAAGTGTTGAATTACCAAATACAGGCAAGTTGCATAAGCTTCAGTGCAGTATTTGTAGCTACTTTAATGAGAACGGTGATCTTTTATACAACTCCTTTAAAACAATAGGCTTTGGTATTATTACTACTATTGAAGTTGAAAGGACTTTTTTTAACTGCTGACAAAACTTGTGCTAAGTTACGGGGGGGAAATTAGGTTTTACAGTGCTCCAGGAGTAAATTTGTATGTATTATATTCATATAACTCCAGAACATCAAAGCTCAATGTTTTTGTTGAATACTTGGTTTGATTTGTCCTTAGAGGTAAATCTTGCACTAATAACCATTAATAAAGTAAGACTTAGAGGGCTTGAAAACAGATTGTTCAGTATTAAATAATTTTTCTACTTGAGAATTTCAATTTTTCCCTCAGTAAAATAATTTTCAAGATCTAATTATTGAAACAATTAGGTATTATTTTGTTAAATTTATCCTTTTTTAGAAGACTGTGTGTGTCACCTGGTTTTAGCATAACTAGAAATTAAGAAATGAGGTATTACAGCTTATTAGCTTCCTACAGTCCAAATGCTGCAGATAACAAATTTTTCCCCACCAAAACTGAGCAGCGATTGATAAATATATTGTGAGACAGTACATTATGTCACGTTTTATTCTTCTGCTTCGCTGGGAGCAGTGACAGGGAGCTTTTTAAATGGCTGGGCTGGTGACAAACAATGAGTGTGATGGGCAGTGAAATGGGAGCGTGTTCCAGCATCTCCAGGCCTTCATTGCAAACTTCTCTCTCTGTTCCAAGGGAGCTGCAGCCAGAGTGCTTTTTCTGCTAGCAAATTCAGTGGAGTGCTGTGGGGAGCAAAACAATCCCTGAAGTAAGCACTGAGGGCTTCAAAGGCCAGACCGAACATTTTGAGAGCTATGAGCCCCCAGTGCACCTCTCAAATGTTCATGTTAGATGCTTTCCTGTGAAATGCTCAGTTCAGGTTTCCTGGGGTCCCTCTGTGCAGCTCCACCAGCTGTGAGTGCAGCAGACTGCTCCAGTCTCCAGGTGACAGAGCCAAATTTGTAGCAACATCTGGTGCTGTGCAGAAAGGTCATGTTTTAATATCCATTAAGAAAAAAACAAAACAAAATGAAAACAAACAAACAAAAAATAAACAAAAAAACAAAACAAAAAAAAAGCCAAAAAAAACCCACCTTTCCTTTCAGTGTTTATTGTTATTCTTAGAACTTTTAGCAAGCACCCACAAGCATAATGAAGTACATAGTCCCAGTGTCTACTAAATCCTAGATTCTGATTGTGCAAGAGGAGGGTGGGCGCTGCCTCTACTCAGCATATTCTGCTTGTCAGGGTGATGCCTTGTGAAGGCTGACCTAGAATAGAGACTAGATGGAGTTAAAGAATAAAGTAGGTAGTTATTAAAAGGCCTCAATGGATACATCTTGGGCAATAGAGGAGCCTGGCCAGGGCTACACCAAAGATGAACCCAAAATGAACAACCAATCATGAGGTCTCTCACTTTTATAAGTTCTGCTCTATTTGCATATTGGAGTTAATTGTTCAGTTACAGCTTAGCTTATCAAGTCCCATCCTTTTTGTTTTTCTCTCTTCAGTCCACATTGTTTATGCTCTTGGGCCTGAAGTTTGGATCTTTTGTCCTTGGTCTCCAGCTAGAGAAGGAATTGTTTTGTCTCCCTGCTCTGTGAAAAGAGCCCACTTCATATTAGGGAATATGAAGTGCAGAGCTGCACACTAAAGCAGTACAGAATCTGAAAAATATAAAAGCTAAAAGCTGAGGCATCAAGGGTGCCCACAGAAGGTGGCAGAGGTGGGTTTTACCTAAATACCCCTCCTGCCCTCCTGGCCCAGAGCCCCACAGCTCTGATGAGAGCTGACCTGGATCTGGGCAGATGCACCTTGAGGGAGGAGAGAAGTAAATGCTGATCAGTGCTCTCAGCCCTGCAAGCTTGTCCTCCCTTGCCATGCCTTCCTACCACACTGAGGTACTTCCATCCCCCTGCCTCTTCCTTCTCACCTGCCTGAGATCCACAGCTGTTTTTTTTTTCTGGCAGCTCTCACATCTGTCCTGAGCCTGACCTGGCTTTACTTGTGGAAAATCAGCCTTTCACACACCTGTGGTCTTTGTGAGTCCTGCTGTTGCTCTGGTGCACAAAATAAATGAGATATTCACTAGAGGAGTTCTTTCTAGACAATTTAGGGCAGCTAACTTCTTCATATTTCAGTGTCAAATGAGATGGCATAATCAGAAATAACTTGCTACTACACCTTGTGTTTTCATATTCATCACATTTTTTTATTTTTTCATAAGCAATTCTGGTCAGAGCGTGTGTTGTAAAAGGCGCCACAGTGTGATATCAGGCCCTCATTTTAAGTGATTTGGGATGACACCATACTGCCAGTACTAAATACTAATATTAAAATGTGCTTTGTTCGTCTGAGTTATATTCCTAACTTTCTAAGGGCAGAATTTGGGCCAGGGATGTGCAGATTCCAAGTTTTTGCTTGGCTCTTTAAGAACAGAAGGACACAGGCTTTTTTTGCTGTACTTTTTAATACTTCATCCTCCTTCATTTGCTACTGAAACCTATTGCTTTTGAAATAGGGGAAAAAACCTAAAAAACAAACTGCAAGCTACAAAACTTTCTATAAGAAGAGAAAATTATTGTTCTTTCCAGTTAGTCCAACTGTATGTCTTGCAATATGAACCCATCCACTTGAAGATTTTATTGGTATAACTAAAGATATAGATCTACATGGAGCTTTTGTTAAAAGGGTTTGGATATTTTTAATGACATCTGATTTGCAAGCAAAAATGTCAAGCACATAATTGCCATTTCAGAGTTTCATAAATCTGAATCAATTAGTAAAAAGAACCCCTTGACCTCGTGTCCATGAGCATTCATGATCATTCAGTCTAAGTGCTAAGGAACTATTGGCACACTATGTTCAAGCTGAGTGATCCTTTTGTTCAATCCCATTTTCTTGAAGCAAGGTAAATGCAGCTCGCTTTGAATTTAAAACCTTGCTAAATTATTTAGTGCTACATATCACAGACTGATTAAATTTTTCACAGAGTAGTGAGATTGTTTCCCAGGTAGGTCATCACTCAGTTCAGTTTACCACTTAAAATTTCTTTCATTCTCAGTCAAAATACAGCAAGGGCCATCCATCATTATCACTTTGTCCTTTAATTTTTCTGTCAGCTTTTGTCAGGCTTGAAACAAAAGCCTTTACATTTTTATCAGCTGCAGCTATTGTTGTCTGATTTGTGCTCAGTCATGTCAAAATATTGGTTGTGTTTTTACCAGAAAAGTCAAATATTTTCAATAGGTCAGATCTATCTTTCACATAAGCCCGCTAAACCAAACAGAACCATTTCTCATTTCTTTGGAAATGGAGAGTAAAAATGCTCAGGGCCAAATTGGCAGGGAGAGTAAATTATCCAGACTCTGCACTTAAATGGATGGATGTCTTCTGCCTTAGCAAGGAGAACACGGCATCAATTCAAGCAAGAAGGAGAAGCAAACAGGAAATTTTGAGCAGATGGGGCTCAACACTGCTCTGAGCTGATCTGGTCCAAAACTGCCCTGCCGCTCCTAAGCAATTTGCGTTTGTGCCTCTGCTAAAGAGCAGCTTCCACACCAAGCCCAGTTTGCCTGTTCCTCCTTTTTCCACCATCCTTCTTCCAAGCCTTCAGGGTGCCTGCTGGCTGCTCTCCCCTGGCTCCTGCCTGTGGTGTGTCAGCAGCAGCAGTGCCACCAGGAACACCTTTCCAGAGCTTTGCTCAGTCTGCTCTCTGCAGCAGCTCTGACATTATGCCAGGTCCTCACTGAAATAAGGGTTCTTGGCTGAGTGTTTGCAGCTCAGTTCAAACCTCCCTGTGCCCCCAGAGAGAGGTCAGGAGCCCATCTCTCCTACTGAATGTCCAGTTCAAGCCTCGCCTGTATAACCTGTGGAACAGAAGTGACAAAGAGTCCACAGGAGTCCCTTGGCATGAAGGTCAACCCCTTTTCTATTTCCAGCAGCTTTTATGGAAACAATTAGTTCTCCATGAGTTGTTTGCATTTCAGAGCTAGCAAGATGATGAAGTTAATACCAACTTAATTATATTATTGGATTTTTGACTGAATATCTGCCTGTCAACAAACATCCAGTTTAGAAGTGAGGTTTCAAAATTAATGGTGACAATTATTGCTTGACTTCTAGATCTCCTGAGCATGGCTTTTCTATCTTCTTTGGTTCCCCATCTGCAAAATATAGCTATTTTCTGCTTCACAGGAGGCTAAGGATTAATACCTTAGTATTATTGAAATAGCAATCTGGCACAGTGATTTGGGTATGGCTACTTGAATTAAAAAGTTCCGCTCTGCAAGGTCTCTTGGTCATAATGATCCTTGGTATTTAGTGGCATGAGAGGCATAAAGAAAAATTCATTTTCAGCTGAACATTGTGTACAACTAGATTCAGAAATTGCAAGACAAGGAAGTGGAAATTAGTTTCACTCCAGCACAGATTTCCTGGGCAGAAATCTGCAAATCCATTCTGTTAAGATCCTCTGTGACAGAAAGCTCAAGAGGACAAATCTACATTGTCCTTATGATAGTGTGTTCTGAGCAGCTGCCAGCAGAGAGCTCTGGATGAAAACGTGTGCCTTGCTAGTGAAATAAGATAGGTTTGCCTTGCATTAAAAAAAAAAACAAAAAAAAAAACAAACCAAAACCAAACAAAAAAACAAACAACCCCCCCCTCAAAAAAAAAAAAAAGGCACAACACTAAAGTCCTGCAGGACTGGAAACAGGTCAAATTGTAATTCTCTTTTCTGGCATGGCATGGAGCAGTACACCCTCTATGAAGCACAGGGATCCATAGGGCTTACACAGAAGCCTGTACTGATAAGTATCATTTTTTCTTATCTGTAGTCCGTGTATTTTTGGGAACATTCAAACCCTCCTACACCTCCTACACATTTACCTTCTACACCTGCAATGCACGATGAGAGACTGAGGAACACTGGACGTTGCTTCTAGTTTATTTCTTGAATTGCATATTCTATATTCTCTTATGCAAAAGCCTTTTCAAGCCAAAGACTAAGTTTTCACAAGAATCCATAAATCTTGGAAGAACTGATAGGAGTCCTCCTGCCAGACTCAGCAGGTGCCTTACACACAGGTCTTTTTTAACATGGGAATCATTTCAGAAGGCTTAGATCTGGGCTGTCCAAAGAAGGATTTAAGGATAAGATATGATCCAGGCATTCCAAAAAGTGTTATCTGGAGAGCTCTGAATTATTTGGTTACTTTGCAGAGCTCTGAATTATTTGGTTACATTCCTGTTGCAGACTCTCATGTTGTTAATGCAGTATTCAACTGGGCAGAGTCTTGAACATAAATTGGTACAAACCAAACATTTCTGGAGTCCAGAACAGACATCAATTTCATTGCCTGGGCAATGTGATGCTCCTCAGGCTGCTGATTCCTGGTTTCTCTCTTGTGCTGGGGTCTTTAGGAGCAAGTCCTGGTATTGCTGTGAGCAAAGCAGATAGACTGCAGTAGTTTGGACAGTGAAATTCACCTTGCTCTGCAAAGAAAGAAACCAAATGCTATTCCTTGTTTTTGCATCCCTTTTGAGAAAACATATTTTCTTTGAGGTTTCTGCCAGGCTTCCATTTTGATGTTTGGCATCAGAGTTTATCCTGACTTTCATCAGGAAACTAATATCAACACAAGTTTTCATTATTCTTAATCTGATCACATCTGTATTAAAACACTGACATATCCTAGTTCATGTTAGCTAGAATGCTTCCTAGGTAGCCTTTCATTTAAAATAAGAAATCTTGTTTGAAATGCTTCAATCTCAACAGAAACCAGAAAGTTCTAAGTTAACCAGTGATTCATGTAAGCTATTATTTGGTAAAATAGGTAAACAGCATGTTTGCAGATTGGATAGCTCTGTCATAAAACCATAACTTGTCATTGTAGTCTTAAGTAATTGGAATTTAAGAAAGATAATGAATGGAATCATGAGTCACACTAATTAGTTTTACGTACGAGAATGATGTATACAGCTTTCCTAATAAGCAAGGCTTTGCTCTCCTTATGAAGTAGGTGGGGGTTTTTTTCTCTTTGATTTAATTTTTAACAGATACCTATCAGGGAAGGAGTTTCCCTTTATGAGAAGAAATTGCATAGATCAGTATATGTGACATGTATCTTTATAACATGTTAATTTATTTCTAATGCTTGTTATACTCAGTTCTATTTCATTATTGTGAACTCACACTCCAGGTAAAAATTATCATTATTCCTGGTGATTAATATGGCTACAACTGTGAGGGTTTTAAAAAGCCTGTTCTAATTTTTCTGTCTTGAGAATATTTTATACTGGGAATTAGATTAAATATCAGTGTACATTAGATTAAAAATCAGTGCAGAGATGAAAGATGGATCTTTGTTTTCTGATGGCTTCAGAAGTAGAACATCACACAGGTATAGATTCCAGAGAGTGTAGTGGTATTTTTTAAATCAAAACTAGAGGAATACAGAAAAAAGTAGGTGACTTACATAGCAACTAACAAGGAGACTCTTAAATTTGGAAAATAATCTGTCATCCAGCATGGAAATAAGGTAAGCATGTTACTCTGAAGCCTTAACAGAGTAAGTATGCAATGCTGAACTCAAGGTTTCTGAGTCTGAAGTGTGTTCTGTAGGGCCCAATACTGAAAAGCTCTGAACTACTTCAGCTTCCATTGATTTCAGTCTGAATTGATGGTACTCAGGGACCAATTACATTTCTTTCCAAAGCAAGGGAAGACAGATTGTGGGTCAGACTTTTGCTCTTTCATTGCAGTGAATAGCACCCTTCAGAAATATTTTCAGTAAAATCAGTGTGGAATGGGTTACTCACCATCAACTGCTGAGAAAAGAGTCCTTCCCTTTCAAACCTACCATATAAATAATCTGAAAAATGTCAGATGCTTAGGTCTTCTCAGAAGTGCTTTTCTCTACTTCTCTTCAGAGCTTTTGTTTTTTGTTCTTTAAAACCTGCAATCATCTTATAGGCAAAGTCCTATTGATTTTATTGCTTTTGGCAGTGTAATCAAAGTATTTTCTATGTGTACATCTGGTTGTGATCTGATTTGTACTGGAGCATTCTGCATCAGGTGTTGTTGGTTCCTCTGCAGTGAAGCAGTCATACTCTCAATCCTGGCATTCCTGCACTTGCTTGAGCAAAACTTGAAGGGTTTTATAGGATGCTGTCATCATTTATTGTTTGAATTTTTTATGACTTGCATGCATGCTTTTTTATCAGTAATATTATTATCATTTCTGATTTTTAGTTTGAAGGTGTTTTAGAAAAATATTGATGTATACTAATAATAAATTGTAAGCATTAAGGATGACTGAAAGATGACTGTGCCTGCAAATTAGGGTAAAGATTGTGAAATATCCTCTGCTCTGGATCTTAGCAGACAACTGTGTCTTAAGCAAATGTGTGGGAAGAAGAAAAGCAATCCGGAAAAAGCAGCTCTTATAGTTAGTAGAATTTTCTCCCCTTTTCCCCTTCATTGAGTCTGTCTGAAAGTGGGTGTTTTAACATACAGCCATTTCTCGTTAACATGTGTGTGTTTATTTTAGCATGATGGTGTTGTTTTTTTTCATCTCCCACTCTGACAAAGCATGTTTCATCTGTATATGGTTTCTACTACGTGAGACATTTAAAATGGCTCAGCAAAGAAATGGATTCTTGTCACTTAAACTGTCACTCTCTTGTTCTGTGGAAATGTGGTCATTTTAACAGAGTTTTAAATTCTATGTGCTCAAAGATTGACTATAAAAATTGAGAGTGATAAATGTCAAGAATTTAAAGGTACCCTGTTGTACCTGTAATAATTTATGTTAATCATGTTTTAATTTAGTCATTTTCAACATATTTGTATTTACAAATTAAACCACTGTTATGGTTCTCCTTTGTTTGCATGATATGATTTTATTTTATATTTTTTTTCCACTCACCAGATGTTTTCAACACTTTGCTTCCCACTACTGTCATCCCCTCCCTTACCACTGCAACAGTCACAACCAATGTAGCCTTAACAGCCAGCACAACCACATCGGCAACAGCCACCAGCATCAGAGGTACAGTATCCTTCTTTGTTATGGCCTGGGAAGAACATGATAAAGAGGAAATTAGAGCTTTGATTTTGATTTTTTTTTTAACAAGGATAGAAATTGTTGAAGAGAGGGTGCAAGTGTTCAGCTCAGTATATATGTAACAGAATAATGCAAAGGGTGATAGGTGGGTTAAGAAAGATTTCATATGACCTTGAATGTTGCCATTGCTCTAGCAGCGTGTATGTGAACTTTGACAGGATGCTTAAATTATTTGTATACATTTGCATTTAATTTTTTAAGGTTAGTAAATTAACTTTAATGTAAAATGCAAGCAAGCTATTTTTAAGTAAACCGTGACCTTTTTAAGGCTGGTTATTTTGGGTGCTACCATTTAAAACAAGCTAGATGTCTCAGCACTGGAATTTCTGTTGATGAAATCTTGCTTGATAACAAAGAGGCACTGTGATCTATCACCCTTGTTAGCCCTTTACAGTTTAAGGCATTCCTTATTTAGGGGTGTTGTTATCTCACTAGAGCTAGAGTAAATGAGCTAAAAGTTCTCTCTCCCCTCCCTGACCCCCATCTGTTGGGGTTTTTTCTCTTACAGCTTTTCATATGTTTCTAGTAATGCTTCATTTCTTTATGAGCAAAATATAAAGGTTATTTTACTCTTATATTCAGTGGCTGATCAGATAACTGTTAAATAGGGAAGATGTGTGCAGAAGGTTTTGCAGATTATCATCTTCTGGGTAGCTACAAATCTCTCATGGTAAATGAAATGGCAGAAGGTTCCTATGTGGTCTCTTGAAAGCTTTCATTGCCCAAGAAGAGAGGAATTTATATTATTTTGCCACACTGCAAGTATTGACATGATGAGGTGCAGTTAGGCCAGGAAAATTGAGACAGCTATGACATCTTTTCTTTCTGGATGTGTTATTAGTCAGTTGAAGTGGCCTGCCTAACTAGCAAGAATAAAAATTGTCATAGTATCAGATCACCTAAATTATTCCTCCACAGGGCACAGATATTTTAATAATGTGGCCTTCATGTGGTAAACTGACATCAGACCTAAAATTACATTTTCTAATCTTTAATATTACTTTTAATGTGAAATTGCTGTTATTTTAGTGGAGAGAGAGGAAGTGTTGTAGTAGTCCTTTTCCTTCAGAAAGAGAAAGCTATACCATGGAAAACAGCCCAGTGTTCATGGGTCTAAGAGGTTGCAGGAGGAACGTTTCCTGAAAAGGATTAGAATGACAGGAATTGTCTTTATAAAAGTGGTTTGTGTAAAGCACAGAAGCTTCCAACTTTCTGAGGGCTCACATCCTGGAAGGACGATGCTCTTGGTGTGCTGTGCTGAAGTTTGCTGCCCTTCATGAATTGTTTTCTTCTGCTTGTTATGTGGTCATAACTATGTCATTGTTATGATTGTATTGATGTTTTTAATGCATTGTCTCATCTCCTAAGTGTGGTTTAGGGCCTCATTTTCTTTCCTGTGGAGTGTTCATTTTTACTATTTGTGTGTCCAGTATCAATGGAGCAGTCTGAAACGGGGGAACTCTTCATGTGTTTCAGCTCTAACACATGGGAGAATGCATGCAATTTGATGCTACACTTACAGAGATGCTGCTTTAATAGAAACTAAAAGAAAGGAAATTGGGTGATCAATTGCTGAAACATGAACACTCACTTTTCCCTGAAAGAAAGAAGTGAATGCAGCAAAATGGCTTAAAAAAGTGAAACCACTTCAATCTCAAGGAAGTGGTAGATAGAGTCTGTTGGGGAGATAATCAAAGGAACAAATGAGTGTGGGAAGTACATTTCCTCAAAATCTTGTATTGAAAGGAAAATGATTGTTTATCCCAATGCAGAGAAAAAATGTTTTATATATTATTTTATACTACAGTGCATGTAGTATAATTTTATATTATATAGTTATATTTCATATATTACTTTATACTACTATACATGTAGTATAAAATAATATATAAAATATAACAAAGTAAAAAATAAACTAATGAAATTAGGTTTTTTAACAGTTTAAGATATCAAACCTCACTAAAACACAAAAACAAGGTTACTATGAACATAAATCATGGAAGATATCGTTGTGGAAGAAACATGAAAATGAGTATGAAACTGGGTGCGAAATGAAAGGAGCAAGTTGTGAGAAATTTAATAAAACAAAAGTACTTAGAAATACACTATATGAATAACAAAATACAGAAATTAATCGTGAATAATGAGGACAAGGCCAAAGTAATTGGTGTTTTAGCCAACAGTGGAAGACAACTGGAGTGCTGTTTCTAATGGTGGGTAGCAGGGGATGTCACAGTGAAAAATGAGCACAAAGGGAGACAGATCAAAGAACAAGGACAGCAAACTTATAGATATGCTCTGCGAAGAAGCTGAAGGCACCAGCTTGTTTGGTTTTGCTTTCAAAGCAGAAGTCAATATGACTCTGATGAAGAGTAATTTTCCAAGTTCAGGGGGAAAATTATTCCCTGTATTAGTGGCAAAGACATTTAGCAGAGACGCTGTATATGCATGGGATTCAGTGACTTCAGATATTCAGCTATTCAAGTTCTATGACTTTCTTCATCCTGACTGTCTTTCAAAGTGCTTTATTCCCATGGCAGAGGGAATTGGACAGGGTGCACCTACTTGTGTCTCCTGATCTTGGACCTGTAAACAAATAATGTTCAGAGACTTTCAGTGCCTGCTGTGGGGTTCTGCCATCCTGAAATACAAGACTGAACCTCATCTCCAATGTCCACCCCACCCCACAGAGGTACAAATGACCTAAGAGCCATTGCAGAGAAAATCAGGTTTTTCAGTACTATGAGTTGCTAGCTGAGCAAAAAGTGCCACATAAACATATTTTCCTTCGACACCTCTGCTTCATATTACAAGATTTTTGGTATGAAAGAACATATAATGGCATTAAGTTGAGAAACTATCCATATATTCTCAAACAACAAAACTTTTTTTTTTGTTTTGTCTTTGTCTTGCTTTGTTGGATCATGTCTTAAGGAAACATGTTTTCACCAGACTGTAGTAGTGTATGCTATTTGATAATATCTTTGAACTGGGTTTCCCATAGCTGGCATAATAAAGTTTCTAGACAGATTTGACTAGTTTTGTTTTGAAATTAGTGGTTAATACTTAAGAATCTCCTCAGGTAAAGTTTACAAGACATTCCTCTGTTCTGCATGACTTTTACATAGTCCACTTTGAGTATGCATTGCTTCACATCCCGTCAAAGGAAATGTCTTTGCAGGCATAAGATACAGGGTGTAAAAAGCCAATGGAATCTGTGAATCCAAGGGTTTTGCATTTTGATTATTGTACCTCCTCTTTACCGAAAGCCTTAATTCATGGGAAAGAAAATTCTCCAAAAGTTATCAGGTAATTCTGGAACCATGTGATTCATTGCTGCCCTGATTAGCCTGGCATTTAGTAAACAACATGAAAAAGGCTACTGATCCAGTTGGATGACAGCATGATAATTCATAAACTTTCTGTTAAGTCAAACTTTTCACTTTCTCAGAAAACGTATGCTTGTTTTTGTGCACAGTCCTTCGGGAATTAATTATTCTTTTACTGGTACATTACCTACTAACTCAAAAAATCCTAAACATAATTTGATGCCAGTGAGGAATATTGTCCTTTATATATTTGTCAAGGGTATCTTAAAGCCTAATAACCATGATGAGGAATGTACAACAAAATGAGAATAAAATATATGAGGAGAAGAAACAAATCTGGAGGACTACTGAAAGACTAATTATATACTGTATGAGTATGTACATCAGTCTTTCTATCAAATTTATGTAATGTTATTTGTGAAAGCTGTGCATGGATCCATGCAATTTTTCCCTTTTATGATTGGGAAGAGGCACAAGAGGATTGTGGATTTGCCCCAACAGTGAAACAAGGGATGCTTGCATTGGAGAAATTCTTTGTTAGTGTAAAGTTAATTTAGGTGGTGCTGTGCCAATCTTTCCAAGTCCTGTAGGGGGAGAGGGGGTGTGATTAACAGTCTAGGAGAAGCCACCTGAAGCCAGAACAGCTCAGTGTTTCTGTATTCTCAGAGGGAAAAAGCCTGTGCACACAAATGTACATAAAACCTTCCCATGGGCTGTCATTATGTTAATCACCCACACACACAAACAGAGCATTTCTTTGTTTTGTTTTGTTTAAATCCTATTTCTATCAAGGAACAAAAAAAAGTCAGAGGTTATAGAACTTGCTTATTTTTACTTATTGCTGAAGACTGAAACCTCACCTCCACCACCCAAACAGGCGGAAATTTAAGAATGTCAAACCCAGTCTCAAAAGACAGATCCTTTCAGTTTGATGGCACGTATCAGAGTGACTCAGGCTCAGCTGACTCACTTGGATGGTGACTGTACCAGAATGTTCAAGGCTTTATATAGCAATGCCTGAAAACATCTCCAGAAGTTGTTGTGTGCAGCACAGACGTGATGCTGCTCCCAGGCAGCTGCACTGGGGAGATCAAGAGTTTATTTGTCAGGGTGGCCACAAAGCCAAAAGATGCACACATTAATATATCAGAGAAATCTCTGCATTAGTATAATCCACTTTGCTTTTATTTGGTTTAGCTTTGGTATAAAATAAAGATTTCTTAAAAGAAATCTGTGGAGCTAAACTTAGATATATACAGTGGCATAAGAAGGGGTTTGAGGATGTATTCATTTTGAAAACTATTGTGACTTTAAGTGTGAATATTTCTATTTAATAGTGTAAATGACAACCATCCTAGCTAAAAAATTATGTTCCTTTCTTTTTTTCTCCTAGTTTTACCTTAAAGTCTCTATTAAAAAAATAAAAAACCTAAACCCAACCCTAATAGAATAACTGTGTCATTATAGGCAGCTTAAATACAGAAACTACTTGAACAGTACTTGTAGTCCTCATACTTTTTCCTATCAAAAAATGCTAAACATTACCAGTTCTTTCCTTGTGATTTTATTTTTCTTTCTCATAATCTGATTAATATAACTTGGCAGGCTGAGATATTAACAAAGAGAGAAACAACAAAGCAAGGAAAAGCTATAGAATCTGTGAGGGGCAAAGGAGATAAGGGTAGACTTAGACTTTAAATATAGTTGTGCATGCTTACTTGCATTCACCTCTGATAATAAAAACGATCCTTGTCTAACGTTAGAAGCAGTTTCCTATGACAGCCAGCTAAAAGCCAGTTCATTTATATACTACTTTATAGCTGTAGCAGTAACATAAAACCTAATTTGCCGCTGGGTTTATTCAAACAGTGTAAGAAAAGTAGAACTTTCTAGGTTTTATTTCTTCTTTCTCCCTACTTTTGCACTCATCTCCTAGTGGCTTACCCAAGGTCTAGATTTGTCTGAAGGATGAACAATTTGAGATTCAAACAACAGTGCCTTAGATTTTTTTTTTCCATTAGACATTCAAGTCTTCACCATCCATCTTTCAAGAACTGCCATCTCCTGATTTTATACTGATTTCTTTCATTACTGTTATTTTTACAATTTACTTGTTCCTCAGGTGTATAGATGGTGTGTTAAAAAATCACGATAAAGCTATGTAAGACCATAATGAGATCTCAAACTTATTCTCCAGCCCTCTTTTTCAAAATCTCTGAACAGGGCTGTCTTGGTCAGAGCTGTTACCCAGGAGAAACATCTATAAGCCACAGCTGAGTAGTGGCTGGAAAATCTTCCCTGGCATCTGCAACCAGCAAGTAGACCAAACTGTTGGGTATTTTTATATCCAAATATACCTGTTGTGAACAGGACTTGGAGTTTCTTAAGTTCTACAGCAATATTTTCATGAGGCTTAGTCATCCACAGTGTCCATTTTAGGGGTTACACAGTATTTGTTCCTTTTCTGAAGCACCATTTAATTAGGGTTTCATTCCACTAGTCAGGCTTAGTGATGCAATTAGTGCTGTGAATTCTCAAAGCTCACAGATTTAAGATCAACAGAGGAGCTTGTAGCATCTGTTCTAACCCAAAGAGCTCTTTGGTTTTCAGGTCTGATAGATACAGAGCCAGGAAAACCTTCTTATAACATTATCTGGAAAAAAAAAAAAAAAAGAAACATTAAACCCCTCCCTTCCACACTCCTCCCCCCAAAAACAACACAAAACAAGAAACAAGATTTAAAAAAACAAAACAAAACAAATATTCTCAAGCAGTTTCATACTTTTTTGTCTGGATTCCTACAGATTTCTATGTCCCCATAGAATTAGAATAATGGCAACCATTATGTGTTTACATGCATGGTGATCACAGACCAAAACCATGCCAGCTCCAAGCAAGAGGTTCTACAAACATAATATGAAAATAGCCTTTTTTTTTTTTTTTTTTAATTTAAGGCTAGGAATTTGAGGTATTGGTGCATCCACATGAGATATCTTCCTGTGTCTCAGAGGCAACAGGGCAGTAAGTAGCAGCAGAATGTGGTTATGGAAGGAGGGAATTTTTCATGCAGTGTGAAACTAAATATAAAACTGCATTATCACTACATGCTGAAAAATGGAAACAGAAATACCCTGATGTCTGTTGTGAGCAGACCCAAATCAAACCCAAATATTTCTGTGTGGAATTTCCAGTTCACAGATACTTTTAAAAGATGTTTTATAGTTGTAATATCAATCCAAGAGTAATCCTCAAGGCAACATGTACATTACTCATGCAGTCTAACCACCAAAAAAAAAAATTCTGGCCACATGACCCACATGAGGCTAGTTACCTCCATTGCCATGAAAAGTACTTGTGCTTTGCAATTTTTACCTTTACAAACTAAAGCAGAGACCTGTTCCATTTATAACATGGCAATTTTCTCTGCTTAACAGCCATTATGATGTAAGATGAAGACTGTCATCATTATTACGCATTATTTGGTCATATTATTCATGAAATGAGGCTGTTGCTTTCTGGAACAAATAAAGATAGATTTCATGATCTGAATAGTTTGCCAAGTAAATGAATATCATAAATGAGACATAGATTAAGCTACAGGCATGCTGAATACATGAAAGAAAATATCTTAATATCATATATTAGGAACCTGCTTTTTGTGTCTGGGACAAATATTTCTAGTGCTAACAAATCCATCCAGCTGTCAGCTTGCAGTAATGAAGTAGGCAACTTAAAAAGTACACAATGATTTCCAGCCTTGATGGATTATCACTTAACCCAAAATGCAAGGCTGTGCAGATAAGTATCACAATTGGTTGATGGTCTGATAAAGATTCCATTATATAGCTGAGCTCCGGAGAGGCTTCAGCAATGTGTCAGGAATTCAAACATTCCCAGCCTAAGCTCTGATCGCACTGGGGGTTTTTTTGGCTTTTTTTTTTTTCTTTTTTTCTCTGAATTTTGCAGTCTGACAGTCTCTATTGTAAACTGGCAGTGCCAGAGGTTCTCCAAATTAAGAGTCCCTTCTGCTGGAAGCATTTTTACTGCCTGCCAAGAGCATCCTTTGCTCTGAGTTCAGCCTCAGACCTCGCCTAAGGTGCCTCAGGCTGTGAGGTGTTAGCTCTCCTTCTGCTCAGCCCTCACGTGCTAGCAGGGAAGCACAGGCATTTCCAAAAAAGGGCCCTGGGAAGAAGGACTGAAGTCATGAGTGTCACCAGCTCTGTGCAAAGTCCTACAGCAGAGTCACTGGTGTACTTGATGTCACACTGACCCGTTTTCATCTGACCTCTAGTTGGGTGCTGACCTCAAGTTAGTGGTTTTCAACATTCATGTGTGAACAAGATATTAAAACTATATTATTTATACTAACTTCCTGCTCTCTTCAGGCTTAAAATGTGATTTTCAAAATAATAACTTTTTAAAAAGTAGGTTTTTGTACCTCTTGCTTTAAAAGCCAGAATTCTACTGATTTCAAGAGATTTTGGTGACCTAGTATTTACATCTCTACAAGCAGTTTGGTTAAATGAGTTTATCCAATCTCACTTGCAGGTAGCTCTGAAGTGGATGAAGTGGACTGGATTTTACAGTCCAAAGAGAGACAGGCAATTTTTAGTGTATTGTTATTGAGTGCTGCCCCATAACCTTGACAATGGCTTGCAGACATCCAAAGAATTTCCTTCACAGAAAAACAGGCTGTACTTTCCTTTCTTCCAAGTAAAACTTTACATATAGGTAAGCTCATTAATTTTCTGTGGGACTGTATGTAGTTTCGGTGTGTTATTCACAGATATAATCTGTGATCTGCTCACTCCAGAGGGACCTGCTGGGTCAGTTAGCCTAAATTCTTGTATAGTTGACTGTCTCATAGATTTATGAGACACAGAAACCTTTATTTTGTTAAAGAGCATGCACCAGAACATATGTAGACTTAATTTAGGACCTAAGGAAACAGATTCCCTTTGGTGTTTCTCTTCAGCACTTAGTTATCCTCACTGTTGCAAACTTGAGCCTTGCTTCTTACTTCAGTGTCTTTGAGGTTAACAACCATAGATTGATTCTTGAAGGTTTCACATTCCATATGCATTTTCTTCTCAAAAGCAAATATTTATTGTAAAGAAGACTCTGCAAATATGCTTTGAAATTGATTCTTGAATTTCATTTGAAAGAACTGAATCTATAATCTTTAGGATCTTATTAAGATTTTTATTTGGTTTATTTTAAGGGTGTTGTGAAGCACATCTTTAATGTTGAGTTTTGAGGGCAATATATTGGATTTCTTACAGCAGGGAGAAAGATTAAGCAAATGGTTGCTGTTGAATGTCCTTCTCTGTTGCTGTATTTATATGGGATCACAAAGCTTAGTTTTACTTTATTTAGAGAGGTGTTTATTGTACTTTAAAGGCACTACCCACAAAAGCTGATATCTTTTCTTTTTTTTTATATTTATTACTGGGCAAGGCAGATTTAGTTCTGTGCTGTCAGGGTATTGATGAAATGCTTCACTGATACAAGCAGAAGTATACAACTAAGTATTGTTATAGCTAACAACAAGGACGTCTAAAGTCACTGTTCCAGTGCCATGTAGGATGTTAAAAAAAAAGACTGAAGTGGTGCTAAGTTCTAGAAATGAGGAAATGAAAGAAAAAAGAGAGAAAAATGCTTATAGTTCCAAATGTATTGCTAACACCTTTAATAAAAAATGCACGTCTTTCTCAGTAACCAGTGAACTAAAGTCATCAACTGTGCCTTTGAAGCTGAAAAGATTACTCTCTCTGCCCTTCGTTTCTCTGACACTCCACTTGAAACACAGTTAATAACTTCCAGTGTGAGCCTCACAAAATGCAGAATTGATACTAATTATATTAAGTTTTTTGGATGAAAGATGACCTTGGTGAAACTTGAAGCTATAGCATTCCCAGAACAAAAAAAAAAAATAAAAGCAAAATCTACAGAGAGTGACTTTGGAGATTATTTAACCCGACCTATTAATTTTTGCATGTGAAGTTATTCAGACTGTGAATACAAAAAAGGGTATTCTTAAGGTTTGTTTTTAATTTTAGCATTTTTCAGAGCATTGAAATAAGTTGCTGAATCACATGCCTGGGTTTATGGTGTTTTGTTTTGGTTTTTTTTTTTCTGTGCTAATCATTTGAGATGTCTTTTCTGTGTCAGATTCAGCGAGTGCACTGTGGAGAAAAGGGGGTGCCACAGTGCTTGGAGGGGCTGGCACGTGTGTGTGTGCGTGTCAGCAGTCAACAAAGGCAAACAGGTGAACAAAAATCAAATGCCAGTGTTTCAAAAGATTAGCTTCAAACACACCTTTAAAGGAAAGGAGTGGAAGAGAAGTCTGGTTTGAAGTCCACGGTCTTGTAATCACAGCTGAGTTCATTTTTTGTAGCTGCAAAATTGAGAAAAAGAGAGAATTACAAACTCATCTACTCTGAGAAATACAGGGTGGAAAACCTTATTCAGTAACACTTGACTCACTGTTTGGCTGACTATAAAAGACCGAACAGGGAAGCAGAACTGGAACTGACTGAAAAAATGAAATTCAGAACCAACACAAGGAAGCACTTTTCACTCAAAAAGAAATACAATTTTTCAATAGCCTACTGAGCCAAGTTTGGAATTGGAGGCACTGGGGTCATTAAAGAAGAAGGGAGATACTATTCTGGAAGAGCTGTGTTAACCAGGATGACTTGCAATGGGCTGAATGGCCTTTTCCTTTTCCCCAAATTTATGTTCTTTTTGAAAAACTTTGATTACAAGTCATCCTGCTGTGATTTAGATAGCATGAATTTGAAAAGAATGTATCAAATCTTTTCAATCAAGATGCTTGGGTTTCTTTCCAGTCTGAATTCTTGCAAGCCTGTAATAGAAAACCATCAGTCAAGGGAAAGAAGTATCAGGAGCAGCAATTTACCTTAATGTACAATTTCCTTTTCTGCCATAAAGGGTAAGAGACAAGGATCCCAGACAATAAAGGCCAGAATATAAATCTTTTTGGGAATATATCAAAAAAAGGGGAAAAAAAGAAAAGATAGAAAAATCCCCCAGATTGACAATTTGAGGAAGACATTTTATTTCTTTTGTATGCTTCTTTTTTTGTGGCTAACAAGTCTCTACTGTATACACATCAGGTCATGAAGTGCATTCAGCACCCAACACAGAAGAGACAAGTTTCATTTTAATGAATTCAAAGTGCTGTAATGGACTTTTAGCATTGACTTCGGACCAGGTCCCTGGACATACTTGACAGAAGCTGGCTTTTAAAACTATATTAATTTGTTATATAATGGGAATATCACAGAAAATGAATATGTAAAGCTTGCTTTTTTTTTTTTTTTTTTGGTGCAGTTTTCTGTGCAGAGGAACATTTCTGACATTTAGCTTTGACTTTCAATCAATTACTGCATCCAGTGCAGGAATCCACTCTGTTACTGGGCTGAATTGCAAATATTGGGCACACTTTGAGATTCTTTGGCACAATTACTGCCACCAATCCTGAACTCATTTATCACCTACAATGCAGTTTTGTTAGTGTGAATGCTGAGTTGCTATTCTGTGTGTGGACATCCATATGTCAGACTGTTGTTGTGGAGTTTTGGGGTAAACTGTGTGGTTTTGAAAACAATAGCAGCCCTGGGTCATTTAAGTTTTTAAGGGTTGCCTAATTCCAGAGGCCTACCCCCTCCAGTTCATCTCAGAAGCATCTGTTCCCAATATTTCTGAAGTTAGTAGCACTAAGAAATTAGACTTTCACTGCATTCAGGTTGGCTCTCCTCCACCACAGGACCTTGTGCCAAGTAATCTGTGAGTGGTTTTATGTATTCCCAGTCCCTATGGGATTTTTTGTTGTTTTTAGTGTAAGTCCCTGTATTATAGCATGACTGTGGGGAAGTGTGTTAATTTTCGCCTGATGAAAATTTTCACCTTTTTACTTTCTGGGGCTTTTGAGTAGTATTCACTAATTTTAACCAAATCATTTCTGTGAAAAATTTACTTCAAATTACTACTATGGCACTAAGAGATTTCAGTCTTGTTTTCCCATGCAGAATTTGCTTCTTTATATTTATTAAGAAATGTGGGTGGACTATAGGATTTCTGCATCATTCTACTCAACCAAATAAGCATTCAGAGGAATAATTCATACACAACAGAAATTCACAGTAGTGTGGGCTTGCCTTCAACCCTATAATAAAATAGATGGCTTGTATGAAGTCTGAAACATCTTGCTCCTGTTATATTTGCAGTGTTATGGAGAAATTAAGAACATCAGGAAAGTTCAAGGGCAGGAGACTTTTTCTTCTGGTTTTTTTGGTTTCATTTTTTTATATAGGCAATGCCTGCATGCACTTGTATATAGTAACAAAAAACAATGCTCATAATATGAACAACGCATGGGTCAGTCTAAAACACATTTTCAAATGTGTGTTTTTTATTAAAAAAGTGATGAACTGTTAAGCTACATTCTGAAGACAGAACATAAGGAGCAGATTCAAGGGCTTTGGAAGTTAATGCTGCTCAAATACATTCAGAGGGTTTTTTTAAAATTGTTTTTTACTGTTGGCAATGTGTTGCCTTTTTTTTTAGGCTTCTAAACCTGCTAGTAACTGTCCTGGTTTCTAGACAAAACAGCTTTCAAAATCCTACCATATTAAACCATTTTGTAAAGAATTCTTTTATCTATGGTTGGTTGATACATGTCAGTATTTGAGTTTAGTTCAGTATTCAAACACAATCCTATATTACACTTTTGTCTCTAAATGTAAATGAAATTAAACATACTCAACACCTAGCATTTAAACAGAGATCATATAAAACAGTCTTCATTCCTTTTGGGGTCATCTGATTTAGATTTTGTAGGATTGGACATGTCTTAAACCTTCCTCTGTCTTGTTGGCTATAGAATGATGCTGATAATTCTTCATGCTTTCACAAACTTTATAAAGAGTCCAGGGTAAACTCTTAATGAGTATTTAAAGTCACAAGTGTCTAGAATTCAATGGGTCTGTCATTGGCCAAGATGGTTGAGGAGGCAATAGGAAAAAACAAAGCTGGATGAAAGAAAATTAGTGGCTTCTTCTGTGCATTGTAACATCAAATTCCCTATTGTTGCCCATTTCAACCTCATAATTCTCTCTCACACTTTTTATCATTGACTTTTTATTTATCTTACTTTTACTATTGATTAACTCATTTTAAAAAGGAATGTACTCAGGGTAATATTGTGGATATGCAATATTTCAATTTCTGTCTTCATTCAGAGTCAGAATTGGCATTAATCTATTTAATTGAACTCTGGGCTTGTCTAGTCTGGTGAAAAAGAGGCTGATCCTCAGGAGGGAAAGTGGAGAGGGAAGTGCTGATCTCTTCCTTGGCATCCAGTGCCAGGAATGGTTCAGAGCTGCACCAGGAGAGATTCTGAGTGGGCATTAGGAAACATTTCTTTACCAAGAGAGTTGTCAAGCACTGAAACAGCTTTCCTGGAGAGAGAGGTGGTAGATGTCCCATCCATTGTCCAAAGCCAATGCCATCAATCAAGATTTTTGAGAGTCAGGCCTGAAGCAATCAGGCAGTTGGGCTGGATGATCACTGTGGGTCCCTTTCACCATAGCTTTTCTGTTCTGTTCTATTTTGTTCCATTGTATTCTATTCATCCCTAGCATTTATATCATGGCAGCCACAGCAGATGCCTAAGGTTGCACTGGAACTCGCAAACCTCCAGTTGAGAGAAGTTCCTGGAAAGATCTAAGCTTTACATTTAATATCACACGTGAAAAATTAGGTCATCTTCCCTTCCAAATAAATTATAATCAAAGGGTTCAAGGTATGGAATAATGTAATTTTTTAAAAGGCACACAAACGCTTAGAAGAGTTACAGTCATACGTTTCCCCATCTGTTGCTGGATCCCTTCAATAAGTGGCTTTTTAATGCTTGAAAAAGCTATTTTAATTCTCTTTATAAGGGTTAGAAGAGGTTCTTTTGTACTGTGTTCAAAAGACCAGTGTTGGAAAAGGGCAGTTATTTTAGCCACATTGCAATATTAAAAGTATGTTAAAAGGATGGCTGCTGGAAAAGGGAAAAAGGAAAATGGCAGTCAAATAATCTCAGTCTTGGTCAGTTGAGAGTTCCAAGAATTGGCTTCATTAGCCCTGAACATCAACTAAAGCTTAACTTCAGACATCAGATCTAGGTCAAAAATTACTGTGGATTAGTTATTTATTAGCAAATGTAGTAAATGGAATTTTCCAAATGGAACGAACACTTTTTCTGCCAAAAAAGCACCTATTCTTTATTTTTTTTGTAATTGATTGGCCCATGTCAATGAATTTATTCTTTCCATCAATATGTTGTATCCTAAGATCACAGTTTTATCTGCTGATATTTCATTAGCATTAATTATTATTTTTGCATTGCCTGTATTGTAGTGAAAGAAAAATGCAGATAAAAACCTAAAAATTAAAGGATATAGGACTGAAAAAGTGGGTTCTTGAGACTGTAAGGCGGCAAGTCCCAGAAAAACACGTGATGCCCACTCACTGTTGTAGGAATTTGCGCTAATCCTGACTGCGTTCCACAGCTTTTCTTTCAGCAATCAAAAAGAAAATGATGTATCAGCAGCAGAGCTGTGCTGCATTGGCAGCACCCCTTACATACATAGCAGGGCAAGAGCATGGCAAAGAATGGCACCTGCAGTCCAGCAGAGTGTTACTGAGCCTGAACTTTACATTTTGTCAGGCTTGTGCTAAAACATAAGAACTTTTTGTCAGCTTTACATGACATTCAACATACATTAGGATTACATATTAATTGAATTGGTTTGTGCCTTCATAAAAATGCAAAATATTCTTAATATTAGCACTTTTCTAGGTGCCTTCGCATGACCTGATTTCTTGTCTTCTGGACAAGGGGCAGTAGTCAGGCTGCAGATGCTGCCCTGATCCTGCAAACCCACCCACACTGTGCTGTGTCAGCAACCCTGTGGAAATCAGGGAACCTACATCTGGTTTTTTATTCAAATGCATGTGTGTCTGTGGGACATTAGGACCCTGTTTGACATTAGGGATAAACCCCATTCTTTGAACTTTACTTAAGAAAGTTTACTTGGAAGGTTGTCTAGAAGGCATCGTGGTGGAATCACGCCCAAACATTCCATTAATTTGCTTTTTTTTTTTCCACTTAGTCATTGCATAGTAAGAAAAGTAGAAAAAAAATGAGGGGTTTTGGTTTGTTCTTTTTTCTTGGCACCCAGTCTGTGTTATTATAGATAAATAATTTTCATGATAAGCTTAAAGCATTTATATTGTTATGTACTTATCAAGCATTTACTCTATTTGCTCATTTTATGTAGCACTTCACAACTTTGATAAGGTGTGAATATTAAGATAAGACCCAATTTCTGTCTGAAGTGTCCACAGAACCTGCTTCAAAGAAAGAAAAAGTAATTTGACTTCAAATTTTTACTCATTTTCCAAATATATATCTGAACATCTGCAGTACCATAGTAGATAATGTTAAATATTGCTGCTGCTAGAAAGCAGTTGTACAACTACACTTTTAAGACAGAAATTTAAAACAAATTAAAACTATTTACTCATATGCTGAACATTCCCATTTTCTATTCCACAGATTTTTTTATGCAGTGAGAGTATTTAGCAGAAGGGCATGATCATCTTGCAGTTCATGTAAAATTTATGATTAAATTCAGAAAGGTTCATAATTTTCAGTGTCAAAGTATGTATAAAAATCTATGAGACATTACGCATATTTTTCCCTCTCATAATAAGGGGGGTAATGCCCCCTAATCCCTCCTGCCCCGTAGGGCTATTTTCACAAGCCACTTGTAAAATGGCTAGAGATATTTCAGGACTGTGAAGAGCATAAAAATCTTTCATTTGGCACCTGAAGTGGTATTAATTATTTCACTACCAGGAAACAAGTGATAGCGCTCTACAGTGTCATTGTCCCTGTCACCTGACCCTGCAGCATTCTTGCCTTTTGCTGGAGAGAAAGGATGATTTTCAACCAAGGAGAGGGGGCAGAAACCCAAACAGAAATCATTGCTTTGTCACTTCATAAATGTGGGGTGGACCTTAAGAAATGCCCCTTAGGGTGTGCCTTCCATGCTTTGGGAATACTGCACCTCTGCTTTGGAAATACAGCGTGGAGTTCTGCTCATCCAGCAGCAAAAAAAAAAATGTGATCAAAATGAGGGGGGAAAAAAAGTGAGAAGGATGGCTTATCTTTGAAAATGGTGTCTGTGCTAAGAGAGATTAAACGCACTAGCACTCTTCACCTTGGAGAAGAGCTGGAGAGAGAGGTGGCAGCAGTTAAATTAAATTAGAAATGACATGAAAAAAGTGAATGATGTGAATACAGTCACCAATGCAGAAAGTTTCTAGACTCTGGAGTCTAAAAATGGGTGAAGTGAGCAAGGGAAACTTAAAGTATTCCATTTTTCATTTAGTTGTAAATTAAATTGGACTAGATGGTGGATTCCCATCTAGTACTGACATTCCTATTTTCTCAGATTTGCACAGGAAAAAAAAAATTTAAATGTCCTATTTGTCATCATTTAAATGACAAAAAACATAACAAGCTGAAATCATAGCTTTAATTTTAAATTTTAACTCAAAGCAATAAAATTGTTAAATCAAAGTGTGCCTTTCCAAAAGTTGACTAAAATAACTAGACTATAAGGCTATTTTTGTTGCAATGTTTTTAAAAATAAATTTAAATCTACTAATTTTCTAACCGCAGATAAAACCACTTAAAAGTGCAAGATGACTAAATCCCAACCATAATATACATCTTCATTCATCCAGTCTACTTAAAATAAATCTTGTAATAGTATAATTTATTGTTAAAGCATCTTTGGTGTACAGGCAATGCAAATATGCTGCTATCCATAGGAGAGATCACAAACCACAGCAAACACAGGTCAAAACCATTTGATACAGGTCTTAAATTAAGTCAGACCAAGGCAGTGATCATTACACAAATCATCAACATTTTTAAAGACCACTGTGTACTCCCTTTTTTTTATGAACTTGCCCTTTAGAAATTTCTGTTGGCTTAGGATATTTTATTAAAGGCTTCCACCTTTTTTTGGTAAAGTGAGGTTTAGCAGGGAGAGACAAAGAAAGTGAGAGAGAGATGCTAGAGAAACATCTTCATGCAACATGTGAGCATTTTTGTCATCCTGCCCACTCTGTCTCTAGCATTACCTGGAAAATGTGCTCTCAGTACATTGTTTGGAACTCTAAACTAAAATAATTTCTCTCCTAAATGTCTGGTAAAAAGAAAAAAAAGTTGCAGTCTCAATTGGAGGTCTTGTTATAAACCAGTAAAGCTAGGTTGTTTAAGTAGTCTATAATATTTTGAAATATTATTTTTACAAAGTTACATTTATTTGCTTGTGTAAAATTTAAAGACTAAGACATGGCTAAGATTGAAAAATAACAAATGCTGGAACTTTTTGTCACAGAGAATAATTTCTCAAAGGTACCATAGTTTATTTTAATTAGGCCTCAACCCTGAAAACATAAAAGTACACAGGCAACTGATTATGCATGTAGTCATAAAAGTATTTTCTACTTTCCTAAAGGATGTTTTTGAATATTTTTTTTTTTTTGCTGTTACAGAATTTGCAAGTTTTTCCCCTAAATTTAAGATTGTATTTGTAAGCTAAATAAAAGTCTAATGGTTGTGAAGGAGACAGAGATGCTTGAGAGTGCAGCTTAATCCCCCCATTATTGCCATAAATAATAGTGATGTAACACATCTTAACAAAATGAATTACTAATTTGGACTCTTTATTGCCAAGTCACTCAGCTTCAAAGACATTGTAAAATCATAAAACCAAGTTATGAATTTTCCTCCTTCCAAATAATGCAAATAAAAATTACAGATGAAAAAGGCATTTACTCATCTTACAATATAATTCACTTTATCAGGGAAAATAAAGATACCATCTGATGAGAATGCTCATCAAATGTGAGTCTTATTGCTATAAAGGAAAAAATAATTTCTCTTTATGGCCAGCTACTGTGTGAGTTGAGTGGTAAAATGATTATCAAACTATTTGGCAATTGCACTGGTGGTGTGTGCAAAGAAATACTGTCTGGGTGGCTCAAGGTTGTAATAGCAGTAATGGCTCCACAATTAACAGAAGTGATAGGGGAAACCCAAAGAGCATCTGTTACAATAATGGTAGGAATAAGGAACACAAAGCAGAGAGAGGGGTAATACAAATTCAGATTTTATAACCATAGATAAAAATACAGAATATTGTGAGATGATTAAATCACAACTGCTACAACACTCTACCTTAATCCAACATAGTTAACCTAAATCTTCTAGCAGTATAATTTACTGCTAAAATCCTCCTGATGTACAAACCATGTAAACATGCTGCCTTGTAAGTCACCATTCATTTAACACAGCAAACACAGGTAAAAATTGGGTACAGTTTTTACAGAATCACATTAAGTTGGTGGCTATTAGACAAATCTAAATTTAAGCCTAGTACCAATGAACGAAGATTTATATGATCTCAATGGAGGAAGATTTATAAGGTCATGGAGTACATTGTGAATAATTTATACATATGCATTGTTTTTCCTGACAAAAACCCCTGCATTTTTCAATATTCAGAAGTAACAAAATACAGGAACAGAACCTGAAAAATAAGAATTTTATATAGTGGGTTAAAGGAAATGATACTGTAAGTTTTCTTTGTGTTTTGATTTTAGTCTTGGTTTTTCTTTGGGAAAATATGCTGTGTCATTAGAGACCTTTTTTTGGTCTTTTTCCTCTGGTGATACACATAAAATTCAAGCTGTTTTTTGTGTTCAGGAAGGTCATGGAGCACATATGAAGATGTGCTTGGGTTCTTTGGACAGAGAAAGGAGAGCCATGCTGCTCTGCAGATACCTCTGCTGGAGACCAGCTGTGATGTTGCTGTGGTTCTTTCCTCTTAGCAGAATGTCATTTCTGACCCTGCATTTCCTGAAATGCCTGGTGTGGAACTCCAGCTGCCAGGAGGATACACATCTTAGTCAGTCACATCTCTCCCTCTGGTACAGAGGCAGGAGAAGGCACAGCCAATCATGAATCAGGAACACTGAATCTTAGCCCTGACAGTGTAAAAGTGTGTGGATTTTACTCTTTTTTTTTTTTTTTGGTCGATGCTCACCCATTTATGAGTGAGAAAAAAATGGCAAGAAACAGCTAGAGAGGTGCCAATGGTAGAAGTTCATGATCTGTAGAGACATTTTCATCCAAGTTATTTGGTTTTACATACCTTGAACAGGCTCTTAGCTTCTACACATCACTGAAGGCTGTTAAAGACAGTGGCTTAGAGGGCTCAAGCCCTGTGAGTCTAACCTAGTAAATCCATGTATAAAATATTCCATGTGTAAAATTGTGCACGTTACACTGAATATATGAAGGGAATATTCAGGGTTGGATAGTGTGGGGGAGTTAGGGTGGGTGGGTGAAGAAGGTATTGAGTTGATTTTGGGCCCATTCATTAAATGTGTCCCAATTGTATCTCCTGATGCTAAGGAAAAAAAACAAAAGTGAAATCTCAGCTTAATGCAGTGCTACAGCTGTACTAATACACAGGGTGCTTGAGGTTTGTTAAAGGATATATAGCAGACATTTATCAGCACTTCTCCTCCACTTTGTAGATGCAGAGAAGGCTCTGCCCCTGTGTGTGTATTCAGGCAATTGAACTGAGCACACACTCTCAAAGGCACACTTTGGTCTGCAAGAGGGATGTTAACGTTTCATTTCAGCACAGTCTCTTGCCTGCTTCAGGCAAAAATTGCAATCCTGGCTTGGTCCCAGCAACTTGAAAAGAGTCTGATGCCTATACAAATAAACATAATGGCAGTCTTAATCATTAGGAATTATGTTATTTTCCTGTTTCTCCAGTAGTGTTTCATAATGAATCAAAATGAGCTAGATGGTTCGCTATCAGTTTGAATGCTAATTAAATGGAGACCTTCAGCAGTTTGTGACCACTTCTAATGCTTCTAATTTCTGTTTGTTTATATTTCTCTTTATCACTGGGGCTTGTGTTTTAGAAAACCCAGAATAACAGAAGAATCTTAATTTCTTGCTTTTCTTTCCTTTTTTTTCAGAAGCAAAGCTTCCAAATCTACAGTAAACTCTTCCTACTCAGACATCAGTGCAACTCAGACTATGCCAACAGGGCTTTTTATCTCCCTGAAGTAGGGATTCAGAATATTAAGCAGTTTGGAGTAGGATTTACAAGGATTTTACCTGCCTAGTTGCCCCATCATTTTCTCACTTCTTTTCTTCAGTTTTGCTTCAGTGGACAGAAAATGAAATTCTTTGAAAACAAAAGGAACTTAGCAACAGCAAAGCAACCAGCTAATTGGGGAAAAAAAAGAGAAGAAAAAAGGGAAAGCATCCTAAAATATGTATTGTTTACCCACCTGTTTTTTGCTAATCATGCTAGAGCATTGACTGGTATTCTGCCTTGAAATCTGTTTTTGCTGGTTGAAGTTTCTTGCTGGCCTAATAGGGGCTGAGTTTGACCATTGGAGCTATTCTCATCCTCACTCTTCTCAGAGAGGTTGTCTTCCATGTTTCAGCACCCTCTCACTGATAATACTAAGTACTTGGGCACACACAGTAAATCCAAAATAGAGCCTCTGTTCTTCCTTGTATTTTATTTCTTTGTTGGTATTCTTCTGTCTTTAAATGCATTAAGGATAGAAAGGGGCAGTAGTGAAAACCAGGGAAAGATATATATTTTGTTTCCTATCACTATTGAAAGAACTCCTCATAGCTTATTTTAAATGGTGGGCAAAGGGGCAGCATTTGGAGGAATCAAGCAGAAGGCCACTTTATAATACTAATTCTATTTTTCCCAAATGGTAAATAGAGCTATATACATTAAATAAAGCTGGTACTTCTGCTGCTTATACCAACAGCAATAACTAAGAGAAGGGCATGCTGATTTTAATTCATTATTCTAAGGAACCTCTGAAAATCTGCCTTTCCTTTCCCCACCTCTGCCAAACAGAGAACAAATGTAACCAGTACTTCTTCTTGGTCCTGGTTGGTTTCACCCACAAAAGTACAGTGAGTCTTTCTGCTGAATTTTAGCACGTTCTGTCATGTAGGAAGCACCAAAAGTCATGGTTACATCACTGTGACTCAACAATGTTTATGAACTAAAGTGAAGAAAAATGGACAGAAAAAGGTTTGCATTCTTAGGGCAGATTCTTTTTCCCCCTTTCATAGTCTTTCCAGTTTCTTCTGTTTCTTTAAAATATCTTAAAATATTTTATGTTCTTCTATAAAAAAAGTTAATAAGCACAAAATACTGGGAAGGAAATATTACTTTGCTTTTTTCCAAAATTTCCATGACCAATGTAACATTTCTTTTGTTATAATTGATTTTCAAGTTTGTTTAAAATGTTTCACAAGGTGTAAGATATTGAAATGAGACATCCAGTTTTCAGGGTGTGCTTGGAATAAAAGGTTCCTGTGCAATATAGGTGTAAAAACACTATTAAAATGTTAGCAATATAATAACTCTCCCTAAACATGTTGAAAATGGTTTGATGGTTTGTTTTGTTTTTGTTTTTTTTTTTTTTTATTTGAAAGAACAGTTCAACTCACCATCAATTACACTCAGAGCTCATTATATTTGTGCTGCTATAATTATCAGTCCTTTTATGTCTTGGGCCTTTCTTGTAGCTCCTTGGAAGAATATTTTGGTTTTGATGCACAGCTGCTTGTTTCACACAGGTCCTGCCTCAAAAAGCCAGATCTGATATCAAATGCTGTTGTCAGTTACAAAAAAGCAATCCCAGCCACCATTTTTTGTGTTTCCTCAGAAGGCACATATGAGACATTTCAAAGTGTTGTATTGGAGTGCTTCACAACATTTTTTTCTCTTTAAGCAACCCACTGAATGTGTACTTCTGTAGTGCCATGGATCCCCTGCACACTGTTGCTCCTTTAAAGGACCATACTCTGGAGTTCTTTTAGTTCTCCAGTAACCCTGTCCATCCTGTTGGCACATGAAGAGATGGAATACTTTGAAGTCGGATTCTGGGAACTGATAATTAAGAGGAGAGATTCTGTCTGTCACTTCTCTCAGTATTTGTTTCTCTGAGTTAGTCTATGGACTAAAAATTATTATTTCTTTTAAATTTTCTTTTATGTGTCAGCATTTTCAGCAAGGATTTCTGCAAGAGATGATTACAAAGCCTGTCTATAAAAGAAAATTTAAAAATCACTTATCCACAATAAGGAGTTTTACCAAAATATATGTGATTTGAAATTATCAATATCATCTTTCCTGAAGTTTTACTGCTTAGACCTGGGGGTTTACCAGCACAAGGTGGTTCTTTGCCACCAGGCTGGAGACGATTCAGGAGTTTGTATTCTAACAAGACAGACTTTCATTAAAGATTACAAATCTGGTTTAAGAAGCCTTCTCAGTGACACTGTGTTTATAGACATGCCAGGCCACATCGATATGTGCATGAGAAAAATACTTGTTCAGTGCTTTGCAGAATGGGGATTGTATTCTCCATACAAAGAACCACATCTCCGAGCACTTCACACTAAGAAGGTCCCAGAAGTAGTTTGGATTTGGAAAACCATCTCTGTCAGCCAACAGCTTTTAGTGGTAGTTTTAAGATGTTTTAAATATTTAAAAGGTTGAAATGTATATTGAGTCAGATGGGACAAGGCTGCATCCTTAGATACTGAAAGCAAAGCAAGCATGAAGCAAACACAATGTTAAACTGTTCAGTGCTAAGCCTCTGATGAGGGACTCAGTCATGATAGTATTTGTTTAAAGGGTTGGCTGCTATAGTTCCTTTTGGATGTGAAGGAAAACTAAACTATTTGTTTTGTTTGGGCAAGGTTTTTTGGGATTTTTTTTTTCTCCAGCATATTTCAGAAAAAGGGAAGTCAACATCTTTTCTTTGCATCTGTTCTGTGAAATGACAGACAGCTCTTCAGGCAAAAAAATCTTGCTGTAATTTGTCTGACTCTCGGCAGACAGGTAAATACAGCTTGAAAAGCAGATGTTTCAAAGAACAAATTTAAGCAACACTAGACAATGTGATTTACATTTAACTGTGCATCTTGGCTTCTACAGATTGCCTATTAATAACTAGAAGATAAATTCTGTGAAAAAGCAATGCTTAGAAGAAAACCTTCCAAGGTTTCACATAAACTGCTTTCTTCTGTGTTCTCATAAAAGTGTTTAGATGTTAATAGTATAGAAAATTAGTCAATTAACTATAAATTCTTCTCATAAGATGCTAAAAGGGAATTGTTTGAACTAAATAGTGGTGAATGCAAATGAGTGATATACCCTATCAATTAAATGTACATGTGCTTTGAGCATCATGTTTTAAATCAACAGCTGTGACAGAAATGCACACCCCTGAAGAGATGCAGGATGGAGAGAGAGGGAGGATTTTAACTGAATGTATTCTCCTGAATGCACAGTGAGGCATCAAACTAATCATTACAGAAAGGAGAGGAGCATATTGATGATGCCATGTGCTTCACATGAGATATCTTCAAATACAGAGTTCCATGTTCCACTTCATTCACATATAAGCTGTTCCATGTTCCACTTCATTCTCATATAAGGAACCACTCTGCTGGCTGTAGTTTATTTCTGCTGTAGTTTATTTCTTGTTAAAAGTTCAGGAACATTTTGATCATGGGCAGGACTAAATCACACCATTGCTGGTCAGTGTGCACTTGCTCATGCACCAAAGGGAGATGAGCTAGGGGATGTGTCACTGCATCCATCTTCTGAGTCATTTTCCCAGGAGGAATTTGCCTCTCTAGGTGCAACCAGTCAAACAAGGACAAAGCCAAGGAGACATTCAGTGCCTGATGCTAGGCAGCCAGCTAGAGAAGGGGAGGTCAGTGCTGAATGAGGCATTTCAAAGAGGTCTTTGGGTACAGTGATGCCTTAAGTTTTAGCTTTCGTATTTTTCAGATTCTGTACTGCATTAGTGTGTGACTCTGAACTACATATAAAGTGTTAGCAAATTCTCTTCACAGTTTAGTCAGACAAAACAATCTTTTTCCAGCCTGAGAACCAAGGACACCGTTGCAGGTGTCAAAAAGGCCCAAAAAGTGTAAACAACAGTGAATTGAGGAGAGCAAACTGGGAGGATGGGACTTCATAACCTGAAGCTGTAATTGGACAATTAACCCAAATATGTAAATGGCCCAAAACTTACAAAAGTGTGAAAACTCATGACCCATCATCCATCTTTGGTGTAGCCTTGGCCAGGCTCTTGTACTGCCTGAGGTGTATCCTTTGAAGGCCTTTTAATAAATACCTGCTTTATTCCTTTAACTCTGTGTAGCCTCTGTTCTAGGTAGCCTCTCTAGGCACCTACAACAGTAACTCCTGTGTTTATCCAATGCTCCAAGACAGTTCCACTCAAAAGGGGTGTTTTGGGTTTTTTTAAATTAAAGTCACAAAGCCCTACTTTTCCCAAAACATCACTGTCCATTTCTGGGGACTTCATTTCTGTCTCTTAGTGCAAAGCTGGTCATGTAATGTCAGTGTAATTGGAATGTAATTTTGTTGTGGTGGTTCCCTTAGTATTTCAGGGGTGAAACCCTCTTTTGTGCATGGAGAAATTGTATTTATTTTAATATTTTTGTTAACTTTTACATCCCTAGTGAAACATAATGATTCTGTTCCCCTTCATGTTGCATCTTGAATAAAATAACTGTGGTTAGGACATTTTGGTTTGAATTCAGTGTTTTCAAGTGTGAATTTAACACTCTTGAGGTAAAACAAATTGCTTGGGCCCTCAGGCAACTTAGGACTAGAGATACGTACTTTGTGAATTTAAAACAACTTTTTGGGGCAGGCAGGTTCACAGGTGTAAAAAAAGGCATGCTGCCTCTAGGCATGTGCAGTACAGCATATCAGTTATCCAAGGATGTATTTTCGGGGGATGCATTTGTCTTGCTGTCCTTTAAATGGCTTAAGCCACTCTTCTGTGAACACTCAAATTTGCCTGAAGATGTACTAAAGATACTTAAATGTCCATTTGATTCTCATCTTGAGTACACGTTCACATTGAATAGAAAAAAAATTTGCAGGGGTCTCATGGAACCTACTTTTGTGGGACTAGGAAAAGTTCTTCACTTCCAAAACAATAGCAGAAAGTAACAGAAACAAAAGAATAAGACAATAACAGGATTTGTGGAGATGCTTGGACACTGCTGAAGTAATTTTAAATGACAGCATTGCTGAAGCTGTATGAGCATCTTTCATGGAAAAGTAGCAGAGGAAAAGGTTGGTGAGAGAGAGCTGTGGAAGGCAGGAGACACAGAAAACTGTGTGTAAGCACAGTCCTAGATAGAGTTGGTATACAATATCATTAACAGATGTTCTGAGAAATTTTCCTCTCCTTGAAGTCAAGTTATGTCACCAGAGAGGAAGGGATATGGGAAAGTGCAAGGAAAAGAGAGATGGCTGGTCCTCTCCAGCATATGTTCCCACAGGAAACTCAAGGGAGACAGAAATTTCAGGCCAGAATTTTTGCAGCAGGATTTTTATCTCCTCAGGCTTGGGGGGAAGGTTTGGACCATGTATTTAGTTGTCTGATTGTTAGATGAGGGCTTCCATGTGGTAGTTCCATTGGAGCCCCTGCTGTTTTGGGGTCTACAGTGTACTTTGAAAAACGCGTGCTCACTGTTATTACATGGAGATAAGATTCAGTATATTTTTATCTACAAAATGTTTCGTGCATTGAATATCAACTCTGACAGGCAGAGAAGCAATTTCTGTGGTTGTTGGTTCTTACTCCCTGCTATTACAGAGAGACACCACCATCCAGAGTTTTACTTGCATGACAATTTCTCTACTGAGTAAGGCAATAGAAGATATTTCAAATGAGTTGACCTCACTATAAATAAACCTAGATATACCTGAGGAAAACAGAATTACACTAGTTTTGTCAAGCTGGCCATAAAACTGAAATCCTGACTGAAAATACTGCAATTGCCACAGAATGCTGAAATGTCAGCTCATTTCTTTGCAAATCTAACCTCTCAGTAATTGTAAACATAATTTGATGGAAAGTCCATTGGAACAATTTGCTGATCTCTGACATTCTCATTATGTATAATGCTGTGTAAAACATTCTCTGAAATAATCTGGTGTAGAATTTACAGTTTGTTTGGTTTGGTTTTTGGTTTTTTTCCTAGAATTCTGAGACCCTGTTTGTGACATTAAAACCAGATTATTTTGAGAAAAAAAATGTGACAGGAAGACAAGGCCCTGTATATCACATAGAGTTTTCCTCTACTAACAAACACCTGTTTTCTGTGGTATAATTTCTAAGGTTTTATATGAACTCCTGCTCCCTGATTCATGTGTGTCCATCACTGGAATATAGGAAAAAATAATTCTGGAGCCTTTTGAATTTTTTGCAGTATGGATATAACAGTGATGACAGCAATGTAAGACAACACAGAAAGAACAGCATGACGTAAAGCAGTAGCAGGATCTTGGCATCCTCCTGGATGCTGGTTTGTTATTAACTGTTCATTTTAAGATGCAGAAAACTGCAAATTTTTTTTTCCATGTATTCTTCATTTTGGTGCTTTTGGTGCTTATGGCCCATTTCCTAGAACTGAGAATGACAGAAGTTTTAACAGACCTCCGGACATCAGCTGGTCCAAGCCCAGCTTAGAGCAGGGTTGTGATACATCAGATTGCTCAGGGCCTCGTTCAGGTGAATTTCTTTGTATGTTCATGCATGGAAAGCCCACAGAATTTCTGGAAAACTTGTTCCAGTGTTTGACCATCCTTGTGGTGAATAAGAATTTCTTGACAGTTTGAGCTTTTTATGTCCCAGCTTGTGTCCACTACCTCTCTTCTTTGCACACCTCTAACAAAAGCCTGGCTCCACCATCTCTTCTCATTCCCCTGTAGTAGAAGACAGCAAGAGTGTTTCCTCCTTCAACTCTACTTCAGCATGTAATTCTCTCAGCATCTCCTCATTCATTGTGTGAAATACATTGTATTATGGCTTATACCTGTGGAGTTGTGGTAGGTTTTGGAACAATAGAGGTTTATGAAGATTATCCATGAAGATTTAACCATTGTGGCAGCAATGAAAGGCACAATGGTCTCTATAAATACATAACTTGTTCATGCCAGAATGGTTACTTATTAAGAGAAGTCACTCTACCTGTACACACATTATTCTGAAACATTAACATTTTAGGGCTCTTTTTTTGTGACTGCTGTGGTTGCTTTTGTTGCTCAGTGGTGACAAAAATGGCAAGGATACCTTATTGTTCCACTTGTCCAAACTTTGACCACTAGATGGAGGTTTGATTGCTTCATATAATTTTAAAGTTCCAAACTGTGTCGTTGCATTTGATTAGCATACAAATAAAGTGTTTAATATTTGATTGCTCCCCTGAGATTGTAGGTAACTTTGTGTAACTGAGTAGAAAGATGTTTTAATCATAATTTTCTGAGTTTATTGTAATGCATGAGTTATTAGCACTTGTGGGAAAGTAGACATTACTGGGATGAAAAACAAAACTGAAGCCAGGATACTATAGCTGTTCATTGTTTTAAATATTAATTCTATGGTAGCTTCTTGTATAAGCTGACATACATCTTCAATGATTCTATTATTAAAATGGAACATCCTTTCCTATTAAGTTCAAGGTGGTTTACGAACCCAAGGGTTCATGTTGACCTGTTTAACAATGTTTAACAGCATCTCTAATACTTCTCTGTTTGTTTCCATAATGTGAAAGTAGAGTCATCCTATTTCTGGCTTATTCCCATATTTCTGTTTATTTTTATCTTTATCAGTTATCTGGTGTGAATTACTTCCAGTGGCGTAGCTACTGGAAGTAGCTTGTTCAGTCTCACCTCTCTGAAATAAAAGCATATAGCTTTTAATTTCTTCATTATGCACGATCATAATTATAGATACGCAGTTTCCTTTTATACAAGAAAGAAAAGATATATATATGCACATATCTCCAACAAAAAGCTTAGTAAAAATTAAACCTACAGAAGTTTATTTCAAATGTTTTAAAATACTATTATATAGAATATTGTGTGTAAAGGCAGGTGATGTGCCCGCCTTACCAGTACTACTGTGAGATCTAAAATCATTCTTTTATAGCTCCTTCTGTGACTCAAGGCAATACATTGTTCCTGAGCCTCACTTTGTTTCTGAGGAACTGAAGCTCAGATAAAGAGCACACTTTGCCAAAGCACATGTCAAGGCATTTGTTGAATGGCAAGGATTTCAATCTAATTTTCCATGCTTATTCCCTGGAAAACCTTGCTCTCAAGGGGTCCCACCAGCATGATGTCCTGGAGGAGCACCTGCCCACCCTCCGGGCTTCAGGTGCTGCTGTGAGCAGACCAAGCAGAGCAAGCACAAGGTTTCATGATTTTGCTCAGCTGTGAGGTGCAAAAAACCCCTTTCCACCTTAAGTATCAAAATAGATATTGAAGGAACAGGCCCCGTGCTGCCTCCTTGGCCCAGGTGACAGGAGCAGGGCTTTGATGAGAGGCTGCTCCCAGTGAGGGAGACTCTGTGATTTTGCTCTGCCCAGCACCGCAGGCTTGCTGCTGCTGCTGGCGCCAGACCCAGACGTGCTGTTGTCAGAGAGAAGCTGTCACAATGAGCTCTGAATTCATGAATCTCGACTCCACAGGAGGAGGAGCAGCCTGCTAAAGGTTTCCAGAAGTCAAGGAAGGCTAAAAACACTGCTTTTCACAGCTTAAGAATTCTTAGCTTTTTCTTTAACTTGCCTGTGTCTCCTCTAGCCAGTGTCTTGTAAACTGGAGCTGAGGTCTAACAGCCCAGTTCCAAATCAACAAAAGCACTAAATCATGTCTTAAGTCTCAAAACATGCTTACATGTCTTACTGAACTAAGGGCTGTAACACCCTTGAAATACCCACACTTGGCTTCACAGCTCTCAGAAACAATTTCTGTTTTTCAGCTGAATGTAGTGTCTGCTACTTGCATGTCGGGAATGGTATAGTTAGAGATGTTGGTTAGATAGTCATATCCAAAATTTCACTGACTAACAAAAGCTTCTGCATCAAAGAGGGTGTCATCATGTTTTTGAAGGGCATCTTTATTTTTAATCAGTTTCAGCATTCGGAATACTTCAGAGAGAAATATCATGTCCCTTACATGGCTATAATGTAAAGGCAACAGACTCATTAGGAAGAAAGGGAAGGAAAGAAGAGTTTCTCAGCAGTGGCATTTGAAAAAGTTGTGTTAATTCCAGATTTGTTTAGCACATTATTTTCTACTTTCACAATTTGTCTTCTTGACTTCCTAAAGGGAGGACTAAGTTTTTAGAGGTCTTTTAAAAGGAAATGTCATTTAATGAACCACTTCAGTTAAGTAAGAGTGGATGCTAAGTGATGCAGGCTAATGAGACAATTTAAGGTGAAGGGTTTATATAGCAAATCTCATGCAGTTAGAATAAGAACTGAGTAGGGAAAGAAAGGAAAGATATTGGAATGATCACATAGGATATGAGAAGAATATTTCTAGATTTTTCTTAGGCTCATAATGATTCCTAGAACTTTTTTCTGGACGTATGTCTAGGTGGAAACAAATTTTAACCACTGCAGTACAAAGATCCCATTCTTTTAAGAGCTATACAACAGTAAGGGGTTTTTGCTCAGCTTTAGAGCAAGAATTTACAAGGCCATTACTCTCCTTGATTTATACAGAGTGTCCTGCTACACTTTCTGGGCAGAATGAATGTGCAATAAGAACCATGACAATGTAATAGGGTAGACCAGAAATATCCATCCTTTGACTAGGAGATGATATTTGGCACTTTTTTTTTAATAAGCTTTTTATTCTCAATTCTGAATTATTTTTCTTGTTGATATGTGAGCTATAAAGCTCAAGAAGCTGTAAATCATAAGAAAAGCCCTTCAAACCACAATTAGTTGCTCTGTAAATATCCTCCAGACATTTTTCCCCCAACCTTTCTTTCTTACCATAAGTTTTTAAAAGACCTTCAGTAATGTACTAAATTTTGACTGCCTACATGTTGCAGCCACCACTGCAAGGAGAGCTGTAAAGTAAATTGTGAAATAGCAGCTTCATTGTCTATTTTTTTCCATGAAATTTATGTTATTTTATTTTTGATGTTTCTGGTTGGGATTTCTCTTAAATGGAAGGCCCTAAACTACTGAATTTTTATTTTCTTTTCTGCAGATAGTATGTGATTTGGAACTATTGACATATTTTGTAGGATTTTTCTGATATTTAAAGTTTTCCTCTAGAACACTACTGATACTTAATTCCCCAGTGTTGGACTTTCTGCAGCTTTCCAGCATCTGGAACAAGCTCAGGCTGCTATTAAATTGGTTTTGCCATCTTCAAACAGTGTGAGCACAATCAGCATTTAGTAAAATAAACATGGCCCCATTATTTCTTAATGCCTTGCTTAACAGCTTTAAGATTAGACCACGTCCCCCATGCTCCCAGTAGGCAGCACTTTAACAGTGAGTAATATTTCTGTCTGCCGTAGTCAAGTAATCCCAAATGTAAGTAATTTACAGGCTGGCATTAGGGACTGTTACAAGAGACATATTGTAATATGTCACTGAAAATCAGCCTGCCTCTGCACATTTGATCAACAGCCAGATGGAGGCTTTTATCACATTTATTTAATCTGAAATATACATAGTAATTACAGTGGACCTCTGGATTCTCGGTCCTCGTCGCTGTCTCAGGAGAAGGTAGGAAATGAATCTGTCAGCTACAGACTGGTGGGGATGTGACCCCCTTGGTAGAATCTGGGTGTGTTACAGCTAGTGCTGCTGACAGTGGATATCATGCTGCTGGAAATTAATGCATGTTGCCAAGTTAAAAAAAAGAAGCCCATAAACCAAAGACTGTGTAACTTTATTTTTTTATTAATACAGAAAGCCTTTAGGAAAGCAAAGACCAATGTTACTCTTAGCAAACCCATTACCAATCGATGGCTTTAAGAGCAAACAATCTCTTACTAATAGCTGGATGGTTTTTAACTTAAAGGCATTGGAAAACAACAGGTTTAATGTTCCCAGAGGAGAATTTGGTTAAGATATTGAATTCCATCAAGCATGTCATTATTAAAAGGGGAAAATATTGTTGTTTCCATTAGTACAAGGTTGGCATATAAGGAACACATAGCATTCAATTAAACCACAAGGAAAAAATTCAAACAAATTGAAGGTAGATTTATCTCTTGGGCAGGAACTTCACAAATGGATGTTGCTATTGTCACAACGAATTTTATAAGATTTTGTGCCCTAATTAGAGGAGCTATAGAAGATGTCTCACATATTAATGGTGGTGCTGACCTTATAAATAATTTACCCCTCATTCCTGTTACTCTGGGCATTACAGCAGGCTATCTCTGCTAATGTCTCTCACATCTCTCTTTCTGAGATGAGCTGGATCAGTCAACAACCACTTTTGGATCAGTTACTACCCCTAACCACAAGTATGCATGGCTAATCTGGAGATACATTGACAGATAAAATACACTATTAACTGCCAAAGAGGCTCTTCTATTACAGTTACTCTCACTGAGTAGTCCCATGACAGATTAAATTGCTGTTCAGCCTGAATAAGGTGTCAGATTCTGGCTGTAAGTGGCTGGTTTACTGGGGTGTTTTGATGTCATTATAGGCTTATAATTAGTCTAATCTGATTTGGTAAGAAAAAAATTAGTATGACAAGCATAAAGAATTCATTTGAACAATAGGTTTTCTTCCACTACAGAACTAAGTTTTAATTAGAGCTGTTCTCCAATTAAATTAAATCTGCCCTTCTTGGTTTTAAAACTCTCATGAACATATTCAGTACAATGTACCTTGTACAACTGTGAATCTGTTGCTGCCTCTCTGATCTTTACCCATCCTTACCTGTTCTTAACTAACTTTACATGTGTGGCTCTGTGATGACAAAACTTCTCCCCAGCTTCTGCCATCAGGATCAGCTTTGTCTCTCTCTACTGATCCTCCCCATCCATTTGCTTCATGCCATTTCTTGACTGGACGTGTGTCATTCTCCCACTGCTTACTTGTGGTGGTATTTGTTATTTGAGCTCTTCAGTGATGCTGATTAACTCTGAGAAGCAATCAGTGAGGGGGTTCATGTAACAGCATGGAAAACAAGGTGGCAGAAAAGCCACAGTGGAAATATTTATGCCACTTTCCAGTGGGCTTTAGCTCTTGGGGCTTCCTTCAGTTATAGGAGGAAGCTTTGAGTGATCCCTTTGGCGCTTTGAATGATCACTGTCTCAGCAATCTCCCCATAATTCCTAACGTGTATTATGGTGATAATGAGTTGCTTTCCCCTGAAATGTGAATGCTAAGACTGCCAGAGACCATGTGAGTCTGGCCCCAGCCGCTGTGATGGCAGCCAGCAGCAGATGCCCACGCTCAGCCATCTCTACAGAGCGCAGGTGCCACGCTCCCTTCCCACACATCCTGGTCATGTTTTCTCCAGCAAACCAAAGTCTGTGGGAAGTGGCCAAAAGCCACATATTAAAGATACTCTAAGAAAGGGAGAAGAAACTGGCATCTCCAGTTTCTGTATTAATGAGAGAATGGTTTATTATTTATATAAATTATTAACTTCTGGCAACAGGAAAAGGAGCTGTATGCACACTAACTCCATCTGGTCTCTGGTCTTTTTTGACAAAGAAAACCAAGAGCAGGGATCTTCCTATATTAATTGATGGAAAGTCATCAAAAGACAGATGATACTTCTGAAATGTGTTTTTTCTCCCAAAGTGAGAAGTCATGATTCTCATTTTTCTAGACAGAGATAGGTTCTTCTTTTTTCTTTTTTTTTTTTTTTTTTAAGTATCTAATAGGTGGTTGTTTCCAAAGTTCAATCTTTTTTTACTGCAATGAAGGCATTGAGCATTCTGGAGCTTCACAAGAAAATGAAAATTAAAATGCTGGAACAATTGACTCATTCAACTTAACAGGGAAATTTTCATGTCATCTGTGCCAGTTGTCTCTTTTCCTACAGCCTACAGAAGTTATAGCTGGATGGACAAGTAATTCTTCAAACCCAGAATTGACTTAATTATCCTCTACAGAAAATAAGAGGAAGGCAAAACATTGCAGATTTCAGTTCATTTTTTCCTAAGACAAAGTCTGAAGCAATTAATGAGTTTATTGACAGCCAAAAATATAATGTTGTCAATAAGAAAAGTCTTTTATGTGCTCTAATTAGAGGAACTGTTCCCTTCAGGAAACTGGAGCTTTTAGAGCAGCATTAAGGAAAAAAAGAGAAAGGAAAAAAGAATCTTTAAAAAAAATGTGTCAATGACACAAGCACAAAATATGGAACAAGGCTCTAAGGACCCTGAAAAATATTGCTAAACTTTTCATCTTAATGTTGTAGGTATACAGCTCTCTTCTAAGCATTAAAATAAAATGCATTTGTAAAATAAATAGGTATGGGTAATGCTTTTATTCACTTTGACAAGGGCTACCTGCTCACAAATATATATCAGGACACATTTGCATTTTTCTGTCCACTGAAAGAAGTCTTGGCTTCATGAGAACAACAGGAGCTCTTCGAAAGGAGCTGTGGTTTCAGCTGCTGAAATATTGTGTGGGGCTTTTATCTTTCTGGGACATAGGCTCTTCTTAATAGGAATGTATATAAAATTCAGTACTGTGAAAAAAAAAACCAGAGGCAAAATGGGCCAAATGTGCAGTAGCATGAGAAGAAAAGGCTATCAATTCCTTTGAAGGTTTACAAGTTTTTTTCCTGCATGTCTTTGCTATGGTTGATGATGTTCTATTATTAAAATAGCAGTTTATATGTGCTGTATATTAGTACAATGTTTTGTTCTTCTTTGCTTCAGGCACTGAAGGATAAAGAAGCTTGTCACGTATTTTAAGTTTGGAATTGGTTAATAACAGAATGCATTTTCAACAAATTTCACAACCAGCCCCTTTGGGCAGCTACTCTTTGCAATTTAAATGAAGGTGCAGAAAGTTTCTTTCTTTTCCCTCTTAAGAATAGTTTCACAAGTTTGGCGTACATGTACTTTAGTGGTTAGTAGTATATTACAAAAAGAGATTGAAAACACCTGTTTCAGCCTTCCAGGCCACGCAAGAGAAATTGAACTCTGAGGTGCCCAAATTAAGATACTAAAATGGGTAAATTCTAACTTACCAGCATTTATCACAGACAGCACCTCTGCCACTTTTCCTAAGGCAAATACCTTGTCAGCTATCACTTCAGTCTAACCTTCTATCCATAATGTGGTGCAATTCCCACTTTAGTCTTTTTCCCTACTGATGTAAAACCAGATCTTTGAGGTTCTGTTTTGAGGTTTTTGTTTCAAGGTTTTTGGTTTGGGGGTTTTTTACCTTGTTTATTTTGATTTTTCTTAAGTTTTACCTTTTTTTCCCCTCAAACTTGCCTTGGTGGGACAATTAAAAATTTTATGAACCCTATGGCTAAATCTTGGCAATGACATTAGCCTGAATACATTTTAGAACCCAAGTTTGTGCCATAAGCTGCAGAAAGAAATCTTCTCTGGTTTCCATGGGATTGTGCCTTGTGGCTTTTTAACTGAATTATGGAAATACTGCAGTGTGAGCTGAGACAAGAAGGAAGAGAAGCACGAAGGGTGGGCTTTGGGGAAAGGAGAAAAAGGTGAGGAACAAGGGCTCAGGGGTTATAAATGCCACCTAGCCATGTGAAAACTTCAAACAGGATCTGTGCTACTGGACACCAAAGTATTTGCAATGGAGAGAAACCTCTAATGAAAAATTGATTCTTGGGCAGAGATTTTCAGGGAAGCTTTTGTCTCTATTAGAGTTTTTATAAAGGCATCCTTCCTACACATTGTCTGATATCTAATAAGCTCTGAGCCCCTGCTGCAACCTGTCCTCTCAGGTTAGTTATAAGAAAACAAGACTCTTAAGTTCTTTACCATCTCTTAAAACTTGTTGTAATGGAACCACGTTTCATGAGTAATTTGAACAGAGTGAAAGAGAATATTCACACAAGCTCTTGTCTCCTTGGGAAATTAAGCTGATATGAAGAAAAAATTCACTGGGGAGTATTTTTAATGTAATTTACATTCACCGATGGACTTCAGAAATCCTCTAACTACTCTCCCCCCATAGTTGTTGCAGTTTGGTCTCTGCTGGTTAAGACACTTCAAAGCAGGTTTAAATATCTCATGATTTGAGGCTCCTTGCTAGATTTTCTCCAAAAATCTTCACAGTCTCCCTCCACTCATTTTCACGCTCACCTGCACTGTTACAACAGCCTTTCAAATAAGAGCTATTTATTTAATATTTGTACTTCTTGGGGTTTCCCACCCTAAAATGCACCTTGCTTTACTGATCTGACTTGAGCAATGTCCTTAAACAATAGCTTTTTGTAAAAATATGAAATATTAGTGAGTTGTACTGAGGGTTATAGCAAGTCCCTGAATATGGAGAAATAATCAGCAGTCATTTTAAGGGATTTTTCTGCCACATAAATTGTAACACAAAGCCATGCCACAGGAACCCTTATTGGAGCAATTCTACTTTGCAACAAAATTTGATTATTCATTAAATCAGTAAAAGTGACTGTAGGCTGGTGGTTTCAGTACTTCTGTGAGAAATGGGGCAGCCCTTTCTTTTCCCAGCCTTAAGGAACTGTAATTTATGAATTATACATATACTTAATAACTCTTCACTTTGTGAATGCTATTAAAGCTCCACAGCAAATTAGGATATTTCCAATTTTTTGTATAGTAGAAATGGTCAAAACAAATTATTATTTTGGATGCCTCAAAACCTAGGTCATCTCATGGTCAGAGTGATTTTTTTAAAACTTCGCCATATGAGCCAAAAATACCTATTGACAAAGTTCTGCAAAAGAGAGGGCTACTTGAGCACATATTCCCCAAAATATGCCATTTCAGCATTCACAAATGTGCTTGTTTTGCCTTTGCTCAGGAAAGGGTTATCTGACCCTTTCCTGCAGCCTGCTCAGTCAAGTCAACTCTGCATAAATAAGAAAGAAACTTATGCATGAAGAAACTGAAATTAGGTGAATAATTAACATACACTTTATGCAAAAGCATGAAAAACTATTCCAAAATTTCTCTGCATAACTAAAGTGTGAATTCATATTAAAATATTCTACATTGAAACTTTGTCAGCAGGTCATAAAAAGCACATGTCGAGTCATTTATTGGGTCTAAGGTTTATCTGATGTGTTTCATCTCTTAAAAAATGAGGCAATTTTTTTTCCCCTCTTAGTCATTTTAAGAGTGTTATTTAATTTAAATGTGTGTTTTTTAATTTAAGTGTATTCACAGTTTGTGAACAAACAGTAACAGGGAAACCCCAAAAGCTGAAAATGGGTAAATTTCCACATCATTGGCAATCAGTGTTTTGAAGAAGCTTTCTAAATTTAGGCGGTGGGGGGAGGAAGAGCAAATAAAAGAGTGCAGTGATGTTTTATGTCATTATGTTTTTATAAGATTTTCTTCATTTTATCAAAGCATAACTGATCTTTGAAGATCTAGTCTGATTGCAAAATTGTAATTCCACTGTTTCAGGCCATGGGTACTGTAGCTGCCTGTGCTCATGCAGTAAAAACCAGGTTGTATTAAAACAGTAACAGTGTAATCTTTTTTCTTCTTCTTCTTTTCTATAGAAACAGCTGAATTATAAGTATTTATTGCATAGTTGCATACCTAATATTTCATTTGCTGGAGTTGTGTGTATGGCAGGGTAGGATTTACTTGGTAAAGTCCATGAAGCTTAAAATGTGAATCTTAAAATAATCTGAATAGTATTCTGCTTTTTGGAAAGCAGACTGTGGAGTGGTCAGTGATTTCAGCTGCTAAGACTTGTGCCCAGAACACTTGAATGATTATGCACATTCACTGTATAAATACCTAAAATACAAAAAAGTGTAACTTCCAAATCCCTGTATTTCTGTCTTTCAGATACTGCTTGGGCACATTTTGAAATAGTAATTATTTATACCATGATAGAAAGCCCCACATCTATAATTCACTCATGGGGCTGAGGTCATTTCATGGAAGGAAAAAGTACAATGCATTACTCTGTACGCATAATGTAGAGCATGTTTATATTTAATGCTAGCATTATTTTTCTATGAGGAGACTATTCATGAGGTATGCTTCCTGTTCAGAATATTGTTTATGTTGTGCAGATTTTCATTTTGAGATGGAAAAAAGGTTTCTTTCTCAAGAAAATAATGGCCACTTTTAAGAATCTTTCTTTATTTCCTCTGTTCCATCTTTTCCTTTCTCTCCTTCATTTCCTTTTTCCTTTTCAACAAAGGAATTGTTCACTGGTAATACAGTAGTAATAGGTTATGTATAAGTTTTTGGGGTTTTCTCTGGACAAACTTCTCTAGCAATGCCAACCAAGGTAATCTGGCTTTGATAGCAAGTTTGAAATTAGAGTGAAAAATATGCTGCTACATTTGCAGTCCAATGAATACTTACATTAATTTTAATGTTAAAAAAATTCAGCCTATGGAAGTATTAGAATCTCATTAAACCACAGTAATAAGTGGAAACCTTGTGTTGAGGCTGACTTTGGGTCACTTCTTGTAGTCAGAGCAGGTGTGTCAGAGGAGGAGTGAGTTACTCTGAGGAGGATAAAAACACAGAGATGTATTTATCTCAGTGTATTGTGAGGATTTTTATCTGCAATGTTTATTACAGCTCACAGAGGACATGTGTTGTAAGTCTGGGTATTGAGCTGAGGCTGTGCACTTCAATCAGCTTTGCAAAAATGCCTGTAGATAAAGTTCTGTGCTAACCCTTCTCTGGATTATGCCCTGCATCAGGAAGTATATTATCCCTTAAAAGATCTCCTTTTATTCTTCACTGTTACTGGCAGCACACCAGCAGGAGCCAGTTTTTAGTGTGAAAACACGTTCATGCTGCTCCTGTCCCAGTGCTGCCAAAGAGTATCTCCTGCAGGTCACACGCAAGGCTTGGGGACCTGGGTGGTCCTCAGAGTCCAAATGGGTCCTGCCCTTTTGCTGCAGGGAGGAGCTTTACTCAACATTGCCACAGGCAGCACGAAGGAGGAGTCTTCTAGATGGCTCAAGCAGGCTGGCGTTCCTGCAGCAAGTTGTCACCTTCCATCTTCTCAAGCAAGCAGCCACGTCCTCCTTGCTCTGCTCAAGAAACAAACCCCCTGCAAGGCGAGGGAGAGGAAGGCTGAATGCTCCAAGCTCCTACTTTTGGAAGCCAATGCTTCAGCACTCTTGCTTTCCCCTGTGAGTCTGCTGGTGCACAGGGTTTGGGATCAGGTTTAATGACCAAAATGGAACCTATGTCCTGCTGGGCTGGTGATGTGTACTCAGCGTGGTGCCACCACCAGCAGCACCATGCCAGGAGGATGTGGAGGGGGAAGAGGATGCAGGAGAGCTTATAAGGTGTTTCTAGCTTTTTTGAGGGTAAATGCCTATTATTTATCATCATATCCACAGAAGTGCTATGACCAGCTTCCCCAAAGTCCTTGTGGCAGCCAGAAGAGAAAGGTGTGGGAGCTTGGAAAGCCAGCAGTAAGTGACAAAGTCCTGCCTGATGAGTCCAGTGACTGTTAGGAGCAGAACCGAATCTATACCAGTGGCAACACCACTCTGTGCTCCAGCAAGCCTGAAAATGTAGTTGCTGAATGCTTCACAGTGTGCAAAAGGAAGGGAAAACAGAATTCTTTTCTTTCATCTATAGAACGTTACATACATGTGCATTTGTAGATCTTGAAATCATAGAATGGCTTGAGTAGAAAGGGACCTTAAAGATCATCCAGTTCCATGGGCAGGGACACCTTCCACTAGACCAGCTTGCTCAGACCCCCATCCAGCCTGGTCTTGAACACTTCCAGGGATGGGGCAGCCACAGCTTCTCTGGGCAACCTGAGCCAGCACCTCACTGCCCCCATAGTGAATAATTTCTTCCTAAAATTGACTCTAAACCTACTCTTAGTTTGAAGCTATTTCCCCTTGTCCTATCATTACAAACCCTTGTAAATAGTGTCTCTCCATCTTTCTTGCAGGCTCCCTTCAGGTACTGGAAGGCCACAATTAGGTCACCCCAAAGCCATGACCTCTCTAGGCTGAACAATCCCAATGCTCTCAGCCTTTCCTCATAGGAGAGGTGCCCCATCTCTCACATCTACTTGGTGGCCTCCTCTGGAGTCACTCCAACAGGTCCACATCCTTCCTGTGCTGGAAACCCCAGAACTGGATGCAGTTCTCCATATGGGATCTCAGAAGAGTGGCTCAGAGGCACAGAATCCCCTCCCTTGGCTTCTGCCCACGGTGCTTTCGGTGCAGCCCAGGACACATTTGGCTTTCTGGGCTGCAAGAGCACAAGGCCAGCTCACCCACCAGCACCCCCAAGTCCTTTCAGCCAAACTGCTCTGGATCTGTTCATCCCCCAGCCTGGACTGAGAACAGGATTTGCCCTGACCTGGGTGCAGCACCAGCATTTAGCCTTGTTACACCTCATGAGACTCCCATATCAGATGTATCCATACATCCTACTGCCATATAGCAATCCTGGTCAGCAGAATACAATCATGGTATTATGGAAACACACCTCCTCAGCATTATCAGAGGCCTTTCTATCATCTTCACAGATTTGCCCTCTTTTATGTGTAAATATTGTTCCTGCCTTTCCCGTTTGCAAACTATTTGAAGAACATAAACAGCTCCTACAAGGGAAATGCCCTTGAAGCAGTGAGAGTGGAATGATTGCAGCATACAGTACATACTAATAACATCTTCAGAGAATTACTATTACTTCATAGCAGAGGCATTTTCATTATAATAGGAACCATGTCATGATCCTCAGATTAAAACTTTGCCTTCTGCATTTATCTGTTGAGTCAACAGTCACAGGTTACTGGTTTGTTGTTAAAAGCTCTGAATAATTACTCACCCCAAAATTGTGCCATTTCTCATAATTGTCTCATTGCAACTTTTGTGATGCATCGGGCAACAGAACAGGCAAATGACCAGCACAGAAACCTTGAATCTGACAGTATTCCAGTGCTCTGAGCTGGAAAATGGAACCTGCTGATTCGCTCTGCCATTAGCAAATGTGCAGATGACACCAAGTTGTGGGGGAGTGTTGATCTGTTGGAGGGTGGGAGGGCTCTGCAGAGGGACCTGGACAGGCTGGGTGGATGGGCTGAGTAGAACAGCATAAGGTCTCACAACAGCAAAGTGCAAGCTGTGCCAGAGGAGGTTTAAGTTGGACTTTGAGAAGAAGTTCTTCACAGAAAGAGTGATTGGGCATTGGGATGGGCTGGTTAGGGAGGCAGTGGAGTCACCATCCCTGGAGGTGTTAAGTGACTGGATGTGGCACTCAGTGCTATGGACTGCTTGACAAGGTGGTGTCACTTCATTGGTCGGGCTTGACAATCTCAAAGGTCTTTTCCACCCCAGCTGACTCTGTGATTCTGTGATATCTATTACAGCTTGTTGTAATAGATACCACACACTGAGTGTTAATTGAGCATTTGTAGTAAATTCACAAGCTGTTGCTTGGGTCTGAATGCTGAGTTTCAGGTTGCCTGATACCTTTATCTAACCAAATCCATGCAGACTCAGCCATGTGCAGAGGAACTTGGCACGGCTGCACTTTATCTGCCTTTTTATTTCTGGTGCAAGAGGGTAGGAATGAGAGGAAGAGAACATATAAGGGTTCCCCACTGAGAATCAATTCTATAAATTATGTATTATGCAGACACTATTCTGCTGATGCTATCCGATCCCCAATTCTCACTTCCTTGTTTTTCCTTCTATAAATAGCTGTGGCCAGGTTTTCAGTTGTAAAGTGACTAGGACAAAGCTAGGAACCTTTTTCATTTAATAACCTCTGCCAAAGAAGAATAGGGTAATATTTTTCATAACTGTGATGTCCTCAGGGTTTTAACAATCTGGGAATACAAGCAGCACTGTGCTGTTGATAAGATACTGGGAGTAAAAGTGGGAATAACGGTGCTGAATATTAAAGAGTGAAATGCCCTATTTTCAGGATGATCACTTTAAGACTTGGTATTGTGAATTTTTCTGTCTTTTTTTTTTTTCTCAGTGTAGAGCCACTTTTGCTTTTTTGTCTCTCCCTCTAGATCCAAATGCTTTGGCTGGACAGACTGGACCTGATCACGCTCTTATAGGAGGAATAGTGGCTGTAGTTGTCTTTGTAACACTATGTTCTATAATTCTCCTTGGTCGATACCTGGCAAGACATAAAGGTAGGACACATTATGTGAAGTTCAGTCACTCTTGGAAGCAGGGCATAATTTCACCTGGGAGTGCCATTCCCTTTCACCTTTTCCGCCTCTGCTAAATGATTAGAACAAAAAATAGTTCTCGGTCTAGTCACAAGTAAAGTCCCTGTGAATTTTCACCAGTTTTCCAGTAGGCTGGCCAAGGAGAAGGCCATGGAGTTAGTGCATGCCTAAGGTCATCTTAGAAGTCAGTGATTTAGGGAGGCTGAGGGGTAAGATTGCCCCTTGGTTTTGGATCCTAACTCCTGATACTTGATTACATGTTCTCATCATGTTCTCATAGTTTTAACTACCATATCAATTCAGCAGAATATATATGCATTGAGTGAACAAAATTTACATTTTAATGGATTTTGCTAATATTTCAAGTACATGTTTAAAAGATAATATTAGAATCCAGTAGTGAGTTTTCAAGCCAGTTTATCAATGATCCTGCTGGAATAAGGGGCTCGTTCCTGGGGCTAGCTTTACTTTATTCTGCGGTTTGACTTTAATAATTCTGGTCCCTTCATTTTCAGTCCCCTCTGCCACTAAAGATAGCAGGAATGGAGTGACACTGACTTCTGACTTCTCTGTGATTTGATTTTGACCTAGTTAGTTCCAAAATCATGCCTTGAGATTTAACCTCTGAACAGCTTGTAGGCCTATTGCTAAAACTCAGCTGATTCCTTTTCCATACCCCTAAAAAAAAAAAAAAAAAAAAAAAGAGGATGGTTGGTATTTTGGTATTAATTCAGTAACTCTCATTTTAGATAGGATAATCATATAAATCATATACCTAGCAAACATAAATTGATAAAAAATATCTTTATTTGATTATACTTCCTGGGATAAAATCAGAATTTTTTTTAATGAGCCAGTGAAAGTGTGTCTCTTTTGTTTTACTTTCCTGAATGAACAGTTGTACATCTCATGTCAGCATAAATAATGATTTTCAAAAAGGGAAATTTGACTATTGTACACATTTCTTCTTTTCATTCATTCATTTCCAGAGTATAAAAATAGTTGTGATAGTATAATATGAGTTAGTTCAGTTAATAAACCTGCCTCAATTTTGTAATTCTTGGAACCTACTATGATGCAATTCTGTAAAATTAAAGCATATATATGATCAGTATAAAACAGAAATACAAATGATCAGTGGCCATTAAAAAAAAAGCACTTTTACAAATCTCTCGTTCTTCAAAATTGCTTTGTTTTTGATAGATAGCTATTTCATGAAATAACCAAGATTATATCACTTATCCTATAATTGAAATATATATTGCATATTACTGCAGTTAGATAAAGTGGAATTTTATTAAAATATTTCCTTAATTTGTTGTGGATATACTATAGTTTGTATATATGCCTTTACTAGTATAAGTATCAGTGTAAATATTTCTTAAGCAAATTAGAAAGTTGAGCACATCTTTATGATGCATACTAAAAACTGTGTAAAAATGTTTTTCATTAATTGAAAAATTGGAGTACATTGTTTGAAATGTGCTTCCTATAATGCAGTGTAAAGAAAAAACCCTAATTATTCTCTTTTTCTTTTCTTTTCTCTCCTACTGATTCCTACAGGAACATATTTAACAAATGAAGCAAAAGGAGCTGAAGATGCACCTGATGCCGACACAGCCATTATCAATGCAGAAGGCAGCCAAGTCAATGCAGAGGAGAAAAAAGAGTATTTCATTTAGATGCAGAGCTAGAATCTTGGAGTTTTACTTATCAGGCTGACTGCTGGAGAAAACTGGCTATCATTTCTCAGAATTCATTTCTGCCATCTTCTGCTATCTTTATTAACTCGCATACCTGCTATAAGTAGCCAGTTTATGCCAACAATCAGCTGTTGACATCATCATTCTATAATTACAGTATCATGCATAAAACAGGACATTTCTTATTGCCTAAAAATCATATCCACTGCTCTCTTAACATACAGTGCTTGAATATACAGCCTTAACAATGTTAATCATCATCTTAATCCAAGTTTTCTACATATTTAAGTGTTATGCAGCTTTCTTTTCCAGTTTTCTTTTATCATGTCCCTATTAGTATGTCATAGAACAAAATTCATAACAAGTACTATTAGGTAAGGTCCTAATTTACTTACAGAAAATGTTAAGCCTAAAATTAGAGGTTTACAAAGAATATTTTATACCTGTCTATCTATAATTCAAAAAGCAACTTGTTTTGGAAACATATGCCCTTGGAAACACAAATTGAAATCTGTTTAGTGTAGTTTCTCATATGTTTGGATTTGGTGGGAAAAAAGATCAGTCCAGTGAATTTTTTGGGATGTTTTACTTTGTTTTATTATGATTTAAATGGTACCTTGACAACAGTGCCATGGTTCAGTGGTAAAAACATGTGAGTAGCTATACAGATTCTGCAAAGTTAGGTAATAGAGCTTCTTTTGAAACAATTTGTCCTGCCCTTTTACTGGCTTTTGGGATCACAAAGATTAGAGAACTTTCTGAGTAATTTATGTTTTTATAATTTATTTGCTAAACATGAACTCACCTGCCTACTCAAATTTGATGTGTTCATGGGGCACAATTGCAAGGCATTTTAGTATCTGTATATAGTGCATATAATAAATTCAATTAAACATTATTTGATACATATTCAACTTTTTTGGCGGTAGCTAAGTCAGTCACAAGTAAGCATTTTCTAATGTCCATTATATCCCTTTAGATATGACTCAAAATCAATATTCTGAGTAGATAACATGCGTTAGTACTTTTTTGTCTGTATGTCCTAGCACTGTTCAGCAGCAAACTTTTCTAGTTCTTGTTAATTTTTTCTTTGTTATACAATGGAAGCACAATGTTATATGGAAAGGTAGTTTTAAGCTAACAACCAGTGCACAGCCTCAGGTTTTAAATTACAACCACATTTGATTACTATCCTTAAAAAGTACTATTGAGTTGCTAAAATTCTCAATTTTAATTTGGCAGTTCCAGAGCTGCTTCTCTATGTTGGTTTGCCAAAAAAAAAAAAAAAAAAAAAAACTTTAAAAAAACAAAAAAAGAAAAAAAAAAAGAAAAAATAGAAGTGTTAAAACAAAAGATATATGTTTTGTGTATACAGTAAATGGACTAATTCTTTATATTAAATTCCTGTCTATGCATTTTGTGAGGTACAAACTTATGTCACCGTGAATGATAGAGAATTCCTGCCATGCTTTTAGCTCCACAGTGAAGGTCTCTGTTTGGATTATTTCTGAATTTTTTTTTTTTTTTTTTTTTTGTGTAATTGACAGCTGAAAAATCACATGCTCTTAAATATGACAACAAAACACTGTAAGCCCATCGGCTTATTTCCTCTTCCAATGAAAAGAAAAGGTTGCCGTAACAGGTCTTGGAAATGATTCTACACTGGAGAACGCAAGTTAAGTCTAGTTGGAGCTCTCTTTGCTCCTGTGTTTTGCACCTTTGACAAAAGAAGTATTTCTCTCTGGTTGATGTGTTTGTGAAGCATAAAAGCATGATGGTCTGCTGTAAAGGACTTTCTCCTGGGATTTTATTTTTGTGTGGGGAAGGGAGAATTTGGAATAAGACATCATGTGGTATGGTAAAATGGAAGATAAAGGTGCTGTGGCAGATTATTTATCAGAAGAATATAAACCTTTTAAGGACAATATTAGAGTATTTTAATTGTTTTTGTTGAAGCATCTATCTTGTTAATTTCTAAGAAAAAAGGGTGACGTCAATCAAAGCAGCACTTTTTTTCAAAATATACAGACATAAATAATATGATGTGGTTGAGTGTTAACATAATAAATCATATACAGTATGACATTTTAAAGAAATAAGTCTGCATTGATGTGATTGCATGCTTGTTTTTACAGTTTCACTCCATACCCATCTGTGGAAAAATGCAATAATATGTTAATATAATATGGTAGTTTGAGAGAACCAGGTAGGTGCTACTAGACACATTGAAAACTAGTATAGGTTTACAAGATATTCATGTCTTTCAAAACATAAACATGTAAAAGGCTGGCAAAGGAAGTAATTCAGTTTAATACCAAAAATATGGGTTCTTGTCACAGCAGTAAGTTACATTAGCTGTAGTACAGTATCAAAGTTTTATTTCAGGACCTGGGGCCCAGTTCAACAAAGCTTTTAAGCTCATAGTCAGCTTCGGGCATCAGAGGAGTTCCCTTGGACTATAAGGCACTGTTCATATGCTTAAAAACGAAGTGCTTCCCTGGATGAGGGCCTTATTTGCTCCAGTGGAATTCTCCACCAGTGTGGTGTTTATGCCTTTCTTCATCCTTCCTAACTCCAGCTCGCTTGAATAGTAGGGTTGTTACTTGAACCATTACCCAGCCAAAGTCTGGCAGGGCCTTCAAAAGCAGGATTGGACTTGTGGTAACCATTTCAAACCATATTCTCCAGTGGCATACAGACAGCATTTCAACTTGGCAAAAAAACAGATATAAACTGTACTGTTAAGACAGGTTTGTTTGGGCTTTTTTTTTTGGTTTTTTTTTTTTGTTGGCTTTCAATTAAAACTGCTCACATGTGCTCATTTTTAACCCATTTGATCTTCCATTGTCTTGCACCTGGTGATGTCTCTTGCAGCTGTGCATAGCAGGTGTGAAAAGCCCCACACAGAGCGTTCTACCTGGATAGCACTTTGCAGGCCTGTCTGGTCTTCACGGGTTCAAATTACTACACTGGGTGTAAAGAGGCATCCCTCTTTTCTGTCAGCAGAGTCATGGCTCAACACTAATGACATTAAGTAGGCTAAAAGCCAGTTGTCCATTCCTTTTTCCCAAGTTCCCATTCTGAAAAGAAAAAAGAAAAGTTCTTATGATGGTGTGAGACACCAGTGAGTGTGTAAAAAGGAGGCTCTGAATGGGAACCACCTTCACTAAAATGTATGTGACATCCTCTCCCTCACTCACTTGCAGAGTAGTTTTCTCCAGACCAGGTAGCTAGTTTCTGCCAGTGTACTGTTTACAGTGTCGATTGCTGATTATTTTTAAACTTTTTGATGTAGACTTTAATTTTTTTTTTTAATGTTTCAAGAACATTCTCATGATTTGAACAAGAAAGCGGTGCATCAGAAGACAAGGGGTGCATCATCCCACACTTTTAGTGTCATCTGACAAACCAAGAGACAGTTTAAGGAACTTGATGTTTAACTTGAGGCTCAGAGTTTAAGCTAGAACATCTCAAAAGAGTTTCCACATTACTTAAGGATGGTTCGTCTTGCACTGAGACTCCCTCTCTAAAGGAACACATGAAGAAAACCAACTTTTCTGAGTGAGACATGAAAGTTAACATCTTGTGTGTTTTCATTGCAGTATAATATATATATAAATATATATATATAGCTATCTCAATGAAAAGAAAGGACAGAATCATCTGTAATTATGTAATTCATGATTGTAACAGCACTGAAGTTACCATGTACGCACATGTACAGTAGCTCTTTCAACAGTTACAGTGTAGTTACATGTAATTCCCTGTAACATAGCAGTTCTAGTGTAATTTAGTGCCACTTATTGTAAAGTGTTACCAAAAGGAAAACGGACTTCTTACCTTTAGAATTCCGTTCCAATTAAAGGTAAGTTTATTAAATTAGCATCATTAAATCTGATATTGCGTTTCTTAATTAAGGAGGTGATTTAAAACTCTCATGTTCACACTGCAGCTTCCCCCCATGGCTTACCCAGACTCCTCCAAATGTCTAATCTCTACACTCCTAGGGACTGGTAATCTGTGATGAGCATACCAAAAATCCCAGCTACTCCAACTTTAATTGAACAAGCTGTCTAATAAAGAAAAACAGCAACAACAAAAATGATGAGTAATGCTTTTTATTAAGTGGCACAAAGTACACACTAAAAACTATGCAAAAATATAGGTAAATACAGTGTACTTACATGTAAGTATCTTGTACTTGCTGTGTATGGATATTGGAAAACCATGTAATTATAATATGCATTTTGATTATTTCAAGCAAAAGGTGACCCCCCAACAGTCACAAGGGAAAAATGGAAGGTACATCTACAAGCAGTGGATATCCTAATGCAATATGTGTAATTCCTCTACTTGCAATGATGACTAATTTATAAATAATACTGCTCCTCAATCTCACCAGCTTTGCTTTCCATTTCTTGGAGCACCATTAAATACCACTGAAACATCTTTAGGCAAAGTAAGACACTGACTCCTCTAATGGCTTTGCTGCCAGCATTCTGAGTGTCTGGCAACACTGTTCTGTAATCTTATTGCTGGCTCAACAGCACAAGTTTCATCTTTTTTTCTGTCCTCAAGGGAGCCTAGTATGTTAAGATGCTGAAATATGCTGCCATATGCCCTGGTATTTTTAGCATGAACAACAGAGAAAGAAAGAGAGAGAGAAAGAGAAAGAGAGCTGCATTCTTCTGACCCCTATTTTGCTGAATCATCTCACCTGGAATTTCCACTGCTTACTCAGTAACACCAGGTAATCATAAATTGTAAGTACAAAATGCTTCCATTACAGTACAGAGGATGCCCTAAATGATAAAGCTAATGTTTTTGTAAACGTGAAGTTTTGTATTGTAGATCTTTTTCCTTCTTGACACTTTTCTGTCATGCCCTTCCAGAAGAAATGCACCAAAAGATAGGTAACATAGAATAGCAAAAGAAGACAAGAATTTTTTTGTAAGCTTTCTTGTGGTTGCCATTGCTATCACCCTCCCTTGTGTCCTGTGTAACAGGCAAATAAATGTATTTAGCAACTGCCATTAGCATCATTCCACTCTATACTATTCCTAGAATATGACATCTACCTCTTAGTCTAAGTACTAGCTATGAGATATTTGTATACATTTTAAATACTATTGAATCTTTGCTTTAGTCTTGAAATGAAATCACTGTATTATTATTTTTTTTTTCTGTTAAAAATAGGTAAAAATATTTTCTGGGTTCATAATTCTTGCCCTGTTCTTATTAATTTGGGTATAGTTTTACCTTTTTAACAGGGCATAAGGACACAGCCTCAGCTGGTATAAATCAGCTTCACTCTGTTGCCTTAAATGTGGGCCAATTTACGCTGGCTGGGGATTCATCCCAAGCAGCTTAAAAATAAACTGCTATAACACATCAATATTTAGTCAGCTCTAGATAATGATTTGCAATCCAACTGCAACACAATTCTTCCAAGTAAGACGTGCACGTATGAAGAGAAACTTTAAAAAGCACATGCAAGCTTTTGAATTAAATATGCAATATCAACACTGTTGAGATATCCTGACTTGTCTCTCACTTATTTAAACATAATATTGCCAGGGCATGTTTACATTAAAACACTCAATGCATGGGGAGCAGAGAAGGACTATTGCAAACAGCAGGAGAAAATTAAATTAATAGAGAAGCCTTTGATGTCAACAGAACAGAGTAGAAACTCTTTTGAGTTTAGGACTTCCTACAGGGTTTTTCAGGGTGGACCTAAGGCCTCTAAAACACGTGAAAGTTGTTTATTTGGCATTAAGAGAAGCTAGCACAGTTCCTTCTTGCTGTCGAGGAATCCTACCCAGCACTCTGCACTTCTTTTAACTCAGGAGAAAATAAGGGTACAAACATGGTTGAACAGCACACTTCTGTATCACTCCACATCCTCAGGATGCTCCAAGCCTCGTGCGCTTCCAGCAGCCCTTAAGAGAATTCTTCCAGCATCTAGGAATCATCCTGTTGCCAAGCTGTGTTCATTTTCTTCAGCAATGTTTAATGTACTCACAACCAGACAGAAGGTGTGAAGCCAATTTGAGTCTGCAGTTCTAGGGGCTCCCAGAGCCTTGCAGTAGATGGGGAAAAAATTTAAAAAAAATAAATTCTTCATGGCTTCTGTGTTTACTGTAGGTCTGCCCTCCACATTCTGTGTCATGAGTCATTTATTCTCTGCTGGGCTAAAAGCAACGGTCTAATTGGAAAGGAGGAAGGAAAAGTATCTCCTCTGAAAGGAGCAGTCTGTGCTACTATTAAAGAAAAGTTCAAGGGTTTTTGTTTCTTTCCTTTTTTAAGATTTCAGGTGCAAAGCTAAGCCTGTTGGGGTCAGCACTTTAGCACTTTCCCTGTGTTCAGGGTCAAGCCAGCAGTGTTTCATGCGTGAGCTCTGATCTCGTGTTTCAGCACAAACTACAGACAGCCTTAGCCTGCCCTTATGCATAGTGCTGAAAATCACCAATGCTATTTTCTTCTAAACATAGTAATTTTCTCAGTCTTGTTCTAGAATGAAATATTGAAGGGTTTTTATAATAGGTGTAAAGGGAGGGAATTTAAAGTAATAGCTTGTAAATAAGATTGTAAGGATGATCATCAACTCATTATGTTGATTGTAAAGAGGAGGATAGTCTTTAATTGCTGGGCTGATTTCTTTATCATTTCCTCTTTCTCTCCTTTCTATGCATATTGATTAATGTTAGTAAATATGCAGTTGCACATGTTGTCCTTTTTCAGTGAATGCAGATTTGCTTATACCCCTATATAGCTTTCATAGAAATATGCAAATATAACCTACAGTCATCTGCTTCTGCCAATACAGTGAGCCAAGAGAGGGAAATCATGGATTACTGGATTCATATATGTCCTGCTTCCATCAAAATTGAGTACAGTACGCCTATTGATCTCAAAAGAACAGGCTCAAGTCCTTAATGCACATGTTTGAGTTGCTATTTAGCTCTTTTTCAAAAGAATTATAAAGCAATCTTTGTGCATCCTTTACTTTTAGCCTAGATATTTTATAACTACAAAACCCCTTCAGTTCACCAGGAAGTTTCCTAGAATAAATAATAAGGCATAATTTGTGAAAGCCTATAACAAATTCATCTATTCGTGGTCAGTGTAAGTGTATTCTCCTAGGAACTCTGGTGTATTTTGCTCTTACACTGGCAATTTATGGCCCTGCGAAGGATATATTTTAATGGTTCAGAAATACAACCATTAACCTGTAAAAAAAAAAAAATCCGTGGGAATTAAACATATTGCACTGATGATGAGACACATCAACTTCATTTTATTTCCTCATTAATAACTTTAAACAGACAAAATGCATATTGTAATGTTGGGTACATGACACTTGCATGTTGCTATGCCTATATACTTACAAAGTATTCAATGTGTACTTGGTGGCGCTTAAAAATGTCATGTACAATTCTTCTAAACATTCTTACAGGGTTCCCATTTGCACTTCATCTTTCAGAAAAGTCTTGTCAGAAAATTGTCTGATGAATATTATTGAAAAAAAAAATAAAATTTCAATTTTAGTTATCTGTTGGACATTTCTGAATTGTCTATTCATTTGATATATTACCTGGTGCTTGCCAGTTTGGCAGTGGAGTTGATTTAGACCAGTGGCTGTACACACAGACTGTTCACTGAGAAGATTTTGCTGTTTCCAGTACAATTGTTGCAATCAATCATGTTCTTCTTGAAATATTAATTCTGAGATTTTAAACAGTGATCCAAGGAAATAATCCGTGAGACAGAGTTACAAATTCTATTATTTGATTTGATGTTTATATAATATTTATTGTGTGTTGCTTTATAGTTTTGTCTGACTGACAAAGTAACAACTGTCGGATGCCATCCTCACTGTAGGGGAAACTCATCCTTGTGAAGAGGTCAAGTGATGAAAAGCATTTAAACCTGTGGGACTTAAATGGTGGATTAGCCCTCTTGAAGGAGCTATGGAATTCATGCAAGGTTTTCTGCACCACTTACCATGTTTGAGTTGATGTTGTAAAGGGCAAGAAGGCCTCCGGTCTCAAAGGGAGAGGGACAAATGTCAGAGGGAAGAGGAAATTCTGAGTGTATCTGTGTTTCTGAAAAAGAAACCAGTCCCAGATTGGTACCCCTGTGCAGAGGATTTACAGTGCTCTTGTACATCTCAGTTTTCCTGTGACCTGAACTAAGCACACATTTGACAAATGTAGAGTCCTGTTGGATTCAGTGGATTTGTTCTTATCTTTATTGCTGCCTTTCAGTAAACCAGAATATGTGCTCTTCACTGATTTTTAAAGTGCAATAAGAAGCTTTTTAAATATAGCACAATACAGATTTTCACTTTTTCCTCAGTCACATGCCCGTGATTTTTAAGGCAAAGCATGCTGGAAGTCTACAGTGTACCCAAGTAAAATGACACAAGCCAAAAAATTACACAGTCCAGCAAACGATGCATTCCACCCCTGGATTAATAGTTTTTTGCATTCAAACTGTAATTTTAGTACTGTCCTCGTTTCTGTCACCAGCCAAAAATTTACCCAGAGGTAACTGCACTTTGCTCTCTGCCTTTCCCTGGTTGAGAGAAGATTCTTACAGTTATCAATTCAACCTGGTATGTCCCTTACATGGTTCCCTTAAAAAAAGAGTCCTAAATCTGTAAATGCTGCTAATAGATTTTTATTTCATCAACAGCAAAAAAGCCAGCCCTCTTTTCCACTTTCTGTTGTAATAAACAATGAGAGTCCCTCTTTCTATGGGTTTTTGGTTTGATTTGGTTTGTGTTTGGTTTGGTTGGTTCTTAGTTTAGAGTTTTGTGGGGTTTTGCTTGTTTGTCTCTTTTCAAAAGGGAGAACAACAAGCTTTCTTTTAAACTATAAAGGCTGCCTGAAATTACACTGAATACTGAGAATAATTTCATTGAATGCAGAGTCTCTGTACCAGCCTGTCATGGCATTATACACATTAAACACTGATGTGTAGGAGGAGCTCCTTGCCCCTTTTAACAGTCATCAGGCACCTGCATGAGGATACACAGAGATTTTCAAAAGTGATATTACAGAGGAACACTTGGCCCAGCCCCTTTGGTAAGTGTAAGGTAAAGGTAAGTGCAATTAGTGAAATTCAGAGATAATTAAGTGGGGATAATGAAGATGATTCCTTGCTTGACAAAGAGTCATAGTGTGCTGCCTTCTGGTCCTGCTCCAAGCACTTGGCAACATCCTGAGCCATGGGGAGGGCACTTTTGATTATCTCTGGGCTCCTTGCTTGCCCTAGCTCTTCCTCCTGCTGAGTTTGCAGCAATAGCTTCTCTGCTGCTCAGGGCTAAGAGCTGGGGCCTTATTGATTCTGCAAGCTGCACACAGGAAGAAAAGAAGACAAGAGAGTGTTTTTAAGCAAGCCGGAAAGATTTTTTAGAAAGAGGCCTCTCCTTTATTCTGTGGCAACTTACAGGAAATTAGCACTGATGTCAGCTGGTGAGGATAGCAAGCATCCCTGCTTGGAGTGTTGAGGGGGTGGACATCCCCTGGGCCCTGCCAGCTGGGTGGAGGGGAGAGGGGGCAGAGAGAGGAGGAAAACTGCACATGCCAGGAACATGGGAGGCAAGTTTGTCTCTCTCGAGTAGTAGGACCAAAGGGGGAGCCTGTGGCTTTTCTTTTCAGGCTGTATTCGTGGCTAGAGGTGCAAAAAGAAACTGATCCAATCAGGAGATTTGCAAAGCCACTGAACAGCAAGAAACATTTCAAATGCTGATGCCATCACCTGGCAAGAAAGCAGTACTTCCCACTTCAAGGACTTTGAGTTGATTGAACTTAGAGACAGGTGGGAATTTACAAAAGACAAAGAAAAGAAAAGAAGAAGAGAGGAGAAAATCAGAATTGGAACCTTGACAGATAAGGTTGGTCAGAAAGTGCAAGCAACAGAAAAGAAAATAATACCATTTGCCAGGGCTTTTTGTCCTGTATCAAGGCATTAGCCAGCCCCGTCTAAGGACAAATAAAATATTTTATATAATTCCGTAATTTTTCCAGTGCATTTTCTTTTTTTCTGGAGCATCTAATGGTAACCTCAGGGACAAAAGCACATACACCATGATGTGATCCAGTTAAAGTACATCATTATATTGCACTCACTCACATGGGATGAGATTACCCTCCAGAATAGCAGTAAGGAACATGACTAAAAGCTGTCATATCTATTTCCTCATCCACACCCCATGAAGGAATATGTGTGCAATGAAGCATTGTGGTTTAGTTTTTTACTTATTTATATATTTTCATATTTCCCCAATGTTTATGTAAGAACTTTATATTTTTAAAATCACTTTGTACTTGAAGATGAAACCAATCCAGTTTGTGATTGTTCCTTCTTCCTATGAGATTCAATGTTCCAGTTTTAGCAAATTCTCCCTGTAAAGCCTTCAGCAGGATAGAGAAATAATTTTCTTGATGATGGTCTAAATTTATGATCTCCAGCAAGACTTTTAACTCTACTCAAATCCAGCCTTTAAAGTAAAGTCCAGGACCTTGGAATGAATTCTGAAAAGCTGATGTAGGCTGTGGGAAGCAGGCTGAGCTTGTTTATTAAGGAGAAGATGCATCCAAGCTTTCCAAGCCTTTGAGGGTGCATGAGGAGATTCCTCATGGCCAGACATCCTGCACAGCTCTAGCCCACCTGAGAGGTGACACAGATGAATTGCTGCCACCAGGTCCGCATTTTATTCCCTGAAGGTGGTAACAAGTCAGAGCTGCTGGAGAGGAGGGAAGCAATCCTCCTGTTGGGAGTGTAGCAATGTCTGTGTCTGTGTGGGGCTGGTTTTGGCATTCCCTGGGAGCAAACTCATTCCTAAATTTTATTTACCTGGACACAGGTGAGGCTGGTGCCCTCTTCATGGAGGTAGCACGGGGTTGCAGTGCCTGTTACCAAGCCTTGTCTGCACATGGAAGCTGAAGGTAATGTATGAAAGGGTTAATCCCATAGGACTGAACAGCTTGAATTACTGAAATATTAATACAAGGTCTTCTTCTGGTTCTGAACGAAATTATTGGTGGACTCTAATTTAGGGGTTTATATTTCAAGTTGAGCTCATAAACAGCAGGCACAGCTGCACAGAAATGCAGACACACACAAGCACAACACTTCCTGTATTTTTCTGTGCCTTTTTCTTGCCCTAGTAGACAAGTTCTACATTCTCTGCTCCTCCAAGTTCACAATTTTGTAACTACCACAGTCTCTTAGGACACAGCTTCCTCTTTGTCCTGTTTGTTTTATACCTGCACAGCTGCTAGTGATGCTTTGTGTGGCACAGGCAAACTAACTCTTAAGTTTATTCATTGATCAACAGGTTTGGCTGTAAGTTTTCCAGCAGGATGCATACTGAGCCTTTCTAAGGGAAGCCATAATATATGAAAAGGGGGTGGTGGTGATGCATTTTGGTTTTTGCCTTTTTTCTTTTATGTGCTCTCTGAATTCTTCCTACATATATTTGTTACTCTGTCACCTATTAGTAGCTAGATTTCCCCCCAGGTAATTTTCCATGGTCTTTCCCTAGGCAGAAAGACAAAACAAATTCAAGAGCCCCAAGTCCCAGGAGGTGCAAGGCTCCAATGTTATCTTTGTTCTTCCTGGGAACCAAGGCTGAGAACAACTCTTTGGGATCCATTCTCATGGACAAAGCACAGCCAGTGCCAAGGGGGGCTCCAGAGAAGGAGCTTACCTGAGGGGGAATTGCATCACCATTTATCCTCCTAATTGGTGCTTTTTATCAATTATGCTAATTTCCTAAAACCTATAAAAACATCTTGACTAAAATTATCTCGCGCTTCATTTCCAGGTTTGGAAAAAGGCAACAGTGGAAAATATTATGGATTTTTCTACTATACTCAGTACAGCTAGGCAGTATCCACTGAAGTAGGAGGGATATTCAGCATCAGTTCCTGAAGGTAAACCAAGGATGGGAAGGAAGCTGGTATGTGGCTGGTTTTGGCTGTGCTGCAGTTTGGCAGAGTGTGTGCATCAGCAGAAGCACCAGATCAGGGCATTATATGACCACCAAATCACACATTTTTCTCTGCCAAGACGCATCTCTATATCCTTCAATGTGGGAGGGAAGTAGCAAAGTTTTTTTCAATGCCCCTGTGGCATTGAATTTGCGTTTTCATTCAGGAAATGAATCATGATCATTGTGCCCTTTTGTAGAGCAAAACCAGACAAAATGGTATTTCCCTTTAATGATCAAAGCTAACAATACAGAACTTGTAAGGAACTAGGAACAGGGGGAAGAGAATTATATAGGCTGTGTGGGGTGGAGATGAATGAGAAATGCAACAAAAGTGAGAAAAAGAAAGGTGTTGGCAGGAGGAATTACTGTAATACCTCTCCCAGCACTGAAAGTCTCACAGTTAAATTGTGAATGTGAGGTTCACAGTAAAAGGAGGGGAGCGTAGCTAAAGATTCAGATACAACAGCAAAAACTGTTAAGGGTTCAGGGAGGGAATTAAAGAAATTTCAAAGCAAAGCCCGAGAGAGAAAAGGCCTCTGACACTGCTGAGATGCCCTAAAGTCCCCAGAGCTGGGACTGTGGAGGCATCACATCAGACTCCCAACAGAAAGGATTTCCACTGTCACTCACAGGCAGCCTTGGAGCTGATCAAAGGGTCCTGCTGAAAACCCACACTGAACTCAGGAGCCTAAGAGAGAGCAGATTGCCTACAGGCAACACCTTGAGCATAAAATCTGTAGGAGACATAAGGCAAAAGGGAATAGCTTGAGGTTCCTGTAGCCACCAGAAGCCCTCTCCCCATAACTAATGGGAAATGATGATGTGGTCTAAAGCATTCCCTACTCTTTTGGGGTAAAAGTATACCAGCAGCTCCGTCTGGATCGGGAATATTTGATATAAATATTTACATCTTCATAACTCCTCTCTCAAAGCTCTACTGGAGACACTAGAAAGTCAGCAGCAACTGCTTCAGGCCAAAGCTCTGCTCCAGCTATCACAAGAAAATGGCAAGTGCAGTCACAGCCTTTGTCACCAGCTGCCACCCACTTACTCGGGTGCTTGCAAAAAAGAATGACAGACAGTTACTCCCTGACAATGGCAGTGGCATTCTCACTCCTTCACAGCTAAGAGGAACTCTAAAACCCCTCTGTTAAATTCATACTGAAAGAGGTTAAACCTTGATGCACTATTAATAAGCTCAAGACACAAAACTTGGAAATCTCTCATCTCCTTATATACCTCAGGCAGGAATTTCCTTCCCAGAAATAATCTCCTTTATAACCAGCCAATGAAATTTGTTACAATTAACCAAAAGAAAGGAGTGAAGACCATTGTCAGGGTTTCATGAGCTGCAGAGTTCATTGTACAAGCCATGAAATTCTCTTGCAAATGGAAATTAAGTACTCTGTAGAAGCAGGGATCATTATATAAGAATATAAAGGAAAGCCCTTGCTGCCCTATATCCCTAACGAGCCAGCTAATTTATGGGTTTAGTTTTTCTAATGACCAACAGTGATTTGGCAGACATCACCTATGTATGAAACAAGGTGAAACTGAGAACCACAGAAATAAGGCTGAGTTATACCAAAGCTAGTTCAGTTTAAAATCAGCCTAACTCGCCCAGACCTCTGTGAAATTACTCCTGATTATTTGGATGTACTTAAGCATAGAACCCAATTATTGTTTTTGCAAAGTGTTGAATGTGGTGTCATGCTGGGGCAAGGAATGAAGAAAGGCTTGTCTCAGCCTTTTTAAATTTTTTCCTCATTGTTTTTTTTTTCTTTTTTTCCCCTTTGAATGACTTCTTATGCCAAAGTTCTCATTAAGCAGCACCAGAGATGTCAAAAAAACTGCATGAGGTGTTACAGTACTGATTCAAACCTCATCTAGACTCTGTAAAAATGCATGTTAATGCACTGACCTTTCCCAAGAAGCAGGGATAACTCCACAGCTTGTTTCTGAGCTAATGCATAGAAATTAGAGTGGGAGGATATTGGGAAGGATCAGTGTCTGGCACAGCCATATACTGGTAGTGAATTGCCCATGTATCAAGTTAGAAAATGTGCAATTACAGTTGGACAGAAAAAAAATCTGAAAATAATGGAGGGACTCAGAATTTACTTTTTGTTTGTTTTCTCTGAAGGCCTATATATTTACTAGAAGTCATGAGAATGCAGGGTAGGGTTTTTTTTGTGGGTTTTTTTTTGCAAAAGGCTACAGGAGGATTTGTCAAATATGATAAGGGAAAACCATGAGCAGATATTCCTAAGAAGTTGTTATGTGAGTGAAATGTGGGCCTGCAGGGAAAGGCCTGGGAATTAAATGCCCTCATAAAATTCACTGGGCACAGCTGCTTTCAGTAGCTGTGCTAAGCTGCAAGAAATGCAAATGACTCATTTCTAAAGGAGCAGAGCCCCTGGTAGAGTGTGACTAACCCACATCTCCTTGCTGGCCAAACACTCACTCTAGTGCTCAGCTTGCTGTGAAAAACCAACCCCTTTGCTGGTACAGAGCTGGCACCAAGAACCTGCTAAAAATTTGTCTTGTTTTGTTTTTTTTTCATGTGACTGATCCAGCAGTTTCATCTGGCTGGTACAGGACTACAGCAGCATTTCCTAAGTGGAGAACTGGGCTTTAAACCAAAAGCAGACGTGTCTCTGTAAGACTGCTGTGTGAAAAGTCCCTTTTCAAATCATTTCTCACCAGAAGACTTGCCTTTTCCCATGAATTGATAAAAACATACTAATAATAATTTTCAAAACATTGTTGAGATGATCCCTTAGTTTCTTGAAAATGCCTATTCCTTCCCAAATTTATTTTACCAGGTAGTATTCTATAGCAAAAGTCTGATAATCAAAATGGGAAAAAAAAGCCAAGAAAAACGGGTAAGAAAGAAGGGTTTAAACAGTATTCAAAGTTTTGCTTTATTTGTATTGTAGGGGGATAGAATATAAGTAAGTAAAGGTAGTATAGAAAGTAATCTTACCCCATAAATGTTTGCAGCTGGGTTCATTATTAAAGATTAGGAGCAGGCCTGACTTTAACAGGCCACAGCTGTAGCAAATAAGAAGAGTGTTATAAGAGAGTGGATTGGTTGGTTGAGGGCAACTGGAGTTAGTTGGCTGCTGTGAGGACAAGGATGAGTCAGAGCCAGTGCCTTGAGGAGCTGCCTACAAGAAACATCAAGGAGGTACGAAACTCTAGCAATATGGAACCTTTGTAATATAATGACAATAGAACCTTTGTAATATAATGACAACAGTAAGAAAGTAGGGCTTAAACGCTATTCAAAGTTTTGATTTATGCTTTTGGCTTTTAAACACAGTCTGGAAGTACCTGGGTTTCTGAATGCTTTGTACTGTAATTAATTAGAAAGTTGAAACACATCTTGCAAACTAGCATTTCAGATGGTATTTGATCTGTGATGAGTGAGGTCAAGGATTGCCTCTCTTACAGTGTGCCCGTGCCTCTTGTTAACCAAAAGTCCCATAACAATGTGGCTAAAGATTACAGGTCTGCATCTGATCTCCAAATATATTTGAGATGTATATATATACTGATATATCTATATTTATTCATATCCCTAGGCACCTTTTGTCCCTGACTCTCTCTGTGTCAGTACAAATCTATTATGTTGTCAATGTGTTTGGGTCAAGAGGAGTTACTTTAGGGGGTTTTCTCTTCCCCAGATCCCTTTAGCTGATAGGAGCAAAATCAATATTAGGTTAGCCAGGTTGTACTGCCTTTTGATCAAGTCTCAAAACTTCCGTGTTTTCCGTGTGTGAAATTGAGTTAATATTTAAGGCACATTTTTAAAGCCCTTCAAAGATTGTGGTGTTAAAAATTACCAGATTGTGATGTTAAAAATTACCCTTTGCCTCTTACTAATATGTTAGCTTAACATGTATTAGAAATCCCATTAGATTTGCACTTGGGTGGTCTCAGGGGAGCAAATGTCTGTGACAGCCACCGATGTAGAAAGAAACTGAATTCAGCAGCATCCACTGAATAAACCCAGCTAATAAACCCAGCTCAGATGCCTGTCAGAGCTGGAATGGCAGCACCCAGACTGGAAGTAAGCAGGCATCTCTGCATGCTGCCCCTGGAGAAGAGAGTTCTCCACAGGACAGCGTGGCTCCCGCTGCAGTGCCTTTGGCAGCACGGAGCAAAACAACTTTGGAAACAGATGGGCTGTGTGACAGGCAGATGTGTCAGCAGCTCCACTCAAGAGAATAGGAGGTTGTAATTAAGGTTTTGCTTTAGAGCAGGAGTTTTAATAGCATAGATATTTTCCCTGGTATTTGTTTCAAACAGAAATCAGTAACTTAAGGGGAATTGACAGTAGTGACAGGAATTGAAGAGACAAAACCTGCTGGAGACTTCCCTCTGACTTTTGCTGCTTCTATAAAATGTTTGCATGGTCTGGGTATAGGGTAATGCAACCCTCTTTGTCCATTCAAGAAAGATAAATTATTGTATGAGTTATTAATAATAACATTAATTATTTAAAGATACTATCTGATACTAAGGTACAACCTAACTGCATAAAGCTCCTGTTCAGACAAATTGCTCTGGTTTTTGACTTTAGCTCTAGAGCATTGTTCTGTGCTTTATTTTAAAATCACAACATTATTGTTTTCCTGTCTGTCTGTACTGTACTCTTTCAGTACTCTCAGTGATATGGAGAGTGTGATATGGAGTCCTCTCAGTGATATGGAGAGTTTATTAATGCTTATTGAACAACTTATTAGAAAGTTGTTTAATAACTTATTAGAAAACATGGGATTATAACAATGCATTTGAGCTATTGCCAAGTTAGAAATCCTGCATCAACACTTCTATCACACTCTTAAAACTTGAAAAGTAGTGCTTTAGCCTGTGTGGTTAGTTCAAAAGATTGCAAATGCAAAGTTTACAGAAGTGTGTGACAATGATATATTTGCCAGCAGCAAATTAGTCCAAGTGAGTTGTAAAGCTTGCTCTGACATATATAATTCTTAGCAGGTGTCAAACTGTCTCCTCCAGGCTGTGATTAATTTCATTAGATATTCTTAAAGTTAAGGAAAAAAGGAAGAGTAATAAGGTAGTCTGTCAATCACAAGTTCTAAAACAAGAAAATATATCTCAGATTAAGTAATCTTTCCATTCTGCAGAATTGATTCTCATCTCACTGACATGTAAATGGTTCTGCTGCACTCATAACCCACACATATAAGCAGATGAAGATTTTAATTTTAGCACCAAGCACTGATGTCTGATGTGTTTATCCCAAAAGATCTCCTCCAAAATGGAGATTATGCAACAAAATGTTTCAAATTTACCTCTCCCCAAAAATAATGTGAAATGCCATATAAATGATAAAATTATGTGCCCATAGAAAAATGCCATTACATAATCGATATGGAAAATTATTTATATTGTGCATTAAGAGTATTTATGTCATAGGTGAAAGGTGTAAACAGTAATTTAAAGCTGTAATTATGTTTTATTATGGTCAAGTTATGAAACAAATTTTTATATTCATCACAAAGATATCACAATGACAGAAGTTATGTGGGAAGGCAATTTGCAGCCTGAGCACTTAACAATCAGAATCATCATTAAGGTGGCTGTGGCTAATGACAACATGGCTTTTGTTAATCCTTGATGATTAAATAGTACTTTATTTTCCTCTGGTGATTCCATCACTGATTTGAATTCCCAAAAGAAGCTTGATCTAATGACAACAGTGTTATTTTTTAAAGAAGAGGAACACCATTTCTCTTCTGGTAAGGCCCAGCTCTCTGCCTCCTGTACACAGGTTTTGCTCATCACTTTCTGACAGGGCTGATTTACCTCTCTGCTCAGGACACACAGTTTTGGGTTTGCCCTGGTGATGTCTTGCACCTGGCTATCATTGGTCTCAGCTGTGGCCATTTCACTAAATGTGGCCATTTAGTGGGTGTGGGAGGAGAGAGAAAATCAGATTGCCTATTTCTTACCTCTGCCCACAGCCCACTCTTGCTCAAATGCTGTTCTCTACAGTTTCCAGCTCTCCCTTCTAAAGGCAGGCAACACCAGCATGGCAGTGAGTACCAATAACCTTTATTCAGTACAGCATCCAAATTTTCTAGGCGATTTCTGCTTTTATTCTCCCAAGACACCTGTGATAAAGGGTGGGTAGTGATTTCATGTCACCGAGAGGAATCTGAGAACAAAGAGGTGCATTGGTAAAGGGCCTTAAGGACTGCAATTGTGTGGGTTTTTTTATCTAACCTTTAGTGCCTCTCTGCCACAGCAGAGTCCAGAGCTCTGTTTCAGATCTGTGTGGATGCCTAGGGCATGGCTCTGTGTGTCTAGGATGTAGCTGCTTAGCCCACTGAAAAGGGATGCATTTAAAATAGTTGTGGAGAGTTGGATGGCATGAGATGATTACAAAAGGGATATTTCTGAACTTTCACCTTTTTTCTGAGGCTTTGCCAAGTTAGATGAGTGTATCATAAATCAGATATTCTTTTGGGCTCAGTACTGGAATCTGTTACCTGAACTTCTTCCAGAAACCAGGTCAAACAGCAGACTTACCAGGAAGGATAATGGGGTTGTGTGGTCCCTGGTGTCAGTGTTTTCAGCTCTGGCACGAGTGCTCTTCTGTGAACTGAGAGGGCTGCACAGATGCCCGCATTTGCTTCAGGGTTTGTTTGTCACCACTGCTAACTCTCAGAAGAATAAGATCGCATCTTTACTGGGTTAGTGATGATGAGAATAACTCTGAAGGTCAGCAGCTAGGGACCTAACCCATTCTTTTGCTAAGTCAGATCACCTAAGAAAGAATGGGGAGAACACATTCTTCCTCCTCCTCTTTGCCAGCACAGCTTTGTTTCAGCTCTGTGGTAGTGGTGCAGGAGCTTGAAGATGCAGGCTGGAGTTACCCCAGGCAGAGTGGTCTTCTTGCAGATCTTTTCTGAAGCAAAATGGGACATTTTGCACAGCAGGTGACTTCTTTACCCACTTAGACCTATATAAGGTATGAAGGCACTGTTGTTGCTGCTGCTTTCTGTCTGATTTCTGAGACCTAATGAGACCTGACCATTGTTCTCCACCACACTAAAATGTACAAAGGACAAGGCCATCATTCTCTTGCCATCTGTCTCAGCTGTGCATGGTTTAAGGATGACCAGTGTTTCTCACAAGGGAAACACACAAGCCAGCCCAGAAGGGAGTTTTATACACCCAGCTGAGGCAAGCTGTAATTTTCCACTTGGGACTTGCCAGTAGTGCCAGCATCAGCTTGGGGACTGGCTCAGGAAAGGGGCTCTACTCTGTACATCCATTTGCACCCCCATTCAGGCCCGTCTCATCACAGCAGAGGCTTTTCAGTCCCCCATGGATGCTGTCACATGGGGAACAGCACAAACTCATTCTTTTGATTTCTGTATAGGCCTATAGCACAGTGCAAAAACAAGAGCTAATAGAAATGCTTGAGCAGACAAATGGGAGCTGGGCTTTTTGCCACTTTCTCACTCTAGTTCCTCCCATGCCTCTCACTCCTGCTTTGCAATAACCCCTGCTACTCCCATCACTTGTATCTTGATCAGAGTCTGTCAGTCATGGTTTCAGGGTGCCAGATGTGATGCTATGTTATGCCAAATGTAGCCTGAACTGAGTGCTGGTGTGACTCACTAGCAAACCATTTTCTCCTGCAAGATAAACAAGATTTAATAAATATGTAAAAAAAAAAAAAAAACCCAGACAAACAAAAAGAACCTCAAGGAAAATACAAAGAGGGAGGGGAATGGTGATTTTAGACATGACTGGTATCTTAGTTGGGTCTCTTGGCTTACCTCCTATACAAGTTAGAAAGAAGTATATTTACTAGCCTTTGTTTTTACACAAGTTAACAGTGAGAAGCCTGAAATAATATGGGAGGAATATAGCCTGAAATGAGGATTTTTTTTTTTATTGTAAAAGCACATGGATTTTTGGGGTTGTCTGGAGCAATTTCACAGAAACAAGAGCAGATTAAAGGAGGTAATGACATGTTTGTAATTTCATTCCTAAGGCTCATGGTGTCCTTCCCTCTGTCTAGTTTTCAGCCTGGAGATAAATCAAGGGCTTCAATTTCCAAATCTGTCATAGAACCTTCACAAATAAAAATGCTGACAAAAAATATCTGCTTTTAAATGGCTACTTGCAAGCACTGACAACTAGCAGTCTATAGATCTTTCACCTTGCAGGGAAGAGAAGCACTGTGTATTGCCAGGAAAAATGAAGAGCAGAAATGCACTGCTCCTAAAGTTAAAGTGGTCTAAAAATATGACAATAATAAACCATTTACAGTCATGTTTTGAATGCTAGATGAAAATAGATTTCAGGTGCTTTATTAACAAAGTCTCTCAGCTGCCTGGTGTGGAAAAAGAATGGATGTGGCATTGGAATAAGAAGTAGAGAGGCCATGTGCACAAGAAAAATTCCTTCCCAGCTGCTATGGCTGTTCTACATGTGCTCCTCTGTGCCCAAAGAGTGCTTGTAAGGGACTGGGGAGGAGTGGGACAGAGGCAGCACGAAAATCAGTGCAGATTATGCTGCTTAATGCTGAATAATTTGCTGTGTCTGTTAGCTGCAGGCTCTAGCTTTTGCAGGGTATGAATTCCAATTATAAGTGAGAGCTGGAGCAGTTGATAGCAAGAGGCAAATGAGGCCAGTTATTTTGCTGAAACTTGGGGTGATGGAGCTGAGGAGTGCTTCTCCTGGAGCACTGCAGAGTCCCTGACCCCACAAAAATTCCCCACACAGGGATTGGTGTTTGCCCTCACACCTCTAATCTCCTTGGTCTGTGGGATTCAATTGTGTCAACAAAACTGCGCAGCCACACTGTGGTTTTGAACACCCCCCTCAAACTCTTGCTGATTTTAGAGACAGAGTAGGATGAGTCAGGCCCCCATGCTGTGGCTTCCTGACACATTGGACCTGCTTCAGCCTAAACCCAGAGAATAACCTGGCATGCAGACTGTGTGGGGTGTGACAGTGTTCACAGGGGTCTTAGGATGAGGGAAGTGATGAGGATCTGACTGCATGTTTCAGAAGGCTTGATTTATTATTTTATGATATATATTATATTAAAACTATACTAAAAGAATAGAAGAAAGGATTTCATCAGAAGGCTAGCTAAGAATAGAATAAGAAGGAATGATAACAAAGGCTCTGTCTTGGACTCTCTGTCTGAGCCAGCTGGGCTGTGATTGGCCATTAATTAGAAACATCCAACATGGGTCAATCACAGATGCACCTGTTGCATTCCCAGCAGCAGATAATCAATGTTTACATTTTGTTCTTGAGACCTCTCAGCTTCTCAGGAGGAAAAATTCTAAGGAAAGGATTTTTCATGAAAGATCTCTGCGACAGTGGGGCTCTGGTCTGGGTGCAAGATCTGAGCTCCTGTGGCAGAATAATTGCACCCACCCACCCAGGAGAGTGCTTATCCTTCACCCTCTGCCAACATGCACCTGTGTGTATCTCCTGCCTTTCAGTCAACTCATCTCTTTAAGGCTTCAGCCTGGTAAATTCTGAAAGGAGATATCTAGCAGTTCCCATATCCAGGGGGTGGAATGAATGAAACATGCTTTAGGCAGTTGAAGTGCCTCGTGTAAATTTATTTCATGCATAAGCATGTCATCCTTGTGCTGTGTGGCCCCCAGGACTTGCTGTGGGCAGGCTCTGTGGGTAGCTGCAGCCCCTGCCCCAGCAGGAGCAGTGCTCGTGTCCTGCCTAACAGGCAAATGGCCACAGCTGGCCTGAAGGTGATTTGTAAGGCAAAAAAAGAGAACATGCCAAGGGAAATTTGTGTCTAGCATAGCCCTACAAGTGAGAAAGGATAAGACATGAGAGATAGAGGATCATGTTGTCTAGCTAAAATATGGATTTTTTGAAATGCATGAGAACTGCCTGTGGGACATAATAGCTTTCTAGGGCAGGGAATTTTACACTTGCCTCTGCCATCCATCTGCTCAAGACAGTGATTATCTTCATCACTGCAGCCTTTGTCAGCTGGTTGGATTCAGAATGAGTCTGGAGAAAGTGGATGCTCTCATTTTACTCTTCACAATTTATGCTTTGAGGTCAACAGAGTACTGTGAACCTCACTGCTCTAATTTTGCTTCTGGTTTTATCACAGTTGTAACAGGAAGGGTTAGAAAAAGTTTTTACTTCAAGTTGAGGACTTGCCACCTCAGAGCCACTGAGAGACAAGGCTCAGTAAGTAGCTACCACAGAGGTTTTTATTTCAGGGAAGGTTTTGGAAAAGGAATGCTTTAATCTGATGGTCTGGAAAGTCATCTGTGAATAAGGGCAAAAAGGGTTAGTATTTTTAGGACATATTATATGTTCAAAGAGCTGGGCACAGTGCTAATGCACAGCCATTAACAAATTGATCTTCAGCCCCTGTGCACAGTTAAGTAGGAATATTTTACAGCTGGGGAGACTGAGACAAAGCATCTTGCTTCAGGCTGCCCAGCAACAGAACTGGCTTTAGAAGTCAGCATCTCATGTCTCCCTGTGTCATTCCCCCAGACAGTACTGCCAAGCAGCAAAAAGCTGAATCAGAGGCACCTTTCTGTGATGCTTAAAGAGCATGACCACAAAATAAATATTTAACAGTTAAAGCAAAAGGCAATCCAAACATTGCTGCTGCAATTTGAGTGCTGGGGTCTGCAGAGCAAAGCCATTGATAGTTTGGTAAATCTAACACCAAAGACATTGTTGTGTTATCAATATCAGATCATTGCCCATCTTGGTAATCACTGGACTATGTGTTTGATAAAAGAATGTTTGAGAACAGCTAGGGTGTTATTATATATAATTGCTCTTTACAATGACTGGGTATCTCTGGTGAAAATGAATCGGTGATCTCCACTGTAGCAGAATCTATTAAATAATTGGAGAGCATGACTGGTATCTTTGATGTTGAAAGGAAGAAATTCAATAAGCAGTCTCATCAGGCTTCCTAACACAGCAGAAAAAAAGGGCTGCAGGCAGGAACACACTGACACTACAGGTCAGTAAAGGTTTATGGATTTGTGTGCCTTAGAAAGGAGGCAGAACCTACTGTACAGGACTGTTGAACCATTAGATACCTCAGGGTGTCAGAGTATTTTTGTATAGCCTTCTAAAAATATAAATGGTAGGGCCAGACATCAAAAGTCTCTCCCCTGCCCACGTTTTATGAGAATATCATGTGTCCTGAGGAGATGTCAGAACGGTGCTTCAGCTGTTTTGCTATTTGACAGTGGAACATTATCCTTAGCGGATTCATTTTCACATTTATTAACCCATCTCTGCCTCACAGACTCACATCTCTCCATCAAAGAAGTGCCTGTTTGTCTTTGAATTAATAGCTTTACATGTATGTTGTGGCCTTCATTGCAAAAAAAAAAAAAAGGCATTCAAAAGCATTCAGCTCCCTCTGCCAAATGTAAAACAGCTGGCAGGTACTTAATACATCACCCTGGGAGGAGAGCTGGCTGAAGAAAGCACAAAAAAAGTCCTTATTCTCTTCTAACAAGAGGTACCCAGGGACATTTAATGTGACCATGGGACCGGCTTTTACTGCCTTCTCTGACAAAACTGCACACAATGCACCTCATGATGCACTCTTTATATGCGAGGCTGAAGGAGGGAAAGGGATCAAGGGGCTTTGAGGATCAAATTATACCTCTCTAATGTTCATAGCAGCAGTTGTGCTGGCATTAGGCCAGAGAAGGGATATTTGGTGAAATAGTTGATGAGATGGGGTTGGTTGGTCATTTCCTCTGTAAAGATGTGCAGTAAAAGGGAGCTGAGCACCCCAGGTGCAGGTAGATAATGCTTCTGCAGTACACTGGGGGTAGCTGGTGCAGGATGTTGGGACAGTGTCAGTGGCTGCCCTGCTGGGGGTGGCCCATTCCTCACCTGAGGAGTCAGCCAAATTGAGTTGAAGCGGGTCAGGAGAAAGCACAAACTGTCTGTGGTGAGCTCTCAGTCTCTAGGGCAGAAGGCCCTAGAGACTTGTGATGCTGATGTGTGCTCAGTGGTGGCACAGTGAGGAACGTGGTGCTGCCAGGGTGTGTGAGAGATGGGAGAGCTGGACAAGCTGGAGGGATCTTATCGCTTTTAAATCCCTTTATCAGTCCCAAAGCTGTGTGGCACAGGCTTGGGTGCAGGCAATAAAATGCGGTCACCCCAGTGGCTTCCTAGGCAGACATGCAAATCCTTTGACCTGCAGGCTGTTTGTGGAGCTGCTGTCTCAATTGGCATTGAAAATCCTCTGGACAGCATTCTGCACTATCCAGACCTATTATACAGCATTTTTCAGTATCTCCCAAGGAGTCCACATCATTATTGTTCAATATCTCACATCCATTTCCTGCTTGTTTCAAAAATCATTAATACATAGCAAATGTTGAGTGTAAATTTTTCAGTAATAAGGTCTGAATTTGTTCCCTTATTCAAAAGGTTTCCACCTTTAGTGAGATGCATCTCCTGTACAATGTGATTATTTAAATTTTTTTTTTTACTTCACTTTATGCTGAACTGTGGGAAAGGTCTAGAATATGGATTTATAATATATAAGTTAATGCATTTTACAAGTCTCAAATGAAGTTGGTTTGCTGTGAAACCATTTTTCTCATAAAAAATTCTTCTCTTCCTTGTCCACCTTTTTCAAGCTTAAGCAAATTAAATGAAGAATTCATACACAGATCAAAGAGAATGTTAAAGAGTAACTTTCCTGGCTTATGTTCTCTTTTAGGAGAAACTGGTAACTTTTAGGAGAAAGCAGTAACTTTTCAGCTCAGATATAGTGTCTTGATTAGCTTTTTTTCTTGCCTCTATGCTGTGCCACAGTATTCCTATTAAAATGTTTTTGCAGCTTCATAACTCTTCAGTACAGCAAGGAGCTGAAGGCTCTGTGCTGGAGAAGTGAAGCTTTGCTTGGAGTATGTGATTAAAAAGAGCAGATGAGTACAGGAAAGCAAGATAATCACAAAGCCCTATCGAGCTTCAGACAATCCATGCCTTGGACACTTTATAAGGCATCCTTTACAGCCTTTGGATTCTGTAGGATAAGAGTAACAGGTTTTTATTTTTGGGCCAGCTTCCAAGATCCCCCAGCATTCTCACCCTTGAGGTTTTCCGGCGCACGCTCAGCCACAACAGGGCTGATAATCTGTGTTAGATAAATGTGGGATTCAGAGCTTGCACTTCTTGAGGGTCAGGGCTTGGAATCTCCTGTGAGTCTGAGCTGAACACAGAGCCAGAAACTGGCCTGTGCATGCTCAGCTTGTCCTGCAATGGGCTGCTGGGGCTCTGTGGTGCCCAGTTGCTTGGAGGCATCCGTGCTCACTGCATTGCTCAACATTCCAACTATTCTCTCTTCCTCAAACAGCATGCTCCCATTATATTTCTATTTTTTCATCACCTCTGCTGTGTCTTTCAAATGAAAGAAATGATGGCCTGCATTTTTTAATTTGTACTTGGACATGTGTTTTTTCATTTGCCAAACAATGGATTCTTTCCTGTCGGTTCCAATTTATGAAAACTAAAAACCAGAATTTGATTCCTGTTTGACCTGTGCCACCTCAGTGTCCTGCAAGCCTCACCTCTCTGGCCTGGGTTAGAGGTTAGACACCAACCCCCAGCAGCACTGAGGGGTAGGCTTTGGTCTCCCTTTCCTTTGGGAGGCACTGGGTTAGGAACAGGACAAAAGAAAAGGAGCCCCACCCATGCACCACAGGCCTCTGCCATTCCCCCAGCAGGATATTTTGGGAGCCACATTGCTCTTGCCACTTGCAATGAGCCTGGGTGTCTCACATTGTAATGATGATAAGACTGCAGTGTTCAAAAGCTGCTCTCGCTGCTGTGTCCCAGCTCCAAAAGCAGAGCAAGGCCCTTGTGATACCTTGGCTGATGGAGGAAATAAGCCTGTGTAAAATGGCTTTTCTCTCCTTGGCTTAGAAAATCACTAAGCAAAAATTGTTTTAATAATTTCTTAGAGGTACATTTTCTAAAAGCCTGTGCTTTCTGTAATTCAGATGTGCTTTTTATCTCATCAGCACTTCAGTACAAAGACCATCAATGTTTTAAATTGGCTCATTTTATGTTTATGAAGGCTTTCTATATTTTGAAAAAAGTCAATTAGAAAGCTCACTGGGATATACTGCTACTTCAAAAGGACTGGAGAAAGATGTATGTTTTAGATGGTCAGGACTCCTGGGGTGAGTTTGGTTTAATATTTTGACAGGAAGAGTTTCCATTAAATCCATATAATTATCATGAAAAAAGGTTTTTCTTCTTTATTAAAAAGATTAACATTCTATCACCTTTAACAAGAAGGTGTTTTTTTTTTTCTGATGACATCCACATTATATTTAGACTATTGGATGTGTAGTCCTTGCTACACTCTGCTGCTGTAATTTTAGTGTGCACCCTCAGTTTATCAGAGAATATCTTATTTTCCACAGTTTCAGTTCACTTGCCTCAAATAGATGATTTGGGATTGGGATTTCATGATTATCGTATATACTTTTCATCTCATTGTATCAGTTTAAGGATGTCATAATGTGAAAAATTATAATTAAAAGTCACCTGATTTATTTTTTTTAAATTTTATCATACGAAAACTTAATTAAAATAGAGGCACAGCTCTGTCAAGACATTGCTGAAAATGAGCAGCACCAGCTGACCTCAATGTACATTCCAAATGCCTCATAGCCTGTTTTTATGTCAGTGACACAGTCCATTGATGTGGAAAACATGAAGCTGCAATAATATGTGCTCAGCTGGCTCCTAGTTCATGGGCACAGTAATGTTGGCTCTACTTCTGGCTGCCACAAAGCTCCTGCAAATTAACCAGTCAGGGTGGGAAGAGCTTGGCCCTTTGGAATGATTTGAGATAAAGAAAAGTAGAAAGGCGACTTTAAGCCCCAAGCAATTTAGAATCTGATTTCAGAAGAATGATACACAGGATAAGAGTAAAATTGTAAGATAGGGTGTGATACTGACAGCATTTCGAGCACTACTGTCAGTCTCAGTGAAATGTAGGTTATATGGAGGGATTTGAAGGAAGAAAATGAGAGTGCTTTGCTGGCAAGGGAGAAGGGTGTTTTTTTAAGTAAAAGAACTTTGCTTTGAAGAGGACAGCAAGTTTAGAAGAGGAATAGACAGAAAAATGGCAGATGTATGAATGGTGGTATTATGATGATGCTAATATCAGTAATGTTTAAGAAATGATGAGCTTAATGGCATATTTGAAAATTCTTTTGAAAAGGGTTGCAGGGAAACTTAAAAATATATTTTTAATGGTTAGCACTTGCTAAATCCTACTCTCTGCCTCAGAATTTCCTTTAATGGGTTACAGAATCAGCTATTGCCCTGAATGTATCAGGAGTTTAAATAATATTTGTTCATTGTTTTCCCTGTTGAAGAAAGGAATGACAAAGGAAAAAGTCAAGGCATTTTGGAAGTTATTTTGGATTTGTATTTTCAACGTAGTTAAACACAGGGCTGCAAAAAAGTGCCATGTGCTTACTCCTCTACTTCATCAAATTACTACATTTGCTTCTTTTCTGATTAAATTTAAATTCTCTCAGGGTGGACCCCTAAACTGAGTAATGAGAGAGAAAAATACATTTGTATTATGTTTCTGTATCAGAACACTGAGCAGTTCTTTGCTTCTTAAAAAGACCCTTCCTCAGCTGCACTCGTTAGCCACAATGATGAAGAAGAGGGAAATAGGGTGAGCTAGAAGTATTTTAACCTGGTTAAGTTGGGCAGGGAACTCTGAAGGTGAGAGAAGGGTGGGGTTCTGGAGTGTCAGCCTTAGAAGCCAGTCAATCCTAGGCAGCCATGCAGACACTTTGTCTCATTGTGCCTTTGTTGTGTGTGATGCCTGGCCCTGTCTCCATTGGTTCAGAGAGGAACTTCTGTTCTCTGATGCTTTGCCTCCTCCAGCTCAAGTTTTATGCATTTGGGTGCAGATTCATGCCATAAAACCCTAATGAAATGTTTTCAGCTGGGAGGCAGCTCGGAAAGCCAAGAGCAAGTTATGAGGGAACAGCACACACATGGGACCTGTGGGAGTTTAGGATTCACATTGAGGATTTCTGCTTGTGCACCAGAGCTGCCCCTGCAAACCTGCTTGGCTCTTTCTGGTACACTGGCGTAATGAAAAGAGCAGCAAAATTTTGGCTTCACCAGTTGAATGTGTTCTGTGCTGGTGAGACAGGCATTATGTCTTAATGGCATAAACCAGCCAGGACTATTGTCACTTGTTCAGCTGTTCTGGTCAGGCTTAGAGGGCTGCAGAGTGAGCCCAGGCAGCAGGAAACCCCTTAGGAATACAAATAACTTAATCAAGGCTGCTTCCTGCCTGACAAGTGGAGTGGCCAGTGTGGAACAAATGGCTGGCACAAAACCCCTCAATTCCACCCAGGCAGTTTTTCTTTTAGGGGGAAAAAAGGATGCAAACATGGGACGATGAGAGGATCCTGTTAATTCTGTAGGGATACAAAAGTTCCTCTCTCAAAATACTATCAGGCCAAAAAGTTGGAGCTCAGCTAGTTTTGAAGACCCCCATTTCACAGAGGTGAAAGCAGAAAACAGATTGCAGCTTTCTTGCAGTGATTTCTGTGAATGTGTCTCACTGATTACTCTGATTTAATAGCAGCCTGGTTCTCAGTGCTTCAACCCACCTGTGCACAGGTGGGCAGATGCTGAGCTTTTACTCAGTCTTCAGCTGCTGTTTATTTCTTATTAATTTCTCCTCTTGATTTGACACTGAAAAGATCAACTTACTTCATTCATTTCTGCATTTCAGAAGATCTCTATTTCTGAGCAGAGTTGTTTCAGATGGGGTGAATTTTTTTGCAAGAATAAGCTTGAAGAGTAGTCAAAATGTTTAAAGGAGGAGTATTCTCTTGCCTCCTGGATTGAATGTAACAACACAACAGAGGAAAAAAAAATTCTATGTAGAACTTCCCCCTTTTTTACATTTTAAAAGGGAACAGAACAATTAATCTAGATCAACAGTTTTGTGTCATGCATGGGTGGCAATTGAACTACTTGAACAAACACTTTGAAAACTTTTAATAGAAACACACAGAATTTTTTTAATAGTTAATATTTTGTGGCTTTTGGTTGACATTTTTTTAAGTGGGTTGATGTTCTTTCCTAGTCCTAGGCTGTAAATGTGTCATGCTAGTTTTGCCTCTGAAAGTGAGGGAAAAATCTACTCTGACCTTGAAACTAGCAAAAGAATTGCCTTTAAAATTTATTTTTATTTCTATGTATCAGTTATTTATTTGTATAAATATGCATATAATGCCTTCCTCTATGTTGCCTTTCTAATCTGTTCATCTTCCCCTTTTCTTTCTCTTCTTTTGATACAAATTAATTTTAGTCTTCTGAGTTGACCTCTTGGAGAATGCTGAGTTTACAATTCCCTCCTAATGAATTTGCCTTGCTACCTAAGTAATCTTCACTTTCTCTACAATGGATGCTGTGTCCCAGTAATGACTCTAATTTCTAATATTCCTTTTTACTCACAAAGAAAATGAGGCTAAACCAACCAGATGACTGATATACCTAAGAGTGAAACATATTCTCTCCTCAACTCTGAGTTTATAATCTAGAACTCCATGATGGGTGCACAGGCAGGGTTGCCTTCTTTCAAGAAGGTGTGAAAGAGCAAGGTGTGCATTTTATAGCCACTAAAAATTGTCATGCTGGACATCCAGCAGCCTTTTGCTAGCAAATGGAAACCTTGGAGGATGTGATCAGCCCTCCTATGACACATGGAGCAAAAGTGATGATTTGAATGCAAACCACCAAGTCCCATTTCCTAAGACCTTTAGTTTACAGCTCTGGACTAAGGCTGCTCTCTAACAGGCATTTACTGGAGGAGGTGGAGGGTATCACTTCCTATTATCAAGTAATTTAGGGTGTACTCTCATCCTCTGCCTGAGGGAATGAGAATGGATGCTTACCTTTTACCTGAATGCTGCTTTAGTAACTGCTCTCCTTTTCCAATTCCTTTTCACACACCTCCAAAATCCTTTGGGGCAGGGAAAGAAAAAGAAAACAACTATCTCACTCTGTGTGAAAATGTTTCCTGGAAGTGGAAGAACTGAGGCTTGTGGCCAGCAGCTGTTTGCTCTTTGAGGTGTATTATATGGTGTATAGAACTCTTGTGAGAAATTATTGAAAGAGACAAATCATTCATCACCTTCCCCTCCCTCTGCTAAGGAGCACAGATGGGCTTCCCCTTGCTCATCCCTGAACTTACAGAAGACTGGTTATTTGTATCTCCTTCCCTTCGACTCCAAGTTTTGGGGTTTTTTGGGTTGTGTTGTCTCCAAAAAGGTGTGGAAGCCTTTAAATGTTTTAGCCACTGGCTTAATGCCTCTCTCCCTCTCTCTCTCCCCACTTCCCCCCCCACTTCTTTTTTAGTAAAAAATGAGGACTAATGCTTTAGATGATTTCTCAAGGCTGAATTTCATGCCTACAGTTTGAGTTTGTTTTGGTTTTTTTTTATGTTCAGTTGGCTCATTGGGGCTTTCTCTTTCCCAGTAATTAGTTTATGTACGTGTTTATTTCATGCTTTGAAAGATATATCTGACCTCAAACTGGTTTGTTTTTCTGCCTCATAAAGATTGTTCCTCTGTGTAATGCAACTTTTTTTTAATTCTTGAACCTTCATATATTCATGATGTTTTGAGGATTGCATTTTAAGTGCACAAAAGACCTACAGTAAGCCTGATGTGAAGTCTTAACAAAAAATATTCCCTTCCAAACTTCTTTTTGAAGTTTAGCTAGTTTTATTTTATAGGAATGGAAGGAAGAGCAGGGATTTATTGAGTAAATGTGCTGTTAAGCTCCTATAGCTCAAGAATACATCTGATGTTTACTGTGTTGACCAATTTGTTCTGGCAGCTCTAATTCTCTGGTCATGAGGAGTTTTGTCGTTACCTTTGGAGAAAAAGCTAGGACATGAAGGCTTATTACTTGTGTATGGTCAGTAAATATCAATTAAAATTATTCTTGAAGATTTTTGACATTTGTTTTACACCCTTGACAATCAGATTGACATGAAAGACTATAATAGCTCCTGAGCATCTGTTGAATTCCATTGCACTGATGGTCTGTGAACTAAACAGAAGTTGACTGATATGCTGTGGCTCGATTTGAAGGAGATCATGGGCCATTGGGTCAAAAATTGTCTGTTAAGAAGGAGCCTAAGTATAAATTCATAAATCCTTGAAAGGAAAATTAGGCTGCCTCAGGCCTATTTGGATTGTGTTTCAAAACTTTAAGTGCTTTTCAGTGAAAAGCCTTAGAAATTGTATCTGTAAAGCACCAAGCACATCTGCAGTGAACAATTATCCTCCACCCTGGTGGTGTGTGACCATCTACAGCTCTAGGAGGGATTGGTCCCTCACCCCAGGGCTGTGTGTATCCCCTAGTTCATGTCCAAATCTGTACAAGGTTGCCCTTGGACCTGGGATTCCTCTGGGTCCCCAATGCTGCTTTGCTACAAAATAGTTTGTGTGGCTTTCTCAGTCTGAAACATTTCCTGTCACATCCAATTGTAGCTGTCTGGAAAATTGGTTTTCTTTGTCATGAACCCTCTCACTGGTAAATAACTGTAGAGAAAAAGTCCAAGTCCTGTGGAATGCTGTCTTTGTCGCCTCTGGAGTGAGCTCCATCTCTGAATGTACTTGGGCAGTGTGATGGATGTGGATAATTGAAATACCCAAACTAGATAGAAAAGAGCCAGTCTGGATGATTAGGGTCCTGTGCCCAAACTTGTTTCCTGGTCCTTTTTTCAGGAATTATGCCGCAGCTGTGTGTCTCTTTGTGCCACCCCCCTGCCTGTACAGTAACAGCAATAAAGTTCTATTCAGAAGGCTGCATTATTGTAGGATTTTTATTTGTTTCTCTGCATTACTGAGTAAAGCACTTGGTGAGTGTCTGCTGTCATACACTCTCCACACCTGGCCTATTGCATTTGGAGCCAGCTAATGAAATTCCCATTCAGGGCTGTCTTGGGAAGGTGTAGAAAGGAAACAGCTGGCTGTGACAGACAGTGCTTTGTGTGCTTCTGAAAGGTGCTAAGCATTACAGAAGAGCAAGGATTGTATGGGGGGGAAAAAAATCACAAATCGGATGTTTTTCTAAATGAAGATGGCAAAAGGAGTTTTGCTCTGGCTGTTGCAATATTCCTTTAGATGCATAAACCAAGCCAGTGGGGAGCCTCTTGGAAAACTGGCAGCAGGGCTCTGTGGCAGTCGCTGCCATAACACCAGGAACTCTGTGCCTGTGCAGCTGTTACAGACCCAAAGGATAGAAAGATGGAATAGTGGGCTTATGTGTCAGGTTATTACCTACCCCAACCAAATTAGGGAATTCCTCTTTTTGCCCTCTTACCTGTCATTTTTGTCTAGCCTGGGATCAGAGAAGTGTGCATGTGAGGGCAGTGAGGAGGTTCTGCTGACCTGTGGCAGGTGCAGTTTAAATGATCTCAGCTGTCTTTGATGCAAATTCTCAAACTGGGCTTTGTTCCCCTCTGCTATGTGTGGTTTGCAGTGGTTGTAGAGAATGCACTTTCCATGCTTAGCTGTCCTTCTGAAAAGGAATAACTTGTTTAAGGCTGGAAGAATTGTCCAAAAGATCAGAATTATTTATTCCTAAGGAAATTGCTGTGAATTCAAAGGAAAAAAATCAGTAAGATTAGTAGTCTAAATTACCCACTCTAATTAATAACCACAGGGAATTCCCTAGCTACTTGCACAAAAAATTGTTTCAAAGTACAAAAGATCTCCCCATAATGCTAATTGCTTATGAGTTTATACATCTAGAGTTGTTCATCCTTGGACCTATAATGAGGTTGCATCTGTGTGTTGAAAAGTGGAGCAAGCACTTCCTTTTTTTAGTAGAACCACATAAAGCTGATGAATGGTGAGTGATTTGCTTATGAAAAATATCCTGAAGTATGACAACTGACAAACAAAACTTTCTCAAGTCCTGTAGAGAAATCTGAGAAGCAATGAATGCATGCTTTTGTTCATGACAATGTATTAAAAAAGGAAGCTGCTGAATCTCAAGAACAATTTTCTCCTGAAGACATACAGAGAAAGCTGACAAATGCCAAATGGATTCTTCTGTTATAATGAGATGAGGAGAAAGCTCACAGCTACAGCATAGATGGTTTGCCCTGTGCTTATTAAAATTTATGGAGAAGAAACTAATTGTTCACTTGCAGGGACTCAGTCAATGGGCCAAAAATATTTGCATAATTATGAATATTCTTAAGCATGTGGTGTTAGTATACACTCCTTGGTTAGGCTAAGGATCTTGCCTGGCTGCTTGTTTGCCAAAAGGGATGAAACTGTTGTTGCTCTTGGTTATGCAGAGATGTTCCAGGAGCACCTCACAAAAATGCCTTTTTACTAACTTGCTGCTTGGCTGAGTTAGAGCAGTATGAAAGCACAATAATGTTAAAGAGTTACAAGCCTGGATTAGAGCACGCCAGCTGATTTAGACTGGGTTTATGCTGCTTTGTTTAACCAAAACTCTTAAGGTAGTTTGACAGGCATGGAGGGGGATGGAAAAAGGTTTTCCAGAAATGGTTAGAATTGTTCATTGCTGTGGGTTTGACAATGAAAAATCCTCCATGAATCTCTGGTATTAAAGTCACTGCAGTCTATAGCACAGATGTGTCAGATGAGAAACAAGGATTGCTGAAGATGAAAGGGCAGGATAGGAAGTTGAGTCCTGCCTGTAGTGCCCCTTCATCCCTTGGAGCAGACAAGATTTGACTTCTCTGGTCCACAGTAGATCTGTGACTTCAGGGAAGGCATTAAGTGATTTAAGAGTTTAGGCTTATCTCTTTCTGAGTAGCATTTACTTCTTTTCTCTGGGGTTTCTGCTAGAAGTCTTTTATTTTTTGGATGCTCCTCACTTATTTGGTACTCTGAAGGAAGATATGGTTTTCACTTTGCTCACTCTTTATTTTGTGTTCTGGGAAGGGGTTCACTGTCACTAGTGTGGATTTTGGGGGGAGGGTGGGAGGCTGGTTTCACTGCAGTGAGCAGCAGATGGACCATGGAGAGGGCAGAGCAAGAGGTGGCCAGAGGAAGAAAGCAGAATAAAGACAAGGAAATTAGTTAGGGGAGCAGAAACACAGTTGTGCCTGCAGCCTAGCACAAGAGGATGTAGAGTGCAGGAAAAGTCAGAAATTAATTTTTTTGCTAACCAGTCTCTCACTGGCAGATCTAAGCTGTTAGAGGTAGTGCTTGCTCTGATAAGAAATTCTGTTAGCACTTGCTGTTAAGGGGAATCTTTCATACCTCAAAATTTCTAACTGAGGATAACAGCACTGCAGCATTTAAGCTCTTTCAGGAAGAGAAATGACAATTTTTTTCCCTTAATTTATCTCTTGACACATTTATAATATTATATTAATTTTTGTTTGCGTTAAAGCAAATAGAGAACGCTTGGAGCACTCCATAGTCCAGCTACATTTTTCCAGGTCATTTCCAAATTATTCAAGACATGCATAAGACTTAAGGAGTGAAAAGGAGAGTGGGAAATGCCATAAAATTTTCCTCCAAAAGCAGGGGTCAATTTTGTCTCTTGGTCGCCATTCTTGGCTTGTTAACTCAGAATGATAATATTCCAAAATAAAGGATCTCCACCATCACCTTTGATCCAGGGCTTGTAGCCTCCTTGTTTCAGGTAGCCACTCCTGCTGTGCAGGCAGGAAAGGGATGTGTCAGCTGTCTGATGATACAGCAGTGTCTACTATTCAGATGTAAAATCGGCAAGAACAATAGCTATAGCAGTGTTTGATCACAATTTGGTCATAAAATATGGATTGCATGACTGAAACAAGTAGATCACAGCTCTCTGCTGTTCAGACTGAGACTCAGCTACTCTTAAATGCACAGTGGCTAGACATAAGTATCTGCATTTCTTTTTCTTTCTTGCTAGAAATGAGATCACTTTTATAAGGCACAGCCCATCCCTTCCCTCCACCGTCTTAATGCCAACTTTTAAGTTCCCCTAATATGGATTCTGGGGAGGTCCTGAACTGTGACTGTGTCTTCTCCAGTCACCAGTCTGCCCACCTAATGGCATCTTTTGGGTGTGCCATAGGGAAACTGGTGAGGGGGCTCTTTACTGGCTCCAGCTCCCTCTGATGCTGTGATTTAGGGAGGAGAGGGATCTGTGTCCTTCACTGGGAGAGGAAGATGGCCTGGTGTCACTGCTCTGCTCTGGCCTGTTTAGGGCAACTTTTGGAGGCTCCAAGATCATGTTTGCCATGTGGAAGAGCCATATTCACACAGACATTTCTCCTAGCATGTTCTGGACTGTTCTTTCAGCCTCTTCTGTCCTGCATCATGACAGCCCTGAGTCACAAGCCTAAGAATGTACACTGGGATGACTTCTTGTAAGAAGGAAATCAGCAGGCAGCCTCCCATCCTGCAAAATCATGTGCCTCCCTAGCAGTCCCCAGGGGCATCGTCTTTTCCTAAAAACATCTCTTTGACTTCTTGTTTCACTTTCATAGATACTGAAAAGGGTATTTCTGTGCAGAGTTCTTATGCATAATTCAATTTTCAGTGTTGGTTTAGAAGCTGCCTTTAAATCTGAAGGCAAATGGGTTACTTTTTCTTTGCCCCACCTGCAAGGAGAATTTAAATTTCCTCTAGAAAAAACTGCATCCACTGGATTGGGGTCACTCCTGCCTTATTATTCTCCCATCCATGTCTCTGCAAAAGCATGTGAGGAGAGCTGCATTAGGAGAAGCCTGTAATCCAAGTCCCATCACGGAAATCTTCAGCCAGTCTGTCTCATTCAAGGCAGCTCCCGGTATTTGGCCATTTATTTCCTTTATTCTTCCTCCTGAAATAACACATAATGGATGCACCTGTCCAGTCATGCAGAGAAAATGAGGCCACTGCTTGTAAGTTAAGTAATGATTCTCTTGCCCTAAATGCATTCCCCAGAGCTCTGGTCCCCCCCATGTAGTGATGTTTTTTGGGTTTTTTTGTCTCTCGCTTTTAAAGCAAGACTCAATTTAATTCCCTCTGAAGTGTCAGCTGCTGTGATTTGCTTTATTACACAATCCTATGCCACTCATAGCTTATCAGATTTTAAATTACCATATAAATCTACATAGTTTGACAATACAAGAAACATCTAATCTCATTTTCAAAGTTAGATAAGAAACAATCAACACTTTAGAATGAAAATGATACCCCTAAGCTAGAAAACAGCAACCTAACAAAATTATCTACACTAATCATCATTAACTATAATAATACTTGCAAAACAAAAAGCAGTGGTATAATTAATTGCCACACCTAGAGGGCAAAAAAGGACCAGACAAAACCCAAAATCCTTGGATTACATGTTGTTTGCTGATTCTACAACATGGTAATATGAGGGTTTCCTAATTATATATGTTAATGGTGCTGAAGTTCTAGCAGAATATTTGTAGTGTACTGCATGTATTGTAATGTAATGGGCACAGCACAACCTCTGTGAATTTGGACTCCCAAAGTGGAGGAAAAAAACTAAGCCAGCAACAAGGCTTGGCTGGAAATGTCTACAATTACCTCGTGGTCAGCGAAAAGCAAGTCTGCTGCAAGACCTGGGAGTAATGCTTAATTAATATGTGGGAGGAAGATGCTTTGGAAGAAACTTTTGCCTGCCTTGGGAGGGGAGCTTTGGCAGGAGCTAAACCGGGAATACTGTACCAAAGAAACAAATCAGGAAGCCTTGTTTTGAATTTTATTAGTTGTTTGAAAGCAAGCTCTCCAAAGCCCCATTACTGAGGAAGCAATCTGAATGCCTCGGTGAGGAAAGGAGCAGAGATAAACAGGCCTGAGGCAAGAGCAGCCAGGATGCCATGCAGTAAACATGACTTGGGCAGTGCAAACCTGGGCCTTAGAGCAGGTTCTCTGAGGACTGGGAGGTGCACTGACCACAGAAGTGGCTGCCTGGTGAAACTTGACCTCCTGTTGTCCCAGCAGGGCTTCAGCATCAGCTCTGTGCTGCCCTGAGCGCTTGCTTGTGGCTGTGGTGCTTGGGGAGCACTTCTGGCTGCTGTTCTATTAAATCCTGTTCTGAACACACAGCAAGGGGATTGCTGTGCTTCCCCCACTGCCTGCAGGGGTTTGCCCACCTTGGTTCTGATTCCTAAACATTCAGTGTGTGTCTGGGCCTGCAAAGCTCCCTTTTGTTAAAGGGACTGTTCAGCTGTGCGAATGAGAATTGACGCAGGTGATGGAGGCCTGAAGTAATGTGGCTTGGGCCAACATATGTGAAATGAAATAGAAGTAAGCTGGAAGGGATGGCACTTCTGAGGAGAGCTGGTAGTGCTGCCCATCAACTGGATGGGTGCCTTTGTGCTACAGAAGCCTGTCTCATAACTTCTGTTATAACCTGCATAGAACTTCTGTTTTTAGGAGCCATACAAAAGGTTTCTGAGACCTACATCTGCTTTAGTGTGATAAATGGGTGTGGCTGCATTTAAAAGTTTCAGATGGTCTATATTTTGCCAAAAAAAGGAAAAAGCATGTTTTTCTCTACCTAAGTTAAAGATGAGAACCTGACTGAGAAGCTGCAAAGTCCTATGATAAAAGGAATAAACCTGCTGGGTTTACACAGGGGAAATTTCTGAATTCTGTGGCTGATGCTCCAGACAAGAGCAGCTTATGGTCAGATGTCTGCCTCTTGAGCCCTGGGAGCTGAACCTGCAGCAGGTTGCACTGGGAGCTGATTGCTCCCAGTTAACTGCATGGGAGGGGAGCTGGGAATGGGAATGCCAGGTTCTCATGCTTCAGGCTTGGCTGATTAGAGCGACTGTGCCACACAAAATCAACTTGTTCTTTCCCTCCTTCCCCACCTCTGCCTCCTGGAGCTGCACGTGGGGCATGAAATGCTGGACAGCTGCTGCCCACAGAAGGGAGAGGGAGGGAAGGAAGGGAATGGTCAGTCATGCCTCACAGGAGCTGTCAGCTCTCTCCTCTCTGCTCTCCTGCACCGGCACCTGCAGAGCCTGTGGGCAAGCAGTGCTCCCTGCCCTGCTGGCTGCTGTCAGGGAAGCTGGGAGCGATCCCTCTGCCATCCCCACTGGCCAAAGCCTCTGTGGGGCTGGGGGTTTGCCAGGCCCCGGTGCAGCCTCTACCTGAACAAAAAGGTCACCCAAAAATTCTGGAAAAATATTCATAAGGGTGGTATGGTCAAACCTCCACAGGCAACTGGGGGGAAAAACATGCTTTTTCCTGATTGTCACAGAATGAGGCAAAATCCCCAGTGGCTCTAAACTCATCTGGCTCTACTACTTTATTGGAGCTGTGCTGGTTCATCCAGGCAGATGAACCCATTCAGATGTAGATAGTGTCCAAGTTTCAAATTACTGGGCTTGTAAACAGTTGGAAAGCACAGGTACTTACAGTGAGGAACACTTAAAATCAGTTTTACTTGTGAGAGCCTCTGCTCTGCATTTTAGACATTTGTTTTGTCTGTGGTTTCCCAGCACTTCCAAATCTGTTTCCTTTTGATATGATGTATTTTATAAAGATAACCACAGTTACTCTAAAATCTCAGAGATGAATTTCAAAGAGTCTTCTGCTGTACTTTTAATATATTTTTTCAAAAATAAGGAGACCCTCTCCCCCTCCCCCTTACTGTTCCCTTTTTTCCCCTCTCTCCTTATGGTGGAAATTCTGTGTATAAATTGCTGTTTTACAAAAGTAATTCTGGCAGACTCCGTCCATTTTTTAACTTATGGTTGTACACTGTGTTTGAAAATGCAAACGTACTACAAAGCGAACAGGAAGCTGGGAACTTTTTTACTTTGATGTTAGATCTGCTTTTTGGAAAACTCGCAGAACATGAGCTCGATCTGTCTAGCATGCAAAATTCAGTGTGATATGTGTATAAATTTGTATAATGTTTCTACTGAAACCTAGTAGAACTTATGAACTGCAAAGTGGTCAGCCCCATCTTATCTCTAAATAGCAATGTTGTTTACATATTCTGAGATGAGAAGTAAAAGGCAAGTATGGAGGGATGCCTAAGAGAAATAATAAGTTATTAGAGTGATGGTTTCAACAGAATAAAGTGGGATAAGGTCCTGTTTTGAAGTAAGTATGTGGCATGTCTGCTACTTGGCATCTGATGAATGTTTCATTCGCATCTTGTTCACCATCTCTCTGGTCATCATGAATCATTGGATTTTTTTTGTTGTTTTTGTTCTTGGGCTGTTGCTTTTTGTCCCCCTTTCTGACTAGCTCATATGACCAGGCTTGGAATTCAAGAGATACAAAAAAATCAAGGATATGTATTGCTCTAGTCACTTCTATTCTGTATTGTGACAGATTTTCCTTCTGATATTCATTTTCTTTCTGACACCCTATGAGATTACTGCAACTTATTTTTAGCCTGGGAAATTGAATGAGAAGTTGAGGCTACTGTGTGGAGTGGCCCTGCTTTTTAACTGATAGGTGGAAAAGGCACTTGCTATGATGTAAATAATGTAAGTTGCCTCTACTCTGCCACTTTTCAGCTTGTCGGTCCTCAGGCTTTGCTGCTGCCTGGAGTTATTTTCTTCCAGGTGCAGAAGTTTCCTTATGTCCTTGTTAAACTCTGAGTTTTCTTATTGGCCAGTCCTCCTGTTATCCAGCTCATGGGTGAGAATATTTAACACTGTCCCCTCTGAAGTCAGCAAAGATCAAAGGATGGCAGAAGGGTCCTTGCCACTGGCTCTAAAAGCAGGCCTGTGGAGAACCTTCCTGGAAAAAAAACCAAAAAAACAAAAAACCAAAAAAACAAAAAACCAAAAAAACAAAAAACCAAAAAAACCAAAAAAACAAAAAACCAAAAAAAAAAAAAACCCAAAAAAAAAAAAAAAACAGCTGCTCAGTCTGGTAATACCTGTGCAAAGGAACTGTCCCCTTACTTGAGACTGTCTTACTGCTTAGGCAGGGAAACTTTATCTTTCTTGTACTTAAAACCCCAAAGCAATCAAGCCCCAATTTCAACAAGCTTTTTCTCCTCAAGTCCCTTCCTGGACTTTATGGGTCTGAATGAGTATTTCCTTAATTTTCTTTCCCCACTATCCCTTCTGTACTTCCCTCCTAGTTTGCTTCTTTTTTTGTTGTTGCTTTTTTTTTTTGTTTGAGATCAATGCATAGAGTAAGTTTTTCTGTGCTGCTCAGGTGAAGTGGGACCAACATAATTTTATATCAGCATTCCTCTGCATCCCCAGCAGGGAAGATGACTGGGTTGCTCTTTTAATGTATTCTCACTGTTCTCAGTTATCAAAGAATCTGTTTGGGGTCAAGGACATTTTGGGAACAAACCAGACTTGCTCCCAAGAGGTGCTCATCACTCTCTTGGTGGTTTCTCTCCCCTTAGTAGTTCCTTCTGTTTTAGAAAGATCTCTTAAATACCTAAAATCAATGCAACTGTGAGGTAATTCATACTCAGGCAATAACATTAAAAATACTTAGGTAATAACAACAAAAAAAAAGTGTGACTTTTGGTATTGTTTATTTCTCTGAGGATTCTTTTATTTAGATTTTTTGCTGGATTTTCTGGTTTGCATTTTTTTTCCCTCCTCCTCCCCCTCTAAGTTCTAGGACTTGATTTCATCTCTTTTAAACCTAAAAATTTAACTTTTGGAATCATAACAATACGCTTAATTGCAGATTCTTTTCCACAAACTGAGGTTTCCAACCTGAATCGTAATTACAAGAGTAGTGAACCTCCAGAATGTCAATGTAATCAAAAATAAATTTCAAACTATAGATTGTTTTTTTCCACCTTGCCAAAGAAATTTTTATTTGGAGTTGGGTTTGGGTATTTTTCATTATAGTATGAAACATAATATATAGGATGGAAAAATATATTTTGACAGGTTTATTTTTTTAGTGGAATTATGGGTTAGGGATCTCCTGTTTCTTTTCATCTAACTGCAATTAGTACCAGGTACAATGCTATTTTTTTTTCCTGCAATGTATATTGCTTTAACTATAATTCATTTGCAGATTGACTTTTATTCTACAGTTTTTTTCTAATTGTGCAGAGATGTTTTAGATTAGTGCGTGCATGCTCACAGTCAGACCTTGGTTAAATATCTCCAATATGGTCAAAGCATGTGGGATTTTGCTTGTGGAATTTTTTGCCTGATTTCATTAAAAGTTTCATAGAAAATAATGCAAATAACCCTGCTACTGTTGCTGCATAAGTTTCTTTTTTTCCTTTTTGTTTTCATAGGATATTCTGATTATTGATATTTATACTGCAAAAAGAGATACAATCTCATTTCAATGTTTGAAAAAATTTGTTCTCTGTTTTCTTTTTAGTCAGTTTATCTTTTTTTTATAATCTGTTAGAAATGTGGTTGGTCTGTCAGCACACCTCTTTTCTCTCTGACTTCTTGGAATCATAGAAGGGCTTGGCTTGGAAGGGACCTCCAAGCAAAGTGGTGGCAATGGAGGTCTCACATTGACTCCAGCCCACTGTGACTTATTGATTGTTTTTAAAGATTATATGCCATGGCTGTGCAAAAAGCAAGAATGTTTTTATGCTTCTACCCTAACCTCTGTTTCCAGAGGTTGAGGGACAAACCCTTGCTGTCGTTAGCCTGGCTGCATGATTGGGTTTAGCTTGTTGTTTTGGGGGCAGAAGGGAAATGGCAAAGGAGTCTTACTCTTCAACAAAAGAAAACACCTGATGAATATTTTGCAGCTTGAAGGTCTTTCAGGTGAGACACTGCCAGGCTTTTCTGCCAGTGTTAATGCAATTGGAGCATTCTTTCCCAGCACGGAAATTCAAGCATATATTTCTACTGATTAGGAGGGGGAGAATTCTGCATGATGAATGTACCAATTTTTCTCTTTTTGCCTGGTGAGATGACATCTGCCATGTTTGCTCTTGGAGCTGATTTTGAATAATAAGACTTCTGCCTTTTTTTTTTTTACCTGAAGGTTAAATGTTAATGTGCTCTGTATGGGATGGTACCTTGAAGTCATTTGTAAGCTGGATACAAGCTCCAGACCTGTTGCTTATTATTAATCGCTCTGCCCACATCTAAAGACTTAACAAGAATTATGTCAGCTATTTTGATGTTAAGGTTTAAGCTAAGCCTCTAAGATTTGACTTAATGCAATGTTAGGCCTCCCTTTGTATTAAAAGTAACAGAAAAGAGGAAGATCTCAGAGGACCTGTGACATGACAAACAATATCAGTTTTTCCAAAGCCATTATCATTTCTCATGTCACTGCAAACAAATAAGGAACCTTTAATCCAAGGGCAAACATCATGTAACACTTTTATCTGTCATCTCAATATACATTTTGATATTTACAAGTATCACTCAGCATTAGCAAGCTATTGTACTGCATACTAAAAATATTGTCAAAAAGTCATCAGGGCATACATTAACTGGCTGTGAAGACTCATTGCTTTAAGTTTGGTTAATATTTCTAATTGTAGTTGATTGTTGATTTCTCCTGTTTTGTCATTTTAAAGGACATCTACCTGTAGATGTGACTTATAACAGTGTATGTTATGTAATACAACAGGTCAAAAACTTATTCAAGAGAAAATAACATGAATTTGAGACAGAAATCTTATTTACAGATTGAACAAATGAGGAAAAAAGTGATTTTTTTTTTTTTGGCATGGGATAAAACTTGCTACTGCATTTGACATTTCCCTTTATTGCGCAAATAATCGTAAGGAAATTGTTTACTTTTTTAAAAATAAGGCAAAGATACATGTTCAATAATCTCTTAAATTCCTTTTGGCATCTCAGTAATGACCTCAGATTCACAGCTTGAGGGATATGGTGTTTCTTTATACAAAATAATAGCCTGGGTCAAGTAATCAAAGAACATATCTGTCTATCTCGGCTCGAGAGAGCAGCAGTGGAGTTGATCTCGATGTTGAGCAAAAAATAGCAGCATTTTAGGGGTAGCTTGAAATAGTGCATGACTAAGAAGGTACAGAAGTCACTGTGATCTAGATAGTTCTCTGAATCACTGCTCATCCAGTTTGTTTGGAGGGGGTAAGAATTTACTTTTAACCTAGTGAAGTAAATTGCAAACTTTTCCACCAACTCTTGTTTGCTCAGCTGCTTTCATCAGTGAGTTGGAGGAGGGATGCAAAGGGGACAGTCAGCAAGTACTCTTTTCTCTTCTAAAACATGCTGATAAGCCAGGTAGCTTGAGGTTGATTTCCCCTGTGTGACTGTACAACCTGAGACAGAACTGAGTCTGACTAAAGCTGTTCTCAAGAACAGAAATTATTTACTCTGCTTTTTCCAAAAACAAGCAGAGCTGGAAATTCACAGTGGATTATCTTTTTCCTACTGATTTTGCTTGTTGGGTTCTGGGTTTGGTTTTTTTTTTTCCTCAGTTAAAGAGAAAATTCCCTTCTGCATCTCTACACTGCTGCTTAGCCTCTAGGAAATGGAGTATAAAGATATCCATCATAGTACTTTCCAACATTTTCAAGTCACTGCTTCAACCATGCAAATTCCTCTCCATTGCAGCTGGGAGCTCGTGTTTGTGTTCTTGGACCTTAGTGTGCAGATAGCATCTGCTGTCACACAAAGCTCTTCATTGCAATGGAGTCATTTTGAGCCTAAATGCTTATAGTTAGTGAAAGGAAAGAGAGTCCTGGACCACGGGTGCACTCCACCAGTTTATTTTTCACTATCTGCTTTAAAAAAAAAAAGGTATATTTTGTCCCTTTTTTTTTTAATATATTGTGGTGTTTAGCTGGTTCCCACTCAGTCTCACAAGTATTGTCTTTTTCCTCCAGCAATAATTTTGTTACAACCAGAAAAAATGGGTGTGGTATTCGCTGGGTCCCCAGGACGAAGAAGGAATTGATGCATCTGACTCTATGTTCTTAGAAGCCTAATTTATGTACTTATATTATATTAAAGAATGCTATACTAAAACTATACTAAAGAATAAAGGATACAGACAGTGATTGGTCATTAAGTGAAAACAATTCACATGTTGGATAAACAATCTCCAACCACATTCCAAAGCAGCAAAGCACAGGAGAAGCAATCAGATAATTATTGTTTTCATTTTTCTCTGAGGCTTCTCAGCTTCCCAGGAGAAGAAATCCTGCCCAAGGGATTTTTCAGAAAATATGATGGTGACAAATGGGTGGAATTAGGAGCAGTCCTTGACACTCTGAAATATTTCATGATCTGTTGGCATTCTTCATTTTCTTCTTCCAAGTCTCCCCTTTTTTTTTTTCTCAGAAGCCTTATTCCCACCCATGTTTTCCCCTTATTCTCACTCATTTTATCTTTTGCTTCTTATCTCACAAGTCTTGGTGTTCTCTCACTGTCCTTCCCCTGCCATCAATCTCTTTTTTACCTTTTCTTTCCCTTGGGATTTTCCTCTTGCTCATTGCACATTTGCTCCCCCTGTTCCCACGTGGATGATGTCCTCAGGTGTGGATCTGCAGGCACCAGCCCCACAAGGAGTTGTGAGAGCTCAGGGGGTGAAGGGAGAGGGGGAGCAGGGACCTGCAGGGCTCTCTGTGGTTCCTTGGCATCTCTTGAGTGTAGCATCACTTCAGTAGCCCAAGAGGGAAGAGAGAGTTGCTTGGTTCATCCCACAGCTTCTATTTCCTTCCCATACCCCTTTTTTTCTCTTCCCAGCCAGCAGGAGCAGTCATTCATGTCCCCAAAAGTAGAAAAGTGTGTGGGGGCAGAGGAAAGAATTTTTTTCCCTCCACTTGACTCCCTGTTGTAATATTTAGGTTCTTAATATATTTTTCTGTAATAATCAGTGTGCAGCTCCTGGGGAGAGGGTGAAGAATGGTGAAAACATTATTTTTTACTTCCCTGAGGTTGGGTTTGTCCTCTATTGGTCTTATACAGTAACATGACTACATGATGCAACATGGGGAATAACACTTCAGACAAACGCCAAAATGATTTGCCTTTGTTAGGTTCTTGGCTGAGAACTGGCTGGCTGAGGGGAATGAGCCACTCTGTCACTTACAAGTGGGTGCCTCCAGCTGCACAGGAAAGGAACCTGTGCTATATTAATTCTGTGCAAAGATAAAGGGCCTCGCTCTTCAAGAGCCTTTATGATTGTTTTAAAGAGGTTTGGCATTCTGAAAAAAAAAAAAAAGGCAACAAAAAACAAGCCCAACTCCCAAAGCAGCAAAAGATTAAATACATTTGAAGGGAATGATGGAATGTGAAGTGAAGGAAAATAGGAGTTGTCTTGCTTGTTGCCAAACTGTGCAGTATGTAGATAGTATATCTGTAACATGGAGCTTTGTGTTCCCTGCTCTCCCTATCCCTGGCGAACTAGAGTGCTACTCTCTACTAAAAACGTTAAACTAAGTACCAATTCTAATTAACCACTGAGAGTTTTGCTGTTGACTTTCATGATAGCAGAATGTCACTCCATGTGCTTTGTCACAGGAGCAGACCTTCCAGAGCTCTGGAGAGAAACAGGGGCAAGAGAGAATTTATGGAAGAGAGAAAAGGCCCCCTAGTTTCTAGTCAAGGTCAGGAACCATTCTTAGGGGGCTTGCCCAGCACAGAGTGACCCCCAGATATTCCCAGCTCCATCACTTTGGAAATTCCCTGCTGGCAATAGGACCAGGAGGATTTAGTCTCTTTTTTTCAGCGTCCTCATAGATGTCAGAGTCACATCCCTATGCTGGGCAAGGCAGACTCAGAGTTCTAACAAAAACCAAGATTTCCCTAGGAGTGTTTTGCTAAGGGAGGTGTTTTGCAGAAATAGTGATGAGTTGGGTCATGATGGTGGAGGATCAGGAACCTCACCTGGAACTAACATCCTTGGTGTGAGACAGCAAGAGGTGATGGAGCTCACCTGTTCCTGCTGAATTCTGAGTGGGGTTGTTCTAAACTGAAAACGCATTAAAAAGAAGTATAATTTGCCACAGCTGTATGCACTACTTCAAGCACTTCACAGTGAAAGAGAGACAACAGCAGAGCCAAGAACCATATCTGCTAAAATACAGCCTGCTGCAGAAATCTGTGCCCTGTTCTTGACTCAGGCTGCACTCCAATGAATCAAATCTGGCACTCTTTTGTAAGAACTGAATTTTGCTTTGGGAAGGGTAAGTTTTTTACCTCTTTTAAAACATTCTGTGTAGTGTGTGATTCTTTGAAGGAAGGAGGAGGGACAGTAAGGCCATCATGCAAACCTCAGTCCTGAGGCTGAGAGTAATGACATTGAATAAATCCTGGACTCCTTAAAACCATAAATGGATATGAGAAGGCTTGGTCTGAAATTACATGCCTAAATGTATGATCTCACCTCTGTGAAAATGGAGGTAGCTAGCTGAATGAAATGTTCTGTCTCATACCATTTATTTTTCCTGCCTCAAAAATACACTGAAACAGAAGAACTGAGCAGGTGGTGTCCATTTCTTTTATTTCTGTAACAAAACACCTGATGAAATACAGAAAGAAACAAGATGAAGCAAAGATGAACAAATTGCATTTCTCCTGTACCTCTTCTGTTCAATAACTGGACCTAGAACCATCTGACTTCTGTATTTGAGCAGTTTTAGTATTTTTAGTCACACTCAGTAACAAAACTGTAAAATAAAGAAACCTACTGAAGGCTGAGTAAGCCAAACCCTGCTTTCACCACCTTGAAGCATTCACCAAGGTTTTTCTTGATTTATATAGAGCAAACTTCATGTACAACCTTCCCAATTTTCTGTTTCCAGAGTTTCCATGTTGAAGTTCTCAAAACTGTTGTAAGAAAGGTTTGCCCTTGTATGAATTTAGCATTGAACACTTCTGAACTCTGGAAAGAAATGCTGTCAGAAAGCATTCTCTGCCTTTCATTTTTAGTTTTTCCTTTGTGTTTGGTGGGCATGGGTTGCAGCACTCCTTGAATGAAAAAGGGCTGCAATTTGAATTGTTCCCAGTAGCACCTGTGAAAGCTGCTGGCATCAGAAGCAAGAGCACAAAGCTCTGAATGAAGACTTCTCACTGCTAGCTCCAGACCTGTCAATAACCAGTGAAGTGAGAGAGAAAATAACATTTACATTTTCTCTCTAATTTAATGAGAAATGAAAAGACAAGATGAGGGAGAGCTTGGTTAATTTTCCATTCAGCATTGGCTTCAGTGCTTCTACAAGGACAAGCTAAGAACGGCAGAAAGCTGTAGAGGGTAATAAATCTAGAGCTGCTTGGGTAGCTGGGAGAGGATTCTGTGGTGCTGAGTTCTGGGGTATACTCTTGTAATTCAGTGGCTCCAGCCCAGTGAGTGCCACATTGCTTTCCAAGAAGCTCGTTTATGATCCCAAACAGCTCTTTGCTGTCAGTTCCTATTTGCATCTTCTCCTCACCTCTTTTTTTCCTTTCTCTGCTATCTCCCCTGTTGCATTTCATCTTAATTCTGACTTCCCATAATCTTTTTTTGAGCTGCTTCAACTTTTTTTTGTTTTCCCTGCTCTCACCCACCATTTCCATCATAGAGCGGCTAACAAAGCAAACCACCTTTAGCACCAGCACAGGTTCTTTGTGCTTATTTCTCATGTGCCTAATTTTTGCAGTTAAACCTGGAACTCTGCTTCCTTCTCACATCAAGTTTCCAACAGGAAATTCTCAGTGATGGAATTGTTATAGGAGTCAGTGGAGCCCCACAGCCAGTAAATGTTCTGGGATTGACACAACTGGTTGTGGTTTGTGCTAAAGAGGAATATAAGCTATTTCAGTCTGATATTTTTTGATCTCCCTTTTCTGTTTAATACTTTTACATTCTTGAAGCAGTCAGATTAATCTTCTCTTTGTCATCTACAGTTTCTTGAGATCAGACACTCATTGCAAATTGATTTTCATCTGAGTGTCTCTGGGTTATTATTTGGCTTCATCTTCTAAATAAACAAGTAGCAAATTGTTGGTTGGTGTTTTTCTGAGCCTGCAACTTGAACAGGTGTGTGCCATTGCTGTTTTCCATAATTTCCTGCTTGTTTTACACTGTTCCTCTTGAGCAAATTCCATTCCCATCCCCACATTAGTCATGTGTAATCTTATCACCATGAAACTTTCCCTTGGCTTGGTCAGTGACCCAGCCATCTAATTCTCCTTATCCTGTCACTCACTGTTTCAATAAGCACAGTCTTTCAGATAATATATTCTTCTGTCAGAATTTTCCAGTGTTTTTCCACCACATCTCACTCAGTGGTTTCACAAATTTTCACATTATCTCATCCCAGTCCAGCTGTCAGCACCTTTTTGCAGTCCTGCTCATATTCCTGTCTTTGCATTCTGTGCCATAAGATACAATGAGGTACAGTAGTAGCAGAAGAATAGAGTTGGGTTTTTAGGGTTTTTTTTATAAAGACATCCCCAGTGCAGTACTGCTGTGGGAGTTGATGGGCAGAAGGCACAGTCTCTGAATCCTGATGGTCTTTTTGCTCTAGTAGGCATGACCAGCTGAAAAATTAGTTACAAGGAGTGGAGATTGTTAGGAGTGCACCATTTTCAGGATTTCTTCCCAAAAATCTGTATTTCAGTAGTGGGAGGGTAAGAAATTCCCCAGTAGTTAGCACCACCATGGAGTCATCTTGTATATCTGCAACAACTGGCAGTATCATCAGAATACATTTCATTTCCATTGGACAAAATATTTTCTTAGAGTTAAATGGGATTTTTTGGTTTTGTTCAAGTACTTCTGAAAGTTGTTGGAATGATATTGTTTCAAGTAAATTTTGTGCACAGATGAGTACAAAATGCTTTTTAGAATGTTGTGTTTTTGTAGATAAACTGGAAGGATCGTCTTTCTATCATGTTTAGGGAAGAAGGTACTTTGGAAGAGTTTCATACAGATGTTATTGATTGTCTGTTCTCTTTACCTTTTAAGAAAACATTGCATGTGAGAAATTAGTTCCAAACCTTTAAATTCAGGATTTCTTTGAAAGCATGAACACAGTACATGTTCTTGTATGGAAGTTACTCCTCATTATGTAGAAAGCCAACTCTTTAGGTTATTTCTGTTCAGGTAAAAATTATTTTGGATATATATTTTTGAGATGTTTACAAAGTGTGTAATGAGACAACGTCCAGGGGAGGGGGGAGGAAATTAGACTATTTAGAAGCTATGAATGAAGCATTTCAAACAAGGAAACATGGTGGGTAATTTAGTAGGCTGTTTGGCATGGTGTATCTTATTTTTTTCCATTCCTTGTAAATTTTATTTAGTTTTGTTTTCCAGATCTCTTGATAGCCAGTAGTGGTATGCTCTGGGTGGCCCTGTCTTGGAATTCTGTGTATAAATAGCTTTAGAAAACCAACCAAACAAAATCTAAATCATACTCTTTGGTATTGCTTTAACCCAAGTGACAGGAAAGAGACAATGCTCCCAATTAGGCAATATCTCTGACTGCATGAAATATTCAGAACTGTGTTGTGATTACCTCAAGGTAGAATACAGGAGATTTTAATCACATAAATATTAAGAAAAATAAGAAATTTCATTGATTATAAGCTATTTCCTGCAACAGATAACTTTTCCTTTTGCTTTTGTAAAACAGAAATCATTCAGACGCTAATATTGTCAATGTTTGAAAAATACTACTCTTTCTAACTTATTTTTTAATTAGTATTATTTTTATGAAGTTTTTTTTTCTCAGCTAGTAAATGCCACAGTAGAAGTGGAAAGCGTCATCATAAACAGAGCATGACCCAAATCACTCCAACAAATCCCGTCTTACTCATATCTGACAATCATACTAATTGGAGCAGTTACCAAAAAATATAGCCTTTTAAAAATATTTCCATCACATTTTTTTCAGGGTAGCAAAAGGAAATATTGTGACTTAGTAAATTCTTAGAATGGGCAGGGAACTGACTTCAAATAATAGATTATAAGTTTTAAAGGGATTTCAGAATGCCCTGAGGGAAGACAGTGCAGAAAATTACAAGACAAAGTTTGTCTGCATTTCCTGAAAAATGCTTCTCTTGCCTGTTCTTAAAAAAAATCTGATGATGGAAAGTGGATTTCTATGGCTGCAGTTTCAACCTGTTTCTGGTTTTTTCCTTGATGGACATGGAGGATAAATTTCTCCTCCTCTCTCTGCAAAAGCCTGTGATTTACTTGAAGACTTTTTACAGTTATCAACCCCGATTTGTTTGGCCTTTCCTTGTAGGTTATGTGTCTTAGACCTCTGATCCTCAGGAATCTCTGCAAGCAACCCACACTTTTATGGTTGGGTGATAGCCAAAGCTGAACCCACTGCTCCAGCAGAGCTGTGAAAGCTGGGAAGGCAGGAGCAGTGCAGTTTATGCTGTTGTCTCTAATCCTGCTTCTATGTCCACCTTTTTGTGCTAGGGAAGGACATTGTTGATTCATGTTCCTCCTGTGATCCACTGTAATACCAAGTATTTGTCTGGCTTTTAGCAGGTTGCTCTCCAGGCTGAGCTTGTGCAATCTTTTTATTTTAGTTTTTTTGAACTGTAGGTATCTGTGTAAAAAGCCATTCTCAAGGGGCACAAAGAAGACCCTCATATATATGTGTGTGGTGTGTATATATATATATATATATATATATATATATGCAAAATATCTTCTTGGTGTTTTCTGTGAGCAGCACAGAGTCAGTGCATGACTTACCAGTCTCCCTGTCACAGAAAACCTAAGGTCAGAAGATCTGTTATATCATGAGATAAAGATGCTGGATAGATTTGATAAGAATTGTTCTTCCCAATTTCTCTTGTCCTTGTTTCCCTGCTAGGTCTTAAAAGTTGTTTGATTGTACTGATAGGTTTTCAGGTAGTAGGTTAAGGTGAGTGATGTATAATTTCTACCATTTTTCTTTTCCATCTCAGGAATACATTTTATATTTGATCTCTTCTGGTTTCCTAGAGTTGTGCCATTTCCCAGAGCTCCTGAAATAACAGCCATTAATGGGAAAGTTCTTCCAACTTTCGGATGTTTTAAATTCCCCAAAATGAAGTTTATCAGGCTCATGGAATCTGAAAACAAATCACAAGTCTCTCTGAGCTGTTTATTCCCTTTTCTAGCTTTTTGCTGCCTACTTCAGTTGTGCATCATTTTTCTAGTGAAGACTGACAGCCAAGAAGGAATGCAGTGCTTCAGCTCTGTGGGCATTCTCTCACTATGAAAAGGCCAATATTCTTATTGTTTTTAACCTTACATTAGTATATTCTAGGATGATTTCTTGTTACCTTTTACATTCTTTGCCTAGTAAGCTCTGCTTCACATTCCCCCTACATATTAAAGCTCTTCTTTTACTACCATCTTTGGTAATCTTGTGTAGCTTCCTCTAAAATGAAGTCAATGAAGAATTATGATTTACACAACAGGGGTCTAATTAAATTTTCCGTCCGTCCTTTATACTGGGTTAGTTTGGTTTTGTGCTTTTGTTATTTCTTTTAGGAATTTTTAGCTCTCCAGAATTTCTTGAGGCTTATCTCATCCCTGTGAGTGCATTAGCTGCCAGTTCTCTGAGTATTTTACCCTTCTTTATGAAATTTACTATGCTAATTTTTTTTGTCCTTCTCAAAACCTATGTTTCTAAGAAAAGTTAATTTTTCAATTTTCAGTCCCAAATTACTCTCTATTTATCTGTTTGTTTTTTGGTTTTTTTTCTTGCTGGTTAGAGTTGCATTTAAATCACTCAACTTTTCTCTATGTTCTGTAAAGAAAATCAAGAATTCTCAAAAGTAACTTTAAGGAGTGTACTGATCTCCCTTAATACTCAGCAGCTCACAGGACTCTGTCTCAAGCTTATATAGTTTCTGCTTATACAGTTTCTGCAGGCTTTGATAAATTCCTTGTGTCTGGAAGAATAACAAAAGACCTGAAGCAAAATATGGTCTGTGGCCTTAAGGGTTTGACATCATGTTGCCAAGCAGAGATCCTATGTGATACTTTAAACAATTATATCTTTTTCTTTTCTTCTTTTTTTTCTTTTTTCCATTTTAGCACAGCCATCTAATATGCTGTTCATGCTTCTCCTCTGTGTATTTTTTTCCTATCATGGAATACCAGAATGGTTTGGGTTTGAAGGGACCCTAAAGGTTATTTACTTCCAACTCTCCTGCTGTGGGCAGAGACAGCTCCCACTGGAGCAGTTTTCAAAGCTCCATCCAGCCTGGCCCAGGGACATTTCCAGGGATGGGGCATTCACATCTTCTCTGGGCAAACTGTCCCAGTGCCTCACCACCTTTATAAGAAAGAATTTTTTCCTATTATGTGATCTAAATCTACTCTCTTTTAGCTTAAGGCCATCCCTCCCTTGTCCAATCCCTACCTACCGTTGGGAAAAGCTCCTCTCCAGCTTTGCTGTAAATCCTCTTTAGGCACTGGAAGGCTGCAGTGAGGTCTCCACGGAGCATTCTCTTCTCCAGGCTGAGCAGCCCCAAGTCTCTCAGCCTGTGTTCAGAGCAGGGGTGCTCCAGCCCTCTGGTCACTTCTGTGTCCACCACAGCAGCTCCACAAATTTTCTGTGGTGAGGATCCCAGAGCTGGATGCAGCTCTGCAACTGGGGACTCATGGAAGAGCAGAAGGGCAGAATCCTCTCCCTGAAGTGCTGGCCATATTACTTTGGATGCAGCCCAGGATGTTTTTGGTTTTCTGAGCTGTGAGCACGCTCTGCCAGCTCATGTGAGGTCCTCACCAACCAACACCCCCAGACAGGGCTGCCCTCAATCCATTCTCCCCCCAGCCCGTTTGGAAAAACTTTGCATTACTGATTAATTTAAAAAAGAGTAAGTAACACAGTAACACCTCTAAATCTATGCAGTCCCAAAGACCATTTCCAGATGCATTTCCCACATATACTTTTCTAAGACAAGATCTTTTAGCTTTCTTGATTTTCTCAAGTCCACCCATGTACCATCATAAGCAGTCTTCAGCAGAATCGGGTCAGTGATGAGGACAGAAGTAATAAATTCTTTATCTCTGGATTTTACGGAAGCAACACCTTTTAAAATACATTTTTTCTCTTGACTTCTTTCATGCTATGTTGCTGACTGGTTTAGGCAATGGAGCACTGTGGTCAATTGAATTTCCCAAAATCTAATATTAAAAGATGGAAGGGAAGGACCTTTGTGTCAGCAGAATAAACTGAGGAGAGTTCAGGAAGCACCAGTAATCCACTCTGAGAAAAGCAGAAAAATTTATTTGTGTTTTATTATTTTCTCCCAATGCTTGTTACTGACTTTGATGCATTAATGCTACAGCTTTTTTTTTTTTTTCCTAATGAAGATGGTGTCTGTTCTAGACACTTTTGATTTGAATGGTAGAAATGTATAGTAGAGCCATTTTTCTATATTGATAAAGATCTCCTATTAAAGAATATTTTTTGCCTTGTACAAAGAGAAAGAGAACCTAACATTTCTCAAGTGAGAATGAATTTGAGACAAGAATGAAAATAAGAAGCAATTCTGTGGCAACTGAGAAAGCTAATTTTTACTTTATTCAGTTTCAACCTATTACTGAAATTTTCCCACAATGCCTCCCTTCTAAATGTACTGATACTGTAATGCAGTCATAAGGGTCTGGTGTGCTTCTCCCATTTTGTAGGTGGATTTTTTTTGTAGCTACACTTTTCAGATGAATCTGTTATAGCCAGCAGAGATATCAGAACATATTATAAGAAATTCTGAGTTGGGTGGGACCCATCAGGATCACCAAGTCCAACCCTTGGCCCTGCACAGGACACCCCAAGAGTCACACCATGTACCTGAGTGCATTATCCAAACACTGCTTGAACTCTGTGAGTCTTGGTGCTGTGATCACTGCCCTGGGGAGCCTGTCCAGTGCCCAGCCACCCTCTGGGTGCCAGTCTTGTTTGATACTCGTTTTGGCGTGAGCAATCTTCTTATTTTAATATTGAATTACTAAAGGTGCTTCTATGCAGACAAAACAAATCCAGAAAATTCAGCACACAAAAACCTCCAATTTCTTTGATTCACCTTTCATCAAAAGCAGTGTTTCATCTCCATTTATCCATTTCAGGCTGAAAAATTTTCACGTTCATTTCCTAATGTGCCATTGTGCATAGATAAGTGACTACATTTGTTTTTACTGTAAAGATATTAGCAGAACAGCTTGGTGCACTTTTGCATTTTTCACAGAATTTGCTCCCAGGGCTAGTTCTTTTTGGAGTGATTTTGTTTTGGTGATTTTTTTTGTTTTGGTTTTTTGTCTTGTTTTTTTTTGTGTTTTGTGTTTGTTTTGGTTTGGGTTTTTTTTTAGGTTTTTTGTTGTTTTGGCTTTTTGTTTGTTTTGTTTTGGGGTTTTTTTGTTTGGTTTTGAGTTTTTTTTCTGGTTGTTGGCCTTATTGTCTTCAGGGCTAGTTATATCAGCACATAAACTGGTATTGTGGAATGAATGGCTTGATTTGTCCCTTACTTTCTTGCAAAGCAGAGTCCAGGTTTGGTTCCTATTTAGTGTTGATGCTTAAAATGTGATACTATTTTAAAATAATAGCAATGACTGCTGTGAGTGTTTCTTCTTTGATGAAAAGAGAGGTGTAATTGGCTAGGACATGTATTTCCTGCAGGCACTGAAGCACATATTTTGTGACACATCAGGGCTGCAGCTTTAGAGAAGCTCCATGCTAACAAAAAGCTTCCAGCAGATGATTTCTGCCTGTGACCCTGGTGCAGAGTGCAGGCACATTCTGTGTCACTTTTTCAAATCCGTGTACACCAGCTGGGAATAAGGGAGCATTTGATGACTTTCCTGGAAACTCCATTCTGATGGAGTTCATCTTCCAGTTTATAAGCCTGATATACTGGATGAGTTTTCAGACAGGCCTTCTAAGTCCTTTAAAAGAGAGAGCTGTATTGGAAGGATGCCATCTACATCCCTCCAATCCGAAACCAAGCAATCATATTTGGTGTTTGAGTACTCTTGGTCCCTGCAGTCAGTAACTGCATGAATGAGAAGGATCCCTTTCCAAACTAATATAAACAGAAGATTTGGTTTAATTCTCAATGTGCATTTTGCTTATGCCAGTATTATTTTTGGTGTAAAGGCATCCTATTTATACAGATCTGTGCAGTGGCAACAAGGAATGCCTGGCAGTGGGATCCCTTGGAAAGGTTGTGCCTCATATCAAACCTCTCTGAGATGTCCCCTGGTAGGATGAAGCTCCACAGTGTCCCACAAACAATTAATTCTGGGTGATCCTGGGCTGTGAAAGGAAGGTTTCTTTTCTGTACGTTCCTCAGCAGAGCCCTACTTCTCTTTTGGATAGTTGGCCTTGCTCTGGGAAGGGAGAGGTGGCAACTTCAAGGGCTTTGCTGTGTTTCTGTGAGTGCAGAGCCTACCCTGGTGACTCTTTTACACTCAGGGAATGCAGCAGGGGCTGATGCCTTTCCCTGCTCCTCTGCCTCTTTCACCTGGGTCCCAGGACACTCCCTGGAGGGCCACTCATGCTCTGGGCCCCAGGATTTTCTTCCAGCACTGTTCTCTGAGCACAGGGGTGCTGTGTTTGTTCATGCCAAGGAATTACAGTTATGCATTGCAGCAGATGCTTTATGGTAGTTCTGTAATTAGCACTCTGCACTATTATGCCAGAGGCACAGATTTGATCTCTTGCTCTCCGAGCTGGCAGGGGATGGGAGCACTGCTTAGGCAGTGTGCAAAACCCCAGATGGGCAGGGAAAAGGAATATTTTTTTCCATTGCTCTGCAGTGGCCCTTACAGCTAATGATGATGGTATTTTGTGCTCTTATGCCTTTCATTTAAGGATCTCAGAGTGCTCTGCAGGCATTAAGCAAAACATTCTGCTCGCCAGTGGAACAGGCAGCGTGGGGAACAGGGGGATCTCTCCATCAGTTACCTCTGGGCCATAACATAGTAGCTGTCCAGCAAGGCACAGCAGAATCAGTCAATATTTTAGGATGGACAGTAAGCAATGCAGCTTTCAATTAAAACCAACAGGGAAAATCGTGGTAGGAAGAGCTCAGTGGAACTCGTACTTAGCTGGAGCATTTGGGCCAATGTATCTATTTTGAGGGGAGATTGCTGAGTTTCCTAATCCAAACACATATCTTCCATCAGCAGCAGCCCGTCCCAGCCCCTGACAGGATGATGGGTCTTTGGCTTAGTGATTCAGTGAGAAAAATGCCATTCCCTGCCTGACCAGAGGCTCAGAGACTGGCAGTGGGAATTTCAAAAGAGCCAGACAAACGATCTGACACTCCACCACTCAGAATTCCAGACTTGCATCAGCAAATATGGATTAAGGCCCCTGTGCTGCAGCCATCTCATCAAGCTTCCAGCTCCATTTAGCAACTCCTCACTTTGCATTTTTTTAATTTTTGTTGGCTTCCTCCACTATTTCCTTCAAACTCTTTAGGCCTGTATTATACTACTTATGCTCAGCTTAGGAGTTTTTCCAACTCAAATGTTCAGCAGCTCTTCTTTGGTAAATTTAGAAAACTCCAAGATGTTAATTAAATTTGCTGAGCTAAAAAATCTGAAAGAGTTTTTGATTTAACCTTTCTTTCATTTATCACCCTCTTCTCTCATCTATTATGTGCCTGTCTTCATTTCTCTCCTTGGTTCTACTTATTTTTCTTGCATAGATTATTTTATTGTTATTAGTTATACTCTTATGCTTTAGCATAGGTCAAAAAATAATTATCTAATTCTCTTTGTTTTTATCTGGGGTCAATGCAGAGACCTACATTTTATACCTGTCCTGGGTTTTTCTACTATATAACAGATTTTGTGGCTGTGTTGATGTAGCCATTCTTTTTTTTTAATGTAACACTTAAATGTATGTCTTTACTTTTGTGTTGTTTCTGTGTGGTTACAAGCACCAGTGTTGATTCTTTGTTGATCTCTGCTGTTCAACAAGTGCAGCAGCTGCAAGCAGGTTGGTATTTCCATCTCAAATGCTTGAAATCCAATACAAACTGTGGATTGAAAAGCCACTGTATTATCATTTATTTAGCTAAGTTGTTGACTACTTCTCCAGAAACAATCAGCAATCAGAGGGCATTGCAGAATTTGAGTCTGGGAACTCTGAATACTAAATGACAAATGTGGCCATTGAGCACAGCATATCCGAATCGTATTACCACTGGCTACCACCAAATTTTCCTCCTGCGTGTCTAAAGCCTGGTGAGGTGATCCAAATTGCCCATGCTTGATTTGTTTTGATTATAATATGAGCTAATATCAGGCTTGCTGTCTTCTGAAATGGCCTTGTTGTCTTCAATGCAGAGTGATGGTGCTGTAGCATTTCCTTCGTCTGGTGTCTCACTTGCTAGCACTGTGGTCTGGTGGAAACAGAACACAGATGCTTTCTTTGCACATGGATGATTTGGGAATAACTCCATTGGAACCTCATGTCAGTTATAGATCAGCAATTGTACCAACAGCAAAAGGTGCCTCTGCCAGGTTCCTCTGCAGGGGAAAAAATAAAAACAAAAAGCCACAGTAACATTTTAACCTTTGCTTTCTGTAGTTTTCCAGTCATCTGGTGAAATCAGAGATATTACTGTGTCTTTTTCCATCTCTTCTGCATGTTGTCATGAATGCATTTCTCAGTCAGGGAACATGACATTGTAAAATCACAATACCAATATATTTTCACTCTGTAGCTCTGCTCTGAGCAATATTGGTACATTTGCCTGGCAAAGTTTTCCTGCTATACTTTCAAGAAAATGTCTACACACCCCTCTGAAGGCAGCCAGCTTTCATTCTCTTGTCTACCTTTGCATGTTTTTTTCCTGCAAAGCCACAAAAGAGCAGCAAGATCGGAAAGTGCTGCTTGACATACTGTGGTACAAAGTATGCACAAGACTGTGGCTATGCCATTAATTTTTTCTGCTATTTCCAACTGAGATGTGACAATCTAATAAATACTAAAAATCTACTGCATGTTTATCCATCTCACACATTCAGTTCATGATGTTCCCTGCTCCATGGGAATGAAGTGACTGCACTTAGGGCTCCTTTTCCTTTCCCTCATCACCACACATCTTGGTGAGCAGGCTGCACAGATCTGTACTTGAGTGCTGTGTCTAATTGCCACATGTTGTTATGCACCACTCAAATACCTCTGCACAGAAGACATCAAGTTCAAATGTTGTTTCCATGAATGGTGGATCACTTCCAAGAGAACACTGCTCCAGTTGCTGAGGCTTTATCAATCCAGGAAAATTGCTGACATTTTCTCTGGCGCCTGTTGTGGTTCTGTTGAAAGGGATGAGAACTGTAACTTTTGGGAGAAAGGTATCCCCTGTTGTGCTGTGCTATGAGGTTCTGATCAAGCTTTGCAGGGTCCTGGCACTGAGGCACAGCATTTGATGGGCTGGGTTTGGTGAGCAGCAGCTCATAAGCCACCAACAGAGACCTGACCTGCATGTGGGCTGGCACCTTGCTCTGTTCTTGTCCTAGAGATCAAGGAGATATTTTGGGCTTCTGGATCCTGTTTATAGATATCAAAGGCTGCCATGGTCCCCTTGTCAATACTTTGATAATTTCAATATGTTGATTTACATATTGATCAGGGCTCTCATGGGTTCCTCTGTGTGAAAGTGGGCCATGATCCATGGGGAGAAACTGAGCTGTTTTGCTGCAGAGTGTGATTGCTATATAAATATATAGGAGTTTAATATTCCATTGGTGCTACCTTTGAAATGCTGCAAAGGATACTATTATAAATATTGCTGGCTTTTAATGAAATAACTTCTTCCCCTAAGGCAGCATCAGGAGCTAGATAAGTAAGGGTTAAACAGCATAAATACAGTTTTATCCCTTCTTTCAAGTTACCCATGTATTTGATTTCTTTCATGTTATTCTTTCATTTCCTTCCATGATTATTTATATCTGGCTTCGAAGCCAGAGCTTCAGTGTTCTGGGCATTGCACAAATACAGAACAAAGGCAGAGCCCCCGTGACAGAGGCTTTGCTTTTATTTCATCTGTTTGTTGTAGCCTCTCATGGAAAGGCTGCCTTTTGACAGCTAAAGACAAAGTGTGTGTGCACCTGGAAATTAAAAGGAAACTTGTGTTCCTCCCACCCCCTATCTCAACCCTCACCAAAGTAATTTGTTTTAACTTTGGCTATAAAGAGAACAAACTTTCTTGGCATTTTTCAAATTCAATTACACAAGTTATGAAATTCTCCTGTTTGCTTTTAGAAGGAAATAATTAGGAGACATTTCTGTTTTCCACATGGATCTTAGTATTCTGCAAAGAAGATGACATTATACCTGGGTAAACAGCAAAGTGATTATCAAAACAAAGTCAAATAAAACAAAGGAGAATTTCCCTTGCTTTCAAAAACTCCTAGTACTCTGCAGCAGCATTTCATGTGTAACTGAATCTTTTCTTCTCAGACTAATTTCTGTTGTTGACATGCGGCTAAATACAGAATAATTGAAGCAGTTTTAAGAGTAGTAATTTATTTACAATAATTTTATTTTCCTTTATTCCCTTGTGATTGCATTGGGTTGAATTTGTGCTACAGCAGCCTGCATACAAAAAATAGCTTTAATGATTTTTTTGTTATGGAGCTTTATTTTTACATTGTGCTTTGTTCTTTGGAATTTGGCAATGACCGTTCCCCCTCTTCCTAAGGTCAGAGTGATTCGAGCTTCAACTAGTTATTTAGAGAGATCTGATAAAGAAATTTCATCTCTGTGGGTGCTGGCCAGTGATGAACAGAACCCTGGGTTTCAATAGAGACTAATCTCAACTCAGGAGGGAAAATTCGGGAGGGGAAAAGCAATCTGCTCTTCGGTGACAGATCGCTGACAATTTGCTTCCACTAGCCACCTCTCTCTTCCTGCCTAAACTGTCAGAGTGCCATGGAAGAAAAAGCCCTTTGTGCTTGTCTGCAGAAAGTGACTGTCATCACCATTATGAATGGTATTTTACATAGGGCTTGTAAAGATCAGCAATTACTTCATCCTTCCTGCCTCTCCTTTGTGCCGGTTTCTCTTCGTGCTGCACCCAGCTGAGGTTCGGCCCCAAGCACATCTGCTTCCCTGCTGAGTGAGTCCCCCTAACTCTGCCTTGTACTCCAGCTCCTTCTTTCTGCTCATCTTCCCAAATCTACAGGGAGGCACAGCTTTCCCTTCTCTCCCAGCGGGCTGGGATCAAGATTTGTACCTCTGTTTTTGACTTAGAGCCCTAACTCAGGCTGAGGTGCCATTGTCTTGCTTCCTTTGGTTGCTTCAAGCCCCAGGAACTCTTGCTGGGATGCGAGAGATGATGGTGGGAGAACTGACAATAGATGCATTTGGGGAGGACCAAAGGATGGAAAAGAATGGATGTGTCAAGGATGGGTGACATTGTAAATGGGCATCAGGGCATAAAAGTTGGATGGCACCCAAAGTGATGTGAAGGAGCTTGAAAACTGTGATTTCAAAATGTTGGTTTTTTCCTAGCTTAAGAGGAAAATGAAATTATTCTTATAGTGGAAAACCCAAAACAAAATTGAACTTCCGAAAGTTTTTAGGCTGGATGTTACATTGTGCCTGCCTGAGCGGGGCCAGCACCTTATGAAAACTAAAACTCAGCTCCTTGTCTACTTTGGCTCAGATTTGGGCTCAAACTACATCCTCTCTCAGGCACTAAAGTCTTATGAGTCAGGCAGTGTGTTTAAGAGTTTAACTGGAGGGGTTGCTGTGGTGTGTAAATGTAGCTGGAGCTCAATAAAGGTATGTACAGGGAAAAGGTGAGCTCTAGAATGAGCAAATTTCTCTGGTGAGGTGTCCTGGTAGCTCTGGGAAATCAAATATTGGTGAATCCAGTCCAAAATGAAGGGGTATGGTTTGGTTTAAAAACACAACAGTGTTTTGTTTCAGATCAGATTGTCTCCAAAGTCCGCCTTTCTTCCTTCCATCCTGAAATAGAAAACATAAAACATTGGCATAATAAAGATTTTCCCATATAAAGCAACTGGGTTAGGCAGGACACTCTGATTTCCATGGAATAGGCTTGTCACCCTAGAATTCCCTGTCCCTGCTAGTCAGTGAGTCAGACAAGTGAGGTGAATAGGGGTGAATTTGGTGTTTTATGACACAGCAGTGAGTGAAGATTGATGTGATGAAGGTACCTCTGGTGTGGGTGAAATGGGTGTTGAGAAGACTTGGTGTAGACAAAGCTTGTTCTGAGAGGGATGTCTGTCCAAGAGATACCAGGAACCTTTCTTTTACAAAAGGGACAGTCCATGTGAGCAGCCAGGAAAGATTTTGACTGCTCACATTTTTCAGTAGCTCTTTCCCACACTTACTTTAAACCTCGTGAATTGTAAGATAATGGCTTTTCTTTTTTTAAAGAAATCATTTAATTTGTGGGTGTTTTATTAAATTTTAAACAAAAGGTAGCCAGTATATTTACAGATAGTTACTGGAGACCCTCCCAGTTACATGAAAAAATTGTTTCCCAGGTTCTGTGTATTACAAAGAGAAAGTATTAAAAGCTCGAATTATCATATGAATTTAATAAAAATCTTACAAATTAGGAAGCAGCACATTACAAACCCAGAGGATAGGAAATCCTTTGATTGCACCTTTGGGTGCAATTCCTACAGTTAAGAAATGCAGGATCTTATCAGTCAGGCTGTTTACCTATGAGAATCAGGGTTTCACTGGTGCTTCATGTTTTTCTGTTATTATAGTAAATAGGTTGTGCGTTATTTTACCCTTATTTAAATTTCATCTCTTTAGTCTTTCTGTATTGTATTCATTCTGTGGTATTTGTCTCATTTCCTTTTTAAGTATTTGAACAATTGTCCTTCTAAATATTCCTGTTGTTGTTGTTTTAATTTCTTTGGAATCCTTTAATGTTGGTCCATGGTCTTTACTGGTTGTTTCCAAGGAGATAATTAGTTGCAGTCTCCCGCAAATTTCCTGGATTTTTCTTACTAATTTGTAATACAAACATAATTATTTTTAAAGTGTTTTGTGAGACTACTTACTTTTTTTTTAATTTGCAAAATAAATTACTGTTCACATTTATAAAGTGCCTTGACAGCCTCTCTGAAGTAAGGGTGAATATATTGTGGAATCTGGAGGAGAAAAGAGGTCATCTTAAACACTCTCAGAACTGGTAAATTTGTTTGCTAGAGCGCAGCATCAAAACAAATTTCACTGTGTAGTGTTTTAAATAGAGAGAAGGACTTCAGAGCAGCAAAAAATATGATTTGCATGTACTTAGCATGTGAGGAAATTGTGGTGACACTCTTCAATCTACAATAAGTTTTTGTTTTCTATTCAGTGGTGCATAAGCCCTGGTTGTGGTAGAGGTGCTGCTGAGTTAAATGTTAGTGCCCTCTGAGACACAAGCGTGAGGACACACCTGCACTGCCACAAGTGGCTTCTGCACAAGTGAACTCCAAAGTTACAGGAGATGGGGAGTACTGTGTGTGCTGCCCAGTGCCAGAGCAGAGCAGCTTTGTCCCCTGGGCAGTAATCAATGGCCACTGAGCCGGAGCTGACGTGCCCAGCCTGGCTTGTGCCACCTGGGGCTACTGCCACCAGCAGGTGACATCTCCAAGGTCTTCACACCACACCTTGCTGGGGGGTGCTCACAGGAGAAGGGTGTGAAGGTCCTTCAGAACTCTGCAGAGGGGCGGGAACTCGGTCTCTGCTAGAAAGGATTTCTATTGCCATTGCTCAATGCTTGGCATTTCCAGCACCTACAATTGCTCTCCTAAAGCAAGAAACACAGGGTTTCCTCAGGGAATATCCACTGCAGGTCTAAAGCAAGGTGCAGCATTTTCACTCCCACTCAGCAGGTGATAAACCTAAAGTCCTTTGATTCCGCTGGGTTTTGTTTTTTCTATTTGTTTGTTGGGTTTTGTTTTTTTTTAATTGACTCCATGGTTTTGGTCAAAGCAGTGAGCTCACTATCCTGAGGTTTTAACCCTGCAAAACTTAGAGGACTGAAACCAAGCTTCCTAAAGCTTGGGGGATTCTTCTTTTTGAGGAAAGTATGACTATTTTATGTTGTATCATACTGTCTTGTAAGTTCTTAGTGTTTACTGCAGTAACACCAGGTCTCATGATATTTCAGATTCCTTTTTCTCTTAACATCCCAGACACATGGCTGTATAAAAATTTCTATTTTAGCTGAAATAAGTTTCTAGCTCTTCTGATTGTCAGGAAAGGGAAACCTCGATAAAGTCTCTCCCTGAAGACTAAAAGAAAAACTAGACAGAAATGAGGAGGACCCAAACTCTGTTCCTTCTTGGAATCAGTAATATATTGGGAGTCTAAGCTGCGTGTGTGTGTCTGTGTGTCAGGTCTGGCAGCATTACCAACATGAACAGCAAGGTGGGACTGAAAATGTTGAAGTATGTGCAGCCAGGCTGATAATTAGAGAGTTCTCAGCAATTTGTCTTCAGTTCAGAGGAAACATTTCTTGATCAGAGAGTGTAACTGAACAAAGATCCAGGAAAGGGAAGCAACAGAAAGGATGCTTTTTTCCCCCTCCTCTTCCTCTGCCTCTCTATCCCCTTGGCATATTGTATCAGAGATGTTAAGTGCAATGATTTCTCTCCTTTTTTTTATGCAACTTTTCATTCTTACTAGCAATTAGAAATTCATAGGCTGATTTTGCCTTCGGTATTTAAATTTTTCTGTATGCTGAGCACTATTTTAAAACTGCATCTATGTGACCTGGCTAACCTTGCAAATGGTTAAAAACCAATGTATAAAGATACTGCGGGTGCCAAAGAAGTAGCTGTAGTAATGTTGGATTCAGAGCATTGCTTTTTGTTTTTCTTTTTTTTCCCCAACCCTCTGTCTGGACTAGATCTCACACGTTTTAGATGATAACTCAGAGAAATGCCTCCATTCTTGTATGTCCACTAGTATTTTCATGGTCATGCTCTCAACATAATTGGAAAAAGGGAGCAAATAACATCCTGATATTTAACAAAATAATGTTAAAAAAATAATAATCTCTTGCATACATCATTAAAAAGAAAAGATGTATAAATGACTTTCAACATTGCCTTTAAAACATATTAAGTTAAAGGGATAAATCCCTGTGTGGAATAAATTGAACATGTACTATTGAAATCAATGGAGCTACACAGATTTAAAGCAATTTGGTATCTGGCACTCTATTGGAAATGCTAGATTAAGTTGGAAAGACACGTACTTGAAAAAGCACACCTTTTCACTTGGGAATCTATAATGATCCAAAAAAAAAGCTGAAATACTCCCCAAAATGTGATTTGCACAAACTCCAACCAACTCTGCTTTATATCTTTGTGCTGCTTTTACCTGGAAAGATATACTTCAAGTAGTTCTCAAAATGACTGAAGCAAATCTGACAATTCATCATAATTGAAAGTGTCTTAGGAAAATGTCTTGGAGGCTCAATTTCCTGCTGAGAAGGGGAATGTCACTGTTGTCACTGACCTGTGGCTGTAAGAGGCACATGATCAAGACTTATTAATTACAACATTAAATGCCAAATATATGAGACACCACAGACATTTTATTGGATGTGGGAACTAATCAACTTGCTACTGAAGTAATTCAATTCCATGCAGGTTTATTATTCAAGCACTTTAAAGCTCAAGGAATGACAGCTGATATATATGGAGGAAAACTAAGAGAGACAGCAATAGTTCCTTTTAATTGTATTTATTGTATTGGATAAAAGTGATATACAGCTTTCCTTTCTGGTCTTGAAGTGATTTGTCTCATGCTTAATTATCACTTAACTATCAATGACCAGGATGGAGAAAGAACAGCCATGCTGAAAACCACAGAGCTCTGAGTGAGTAGGTTACACAGGTGCCCTGCCAGCTTTAGGTTACCCAGCTCCACTTCCTACAGTTTTCCAGGGCTCAGCAGAGCAAGGAAGGGGGTGAGCTGAGGTGTGCCCTCAGTGCCATCACAGCCATCCCCATGCTGGGCTCTCCAGGCAGGAGCTGAGCACTAAATGTTTAATTTAGCTCCTGGCCCTCTGGAAAAAGCGAGCGTGTGCTTTTGCCTCCTCACACACTCAGAGAAATTTCTGCAGCCAAACTCACGTTTGGTTATCCAGGGATCAGTGCTGTGTGCTGATGGGACCAGCCTGGTGAGCTGGAGCCCTCTTGTCAGCTGAAACAGTGTTTTCCACAGGCCCTGTTTGCTTGTGAAGCATGTGGGATTTGGGTAGGTACACAAAAGGAAAACTTGCTGAATTGTGTACCTCTGCAAGCACAAGGATCTCTGGTTTGTGGAGCACAGGTGACCATCTCAGCAGGACAGGATTCTTGGTGGTGGATCTCTATTTCTTTTCTTCCCCCATGGAAATATATTACATGGCATATGTGAGAAACAGTGCAACTTAGTGAAAACGGAAAGATGCTCATGTTCTGGAAGGATGAACTAGATGGAGTCCTCACAGATGATGCATCTCCTTCAAATGGGAATAATATGACTTTATAATAGACTAAACCAGACAAAACTGCTTCTTCCCCAGTCCTCAGGGAGTGGATGGTTATGATTTGAATTCATTAAAAACATTTCTTATTTGTACTTTAAGTTTGAAAGCAGGATGTGTCCTTGGCTCAGGAATGAAACTTAGCAGGAGAACATGCATTTACTTAACCTCTGAGGCTGAAATTTTATGCAAAATTTGTTTTGTGCTTTAGTTTTGATTTTGAAATGCAGACTTCATTTCTGTTTACCCTAAGTTCAGTCATTCATGGTCATATTGACACAAGTACTAAAGCTATGGAAACAGAGAGAGTTTGGGGTCTTTTTTAATGTAACTTAAAAATATCCTGTTGTTTTTCTATCTAGCATTGTAGTAGAAGGACTGGAATTTTGTTAAAGGCTTTTTTTGGTTTGGAGATTTTGCTTTTTGTTTTTGTGAGGTTTTTGTTTGTTGGGGTTTTTTTTTGGTTGGTTAGCTGGAAATATTTTGTTTCTGGGTGTTTTTTTTTCCTTTTTAGTTTTGTTTTGTTTTGTTTTGTTTTTCTTTTTAATGCAGTAGCAAGTCCAGAGAGACCAGTTAAACAAAAATTCATGTGGTTTTATTTTTCGTTATATTGTGGCTGACCATGTCTATAAATATAGAACATCCATTTCTTTTCTGTCCAAAGATTTTTCTAAAACAAAATAATTATGGTATTTGTAGATTTATTTTCATTGTTTTCATACTTGTTTGAATATAACACCTCTTTGAAAAATGTATAATCCTCTTTGTGTTTAAAAGGGGTTACCAAATTATTCCTTATGTTAGTATCTGAAGCCTTGCCTGTAGATCAGGCAGGAGTTGGGAAAGAAGACAAATATTCACAGCAGTGTTTAGGGCTGCATAAAGTCCTTGTGGCACTTAAGTCATATGCTTGCACAGATTACCAGTGTTAAACTAGAAAATGATAAGCAAATTATTTTTTAACTTCTTTTTACAGGTGATTAAACCATAGGAAATAAGGAAGAAGTGCTAGCATAATTAGACAAGCATTTCACTTGTAGTTAACAGTGATAAATACAATGATACTAGCTAAATTTTGAGTTGGAATTTTAGGCAGCTAAATTTTGAGTTGGAATTTTAGGCAGCAAGAGGAAGTGTGCCCACAGGGATATTTCTGTTACTCATTCCTAATGGAGCTTGGCTAAGGAAGGCAGTGGGTGTCATCTTCATGCAGTGCCTCCTGGCCAGAACCAGCAATAAAAATACATAATAGATTTAATGCAGCTTGGCTGTCCTGTGACCAGCAAGTGGCCACTGGCAGGAGCAAAAAGTACACTGAAATTCTTCAGCCTTGGTCTTCAGGCTTTTCTCAGCATTGTCTTATGCAGTGGACATAAGCTGGGCTGAAAGTGACCCACTAAACTTATAAAAATGCAGATTAGGATAATGGTGAAAGCATGAACATGACGAGAAATGTAAGCAATCTTGCACTGAAAAAGAATTTAAAAATACATCTGTTAATTTAATACGTTGCTCTTAAGGATATGATTATCTACTTCCCGAGTGTTTTCTATTTGACAGTGTCACAATTTGGTGTTTTTGAAGAGTTGGAAGGCACAAAGTTCTGGCCCAACTCTGAGGTATTTAACCAAGGCAGAAATCTTGATGATATTAGCATTGATCAGGGTTGCTGTAACCATGAATGGGTGAAGCTGATTATAGTAAAACTTAATAGCTGAAGAAATCTAGAAATAAATTCTTTAGATTCTAACCATCAGCATCTAATGGGTAAATTACAAATGAATTTGAATGAAAAAGGCAGATCTTAGTCGCTCACTGAAGGAGTACAATCCAAAATCCCTCTCTAATACCAAAATCAGAACAACCATGAAGACTTCTCTTTCATACAGTGTTAGTTTCTTTTTAAATGGAAATGAGATTATTTCTGATTTATGCTGGTGATGTCTTGAGCAGGCTTGTGCCCATTTGCTTACCTGGTTTACAAGAGGTGTATTTTTCCTCTGGGCCAAATGTTGTACTCCCTGTAAAACAAAGGTTATGGCACTAACACAAACTATTTCCTTGAGGCCAGATTCTACCCACAGCTTCTTGAATGCAAATCACTGGCATTACACACCAGTAACTGAAATCTGAATTTACCCTTGAGTGCTCAGTTCAGTCAAAATTATTTTGCAGCTTCCCTGCTGATGGCTAAGAAATCATCCAACACCAGTAGTATAGCAGCCTTTTATTCAGAATTCCCTTCACAAATATAGCATAAGATTTGCTTATAAATATACATGCTTTTGTTGAAAATTGCTGTTGAAATTCACTGCTCTGCATACTACAGGTATAGTGAAAGAAATCTCTGAAAGCTCATAATTAAACATTCCTTTTGTTCAGACAATGCAAAGTGAGTGGAGTTCTCAGACATTGTATGCAAGGTGCCATATCCAAACTGTTTTCAGCCATTCTTCACACAAGTTTGATTGGTTTAGGGCAGAGCTGTGCTAGTTAACATTCCTGGTCATCCTCATCACTGCCAATGCATTGTCATGTGCTTCAGATCAAATCCTGCCTTGCTCTGAGCACAAATAATTCAACTCCCCACTGTAAATCTTTTCTAATTAGGTTATTTTTGTCTTTTAATCTCTTACTCTATGAGAGCCATTAATGATTTTGAACTGAGACGTGTATAATCTGTAACAATTTAGCTTATCTGGCTTTTTAAGACCATTTATTTTGCTTTTAATCTTTAACAACCCTGTTTGGATTTCAGACTATGTGTGCTAAATGACAAAAGTAGAAACAGTTTTGGCATCATTATGCAGCTCTTAACCTGGTGTTGAGGCCTGCAGCTGCAAAATTTGTGATGCCATCCATGAATTAAAAAAAAAAAAATCAGCTCCTAGCCAAGAAAAAAGGTTAAAATCTTAGATGATGAAGGCAGTAATGTGTCATATGTTCATTATGTGTTCTGCTGCTGTATCAAATATCAAACTTGGTGGTTTTCTCTTACCTATTTGAGCTGGTAGCTTTACCCTAATTTTCCTTGATGAAATGATGTGGACTATTAGAATTTTTTTGAATTTAACCTTTCAGAGATCTTATGGACTTCAGGCTAAACCAAACAAACTGCTAATAGTGTACCTTGTTTGATTAGCAATGCAGAAATTTGTTTTAGCGGAAAAAAAATAGTGAATTACCTGAGTCATATATGAGGATATGATCACTACACTGGACAGTAATTGGAAATCAGAGTAGAAAGACCAAGGATTTAATTAATTTTCATGATCCTACCACATTAGGTTGCTAGATGCTCCTCTACAATATGAAATATGGATATGGCAGTCAAATAGAGCTAAAAAGCCCTGGACATACATGTTTTAAAGGGATGGGTAGAATTATTTTGCAGTGCATTATATGTTACCCTCTAGTGCATGTCTGGGGTGTTAATGTGTTATAAACAGTTTTGATTAATCAACCACTGCTGTTAAGATGGGATGTTTAGCAAAGCTGGATAAATACCTCAGCTATGGAGGGCCTTTACTAAAGTAAGCTGTAGAAGTATTTTCACAGCTGTGTCAGAACCAGCCAAACAGTGATTTTTTTTTTGTGAAAGGGTTGGTTGCATCTAAGTGGAGGCATTTTTTTGTTGCAGTGAAATGCAGCAAGGGAAAAGAAGTTTCAGATGTGTTTGGTTTATTTAACCTTCCCACCACTTCTGCTCTGCACAGTCAGACAAATGCATGCTCATGAAACTTTAAGAGCCATGAAGGGTGCCAGTTCATGTGAAACAGCACTTAGACATGGGCTCAGTCCCACTGGGTTTCAAGTCAAGCCTGGGAAGGATGAGCAGTTTTCTGTTGCAGTTGCCCCCTGACTCCCTGGAAAGGATAATTTTACCCACCAGTCAAATGGAGTGTATGAATGTAGAGCAACTTGAGAAAAAGCAAGATATGACATAATGAGTTACTCATACCCATCTGTGGGGAATTCTATTGATTTCTGACTGATCTGGTTATACTTGAAAATCCCAAATTGGTAGGAAAAAAACAGTGTTTTGTAAGTAAACACATACCAATTTCGATATTTACACTGTATGCAAAACCAGATTTAACAGCAAAAGGAGAGAGCTTTTCATTAAAAAAGGTAATTTTTTTTTGTTTTGTTTTGCTATGGCAAGTCTGTTAAGCGTTAACATGGACTAAATTCCTGTTGGTAATTTCACCATGGCCTTGAGTAGTGCAGGGAGTGTGACAATGCCAGGCACAGGGGTGTGGTGTGCTCCTGCCCTCACCAGTCCTGTCCCACAGCTCCTGGTAAGGCAAGCTGAATTGTCACTGACCAGGGAGTGGAAAATTATGTTAAAATGGCTTTCTGGGCTGGGGAAGACTTGGAGAAAATGGTTTTGTGGGAGGATAGATGGATCTGTCCATTACCCTGCTGCTTTGTTCTCAATGATTACCACAAAACACAAATTGCCTCTCATCCCAAATCCATGTTATTGCAGGCTTTCATGGATCAATTCCTTCAAATGCCAAAACTTGTTGGGGTTGTAAGGTGAGAGAAATAGGAATTAAAAAAATAAAAAGGCAGAAAGTTTTTTGGGTTTGGGATTTTGTTAGGTGTTTTTGGTTTTTTTTTTTTTCTTTATCAACAGGGAAGCCTGATGATAATTCTGGTTCATTGGGGTGCAGAGTCAGAGCTCATGTGGGCATAACCCCACCTGGGTACACCAGCACTGGAGAGCTGTCTTGAACTTAGATGAAAACAAGGATATGTTCTTCATGCTTGACAGTTCAGAGAAAATGAGCTGTGCTGGTGACAAGTGATTTTCAGCACCTCTACAGGCTCCAGCAGGGCATGGTGCTTCCAGTGGCACCACACAGGCCATGCTTTCTCTTTCCCTCTCCATCCAATTTTATTTGCCTGTATGGCAGAGACTTTTCTGAGGACTGAAGTCCTCTTATAAATGGCAGCTTTTCCCCTGCTTGAAGCCTAAGAAGGAGCTTAACTGCTGCTTTCTGTGCCCAGCCTCTTAACAAAGAAAACAAGTCTTATTCTGAAAATCTTCTTTTTTGCTGGAAGGTCCACACATGTTAAAATCCTCTGATTTAATAATATCTTTGGTCAGAGCTTAGTGTCTAAATTTGCTGGAAATAAGCAGAAAGACCCTTCTTTAAAATGGGAAGAAAGTTGGCTTAAGAAGTAGACCTTAATATTCCAGAGTCTTTTTTTATTAACTTCACATTTGAGGAAAAAAAAAAAAATCTTATGACTTATGTCAGGATCTTTTGTTCACTTAATGAATTTTTCAAGGTATTAAAAATAATTTGTGCAATGTGATGACTATTAAGCTAGTAGGTGAAGATGGGAGTAGAATATAATTTCAATTAATATCCCATCTGAAATAAAAAGAACATTCTTAAAGATTTAAGAAAAAAAAAAAAAAGGAAATCTTTACTTATGCAGAACAGAGCCTCATCTTTGTTGGAAAGTAAGCCACAGGACATGGCAATAACAGCTTCACAGGAAGAGTTGGAGGCATGTTAAAGATCAGTCTTTACATTTAACACTTTAAAAAAATGGACCTCAGTGAAGACACCAGGCAGCCATGCTTCTCATGCACACTTATATGTGCGAGGAAATACATATATATATAATATATATACACACACACATCTCCTCATCTGGCTGGTTTCTGTGGGTGTTATAATTACAGACCAGGAAGAGATTAAACCCCAGAGCAGAGCCACACGGTGGTTCTAAGCAAGTTTACTTTGGAAGTGTTAAATGGGTGAAGTGATCTCCAATATATGCAAATGAAAAGTTTCTGGGAGTACTGTGCATGCAATGAAAAGGAAATATAGCCTTCTGCAGATGGAAAAGGCTATCTTATTAGGAATTAATAACTGTCTCAGTCCTAGGGAAATAAGAGAAAATGGTGCATCTATTTCTCACTACAGCAAAATGTAATTAACGTGAAGGTCAGAGGGCAAGGACACAGCATGCAATTAAGTCTTCCTCAATCTTCACTACACAGGTAAACACAATATAAGTTTAATAATGAACAAATCCTCTGGTATCTAGCACACATTTTTAGAGCTCTCATTTACATGAACTCTGTGGGGAATCTTGTTTCTTGCTATAGCATATTTTGCAGTTCTATATAGAAAATTTAGGAGGACTCTAAGGACATTTCCTTCACATCTTTCTTGAGGTTTCCTCTGATCCCCCTACCACTGAAGCATTGCTGTAGCTCATTTTTCTGCATGTTACTTAAGATTTTGTGCTACTGCAGATAAGGCAAAGCTGTAAGAAGGCTGCTGCTAACATGTGAAAGCTGTGCTTTGAAGTGATAGTGTAATGAATACCTATGCTAGCTACTGCTGGATGCATCCTTTACCTTGCAGATGTCAAGCTACTTTTTTAAATTTTTTTTTTTCTTGGACCAGGACACTTGCTTGAGGAGATGATATTCATTACATGCCTGTTCACAAATGCAGGGTGGGCATGGATTCAGCTCTGACTGTGCTTCAAGCCGGAGGTTGGAGCAGATGACCTCCCAAGGTCACTTCCAACCTGAATTAATCTATAAGCCTAAGATTTGCATGCAGGTCTCTGTTAGTTTTTTACAGTTCTTTTAGGAAAGAAAATTATTTCTGCTAAATATTGGATTTCACCTGCAGTATATTCAAGTTCTCAGAAGAGGTCTGTTTTTTATTCATGCCCCTCTGCCCCCACTTCACTTTCTCCCATCTCATTTTCTGCCAAGAGCTTCCAGACTTGCCCTTGATTTCTGCCTCATAGCAAATCTGACTGAGACCCCCTTCCCTTTTGGTTTCTAAACTCTCTTTTCTCCATGGCTCTGAGCCCAGGGAGTAATGTAGGAAATTCTGCAAACCATGACACAGAGACCCAGCCCCTCGCAGGCACGGAAATGGGATGCAGCATGATGGAATAGCACCAGCAGAAGGAACTGCTGTATTGTGGGCTTACCTTTCTGGGCAGCATCAGATAAGATTTATGCAAAGGGGCTCTCTGGACTTGGAGATATCAAGAAACAAATCAAAAGGTCAAATAGATACACTAAATCATCCCCTAACCCCTCACATCAGATCTCCCAACCTTATGCTGTGTAGAACTCTCAATGGCAAGGTAGGAGCTAATCTGAAAACTCTGTAGTCAGATTAAGAAGTGAAAAACTGACCTGATTCATCTTTTCTGTCATCAGTGGAGAAGGCCCTTGCCATAAATGCTACAGGATTTTTTCTTTTCCCCCATGGACAGGATTCCCTGGGAGAAGATAGGAGACTACCGTAGGGTGAATGCCCTTCTCACAGACAATCTGTGAAAATCACTACCTGAAAAAGAAAGAGGGGGGATAAAAAATGAAACAGGGACAAGTACATGGATTGATTAGAAAATTAGTGCAGATAGTATGATTTTTCTCAAAATAGCTCTGGTTTTTGAGCTCTTAACTTGTAACCTTGGAGTAACAGTAGGTGATCATTTTGAAAATTGGGGGAATTCCTGTTCAGTCTAAATCCTCCTGAGATGAGAATAAAAGCCTCTGCAGAAAACAATTTTGCTCTCAATTAAGATGGAAACACAGGGAGAAGAAGAAGAAAGACATTTTTTGTCTCCTTTGAAAAAAACAAGCCTGAAATTCAGGTAGTAGGTCCTGTTCTGCTAGGGGTGTGGGATGTGCAAAAGAATAAGTGCCAGTGTGTGATATGAGCTTACCCCTTCTGCACTCCCTTTTTCCAAATGATCAGATATGAGCTGAATTTCGTGCGCTCAGCTGCTAAAAAAAGGTGGGGTTTTCTTTCCCAGACAGTCGTGCCTTTTGCCGCTTCAAAGCGAGAAGAAATGAAGAGCCAATGTAGCAGCCAGCAAGGAGCAGTGCAGAGGGTGACCTGGGGTTACCTTTTGAGAAAAGGCCACAACAACCCTGTGCAGCACATCCACCCCTACCCTGGCCCCATCCTTGCTGCCTTGCACCTGCCTTGGGTGTTGGGGGGGATTGTCTCCTTGTCTTCTGCTTTGTTGGCTGCCAAAGGGGGCCGGTGCTGGAGGGCACCTCCCCTCCTGTGCAGGGTGTGCCCTGGCTGGCTCCTTCCACAGGCAAGGCTGCAGGAGCTGCCAGAGGGGCACAGGAGCTTGAAGAATACAGCCCTTAAATGAGGCAGGATCTCTGCAAAGCCTCCCTTTCCACTTAAACTTTCAAGCTCATTTGCTCTTTCCATACGTGTCAAAACATGTCAGATATTTTGAGCATGATCTCTTGAGAACATGCTAATTCATGACTCCCTTAATATTCCAGCTCTTTTTATTGAATGATTGTGGTGTATTTTACCCTCATCTTTTGCTCACTTGCTTTCTCTGGTATAAGCTGAGGTTATGTTTGTTTTCAGGGGTATGACTATATTTTGTCTGACAGAAAATGGGTGGTTAGTCTGAAATATCTGTAATTCTGAACATCCCCCTTTTCTCCCTGAGAAAAATAGGGAGGTGGAAGATGATTGTACTGCAGTGCTTGCATTAGCAGGGGCAAGAGTACGGGTACTCTTGGTTTACTGAATACTGCATATAGGAAGGATTAAAAAACCCCAAATGAATCATAAGTAATTTAAAAAACAGAATCAGAGTAAATTTATGAGCTCGAGCAATCCTTGAGAAGGGTAGCACAGATGGATTCAGTGTTTTAAAATTAATGTGAGAAAATGTTTTCTTGAACTTGTGAATTTTGTGGGGAGACTGAGATGCTTTAATATTAATAATCCCTCCATAGCTCCATAAAACAAATGGTGGTAGGGGAAATAACCTTACCTTGCTAGTGCATATAATGAGACTGATATTTACAGTTCTTTAGACCTATATTAATTTTACAGAGGAAATCTTGTCCTTTTTTTTCTTTTGTGCTGGTATTTGCAATTTATTACGATCACTAAGAGCAAAATTAGACTCCTGCACATATGTTTTTCTTGTGAATCTCCTAGCTGAAGAATGATGGAGATAACCTGACCAAGTTTTTAATTTTTGCATGCAATCAGAGCTCAGTTTCAGTCATTTTACTTATAAAATGAATGCTGATATTAGGGAATGTTATTCTCTTAATTATGGTTCAGACATCACTCTGAGATAGCTGTACAGAAGTGAACTGCACTTCTTATCTGAATGTGGTGACTCAGAAAAGACATTAATAATAACTGAGAAGTTTTCTTCTTATACTGACTGAGGGACTTGTGCCTGCTTGTTCCATCAGAAAGAAAAAAAAAAAAATAAAAAGCACCTGCAACTGACTGGTAGGAATTTTGCCTGAGCAAAAACTACACGTTGCAGTCCAAATGAGACTATTTCTTTCAGTGCACATTGGTTTCATTTTCTGAAGTTTCTATTTTTTTGATAGCACGTATGGGAGTGGTTTAATTTGAGGTTTAAAATTACTGGTTTAGGAGACCGAGCTGCTGCAAGCAATTGTTGAGCTCTTAAGCTTTTGTTAAGGCTCCGTTCTGTTGCCTACCTGAAACCTTGGAAGTTGCTAGTGTTTATCTGAAGTCCTGGTGAATAGCTGGGAGGGTTTTATGCAATGGAGAGGAGGAAAAAAATAACAGCTGCATCCATAGAAACTTTTACTTCATGTAAGGACAGCCGCCCTCCACCCTGCCACGGGACAAAGGTCTTGCTAATGATGCTCCTATCCAGGGTGCTGAAGGCTTTGGGCACGCTGCATAGCTTCAGGTTGGCAAGGACATGACACTATTAACCAAAGCTGTCTCTCACATCCCAGCTGACCTCGATACCAGAGTGGAACTTGCCGCGAGTCCTTGCTCCCTCCAGGCGCTGATCAGTTCTCTCTGATGTGTGGGAATGCAGGGTTTCTTGTAGCACAATTCACAAAACGCATCACCCAATACAGAGAAATTAGAGAAAACTGCACAGAATGCTAGATTTAAGACAAAGAAGTGCTTCATTGCTCAAGTATTTTCTTTTAATCTGTATGTTTTTAAGTATGTGCATGTAAGTAATATATCTTTCTATGTATAGATGTTTCTGTCAGATATATATATATGTACAACTAGTTCATGCAAATCTCGGCAAAAGATATTAAAAATGGCTGTTTATAAATATGAATAGCCGAAGCAGATATTTGCTTTACCATTACTCCACCTACTGGTATTGTGCTAAATTGACTGAGGTCTCAGAGCTTAATCAAATGGAAGAAATACACTTATCCCCAGAGCATGGGCACTGAGTGATTTAATTAAACAGCAATTTTGGGGAATGATGGTTTTAAGGAACAAATAATGATTTATTTTGGATGGGTTTTGGTTGCACTACACATTTCTATCCATAAATATATATTAGTAGTTCCTTTGCCATTAAAAATTAGTTTGAGAGGAGTCAATATTATAACACATGTATCTGACAATATATTTATAACAGAAATGTGTGCACATATATTATTTGAATAATGGTGTAGAATTACCTTAGAACAGTAAAATATCAATTTAAATCTTCCAAAAGCCACAGCAATGTGAGTAAATCGAGTATGACAGTGTCTGAAAAATTACAGCAGGGAAAACAAACACTGTCACAAATGGACTATGAGCAGCTACTTGGGGCTGAAGTTTACAGGAGATGATTTCTTATCACAGTGTAATTGCTGGAGGATCCTGAGCCCCAGGATGTGTTTCAGACAGCCCATGGAAGCTGTCAGTTCTGTGTGTCACATGGCCTCTCTTCGAGGGCAGTGGCTCCTTGTGACACTTAAATGAAGTCAGGTAAATCAGACACAACTGGAGATCCACCCTGGGCTCTGCAGCAGAACAGAAAATGCAGCAGTGTTTTGCTTTCAGAGAGTCTGTATCTCCAAGTTAGCCTTGTGGTTTCCTGGTTTTTCATTCTTTCTGCCTTCCCTGCACTGAAGTAATGCATCCTTTTGCTGGAGCTATCATAAAGATACCACCAAGCAATGCATGCTCTGGGAACCTCCTTCATCAGCAGATTTCCTGGATAAGCTTCTCTGGTTTTTCATGTTTTAAGAAAAAAATTAATCCATTGTTGTTTGGCAATTCTGCCTGTATTATATGTGCCCATCACAAAATGTACATCACAGATATGCTCGTGGCCACTGCCCCCATTTGCTTTGTGTCAATTACCATTTTGATAGTCGCATTTTCTTAATAGCTGCTAAGAAATGTGTTTATTTCAGCAAATTTTTTAGCGGCGTAAATATGCAAAACAAGTTCTTCATTTCTGTGGCATGATTTCCTGCAGAGGCCTGGTAATGAAACTTTTCCTCTGTTTTTGTAGCTGAAAGGATGATGAGGCCACAGTCACCTTTTATTCTGCTGGATCTCCTGACAGCAACTCTAAAAGAATCATTTTAGAGCTGGTTTAAGGACTACTTATTTTTCTTTTCTGCAGAGGGCTGCATGCAAGAGCAAAGCAAACCCTGATCCCTTCTCCAAAGGGACTGGGAATCCATGATGGATTTCCACTGTGAGGTGTAGCCAGGTAGTTCCTTAAACCCAGACTTCTCAGCTCAGCCTAAATCAAGGATGAGGGAGAGAGGACATTCACCTTGTTGTGGCTCTGTGTGCAGTGGTCTTCTGAATACTGATTAACAGTACAAAAATGTGGCTATCTGGAGCAAATGGCAGGCATGCTGGTCTCTGCTCAGGTTCTCACCCATATGATAAATCCCCAGGACACTGGAACAGGCTGTGGTTCTGGATTCTCCTCTTCTTCCCAGCTTCTGACTTGTTTCCTTTAGTTAACTTGTCTGGAGCCTTGGGGTGGGAACTGGCCCTAAATTGTCCTGGAAATCTTCCCAGGGAGGTGAGGAAGAGAGAGACCCTAGGAAAGGAGTGTGCAATGACTCCTTTGGAGTGGGAAAATGTCCCTCCTTTACCCCCGGGAGGAAAACTGCAGGCTGAGCCTCAGGGAGGGAGCAGTGCTTTGGGAGGTGTCACTGCAGGAGGAGGCATGAGGAGCTAATTGGGTGAGTTTGCTCCTGCTCCATGCTGCACACAATGCAGTGACTGTCAGCACTGCACAGGTCTGAGTGGTCATCCAAGGGATACACAATCAACCAGAGCCAAAGAGCTCACACCTGTAGATTCCTGATGGAAAAACCCACTTGGCTGAGCGTGGTCTAAAGTGGGATCTTTTTCTGTGGAGCACAGATGATGCCTCAGATTTTAGTTTTTATATTTTTTTCAGATTCTGTACTGCTTTAGTGTATACTTATGAGCTTTATATCAGGGGATGGTAAGCTCTCTTCATAGAGCAGGTACATAAAACAATTCTTTCTCTAGTTGAGGTTTAAGGATAAATGATGTATTTCAGGCTTAAGACCATAAACAATAGTGGACTGAAGAGAAAAACAAGGGTGGGATTTCATAAGTTAAAGTCATAATTGAACAATCAACTCCAATATGCAAATGGACTAGAACTTATAAAAGTATGAGATCCTGTGACTGGTCATCATGGATCAGTCATCCATTTTGTGACCATTTTGGTTCGTCTTGGGCGTAGCCCTGGCTGGGCTCTTGTGCTGCCCAAGGTGTATCCACTGAGGCCTTCTAATAAATACCTGCTTTATTCTTTAGCTCTGTCCAGCCTCTGCTGTAGGTCAGCCTTCACAAGGCATCACAGAAATGCAGTGTGAATACAAGAGGATCAATGCAGATGGTTGCTAGCATCTTGGTTAGAGATGGGTGAACTAGTTTGGGTAAAACAGCAACTGGTCTGCACACAGACCTCCAGCTGAGCCTGAATTTGGAAGGGTCAAAGCAATACAAACATTATATTATTATTTTCATTCTTACACGTTGCCATTTGTCTGTAGTTCCTGGCTGCAGCGAAACAGCTAAAAGACACTGGAAGGATGGCACATTTCTTGGCTGTCTGGAAAGAAAGGGGTCACTTGGTCTCTCTGTCACCAGACATGTTTCTAGACAAGAAATGTTTTTCCTCTGAACCCAAGCACCCATCAAAAAATGTGAAAATTTGCCCATTTCTATTGTATTCAACTTGTAGAAGTCAAGAAAAAAGTGCCTACCCCGACAGATTTTCCTTTGAAGTGTCCATGAATTTTCTGTAGAGGAGGTTGGTCAGGGCTGGAGCACTGAAATTTTCCATGTGGGCCCTTGCCAGTGGGTTCTCCACGTGCTCAGGATGCACGGGGCACTTGGCATGTCACTGCCCAGGGGAGGGGGGAGCCTCTTGCTCAGTCCTGTAAATGACATCTTGGTGACACTCAGTGCTGTGGCTCTGTGGGAGCACTGTGGAAATGCCTGGATTCTGAATTAAATTGAGCAACCACCTGGCAGTTGTGCTGGAACATGTGTTTTATGAAAGTGCACCTCAGTATTTTGCACAATAAAATACTGGTTTTGTCCAAAAGATCCCATAAAATACAGTAATAGATAAAGTTTTGTATTCTTACTGAATGTATACGTGTAGGTCTTTTTTCACAGTCTTTTTTAATTTCATGAAAAGAGAATGTAGGAAATCCTGTTCTGTAGTTCTTCATTTAAACCATGGTTAATCTTTGGAGAGCTATATTTTACAGTGAAAGCTGCTATTTAACATACATAATAAGATTTTTTTTTCCCTTTAATTGCACAGAAAGGATTGTTTCCAGTAAATTAAAATTTCTTTGACACCAATTATTTGGCAATATGAAGATGTAGTATTTTGCTTTCATTTAATTTCCTCTAAATTAATCTAATGATGATTAGATTTAAATAATAAAAATAATGAGTTGTTTCCCTCCCTAAATTCCTCCTTTGTCATGTGTGTTTCCCTTTTTATTGAACTTGGTGACTTATTTGCTTTTAGTAGTTCTGAAATATTCTGACACTAATTGCATTTTGAAATATAACCTTCCAACTATGTTGCTTGTGTTTTTCACTCATTTCAGATTGGTTTAGATGCATTGACTTGCTGTATTATTGCTGAATATTGAAGCTGAGAGCCACATTCCATATATCAGCGTGCTTTCTTTTCCATCTTTAGCTTTGTTAATTAAATTCTGTATTCTCTATATTGCTCATGATTTGTAATGTTTGTTGCCAATTCCCAGGCACTGCAATGTGAAATCAATTCAATGTAAATATTTTATTTATCCGAATGTTTTTTAAAACTAGTTCGGCCATAATCTCTAGCATTTTCTTTTTTTGCAGTGTCCTAAACAACCATTACATTATCTAAAAAATCAGAAGGAAACATTCTGACTACTCTGTGCAAAAATAAAAGATTAAGCATATATTTCTCCTGCTGCTAGTAAAAATGGAGGCAGTTGTGTTATTAAGGTTTCTGGGACAGAAATGTGACAGAAATATAGCAGATTATATAGCATAAAGCAGATGAGGTCAGTGCTCCTTCTGGCTGAGCACTGGGTATGGGACAAACTCCAGTATTGAGTGATAGAGAGTTACAAATAACTTTTCATTCTTCACTTGTAATATATTAAATACACAGGGGGAAATATTAATATGTTTCAGGTTCCATGCCTTGTAGCCTAAAACCTTAAAGAAAATCACAGTGGGTCAGACCAAAAGTTCTGGGGTCTGACCCTGTAGGAACCTATAAGTGAATGTTTAGGGAAGAGTAAAAGCAGAGTAGAGGTGGGGAATGTTTTCATTTACTATTTCTGATTGAATTGTTTTCAGTTAGAAAACTCTGTATGCCAAGTCTATCTCCTTCTGCTTAGTAGCTGTCAGTGGATTTCTCTTCTGGGGTTTGTCTCCTCTTGAACCCAGATTTTGCATGCCACAGTATGTGTGAAGAATCTCCTGCTACTTTAATTTCGTGCCCCTAGTTCTGAGAAAAAATTCAACAGTTTATTCCTGGCTACTTTTTTCTTACCAGCAATGATAGTGTAAATTTTTCTCATATCCTCCCTCAGTCAATTTCCATGGCAGAGATTCTTAGTTTAATTGTGCCCTATACAAAAGCTGACCTACACCTTTGATTTTCTGCTGATTTTTTTTTTCTCCACGTATTTCATATTACTGTATTTGTTCTGAGGTTAAGGAATAGCCAACATTCAAGATACGGGGATACCATGGGTTTATACAATGAATAATGGAGTTCTCCATTTCATTCTCTCTCCATTTTGAAATAGTTTGTAACTATGTTTTGTCTTTTTCAACTACTATTGAGCACTGAGCAGGCATTTTCAGGGCATTGTCTATCACAATTGAAAGATCACACTCCAAAGCTGCAATGCTCAGCTCAGCAGCCATCACTTTAAATGTGGAGTTGAGATTATTTTTCTCCTGTCTGACTAACTGTACTTTTACCTATATTGAACAGCATCTGACATTTTATTGCTCAGCCTCTTCTCAGCTCAGTCTCATAATATCCTCCTGCAATTTTTCATGAGTCTTGTCCTTCTTACTTTAATAACTCAGTATTGTCAGCAAACTTTGTCAGCTCACCACTGGCCCCCTTTGGGAGGCTATATTTATGGCCATATAGAACAGCAGGGGTCCCAGGGAAATTTCACTGATGATTTTCTTTCACTGCTTGAGACCCAGCCCTATTACATCTCCTTCATCCCATCATTAAGCCTATTATCGAGTCAGGAATTCTTCCCTTGCATGTGCCCATCTAGTTCTCCAAAAAATTGTTTTCAAAGACTGTTGAAAAAATTTTTGCACAGCTAAATAGGTAATATATGATCTTTATCTAGATTTCTGCTGAAATCCAACAAAGAGAACCTAAAAAGGTCTTTAAGGCACTGCCTCTTTGAAAAGACACATTGCCTTTTTCCAAGTAGATCATGTTTGTTCAAGTTTCTATTAATCCTGGTTTTTTTTATTTTTTATTATTTTTACAAATTGCCCATGTACAAGGATAAGACTTCCATCTTATTCCCTTATTTTCTTTGCCTGTATTTTATTTTCTAATGGCACCCTATTTTTATCTTCACACATGAGCACAGTTTTATAACAATTTATAACCCACCATTTGTCTGCTTCATCCTCAGGTTCCCTTGAAACTCCTGGGTGGACACCATCTGCTCCAGGTGAGCCTCTACTGCTCGTGTTGTCCATTTGTGTCTTGACTTTTTCTGCAATGATTTCAATTTTATATGGACCCTCTGACAAGTCTCACAGTCAAAAGGACTTGACCATCGTGGTCTGGGGTGTTTTCCAGATTAAAAATTAATTTGGTTTCTCTGCTATGTTGGCAACTTCATTGAATGTACTTTTTGTTGCCTTATCATTAATTGGTCATGCAATCATTTTGTTCATTTCATGTCCCTGCTGGAGGAAGGATTTATTATTAATTTTTATTGCATGTTTATATTGAGTCTGTCGCTTTGATTTGTGTGAGTATACATGTTTTCATTAGCAGGGCTCAGCTTGTTTGAAGGAAGTCGTATCTCAAGCCCTACTGCCTTCTTCCTGCTCTTTTAGACATGTTTTTTAAGAGGGTTTATATGTGTTCCAGAAAACCTGAAGTATTTTCTGAGATGTTCAGTTTGTTTGAAATGCAGCTGTCATGACTGTTGAGTAATCTGTGACAAAATCTGCACAAGCAGTTAATTCTTTCATCAGCTATATAGAGCAGCCTCTATATAAGTGGTGTTTATGTATTTTTTTCAAATTAATGCAATTGTAGTAGAGCTAGTGAGAAGTATCTAGAATTCTAATCAGGTGATTTCTTGTTAATTTGAATCAGTATATAAACAAGCTTTAAATGAAAAGGGATATGGAAATTATTCAGTGAGGGAGACCCACAGAGACTTCTATGATTGCTGTAAAGATGAGGGATTCCAGATGGGGTCCCCCACAGGAGATAATGTATGGAAACCTGAACATTGTGCAAGTTCTGTAAGAATTCAGTAGAGTCAAGATGCTATTTTTTTCCCCTCTGTTGCTTACCCATCTCATTGCAACTTAAAAAAAAAAAAGATGAAAAGAGGATAAACATTGTCAAGGTTAAATTCCTGTCTTGCCACAACTGAAAAATTATTGAACACCTCTGTCAGCTCCACAGAATATTGGTTTTTGTATGGTGTGTGATGTGTAATGAGGTCATAGCATGGGCAGCCTTTCCCTCTGTTTTGGAAGGCTATTTCCAATTGGAATTTCACATTACATTGTCAGTTACAGAAATCGTTCGTGATTTCTCAGGAATGCAAAGAGGATTGTTTTTTGATTTTGATTCCAGGAGAGAGAATAGGGAAGAGAGACGGGAAGCAGCCCTAGAATCCAAGGTGTGGGAACAAAGGTTTAGGAAAGGCTCATGTGTAGGGGATGGGCTAAGAGAAAATTGAACAGGAAAGGAAGACTTTCCTATCCGCTCTGGGGAAAGAGAGACACAGAGCTGGGCCAAGAGCCCTGAAAGCCACACTGCCAGTGAGGAAAGGGATGAGAGTGGATGTGGTAACAGCACCCACCCCATGTTATCTGCGGCCATCTCTCAGAAAAGCACTTCAAAGAGGAGCTGGTTGTTCAGACTTCTTAGCCCTCAAATCAAATTAACGAGTCCTGCCTGATTTGAATGGATAAATCTGACATCTAGAGGATTTCTTTCAATCCAGATACAAATGCTTCCACAACCACAACCTGAGATTTGCTTAGTTTGTTCATGCACTTCTTCTCTTAAACAGAATAAAGGTACTTCAGAAACCTGTAGACAGGGACAATTACTCAATGAGAAGTGAATGCCTAAACTTCTCCAGATTGAGCAATGGCATCAATTATTCATTTTTGGATTAGGTTGATTACTGAGCCCCCAAGTATGAAAAAGTTTTGACTGGGGCATGAGGATGAGCAGGTCTGCCCTGTTAATAAAATGTCACCTTTAAAAATAGACGTAATTGTCTTATTTTTAGGCATGCAGTAAGTTAGATTCCCATGTTGAATGTTGTTGATGGTTGCTGTGTTCCCTCTGCAACATGGGAGAAGGCTAAAGGACATTAATGCAACTCCCAGCTGAGGAATACTTAAGTGCCATGATGCTTCATTTTTGTCTCTGGTTTGATTTTGTGGGGGTATTTTTGTGTGTACTAACACTCGTAAGTTTTATGAGTTTTGCAAATGGAACTATAGAGATTTTAATTAGTCCTAGCTACATCAAAATTAATTCCTATCAGGGCATTTTTTTCCTTCTCTCTGAAGAAAAGCTAAGCACCATTAGTATCAAACTTGGAAATTAGCATTAAAAAAAGACCTAAAAAACCATAGATATTTGTTGGTTATGGTCACAAAGTTATTAATTTCTCTCTCCCAAGTATCTGTGCGAATGATCATTCCTAGGTTTCTCTATTTGCAATATTATCATTTAGAAGCCTAAATAATAGAAGTGCTAAGTAGCAAAGTTTTCTAATAAAAAAAAACCACAAAAACACAAGTGGGAAAACTGGGAATATACCTTGGGTAACAACACCCCCATGCACCGCTGAAGATTCTGAGGTGTTTAGTCTGGAGTAACGGAGGCTCAGAGAGGATCTTATCACTGTCTACAACTCCCTGAAAGGTGGATGTGGTGTGGTGGGGGTTGATCTCCCCTCCCAGGCAACAGGTATGAGAGGAAATGGCCTCAAGTTGCACTGGGGAAGGTTTGTATTGGACATTGGGAAAAAGAAAATTCTTCACTGAAAGGGTGGTCAGGCATTGGAACAGGCTGCCCAAGGAAGTGGTTGAGTCACCAACCTGAAAGTGTTTAAGAAACAACTGGACATAGCACCTGGGGACATGGTTTAGTGGCAACTTGGCAGTGCAAGCTGCATAACTGGGCTTGATGATCTTAAAGGTTTTTTAGAAGTGTAATGATTCTATGATTTCTGAAAATTTAAATGAGGTAAAATGAGGAAAGCAAGACAAGCAAAATCATTCTCAAGGTAGCCAGTGAAGTGAACGCTAGTTAAGTGCTAACACGGAACAAGATACAGCATTTCATTGATTTTATTTTATTTTATTGGTAAAATGAAGCCTTGTGTATCTGTGTATACTACATTTCTGTGGGTTAATCTTGAGGACATATATTTTTAAGACATATGGGAGTATGTATGAACTGTAAAATCAGGAGAAATATAGATATTTCATAGAGAATAATTCTCCCTCCTCTGCTATTCAAGAGATAAGAGCTGAAATTCAGCTTGGAGAGAGACCCAGGGGAGTAACGTGCCTTGGAACTTTATGTACAGGAGCAAGCACAAGTCCCATTTCAATGGAAAGTCCTCTCGCAAGGTTATGTTAAAGAACGAGGTCATTCCACATTTATTCAAGCTAACAGAGCACTCCAAAAGCTCCTGAAGAATATGAAGCATAAGATTAATTAATATACTAGGGAGAGGTGCTTCTGTCTGGAAGACGAATAGTGCAACTTATGCAGGGGCAGCAGCAGGCAGGCTGTCAGTTTTCTACTTGGAAAAGGAATTTTCTATGAATTTTCCAACTTTTTAAATAAATAACTGCAAAAGAGGAATAAAAGTGCAATAGCACCAACAGATGCCTGCCTACAATGCTGTGTTTGCATACATTGAGGGCACCTACTTACCCTGTCGCTGGTGCTGTGTTGATTTGTGGTTTAAGCTGGCATTAGGCACCCACTGGATTTCATGCGTAGATAATGAGGAATTCAGAGAATTGGCAGCTCGCAGAGATAACACCAGAGCTCCTCTGCAAAGGGCTCTCTGCTGGCACTGCAGCTTGGCAAGCAGCACTGCTTTGGTGGAGAAGAGCTGCAGAGCTGGAGCATGGCCCTGGGGCTCTTGCTCCCATGCCTGGCAGGATGCACATGCTTTTGGGATGGCCTGCAGCAATGAAAATGAGGTTCTGAGGATTCACTGGCAATGCTGGGTCTGTGCTCAAAAGTGGGCTCCTGCCCAGCCTCTTGATAGGCTTCAGAGGAAGCTGCTTTCTGACTCCTCCAGCAAAAAAAAAAAGGGAAATTTCATGTTCATGCTAATCTAAATTTTTGGAGATGTGGCAGAGGAAAAGGGGTGGGAGAAAATTCTCATGTCACCTTCACACACTATTGATAAGGAAAGACTGATAGACTAATCATAGCCAAGAAGCCTTGCTGGTCTCTTCTGGAGGATGAGTTGATTAAAACCTTGTGTAATTACATTTCACCTTAAATTCTCACTCTACCTCTAAATTTTTTACATCTTCAGTGTCAAATTACAGGTAGAAAATGCTCCTTTTCATACAGGATCAAAAGAGTGGCTTGTCTTGTTTTGAACTTTCTTGCATTAAATCTTACTAGGATTAATGTGCCTGCTATATGGGTCCTGTGAATACTGTCCCTCATAGCATACTGGAATCTTATTTTAAGAAAAGTAAAGGGATTCACTTGCTTCCAAATGTTGGATTGCCATTGAATAAAGGATTGCAAAGTTGCTTGGTAGGCTTTTTGACTTTCCCTTTTCTTTGTTTTTCTCTGCTTCTTTAAGAGGACTTTAATTTGCCCTCTTTGCCTCAGTAGGGCAAATTAAAGTCCTCTTTAAGAAGCAGAGAAAAAAAAAAAGGGAAAGTCAAAAATAAAGTAAAAGTAAAGTAAATATTTTTTACTTGCTCTCCTCTTTCCCCTTCTAAAAGGATCATTGGACATGGTTGGATTAGCCCCAAAATATTGCCATTCCTTTTCATGTCAAGATTGCACACACAATCATTGAGTAATAATCTTCTAAGCTTCCTCTAAGTGAGGTGTGGATGGGAATCACTGTGGTGATTGGAATATGATTAGAGGACACTGTGCTCCTTATCAGTGGCAAAGAGAGGGATAAGAGATTGGAGTGTCTAGGCTTGAACTGAGGAAAAGACATTGCATTTGTGCATGTCTAGAAAATCATCTTCATCCTAAAGGGGTCTTATAAAATGGAAGGAGAAGGACCTTTTATACAGACAGATAGTGGTGGTAATGGTTTTAAACTAACAGAGGGCAGGTTTAGATTAGATGTTGGGAAGAAATTCTTTACTCAGAGGTGGTGAGGCCTTGGCACAGGTTGCAGAGAGAGGTTGTTGACTGCTCCACCCCTGGAAGTGTTCAGGGCCAGGTTGGATGGGGCCCTGAGAAACCTTATCTAGTGGAAGGTGATCCTGCCCATGGCAGGGGGATTGGAACTGGATGATCTTTGCTGTCCCTTTCCAACCCAAACTGTTCTGTGATTCTACAAGCGTAGATCTAATAAAATAGATTGGGGTATTGCAGTGCTTTGGCTCAGCACTGATTTCAGCTCATATCTCACACATTTGGCTGGAAAATGAATCCAAGAGATTTGTTTTGCTAATCTTAAAAACAGTATTTCAAACCACTGCTGTCATCTCTGAAAACAGGACATACATATTTATGACAGAAATAAGCACTGTCTGATTAATGGCATGCCTAATGCTAAAGGGGACTTGTCCATGACTTTGTATGGGCTTCTCCCTCCTAAAAAGCTCCTTCTCTTCATGAACAAATAAATAAGTCCCCATCTGTGTAAACTGTATTATAAGGCAATTAATGGTGTTGTACCACTGAGGTCATTCATCAGCCTATGAGCTTCTCAAAAATTTAACATATTGATCCTTCTTTGTTGCATTTTCCTCCACATCCAATATCTTCCGCACAGTTGCTAATTATTTATTTTGGTAAAAACACAAATGCTCCAGTGATCATTGCCAACAGTTCAGCACTAATGAGCAGCTCTCTTGTAACGAACAAACACTGTGTGCATCCAATATGAGAAGCCAAATTGGTAAGGAAAAAGCTTTAAGCGATGTTGTGTTGTTGTAGATAATAGAGAGGAGTAAAATCTTATCTTTGCAATTATTAAAAGGTATCTATCATCCTGAGAACTGAAACTTAATGGACTATAAATATTATCACTACTGGTACTATTATTATTGTTGTTGGAGCAGCAATCTTTTGTTCATGGTGAAATAACAAAGGCAGTGGAGAAGCACTAACACTGCAGCAGGTACTTTCTGGCTGAGCAGAGAATAAGGAAGGCTTTTATTTTATCTTAAAATGCAGTTCAAGATAGCCTATAGTTCCAAAACACTTTTATCTGTCAGATATATCAGTCGTGTCAGAACTCTGTAGCAAATCTTTGAGGTGTGAGTAGAAATTTGTAAATTTCCAGAAAGTTAATTAATTTAGCAGAGGAGAGATTTGGATAGCAAATGGTTTATTCAGCCTCACTGGAACTTTCTTCTTCAGGGTCTGCACTAGAAGTCAAGACCCCTTTTTATCACCTGCTCTGACCACCCACATATACTTTGACTTCAATGTTTTAGAAACTTGTACAATAAGGGGGTTCTGAGATATGAATTCTTATAAGATGCTGTGGCTTGAACCCAGACTTCAGCCTTTCAGCAGGAACATCAGAAGGATTGCATTCCTTGCTTCCTTGTTTTCATAGAAATTTCAAGAATTAATCTTTTTGAAGCACATTAGCCAACTAACTTGAAAGGTTGTCACACAAGCCGCACATCTTCATTTTGAGCTCCCTAGCATTCCTGTATCTGCCATGAAGAATGCACTGGGGCTGGGGGCAGGAATTCCAACAGCTGTCTCATCCATGCTGGGACCACTCATCTTCTCCTGTCTCCAAGGACTTCATTAGGGCTTTTAACAGTGATACTGTGTTCAGAGTTGATGAACAGGCAATCTCTGACCTCATCTTAAACTGAATCATTATTTTCGTGGCTGTGATCCCCAAACGTTTAAAGCTCATCCTGCAATACACATATCTGGGTATTACTCTGAATTTTTGGCTGACTTAAATATATGCTAATGGATGACTATTGTTTAAACAAGAGCTACATTTCACTCTTTAATACTCTGCTGCATCTCATTGTTACCCATTAATCCCTCTGTGCTCTGCAGATTCTAGTGTTTGTGCTCTTGTCCAATAATTAGCATGGATGCTTATGCTTTAAAAGTGTAGCTTTTTAATATTTTATTGTAATGTAGGAATCCTGTATCCCTGTACACCATGTTATTTCTTTAAAGTATTCAAAATTGGGTGTAACAGATAGCTTCAAAACATAGATCCGAAGGCTAGGTGAGGTCTCTTTCCAAAAGAATTTCTATTTATTATTAGTTCAAATATTCCCTATGTTTGTGTTTTACAAGAATGTGGTTACTGAGATGCTCCCTCAGCTCAGTTTACTGATGAAGATGACATATGAGTAATTCCTCAAATCTTAGTGAAAACAGAGTTTGAGATATATATATATATTTTTTTTTTGGCAACTACATCCAGTATTAAGATTCTTTCTGGGTGAATTTTTAATGCATTATACCTTTCAAAAGTATTTGTCTAATTGGGTTTTCAATTATTTATTTTGCATCATTTTTGTTTCAAAATAAGTGTTAATTGCACTTAAATTAGGCTGAATCTTTCATGGCTAGGCATTTCCTTGGTACATAAGCCTTACAACATCCCAGCTTTGTTCAGATTATCTGTATTTCCTTCAAATGAATGGCAAATGGCAACTCTGAATTTAGTCCCACTTTTTATGAATGTCATAGTGTAAAAATCTTTTCCAGTTATGATCTTTTTTTCAGCCTGGGCGCTAGTGGGTCTGTCTTGTAGTGGTGAATGATGCTGTGGCTGCTCTGCAGAGAGTTTCCTTCTTGCCTGCTGCCTCACCAGTGCCAGCAGCCACCTGTAGCCACTGGAAAGGTGGCACTGTACTCAGATAAGCTTCATTTCATCCCCTTTGTGGGCTGTAGCTGCTGTATTCAGAGCTCCCCTGCTTTCATGTATTAGCTGTGGTGTAATGGATGTGTTCTCAGGGGCGACCCTCACCTCTCCTGCTCACAAACCCACAGGAGTAGCAACCGCCTGTTCAGAGTGCCAATGCATTGCAGAAGGCGTTAGTGGGAAAATCAGAAAGTTTTAAACCTGAAAAAATGCAACGATTGTATGAAAAAGCTTTGTAGATTTCTGCTGATAATGCACAGCTTCTTTGTTGCAATAAATATTTCCAGAAATTATGCAGACAAGCCTTTCAAGTGAACTGATTTCCGTCCCCACCCCACACCACCAAAGAACCATTCCCTAATCTCTGTGAAAGCAGTGCATTTACAGAGTTTAGGATAAAGGATACTTGTTTATTCTGCTGATTTACTGTGTAGCAGAAGTGACTCTCAGCATGCTCCAGCCCCTTCCTGAATATCATCACAGCTGCAATACGTGCTTTACCCACAGAATCTCTCTGGGTCTTGGGCGTCATTGTGGTTCAGCTGGTGCTCAGCCATGCTCACACAGAGAATGAAGGCAGAGAAATCAGAATTTTCCTTGTGAACAATGAATTACAATGGTTTGGGGTGAGTGCTGACCTTGTGATTTCTGTCTGCTGTCATGAATGTCAAGGTGAGGAAATGTATTTACACAGTAGTGAATGGAAATGAAACTTAAGAATTATTTGGGAAAGGAGAGATGGTGCTTACCCCATTTGCATCCATTACTTTAGAGAGGTCAGTGTGGAAGCCCTAACATAAAGAAGAACTCAGATTTAGGTTTTCTTTGCAAGTCCTACAATGTCAGATAACATAAACAACCTGTTTAAGCATGACAAATCATTTTTATGCTGCAAGCAGCCTTTTGTCCACATTCTTTGAATAACTTCTGAGTTTTCTAAGAATATTTAATAGACTCTGTTAGGTTTTGTTGAATTGGTGTTTTAATAATTTAAATTGATTAGAGCTTAGCATCAGCCTGTTGAAGTTGATGCTGTGGAGGAATTGATACGAAGAGGATTTCTTGTTCACCTTAGGCAAGGAGAAGTAATATAGGTTTTGGACCTAGCCCAAACTCATCAACTATTAATAGCTCAGATACAGACATTGGTATCTAAAACATATATTGAAGGGAAAAAAGCAGGCTTAAAAGTTTTTAGATGAAGCAAAGAGACAAAAAAATCTTTCTCAGGTCCTTTGTCATGCTTTTAGTCCATTGAGGCTTTTTAACCAAAACAGCTTCTATATTCTGTTAAGCTTCAGATTAAAATAACCCTGAAGCGAAAGCATTGTAAGGAGAAGATGTCCCTTTGTTAAAGACAGTTCCTGCTGAGGAGCAGTCTGGCTCTCTTCCTGCAGTAGCTTCTGTGGGCACACAGAAATGGAAGCATTCCCTGGAGTTTGAATGGGGTGGAAGAAAGCACAGCGGGAGGACGGCAGCATTCACCTCCCCACCCTCAGCAGCCCCCTGCTCTCCACATCCTTACCCACCCCCACGGATGGAAGCTCTCTCAGGGCTCATTTAACTGAGCAGATAAGAGGGTTGATTCTCACTGATGAAGCCAAAACCTGGCTTTTGTAGGGTTTTCATTCTCAGCCTCCCACCTTTACTGTAATATTTTCTTTTCAGAGTTGTAGGCGTTATCGAGAAGCTTCTTTTTGTCTCTGCTGGGTTGGGGACTGTGGGAGCACTGCCTGGATGCAGAAACTTCCCTTGTGCCTGAAATATCCTCGCATAGGCACATTGTCCAGCCTCTCCTCTGTGTTATGGAGAGAAGGCTGCCCCCAAAAGCAGCTCTATCTATGTGGCACTTCTCTTATTTTCTGGTTGCCTGCTGCTGTGGGCTGCAGCATCACCTCACTCTGTGGCTTCTCCTATGATAGCTCGCAATCACACAACTGTGGAACATCCTGAGCTGGAATAGACCCATGGGGATCATGGAAGTCCAGTTCCTGGGATCCCTCTCAGCAGGAGTCAATTAAGTTGAGCTGCAGGAGGTGGTGTGAGCTTGGGGCCACAGTGTGGGGTGAAATAGGAGGGAGAGGGGATATCCTGGCAGGAAGTGTAAAGAAGTGAGGTAGGAAAAAGAGAATGAGGCAGCAAAGGTCTCCTGTTTGCCTTTTTGCACATTTACAGAGAGCTGGGGGTGAGCACTGTCAGTGACAGTGTAACATGCTGCAGCCAGTGATACCCAAGCAAAGAAAGCTGGGAAACCTCTTTCCGAGCTTTTTCATCTTTGTAGAAGAATTTCAATTCTGTTTCAGCCTGAACAAACTCAATTCTGTATTTCCCATCTCCTTGAGGAGAGTCAATTACAGGCTGCTCTAGGGGAAAAAAAAAATACCACACTACACACTTCATGGTGAGGCTGTTCCAATTTTCAGAAAACACTGTAAGCTTTCTTAGACCACACAGAAGAAGAGAATGACATGTACAGCCTATTTGTTAGTCATTCCATGATAGCAAAGAGATAAAAGTTTTGGTCCCTGCTTCACATAGAGTCACTGCATTTCCAAGTACCCTAAAATAGATTAAAAGACAAATCTTCAGGATGAGTCAGTTATTTCTAGTCAAGATAATTGACCTTGAAATTCTAAACCTAATAGTTTACAGGGTTAATTGTTGGTATGTCAAGAGCTGCTGAGATTTCTTTTCATGCTGATATCTTGTGCTTGTCTTTAAGTCAGTAACACTTTAAGAGATATGGGGCTAGGGCAAAGACACAAGAATTCTTTGAAAAATGTTTTCTGAGGAACTTCCTAAGGCTCAGAACTAACAGTGCTCTGTTAGTTTTGCAGTATTTTTCTTTTTGTAATACTTCTTTCTGTAATACTTTTTTCTGTTTTCCTTCCAAAAAGATTATTTTCACTTTTTTTTTTCCTTTGGCTTGGATTATTTCCTCCCATAGAAATATTTAGCTGTGCTTGGCAGTGTAGGAGCCTAACTTAGAAACTCTTTTAAGATGCATGACTTTTTCTACTGCCTTATGTAGGAAGCTTGGGAGGATTAGGGTCTCACCTCATCAAATTGCAGATTCCTACAGTATCTAGATCTGTGCTAGTTTTCTAGACCCCACTTATCATCAGGGGAGAGAAATGTCAGTATAAGAAGTTATTTGACTCATTCTAAGTGACAGAAACTGGATCAGAGGAGCCACTGCCAGGAAAGAAATGCTTCTCTGTACTGAGTGTGAATATTCCATGTCCATGTAGACCTGTATCAGGGTGTACTCCATTGCCAAATATGCATGCTTGCAGTCAGGGGGAAGGGGAGAGGGCCTACTTACCAGTTTAACAAGAACCTCAGGAGCACAGGAGCACATGCCAGCTTCTATCAGGAAAGGCAACAGCTCCGCGGGTACAGGAGCTCATCAGAAACCAGGAGCCAGGAGGGGCTGCCTCTTGCAGAGTAAAATGCTGTTAATCACCAGCTCTCTGGGCAGCATCTTCACTGTGCCCAGAGGAGCCCAGGAGGCCCCTAACTCTTACCTGCCTGTGTCTGTGTGAGACAACAACTCTCTCTGAGTTTCTGCACATCTTCCTCTCCTTCTCAAAATGCAGCGCTCCCAGAAAAGTTTAATGCTTTTTGTTTGTTTTCTTTCTAAGCGTGTATCCAGTGCCTCTCTACTTGGTGTGTGTTGAACAAAGTGGAGGTCTGCAAGAGCTGAAGTTGCAGGTGTTTTAGGTCCTGATCTGACTCAAAGTCCTGCTGTGCTCTCAAGTGCAGACTGAGGTTTGGTTGCAAAAGGTTGATTTCCTTCCGTGTCTAGGCTGAGGGCATACAGTGTGTGTGTTTGAGGTTCTTTAGACATCTCAACAGCCTTGCTCTGCACATCCTGAGCAAGATTTAAAAAGCTATCATGTTGGCTGGTGCCCTGCAAAGGTATTAATTAGGATCCCAAAACCCAAGGGGCTGTAACAGGCACTCTGGCTAATAAACTTCTCCAGTTCAATAGGATTTGTCATCCTGTTTCCAGCTGCAGACCCTGCAGCAGCCACTGCCAGCGCAGCTGTGAGTGACCTTCCCACAGAAGTAGCAAAAGGGAACAAGGCACAATCACTTCCAGGAGCATTCAGATATTGCTTCCAGAGCTTCAGAAAGCACAGAATGTTGTGTAACCAGCCATGCAGTGTTTCCAGCTTGAAGTGTTGTGGCCAGAGTGCTGATTGTGAAAATGATCTTAGAAAATTCCAAACAGGAAAGAAAGATATACCACAGCCTAAACTCATTTTGACTTGAGAATAGGGTGAATGGTAGAGTAGCCTAAAAATCTGCACTCACACAGGAAAAGAGGGAAATGATTCTTACTGAGTGGCAAATTTAAATGTATATCAAGAGGAGTTAAAAAAAAAAATGGACTAAAGCCTCCCTAGAGACACATGCTATAAATCAGAGTCCTTTTGATAGCATCAGTTCAATAACTACAACAACAAAGAAGATTATTTTTTAATAACTTGGCCTCCAACTAGGCCAGAACCTTGTAAAATCAAGAGAACGACTGACAGACACAACTATCTAGAGCCAGTTTTTAATAATGCAAGTTTAAATTATAAATCATTTCATGGTCTTTGCCCAGAGAAATCCCATGTCACAGGCCTCACTGAGAGTAGCCTGTGGCTCAACACCTAGGCTGCCAACACAGCTGCTCAGATACAAGGTTTCCCTTTCTTTGTGTGTGCAATTTCCCCATCATTTATTCCCCTGACAGTTTAATTGTGTGGAGACCTGATTCCAGATCAGATAGCTCTCATGGGACAGTGCAGAGAAGTGGTGCTATTACTGTGTGGAAGGAAATCATGGGAGCTTCTTAGCAGGAATTACTATTCTTCTTTAGGATCCCTTTAAAAGTTTGTTAGATTGCCTTTGGGCAATGTCCTTTGAGGGAAGTAAATGTGTGAAAGTAATGTTAACCTGATACATTGTCCAAGTCAGGGCAGTCACAACCTCTGAGCTTGACAATTCAGAGCTTGATCATTCCTCCATCCACCCTGTGTCCCATTGCCAAAGGACACTGGGATTGTTCATGCCCTTCATGCACTCTGGATAAGCAGGGCTTTCTCTGACCCCACTGTGGATATTCTGCACTTGTTTACTGTCCATGCCAACGCTACCTGGAGAATAACCTCCTGCGCCCTCTCATCTTTCAAAAGACCATTTTCTGAGGAGCTCACATTTATGCTTCTTCCTTTCAATTCCTCCTTAAAATCGTGTCTGAGGTGCTCAGTATGGAGAAGGAAGATGTGCAGAGGCAGTCCCTCCTGCAATCCTGCTGCAGGATTCCTGATTTGAGGAAAGGATTCCTAATTTGAGGAAAGAAGGATGGGAGAGCATTTCCTTGTGCACCATTGCTGGGAAGACAGCAGCATCTGTCAGCTGTGATATACTTGAGCAAGGACATAGGAGTCTTCCTTGGCACGTGACTACCTGACAGTAAAAACAGCTGACAATAGGACAAGGCAGATAATAAATGAGCAATTTTACACATCCCAAGCTAACAAATCTGGAGGATATCATAAAGCATGAGTGATACCTTAAAAATAATACTTTGAGGTTTGGGGGTTTCTTGTTTTGTTTTCTCTTTGCTCTTCATTTCTGTGTTGTTAGTTTGCATGGTAATTGAGTTTTATTCTTGTTCTCAAATACGTGTTGGCTGGAAATTTGTCTTAGAGAAAAGAAGATGGCTGACATATTCACACATCCAGATAATGCTGGCACTGAGGACCACTTGGAGAGATAAAAACAAAACCAACCAAAAGGAACAGAACTGTCAGGTCTCCATGAGACTACCAAGTCTCCAGGATTGTCAGTCTTGCCTGAGTTCCCTCAGTTTACATTTCTGGAAACTTTTGCTGTCATAGTGAAAGTGTTGCCCAGCAGTAAAGGAAGAATGAGATTTTTTTAGTTAGCAAGTGTTTGAAGTAGCATGTCACTAACAAAATCTTTCTTACCACTCTCAGCCAGTCCCTTTTTCCTCACTCTACTTAATGAGCTTGAGACTTACATAAGTATGTAGTCAGTTCCCTTTCATAAGATGGGGATGCCATGATGAGCAGAAGCACATTTTCTGCAATAACAGACTTTGATCCAGATTTCAGTGCACTTCTGAGATTAAATTGTCTATTTTCTGTCCTTAGTTGAGGACTGGAGTAGTTTGGTTTCCTAAATGTTGGTTTATCCAGCAGTATTTAAACCCTCTTTGTGTGCGTGTCTGTGTGAAAATTAGAATATTGTGTTATGCAACTAAAGGGTTTAAAGAAATTTAAAAAGAAACATATTGAATATACAAAATGCATGGTTTTTTTTCTCCTGAGGGTGTCTTGAGCATTTCTCTGTGAAATATAATCCCCCCAGAAAACCCAAAAAAAATGAAACGCCACTTTGGAAATTTAGAGCTGTTGCCTGACTTGTATAGGGGAAAAAAAAAAAAAAAGATATAGTGAGGTGCTGCATTTCCTCAGCTAGCACATGTTTCTGAGATGTTTCTAGTGGGTAATAGTTTGTTAGTGGGATGATGTATGTTCCCTCGTGGAAGCAACAGTGTACTGTAATTTCTGCAGTTTGTCCAGAGAATTTTTGCCAACCATACTATTTTTCTGAGCAGAGCATAACTGCCCCTTCCAGTCTGACAGGGCAGGATGTGCTGATACAAATCACAGTGTGCTTTCTGAGCTCCAAAAACCTCATAAAAGGAGAGCACAGTCTGCTGTAATTAAATTGTGGAGCAGTCCCTGTAGAAAAACATACTTCCCTTAAGGTATAATATGCTTTTAATAAAAAGGATAGATCTCAATGCATCCCATTCTCTCCCAGCTGCCTGGCAGTGTTTAGGCATTCAGGATGTTAAATCAAACCCTTGCAATAGCAAAATTGGAAGGCTGAGATGCTGTATTTCTTTTTGATGAGGAACTAATTGTACCACATCACTGACATGCTGGAAAAACGTTGCTGAAAGATCAAGTAAGCACTTTTTGAAGTCACACATTTTCAGCTGGGAGAAGAGGACCTGTTTGTGATCAGCCTGTTATGTTAGGTAGTGATTTTCAAAATTACAGCCAGAAATCTATGGAGATAACCATTGGAAATATGTTGGTCTTTTCAGGTCTGATTGCTTTACTTATTAATTTTTAATTTTAATATGCAATCTACATAATCATTGAAGATGACTGATATAAAATAGTTCCTATAAAGCAACCTGGCTAATTAAAAGCTGTAAAAAATCCTACAAACAGCCCAGCCAATATCTATCACCATCAGAGGCCTTAATTTCATGAAAAAGAAGCCCTCCAGTGAAATTCCAGTGGTGACTGGCTAAGTGGACTCTTTAATTTACTTGTCTCCTTTGAGAGTTTTGATAATGAATGCAACTCCAGCACCTGGAAATGTTCATTTGTGCACATGTGGCTGTGCACACACACACACACACTGGAGAAATCTCCACACAAGGAAAGACCTGGCCTTTGCCACCTGGAAACAACACATGGAATTACGCACTTGAACATGACCCTTCTTTTTTGTATAAAGGACAAAACTAAAGGCACGTATGCAGCTGGAAAGGAATTTTCCATTTGGACTCTTTGGTAGGTTGTAGAGTAAAAGGCTGAATCACTCTTATCTAAGTTGTCTGAATTGTAAACTGCATCAGGATTCTTCACTCTGCTTTCCTACCAGGTCATGCTTAAGGAACAGCACTGACTCATCTTCAGCTGGCTGCCCAAAGTGCCAATTCATTATGAAATCACAAACCTGAGGGCAGGATGGGGGCTGCCTGTTTCCAGTTTTGTAGCCACTTTCTCTGCCCTTCTCATGGATTGTACTTTCTGAGCATTGCCAGTTGGAATAGGATGGTGGACAGTTAAGAAGGAAGAATAACCCTGTAGATCTCTTTATGTCATTGCTATGGTGTCTGAACAATTCCTATTCTCTACCACATTTAACTTCACAAAACTTTTGCGTGGAACATCCTTTTTGCCTGCATTTTACTGGCTGGAGCTGAGAACCAGGCAGTGTCTATGTGCAGATGGACAGATTTCTGTTAGGGCTGCCTTTTATGCAGAAATGCTTTGTTTAGAGCACTTACATGGCAAATTCAGCCTGAGGAGGCTGATTTTTCACCAATCTAGCACTCCTGGGAGTGCCACAAAGGCAGCACTTGGGTAGCTGGGCTGAGACAGGAGCATGGACTTTGTTCTCCTGCAGCAGGGGACACAGGATGCACCACAGAGTGAAAGATTCAGGATTCTAGGGAAAGATATTGAGAAAACAGTGAGCTGACATCACAACTTGGTGAGGACTGGTCTCTCTCAGAAGTCTGTTTGAGGGTGTGCTCTGTGCCCAGGGGACTGCCCCAGAGTTTCTCAAATTGAGCTTCATTGAGTGAAATGTATGAGCTGGTCCGATTGCAGTGCTGAGAAGCAGGGATGGCTCTGCTTGAACCTATTTTAAATGAGGTTAAAAATAGGCTGACCAAAATCACAACTGAATTGGGGGTGTGTTATGATGGACTGCCTTCTCTTGGTTTCCCATCAGGGTTCCTTGAGGTAAGGGTTGAAGAAGTGGGTACTTTTACCTCATCACTGCTGTTGTTTGGTTTTTTTGTGGTTTAAAATACACGCAGCCTTAAAGACAGAGCTGTAGTGCCAATCAGTGAAGGTCAAAAATATCTCAAACAGCAAAAGGAAAAACCAAATTAGATACTGAGCCAAATCCAGTGCAATTCATTCTGAGCAATGGTTTGTATATGCTCTTCCTGGCTTTGCCCTTTCTGTCCCTGTTTTTCCAGCTGACATTAAGGACTGTGCTCCAGCACCTCAGGGCCAGAAAGCCACTGAGCAATGCACTGTTTATGCACTATGTTATGCAAGGGACATTGTTCCATCAGGACTTGGGATCTAAAGAACCAATTTTCCTTTTTTTTTTCCATTTTTAAATTTTCTTAAATTTTTAAAATTTTTATTTTCTTTTTTGTATTTTTTATTTTTAATACATTTTTGGTTTTATTTTAAATTTTATTTTTTATTTTATTTTAATTTTTTTTTGGTGGGGAAAAAGCTTGAGAGACCAGCTGTTGATGATTGATAGGGATAATTGTTTTGAGCAGTTATTATTTACTTTACGCCATGATCAGAAGCACAGAATATATCTGTTACCAAGGTGCTGTTCCTCAGCAGAGAGAAAAAGCTGTATTTCAATAAAAAAAATATTGACTTCAGTCTCATCCTGCTGCTCAAAATACACTCATAGGCTAGCCACAATATTCTGTATATTTGATTAGTTGTTTTCAATCTGCTTAATTTATGATGGATTTTATTTTCTTTAATTGTGTGGGGACCTGACTTTGCAGACATGCTGATATGAATTTGTAAACCTTGAGGATTAAATCCCTACTGATGCTGAGTCTCTGAAGTTGCAGCAGCTTTATTCTTTTCCTGTATTGTTGTGCAGTGATCCCCTGTGCTGCTAAACCTCTTCCAAAGCTCATTGCAGCCATGTCTGTGTTTTAATTGTAGGTGAAATGATCCTTGCCTGCAGTTTGTTAAACACTTGGACATCCTTTTGATTTAAAAGTGTTATAAAAATGTAAGATTGTTATGTGGCTTTAGATTCCCAAACATCTCCTATAAGTATTTGAATATTGATAAACTCATGGCTTGAAAATGCTGCGATTGCAACTTCAGAAATTTCTTCTGTTCCAGTTTGTTTAAGCAAAGCTTGTTTAACATTAAATATTTAGCAAATTTCTTTCTTCAGATCAGCATACTCATTAATAACTTAAAATATAAACTATCATACATTAAAGATGCAAATCAGACTTTTTATTCAAACTGGATCCTCAGTCTCCTACACAGAGTTATGATAAATAGCACCTTCTGCAGTGAGTCACAGCTTCTGTCAGAAATTACCCCCTGAGCAAGAAGCAAGGCAGAATAAGGCAGCAGTCTGGCTGTACCTATGGCCAGTGCTGACTGTCTGTCACAACACACCTTTGAACTTTTATCCTCTGTTTCCCAGTTTCCAAGCTCTGGGAATGTCTTATATTTAACTCACTTCAGAATGTCTTTACACATGGACATTTATTTATTTATTTATTTTTTTATCATGGGTTTTTTTGGCAGCTTGATCTGTGACATGTTCACCAAATTATTGCTACAAAAAGCAATGATATTTGAATGTTATTAATGAGTATGCTGTCCATTCTGGGAATAGTGAAAGCTGAGGACCAGCCAGGCTGTTTCAAGCTAGAGTTTTGTTAGAGAAAGAGACAGTGGGATATGTGGATGTCTGGGAGAAGAGGATTTCATGGTGCTGGCAGAGTGCCTATGGGTACATATAAGACAAACTGACTATCTTAATCACTGGCACAGTAAGAGACTCTTGGGCATTCAGGGAAGATACCAACCTCACATGGAAGTTGGAAGGGTCATGGTGAAATAAAAACAAGCTACACAGAGTTTTTCCTCTGAGTGAAGCATTTGTAATAGGTTTTTGAAAAGGGTTCCCAAAGGATTGTGAAGGATTGGTAAAGACTACAGGAGCTATTCAACCCCTGGGGGACTTAGATACTGATGAAAATAGGGATAGACACCGAATGGTGTTGACTTTGAAATAAGCTACTATTTTGTATAAACAAATTAGATCCTGGAAATAGTAAGTAATTCCATCCAAGCTTATTAAATAAAAATAGATGGATCTTTTTAGGGAAAAAGGCATTTCAAAGAGACATTTAATACAACCTGCCAATTCAACTTGTTTTGGCAAGGAGGAAAACTGAGGCAAAGCTTTATTCCGGCTCTAAAATGAGCAAACTCCTGGCTGAGAGCATTTGTTGTTTGTCTTACTAAGCCCCATCCAAATGCTGAGTTTTCTAATCACATCACTTCAGGATTTAGCAAATACGCTGCTCTTCTGCCTTCTGTATAGCCTCTCTGCTTCTATGCACTGCCAACAGGCCAATGGTGAATGCTCAACAGGTTCTTACATTACGTGACTTAAAAAAGGAAAAAAGTCGCTTCACACTGACACCTTTTTTTTTTTTAACATGCAACAATTTTTCTCAAGGATTTTTAGCAAGAATTACCTTAAAAGACCAGAATTACTTGAATATGTGGTTATTTCATTCTGAAAATGATGTAGTTTTAATCTTTGTTTTGGTTGAGGCTCTGCTCTTTTGCAGAACCTTTATTTGCAGAAAATTTCATTAGCTTTAGGCAGTGCTACACCATATTCTTATATTATACATTAATATACGCATTAAATTATGCATTGTGTTTAAGTTTGTATGGACCAGGCTGTAAGGCTAGAAGACAGAGGAAGACTCATACAAGGAAGGAAAATATTAGAAGGACATGAGTTGTATTAGATTTTTACACAGGATTTTAATTCAGATGTACTTTCTGGTAATTGGCATTCTTAGTTTGACTCAGGCGTGATACTGGAAAATGGCACCCTCTAAATTCTGAAAACTCTGCAGTCTACAAGGTGGGGGCTTTATTTGTATCTGAGCTCTTTGTTTTAAGCTATGTGGGTCCCACCTGGTTTTCGTCTTTGTCCTGGGTTTCATACCAGTGTTATTTATTAAAACAGGAAAGATTTGAGCATTGCCCTTCAGCTTTCAGAGCATTTGGGTAAATGGCTATCACACTACAGGTTGCCTTTTCTTTCAAGCTATTTGTATGGCATCTGAGTATAGAAATTGTTTAGTGCGCCACAGCCGTGTGAAAACTGTTGTTTTCCTTAATTCTTTATTTTCCTTTCACCCTAACTGATTACCACCTCTGTCAGAATTTATCAGCACTGCTCTGTGCACTGGACTGTGTGACCTAAATTTCATGACCTTGCGTCCAAATCTAATTCTCTGGTACAAACTCATATTTCTTTGTTGATCTTTTAAAGACATTTTCCTCATTAGCATGGCAGGAAAGCATGTGGAAACCAAGCGAAACAATATGCAATTTTGCATTGCACTCAAATTCCTTGCTGCAGTGCGCTCAACTAACCTTCTATTAAAATTGTATTTTCCCCCCATATCCTTGCTTTTTTTTTTGCCAACAAATAATCTGTTCGTGCTAAGGAGTTATTTATTTTGTTAATCTTTGATTATTCTTGTTGCCTACCAGCCTTCAATTTGTCCATTTTTCTATGGCTACTCAAGTAATCACAGTGCCATCAAAGCCTTTCCAGGATTTGAAAAATCCCAGCAACTGTGTTTCTGCAACAAGGGTATCTTTATTTAAATTTAAAATATTAGCAAGAAATTAGATACAAAAACAAAATAAATCTCACTCTCAGTTGTGCAGAAATCTGATAAGTGATTGTAAGTGGGAGCTTTAATTTTTGTGTTCCACAATAATTCTTCAATAATTTAGATTATTTAATAAATATGAAACTAAGGACCTCTCCCAGGCATTTACATATCCCTTTTTAGGCCAAAAAAATGTGTTTGTATGCAGCTGTCAATGCAATTTCATTTGGCCATGTCATGTCCTGATAGACACACAAATGCTTATGGGTCACTTGCAAAGCTGTGTAACAAATATCCCTCCACAAATAGCCAGGAACATCAGATGAACAACTTAAGATAAAATGCAAGATGTTCTTTAACATCACAATATCTCCTAAACCACATCCAGTCATGAAAAATAGGGTTTGTACTTCAATTTATGTAGAAAAATCACCCAGGTAAAATTTGGAGATAAATCAAAAAAAGAGTGAAGGGCATCTAAAGGATTCTACTGTGATGCATGGTGTAAACTCAGGCTGATAGGATTTCACTTTTACTTCTTGGAGAATTTACTGTTGGTATTTAAATCTGATGTCAGTGTCACACCACTTTCCAAACCACTGAATTGGGAAAAAAATGTTGCTTCCCAGCCTTGTGTTCATCTCTAAGGTATTGTCTGGCTCTGGAAAATAGCCATGTAAGGGTTATGATCCAAGTTTTTTTCCTGCTCAATACAGCACAATTTACAGGAACAAAACACAGGTGAGGTCTATGCTGCCATTTATGTATGGAGACCACTTTACTTGTTCTGTGGTACATACAGTATATATTGAGTAACTGGGAAAATTCTTAGCATTAGAGCTATTTGGGGGAGATGAACACACACTGATGGTGAAAATACTTGATGTTTAGACCTTTCCATGCTTTTGTTACAAAGAATTGGCAGATCTGAGGCTCTCTACAAGATAACGTGGTAATTTTCTAGACAGTACAAGTTAGAAAGTTAGCGAAGCCTAAAGCACAGCCCCCTTTTTCCGCTTTGTGCAGCTTTACGAGCTCCAGATAAACTTTTCACTGTTCACAGTTTATTCAGCAGGTGATAATGCCCTTGATTATATATAACCTCCTGTTAAATTCATTGACTCTTGCAGAGTTAGGGAGGGTTGACTTGTGTGAATGTTGAACTGGGAACTTTGTTTTGTATTTTAGTAATTTTTACTAAGTTCTGTATCCCAATGTTTCCTGCTGTCACTCAGAAGAGACAAAAGCTCCTTCCTTGTTCTTTGTCAAAAGTGGCCTGTGAGGCCCCAGATCCTATCATCTCTCCTATCCAAAAATGACCCTCCAGTATCCTGCCAACAACAGCATCCCAGGCAAGCTGCATAACCCTGCAGTGGTCAAATGCAAGTACTGATTTAGCTGACGCACACTGGGTTATGAATTCCAAGATCCGCAGCCTCGTTTCAGTCTCAAGAATGCAAATACCTCTGTTTTGAAATAATTGCCTACAGAATGCTTCAAAGCATAAATAATAACGAGACAATGCACAGTGTTTGCTATGGCAACGTGAGTTCAAAAGCCAGCAGTGCAGTAATGATGCCTCTGAAAAGAAAAATGTGGAATTGCTCTGGAAGGCAAGTGTCTCAGCACTGCTTAGAAGTTGATCCAGACCTCCCCTGGGTCCCACAGCTGCACCTTAACAAGGTTATTTGTATGTGAGTGGCTTTTTGCCTAATTCAGAATGTCTGAAATATTGTTAAAGACAATAAATGAAGTTTGTTTGGCTTTTTCCTAGCATGAGAGCCAAAAGTCTGCACTGCATGCTTTGGAACACAGCAGGAAGGGCAGACTTTAGGATGCAGTGGATACTGTGATATAGTATTGGAGGACTACAAATAGTGAGGAGAACCAAAGCAGCACAGTCTTATCCACAATAATAAAATAATAGAATGTAGGTAACTGTCCCTGGAGTAAAATATTTGAAACAACTTACTTTTGTTTTGGTAGAAACTGGTTGGTTGACTTCAAGAACCTAGAATTGAATTGATTTGTGTTCAGTTTGGACAAGCAGGGTACCAGAATTTAGGGCTGAACTGTGAAGTTGATCACAAAGACAAACCCTTGGTTATGTTTTTTTTTCTCTGTTCAGCTGTGGAAAGAAAGCATTTACATGCTTCTATATAAAATTCAATCCGAGCGTTGCATTCCCAAGAGGAACCATTTGCAAATGTTTTATAAGCCTGGATAGAAATCAAAGGCCAAAAGCACATCAGAAGCTTCTGATATATCTTTCATAACTTTTAGGGCCACGGTGTCTTGAGTGACAATAAGAATTATTTCAAACAAAGCTAACATCAGACCAGGACCTTGTGCTGCAAAAGAGAGAGTTGAACAAGTCAGATTGTTCTGATAGCTGAATGATCACAACCTCACTCATGTTGACGAGCGTGGCATTTCAGCAAGATTTGAAAAATTATTGTCAGAACCCATCTGCTTCCACAGATAGTGTGGTTCACGTGTTGGCTGCAATTAAAGAAGCAGAGCTGTCCGCTCCTATTAGATGCTTTACACACTCTCAGCTTAGTCACTGAAAAGGGCCTGAACATGCACCAGGTGAGCAGTGTTTGCATCATTTCTCCGAAGCATCCACACAGCAAGAACTGCTGGAAAATAAACAAAGCAGCTCCTGCTGGCTCTTTAGCAATGTAAATTAATAACAGATGTTCTAACAGAGTTATGACATGTTATGTGGATAGTTAGAGCAACAATCAGCCATTAGTGCTGTCAAAACAGATCTGGAGAAATGGATAAAACCCCATGACTTCTTTGAAGGTGATTTGACAGGAGTTGAAAGTGTCACCTCGATCCTAGAGCCCGTCGTCACAGTTCTTTGGGACAAAGGAATGCCCAAAGTTCTGGGGACATTATGGAATGATATTAATGTCACTGGGAGTCACCCGGACTGGCAGCTCATGGATAACAGCAGTGAGCACTTGAGAGTGGCTAAACACCTAGATTTTGTGAGCTTTAATTGTTTTGTTTCTCTGGGGACACACACACGGAGGGCGGAGGTGGGAAGGAAAAGATGTTCATTTCTTGCAGGGAGCTGTGTGTTCAATTCCATATGCAAGGTCTGTTCCCACGAGGAAGCCCAGAAAATGAAGATTTATGGTGGATTCTGCAATTCTGGGTGTATAATATGGCAGGGACAGAGAGGCACATAGGTAGGGGGTAACAGCACTTCTGATAAACCTTTAGAAGGCAAATCCTTGCAATTTACCCCCCACCTGTGAAGTCCTCAAGTACAAGGATTTGAAAATGTGTGCTTGAGAAGATATTAGTGGGTGTTCTGTTATAAATCAGAAGGGTATTAAATATGCTGGGCTATGAGATTACCAGCTGAAAATTGAAGACAGTAAAATGTGATTCCCCCATGTGGTTGAAGCTGTGCAAAACTAGGTATTCATTACTGTCAGCACTAGCAGAGGAATACCTTACAATACCCAGCAATTTCAAATGGTTAGTGAAAGAATCTGCTCAGCTGCTTGTGATATTATCAGTGTTCAGAAGTCTGCCCCTCTGGGGAGGATGTCAATCAACTCATTATCATTAAAAAAAGAAGTAGAGAGAAAAGTTTGAAACGTGGATTCTGCCACTCTGAATTTACCATGTTTTTGACATTGGCTTTGTTCATTAAAACCAATTAATCTTTTTTTGCTGGAGCAGATTTAATTTTGAAACTGTTGCAAATATCTTGTTTTCTATAGAGGCACGTAGTTTATTGCAATATGTGTAATATTTTCGGGATGCTTTTTGTCTATTCCTATTGGCTAATTACCTTAAATAAACTCAAAAATTCACAATAGTGTAAGGAGATAGTGGCTGTTTTCTAAATGGGTTATCTGAAGCACAGTTAAGAGGTGTGACCTTTGCTCAAAAATATCATGGAGAGGAGTAGGCTCATGATTACCAAAAGGAAGAAATCAGAATATGTGGTATACCCTAGAATATGGGTATGTTTCATGAAAGCTTTGTTTGACAAACTTTTAAGAGGAGCTATAAAACTCCAGGATTAGGATACTGCTGAATGTGATAGCTGAGATCAAAGGGAAAATCATAATGTTATATATACAAAAGCACTTGTGTCTCTGAAATACATTACTCAGTCATGGTAAGCAACCCACTTTAGATTCCATGATTACTTGAGAAACCCTTTGTGGCTTACATGGAGTAGACATAGCACTTGAGATATCCTGTCACTTATGCATTGTAGGAAACAAGCTGGGAATTGCATAAAAATCTTGCACATATTACATAGGAAATCAGCTAGGAGGCTTAACAGTAGAGATTGCATTAAGATGTCAAAGGCAGCCCTGTTCAAGGATCTTTTAAAGGTTTTATTTTAAACTTCTCAAAATAGAGTTCCGAGACACAGAAGGTAATGTGTGTTCTGCTGGGTTAATGACCTTGGTCAGGGATAGGAGGCATTACAAAGTCTTTAATTTACATCCTCACAGCACTTGTTACAACAGCAGATAATAAAAAGTACAGAGAGAGTTCCCATTTGTATCTTTCGCCATATGAAGAAATACTTGGAGAATAAAAAGTAATAATAATGACTAGGAAAAAAAACCCTTTTTTTTCCCATTTGCAATTGTAATAGTGAGTGTTTAGTGATTTCAACATGCTAAATAGACATATTGTAGGACATAGTGATGTTACTTTTGAAGACCATGTCTACATAATTACCTGTGTAAGAGGAGAGAGTGGCAGAAAAAAAACACCTCATTTTGTATAGTCAATGTTTAGTCAACCAGTCATCTATTCTTACCTTTTATAAAGTTCTTTACAAGCTTAAATCACTAAATACTGAACAATCTGTATTGATAAAAGTGGTTTTAATTCCCCATGGGCCTTCTGGATAGTGTTAATACAGGTTATTGTTGTTGTGTTTTATTTTGTTTGATGGTTTGGTGGGGTTTTTTTCCCTTGCAATATTGTAATCTCATAACCTTGTATGATTGTCTTGATCCATTTTACCAGAAGTAGTATTTTTTTTCACTCATGTCTGATTAGTCATTGATAGAAACATGTTGACTGGTTCTTGTGAATGGAAAGTTCAGTTTGTCACTCTTTTCTTCTTTTCTGTCTTTTGGTTCTACCAACAAACTTCTCTTATGGTTTCACACTTCAGTGGTAACTTGTGATGGATTTGGAGCTGCTTGGTAAGAAGGATGTGGTAGATTTGAAGCAAGATCTGGAGCTGTTCAGAAATAATGTATTACTTCAGTGAGGAGAGTAGTACATTTTCTTCTTGATAAGAAAGCGTAATCTCAGCTTCTCTTCATAGGAGGCACTGTAATGGTCCATGACTCTGAAAATCTTTCCTGTATGGAACTGGCACATCCATTTTCAGTCTGGTCATTTCTTCTCCTGTCCTCAGCACTGAGATGCTTTCTCAGTGGCGCACAGAAATCAGTCTGCCTTTTACTGCATACCCTATCTCTTACTACTTTTTTATTTATAAAATTATGAGCATTCACTAGTATTTTTTACGACCAAAATCTGCATGAATAATTTCTTGTTTGCATTATGTGTCACTTTTAAACCCAGAGTGGGAAAAAGCTTTACTCTTTAAAAAGCTGCTGCTCCCTTCATTTCTCTTCCTGGCAGATGTACTAAGAGATGTCCATAGTCTTGCTATGTGTGGCAATTCTTTGTGTCTTTCCTTAACCTTGATTATAGTTGTCTCTTTCACCATTTGCTGGATCTAGTTTTCTTTCTCCTTGTCTTTTTTTTTTTTTCCCTGTCCTTTTCCAGCTTCTCCTAAAAATTGTATATGGAAATTCCTTTTCTCCTCTGTTTACTCTCCTTCATCACTACCTGGCTAGCACTATTTCATATTCCTGTCCAGAAATGTGCCTTCTATATCTCGGTTCAGAGGCACACAGTGAATCATGCCAGAATCTCTGCCTATAAATCTTTGGTGTATTTGAGTATCAGTGACATGTCCAGACTTGGCAAATTCTGTCCCATGAAGTCCATTAAGGAAAAGTTCACAGAGGAGCAGGAGGTTTCTGGTTGTGTATGCTCTTGTGCTCCAGAGGATTGTGTTTCTGTGCTGAATCACAGACTTAAGAGCAGTGAACTCTTTTTTTAGACGTGGTCAGAGGGTCAAGAAATCTAAGGCAAGTTTATGTAATGTTTTCTCTTCACATATACTTTAACTGAATTAGCAGTACTGTACAGCAGGTAGTACAACTCCTGAGACTCTGCATCTCTAAGCAGTGCATCTGTGGATAGCTATGACTTGTTTTCTACAGAGGGATGCTTTTATATTGTTTAAATGTCTTTTTGGCATTTCCAAAAGGTGGCCCTTTTTTTATCTCCATTTTAAAATCCCTTGGAAACTGCAAAGTAAACTCCATGACACAAACCAGCCCATTCTAGTGAAAAAGTTTTATTTTAGATTTAAAACAAGCTTGTGTTTTTGTGGCCAGGGGCAAAAAAATCCTGGAGAGGGAGTTCTCCCCATAATGAAGTGAGTGTTGGGGCTCTATATCTATTTTCTCATATTGCAATCTGAAGCCAACTATCAACTAGCCAACAAGCCAATGGCATGATCCTTCAGTTTTGAACTATTTCCCCTGTTTGCAGTGCTGAGGTTGCATAGGCTGCTGAGATTTCAAAAGGTTTTGTATTTACATGGCTAACCAGAGACAAAAAAGGATTCTTTGGCAGGTATCTCAATAAAAACACGAGTGTTGCTGCAAACTGCACCAGTGCTGAAACCCCAGCCCTGTGGATAGGTGGGAGTTTGTGTAATCAGTGTGTTGCAGGCTTGAAAGCTGCTGGGGTTTGCGTGTTACACAGAAAACTTTTCAAAGTCACTGAGCACTGAACTCACTCGGCTCCCTCAGCTGCTGAGAGCTCTTTTCCATTTCACTTGAGGCAGTGCTCAGTCAATGCAGTGCCTTTGAAAGCATCATCCATTCCAAATTTACCGCCCATTTCACAGCTTCAGAGTATCTTCTTTTCCCTTTTTTTTTTTGTGTGTGTCTTTATCTTCTTTGTTGCCTTATTTAATAAAGATGTTCAGAGTTAGCAGCTTATCTGATGATGACTGGAGTTGGTTTCTCCACACCTGAGGAGTTTCTGGCCTGATTTTTTTAAACTTCACTGTCTGTTTTGCATTTGCTTGTTTGGAGGTTCTTTTATTGAGGTGTTTTCTTTGGTTTTCTGTGGTGAACATTCAGTATTAATGTACCATTGCTACTCTGTTTTATGTTTGTCTCTGACTTGCTGGGTTTTATTGAATAGTTATCTCTAAAGACATAAACTCTTTTAAGGTTTGTGCAGATACCTCAAGTGTTTCAGAATTTAAAATTCAACAAATTATTTCCATATGATTTTTTTTTTCATGCACAAAGATACAAAACCTTTTGTGGCAGATTGAGGATAATGAGATCTCATATAAGTGTCTGCATGTAATATGGCAGCAAATTACTTTGATTTATTGCAGTCTAATTTTATAGATAGCCAATGAATTGATATGTCATACACTCAAAGTAATACAATTTAACTACAACAATTATGCAGCTAAGTAGAATCAGAACTTGATTGCTAGTCTATAATAACCTCTCAGAACAGAAAAATCTCTTATTTATCCTTTTTAAGCAATAATGAAAGTAAAGAAGGTTTCTTCACATTTCAGGGAGGGAAAGCAGAAGAGGAAAAAATGAAAGGAAGATGGGGATTTGAACTCAAGAAATATATTTTTATCCAGTGCTGTTTACTTTCTCTGTTTGCATGGACAGATAAAACCAAAACAAACAAAGCCACAAAACCATCCCCCCAAAACCAAACATAAACCCTCAAAAAAGCCAAACAAAATCCAAACAAAAAAAAAAAAAATCCAAACAAAAAAACCCCTCCTAACAAAATCCAAAAATGAAAAATTGGGTTTTTTTCCCTCCAGTATTCTACTTGAAGCCCAAGATGCAACCAAATCCAAAAATCTTAGCTGTCACCTGAGTGGATAATTCACTTTATGTGCCATTTTAATGCAAGGCTGTACTTAATAGGTACTGACAGCTCCCCTAACTCATGCTGAAGAATCAAGTGTGTGCTGGTGTGAAAGATGTATTGTGCAAAACCTGTTACTATTGTGCTTAAAACTACAGGTTATTGTTGTACTTTGCACCAGAGGAAGGGAAAGGCTGGGAAATATCAGGGACATATTTTCCAAGGTATATTGTCAAGTTTCAGCAGCAATCAAGCTTGCTCTTTATCGGCAAGTCTGTGTTTTATGCACTGCCTTTTAAAGGAAGTGAACCTCAGGAAAAGCACCAGGGCTAAAGCAGGGGACTGATGGACATGAGCACCTTTACCTCACTGTAACATCAAATTCTGTGTGACTTCTGTGCCTACACCTCTGAAACTAATTTCTGATTTGTGGTGTGCTGCTGTGTTGAGGCAAAACAGGTTGCAATTATTCACAGCTACTCCACGAAATACTCATTTAACAGTTTTTGAAAGGTGTAGGGTCCCTGCTGATGTGCATCACATACATCCTACAGCATCAATTTTTAGGCTGGTTCTGTGATTTATTCAGTCCCTCTGCGGGTCTTGATGGTGCAGGATCAAGGGGAGAAGGGGCTGGGTGTGATGCAGTGGAGTGCAGTGTCCTTGATTCCACATCTCCTGTTGCAAAGCACTGTGTTTCACCCTCTGCCTCTGGGAGGGTGGCAGGGAGGAAGGTTTTTTCTTGAGGCAGTGGAACAGAGAGGCACCCAGGTTGTTGCATTCCACAACACACAAATATGAGGGTCCAGCATCTTCCTCAATATCAGAAAAATGCACACAAGAGGTGCCTCTTGCCAACAGATGCCCACTGAGCCAGTGGAGTAGGAAGGAAGCAATTAGCTGACATGTACTGCCAGTAATAGCTGCTCTAGGCAGCACATTAAGCAGTGCATTAATTGATGTATTAATTGATTTATAAACACCAGCTTCCTGATTAGCTTGATTATTGCTATTGTACTGGGATGAGGAGGATGGTGGGGGTCTGAGTAAGCCTTAGTGGCAGTGTAATTAAACATTTCTTTTGTTTCACTCTCTGTGACATTCACTAGAACAGAACAGGAATGATGTGCTTTTCTCTGCTTGAGTAATGCACTGGATTAATTTCAGCAAACTTTACAATGCTCAGAATTGCATAAGGGTTTTTTGAACTGTGACTTATCTAAAAAAAAAGAAGGTATTTTAGTGAAATGAACAATGAAAAGATGCAGGGGTCTGGGAGGCAGAGAAGGAGTAAGAACCAGATATTTAACTGGAATAAAATGTGTAAGGAAAGTTCTTCTGCTCATTGTCACACCTTAGAATGTCCTGATGAGGGGCTTTCCAGATCCCTTTTCTGAGATGAACATCAGCTTTCAGCTGGTCACAAGGAACTGAGTTATGGCTTTGTGCAGATGGATTCTGCTTTTGCTTACAGTGCAGGTGCTGCCCTTCCACACTCTGGGTATTTCCACTGGCAGCAGGCAAAGGGAAAAGCAAGAGAAACTGAAATCCCTGATCAATCCCTTCTCTGATGCTGGGCTCAGGGACAGCTGCAAGAGTGTAAATTGCACCCTTCAAAGGCCTCAGGAGAGAGTATGTGTGAGACAACACAGCTATATTTCTTCTCAGCAGAGGTTATACCTCAAAGTTTGGGCTAAATTTCTGCTCTTTCTCTGCTGCATCCTCTGCTCACCTTCCCTCTGCAGCCTCTTCCTCACTATCTGTGTGTGCAGCCTGCTCCTCCCTTCCCAGTGGATCAGCAGGAGCTGTGAGTCATTCCACATCTCATACTAAACTCAGAACAATATTTAATCCCTTGACATCCCCCTCAAGTTGTTAATGGACTCTGTTCCTTCTCCTTTTGCCCTCTCATCACGGCAGGGGCAGAGAAGCATCTCTGGGGTCTGTCAACACTTTGCCCAGGCAGTTGATTGGGCATTGCCTCGGTGTCAGCAGCAGGCATTAGCACAGAATCCTGAGTGTAGGGAGCATTCCAGCTTTGAAGGGGATGCAGTGTTGCAGCTTAAAGCACAGATGCTGCCCAGTGTGCAGATGGGGTGTCATGGAATTTCTGGTAAGTGGGCGACCAGGGAAATCAGAAAAAAAATTGTGTATGTACATCCCTCTGCACACCATACCACTCAGACATCCCATTGATTGTTTTTGAGGTGAAAGGGTTTGTCATTGCCTGAAACACAGCAATGAGAAGAAGCTGTAGTGGAAACAGGATAATAATACTCACGTAAAAAAGTCTTTAGTCCAAGATTTTTCTTTGCTTATCTTTTCAATTAGGGGTCCTACACTAATTTTCAGCAGTTCAGGATATGGGTGAGCTTCATGGCAATGAGGTTCCAGGGATCATGCTCTGTGTTCTTATGAGCCAGGTGTATTGCCTGTACCAGGGAGGTTTCACTCTCACAGGCATTGCCATATCCCTCCCCCATGGACAAATGCTTGAGGGCAGCTTAGTGTGCAGGGCATGAAACTGCTGCAGCTGAACTTAATCTTCCCAAGTTTCTAGATTGTATTAATATTTGGGCAGTGTAGGAAGCTACCAAATCTAATTGTACATTGGGAAATGCTGCAGACATTTGTAATAGAGGTAGAGAAACGGTGAAAATAATATCTTAGACTTAATGAGGAGAGTGGAAAGCAACTAGGAGGAAAAGTCACATTCATTTCAGTGGAATTTGTGTTGCTGAAATCTCTTAGAAATTCTTGAAAATCCATCTCTAGCTTAACTAAAAATATTGAAAGACTAAACATTAGATATGTTTCTATGCAAAATAACTCTGCCGAGTCTACCTTTTCATGTTTATTGCAAGTGACAATGAGTAGTCTTCTGCTGCTTGGGTCGTTGGCACTGTCTGAATAATGTGGGGCAAGAAGCAGAATAACTTCAGTAATGTTTATTTTTCATTTACTTTCATAGGATCTGTCCCCATAGGACTGTAAATGATGTAAGAGTCTGTTTCTTCTGTTGCAGCAACAGAATTAGGAGTCCACTGGTGGAACAGGGGTCCTGGCTATGGAGGGAATGTGGTTGGAAGGCAGGGTTCACAGCATCTAATGCCAGGGTTCAGCTTGAAATAGAAGCACAGGGATGACTCCCTGCTCTCTTTGCCATTTTGCTCACCTTCAGACCTGGGCTATTTTTCCTGCATGCTTCATATTTCTGTTTTCACATTAGTAAGAAAGCAATAGCTTGAGCAGTACAAGCATCTGGGCCCTCAGTAAATGCACCATGACCCCTGATATTACAAATGAACAAGACACAGAACAAAGTGTGTGTAGCTCAATACCTTACACGAGGCGTCTTGTCTCCAGACAGTTCATTTCCAGCTCTGATATTGTTGAGACAGTTCTTCTGGCTCATTCTCTCTTTACAAGAGATAATAAATGGTAACTGTCCTCCAACTGCTCACAATGATTGTGGTAGAAAACAAGTTTACTTTTTAAAAATGCCCAGAAGATAATATTAAGTTTAATCCTCTCATATTGTACCACTTGATTTTTTTTTTTTTTTGTCCTAAATACCCCAGAGGTACTAAATTCTGGCTTTTTGATACTACTAGAATGGTTTATGTTGTATTAATAGTAATTATCTGTTAATACATTGACTGACAGTGTCACTTAAGTGTGGCAGCTTTCCTGACTGTGAACATACATGGAAAACTTGATCTGAACCTAGGGCAGGTTTGTGGATTATTTTATGCAAGTTATTGTATGGATATCACATAAGTATTGCTGATCAATGTTCATTTATGTCTCTTAAACTGAATGATTAATGTGTCCAATCTGTATTCCTGTATTCAGTCACTAACATGCCTGAGGTGGTGCCCTTTAATAAGTTGGTTGTTTGTGTTGCTGCTGCTCTGCACTTGCCATACAGGGAGCCAGGCCTGTTCAATCCCGAGAACTGCTGGAATAACTCAAGGTCTTTTGAATTTGATGCTACAGTAATCACAACATCAGTTCTAACCTGCTTAGCAAGTGATCCCATCTGAGGCAACATGTGGATTCCTTACCTTCAGTGGAGTGAGAATGAGCAGATTAAAGGCTGTCAGGGATTTAGGGATGATGGAAACGGGGTGTCTCAGATAGTTCTGGAAAAGTGTAATACATTTTTTTCTGTGCTACTGGGAATTGGCATTAGTGGCATTCGCTGGTATCGAGTCTGCAAGCCCACCTGAGCCACAGAGCAGTGACTGAATCTGACAGGCCACAAGTGGGGACAGGGTTTGTTGTTGGGGTCCAGTTTCCACCAAGAGCTCTGCTCCTGGTAGTGCTCCTTGTAGGTTTTTCTGGAGTTCTGGACATTCTGGCATTCTTTCCTGGTGTGTGGTAGAACAGTTGCCTACCTGAGCTGTCCTTAATAAACAGCAGCACTGTTGGTATTTCAGGGGAATAAAATATAACAGAGATTCTTCAGCCCACCAGACACATTAATATGTTTTCTGATCATTAATTCAGTTTGCTGTAAGACCAGCAGTCTCCTCTTGTGACAGCAGTCAGAGTCAAAGGCTCTGACTGTAATTACAATTGAAATTGTAAATGAGCTCCTCTAGACTGAATGGGCATTAGATCAGGTACTCTTTGAGAGGTAAACAGCAAAGACTGAAGGGCCTGATTGATGTCTTATCTGGTTTTGTCTCATTTGCTGTCTCTAAATCATTGCCATTGTTATGCTCAGATTTTCCCAGTCATGGAAAGATTTGAAAGCAGGAACATTCTTGAGGGTTCATTGGTATGATGAAAAGTGCAGAAGCATATGCTGGTGAGTTAAGTTTTCGTTCTCTTGGCTAGTGATGCAGTATTGGAGATTGTAAAAATGTCAGTTTAGGACATATATCTCCAAATAATTACTTTTCTGTAAGACTGGAAAAAGCAATATAATGAAATTACTGCTAATACAGTGAATTATGGTTTAGATTAATGTTCACAGGCAATGCTGTTGGGATTTTTTTTTTTTTTTTGTTTGTTTTTGTTTTCCTTGTTTGTTTTTTCTTGTTTGCCCTGTAAGCAAGGCATTGTTATTTCAGGCTTAATAATCTCTAATAGCTTCCTTTTTAAGGTCTGCTAAACTAACAGTGTGAGGTAACTACCATTGATCTTAGCTTGATTTATGGTCTATAGATGACCAAGCAAAGACTTGAAAAACTACTTTGCACTAAAGAATAGCTATAAACCCCACTTTTCCATCAGAATGAATTTTGTTAGTCTGAAGATTCTGGTAGAAAAAACCTTGATATCATGCTCACAGATAATAAATTATCTGCAACCTTTCCCAGCCTGCAATCAATATGTTTTTCGCTATTTATTTCCCAATTTTAATCAAATCCAGAGACAGAAAACTCAGAAAAGTCAACCCAGGACAAAACTGATGATAACAATGACATTTATTGACATTTCTGAGGCACAAGGAGATTTAAATGAAGTTAAAAAACCTCTCAGCAAATGACAAGGAGTCTAATGAAAACCCAGTGAACACAATAAAATATGCACCGTCAGCTGCATGCAGGTCAAAGATGGAATTTACATAAAAGTAAGATAACTTTGCTTTTGTGGCAGTTTATCCTGCTGCTAGACAGCTCCTTGGTTGATGCAAACCCCTGCAATAACATTTTGCTGCCCAGGCCACACAGCTTTACCTCTGTTTATGTAAAAGAGAAGGACACCAAAAGGCAGGATTGAGGGGCAGAGACAATCCAGCAGCTGAAACTCAAAGATTTTTAGGTACTCTTTTATTTTGTTTCTGACATATATTTAACTGTATTTCTATTTGCTAACAGATCCCCTTATTTACTTTTCTGATTCTGGTGGACGTGTGCATTTTAACATCCTACATGTTTGGCCTTTACATTCGTGGTGCATTTTATAATGTTCCACCAGGTCTTCTGCATGTACAGCTGTTACCAAGCCCACTTTCAACACAGAAGTATTTTATTACCCCAGTCTCACCAGAAACATTGCTTTCTGCTCAGTATAAAACCCTCAAAATATCTGACAAGTTCATTCCCTTTTTCCTGTGTGTATTTTGGAGACACAGTCTTGGAAGCAAGGCTGAAATCTAAAGCACTTGTTGGATTGCTGTTTCAATTAATTTATTAGACAAATTTCATTCTGCTATTCTGTGGCTGAACACAGAATCAGGCAGTAGGAGGTGAAAATAGTGAATATTTTTATTTGTGTGTGTGAAAGCAGACAGGGTAACAGTCAGCTTATGGAGTTTCTGGGCTGATGAGGTGGAAGAGAATATGTGGGAGAGAAAGTTTGCAGCACTTTCAGAGGTTTGAGAGACCATTTTCAGAGAGCAAGCTTGTGAACAAGAAATACACTGGACATTTGCACAACTTAGGTTTCAGTTTACAGACTCCTCAGAGCAGGTGTTTGTTCTCCTGGTGCCTGAAGGTCTAAATTCTGGAACACCAGCAGTAATTTAGCAGGGTGGAGGAGTGGAGAGGTCCTCTTGATTACGTCTTCTGCAAGGGCCTTCCACACAACCCTGAGACATGCTTGAGGGAGGCAGCAGGAGAGTCCAAAACTCCAACCAGCATTTCAATGGAGCCAGGTAGGGCTGAATTTGCAGCTATATTCAAATACCTCCAGATTGTACATCATAAGGCTCTGTCAAAAATTGCATTGCTATTGAAGTATGGCACAATAACAACTTTTCTGTTACAATCCCTCCAAACTGCTCTGAAGCTATACTGTAAGTCATATAAGGTTTTTTTTTTAAAAAATATGGAAGTAGCTTCAATTTTCACAGCTCTATCATGGATGATCAGAGAGATTCAGGCTTTATTTAGAAGTGCAGTGGTGTTTAGAAACAAGCTACTACAATTGCAGACCTGGATTTCATGCTGCTACACACTAAATAACAGCAACTAAAATAAAAACAGGTCCTTGTCTCATCTCTAAATTCAAAATGACACAAAGAAATAGAAACAATACTATGATATTATATTGGTAGCTGATGCAAAAAGATGTTCAGCAGACTTTTTGAGCATTGGATACATACAGCCACTCTATCTTGTTTATCAGTCTTTGTAGCTGCTGAGTCTTATTCTGTTAGTATCCATTTTGCATGAATATGTAAAATGAAATATGTATAATTACTCCTTTGTAAACAGAGCAGAAAAAAATATGCAATCAAGCAAAATTGTCATTTTACCTTTTTTTCCTAGGCTGGCATAAAATGCATAATTTTGTCATTTCAGAGGTATGGTTTTGATATTCTTCCATACAAATGAAACGAGCTGATGTAACTCAAATGACAGCTTCTGGAGGGATACCTCAATTTACTTAATTCTGCCTTTTTTTTTTTTTTTTTACTCTTTCCTATTGTACAGCTGATTACTTGCTTTTAAGCCTGCTAATTTGTATGAGTTGTGTAAATACTTTTAGTGTTCCATGCATCTGCAGAAATATTTTTACAGTTAGGCAGCTGAGAGCATTAGCTTTTATCATAGGTTGGGCTTTTGCATTTGTCTCTGCTACTCTGTGTTCTCCTTCGATCTCTTTCTGTCCTGATAAGGAGGAAATCACAATCAAATAAAATTTAGATTGATTTTATATTTATACTTCTCATCCTACATCATACAGCTTGTCAAGAGGAGACCTGTAGGAAAGCTGCTGCTGTACCAACTAAAGGCATTACACCACAGATCCCTTGTGCTGTTTTATGAGCCCATAATCTGCTTCCATATGAGGCAACCAGATTAGTGCCCCATAAAAATGGCAGAAGCATCACTATTACTGTTCTACAAGTTTTTATGCTTTGCTGAATTTTATCATTATTGTTGTTATTTTACTGTTAGTGTGGCCTAGTGAAGCTGTGGTTGCAAGAGAGAATTCTTTGTCTAAAAAAACCTCCAACCCAGTAGCTTGAGAGAGGTGTGACCCCCTTGGACAGAAGCAGAAGTTTTATGTGTAGGTTTGGGTTAGGATACCTGCCCTACCTGGAAGTCATGTCCGTGATGCTGTTCATTGGGCCAGGTGGTTTGTCAGGCCAAATAAATTTGCAAGCCTGGGTTTTGAAGTGGGGTGAAATAGTTGACATCAAAATTGTGGAAATGATAAAAGGGAGATAATCTAGCTCCTCATTTAGTTATTCAGATATCTAGAGCAGCATTTGAATACTAAAGTTCTATAGCTCTTATAAAGCCCCTTTCTTGTTCCTTTTGACAAACAAATTTATTGGCATATGCCAGTGGTTTTAAAACTGCAGCTTGGTTTTTGGCATCTCTATTTCCAGGTAATATTCATGACAACAGAAGACTGAACTTGTAAAAAGGGGGACATTTTGCTTCTAGCTGGGGGCAAGCAAGTAGAATTATGTCCATTTGGGCTGTGGAAATTCTCTAAGAAACTCTAAATTATCTTTGTCCCTAAGAGTTTTATCTGTTTATTTGCATATGCATTGTGTTGCTCTGAGAAAGTCATGAACAGTCTTTTTTTTCCCCTAAGTGTGCCCTCAATTTTAGAAAAACAGGATAATCACAAGGACAGTGCTCCAGAAGTTTTAATGAGAATTCCTGCAGATGCAGAATGGTAGAAATTATGTTCTGTGTGCCAGGGGAGGGAGAGAAATCCTTGGAATGAGAAGAAAGGCAATTTATCAGTCCCTGCAGCTTTTGAGGCAGAAAGGACATCTCTTACAGGGTCAGGGAACTGTAGGTTCTGGTGGGCAGCCAGAGAGGGGGAACAGAGCATCTTGGGGCAGGGAGTGATGCCCATGTCCCTGTTCCATGTCCCTGGTGCCATGTCCCTTGCTCTGGGAACTTGGCCTTTGCCAGGACACCAAGCTGAGGCTGATCCCTGCACAGGCTTTTAGATTCAAGGATGGAGAGCCCCAGTAAATCCCTATTGCCACCCAGCTGAGTCAAAATCAAAAAAATACCTTTCTTTGGAGCTGTTTTCTAACTGATGGGAACCTTTTAGTTATCCTCTGGTGCTGCTGTTTCTGAATACCTCGTGTTATAAAGGTCATTTTTCTTCTGTTCTATCTGGTGCTATATATTGAGTATAAATTATAATTGCAAACACAAATAAGGATATTTATCTTGACATCGCTTTAAGTGTATTTTAGCAGAGTGACTCCAGAGCGCCCATTCAGCAAAATGCATCCTTTCAGGTGGGATCATTTGCTTTTCTGAGCCTGTCAGACAGAAGACTATTTCAGCTTTTGTCTCAATAACTCAGGGCTATCTTAATTTAAATTTATTAGAAGCCAGGGAAGGTGCCCTGCTGCAGTATAACCTTGGATGTCTTACAGGTTTTTCAGCTGCAGTATAAGGGCAATGCCCTGCGTAGATACAAATTTAACTAGACATGAGAAATTGCAAAATCCTTTTTTTTATCACCAGTTTTCAAGTCCCTTGATTCGACCATCAGAATAAATTTTCTATGATCTCATAACTTCAAAAGCTCTCCTCGTTCCCTTCTTCCCCCATCTGTTTAACCAATAACCTATTCTCACAAACACTGAAAATCACATTATGAGCAAAGTTGTCTTGATGGGTCTGGAATGTACTGTGGATCCATGCTGAATTAAGTTATATGTGTGCTGAGACTAGGCAGGATGGAGTAAAACTGGCACTCTTTTTTTTTTTCTTCTCTTAAAGGTAGACTTTTTTTAAAAACTCTTTTTTTTCAACAAAGACAATAATAATGGATTTGGGGCCAACTAAAAAAAAAATGAGATGATTTGTCCAGCTGAAATTGAGGGGGTTTTTATTAAAAAATATTATTAATCAAGGAATATGGAAGCAAGATTTTTCCCACAATTTCCTAGTACTACTGACAGGTCAGAATTGTAATTTTGGAGACTTGTATATATTGTTTCCCTAAATAATTTGAGGTGATGTTGCAGATAATCTCTCTCTTAGTAAATACACAGAGAGTATCCAAGATCTGAATCCACTTGTAGGAATGAGATCAGTGTGGTAGTGTCAGAGATGGTGGTTATCATGAAGGACACCAAGATCCCTATTTTGGGAACTGAAGGAGCCAATGAAAATAAAATTGTTGAAAGATGTTAGACCAAAGTTACATTTAAAGAATGGATTTTTGGGGGGGGAAACAATTGTTTCAACCAACCTACTTTGCTTCTACATTATCCCAGGGAAGAAGCACTGAATCCCTTGTGTCTTGACTTTGGGAAGTTTTCTGACCCTGTCTCACCTGGTATCCTCAAAAGTGAAGAAAGCACAGTCTGCAGAGATCTGTGACAGCACGTGTGTGTATGTAAAATTGTTTGAAACTTCTACACAGAAGGCAATTATCAGCTTTCCTATCAAAAGAGTGGTGTTGGAGCTGCCCTGTGCTTCTGGTTGCTCATTAATGATCCCCACCCTCAAGGTGTGGGCAAGCTGGGAGGGAGGAAGCTGAGTGCACTGGGCAGCCCAAGCAGAATTCAAAATGATCCTTGCAACCTGGGGAATGTGAGCTGGAATGGAAGAGGGGGAAGTGCACGATCCTTCACGTAGGCAAGCTGAGTCAACTGCATAAATAAAGTATGAGGAGCAGCTGGCTGGGAAGCTGTTATACAGAAAAGGGTCAGGGGTTGTGCTGAACCACCAGCAAATACGTCTGACTCATGAGTTAAAAATGTCACACTGCTGTGGTGAATCCAAATACCACACTGGGAGGCAGCAGGGCACTGGGGGGACTATTTCCATTCTGCTCCACTTTGATGAAGATCCCTGGGCCTCAAGGCTAAAGGGTTAGACTGAATTTGGGGCACCTGCTTAAAGAAAGATCTGGATCAGATGGAGACATTTTAACAGGATGTTCCAAGAATTATTAGATTCCTAGAAACTGTTGTCTGAGTTCAGAGACCAGATTGAAACTGCATAGCCAAAAAAAAAAAAAAAAAAAAGGAAGATTTTTTAAAATGTTTTTTAATGTTTCTGGAATGAGGGGAAAAATTGATCTCTTCTCCCTACTTGTGGGCTAAAACTCCCAGTCTGTAGTGGGCTACAGCCATAGCAGAGTAAGCACAATTAATTGGAAGACGCAGAAATATAAGGAGGACTCTGAGAAGGGGAAGTGTTCAGGAGTTTATTGACTGTGTAAATGAGGATTAGGAATTGTATAGCTTATCAGGCAAAAGGTAGCATAATGCCACTGGCAATCAAGTAAGAAGGTGGGATGGTTAATCTCCATCTTCCCCAGGTGTATAAAAGTTTCAGATAAGTTCTGCTGATGTGTAGAATATGGGTATTGGCAATTTGGAATGTGACAGAAAGGAAAATGTGACAAGAAACAACCCGATATGTTAAATTAACCTGGAAAGCTAGAAAAATAAAGGGCAGGTTATTTATAGAGGAAGAAGAAACTCAACTGTATTGCAAACATGAAAGGTTCATGTTGAGATTCGCTTTGAACATCTCCCTGTTTTAAAAGACAAGGAATTAGTGTGCTGCTTTTGAAGTTTTAGGAGGTTGAAGACACTCAGGAGGGACTAGACCAGTCTCTGGCAACTTTTCCATCCTATTGAAAGAAGTAGTCACTGCACAAGGGTATGCACGTTGACACTTACTCCAATTGCATCTTTGTTCTGCTTTGTAGACGTCTCCTGAGAGAAAGGCCAGTCCCAGTGGGCAGAAATAGAGGACCAGGCAAATGTCATCTTTAGTTTATATCCCACTCAAAAATCATGATCTGCGTCTTGGCTTGGATTAGAGCAAATACCAAAGTCAGGAGGTGAAAGCAAAACCTCAGGTTACATTGTCAGAGCAAAACAGAAAAATACGAGGGATTAAACAAGACACGAAAAACTCAAAAAGCAAAACCGTATCTGACTGATGCAACAAAAGATTTCTGACTCTTTGGTTGACTGGAGAAAGAGAGGTTAAAGATAAAGGTTGGGAGGAGAGATGGAAGAGGGAACAGGGGAAACAAGGGGAACACTTTCTACATCCATCATGGACTTTGGCTGGGATGGTGAGTAAGAGAATTTGGACTGTGGCTGCAGCAAGGAGCTCTCTTTCTCTTGTGAGATTTCTTCATTACCGTCTTTCTTTTTTGTAAGGGTTAGGCACTTTTTTTTACTATTCAGCTATTGATCACCCAAGTATCAGTTTGGCAGTGTGCCACTGATCTGTGTCCCATGCTGCTGTTTCCATGGCTCAGAGAAAAAAAAAATCACTGTCAAGCCAGGTAAGGATGGGTAAAAAACGACATAATAATAAAACACATGGAGCCATTAGCCAGTGCTTTTTATGGAGACCAGGTCTGATCCAACCAGAAACCTCAGTCCTGAATAAATTTTAACTCAGCCCTATAGCCATGCAGGTTTTGGGATCGGTTGTTCTTTCTTAGATTTTTAAAGACTGTTATTTTAAAGTGCCTGGACAGTGCACATCTCCATAAAGATTGTGTTCTTGCTGAGATCAAGAAAGCTCTACAGTCTCCTAAAATAATGGCTGAATTCTAAGCAAGTAAGACAGAGAAAGGAAAAAGGGAAATAGAAAAGAGAACTTGTGACTTTCTTGAGATGAAGATGCCATTTTTCACAAAACTATAAAATCCTAGAGTGGTTTGGGTGGAAGGGACAACAAACAACATTTCCACACCCTCCTGCCATGGGCAGGGGCACCTTCCACTAGACCAGGTTGCTCAGAGCTCCATCCAACCTGTCCTTGAGCACTTCCAGGGATGGGGCATCCACAGCTTTTTTGGGCAACTTGTTCCAGTGCTTCACCCCCTTCACAGTAAAGCATTTCTTTCAAAGAGCTAATCTAAACCTGCATGCTGGTGGAAAAAGTCTCTCCTCATATTTCTTTTAGGATTCCTTAAGGCACTGGAGGGCCACAATGAGTTCTTTCCTCCAGAGATGTTGAGCTGTTGACCACAATTTTGGGTGCAACCACCTAGCCAGTTCCTTCTCCACTGGCTGGTTCATTCATCAAATCCAAGCCTCCACAGTTTATAGACAAACATGTCATGTAGGACACTGTCAAATGCTTTGCACAACTCCAGGTAAATGACATCTCTTATTCCTCATTTATCCACCAACGATGTTTTAGGCCACTAAATTTGGCAGGTATGATTTAGGCCTTTAGTGGAACCATGTTGGCAGTTACCAATCCCTTCCTCATTTTCCATGTGCCTTAGCATAGCTTCCAGAGTGATATCAGCCTACCATTAATCTTCTCACGCTGAGGAAAGGCTGTGTGAAAAGTGGTAGCTCTTCAGCTCTTTCATTATCTTTTTAGCCATGTGTCTTCAGAGAAACTCCAGTGTTTTTCTGACCCAAACATAGTGGTGAGATAACCTCACATCTTATTAGCACTGACAGAGGTACCTTGTCTCCACAGACCCCACAGTTGCCTCCTCTTTTAGCATTGTACATCACAGAGTCCTTGCATGAGCATCTCAAGGATATGCAGCAGCCAGATTTCAGCTGTGTCCTTTAAGGCTTTTCAATCTTTCATATCGCTCCCCCAACCTTTGGAGGTGATGTATTATCCAATTCCTCACATTAAGAATTTACCATTCCTTGGGATGCCATGCTGGCATCCATCCCCTGTGATGCTTAAAAGGACAGCAGTATTTCCTAGCTTTAGTCACTGTGAGAGTAACCTACTTTCACACAATTTTAAATTGGAGTGAGCTTTAAAAATTATTTGAACTCACCCCCTGACCTGAATATTCACATTCTTGTCACATTAATCCATTTTGATATAATGATGTCGTAACAGATTTGGGGAAGACTCAGGCAAGTGTCTTTTCAACTTAAGTAAGTCTGGAGAATTCTTTCTTCATAAGACCTAAAGCACATTAAGCCACACAGTGCAGGAGTTGGGCCATGCAGCTCTGTGTGCTTAAAACAAAAGATTTAGCATTGAAAAAGCACTGGACACAGTGGAAAAGATGAGCTTTGGAAACACTCTGTGCCACCCACTGAAGACTAGAAAAGGGTATTCAGGTCTCTATTATTGTGATAACAGTGTCTCTAGTGATAAAATCAAGATTATTTATCTACACTTTCAACAAAAAATCCTAAGAAATAAAATGTGTCAGGGAGGTGCAGCAAAATAATGGAGTGCAAATAAAGGATAAAGAGAGTAATTTAATATTGTTGGGTTTTTTAAACCAATATCCTGCCATTTAATTACGTAGTGACAGTGTTCCTCACTGCCATACCAGTAATTTTGTTTTCTTTTGGGGTATTGTACTTTTTTTGTGGCTTATTGTAGACTGCATTCTGCCATCCATGTCGCTGCTGTATAACTCACATTCTGCCCTCCCAGTTACAGCAGGAATATAAAGGGAGTGAGAGACTAATCAGAGTGAGCACGAAAGGAGACAGAATGTGTCCCTGAACGCTTAAACTCATCAAGAGAAGGCCTGCTGCCTTTTCTATTTTGAATGCACAGTTGGTGCCCGATATCAAATACTTTCCCTTTGGTAGTGAGGTCTGTGGTTGCCTGCACAGAAAGCATTATGATCCAAGCACTAATTCCTATTCCCTATTCTATTCTACTAAAAGTTGTCAGTGCTTGCATGCACCCATTGAAGTGGTTTAATCCTGCTGCCTTTCTGACACCTGAATGAAACCAGACTCCCTGCATGGCTTGAGGGGCTGAGCAGATGTTTCCACAAGGCAGAAATGAAAACAGGAATATTCAGGTCAATGGCATTGCAGAGACAGTAATCAAGGGACATGAGGTGCAGCAGCAAGTTAAAGTGAAAGGTCTCTGGCAGCCCTACCAAATGTATATATATAAAATATAAATAAAGAGGTGAACAAGGGAGTTTCCTTATGTTGCATATAACTCTACATTTATTTGCATATGCAAAAGGAGGAGCACACTTTCTCTTGGACATAGCTATAAAAGCACCAATGTACCACAAAAAGGTAACTTCACCAGAGACCAGGAGAAAGGATATATGCAATGGATCTCTTAGGCACATGCAGAGCTCTGAAATTTAGCACGATCAGTCACAGGGAAGCCAGAAAAAGGCCAATAAAGGAAGAAGTTAAGGTAGAGATAAAACATTTGAGTATTTTTCCAAGCAAAAAAAGATTGGAAACACTTTTCAAAAGATGGTATTCACTTCATGAACAATGGTATTGGGGTAGATTTTGAAAATAAGATTTTCATTTAAAGGTCTAGCAATAAAGGAGGAGAATATTAGAGCCATTAGTTATGCACCACATCTTAATATCAGTGATAGAATTTCAGCTGTCATAAAGCCACAACATCAGAAAATGAAGGTCATGGCAGCAAAGACAAATCTACAGATCTAGGTAATTAAAATAAAACAGGCTGTACCAAGACATGCTTCACAAACAGCAGTGACCATTCAGTCTGAGGTCCCAGCTTTTAAGAATAATTCTCATAAACCAGTCAAACACAGAAAATGTAAAAGTGCAGAAAGGTGTAGTCCCATGTAGAAATGCAATTTTGCCAGTTCCAAATGTCTCCCACTTGCACTGCACTTTTGCAGGGGTAAAGGAGCAGTTGCAATATCAGTGTATTTGATATGTGTCTTCTGGTGTTATGTGCCAAGGATAGCTCATCTTTCTTTGGGAGATAGCTGTGTTCCTGTGTACAGAGATGTCACTTTTATGCTTCATATTAAAAATCATTATTTTCCAGGAACAGCTGAAAAGCCCCTCCTGAGGTTTTTGGGAAGAAGGGTTTTCTTTTCTTCATCCTGATCAGGTATCTTCCTGCATCCTTCCCTTGGCTCCTATGGGCCTTCACACAAATAACCAAGTCAAAGTGAGGCCCTCATGCCTTCCTCAGCCCTTTCTAGCCTCCAGAGCAATATGTCAGCCCCAGCCAGCATGTCTGGAGTGATTTCCATGTCTGGATCCTCTCTTCTGTCCCCTCCATAACCTGAGCCCCTTGAGAAGTTTTCTTTTTCTCTGCACGCCTGGCCTTCCTGTGGGATCGCTCTGACGTGGCAGACTCCTGGGGGACATTCCAAAAAATGCTTTCGCTTCAAATAATTTCTCAGAAAATACATTAGGACTGGCTTCCTTTCCCTGGAAATGTAAAACTTTGTGTTTTCTCTATCCAGTTGGGCTGTCAGGGGAATAACTCCTCTATTTTCTGTCAGGCTCACCAAGAGCCGGAGACTGCTTGGGAAAAAGGCTTTTGCTGGTCTGAGAAGGAAGAATGGTAAGGGACAAAAACAATGTTGTATTCTTAAGAGCTGGATAGAAGTTCTGCAGATTATTGTGGGCTAAAATCAGCTGAAGCCATTATCTCACCACTTTTTTGGGGTGGACAGATAGATGTCCGTCATCCTTCTCTATTTCAAATGGATGGCAGTGAAAAATCAGGAAAGCTGTGACATTCCCATATCCCTAAATCATGCTGTGCAAGCACTGTGCTGTCCTCAGTGAGGTCAGGAATGACTACCTGCAGAATATATTGCTTTTTTCCTGTTTGTCATGGAGTGCTTGCACCACTTCCTCCTCTAATGCTTGGCTTCAAGGAAATATCTAGATTTATGAAGATACATATTAGCAGAATTGTAGGTGATCGAACAACAGACAAACTCTTGATATAATTTGTTTATATAGTAATTAAAGGCAATATTCTGGCCATCACATTATAAAAAAGTGGGCAATTCAGTTCCAGATATTAAAAACAGTTCATACTGTTGAAATCTTGTAGGTCCTCTTTGATTTGAGCAGACTCTTGGTAAATTTTCATAAATGCCCTTGTATCTGGATGTTGAAAATTAACAAGGAAATTTTCTAGTTTTAATGAACTTTTAACCTCTGCTGCTAATAGTCACCTCAGCTTACAGAGATGATTCACTGCACTGTACACAGCAATCAGAAACATTAACTTTGCTAATATCAGTCTGACTCAAGATACATTAAAACATCCTTTCAGAAAGCTAAAAATATATTAAATTTGATCTGTGCATGTTCCTAAATCTTTGAATCTTTGTGGTATTACTCAAATATCTCTTTTGTGGGCCCAAAATGAGAGAAGCAAAGACTAAAATTGCCCCTGATATTGCAATTCTGGAAATGTGGAGAGCTTGAAAAAAAGAAAAAAAAAAAGATCCTCACTTGCATCTTCTGAAAGTGACTTATGTTTCTAAGGATGTAAAGGTGGTGTTATACACCACTTTTGACCAGCCAGCACAGAGATTCAGTGAAATGTTCCCACTTGAGACAGGTGCTTAAATAACTGAATAAAATTAACAGCTCTCCTGTTTATGTAGTCATAGGGAAAAATAAAATCTCATTAGGACACGGATCCTATCTCAGACTGCACTACACTTCAGGAAGCTGTTTCCTTCTGACTTTGTACAGAAAAATGGAAGTACTGGCCTTGCTTAGAGTGCATGCAGAGCATGCCAAGGTGACACACTGAGGGTCTTTGCTGCCTCGTGATCAAAGAAATGAAAGGACAAATTCACACACAAATGCTGCAATAATGGTGTCATGAGGCAGTGGTGGTTTCCTTCTGAAAGGAAAGGAAACAAATGAAAATAGTTCTTAACTGGTGAATGTGAACTTAGTTGAACTTTTTAAAAGTAGAAAAAACATAAATGATGTTTCAGGCTTTTTTTCTCTTTTTTTTCCCTTTTTTTCTTAAATCCTTTTGAAAGGAAACCATGTACCAGTTATAATCCTTTAAGATAGCAAAATTCTTTAAAATAAATTGTCAGGAGAGATCAAAGAATGAGTCAGGGATGTAGGAAAGGCTATGTCATATCCAATAAATAATGAGTGTTTCTTTAGCATGTTGCCAAAGGCAGCCAGGATCTGGTCTTTTACAAAAAGCACTGGAAGCCTTGATGTACATGTTAGGCAAACAGGCTTGAAGATATGAGGAGGGAAAAGTAAAATCAAGGTAGTTTTTAGCATTTTCTTTTGGTTATAGATTATTTTTCATAATCTGTTTTTTGATCAGCTGCTGGGACTGCTCTGACATAGTAATATTGCATTATAATAGCAATATTACATTATTGCTATTGCATTATAATAGCAGATATTACCATGGATGGAAGAAATGCTACAGATGGGGAAGGAAGGAGGTGAGAGCAGTGGCAGCACAAAGATGACTCATCTATAAACAAGACAGGTAATGGGGAAAACTGCTTGGCTGTACAGCTCAAATTAAAAACATAAAAATCTCAGGAGAAATCTCACCAGACCTCTCCTTTTTTTTTTTTCTTGTTTTTTTTTCTTGTTTTTTTTTCTTGCATCTCAGGATTTTTTTGAGTTTTAGAGCTGTTTTTCTTCATCTTCAGGTATCTCACCTTTAGCAGGCCAACTGTTTTCGGTGTGTTCCATCTGACAGTGCAGAGCTCTCGTAGTTGTCTTGTGTAACAATGACCAACCTGGTATCTGCCTCTTCCAAAGCAGAGACGTGGTTTGAAACACAAAATTTTCACACACCACCCCCACCCCATCCTCTCCTTTGCAAAAGGACCCATCAAGTGGCAGCTCTGGAAAAATCTGTGGGATGAAAGCAAACAGAATCACAGAACTAAGTTGGAAAAGACCTTTGAGATCGCCAAGTCCATTTCATCCTTGCAAATTTTTCTGTCTTTCCCCATCACACATCAGCTTGTGTCTGCTGTATTTGCCAGGCACCCTGAGGAGACTTAGGAGGCTGCTGGTGGGCTAGAGCATCACCACTGTGCGCAGCTAAGAGTTGGTAGAAATCCCTGTTAGTGCTGTCCCAAAAAAGCAAAGCTTAATGTCACCACTGGATGCCCTTCTGGCTGCCAAGATAGAACTGCCGATGTTAAGCCCAGCTTAAGCAGGGTAATATGAGGGGTGTATTTCCCAAGTCATTCAGTGCAGGAAGATAAACATGGTTTAAATGATTGAATGCCCTTCTAAATACAGCTGTGCATCAGAACCAAGTCAAATCTAAAGCTTGGCCTTTAATATTTCTGTGTGCTCACCTGTCACAGGATTAGAGTAGGTTTGGGATGGGTAGCAGCAGAGTTTCTGTGGTTGCTGTGTTTCAGGGGTGCAGTGGGTCATTGCAGAACAGAACAAGTCAGAAATTGTGATCTGTATTTGTATTTGTGGCAGGCTGCAGGGCTGGCAGTCTGCTGGGTGGGTGGGTGGGTGAAGAGCCTGGCAAATATAAATCGTGAGGTGGGAGTGAATGTTCCCATCTGATGATAGACACATCTAAATGGGGACTTTAATTAGCTAAAAATATTAGTTCTTTTAGCACAATAAAAAAAAAGAAAAAGAGAAAAGAGGAGGATTAATGGAACACATTCCTATGAGTCAGTGACAATATCCAGCTAGGTATAGAGAATTGGTTTTGGTTTGGTTATTTTTTTCCTTGGTGAGATATCAGAAAGCCTTTCCTCATCTGATTTTCTTGGAAAAAGCAGACCTTTCCAAGGTGGGAAAACAGATTTTATATATATTGTTATAGTTAGAAAAAATAGAAAAATGAGTGAAGACATCAATACAGTTTTCTTTGGCTAAATAGTTCAATTTCAGAATGTTTATTTTGCTTAGAGTCACATAATTTAATGCTGATTTTCCAGGCAAGCAAGAGTATATGATCTTGTTCTGTCTCAGTATTATTTCCACTTATTTCTGAAACTGCTACCCAGTTCAGCCAAGACTTAGATGGATTAGAAGATCTCAAAGATGAGAGTCCTATTTTGTGAAAACTCATTCAGGAGAAAAACTGGAGTTGTTGCTTCTGTGGAGGAAAATTCACAGCACCAGGTCAATAGTTGATTGGCCTGGTGGCCTCTTCTCAAAGTAAATCCAGGGCTTAGGAGAAGAGCTAAGGCTGACTTTGCAGGGAAGGAAAATAATAAGGCTCTGTTGACACAGGGAATAGGGGTTCAGGTCATATGCAGAATTAGGAGAATGCTGATAGCAGCGGGATATTGAAACCTGTCTCCAGAAGGATCTGCTCATCATGGAGTTAGTTGTGTCTTCCCTTTCTTTTCAGCCCAGATGGTAAAGCCAGTTCCCACATGGAGATAAAATTGTATTTCTGTTACTTTTTTTAATTGTTTTTTGAAATGGTGTTAGTCCTACTTTACTGTGGATTCTCTGGTGGTGAATTGAGGTCTGTACTCCAGAATAATTCCTTCAATTCCCTGTGGAGTTATTTCCATCTCCAGTGTTTGTGCACCACACTGTGGTAGTGTCATACAAACAATCCAATATTCGGCCTGTGAAGGAGTCTCAGTAGGAGATGATTAATTTATAAGCATGAAGATTTTATTAAATTTATTTTGTATCCACCAAAGACAAGTTCCCCTTTAATATCCCCTCTCAATTATCTATGTCAATTTTCTGATATTGGACTGGACTTTTCTGATTTTAGCTCTTTCTTAAGTGGACAGAGGAATTTTTTGGTGCATCTCTTTCATGTCTGGAGTGCCTGGAAGCAGGGAAAGTGAAAATCCTGAAGGCAGGTGAGTGCAGAGGGGTGGCAGGTTCTGTTTTCTCTCACCTGCTCTGCTCCATGAGCTGCTCACACATCTCTGTGGCTGCTGCTGAGCCCTGGCCCAGGGTAGGACCTGCTCTGCCAGAGCCTTGCAGGGACAGCTTGATGAGATGCCCCTGCAGAGAGAAACAGGGAGAGGAGCTTTAAAAAGCAAACAAACCGAGCAAAGCCAGGGCTGGCTGCACCTGTGTACAAAAGAGGATGGCAGGAATTTCTCTGCCCTCTTGGACCACTGGTCCATTGCCTCCCGTGTCCAGCCTCAAATCCCAGCCAACAGCAGATGCTCCAAAGTGTGGAACAAGGCACAGTGCAGCAGGCAGCCATGCTGGCAGGAGGTGTCACTATTAATACTCACCTGTTTAATCTTTTTTTTCCGCTTCTTCTCTTTTTCTGCTTCTTCTCTTTTTCTACTCCTTCTGTCTAACTCAATAATTTTAATTCGGCACATTCTTTTCTCCTAACTTAGCCTCAAAAAAAAGGGTTTGATTCTCCTACTGTAATACCAGTTTCCCAGTCATCTTTGCTAAGCAGCTGAAGGATTCACTGTGTTGTCTTAATAGCAGTTTAATTCTGTAGGTATTGATTGCTGGGGGAATTTATCTGCACTTGGATCTGCTCCTTGGCTGTGTGTAGTAACTTCTCAGGCAGGTCATGTACTCCATTCCACTGCTATCTCCTGTTCCTCTGTATATTTTTCTGCATTTTTCATTATCATTTGTTAAATACATTCCAACCTGCAATTTATCTTAGTCAGCAGTTTTAGGACCTTTGTGTCTCTCTGCACACACAGGGAATTTAGAAATAAATCACTGCTCTTACTGGTTGCTTTTAATGCAAAAAATGTTTTAGAGAAAGTCAAGAGGGGCTTGGTCAATATTGTCTGGACTCTTCTGTGCAATAAACCATTTTACATATGTTTTCCCAAGTGATAGGAGAATCCTGATTCAATTCAATTTTCTGTACTTGCTATTTTTAATTTTTAATATGTATGTTTTTCATTGAATTCAAGCTCTGCTGGTTAAATTTCATGTGTTGGAGGTAACGCAGGCACTAGTCAAAATTACTTTTCTATTACTTATGCATTGATTTTTGTTGGCAGGTTTTACATAAAAAGAATCTTTCTGAAATACTTGGTAGGTTAGATAATACAGAATAAGCTAAGAAAACAAGAAACTGCATACAGCACAGCTTTGTTAGGCAGGGTTTCTTAGATATTTAAAGACAGAACCTGTTTTTAATAAGACATTTCCCAAACTACATTGCTTTGCTGAGGTGGAAACTGCATGAATGTAAGAAAAGCACGTCTCTTCTTTAAAACCTGTCAAAAAGCAGGGTTCTTTGAAATGAGGAGAAGGATTTGCATAAAGATCTAGGTCTCCCTCCTGCACCACTGAAACAAGTGAAAGTCTTTGTGCATCCAAGTCTGACTTTATCCTGGTGTGGGGTGGAGATCCTGCTCCCAGGGCAGTGAATTACCCTTGCTAGGCTTGCCTGCCCTCTCTGATTATTAGTGGGAGGTGTAAAGGGGCTCCTTTGGTGCTCAGTGTGAGCATCCCTGCCTCTGTGCTCCTCTGGATGGGCACCAGGGCTGTGCCACACCCATGGCCCTGGTGTCCCCTGGCTGGTCTGTGGGGTGGTGGAGCACCTCTCTCCTCACCACACGCACTCCAGAGCCTTAACTGAGAATGTTTAGGGGCAGAGGCTGTTTGCCCATCAGTTTGTCTGCTGCTCTCAGCAGGGTGAGTCCTCTGCAGTGCTGGGAGTCACCGAGCACTCAGGTAATAATGCGTAATAAATGATCACGGAGTAAAAAAATTGTTGTGAGGGTTGTGTAAAATTGATTCAAACGGGAGGCAATTGTCACAAGTCCTTTCAAAAACAAAAGCAGGGCTTTTAACAGACCTGTGGCTATAATGCTTCATTATCACAATCTAGTTTCTGTCAAGAACTAAGAAAGGCTGGGAGCTCATGGGGACCCCTCTTGATAAAGAAGTAACATTCACTTTTTGTCTGTGATATTAGTCTACAGGTTTAACAAATTATAAATAATTGCTGAAATTAAAAATGACTGAAAATGCATTCAAGGGACAGTTTTCATATTAGCAAACAGGTCTGTTGTACATTCAGAGGAATTTTCTGCCATGTTATTTAGCAGCAGGGATCAGAAATATTCATTTCCTCACAGTAAGATGCATCTAACAGTTTCCTTAATTTGGAGACAATAAAGACTGGAATGTGGAGGGACTATTGCAGTGAAGTGACTCATGCTACACTTATTAGGGAACAATAAGATTACTTTACCTTCTGAAGCAAAACTAAATCTCCAAACTACTTATTTTTAAATAAATGAAGACTATATATGAATAGGGATAATCGGATTCGAGATATTTTTCTGTTACTGAACCAACAAAAAGCTGACACATCTGTTTGCTGTGCCTGAACAAAAATGAAGAAAAAACTCAACAGTCTAGAGAAAATGACTTAAGTTTATAAGTACAACTGGTCTTTGCATGTTTGTGTTAATACTTTTGGGGTGCTTCTTGAAGTTCTCCAAGCATTGGTAGGATGAAGTTATTTCAGCTGAAGCAGTGGGCAAAACTTTGCAGCTTGTGCTTCCTTATCACTTCATCAAAAATACAGTCCTGATATGTACAGGAAAATTCTGAAAGAAGGCAGCTGTTATCCTGCCAATATGCATACCCTTACCTATTTTTTATGTGGCAAGGCTGCTGTAAATATTAATTTATAGCACACTGCTACCTCTGCCTCCAGCTGGATGGACATCCTCTCCTCAAACATGTTCCCTATTCAGACAGACACAAGATTTTCAAATAGTCATCCTTCTGCCTGATCAATCTAAAAGTCATAATCATATTTCGTCTGAAAGTTCATTTGCTCAGGAATCTGTCAAGAGATTCTTTTCGGGTTTTATGGATTTATTGGCATAAAGCAAATTTCAAATACAATTGTTCACGTGGGCTTCCAGGATAAAAATTTTATTAATAAAACTCCTCATGACACAAACAGACTTTCGACAGAATTAGGGAGTCACTGAAATAGGAGATGCCAGCAAAAAATAGGGTTGAAAATCAGTGTGGGCAGTGCAGCCTTTGTGGCTTTCTTTTTCCTTCACTAAACTTCCGCAATAAAAAATGAATTTGTAAGAGACTAGAAGGAAAGAAGAGGTGAAGTCTGGACAGACGAAGAGCTTTATAGAGATGTGAGGTCAGAGCTTATGAACTGGACAGGTGAGAGGGAGAGCAGGGGAAAAGGGCTTTGTGACCTTGCTATAGCCACAGCCAGGAAGGAAGATGAACTTGTCCTGGAGTCAGGGAGAGGAGAGGAGCAGGGAAGGTGGGATGAGGATGAATTGTAGCCATTGCAGAATGAAGGGCAGGCTTAGCAGTAGGAATAGTGGTGAATAATCAGCTGCACAACCCAGAGCCAGAGAGAGCTGCTGGGCAGAGGAGGCTGCACAGAGATAGCTACAGGGGAAGGAAGTTGGAGAGATAATTACAGAGAAGTAAATCACAAAGCAGTATGTCTGTATAAAGAATTTAAGTAGGAATTCAGTAAAGAATAAGGTTTTTTTAAATAAATTTCCAGATATACTTCAGATTGGATAGAATTACTTTAGATATTTGCTTTATTTTAAGGATGAATGAGGAAGTTCCTTGCACCATCCTACTGAGGGAGTGGTGTTGTGACATTTGCTAGGAGGTACAAGGATTTTTAGAAGACAGTTTGCCTATTTACAGTCAAGGTCTCAACAGAATCGGAAAGTTTTTATGGCATGCAATGCAGTGGCCAGTAGCATGCTGTTTGATTTCTCTCAAATTCATTGTTTTTTTGCAGATGTAATGGTTGGACACTGAACAGGTTTTGAAAGTGTGTCCTGCAGTAGTCACACCATAAAAATCAGCTCCTTACCAAAAAAATCTCGGGTTTTTTCTCCTGAGATTTTTTGTCTTTTTTTTCTTCAAATTTATTAAAATAGAAGAACCTAAGGAAATAATATCCATTTTGCCCAGTGACATGCCCAGGGGATAACACTACCACTAGAGATTATTGGTGCATAGCCCAAAAACATATCCTACCAAAAATGGGATGGATACCTGGTAAAAAGTAAATTGAGCATGATCTCACAAAAGTCATCTGAACTGATAGGTTCTGACCACCACAACTGGATTTGTTAGAATTGGGGATGCTTTGAAATCACAGGAGAGCTGTTCACTGCTTTTAAAAACCATATCAGCAAAAGAGTTTTATAGAACAACAATAAAAAGCTATGAGTTGCAGGAGCTTTGGAATAACTTCAGTTAAGATTCCTTTTTACTTGTCTAGCTGTGCTGATCACTGTGATCCTAAATGCAGAAGATTTTAGGAAAAGCAATTTTCTTATCCAATTTCTCAGGGGGAAAAAAAGCACAAGAAAAATACTAACATCCAAAAACTAAAAATGTAGGGAGCTCATGACTCTGTTTGCATCCAGCTGTGAGCCATTACTCACATGAGTAGTCTGACTGATTGCAGAGGGTCTATTTGCGGATGCTGGAGCTTACACCTGGGAGCAGAGGCAGCAAAGGCACAGGAATCAGGCACCAGTTTGCAGAGGCAGGCTGGAGAAGGAAAAGGTTGTTCTGACTGTACTGGAGGGATGTGGAGGATGTGCTCCTACAGTCTCAGGCTCTGGTGGCTCCAACTTCCACAAGGTTTGAGGGCAGATTGTGCTTTACTACCCTGAAGCCTCTGCTCTGCACCTCCTCACTGGCCCAGAGGCAACAGGAGCAGTAGGCAAAGGATTGTGAGAATTTTGTTTGGGTTTTGAGTAAGAACAACCTAACAGAAGGGAGAACAACAGAAGTTGAAGGTGAAATTCCCAAGCTGGTCTTTCTTCTTCCCTCAATTATCTGGTTCTTCCACCAACAACCCTCTGTCCCTTTCTTACTCTACTCACCCTTCTCCACACAGAACCAACTCTCCCACCTTTCCATGCCTCTCCTTTATCCATCTCTCTCTCACTCACCTGCAGTCCTTTCTGCCACATGGAGAGGCTCAAATTTTATTGCACTCCTGTTACCACACAGATATCATTTTTTAGCTCCTTTTGCCCTTGCTGGCCCTCCAAGCACTGCCCTTCACCAGCACACACACCGCTGTCAGCAGGTGACTCCTTCAAATCCAGCCTGACGCTCCTGCTGCTGAATTGAATTTGCTTGAAGGATCTTTGGAAGGACAAAGCTGAATTTGTAGCTGAGAAGCCTTGAGCTTTCCCATCTGTAAAAGAAGCTGGGGGAAGAATCAGATTCGAAATCCAGCTTTTAGTGATTCATATGTGAAATAAGTTTTTCAGTGGGGTATGGAATAAAACTCAGAGATCTCAGCTAATAGCTCAAAGCCAAAAGAATAAGGCATGATGTGTTAAATCCCCTTGCTAAAATCTACTCACTTATTCTAATTACAGAAATGTCTCATCAGGACACTGACATGCAGTATAGAACCTACTCCTCAATTCTTTTTTTTATCGTGGGAGAAATTTATTGTGAGTTCACTGGAGAAAAAAATGTGACAGATGAAAGGGAATAAAAATGTCCTTCACCCTTGTTATATTTCTTCCCTTGGATTTAGGGCTTTTGGTGGGTCTGCTTTTGCTAAATATGCAGAGTATAGTGGGCAGCTACTATAAATGCCTGCTGTCAAATGACTGTGGAAAACTGGAAGGATAACTGGCCTAAGTTATCTTTGACTTTCCTTTTTTCATATTGCTACCCCCAATATTTCTTAAAACAGTATCTTTTGCCCAATATAAAATACAACTGAAAAGATCAAAAAGGTATGTACAACCAAATACAGTTGGAAGTTTTGGCTGGCTTCAAGGCATCCCTGGGAAACCAATATGCTGTTCTAGGAAAATATCTTCATTAAATACAATAATTACAAAAATACTTAACTCTATGATAAAATAAATACTTTTATGGATCAGAGATCAAGATCATCATAAGCACCTAATTCCAATTGATTTTTTTTTCTTTAAATGCTCAAAGTATATCTGCAGGGAATATTGACATTTTAAGATAGATGTCACTTTATGTAAATCATGTGATTTAAAAAGTATTTTTTCCATATCATCTGAATTGTTCTTGTTTGTTCCTGGAGTTTATTTCTCCATCTATGAAGGTAGAGATGATCCAGATGATTCAGTTCTCTTGTTTAAAGGCTTTTTTGGCATTCAAGTCACTTGAGCTCAGTGCTCTGTCCCAGCTGTAGAAATTTTCTGTTCTTTCAGGTGTGTGAATAGAATCACCAGGATTTGTGCATCTCTGTATTCATATTTGTTTTTTTAAGAGCAAGGTGTGTGGAGACCCCTTCAGAAAGCATTGAATAGCTCATTGAAGGTCTAGATTATTAAAAGTTTGCCTCACAGAGCCTAATCCTGATGACGATTTAGCTCTCATCAGCTGTGTTGCAATCAACAAAGAAATGTTTCTTCAATCTCTTGCCTTAGTGGCCAAATCCACTCTGTGTCAAAGCAAATCTGCATGAAGCCTTCTTACACAAAAGATGGCAGATCATGCCAGACAAACGATTCCTTTTTTATTTTCTCTTACTATCAGGCTAAAATGTAACATCCTCTCAGGCTTCCTCTGTCCCTCCCTTTTTGAGACCCAGTTACCAGTTATTTATTCAATACAAACTGAACTATTTCTAGCACTGAAAGTGAGCTCCTCTGATCACTCCTGAATACCTGTCACTCACTGCTAGAACACCTTCCTTGAAGCTGGAGAATACAGGTTCAAACAATCTTAAATGGCATTCCCCCAATTTCTGTTTATAAACTTGAAAATGTCTGCAGACCCAACCAGGCTGTGCATCTGCTGAGCCCAGCAATCCCAGAATGTGTCAGATTTAATCTGTGTGGTATCCAGCATGTCTAAGGCATGCTGAACTCAGAGCACATTTGCTCTGAGTTGATCCTGAATCTACAGTGGCATTTGTCTGGCACTTTGGGGCATCCAGACTTATTGCTCAGATGTTCAAAATCCTCAGGTTCCGCCAGATGGAAAAATAATTTTTCTGAAAAAAAAAAAAAAAACTGCGTAGTTTGACTCAAAAGCAAAATTATTCTGGGCATGCCAAAAACCTCACTTTGCATATGCAAGGAGTTAAATTTGTGTAAGACTCTGACAGATGATCTGGTGGACTTTGGCAGAGAAACGCAATCATTAAATTCAGAGCAGCCATTACCACAGCCTCGACCTTGTGACAAACAGCAGATCTGGACACCTGTAATTCCAAGATGAGGGAAAGAGTCTTAATCCCAGAGAGATACCTCTCTGAAGCTCATTATAATGCACCTGCATGTCTTGGAAAAGCATAAATGTGTGTTTTGGGAGGCTTTGGGACGAGGTTCAGCAAACTGAGGTTGGTGAAACCCATATATTCACACCAATTTCTTCCAATGTCCTGCATGTACTCCTCACCCTGGGCAAGGGATTGCAGTACACAGCAAAGAATCTAAAGTTTGGGAAATTCAGCCTAAGGCTGGAATTTGTCTTACAGGTGGCTGAGTTGATCTTGTGCCTTTCATCCAAAAGGAAGTGAGCTCACTTTTTCCTCCTTCATACAGAACTTGGATACCTCTCAGATGCTTTTGGAAGTAGTGTTCGACCTTTCATCTTTTGGTAGAAGAGGACTTGGAGAGCAGCTCACAAAATGTCTACTCTGAGCTTCACAGTCTATGAAAAGCAAGCAAAAATTACTTTTCTAAACGGATGTGCACACTAAAATGAGGAGCTCAGTTATTCCAGTAATGGAGATAAGTATTGCAGACAAAACTGGTTGGATTATTATCTGAGATAGATAAAATATTTCAGACAATGTTTTAGGATTCATCTTTAAATTTTATATTATGTGTTGATCACAGCTGATGGTAAATGCATGTATTGGCTGAACTGGGTACCCTCAGAAAAGCTGAATATTTTTACACAATTATTGCATGTAGTTTTGTACATCATGCAAATATGAGTAATCCTATATGTGCCCTCACAGACCAGATGGGGATTTCCACATCTAAAAAGGGTTGTGTTCAAGTCACATGTAAATAAGACTTTCTATTGTTTTAGATTCCCTAGTCTTACTAAGAATAATGAATATGGTATTGGATATCATGCATTAAAATTTGTTATTTAAAATATGACACATGATATACCCAGTGAAACTTATCCTGATGAGGGAAAGTAATTACCAAGAGATGATAAAAACTGTAAGTCACACATGAATTACCTGGAGAATGAAACTTCCTTCTATTGTATATAACTTTTATAAAGATCGTGGTCCCACTGAAGATTTCATATTGCTCACTCTAAAATACAACTGCTCGCATGAGTTTATGATAATGTAAAAATGTTGGAAGGGGAGTTAATTCACTCCTTTATAATGGTGAAGTTATTGAGCTATGATAATAATTTCTGTGGATTATATATTTATTGGGGGAAAAAATGTGCCCTGGACGGTTGCTTATTGGACTGAGAGGGATCTGGGTTTATTCATTCTGGTTGTTCTCCAAGAAATAGATGGTTGACCTAGAAGACATTCAGATCCAAGGTTTTTTGGATAAAAGCCCATTTCAAGCTGCAGACCTTGCTGGTGTCCTAGAGCTCGGTGAGAGGGAAGCCTTGACCACTTGCCCAAAGTTTGCCACTCCTTGCCATGGGTGTAGGCTGTGCCCTGACAGCGCATGGGGGGCAGAGGAGTTCAGCCTGCCCAAGTCTGCTCTGCAGAACAGATCTGCTCTTGGACTCACAAAAACTACTTCTCCAATTCTTTGTCACTTTTCTTCCTTTTTGATCGTTCATTCCACTTCATTGGTATTTATGTGACAGAGAGTACAAGAGCACTCGTAAAATGCCTACAGCAGATTCAATCTCATCAGAGTCTTCAAGGCACCACTCTTACACAGGTAAGTTAATAATGACATTAATAACCTCAGAGAACTTGTGACAAGGCCCTGAAAATTTGTAACCAAAATACCTAACCCAGGGTACCTTCTTGGTTGTGGTTCATTTTACCACAGCAATGTGAAAGTGCTGTGTTTCTCAAACGCCCTTCAGCTGGAGGGCTCTCCTCATGTAAAATGTAGTCAAAGCCATCACCATTCTGTATAGCTCAAAAGCTCCTTTTCCTCTCAATTTTCTTGCTGAAATTACCTCTGAGACAACACTTTGCCCCTCAGTCCTATTAAATGATTATACAGCAAGAGCTATTTCTCAAGTGGGATGAAGTTTGTGGATTTGCAGCGCTATTTTTCTCTTTTTTTTTTTTTTTTTTTTTTGTAAATATTTGGAGTCCCTCAATTTGGTTCTTTGTTAAACATTATGCTACACATGTGGGCTCTGGCAAGTTGAGGGCTGTGGGAGCAATTCTGATCTGAAACAGCCTCTGGTAAACACAAAAATGAGTGTATACCAATTTCAGAACCTCTCTATCTGGAATTACCAAAACAAACAGCTTTGAAATTGGAAATGTGTTTACCCTGGCCCTTCAGTCTGGCAGAGCAACCTTGGCCCCATGGAATGGAAACGATGTATTTGAAACATCCCAAATATTATAAAGGTTTGGAGACCAAATGTGGAGGGGGCTGTGAGCATTCTGGACTGAAACACATTAGGAAGGGAGGAAAGAGCTGGCTATACCCACAAGATAATGTGAGACCCTTCTGTTGTATAGGGTTAGCCCCAGAGCTCCTCATTTTTCAATGCAAACAATAACTGATACTTCAACAGTCCGGAATTCCTTGAATTCTATAGTAACATTAATTATTTTTTAGAGGCATTGCAAATGTAATGGGAACTATAGTATGATTTTGTCTGTACTCTCTCTTTGTATTGTTTGCAATGAAGTGACAGGATTTGTTTTTAACTCTGTTGTTATCAATCTTGAAACTTTTTGACAGAACCTAATCTGCCATGCTTTATAATTAAAATTATCAAAATGTGAGTTAGAATTGCCAAGTTTGCAAATTAAGTGTCCACGGGGAAAAAAAATCATGACCAATGACTTTAATGGTTAAATAGTTTTATTAGATCCTCTGAAAGTATTATGGAAAATGCTAATAATCTGAAAAAGGGTAAATTAAGAATTTTTGTGCATGGTTAAAACGCATGCACATGGCATAAATTTTAAATGTTGTGTGGTTGTCAGGGCTGACAACTATTTTACACCCATAATGGGCTAGAGCTGACTGAAAATAGTTTATCTTGATATTATCTATGGACTAAGGGCTTAAACATATTGTAGCTAAATTCAGTGTGTTTATGGGGATCCTAAGAAGCAGGTAATTAGTGCATTGCAATTTTATTTCCAACATCGACAAGCAATATGAGTCTGTGAGCCAACTTCACAGATGGCATAGTCAACTTTAACTCCATTGATTTCATTGTGATGTCCTTATTTAATCCCCTGATTATTTCAGAATCAAACAATATTTTGGAATTAAGTCTATAATTTCATCTTTTTCTTGATGATCCTGAACCATTCTAGCCAGTGCTGTCCCACTGATTTGTAGTCATAGTCTGGATTGCATTCAAGTTGCAGCTGGGAGCTGGTCCTATTTCTCTGCAGGTACATTTAGGCATAGCAGAAAATTACAGTCCTCCCCAAAGTTGTGTGTATTTTATCAGGATAAGTTACACAATGGAGAAACTCCGTGTGGAAAAGCAGATGTAGCTGAAGACTCAGCATTTTGTGTTTGCCTTTGGTCTGGCTCCAGACTGATCCCATGGACTGAACGCCATGGCTGAAGCATGTAAGGAGAGCACACAATCCTTTGGTTAATTTGATCCAGAATGCAGAAATGTGCACACTGAGTCTGCTTTGGTATGCAGACCAAGGTGCGGTGAATAACAAGTGCCAAAATTTAATTGCTGGCCTGAAACAAAAAAGGCCATTGTAAGACATTCTGTAAAATATATTCAAAATCACTCTGAGCCTGGACAGCAGTTTGGACAATTTCATCTTTCAGCAGTCTGGTTTCAAGTCAGAATCTACAGTCTAACTTCTATGTATGAGAGGTAACCCATGACACAGTTCTGGAATTCCTTCCAAAATGCTCCAATTATCTTCCCTCTTTTTTTGTTTTACAATGTCCAGCCATGCCTCCCTTAGGGAAGAAAAGATGTACTCATTTGAGGTTTTTCTTTTCTTTAATACTGACAAAAAAAGACTAAGGTGTGAAAATAATTTACTCCAAAAAATGCAATGAAGGAAAGAAAGGCAATGAATCTTCCAAAGACATAATAATGCTATGGAAGAAAAATTAGATAGAATAAAAAGTAAGAACTATTCAGGGCTTCTTCACCTAAGATTTTACAGTATAGACAAATCAGTGGAGTACAGGATTTTTGTGTTTGTGGTGATATCCAAGCTGCAATAACTGTGTAAGTCTGCTGAGATGAGTTTGTAAGAAAGGCTTAGGCAGTCCTTGTCTTTGAATTAATTGCAGTGTTAATGAACAAGTCTTCACGAGTCTCATACAAAAACTTTAGCCTGATACATTCCAAATCTCTGAAAGGATTTACTTTGTTGCAGCCAATGAGCACTTTAATATAATACTGCCTCATATTTCTTCATAGAAGCAGTTTCGAGAGCTTTGGTGACTTAAGGAGCACCAACCTGGTTGAGGCAGTGAAGAGCTGAATTTTTATCATGGACAAATGGTGTCAAGTCCTTGACTTGGAGCCTTTAGGTGGATAATAACTGAAAATCTTTCTCTGGCAGCTCCAGTATTCATCTTTGCATGTTCTAATATTCATCCTTGCGTGTTCTAGCATGACAGCACAACAGTGAAGGTGCCCCATTTGAACATACACTGCCAAATCAAGCCTACCATTTCCAATAGCTGTCAGATCTCCGGGATATTTTTTCAACTCTTTCAAAAAACTCAGGGCAGTTCTGGTAGAAGAAAGCGAGCAAAGCCAGTTCTTCAATTGAAGTAAAGTTTCCATGCATGCAGCAAGCAAGACCACTCAGCTCCATGGTAAAATAGATTTACAAATCTCATAACTTGTAAGGGAAAATTATTTATATACAGTTGCTTGCAAAGTAATTTGAGATGATATATCATTTGGCACCTCATGAAATTCTTTTCACCATTATGTGAAAGTACAGTCCCGTCAATTGTTATCTGCTTTGTCAATGTACATCATTCATGTCGTCATCGTCATATATTGCATTTTATATTCTTATACATGATACATACAGGTATGTCTTTGTGTGTATGTTATACTTCCACATACCTGTGTGTGTGAAAGTACCTATACACAGAGAGAGAATCTGTGTGTCTGTCTGTGTGTACAGAAGGAATTCACCTCAAATTAATGTTTCATGGTGTGCTTGTTGGTCTTTCTGGCAAAATGGACGATCACATACCACATATGCCAAGATGCCGTGGAATAATTTCTTTGTGAGTTCTATGAAAGGCTTGCCTGTATTTAATCTATTTGTGAGTGTGTTCTTACAAACCAAACAGGCTGAAAACCACTGTAAATAAGACATGGCTTTCACATACTGTATTAATTTTACTCCTTGGTGTGACATCATCCTTTCTTTTTTTTTAATTTTTGTGATGTTTTGGTTTTTCTCTTCATGATTACAGTATAGCCACTTTAACAAAATTTGAAGTAACTTTTGGACTTCTACTTAGGAAGGTGAGACCCTGCCTGCATTCTCCAAGAGCTTTTTGCCTTTTATAATTTTCTGCAGCATCATCAGTCACAGATGAGGGGAACCTTGCAGTGCCAGGCCAGCAGGCAGTTGTTTAGGATTTCTACTGCTGTGACTACATGCAGAACTTTTCATCACTGGGTGTCTTCCTGACTGCAAACTGGTAATTTTTAGTTTCATTTCTCTCCTTGAATTCTATTCTTTTACAGATTTGTTTTCTGGAGTTGCCACACTGGTTTCTAATTCTCTCTTTGAGACATGAGCTCTGTCACAGCTGAGCACGTTTAGCATCCCTTGTAGTGTGTGAGACATAGAATGGTCACTCCTGCTTTAAACTTAGAGAGCTCAAATAAATCCTCTGTCTCTTTGTGCCTCTCTTTAGTTTCTCTGCAGAGAAAAACAGCATTGAGAGGAAGGAAAACTGCAGACCATGACTGCAAACTACCATAAAACCTGTAATAAAGCAAAATGAACTTAAATACTTCAGGCTTAAATTTTTACCAAGCTGCAGGAGTCCTCATCCGTTATCTTTATAATTCTACCTGCTAATGAGTTCTGTGACTTGCTTCTGGACCAAAATGTGGCTTATCAACATTAATGAACCTTTATCACTTTTCCCTTAAAAAGTTTGTGATCTGAGCCTTTGGGCTGCAGGAGTGTTGCTGAGACAGATGCTTTACAAAGAGCTGTTACTCTTGTGCAGCCAAAGGTTTGACAACCTAAGGGGTTACTGAGACCATTTTCCAGTGTTATTTCACATTCCTTAGGCATGTCCTTCAGGGAAGAGGAAAGATATGATACCCAGCCTAGTTTTCTCACTAACCTGAGAGACATTATGGAAAAAATATTTATTTTATTACAGGTCAAAACAGGACATTTCATCTAAGTGTTTTCTAGAAATTATTTTTACGCTATTGCATCTCAAGTCCTGCAAATATATCAGTATACAAACATGAATGGTAGTTGACATAAAAATGCCTGCATTTGTGTTTCTCAGACAAGCTACCTAATCAGTTTAAGGAGTTATTTATTCAAACACTTATTCAGAAGCTGAAAAAATTTCAGGCCCGGAGATGCATTATTTTATGGATTGAATTTAAAACTGCAGCTGGCTTCACACTGGGTCCTGGTTTAAAGTATGAGAGGCAGACTATACTTTTTCCTGACATTTTTGATTGGATTAAGGTTGGGTACAAATACAACTATTCTGTATCTCTGAACACAGGCATTTTTCAGAAGGACAAAAACACATGCTGTTCAAATATTAGGTATCCATGTCAAATGTTCCTTTTGTACATATTCTCTCAGTATATTGGCATTATCCAGGTTTGACTTACTGCATTTCTGCTTGAGGAATCCAAAAACCATTATTTGCCGGCTTCGGTTTTTTAACATTGATAGTTTTGTCACGTCATTCATTACACCTTTCTGCTTCTCCTTGGAAAGCATTACTCCACTGGAAAGGAGCAATAGGATTTCATGACAGCAGCACGTTAGCCAAGACAATCGATTACAGTTGTAATTTCTCACAGATGTTTTAACCCGGTGGGTTTAAATTGATATCCAAGTAAGTTTTAAGAGACTTCATGGAATGGAGGTGCATCTCCACTCTACATAGGCTTGTCTTCCTGACAGCACAACTTATTATCTGTAAGGAAGCACCATATGGCTTCAACTCAGATGAGACAGCACCACTGCGTACCAGATGAATTTCTCTGAAGCTGAGCAGCAAAGCTATAATGCACCATGCTAAAGTGCATATGTGAGAAAACCAAGAGTGTTATAAACACAGGTGACCGCCTGGCATGCTTTTCTGGAAGTATCACTTGTCCTCTCAAGATGATGCATGATGAATAGATATTGGCTGTGCACATTCTGCATCCTTACTTAGTGCTTGGTGGTGTTTATGCTACTTATGTGCTTGGGTTCTTTGGTAATACAATTAATAATGTCAGTTTTGACCTCTAAAGACCTCTGCAGTAAATTATATTCCTTTATTTTAGCTGATTGACTCTAAATTTGTGGGAAATGCATGTATTATAGAGAAGGTTTCTTAAAAGTTGTGTTTCCCACTGGGCTGTCACAACAGTTGACATATGGCCTCATGTTATGTGTGAAAGTTAGCACTGCACAAAACCCACTCCAACTCACATGAAATCTGTTAACAACTGGCTTAAATAAGAAATCTCACGAAGCAATTCAAGTACAGGCATTTTTCCTGAGGTCATGGAGCGATTTGAGTTTTGCTAATGTTATTCAGTAAGTTGCTCGTGCCTTGGCTTTTGTAAACTGATGCCTTGCCACTTCTCACCAAAATATCCTGATATTTGATATTTTGCTGAAATATCTATGGAAAATTTTGTCAAAGTGGGTTATGGTGTAATGCTTCCACTGGGGAAGTAAAGTTTAAGAGTAGGAAGAAAATGGGTTTCTTATATGAGAAAACTTTTCTTTTTAAAATGTAAGGTCACTAAAGGCAAGTTTAACACTTACTTCTTTTGAGCCTAGCTGGTGACACTTTTGCAATGGGATGAGTTTCCAGGTGAGACATCCCTGCCTTTGCAGAATAAGATTTTCTTGAGGTACTATTGAAAATATGCTATTTCTTTACTGCACCTGTTGGCTGCTGGATTGATTTTGACTACTGATGTCTTCTTTTTCCCCTCATTTTTATTGCACACTAGAAGTGTTTGCTTTGCTGTTGTTGTTGTTTTTACTCCTATATCAACTGTGATTTCTCAAGTGCTGGGGCAACATTTTCCAGTAGACTGAACTTAAAATTTTACAACTGGAGGTGAAAGCTGATCCGGCACTCAGGCTGTCAGCTACCCAGTCCCAACACAACACACTGTCAAACAACTCTAATTTATGCAACCTTTGTGAGGTATGATGGAAAAATAGCACCCTGACACATCTGTTACCATCATTCTCCTTCATCACTGGCATCACCTGTGAAAACACAGTCCAGGACTTCAGTGCTCCCACCTGCTGCACAGAACCGACGCTAATTCCATTTGCGGAACAGGGAGACATGGGGAAAAAAGTCCTAAAAGCAGTGAGTGTTTTCCCATTCTTTGCTGGAGTATTTCTTGAGAAAATGGCGTCATTATCTAGTATGTTAAAGCAGGAGTATAACTTAAAGTTGCTAACAATCAGACACTGAAAACCAGGGAACTGAAGACCTGACCTTGACAGGTGTGAAACAATTGTCCTACAGGTCTAGCCAAGTTCATCTGCTCTCTGCTGAACATCCTAATATGGTCCAGAATCTTTTAAGCTTTCTTGTTCCTCTGCAGCCACTGGAGCAAAAAACCTCAGTGCTCTTCTGAACAGCTCAAACATAAGAAGGCTTAGGCAGTATGGAAAGGAAAACAGATCTGGTAACAGAAAAAATTGGTTTATGCCCTTAGTGAATGCTGGCTATCCCCCTCAAATGCTGTGTAGTTTTCATGCTACCTGTTAAAAAACAGCTGTAGAAAATACTAAGTTCACTGGGGAATAAACAAAAGTCACACAAAGTAGAACTACAAGATAAAATTTGATAACAATTTATACATGTTCAGGGTTTTTTTTTTGTATCATAGTGATAAACTGACCTTGGTTTTCATTGCCACAGGATGAATAAACAGAGCGATATTGATGTAGAAACAGGTATAAAAAGATACAGGCAGTTCTCAATTTAGATGGCATATTGTTGTTTTCTGCTTATAGTAGCATAAATTCCTATGAAGACTCTCTGACTTCATGCTTCAAGAGAAGAAATAAATTTTATGCCTTTATTTAAAATACTTGATATACAGAAAACAAAAACAGGTCATTGAGTTGGTCCATGACGTGATTATGTTTTACTCTAGGCATTATTGTATTAATAATTCTATAATCTTTGAATTGCCTCATTCAGGTTAGATGGGTTTTGTTTTAATTGCACAGAATAATCTTAATAACAATGTCCTGATCATATTTTAATGTCAAAAATGAACTACAAATAATAATTACTTCATGTATAGCAATGAAGCTTTGTGATATCAGGATGTATATTTTCCTTTTCTTCTACTTTGTTAGGTGGAGACCAGCACTAACAGACACTAAATTTGAAATTGTGTTCTCAGTCCTGAAAAAAAAATTCAACTTTTTTTTTTTCCATAAAAATAAGAGCACTAATTCAATAGCTCTGACTGCCTCAGTAGGTACCAGAAAAGAGCAGAACTGTCTGTCACAATAATTCCCACACAAACACTGAGGAACCAGAACTCTTCCTGCAGGTATGTATTTTTATGACCATCCTTTGTGAAATGTTTCATGCTCCAAGATAATATATCAAGCAAGCACAGTGACTAATAGCTGCACTTTTTGGATATTTTTGGATTTATTTTGACTCATTTTGAAAGGTGTTATAAGGTGCTCAATTTTAATGTTTTGGGTTGGAATTTGCTCATTTGGATGCTTGGAGTTTGCTCATTTGGCTTCTCTTTTTCTAAGAATTTTCTTTTTCTTATGCAGCTTCTTTCAGTTGATTTCCAAAAAGATAAACATTTATGTTGGGTATCTAAAGTGATGATAACATGTCTTCAGTATTAATGCATTGATTGCCATGACAATTGCAGAAATTGATCATGAGGTCTGTAAATTGAGAGATTGTATTAGTGGTACTCATTTCCTTTGGCTTTTAGACTCGAGAAGAGGAATAAATTTCTTCACTGAGCTCCAAATAACAATACTCTTGAGAAGTAACAGTCTCAACAAGCAACAGTGGTCATGTAGGCAGAGTTCCCCTGGTCTTCCAAGCTGACAGAATTTTTTGCCTGATATTTGTTTATCCATACACTCATGGCTGAATGAAATATCTCTCAAATTTTGCAGTTTTCCTGAGTATTGAAAGCACATAGAGGTTGTCTCATGCATTTACAACTAACATGTCTGGTGGTTATTAAATAAAATCTGTAATCAGCCCTGTTAGGCCAAATATTGGTAGGTATTTTGGTTAATTTGCAGCTATCACTGTGAGCCAGGTGGAATCATTTAAAGAGAGTTTAGATGGGCTGACCAAACAAGCAGTATAAAATAAATAATTGCACAGATTTCTTTAATCTGTTTTCCCCTTCCTGCTGCCCCTCTTCTTCCAGTTCCTTGAGGTTCATTCCTTCATTTCTTTTTTCCTTACATTTATTCATGGCTTTCTCCACCAGTCTCTCTTCTCCTTTGCATCTCTCTGGTTTCCTCCAAGGACAGCCTTCCTATGTTTAACCATCATTTTTTCAGGGCTCTCAACATATACATCAAGAAACAGAGAAGCATAATTTGCTGTCACTATCTCTGCAAGCTATATGAGTTCCATTTCACATTGCCATTTATGTTTTAAAACCCCTCAGATTCATCTCCACTCAAGACTGCTTCCTTTTGGGATCCCTGGTACAGAAGAAGAATGTGATTATTCAAGGAACTGCAATCCAGGTTAACAGTGGAGATAAACACAAACCATTTCTGTTGAGGGCCAAGAAAGTACAGAGTAGAGAAACTCAAAGCAGGGAGTCAGGCTGAGGAGGCGAACACCAAGAACAAACCAAATCCCATAAATGGTCTGATTGAGAGGTTTGAGAGTTCCCTGCATGCCCGTGGCTGCATTTCCAGATAGTTCACTAACACATACATTCCATCTGGAATGGGAGCTTGTTCTCACCAGCATCTTTAGCTTTTTTCACACCAACATTTCATTAATACTTTTTGTGTGTCTTCATCCATGATGCAGTAAAAAGCAGCCGGTAAATAGAGCATGACACATAGTCCAAAATAGTTTCCAATTAAACATTTTTAAACTACAAAGGGTTAAAATATCTCATTTCTACACCACTGTCCCAAACAGTATCACTATCTGTCTTTCTCTTTTCTATATTCCTTATTTTTGTTTCTCTGTCTTATTTAGGTTTCCAGTCCTATTCAAGGTGGAAAACACTCCTAACTGGGAAGCTGATGTGAACAGACATTTCACATGACTATATAGGAGGAAAGAGCTGTAGCAGGTGGGAAAAACAAAGTGTAATATAATGCTGAAAAATATCTTTTGTTCAGGATGTCCGCACAGTTTAAAACACAATGAAATCAGTTTCATATGGCAATGTTATAGAAAAACCACCCATTACTACCATTATGTTTTACAGTGGTTTTCAGTTTTTTTTGTTTTTTTTTTTACTCTTGTGAGGGGGGATTGCAATCTTCTTCTGATCATCGAAAAGTATTTCCATTCTACTCTTGTTCACTTTAAATACATTTCACTGTTCAGGCCTTTACCTAGCTCAGTAAAACGTTTCAGATCTGAACTCTATCACTCCATTGACTGAACTTTGCAATTTAAAACTAATGTGCTGTTGCACTCTCTACAGGCACTCCTAATAGACAACTTTAACATTGTTTAGATGCCAGGTAATTTGTTACAGCCTGAATTTCCTCTTCTACTTAATGGCTGAAAGTTAAATGTTTGCCATCAAAACCAGTGGTCTGTTGAACATTGATCCATGTGAGAACAGTGAACCTATGTCTCTGCAAATTTGTGAGTCATCTAAGAGGCAAAGCAAAGCTGACCTCGTAATGTCAAATCCCATTTAGAGCTGGTGAATAGGTTGGAAAGAAGGTACTTGATATCTTTTGAGCAGTATTAAAAATACACTACTGTGCAGAAGGATGAAAGCCTCTGTAAATTAATGTAGGGAGTCTGGCCTTTCCAAATAATTTATAGTTGAATTTTGTCTTTTAGGAGGAATGGGATGCAGTTAATAAGTGTTGTGACTTCAGTAAACAGTTTCTGAGCACACAGGTTTCCAGATAAGTGTTAGAAGCTGTAGCTTTGCCCTTCTGTATACAACATTTTATTTTAAATTGTCTTTCCTCAAACCTCATTATTAATTGCTTTCTAACTTCACTCAAAAGTGGTAACTCACATCACTTAGCTGAAGTATCCATTTGCAGTTGAAATAGATATCTAACTGCATTTTACTAAAATATGAAGTTTTCATTTAGTCTATATTTTACTTAAGTTCTTCTTATTGGCTGGTTACAGGCCACAGGAGCACCTAGGCATAGACTCATGAAGCTGGGGCTGATGCCTCACTCTAGACTAATGTTTCCATTTCCCTGCCAGGCATCTGTGTTGTCCTCACTCAATAAAGTCACTCTCCTGGATGTCAGCTATGAAACTTTTGGGGTTTCCAGACTTGCACCTTTAAGATCTGACTCAGCTTGCAATTTGCTGCATAATTTACTGGATAGCTATCCACTTTATTTGGCTAAGCTAGCAGGCATTGTTGCTCTTTAACATTCATTTTTGCATAATGGGGATTAAATTTTTAAAGGCTGTTTTAAAACAAAAAAGCTTAATAACTGAAAACAAAAATGTTTAGGTAGTAAAGCTTTTGCTTATAGGACTTGCAAAGGCTCTGAGCAAATGCAGGAAAGATCTGCATCCACTCTCTTTCCAGAGTGTCACTGCACTCCTTTAAACACATATATGCTGGCAACACCCAGGGCAGCATTTGAAATGGAAATCAAAAGTTCTTTTGAAGGGCAGCAGCAATTTATCAGAATTGTCAGAGACCAGTGAAGAGGATGGTTGCTGGATATAAAAACAAGATGTGACTCTGATGGTTGTGTGTGCTAATATATTTATGAATTTGGGCAGAAAGATGATCAGACACTTCATCTGTGCCTAATGCAATTTCATGCAGATTCTCACCAGTTATGACCTCTTTGCATTGCTCCAGAATGTTATGCCTGAAATAGCCTGCCCTCTTCATCCCAGTATTTTTTTGTTAGGCTTCTGCTGTGGCCAAAACCTACAAAATCTAACTATGCAGCCTGTGGAGTGCAATGCTTTCTGAGGAATTTAAGTGGAGCCAAAAACCAGGCTCCAATTAGACAGCTTGCTACATTCTCACCATGGAGAGGAGACAGCATGTAAACTACCCATATGCATTAATTATAATCTCCTCCCCTGCTTTCCATTTTCCAGCTTGCCAACTCTCTCTCCCCAGAATGAATTCTCCTGCCCTTCCTTTGTGGCTAAGATTAGGAGGTTTTGCCCCCTGAAATTAAATGGAGATGGGCACAGCCAAAAAAGGCTGGTCTGTGGGGACCCAATCAGGCTGGTGTGGGGGGGGGGGTTTGTTGGGGTTTTTTTTTGGTTTTGTTTTCATTTTCTACTGAGTCATCGGTGGTTAAGAGAGACAGTGGGGAACAATTAGTGTTTTCATAAAACTTAGACCTAGGGCTGAGGAGAGAGCAGGAAGCAATATATCTGTGGTGAGTAAGCCTCAAGAGCCATAATTTCCCTGTTTGTTTCAGTTCAGATGAGTGCCACCCTGTTGTTTGTTTTATAAACTGTTTAATAAACTGTAATGTTTATTAACAGTAATCCATTAAGATCATCTGCTTTGAGACCTTTCCTGTACAGTCAGTGCTCTGCACTTCAATAAGGAACCCAGTTTTATTTTCCTCTTGTTTCTTGTTTTGCACCAAATCAGAAACTTTAATGATTTTATCTGAACTTTCATACCATGCTGCATAGAGAAAGAGATCTTAAAGCTGTTTTGGCAACCTCTGCCAGCTCCAGACGTGTCAAACAGAAAAATAATGAAGTCTAAAATGTGTGTGTGTGAGCCCCATCATCTAAAATTGTAACAGCTCAATTTCCTTGCTAGGATGTGGGAAAATTAGCTGTGCTATGTCATGTGGTGGATCAAGGTGGGAGGTAGCACAGGTGGTCATAACAACTGCAAAGGTTTTATTACAGAAGGCTCTGCTCATTTTTAATAAAATTGTCCTTGAAACCCAGCTAGCCAGAAATTAATAGGAAGCTTGCAATGATCTTTTTTTTTCCCCAGGAAAGCAACTCTGAAATTTCACATAGTGAAAATCACTTATCAGTGCATCTAAACCGAGTTTTATTTTAAAATACAGTTTTTAATTAAAGTTTGCAATTCTGAGCCCGCTGCTAGTACCTGATATCTTGCTAAAAGGTCACAGCACTGGTGGCATTAATGGCATGAGAGCCTGATATAGGAGATTACGAATGCTCAAATTGCCTTTCAGTGCAGGTTTATCATTAGGAGGGGCTGCAGGCATTCCTGGCTGAGGGCAGGTTTAGTGATGGAAGGAAGCTGCTTGTTCTTTGGCATGGCTGTTGTCACAGGAACCAGGCTTTTCCTGGGGTGGGTGTGAGCCAGGAAAGGGCAAACGCTGGTCCATGGTCTCAGCTCCCTCCTTTGAGGAGGGTGCTGCTCCAGCAGCCCCAGCAGAGCCTGGGGATGGTGACTGGGGGGCAATCACACCCTAACCCCTGGAGATAACAAGGGGACAAACACCCCCTCCCTGCCCAAGCCTTGGGAGTTGTCGTTATCAAAAACAGGAGCTGTCTCTTTTGCCTCATGTCACTCACTCTTCAGGTGACAAAAGTGACTTTGACTGTACTCTTGGACAACTTTGAACTGGATTGGTTCCACTTGTATCTTGAGATGTAAACAGAAGATCCTTGAGCTGCTTTACTGCAGCTGACAGCGATTTCAGGGGGACTGTGGAGCTTTGGGCACTTGCCAGAGGAGAGAGGAGATGCAGCTATTCTCAGAGTGGCATTGCAGAGAGCTAAGGAGAAGCAAAATTGATTTGGAAGCTGTGAAAGAACCTCACCAAATGAGACAGAAGTAGATGTTTTTTTGCTGGGGGGGTGCTGGCATTGCTGTGTTCTGCGCTCCTGAGGCAGCCCAGTGTCACACCTCCTGCCTCTGGAGCATATCTGAAGAACAAAAGCAGAGCGATGAACATTGCACAGCAATGTGTGAGTAACTTCGGTGCTGCCTGAGCCAGCAACCTGGAGCTGCTGCTGTGCAGGGCAGGCAAAGGACAAGACTTGAAAATCCTCCAATTTAGCTTGAAGGAAGATGCTAAGGAGGCCTTAGAGCCAATGTTCTCCAGCAGTAAGCACCAGACTAAGCCATCTGCAAACAACCCCAAGGATAGATTGGGCACAGCCTTATTACTCTGGTCATAACTCTGAATTACTATTACTTTAAAAATATATTGGTCTAGTGAAAGCTGAAATTAAGTGGAACATATTGCCACTGCCCTCAGGGATCTGGCATGGAACCACCACTGAAAGCAGAAATGATCATTTGCAAACAGAACAGAAACCAGAGCTCTGAGAGTCAGAGGCACTCGCTTCAGAACATCTGCCAGATGAGCCACGGCATAAGCTGCAGCATCAGATTATATGTGTTGGGCTGTTGGGTTTTGTCGCTACTTTCTTTTAAAATTGCTGTTTGGACTCATATAAAGCCATGAATCTTTGCCAAAGACAGTGCTGAGGGTGAAGATTCAGATGAAGTAATTATGTCTAGCACAGGGTCTCTGAGAGAATAGATTTCCAAACTTGTAGTATCAATGTGAAAGTGAGTTAGCAATAGCAGATTTTTCTAAGTACAAAGGTGGTCAGAGTGCTTCAGAAAATTAACAAATAAATAAAAGGGCACCTTTAAAAGGTTTTTGTTAGAGAATGCAAAATCTGAGCCATGGCTTCAGCCACGTAGAGGAAACCACCATGCTAAAAACTACTACCTGCAATTGCTAAAAGTAGCTATAGAGTGAGATCTTTAAAATAGTCTCTCAGTTTATTTTTCTTGCATAGAGAAAAAACTGGTTGTTATAAACAATTATTCTTATTTTTATGAAGTATCCTTTCTGTAAGAAGATAAACCAAGTAAACTTTCTAATTTGGAGCCTTGGGAACCACAGCACGTTCCAAAGAAGTTGTCTGTGGAAATTGGTGGTGACAAACAGAGGCCTTAGGTAGGTCACAGTGACATCAAAAAGGGACTTTTGTCATTGCAGAGAAATTCTTGCTCAGGCAGAAGAGGTTATGTCAGTGTAAGGCAAAATGGGAGGGAAGCAAAGGTCTTTGTGCCCAAGGCAGTTTTATATGGGCAATAACCTCCCCTTGATGAGCTGGCTGAGCCTGGGGATGTGATTTATCTGGTGCTAATGAGCTTTCTGCTGCCTGCAAACACCTCAGACAACGCAGGGTGTCTCAGAGATTAGCTGACTACAGTTAGGAACTTGCTTTCTTGTGCTGGAGACTTTTTATTATGCTGACTGCCATTAGGGCTGTGTTTGGTTGAGGAAGGTGGAGGAAGTGGAAAACTGTTATCCTAAGAAGATCTTTGTGCAAAGGTCTGTGCTAGAGGCTCAAGGCCAAGCAATAGATCTTAGAAACTGAATGAGTTTCTCAACACAGCTTTTGTGTTGCTCAGCAGCCAGGAAAACCACCTAAGGATAATGGCTTTTGAGAAAGGTAAAGACTAAATAACTTTCGGTTTTCTCATTAAGATATTCTCATTATTTAGAAAGATATTCGCCTTAGACAGCAAAATACTGTTTTGTACTTCAGACTTCCTCTGAACTTGGGCCTCTGAAAAGTTTATACTGCAAAGCAGACAGAAAGAACAAAAAAAATGGAAGGAACTGCTTGCTCCAGCTAACAAAGCAGGAATTAAATCCAGGCTGGATTATTCCCCCACCCTACACGCAGCCTGAGGATGCTGATTTGGCCAGTGCCAGGCTGCTCTGTATTGGTGAGTGACACATAGTCTTTATACTTATAAAAAAAAGTACAGTCGCTGATAAGCCTCTCGATATGCCTTGTCCTTTCAACAACAAAGTTAACCACTGGAGGAGGCTTTGCATGTAAATGAGGTTCTCTTCAGGTTTCAAATCTAATCAAAGTGGAATTCAACTTTCTTCTAAAGGATATGCAAAACTAGTTGGTCAAACATCCTTCAGCCTCTAAGTTTATCGCCAGCCTGACGTCAGTCTGGAAATCCCAACTTTCTTAAGAGATGATAAATGTTATCTGCCAATCTCTTCCACTGAATAAACTCTGTTTGATCTGCATTAATCACACTTGGCAGAAGCTGTTCAAGCCTGCTAGCAGCAATCCTGGTGAACAGCTTGGCATCATTGCTTAATAATGAAGTGGAACAGTATGAAAAAAAAACCATGAAGGAGCCTCCTTTTCATTGCCACCCCAAAGTTAATGAAACACACATTAAAATGTATGGCTTGAAATATTCAATAGATCTGAAACTGTCTTCTTGTAATCATATTATTGCTCTCAAGGGCAAAACATATCCCTTTATTTTTCCTTTTCTGCTACAATGCTATGTGTCAGAAGTGCATGGAAAGAGAAGCACCAGACACTTCTGTAATTTTTGATACTTTTTTATCATTTTAATAAATGAATGTTCAATGTCCTGAATTAATCTTCACAAATTTTGCCCAAGAATATTTGAGTCATTATTGCTTTTATTCCAATATGATTATGCACAGTTCAGAGCTCAACAATTCCTGCCATTTTCCCTAGTAAGGAGAGAGGGCCTGGGACAGGTCTGTGCAAACCCTGCTTTGGGGTGGGCTCTCTGGATATTTAAGCAGTGACTGGAACACAGTCACTTTCCACAAAATTTCCACAGAATTTCCACAAAAAATGCTCTGTCTGCTTGCAGGTTCTCATCCAACAAATGCTTCAAAACCTCCTTTCAGTGACTTTGCTTGGGTGTGTGGCTGCACGAAACTCAGTGGGACTGTTGACGTGGGGAAAGCCTAGCACAGAAATAAGGAATTGATAGAAACATCTATTAGAAATAGATGAATAGAGAAATGTGCTCCTGGGGGGTTACACAGCACCTGCCTTGGTTTGGAATAAATGGGAAGAGGGAGTAATAAAGAAAGTGAGTAGAGAGGGAAGTACAGAGTGGAGTCGCAGCACTGAAAAATGAGATGTAAGAATGGAAGAGAAAAGGACAGAGGAGGCAAAGTGAAAACAGTGAAAGTGTTTAGTTTGCTTGTGGCTAGATGGAGAAAATAATGTTTTTTAAGAAGGGAAATATCTTCTCCAAAACCTTCTCTATGGTTTCTGGGTGTGCAGGGCCTGCTTAGCAATGACTCACAATGTTCTACTGAGGAATTTCTCTTGTAAAAAAGAACATTGGCAAAACTAGTGTGATTGACAAAGGAGAAAACACCAATTAACTTTTCCTCCCTAAAAAAGATCATAGACTTCTCCAGAGAAATTAAAAATATTTCCATGTTAGGAGTGTGCAGGGATGTGAGGATAACATGGCTGATCTTCTTTAGAAATGTTCATTCATCTCAGCTTAAGCCTTGAATTTTTGAGATTAAAAGACAACATAAACACAGTTTTTTTTCAAAGCATCATCATAATTTTGTGACCCTCTGGGCCTTTTCCTAAACTTTTATTTCTGAAGGTCAAAGTTGCTTTAAAACATATTAATATGTAAAAAAAACATATTCCTTCCTAGTATTCCAACAGATTTAGTGAATCTATCCTGATAAAACATAAACTTCTTCCTCTAGCCTATAATATATATTACTATTGAGATTTTTCCAATTAAAAACTGTGTAATTTGAATCCTGAGAGACACACGCCCTCTGAAATCATGTAACATTGTAGTTAAAGTAACAATGAGCGTTCTTCTTTTTCTCAGGAATTTATTGCATTGCACAAAAGTTTATTACAGAAGGGAAAGGCTTACAGTGAGTAAAAAAATTAAGGAATAAGGGCATAAACATACGTTAGGTAAGACATTAGCATGATGTGTGACATTTTTTCTGAAGTTTGTATATTCAGACAAAGAAATCAAGCAGGCATTAAGTTATCACATTTTGGGAGATGTGTCTAAATACAGTTTACTGCTGGCCACAGAAGCTATTTTCATTCTTAAAACAAGCAAATTAATTAGTGAAATTTCACTTTGATGCTTGAACTTTCACATGAGACACTTGGAAGTCAATGAAAATATTTAATTAATTACTAGTGGGCCAAAATATTTCCTATTACTGGTAACATGTGTCTTTTCTTACTTGCAGACACCTACACCAATGTCTCATGAATTTACAGGGATTTGCTATGTATTCATCTCCCTGGAAATACACTTTTGGGTATGCCCACAAAAAACTTACATTGTTAATTCTATTTCATTAAGGAATTGCAGTATCCATATGGCAATATATATGTAATGCATACTATATTAATTCAAAGTACTCTCCCCTCTCTAAGAAACTGTCAGTTTAATGAGATATCACAAATAAAGTGCAATCTGAAAAAAAAAATCTCTCACCTATAATTGCTCAAAGCATGCATTCTCTCTCCAAGCTTCATTTTCACTGCATGTGTAATGTTTTTAAAGTGGTGTTGAATGTAATGCCTTTTACTCTGAACACTCTTCACTTCCTGGCTCAAGTTTCCTTCTTGATATATGAGGGAAAAGTTGAAATTGCTTCTAGACATGTAGGGAGAGCACTAGAATACAAATTAAATTCTTTACAAGGTTTTGATAAGTCAGGAGTCCACTATCTCAGAAGCAGTTAGGCTAATCAATAATTAGGCAATATTAATTAATTCATGTGCTTGTACTGGAGCATCCTTTTACAAACATATGTATAAATATATGTTTATATATATGTGCATATACATATATAAATATATGAGGTGGCTAAGGCCATGTATTTATTTTTATATGTACTTATATTTTTATATATACTTTTATATATATATATATTTTTTATATATATATATTTATATTTATATTCTTTTGTCTCTGTTATTCAAAGGAGCATTTTCTAAACCCTCTACTGAAAACTGAATCTGACCACACAAAACAGGAAGAATATAATAAAAGGAAAGAAGGTATGAAATGTATGAAAGAACTATCAAAAAAGCACAGACCCAGAATAAGGGCCAGTGTGGAAACAAAAAATTATGGATAACATCTTCAAAAGCATTTTATTTCCAGGTTCCAAAATGGTAGACTGCACTGAATTGAATTTTACATCCATCTGCTGGAATATCTGCTCTCAGACACATTTTAAACCCAGGAGTCTAAAAGCAACTACTGCCCAAATGCATTTTTGTCAGGAACTTTTGTATCAAAATGTAGATGGGGAGACAAAGAGTAATTTCTAATGGCATGATAGATACATATTGATAATAACAGTGTCTCAAATTCTTTTTTTAAATGTGTTTTTTGGGTTTGTGTAAATGGCAAGGTTCCTGCAATTTCAGTTCCCTTCAAACTACTGTGTGGTTTGAAAAGGATAATTTATGAGGAGCGTTGTTGTTTTGGAAACATGCAGCTTTTAGTATCAATCTGAATTTTTCAGATAAAGAGTAAAAATTGTATTGAGTAATATAGAAAACAGAAGACCTTTTCAAAGGTTAATGTAAATAGCAGGAAACCATTTAGACCATTCTTTTTTATTATTATTTTGTTTATTAAGATTAAAGGACTTATTGCTGTTCTGAAGTGAAACTTCAGTACCTTGGGGAAGGAAAAAACTTTGCTTAGGAATTCAGGTACTGCTTACAGACACATGCTCTATGGTGCAAAATATCTGAGGATACTGCTACAGAGGATGCTTAAAAACTTGCAAGATGATTGGCAAGTTGGAAATCTTTCCTTGCTTCAACATAGGCTTTATTAGCCATGTATTTATACCTTAGACAAAATGGTCATTGTTTATGAATAAATTCACTTAGCAAATCCAAATTAAAATGGTAAGTACTCTGCTGTGTTTCTTTCAGAACATCTCATCATTGCAGGATAGACAGAACTGTGAAGGACCTGGAGATTAGGAGGTGATCTCAGTGTAATGAACAATAAATGCATGTGCATGCTGGCTAGATGGACTTGATCCAGATGTTATAAACATTGTCAAGGAGGTGCAAAAGTGGTGGAAACACACTTCTGAAGATGGCTCATCAGGATTTTTGGTAAGCAGATTTCTGGATTAATTTGCTGCTGTAATCTTTGGTGTGGATAACCAAATCAATCCCCAATTTCATGACTACAGGCAGCTGAAGTGCTGAGGTAAATGCATTTATCTTCCCAAGGGAAGAAACCAGGCAATGAGAGCTCAAGGGCTACCAGTCTGAATTTTCCTCCTGTATGGATTTGCCTCTCTGGGTAACATGCCAGGTCTCTCTCCTCAACTTTTTTTTGTTTTTCTCAAGTCTCAAGTTTGCTGGTGGTGTTCTCTTGTGCTTGTTAAAACCCTGTCACTCCTGGTGACCATGGCTGTGTTTTTGCTGTAAACTTATCTGGAACTTCTGATGGAACTTGAAGTGTAAGCAATTAAACAAATAAATAAGTCTGGTCAGAGTGATGGCAGATTTACTTGTCTTTCAGGTAGCTGACAGTGACTCATTTCTTTCCAAATAAGTGCCAGCTTTCTTTGAAAAAAACCACATTAGAGTAGTTAAAATGACATGAGAACCTTTAAAAAACCCAAGCACAGCATAAAAATGCGTTGTCACTTAAAAATCCCAATTAAAAACGAGAAAGAGACAGACATAGTGCACTTGAAGTATTGGATCACACATGCTGCAGATAAAACTAACAAAGCATCACCTGCCTTGTGGAACAGAAAAGAAATCTTGTTTGAACATAAACAAATGAATCTGACAGGATTATTTTTGGCCTGTTTTTAGAGAAGCAGAAATGCAGACAGCTGACTACAACAAATTAATTCAGAAACAATGCTTAGAATCATTACTCTTGATAATTAGAAACAATTGCAATTTTTTTTTCAATATTGAGATATGATGACAAGCACCCAGGAGTAATATTTCCTTTTCTTTGACACATGGGAAATTTTTAACTTTTATTTTAACAGTGAGAGCTATACTGTGGAATCTAGAATTTGGAAGAACATGGATTTGAACATGTACAAGTGCAATTTTAATATTTCTTTTAATACAAGTAGCCAAGATTCTTTTACTTCTTGGTTTAACCCTCACATAAGGTCATGGGTCTTCCTTGCAATTATTTTGTAACTTTATTACTTAGGGGGAAAAAAAATCAAAATGTGAATGTGTCAGGGTTCTGATGGTGAATACAGGACCTGTCTTGGCAGTGTTATATCTTTGTAAAAATGCTTGCCAAAAAATACTGCCACATCACATTTCTCAGTCAACACAGATTCCCTAAATCTTGGCTACTATTTTTTCAGGGAGTTGATTTGATTGTTTATAGGCCTAGGAGCTCACACAGCAGATCTTCCTCTGTTTTTACTCATGGGATTTTCAAACACTCCCCAGTTTTCTGGAGACAAACTAGACAGATATATGTAAGCTAATTTGATTATTTGTTATGACAAGGTTAATTTGATTATTATGACTTTGAGGTTTTGAGATCCAACTCTGTCATCATTTATCTTGCCAGGTGATGGGTTTTTTTCTAAGAATTTCAAAAATAGAACCAGGCCAGGGTTAACTGTATGTTTGACTCCCCACAGTGCTTATTCCAAGATATCTCACTCTGGCATCTGACCACCAGCAATCTCCTTTGTCCCTGTGGCCTTCATCCCTTGCAGTGAAGATGAGTTTAGGCATTAAACCCCTTGCCATAATCAGCTTAACAACTCTGAATTTGAGTTCCTGTTTGCAGTTGCTGTTGTCTCTCGGGGCTGACAGAGTTAATGGCAGCCCTCATAAAGCTCACCAGTGTTTTTCCTGTAAGGAAATAATAACTGCAAGGAAAAAAACAGTGAAGCTAAGAACAAGATGATTAAACAAGCATCTTTAAACAAGGCATGATACATAGCAGGTAAATAGCTGTGAAACAATTGAGACCTTGTTTCCTGCTTTGTCTTCAGATACATGTCCTGCTGTGAGCTCGTGGCTAATTGTTTAAAATATTTCCCTCTAGCCTCTTCCTTTATTTTATTTTTTTTTTAATTCCTTCTATATTCATGACCAGTAGCAGCTACTGCTGCACTCTGGTACAAGCAGTCAAGTCTGAACAAGTAGCAGACTGATCCATTCCTTGTAGTCCTTATCCTTAAAGTTCTTATAGCAAGGGACACAGAGAAGATTCATCTTTAACTGAATATATGGAAAAGAAACCAAATTTTCCGTGATGTAATTGCACCTGAGCTTTTTAATAGAGACAATGAAAGGAGCATGCATTTGTTATTGACTGGGGGAGGAAAGCTAAATGCTCTGCCATCTGGGGATTTTATCGAGCAGCACTTTGAAATATTCTAAAATGAAACTGAGCAGCCTGATCCATGTGTTGGCAAAGGAGAGAATGATTTGAATTAAATTTACTACACTGGGTTCTAAGACAGTATTGGTCATCATAACCTTGGAGGTAAAAGAGGTGTAATTGCTTTCCTGCAATTATAGGTGGAGTTCATACAGAAATAGTTCCTATAAAAAACAAAGGAAGTCAACCAAAAGCCAACTATTGCAAGCCAAATTATCTGCCCACAGAAACAGATACAACCCCATTGACACTAGAGGAGTTTTATCCACTTACAATAGCAAAGATCTGCCTTCTTACTGAGGTTTGTTGTTGTACACAGTCTGCCCTGGGGACATTCTGTAATTACTATAGAAAATAGTGTACTCACTTGATAACTTCTTCGAGCAGAAAAGTAATTAGCCTGCCAAGTGACTTGATGGTCCTAAGAAGGTGCTGGAGTTTTGGAGGCTGATGGTTTTTAGCAGAAATAAGTGGAAGAGGGAAAAAGTCTGGCTGGCAGAGTACAAAGGAGAGGTCTGGCTAGGGAGATAGAGATGGCCACTTTAGAATTACAGGTTCCAACAAAAACTCAAAGCTTTGATGCAACACCAAACTCAGAAAAATACTTTTCTGCCAGCTAATGGTACAGGGTCCCTGCAATAGTGGGAAAAACAACTGGAGATTCTGCCTGAACAATTTCCCCAGGCTGTTCTAGGCTGGTGAGCAGCAGCCACATTCTACAAGATCAGTTGTCACAGATCTTTCTGATCTAAAATATTATTGGTGCAAAAAGGAAAGAGATCCTTCTATTATTAGCATTATTATCTTATGAATATCATTTCGAATGTGTAAAATGCTGCTTGACCAGTGCTTCAGCCAAATCCAAGCTTACTGGATTAGGATGGTGCTGGTGAAATCTCAGTTTATTGGGCACAAAGGCAGGGATGGAAATGTTAGTGGATATCTCAGATTGTTGCAGTATTGTTATCACAATAGCACAAAGTATTATTTTGTTATGGAAATCAAGACAATTTCTCTCAAACAGAAAATAGATGCAACACATGATGGACTGTGCAAGGTCTGAAAAAACTGCTTAGGCAGTTGGGAATTGAAGAATAAATTAAAGTGCAGCAACCCTAAAGAATAATAACCATTTTTTGACTCTATTAGAGGGGAAAATGATTTTGCAAAGTGTGATTTACCTGGTTCCATAGAGCAGGCTGTATTGCAAGCCTCTGTTGCGTTTTCTTTTCTCATTATAACTCTCAAAAAAGAATTTTGAATCAATATGATGTGGAATATTGGAATGTCAGTATCTGTTGAAAATGAACTGGTTTATGCTGATCTGATCTAATTAAAATCAATGCAGATATCTTAAGAAAAATATTTTCTTTTGGTGATGAAGCCATATAGGGTTATTTGGTAAATAAAATACTCCGGTTGTCTGCTTTTTTAGATAAAATGTTTATGTGATTGAATCTCTGTTTATCAATAGCCAATGTTCTTTCTTGTTCCATGCAAACTAGATTAAAAATGAAAATACTCATAATTCACAGTAAAATTTATTTTAAGAGATGGGACTATATGTATATAAATGTGTAAAATAGCTTTTTTCAGACCTGCACATTACTGACATTAGTTGGAACAAATAGAATGCTAAGTCCATGTATATCTAAAAGTTTTATGTTTCTATATGCAGGAGAAATAGCAAGATTGTATTTCCCCATCTATTTTCAAAAAATGAAAACAAAACACCAGCCACTTATTAATACAAACTCTTTTTAAAATCCTTCCTAGAAGGCTCCTACCACCCTGATTTCAGTTTTGTAAAAGTCACTGTCTATTCAAAGGAAAGCAAATCTGTGCAATGCAATGCCTCTGAGGAGACAAGGAATGCAGGCTAGATCTGAGGGAAAGGAGGGTTAATGTTTTCTTCAGACTAGAATGCACATTATCTAAGTTCATAAATTCTTCTTGAAATCTTCACTTTTTAAGGTAGAAAGAAAGGGAGGGGTGGGAAACAGTCTCAAGTTGATTTTTTTAAGGGAAACTTTTAAAATTAGTTTTCACTTTCATTTTAAAAGAAGAAATATACTTTCTGTGTTCAAGAAAGTAGATTCTGGTTAAATTTAAGTGGCCATCAAGCAGTTTCAAGAGAGAATTCGCTTCATGTATCAACTCATCTCAGAGGGTGTATGACATCAGGAATTCTCACTACTCCTCAGAGACTGCAGCTGGTGGGAGGCTTCCTGGGAGAGCAAGAGAAACAGGAGCTCAGGAAATGTAGAATGTCTCATAAGCGCCAAAGATTTTATCCTTTCCTGTTTTCTAGCCTTTGTTGGGACAAAATCCTGCAGATTCATGAGCAGGGATCCTACAGATCTCACATAAAAGAGTGAAATCTCCCATGTAAGCAGAACACAGGTAAAGTTTTATAACAGATGCATATTTTTGGGCATGTATCACTTTTCAGGGATATAAGATGTAAGAACAGATGTAATGAACTAGTTAAGTTCAAGTGTAAGCCTGTCATTGCTGCAAGCTGGGAGTAAGAGTTGTAGCCAGCAGAGTTCAGACTGCAAGTATTTGACATCCATATGCAATGTCAAATAATTTTCTAGGGCCAGATAGTCATGAATAAAAGTTCATAGATTAATTCCACAGTTTTCTCTGCTACAATTTTTAATGAGTTCTCTCACTTAGAGATTTACATAAGGCAGCCTGTTAAAAATTAAATTGAGATGCTTCCACCATAAATCTGAACATGCTGTAACATCAAACTCTACTTGGGCAAAGTAAACTTTTAGAGGTTTTTTTTTAACAACATTTAGATTTTTTGCATTGGTTTTGAAATGCAATTTAATGAAAGTTTTTGATCTTGCAGAGGTTCTTTAGATACCTTGAAGAAAACTTTGCTTTCAGTCTACGCTCTGCTGTAATGACTGCAATTGTATTTGTCCCTCAGCCCCTTCACTCCAGTATAAAACATTTAGTGGTGAGGCTGGTACAAAGTAGGCTGTGTACATTCACAGGTAAAAACAGTCTTAATGCAAGTAAATCAGCTAATTGTGAGAGCACAGCTTGGAGTAATGCTTGTCCTGTCACTATAGAAAGCTGTACCCAAGGGGAGAGTGTCATGGGATTATCAGAGGTGACTCCTAATACAAGGAGTCTTGCCTACTTTCTTTATTTCCACCTATGGAAGTTTCACCAACTCACCCTCTTGTAAATCACTGGGCTTACTTTGATGCATCCCCTGCTTTGGATTGCATTTACAGCAGCTTCTCTTCACTCATTCCACACGCACTCCCAAATTACCCATCCTGACAGCTGTTTGCAGTGAGCCAGCATCACAGTTTTAATGATCTGGTTTGTGAAATTTACTTTTTTTTTTTTCCTCTCAAGACATATCAGGCATTGCAGGCCTCTAATTAGTGGTACTTATAGTTAAAGTTCAATAGTCAAGTCTTTTGAGGCATTAAGAGATTATATTCTTTAATAGCTCTGAAATTAATGAAAAACATCCTTTTTGCTTCTAATTTCTCAGCTTTACTGATATCAGGATAGAATTTTTTGTCATGGAATGTGTACATTATGTCTTCAAGAAGCTGTACTGGTGCATTGGCATGTCACCAGAACAGGGAAAAAGCTCTTGTCTATCAAACAAAGAACAATGAAACCCAAAAAGTTGAGTGAATCAAAACTAATGTGTGTGTGTGTTTGTTTCTGTCAGGGAGAACTACTTTTTTTATCCTTGGCTATGATCTTGCAATAGATCAAGTTGTCCCTTCTCTTTCATTTGACTGACAGCAGAGCCAACACTTGCTGAAACTTTTTTTTTCATTCCTCACGTTTCCTTTCACCTTTTTTTTTTTAACTTCATTTTTCTCTCTTCCTCTCCAGAGATCCATCACAGCAGCATGCAGCTCCCAAGTGGAATCTTTGATTTGTTTGGCAGTGTATGTCTAAATCAAAGAGAAGGGGCAGAAAGTATCCTGACTGATGTGCAACCTTATAATGATTTTCTTCCATAATCCCTCACAGAGTGTTGTTCAAGGAAAAGCTAAATAATTACTTTAAAACAAGACCTCAGAGTTCTGCATGTCAAAAGCTCATTCCGTATCTCAGTTGCAAGAAATAGTCTATCTTGTCAAACAGTCAGTCAATTAGAGAAAAAACAAACAACCAAACAACAACTCAAATCCATAACAAAAAGGAGCCAAAAACCTGAAATATTCCCTAACAAATCAGTGATCCCAGCTATTCGGAGGAGTCAGAAAAATTGATCTCAGACACCCCAAATATTCCTTTCTGTGATTAATGTGTTAGAGCAAAAGTCAATGAGGATTGCCTTGAGTTACTTTCCCACCAAATTAAGGGTATTGAGTTGTCAATACACCTCAGGCTTTACAGATCTTATCAGATGTAGCTAAAATCTGCAGTGTAAGAGCATTTTTTTCCCTACTGTAGTGTTCAATTGAAGAGCGATTTCAAGTGTTTGTTGTCAACATCAAAGACATTCAGCAAATTTTAGGCTCTTTTTCTTCAATGGAGTTGCTTATGTTTTGTAATTATGGAGTATATTTATTTATCTGTAAAGTTTGCAATTCTGCTTCCAACATGTCTCTATACTAGATATATCACTTTGCTTACCCTATTGCAGCATATTTTGTCATATTTAAAGAAGAACCCCTCAGCCCTTGAGTGCCGCTCTCACAGGTTTTAAGCCAGTGTAAAGCAAACATCCCAGTGCATCTGCATGACCTACACTCCTGTGATAAACTTGTGGCAGAAGAAAAGGTGTCAATACATGCATTTCTTCAAAGGTGAATTCATTTTCTCTCTCTCTTGACTTCTTCACAATTTTTTTGATGTACTTTTGGCTTTGGCCATGTACCCTGCTGGCCAGCCTCAAGTGCCATATGAGAACATTTGTTAGCTGAGCCATCAATCCCCAAATGTCCATTTCAGTCACCCCCTTGGCACCCAAACTTTTATCTTTTAAGCTGTTTGAATTCTGTGAATACCCAGCAGCACAGCCATCACACCTGAGCTAATGGCAACAATTGCATGCCCTAGAACCATTTTGCTTTGAGAAGTTTGTTCTGCTGGGCAAATGCAGAGTATTGCCTTTGCAATCCAGCAGTGACTTCAAAACTGTAACCAGAGGAAATTATATCAGCCTCTAATTTTTGAACAAGTTAACACATCTCCCATCTAGGAAATGAAAGACTTTCTTTCTTAAATATCATCTTATATTGCTTTCCTACCAGATAATCATCCTCATTAATAATTAGAATCAAAGTTGTCTTCAATTCCCCTTTATTGTCTGTTTGGCCCTCTGAATCTTGGATATTTTTGTATTATGGTGGCAATGAAGTGTTTCTTTGCCTCAGATTAGTGAACATCTCTCCGCATAGAGCATCACACAGGAAGGGCAAAGCTATGAACTTAAACCTCTTGTGACCAAGGATCAAGAATTATACTTCTACTCTCAGGTAATTTTATCTTGGCATAATTGTAGGGTAGCAACAACAAGATGCTTGCTATCCTATTGTCCTAAAACCCAGTCATACTCCTCGAAGTTCACTATGTGTGAATTCCACATGCAGGAATGCCTTTCCTATATGGATTATAAGACTATAGCCCTGGATCAGCATTTCAAATGCACATTTCTTTTGGGAGCACTTGTGTTGTTTGGGGTGTTGTGAATCTCCCTGTTAGTTGGAAGTCTCATTGTCTTTGCTCACTTAGGAGAGAATTTTGGCCCTGAGCTGAATTTATGACCACAGAATCTGGCACTAGATAGCTCTGGTCTTTTATTTGCACACATTCACTGTAAAGGCAATCAGAAACCCAGATTGCTGAACTATGGACATGGCCATCATCTCTGCCAGACTTGATTGGGCTGTATTGAATAATTATGCAAGCATGGAAAAAAATAGCCATAGAGACAATGGTGAAAGACCTCAATGTACCAAAGGAATGAAAGTTAATTTAATTCTCTTTTCTATTAGAATATCCAGTAATATTCTGGAGTACTTTATGGAATCATTAAATACATGCTTATTTTATGTCCCTATACTCTTTAAAATGATACAATAACGTAATAATCAGTTATTATTAATTTTTTTTCATGGTGTGTATATGTGATCTAGACTTTGCTGTTGTTAGTAATTCAGCTGGAGTGTAAAATTGTACAAGACTGAATAAAAATAGAATCCAGCTTGTAATGCTTTTTGTATTCAAATAATCCCAAAGCAGTATATAGAATATGTTGTTAGGTATCATTAAAGACCTTCCATTAACTAGAAAAAGCTGTTTGATGGCTTCAAAGATAATTGAGAAGAAGTTTTTTAACATAAGACTAAAAAGAAAAAGCACTCTCAAACTAATTTATCCTACAGAGAAAAAGCTGGGGAGAGAACTGACTTTTGTCCTTTCTCAGTCAACAGATGCTATTAAATCTCTAAAATCATATTAAACAATATTTTAGGGAACTGACTTAAATCCACAAGGGGAATAAAAAAGAATGAAGGCAGATATTTATTCTGAAATTTCATACTGTTGCAACTGCATTTCAGAGGCTGATGATACACCATGAGCATGTTATTATTCACTTTGGTCAGACAGCAAGGGTTAAGATAGGAATATCATCCCAGGCATTAGCCATTAATCTGGGTATCTCATTGCTTTACTAAGGTTTGGGTTATACAGATAATAACTCCAGGCCATATTCTGACACCTTTATTCATGCTGAATGGCATCTGAGGCAGCATCAGGTCCCACAAAAATCAGAGGGTTATTTACAGGGAAATGCATTAGTCAATGTAGCAGAATATTGTCCTTTGGCAACATCTGCAGATGGAATTGTGCTGTAAAACATTACTGCACCAGCCAGAACAGGGTGTCATAATGGCTTTGTATACAAATTTGAAACAGATTCTGAGATAGTGGCTCCTGATAATGTCATTTTTCTCTCTTTTTCAATGTGTGATTCCTTGCCACAGAGGTGTAATGACAGTACAACACTAATATTTTATCAAAGAATGACAGTCAAACCATGGATAGGAGTTATCAAAGTTATAACACTGAGACATGCTTGGGACTCAAAGTCAGGAAGAAATTCACTGTGTTGATCTTAAAAACTGTTTTAGTTTAATGTAGACTGCTTTGTGATTCTGTGTCTTCTTTTCATGGTTTTATTGCTTTATTCTGCAAACAAAATCACAGACAATTGTTTTAAAATGTACTTTAAACTTCTTTTGGAAGTAAATTAGACTGTTTTGAAGCCATTTCAGTCTACTTGAGTCTGTGTGATAGCCATAATATTGAAAAATATTATTGTAAGCCTTCTAACAGTAATATTTGCAAATGGTAAGTCCCACTTTAATAACCCCAAAGAACTACACTTACAAGAAACTGGCTTTTGGGGAAATTAAAATAGCAGAGAAAAGAAATGGCAAAAATTAGCAATGGAAAACCTGCATTTCAAGAGACAACAGAAAGAACACTTTATTTGATTGAGTCAGATATCTGGTTTCAGCATGATGATATTTTGTGTAATCAAAATCCCTCACATCAACAGCTTATAGAAAATAAGCAAATGTTATTGTGTACTTCCTGATAGCACAAAAATGAGCGCACACCAAGTACTCTTGCCAGCAGATGATCAATTTCAACTTCAAGAGAAGGAGCTCCAGGAGAACCTTGGGTCTGACTTCAGGCATCTCTGCCATTTTGGATCTCATGGTGCTACATCTGTGTCTTCAGCAAGATTTCTGACAGAGAGACAGGTACCTGTCCATGTGAGAGCATCCTAGGATGTCTTATAAGGTACTGAGGGAAATGAAGCAGAAAAAGCCCTGCACTGCTGCCTGTGTCTTTCAGAGGTTTCCAGCACTGCAAACACCACGGGGAGGAGCTGATCAGATGTTGGTGGGAGCTGCTCTGTTCTCCCAGGCACGAGTTGGTCCTGTAGTGCTGTACAGCACATTATCAAGCTGCCAAGGTCAGTGGTTAGTCCCTACATTGTCACTTTTGTTAATGGTTAGTCCCTATCTTGTCGCTTTTGTTAACAGGGGACATAGAGCTTATATTGCTTGTAGAAGCTGGGAAAACCTTTCTGGAGCCTTTCCAATGTTTTTGACCCAAGAGGTCAGACCTCTTGCCTGAGAGTGTTGAACCCTGTTAAGATGTGTGGGCTCCTGATGGAGCTCCCTGGACAGAAGTTCACAGCCCAAAAAGTGAGGTGTTTGAACAGTCCTCTGTATTTGAACAGTCCCTCTGTCTGGAGTAGAAATGGGTTCTTGCTTCAAGGAGAGTTTTAGTGGGCATGCGAATTTATCAAGTATGCTGAGGAGAGTCATCAGGCACTGAAACACTCCAGAGGACATCTCCCTCCCACTCATACCAGAAAATTTGGGTTTGATAAGGTATTTCAGGAGCATTGCTTTTTCCCATGCTGATAACTTCTGCACCACTTAGTGCATCAGTCATGAACAAAACAGGTGTGGCCACAAAACGTGATCTCATCCACACCTTCCTCCATCAGACAGGTCACCCAGCAGAACCTCTCATGGTTCACCTCCCTGGCTTTCTCACTCTTTTAAGGGAAGCAGTTATATGATCCTCAGAATATTTATGTGCTCCTTTGCCATGCTGGCATCATGCTGTCAGTCTCTGTCCCTGTCTTCTTCTGTTACCCAACAACTGCTGTCTCCTCTGAAGGTCTTCTGTTCTTTCTGTCTCTATTGCTGCTTCTTTTTCTTGTATCCTCTCAAAAATTGCTCATCTAGAATATGAAAATGAGGTTTTTCAGAAGTTAAAACTGTCTGGTTGTGAATCTTTGTCATGGAATAACATTGAAGTGTCCATTACATGAAGGTGACTGCCTCTCCTGTCCCACTCTGTACCATCTGCTACTGCTGTCACTTTGCCAAGTTTCTGCAGAGCAAATATAAGTTAGAGCTTTTCAACCCAACAGTGGGAAAGCCTTATCCAGCCCCTCAAAGCAGCTGAAACAATTTGTCTGAAAATCCCCTCTCCCTTATCCCAAAGATGCAAATCCACATCAAAAATTAGTCCAAAGGAGACAAAAGCAGTTTGGAAAGTTTCATATTAAGTGACAGGATGATGATGACATCCAAAAATGAGAAGTGTTGTGCAGCTTTAAGATTGGCTGAAACTAAGGCAGAACTTTTAATTAGAATCCAGACAGTGAAAACAGCACAGCTACTGATACCAGGGCTAAAATCTGCTCTTGGATAACTATTTTGTGAGGAGTTCTATCAACTTTCAGCAGAAACATTTGCACAGATCCAGCTATGAATTTCAGCTTGGATTTGCAGGAAGTCATGTTTGATTTTGATGCTGGCATCATTATCAGTTAAAGCTGAAATAATCTCTGTCATTATATATTCTATGCTATGAGGAGAATGAATAGCAGCAGCATGTTAGGGTGTTAAAAAGATGAAAAGTTTTAAGTATAATTACTTTAAAATATAATCAGATTACACTATTGGGCATTATAAGACTTCATGACATGCACAGTGCCACAGATGGAAATTTTAATTTTTACTATTGATAAATTATCACTTTATTACTTCCTTGAAATTTTTGATTCTCCTTATGGGAGAGTTCCATGGAAACAAATGTGAAGTGAGCAGAGTTGAAATGTGCAGTGTGGGTGGTGAAATGGCCAAGTTGATCACTTTGTTCTTGGTTTAGTGGTTGTAGACAATTGTCTTTGATTTATTAAAAGTAAAGAATGCACATTAAAATAATTGAGACCCCAGTAAGTACAAAGAACAAAAGACAGGACTTCCTTTGGTAGACACAGAGGTACAAATACAATATTAATGCTTAGTATAGGTAAAGTAATAAATTGTCTGCTAAATAAATCTAACTGCATTGGAAATCTGAGCTTTTCCAGGAATTGATACTAATGCCTAATCAATTTGTGTTCTATACATAATATGAGTAATAGGAGAAAAAAGAAAATTGAACACTTCTATTGTGGCTTAGTAATTAAATTCTGTGTCTTAGGACATTGTCCCACCACAAAAGTACTTTCAAATAAATGAGTGGCCTATAAGTGCACGTTTAATAACATTGACTTAGCTACATTCCAGCCTACCACTATATACCTGTGCTTTCAAAATTTAAGGCAATGTTTCTAGTTAATCCTCTTTAACACAATTGGAATTTCTGAAACATTTGCTCTGAGATTCTGCATTAAAGTTTAGTCGTTGAACTTTTGTCTGGCAATCAAAGAACCACTGCATCATATTGATTGCTGCTGCCAAGTACCTCTCAGTCCTTAGGACTGAGCAATTTTCTTGGGGAATTGGAGCTAACTAGGGCTAGTACCAGCTCACCTCTGTCTCAGTCTCTGGCTGTTTGTAAAAGAAACTTCTCCAGTGACTTGAAGTCTTTGATCTGCACACTGGTCCTCACTGCAAGCAATAATTTAAGGGTTAATTTGCCTTGTCTTCTGCCTCTCTTTAAGATGATCTCCAAATTCAGCTCACAGATTTAAGCCTGACTTCTCTGACTGCAGTGCTATTCCACAATCTTAACCCTACTTTACCCCCTTTATTCTTCTGACAGATCTGCAGTGATTTGATTACAGGACTTTTTAATAGGACCCTCTCCATCCTGAGTGTAGTCCTATATGCTGTGATTTTGTAAATACCTGTGATCTTTGTCTAAGGAGATGAGAAGTACCTGATCTCATGAGTGCAGAAGAGCTTATGCACTTCAAAAATCTGATCACTTTTTTGCCACAACACTTTCCCCAATAAAACACATCCCTTTTCTCATAAGATCCTGCCAAGTTATTCTGGGCAAAATAAGTTTCTACAGTAGGACTTGCTCCTCTGATCATCAGTGTCAGAGAGCAGAGTGGCTAGCAAGGAGAAGTTGTATTCTCTACAATGCAGAGGCCAATTTAATCTTATGAGGTACAGGCATCAATCTTAAGATGCCACGCTGAAAGCAATAATAGCAATTCAGTCAACAGAAGAAACAAACATATTTATGAAGTCCTGGCCCCATTGAAGTCAATGGCAAAACTTCTGTTAACTTCAGAGTATTGTCTTTTCAAATATTGTGAAGTACAGAAAAACGGGCCCTGAGAAATAGCTGCAGCACCGGGACAAAAGGCCAGCTGCTCCATTCCCCTTTAAGGGCAGTTTCTTTCATCCATCAGCTCCTGCCATCAACCTTCCCATTTGGAAGCTGTGCCTAAGATCACAGGTAACATTACAAATGATGTGATGTTTTCCTTCTGTTAAAACTGTCTGCTTTTGAACTGCCTGCCTGCACAGCCTGAACCAGCCTAGGACAGAATGAAGGAAATGCTCCCAAAGGTAAGGCCCAGTCTGCAGGGTTGATGGGAAGTAGGGATTGATTCCTTCCATACACATCACCATCACTGCACATTATCTCTTGCTGTCCTTCGAGGCCAAGCCTCATAGCTCATGGGGTAAAGGTGTTTGCAAGCAGCACATGAATCCCTGCTCTTTAGCAGTGCTGTAAATAGCACTTTTGCTGGAGTTTTGTTTGGTTGGTTTGTTTATGTGTTTTATTTTTCTTTGTGGCTTGTTATTTTTAAATATCGTATATGTACTTGATCTCTTCTTTTAAATAAATAGCAGTGGCACTTGGGAAGTCAAGAGGGAGAACAAACAAAGTTTGTTAGCACTAAAACCTTTATTTTTGTCATCCTGTCAGCTCAACTACATGACAGGGGATAAGGTTTAGATGAAACAGCAGGACTGATCCTACATCAAAATAAGGAATGAGCCCTTCTGCTTAAAACTGTGCTCATATGAATGCAACCATTGAATGGTAAGTGGATCTTTGAAGCTGAAAGCTTAAAAATAAGATTTCAGGCATTTAAAAATACACACACACACACGAATCTTTCTGAGAATTTGACACTTTATTCCTACTGCATTGTTGGTGACAACTGGATGGCAAACCAAGCGCTCCAAGCGCAAACATCCAAAACAGCAAATCCATAAATAACTGTGTCAAGCAGTGCAGAGAGGACCTGGGAGTTCTCTTCTCTGCAGATATCTCTAGTAGTTTAAAAACAAACAAACAAACAAAAACTCAAAAAGACTTCCCCTACCTGCTACTGAAAATCAAAAAGAAAGATACGTAAATCAGTGAAAACTCATTGCAAGTATCTGAGTGAAATTTTGTAAGAACTTTTTGGCCATGGGTGCTGATTATTCGGTGACTTTCCTTAGAAGCTTCTTGTTGCATTTGGATTGTTTGTATGTTTAGTCAAAGATGTTTTCATACAAACCTTCCTTTTTATGGTTGGCCGAGTCCTTTTTTCAAAGAGTATAGCATGGCAGCAAAGCAATAGATGTGGTGTTTATAAGAAGTTCTACAATGAGGCAAATCTCAGTGTTTTGATCAAAGGCATGGCTGAAGTGATAAGAAGCCGGTGTTCCCATAATATCCAGTATAGGGTTTAATATCTTTGTATCAGTTCTTAATCTCTGAACACAAAAACAAAGAGGAACTAGGTGATCAGCTCTGGTTTTTGTATCACAGAAAAGAGGCTGGGTTTATCTGTAGGAGCTCTGCAAGGTTCGTTGCTGTTATCCCAAAGGCCAACACTAGTGCCACTATTGCCATACCTGCTCTGTTAATATTCAGTCACACTCAGCCATTGCCACAGTGCTGCATGAAAGAGGGAAAGAATTTGGAGTTGTGCAAACAGGATGCAGGCAGTGGATGGAGAAGACAACAGAGGGGTAGAAAAGCCACCTCACCTTTCAGCCAAAAATGCTTGGAATGACATAAAGTCACTCATACAAACACACAAAAAAAACCACCCCCCAAAAAAGAGAGACACTAGAAGGAGCAGAGTTGGGTGAAAGCTGGATGAGCTGAAAGGATCCAAAAAATTAGAAGATATTGTGCCATTGTTAAAGTTTCCATTCTCATCTTTGTTTTTTTCCCCCTGTTGCACTAGACTGGTTACTGACTGACAATGTGATTAGGCTTTTGGTCTTTTGATTTCACAGCAGAGAATGCAAAGTTATTTCAGTGCTTCTCATTTCCCACTTCACTCACTTCATATCTTTACAAGTTTAGGATTGTTTTGCTTCCTTCCCTTCTTTATCATACCTTTCTCCATTTACAATACTTTGCATGCTGCAGTTCTGTGCCCCATGGTGTGCAATCTGCAATAATATACAATTAGGCGACATTTTACTCCCTTTTTTTGATAGTAAGATATCTGTCTTATGATGATTTTTTTTCTACTGCCATTGCAAGCATGTTTAAAAGCTATATCTTTTGTAACAATAAGAAGAAATAACTGAAATCAGATTCAAAATGATGACATGTTAGATACAACTGGGTCTCTTACATTCCCTACAAGTTTTATCCATCTTTACCATGGTTCAAGAGATTTTCCTTCACTATGATTCTTCATTATGATTCTGTAAATCAAAATTATTTCAACTTCAAGTTGGAAAAATAAATAAGGAAGGAAGAAATTACCTAAAATGAGAATTCATCTCTTTTTCCAAAAGATTGTTTTATGTACAACTCCCAGCAATTTGTCACTGTGCCACATTGCACTTTCATGTCTTTATAGCATTATTACTTAACTTTTTTATTGAAATTTTTGATACAGCATAAAGACAAGACAAGTAAAGCCCAAGGGACAAAGCATTTGATTTATGTATGCGTCTCTTATGTGTGACAATAAACAAACAAAAAAAAAGCAAATATATTTCTCCACCAGATGTATGAAAGTAAACACAGATGAAGAAGTTTCAAAGGAGAACAGCATTAATGGCAAGTTAAACATAACCAAGCCATCAAAGGTGCAGTACTCTGGTGCAGTATTTCTTTAACAAGAATAGTGAAGAACTTGCTACAAGGAAAAAACCACCCAAATTCTTGTCACAGTGAAATGATGACAGAGCCTGCAGAGCATGCTAAAAGGAGCAAACTAAACATGGTAATTAGACTTTTTGCTTGTCAGTGCAGCCTCTGAAGACTTAAGCAGGCTGAGCTAAAATATCAAACCAGAGGAGAAATTGCCTGCAACAGCTATAATGGCAGAATGCCATTGGAACATGTTCAGGATTTAAGTTTTTGAGGGTTTTTTAAACAATTTTTTACCACAGTCCAAAGAGTTTACCTCTGTCCTCCACTGCCAGTATTTTGGGACTTTCTGGTTCTGTGAAGTGTGGTCCTGTGGTTTGCTCTCCAAGAGCAGCACGCACAAGCACAGCTCCCCATGCTGGGGACTGCCAAGTGGAAATGTCATCACTGCTACTTCCAACTGGTGGCCAGAGCAAACAGCTCATTGCACACCTTTAAACAAGAGGACTGTGTTTCACTACCATAAGGAATTCTGCTCAACTTTGTATTCCACTGGAATAATTCCTGTGGCATGGTCAGAGAGGTGACACCAAGTTTCTCACTTATGTTTCCAGTTTAATGATCAAATCAAGGAACCATTGTAGCTTGCACCAACATACCCAAACTGGATCTTGAAAGTTCATTTATTCTGAAAGTCACTTGCCTCTTTCTGGTCACGGTGATCACGTCACAGAGGCAGCTGCCCTCTGATTGGAGAGTGAATCCCGAAGTGTTCAGTGGCAGCATTGATGTTCACCCTGGGCCACACACAGGTGCCCTGTGTATAGAGGAGCCCTTCAGCTGCTTGGAATGAACTCTGCTAGAAGTAATTTGTCCCATGAATTGCAAGAATGCTGAAAATATCTCTTCAATTCACAGGTTCCTTGCTGCCAAGAGGATTTATTATGTCAATGACGCATTCTGCACTCTGGCACATCCCTGTGAGGAGCTGATGTTTCTGCAGCAGCCTCAGAGCTATGACAGGGTGACTCCCACAGTGCTGAAACCTTGCGTCCAGAGGGGTACTGGTGCTCCTGCTCTATATTCGCTGAGAATTTAGGTGATCAAGTGCATTTTAAAATATGTTTCTCATCCTCTGCTGTCCCTGATATTCTTTCTCACTCAGATCTATTAATAATGGAGGTTTTGTCCAGTTAGAGGGGGTTTTGTCCAGTTTTCTCTCAGTATTTCTCTGGGATCTTCCATGATATCAGCAGTTTTTCAACATTTCACCATTAGCAACCATTTCAGCCTCATTCCTAGGAAGCCCTGGGAATGCAGCCCTGTGGCCTCCTCTCATCCCTTCTGCCAGGCTTGCTCAGGTCTCTCAGCCATCCTTCTTTGGATAGCAAAAATCGAGTGGAATCAAAGCTCTAGAGGAACAAATTGTCCCTGCTTTATATTTCATGAGGTCCTTTTATTCCTTCATACACATCTCTCTTCTTTATTTTCTCCTATTCCCTTCTGTAATGGTAGCACCCCACAGTGCTCTTCTTCCTCAACATGAATTTTTACACATGTTTGTGTCACTTCATCCGACTCTCTCCGGTCATGCTGACCGATGAAAACAGCTCCTGTTCCCTTTCCAGGAACTTCTGCCAGAGAGATCTGCAGAATTTTCCCCCTTGACTTTAAACTGGTTTTGCATGTCTTGTTTCAGCGAAGAACTTGGAGAAGCAGATGAAAATAAGAAGCAGTGACATTAAGAGATTTTACTGCTGTGGTGCTGGTCATAGAAATCCTGAGATTAGTCCTCAGATTACAGACTGAAAGTCACTGCTTTACTCTTTAGAAAATTAAAGTATGAATAAATGCAGCAGTCCATCAAAGCATAGTCAAGTATAAACTGAAGGCCACAATTATAGCAGAGTGAATTGTTTTTTCTGTCTCATCACATCTGTCACACTCAAGAAGTTCATGAATTCTGAAGAAGTCTTCTCATTTAAAATAGAGGGAATATCTCCTATACACCGAGATATTACTTTTAAGAACAGCTTATATGGGAACTGCTGTACATCTATTATGAAAAAAAAAAATATATATCACATATTTCAAAATAATGACTTTTGAAATTAACCAAATCTGAAAAATTAAATAAAAGGTGTTTATACAAGATCAAGGTATGTGGTCATGCCCCCAGCTGCTTTTCTTGGGGATTACAGTAATGCACCAGTCAGGTCTGTTTCTACAAATTTGCAACTGCTGCTTCTGATTATTCTGCCTTGATATAATCAATTTGAATTCATGGTTTCACCCCATGCTGCCACAGAGATGACTCGTGGAAACAGAGCAGAATGCAACAGATCCTGCCCCAGTGCCAATGGCTGTGACATGGTGTCTTCACTACAAGGTCAGTCAGTTAAGAGCTGAGTGCCTCTAACCCTCCTCTTGCTTGTAAATTTAATTGCTTTGGTTGTTAGCTAATGTCCTGAAGAAAAAAGAATGGAAAGGATGCAACCAGCTGATTTACATTTATTTGTTCTGTATTTGAATGTTTTACCGATTAAGAAAGTCATAGCCTGAAATGGTGAGTGCTGCTCGAACACGAATATCTGCAGTGCTGACACACCAGATCAGCTGAGTGCAATATTGCATTTTCAGTGGGCTGTCTGTGCATGTCCTAATTCAAGAATGCACCAAACATTGCTGTCCTGACTGCCCATATGTTTGGATGCTACTTATGTTTACATTTAAGCTTGCTGTCCAGGGATGGGATGAGTTCCTAAAAACCTCCCTTATAAACAAAGCAGAGACTGAGAGGCTTTAAAATTCAAATTATGGGATTCACATGGATTCAGTTGCACTGGTGTGAAACTGTGTGGTTATGCATACTTTTTCTGCCTCGTATGCAGGTGGGCAGGAGGGCAAGGGAAGCACTGAGACTGTGATTCTTAAACAGTTAGATTTAATCTTTGGGTTTATCTGATTTCCTTTAAATAACAAAAAAAAAAAAAAAAAAAAAAAAAAAAGAAAAAAGTAGTGTGTGCTTCTCCCTTCCCAATTTATTTAGTCACTTGCAGTGAAACCAAGCACTAAGATAGGTCTGGCCTGAATATTGAACAATGAGATGATTTAAATGCAACAGGAGATGGTCCAGAACTGTGTATTGGCTTTGTTTGCAAATTTTTTTTTCTGTTGTGATGTTCACTTTGTTGAATAGTCTTGCACCTAGGCAAGAATGTTACTGCCTTGACAATCACCGAGGCCAAGTTCCCAGAAACCTCTTCCAGCCACTTTTTGCAAGCTTGACTAAATGAAAATGTCGGTCACTCTAGTGACACTGTCAAGAAATTAAAAAAAAAGTCACCCTAGAGACACCCCAGCAGAGAGGAACATTGTTAATTAGCAGTGGGAAATGGGAGTAAGAACAATTTTCTTTTCACAGGGAAGACATTAGGTTTTTGTTTTTTACTTGGATATTAGTGCCATAAAGCCTTGATATGTTAATTTGTTGGATGTGAATATGCTTAGGCTCCGTGATGAAGCTGTTTTGACACTGGATGATGGGGATGTTTTGATAGTGCATTTCTGAGGTTGTGCTGTTTTTGACACAAAAGGCTTTGACAAGATATTTGTAAGGTCACTGTGACCTACCACCGCTGTTATGAGGAAGTGATGGCAATGTAAATGCTCTGATGTCTAATCAATGGAATGAAGCACTGTGGGATAGATGTAAATTGAGATGTAAATCAGGTAGTTTGGGTTATAAATGAGCATGTTAGAAAAATGCTTGATGGGAGCTTTTTTGGCCATCTTGGTTTTCCAGTCCTGTGGGTAGAGGAGTATTTAACTTTAAAAACCTTATGAGGCCTTGTGGTGGCCTTGCACGACTTAACAGGGGCTTACAGGAAAGATGGGGAAGGATGGTTTATCAGGAAATCTGCTGATAGGAAAAGAGGTAGCAGGTTTAAATTGAAATAGGTAGATTTAGATAAGATATTATAAAGAATTTTTTTTTTTTACTGTGTGGATGATGAAATTATGACATTTTTTTACTGTGAGGCACTGGAACAGATTGACCAAAGAAGTTGTGGCTGTTCCATCCCTGGAAGTGTCCAAGGCCAGGTTGGATGGAGCTCTGAGCAATCTGGTCTCGTGGAAGGTGCCCCTGCCCATGGCAGGGAGGTGAGAACTGAATACTCTCTAAGGCTCCCTCTAGCCCAAAACTTTCTTTGATTCTATGATAGTAAGAAAGAAATGTTTGGCTTTTCATAGCTGCTTCTTTCTACTGATTAAGACAGGAAAAAAAAAATACATTTTAATTTCCATTTAAGAAAACTTGTGGCTGTAATAACCTAATAACAAATTTGAATGGAAAAAAGCAACCAACTTTAACTGGGCCATAATCTCAGCCTGATTTCTGGGCAGCCCCCAGTGGGAAAGCTGGTTTAGAGGTGTAGAATCCACATCACAAAATTCATTTTCCCTCTCATAGAAAAGAGGCTGCTGCCACTTCTGCTCCTGGGATGACCCCTGGATGAAGCAGGCAGAGTCAGCAATGCAAACTTCTGGGCTGGCAGAGCAGAGGCAGGCACTGAGGCAGCCCCTGGTGAAAGGAGGCTGCCCTGGGCTGTCTTTCCTTTTACAATTTTGTGCCAGGCCAGACAATGGTTGGAGAATTAACAAGGGGCTGCCTCGCAAACAGAGCAGCCTGTTGTATTGTTTATTATTGGATTTAATGCCCTAACAGGAGATGGATCAATATCATAGCAGGAGAGGTAAGGAATCCAAGAATAGTCACAGAAGGTGAAAAGGGAGAAGAGACTAGAAGATGAATGAAGAAAGGTTCCTCCTTTCCTTCAGAAATAATATTATTCCTTTTTATTTTTTGTCTCTTCGATTTGGCCTGTGTGCCTGTATATATTTGGGATTTGCTGGAGAGCTTTTGCCAGTGTCTTTTTTTGTTTGTTTTGGATTTGGGTTTGTTTGTTTGTTTGTTTTATTTTTGTAATCGTGTCTGTTTTATTGCTCTAAAACCTGCCAGAACTTGATGTCAGAGCATTGCTGCCCGAAGAGCTTGTACTGGCCTCTATTTCCAATCCTGTACAATCTCAGTTTAATCACTATGGCAGTCAGCTCAGAAGTGCCTGTAGGTGGAAAACATCACTGTAACATGATGCAGTTGATTTTACTTCAGCATGGCCTTGAGACAAGCCACACTGGCCCATGGAATGTGTGTAGTAACTCCTCTTTCTCTGCACCAATTCACACACATTTGGAGGTATAAAATTGCCCTTTCTGAAAACAGATTCAGAAAATGTACAATAAGCCACCATTTTTAGAAAATAAGAGCAAAAATTAAACAGATTGCAAACAAGGCAGTCAGAGAAACGTAAGATGGATATCCCATTAAGCAAACACTTCATTCCTTGCTCCTTTCTGTGCCCTTTCACCAATCTTATCACTTCCATCAATCTTCAATGCCTCCAATCATCTCTTTCCAGCCTCTGCAACCTGCAAAGAGTTTAAAAAGCCCGGCATTGGCTTTTTGGTTTCATTTCTCTTCTCTTTGCTCCCAGCAGCACAAATAAGTGATTTCCCAACCATTGGGAAGGGAGAGCGGAGGGAAAAAAGATTTAACCTACCTCATCTAATCAGAAGCTCCTAACAGATGGAGGGAAACTGCTCCCTGAGCCCAACAAGGAACTGAGCCAGGGCTCTTCCCTCATCACCAACTGCTGCCAGCTAAACATCTGAATTTCCTCTCTCCTGCAAGCTTATAAAAGCTCTAATCCAAGAAATGGCACCTCATTCTCTCCTCTTCCCTCCCTCATGCCATCTCCTTCTCCCACAGCACATGGTGTTACACCCTTCCAGACAGATGAGTTTCAACATTGTGACAATGTCTCAGTCACCATTTTCCACCCACTATGAAATGGGTGGTAAAAACAGCCAAAAAAAATCAAAACAAAACAAACTCCACAGGAAAAAAAAAAAAAAAAAAAACAGCAAAATCTATTAGCACTTCCTGTTTCTACATGTCCTCTCAAGGTTTCTTTTCTCCAAAAGGTTCAGAGCACCACTGAGGACCATAGTGTCTGAAATATCATGGAGAACCACATTTTACATCAGGAGGTAAAATTCAAGTGTCTCTCTGGCATCTATTAGCCAGCCTCTTGTATTTTTGTGGGCTTGCCTCTCCTTTTTGGAACACAAATTTCATCCTGCACCTGACTGACCTCCAAAGGTGTGTGTATAGATGGTGTATTTTTCATATACATTAAAGTGAATAAGACACTATTTTTGTTTCATAAGGATTTTGATATGTCCAGTAGTATACATATCTAGGTTGATGTGACAAGTGCACTTTGTCACCTTCTGAGGAAAAACAGGTGCACTTCTGGTAGCTGTTTTATTTTTCCTGCAGAATATACCTTGGCAAGAAATCTGTTTTGTGAGTGTAATGAGGTGTGACTTTCAAAAGTAGTAAATAGGCACAAATTGAAATATAAAACATTCCTTTTAAACAAAAGAAAAAGCAAATCACTTCTGGCTCTTTTCCCTCTGTGGGAGTGCTTGAACACTGTCACAGGCTGCCCAGAGAGGCTCTTCAGTCTGTCATTGGAGATACTCAAACCCCAACTGGGCATGACCCCAAGCAATGCCTCTATAGGCGACACTGCTTTGAGCACAGGGTTGGATTTGACAATTTCCAGAGATGCCCTCCAGCCTCAGCTACTCTGTGAATCTAAATAGTTGTGTTTTCTGCACAGCCACAAAGGGGTAGTTTCTTTTTAGATTGTTGCATAAATTCCTCCTGTTGTCAGATTCAATAGCATCAGTCATCTCTCTGTTGTTGTGATAGCTGAGCTTATCAGAAATAAGAGGGACAATTCAGAGGTGATTTCTACCTTTCCAGGGGAGAGGGCTGAAATAAAGATTAGCTGGGAAGCTGTTACAAATTATGGATGCTGAGTTAGAGACAACAGAGTAAATATTTAAGTGGGAATTATTTACAATCTTTCATGTTTATAGTTCTTCTTCTTAATGTTTAAAGACTCTCCATCCTTTGAATACAAAAATCTTCCTGGTAAATTAGAAATAGGGAGAGTTAATGCGCTAAATGATTGAGACAAAACAGCCAAAATGAGGAATTGTGTTCCTCAAACTGCATCCTAATCTGACATTCTTCAAAGGGATGAAACTGAAGAGAGGATGAAATGTGTTTGGATCAAAAGTATAACTCCTGTGTCAAATGTGTTCAATAAGCCATTGGAAGAGAATATGATAAAATGTGAAGGTTAATTACTAATGAAAAAAATAAGCACAAAAAAGGGGGGGAAAATAGAAATGGGAACTCAGGAGTTTGTAGTGATTGAATGCAGCTTGCTTGGGGGACTATTGCCACACATCTGCTTTGTGACAAGTAGAGTAAAATTAGTTATGGATCATCAAAGTGATTCCTAACACTTAACAAAATGAGACCAAAAGTGCCTTTTTTCCCCAGGTTCAGACATCTGGGAAAACATTAATCAAACATACAGATTCAGTGGGAGGAAAAATTTGGAAAACAGCAATTTTGAAAAAGACTGAGTGGATAACATTGGCAGAAATTAGACGTGAATCTGCAATGCAGCATCACAGCAAAACAGCCATTTTTGCATTTTATTTGACTTTTATTTATTTTTTCTGTCTGCCTATGAAAAGCCATCATGCTTCTACTCAAGAGGGAACAATAATTCTGTTCCATTCAAGAATGGTGACATGGAAAATCTTGGTTGATTCTGCAGGCTGTTTAATGTTTCCTACTAAATGCCCTTGGGTCCCTCTGATGCAGAAGGGAGCTGGCCCTTAGAACACAGAGTATGGGGCTGGACAGCCCCTCACCTTGAAGCTGCAGAGCAGTTGGAGAAGAAATCAAAGAAATGCAGTGCTGGTGATTGCTGAGGGAACCGGCTTGCAGGATTAAAACTTGTCTGATTACATCTGTGCCTGGTGGGATGCAGTGAGGATCTTCCCAAGAACTAGACAGATGAAATGAAAGTTCTGTGATATTGGCCACTGCATAAGAGCTGATTCCTCTTTTGGGGAAGAGAGCTGGCTCTTGTTTCTCTGGTGTGTAGAGGCAGTCTCTTGGGCAGAGATTTCATCTTGGTTTTCATCTAATGTGCTTTATCTTGAACACTTCTTCTTAACCTAATTTAAATTTGCAAATTTTAGATTCTGGATTTTTTTTTTTAATCGATGCATTCAATTTATTATTATTTCTAGTGAGTAGCAGATGATATCAAAGAATAAACAGTTGCAAATACAAAATAAGGGAGAAGAGTCACTGTGCAAATGGGTACAAGGAAGAGCAAGGGAATAATGCTCAAAAAGGGACAGTTGGCTTTGAATATCAGCAGAAATAGCTTCTCTCAGGCCTGCCTACATGACCTGCTTGGTTTGCACAAGAGCATGGCCCCTTTAGCAGTTGCATATTCAGTTCTTCACTATATCTGTCTCAGTGCATTTCCTTCCACCTCCCCACCCACTCTGAGCTATTTTTTTGTGTGTAGGCGATAAGCATTGTGATATTTTTTGTTCTTTCTTCGGTGTGCTGTGAATCCTCCTCTCTGCAACTGCAATTCTGGGACAAAATTCATACATATCCATTCCTAGATCTGCCCATTTGGCAATTTGGTGGCTTTGCAAGCTATTCTGAATAAAAAGCTGTCCAGTGAACAGCTAAGAAAGCAGAGAAATGAAGAGAAACTCCTTCCTCAAAATCACATTTTCCCTGGACACCTAATCACTTAATTAGAGAAGACTCTTGTGGTCTGTATGGAGGATGACAAAAAATTCAGAGCTATATCATTTCCCCTCCTTTTCATTTTCTGTTTTGTGTGTAGCATTTTCTTGTGCATTTAATCAAACTTTAGTACATTATTTCTTAAGGAGATCACAGGCTGTTTTTAAAGGGTCTTTAAAAGACCTTTTAAAGTGGGGGAATACTGCTTTCATTGTGTATAATGTGACTATGTTCCCACTGTTATCCCATTTTGTTTTAATATTAGCCTATTGGACCATGAAAAAATTCAAAGTATGAGAAATGTACTTTTTCTTTTATGTAGCCACTATTATGAGCCTCATAAAAAACATATCTCAGATGACTAAACAAAATATTTATTTTTGCAAAACACAATTAGGAAGACATAACAATTTAGAAGATATAACTGCTTCAAGGAACTGTGCAAAATTGCACAGGTTGCAACCACCGTGTTGCTCCATATCCCTGGGCAGAAATGAGGCTGGGTTTCCCAAAGATCTGTGCACAAAGGCTGTGGGCTGAGCCACCCTGTCCTTCAGCATGCTTCAGCCTTCCACCAGCTCTGCATTTTCCCAAAGTTTCTGCATTTTTGAAACCTCATGTTCTTTGTCAGATTTGACTGCAATGCTACTGTCAGTTCGAGGACTGTGGAAAGGGAAGGAGGGAGGACAGACATGAAGGTGGAAAGAAAATTTCCTTGTATGAGCCCCTTTTCCAAAGGAAACCACTGAAGTAAGAAAGGATCACAGGGGGCTGTAACGGTGCTACATTTCAAAATAATCAATTCACAAAGAAAAGAGGGAAAAGGTGCAGCCTTTGTACCTCCTGTTGCCATGAACTCTTCTCCTTCTCACCTTGATTTGCTGTCCAGCACAGTTCGTGTCACACCTCTCAGGGACAGGCACAAAGGACACAGAGGCAGCAACTGTGCTTTGGAATAGCTGTCAGAACACCAGGGGTTAATGATGCCCAGAGCCTCCTGCCTCACTGCTCCCTCAGTCTGTGCATTTCTTATGCAGAGCTGATTTGCAGCTGCACTGCTAAGTTTTATCCTGGGAAAAAGCCTCAAAAATGTGTTTCTGCTACAGCAATTCTGCCCTTTGTAATTGGGGAGGAAAATGTCTATGAAATATGGCATAGAGCTCCATGGTGCTGCATTCTGAAATGTGCTTCATTGCATCCCATGAAAGCTGGAACTTCAAAACCCATTGATTAAAATGAGAGCATTACTGTACTCTGCTAATTAGGATATAGTACTTAACACTAGTCTTAGTTTGAACTGTGCACAGTAAGTACACTTCTATTAATAGTTTTTGGGGGGTAGGGAGACAGTGTTTATCTTTTTTTTGTTTTTAATTGCATGAAAAAGCAGGAGCCAGCAGTCACATTTTAAAGCTGCTCTGGTAAGAGAAGATTTCCTGCTGGGAGAAGCCAAATAAGTGGAAGGAGAAAATATATGTCAGATGGCAGAAGGGGGGAACAGACCAGTTGAGGGATAGATAGCTGAGATACAGTGAACTACTACATTCTCACAATTATTTTTTTAACCATTACTTCTGGGTTTGAACAGGGAAAATACTTACCCTTTTGAACATTTAGGGGAAAGGGTTATCATCATGCATGAAAAAAAATAGGGCTTGAGAAAATCCATACGAACACCCATTTGATAGAGTGGGAGCAGGAAATTTTGAATGCACACAACCAGCAGCAAGCCTAAGTAGTGTTTTCCCTGCCACAGTCACAGAGGAAAGGTTAAAACTTCAAACAGCTACAAGTCTCCAGCAGATACATGGAAAAACAGGTCCTGGAGGTGTGTCAAAATATCTAATATTTGCTACAACTAATAGAAGCATAAGGAAAGTTGAAAGTAAGAAAAGTAAAGGGAAAAAATAGCCACAAGCCCAGCTCAGTTTCTTGGTACTAACAAGCTGCCTATGCAAAGTGATGACAGGTTTTATACCAGTGGTGTAAAAAGATTCATGCTGGGCTCTCACTTGAGTGCAGAAGAGCAGAAAAACCCTGCACTGACCCCTCAGCAAATCAGCCACCTGGAGAGAGAGCCTTGCAGGCACGTTTCCTCACCCAGCAGCCTGAACCTTCACCTTTTCTCCTGCGGGCTGGCTGTCCCTCTGCAGGCAGGCAATGCCTTGTGCCAAAGGAGTCCATATGAACAGGGAGTGCCACCAAGGTGACCCCTGGGTTGTGTTCCCCCAGCCAAGGGCTCCTTCCAGCATTCCAGAGGGAGCAGCTCCTGGTGGGGAGACACAGGCAGGAGCTGCACCCAAGGAATATTAGCATGCTTTCACTTAATGCACTCTGAATCTACCACAGCTCCAAAAGAAGCACAGAATATATTTTCTCCCAGCAGTTAATGCATGCTGAGATTTGTGCTGTGTGAATGCAGGTCATCCAGATGTGCAGAAACCAAAATGGAAAAGAATGGGAAGGGAGTCCCTGCTCCCCTGTGTAAACAAGTTCTTAATCTTTCTAGGCTCTACCTGAGAATGGATTTAGGATGCTGATCCTCAATTTTTTCAGTCTCCTCTCCATCATCTGTGTGTGTTTACCAAAGCACCAGGTTGGTTACATAATGTTTCACATTATTCTCACAGGCTGTCCAATGTATGAAGTCTGTCTTTAATTGAAGTTTCTATTTGCATGCTTCACAACCCTTAAAATATTCTGCTTGGAATGTCAGATGAGGTTAATTGAGGACCCTCTTGATGATGGTATTATTGTAATTTGAACTTGGAGAATCCAATATTAATTCTAGGAGGATTCTCTAAGATTTATTTTTCCTCTTTAGGTTTTATCTTTGTGTTGAGAATTAGCTTGTGGATTAAATTCAAAACGATTTTCAATATAGTGAAATTCATCATGTTCTAATGAACTCTAGAAATTATTCTATTCCTAGAAATAGGATAATAACATTGCATTTAAATATTACTATTTGGATTCTACCACATAGGAGACTGAATTATACCCATTTTTGGCTGGTATGATTTGAGGAATTTTTATTTCCTCTTGGCTGTGTGCAAGAAACCGTTTCTCAAATTTGGCTGAGATCAGCTGTAATTACTATTCTAGGCTGTTGCCTCCCTGTGCCTGGAGTTGTATATTACTTTTGGAAAACAGACTGTAAAAGTTTTTTACCTAACAATAATGTGGTTTAGGAATAGCCTGGCTTTGATTTTCCTTGCCATTTGTTTTAGCAGACAGGACATTCCATGAGGAAGGGTGTTTGCCCCAGTTTAAAATACTGAGTAAAATGATAACAACCTCAGTGAAAGGCACCTTTGTCAGAGAACTGAGGCATCCATTCAGATCTGTAAATGCAAATTTTATCACTCAAAAGTTAGGGAAACTTTTTTCCCCCTAAGCATATCTTGGCATCCATTTTTCTGTCATTATAGTGAGCCCGTGTCCTGTTGAAGCATTTTTACATTCTGTTGGCAGTATTTCCCATGTTCACACTGCTGTACCAATTCTGTAACACAGGGAAGCAACGGCACACCATATACATTTAAATTCCTTATCCTATTTAAAACTTAAACCTACAATGATTTCAAAGAATATGTGTAACAGCTTTTAGTCCAGAGTTTTGTGAAATCATTTAACGCCTGATACAAAGGAGAGCTTAATGAATGCTTTAAAGTTGTCACCACTAACTTATATCAACATACTCACTTCAGAGTTTCAAAATGTTGGGGTATAATTCTCAACCAATTGATTTAATTTAGAAGGGAAACTTGAATATTTGTTTCTTAGCACATCATACTCTGCTTTCATAGAACGGAAATGGAATTTGGACAAAGCTGTGATATTCTTTCACTGAGTCATTAGACAGTGTTTAAAAATCGGTACTTCAGGCAATACTCTTACACAGATTTGTTATTTCAATCGCTGTGTCTGATGCCTCAGAAAGAAAAAGAGGCAGACTTTTACCTCCATATGGAGTCAGTGGCTGCATCCTAAGGGTCATCTGCAGGGGATTGTTTCCAAACACCAATTTCATGCTCACGTTCATATCAGTTCTTGAACCGATGTTCACGTTCATATCAATTTTATATATTATGGCTTTTCCTTGCTCTGCTGGACTGTTCAAAAAACTATCTTTCTTGGGTTTTTAACTTAATATTCTGGCCTTTCAGTTTTACTCCTCTGCACACCTGGATTTGAGTCATGAGCTGAGAAGAAATGAGACAATATTTTATTGTAGCAGCATCCAGAAAGAGTTCTCCTGCTGCCCAGCCATTCCTGTTGTTTCTGTGCAGAGGGTACTAATTATCCAGTATGTGAAATTACAATGGCAGAAAATAGTGAGCATCTCAAACAGAGAAGTAATTGCAATGTAAGACAAATTATATGGTTCCATTTGTTTTTTTTTTTAATGTTGTGAAAAGTTTTCTTTTTTCTTTTAATTTCTTTCCTTTTTTCTTTTTTCCTAAAAGCTCTGTGCTCACCTCTGTTTCACCACACTGGGAACAGCAAGCTTGGAATGCTCAGACCCCCATGGGCCACAATCCTGTTGGTATTAAGTGCAGATCACTCTGGAACATGTCTAGCCAGGAGCAAGAGGAGCTGTGGTGAGGGGCAGGTGTCCATATGGATCTCTCTGCTCTTTATGCATATGCAGGGCATTTCCCCTCAGATTTTCCAGCTGCTTCTTATCCTTTTCCCTTTAGATGGGATCTTACATTTGCCTTCCTCTGCTGGCCCTCTCCCTAAGGTGTTACAGCAGAGGGAGGTGATTTGTCCACAGGTTATTAGAGCAGACACCACATACACCAGGAATTCCCAGTGCATAAATAATGTCCTTGCTAATTAATTTATTTTTGTTTGAGCCTCTCGTCCTGTCCTGTTACTGGCACTTGTGATTATTAGAACAGAAAACCCAAGTCCTTTCCCAGTCCTTTGTCAGATGGCTGCCTCTTGTGTTAACTAGTGGGCTGCTCTGTACACCATCCTTGGAATGAAAATTAGCTGCTCTGCAGAAAGGCAACAGCAGGGGAAGAATAGAAATTATGGAGTCTGAAGCTCCACAAAAATTAAAAATAAAAAAATATTGCTGTCATGGTAAGCCTGAAGATAAACAAGGAAATCATACAAAACCCTAAACAAAAGTGTCCCCTTGTCCTTGGCCAGCCTCTTCCCAGGCAGGCCTAAGCAGTGAGGAGACAAGAGCTTCCCTCTGAGATGGGATATACAAACAGGACACTAAGGAATAGCAATGCTTGTCTGACCACTGATACCACTGCTAGCCACTGCCACTACATGGATTTCCAGTAGCTACAAGAAATGCAACCAGGTCTGGTCTGGCAGCTGTTCCAAGCACTGTAGCAGAGTCTTGTTCAGGTGAAAAAGACAAAAATAAATGTTTATCAAAGGGTTCTGATTGCTAGAGAATAGTCCCCCTGGCTTTTAATGGAAAGTTACATTTTGCAGAACAATCTATAGATGCTATCTCACAGCTGTCACAGTGAAATTACCTTCAGAGAAGTGAGCCAGAGTCTGCTAGGAGTCACAGAATGTGCAAATGTCCTGAATCCGAGTGCCTCGGAGGTGCAGTTATATCTCATCTTCATTAAAGAAAAGGTGCAGAGAGGAAAGATTTCACATCATTCTTTAAGATAACATGAAAACTACATCAATCCTGGACTGTAATATTCTTATTCTACCCAAAGGTAATTTGTTTTCTGTGCCTAAGTAGAGCTGCTGTTTCTTCTTGTGCATCCTCAGGAGTGTGTTTTGTTTCCTGTTCAACAGAAACCCTGGGTGAAAGCAAATATATGAACTACCTCTACCTCTGTAAAGTAACTATGCAGGGCCCCTGACCCACAGTTCAGAAGGCTGAGAAAAAATGTTCTTTGTTTTATATTTGGGGTTTGGCTTGGGTTTTATTTGTTTGTTTTTTTCTGAACAGTGTCTATGCTGAGAGCTATGGAAGTGATCAACAAACCGAAGAGACAAGCAACAACAGCCACCACAGGGAAGTTCAGAAAAATCTAACTGATGAAAATGTTTAGCAAACAGCCTGGAGAAAATACATGGGAAATGGTAAGTGGTTTTTCCCCTCTTTATTTTCTGTGAGTGATAAGCAGAATGATGCAAAAATATGTGACTTGGGTGTTTTGTTTTCCCAGGGGCTGGACATGTGCAAGAAGCAAAAAATTGCCTAAAATAAGGGGGAAAATAGCAAGTCCACTAGACTGTCTAGTGGACAGTTCCACAGGAAAGCATTTGGTGACTGAAAACTTAAGGAAGTAAAAAAACCCTAGCTATTGAATGTAAAAATGCACACAAAATAAAATTCCATACAAAGCCCTGAAGAATTCAGAAGCCACAAGTTTTGGCTTTAGATTTTTAATCTAAAACCAGAAGTTTATTTTCCATTTATCCAGCAATACATGGGTTAAACTGGCATTCACTGTATCACATACTCTAAAATACTTGCCCAAATGGGAAAGACACACACACATATATATATATATATATAAAAAAGCTGTATATAATGTATGTTCCTGAAAAGTCCGAATCTGGAGAAGGATACTTTTATTTCCAGGTCAGATGTGAAAGAACAATTCCTCTCCTTGGTTTAAGACCAAAACTGCAACATTTAAAATTGTTTTAGTAAGCTGTGGAGACAGAGGGAAGACTGTGGACTAAGGCAGTGGCTGAAGTTGCTGTACCTTAATGAAGAGCTGTCACTACCATGTTATTACTCAATTTTTTGCTGCTTTGGGCAGAATATTCAAAAGATAGACAAGTTCTGACAGGCAGTAATCCTTTTCTTATACCCCAAGTATTTAGAGGCTTCAGGACATTTATCACAGCTGCCAAAACTGGATTCACAATCAGTCGGTTTCAAAAAGAGATTGAGATTTTGCCTGTTCTTGCTCTGGGAAAAGGGGCAAATATTTTCATTTATTCTTCCCTTTCTTTGCCTACATCTTTTTCACCTACTTCTGGCTGGACTCAGCTCAGTGATAAAACATCCACAGGAGCGGCCAGGGCTCCTTGTGGCTCTTTCCTGGTGAGGAAGCTGCGCTGAAGCCACACCTCCTGTAAAATGCCCACAGCAACTGAGCTTTCCTATCAGGCATCTCAGCCATTCCGTGCTGGGAAGTGACAGACAGGGCTGCAGAGTGACTGGGGGAGGAGGGAAGAGGAGAGGAGACAGTGCTTTGTTTAATTATCACACTTCAGCCTGATTGCTGCAGTGTTATCTTGAAAGTGAAAAGATTTGGGAGCTAGATTCCTGGTAATTAGTGTTCAGAATATTGTAATGCCAGCACCCAGCATCTTTCACTGAGGATTTACTCACTCTGGGATGAAACAGCCAGGCTCTCACATTCTGATCTCCTCAGAGGAGCAGCTCTCACACATGCTGGCAGACAGGATCTCTGGGCTGAGGATCAGTAGCAAAGAGGGGATTCTGTGTGCAGCCCCATCTCCTGCTTCAGGAGGATCCCACACTGCCTGTGCTGCACCAGAGGGTTTGCAGGCCCTGCTGTCACCACATCCTGATGAAACTCTGCTGTCATTTACTGCCTTGGCTGAGGCTGGAGTCCAGCACACACAATGGGAAGGAGCTTTAAGCAGGTAGCCAAGATGAAGGGAGTGTGAGTGTGTCAGGTATTGATGACACAGGGTGCCCAGTCTGCAGCTGCACTACAGGGGGAAACCAAAAGAGTGCATCGCAAAAGCAACAGGCATCACAGATTGCCTTTCACAGTGGGAGGTGGGCTGCACTCTTACCTGGACAAAAGATGTATTTAGGCAATAATTCACAAAGAACTAACTGTATGAGCTCTCTTGAGGGACTGTGCATGTAACAGAGCCAATGGTAAAATATTAGCAAAAGCTGTGCAACTGCCTGCTGTCTGAGACAGAGCAGAACAAACCACCTGGATCCCCAAAATCACTGCTCACATGACACCACAACCTTCTGACCACTCCCTAGGTTTGTACCCATTTCAGGGGATGTTCTGGACTATATGTTGGATGCACAAGCAAGCGTATGGATCAAAACCCAGGAGTTTGCCAAAGAGACAGAGAGGAATCTTGCTGCCCACCAGCTGTGATCCTGGCCAGGAGCTTGGGCAGTAGCACAGGAACACCTGTTTTCATTTGCTGAGTGGTGCTGTGACACTGGGGTGAGCAGTGACATGAGGCTTTTCATATGGCCCTGATCTGCTTTCAAAGCCCTGCAAAAAGCTCTCAGCTGAAAATATCAGGTAGCATTTTCTTCCCTTTTGTTCCTCAGAGGAAGGAGAGCCCCTGTGCTCATCTGGGCTTGGGAACAGCAGCTCCCTTGAACACAGCAGGCATTCAACCTGAGGCTGAGCAGGTTCAGGCACTGAGCCACGGAGCTTTGAGTGTGCAGGCTCGCCTTGCATAAAGAGGGAATTATGAGTTGTGAGCAGGGGGAGATAGCTGCTCGTTGGAAATAAGACAAAATGCATTAATAGAAATTCAATTTAACTTAAAAAAAAAAAAAAGAGACCAACCTAGTTAATTTCATAAGGATGCATGAGTCAAAATGTAAGACCTTTAGTTAGGAAATAATTGCACACTTATGACCTGAGGCAACAGTCAGAACTTGCTGAAAAAAAAAACTGGCACATGTCATTAAATTTAATAATTTGTAATTATAGAATCATAAATATTTGAGATTGGAAAGGCCCAGCAAGTCACTTAAGTCCCCCCTCCTTACCAATGCAAGGTTGTTCCCTCTTGCATATATGCTGGTATGTTTTCTGCAGATTATTAGAACTCATTGTCAGGAGGATTTGCCTTAGATTTCTCAATTCTCTATTTCTTAATTTCATCCCATTGCTCCCTGTTATACCTGCTTGTTTCCTGCTAAGTAATTCCTTTCCTTCCCTAGTGTCTGTGTCAGTCAAATATTTGTAGATGGTTGGAATGCCTCTCCTTAGCTATCACTTAGCCAAACTAGACATATTTATTTAGTTCTTTTAATCTTCCTCATAGGTAAATCCCTCTAGTCCCTTAATTATTTTGTTGCTCTTTTCTGAACTCTCTCTTTCCAAACCTTTCTTGTAGTCATATTAAATGCAGTATCCTGGTTCATGTCATCCAGAGCCATGGAAAAATCAGGGGTGCTGTTGCATCTCTGATGCAATGTGATGTGTCTTTGTTTCTGAAATATATATATATATATATATATATATATATATATATATATATATATATATATTTATATATATATTATATATATATTTTATATAATATATATTTATATATAATATTTCTTTTCCCCTGATCTATCATGCTGAACACCGTGCAAGGCTGGAGAGAGGTCAAGACAACCTCTGTTTTTAAAATTCTGCCCTGCAGCTATTCCTCACGGTGCTGTCAGCAGGGAAGACATTTTGTCTTCTAAAACCTTACTTCTGATAGTTTTTCCATCTGAAGATGTTGGAACTTGAGCCTTCTTCTGCATTGGGCAATAACTTCACTTACACTTCTCTCTCTCTGTGCTTCTTTACTGTCCTCTGCCCCGTGTGTTTCAGAGATCAGTAAGAATGGCAGAACAGACAGAGCAAGAACAAAAAAACCCCAAAATGTAGCTTACTGCACAAAAAGCTTTGTCTCCTGGGTTTATCATCCCACAGATTAGTAGCCCAGGATGAGGAAAAGGCTCTAGGGAGACACTGTGATGAAAATTCAGGAATGAAGACTGAAGTAAGGAGACAGAGTAGTACAGAAATAACTTAGAGGGCCAAGCTGTCAGGGGAGATGAAAACAGGAGACAGTGCATGTATTATCTCCCTGACCAGCACCCAGCAGCAGATTCTGTTCTTGAGTAATTGGCGCTACGTTGATTGCTTCAGAGGGCTCTGTTTCGACTTCTCCTTGTCAGTTTTGATATTTCCATTTACACTGAAACACTTCCCTCTTCCTCAGACCTTGGTTCCACAGTTGAAAGGTGGGCCTTGCATGCAGACTCTGACTTTGCTTTCCTGGCAGGTCCTCTGCCCTTGCCACAGGGTCCCCAAATAGTGACATCCATCTCTTTAGTGTGCACTCAACAGGGAGGGGTTTCTAACAGCACACTGCAGAAAATGTAGGGGCTTTAGGATAACCTGGTTGATGCCCAGGGTTAGAAAGAGAATAGTCAGCATCCATTCTCTTGAGGTCTTACCTGGTTAAATGAAACCAAACATTAAATATTAAATAAAAAATATTAAGTATTAAGTAAATACTGCCCAAGAAGCACTAGATTAAAACAATAATCAGTTGTATCGGTGTTCAAGCCAAGGGATTTTGTAGTGTTTGCTTTATCCTTATCTTTTACACTTTTCATTTCTTCTGGTAAAATCGTGGCCATTGGCAGAGCTGTGCAGGAATGCAAAAAGTAAATGTGAAAATCTGCAAATGAAAAGGTATATGTGTAAATATTCCAACAAAGGAATGAGTGTCTGCATAAAAGACAACATGTTTCTTCTTTTTTTTCTGGAAGTTCTCATCTGGTTTGTTTTGTTATGGCTTTTGTTTCCTTGAAAATAATGAAATTGTTGTGTCTCATTCTTTTTAAACAACTACTCGTATGACAGTTGCCATGATATTTGTTACAATTAATAGGAAATACCTTTTTTAAAGTTATTTTTCATGTAGCTGCCAGTGATCTCTGTTGCATACATACATCTGATACATCAGAGTAACTGTCTGAAATCATTCCATGGGAGGAAACTGACCCTTGAGAGAAATTTATTTCAAACAATAGATGAAAAACATAAACAAGGAGTATTTTCATTTTAATACAATAGTTTTCAACCCAGCCATCAATTTTTTATGCATCCAGCCCTACACAAAAGAGTGCCTGTGTGCACGTTCAGATGAATAACGAGTGCCTGAAGATGACAGGATCCATGGAAGCCATCACCTGCCTGTGGAAATCATGGTGCCTAAACAAGGCTCCTGGAGAGCTCTCCTGATCAAAACATTTTGCAGTTGCATAGGAACAAGCAGTAGCCACACTGCCACAGAGGCAAAGAGAGCAGGGTATTGTGAGACCACGCTTTTCCAGAGTGGGCTTGGCTCTTGTTGTCCACAATCCCAGGAGGATTCCCCTCCTGTTCTCTCTGGGTGCTACAGGAACCTAAATAAAGTGGAAAACCGAATTCCTGAGGCAAATTCAGATGATGGATCCTGAAAGCTTTTGCCTTTCTCTGACTTACCGAATATGTCAGGCAGTCAGCACGACACAGAAAGAAAGGTATTTATGCAGCATTTTTCCCAACTTACATCATTTTCTCAGCCTATATCTAAAACACTCTGACACTTTAAGTTGTTTCTTCCCCCCTTAAAAAGGTTTTGAGACATTTTTGAGAAAAAAAAGAAGTATGCAGAACATGCAGAGATTAAACTCCAGTCTCCAAATCTCCTTATTTTAGATCTTGGCTTTGGTGGCTCAGAAGATGAAGGCTATGGGCTCTTGGATTATGTAAACTGACACGGTACATTTCATTTCATTTTCTTCAGAGTGTATATGCGTCAACTTATCCAGAAACTATTGATTGCAGGGGGGCTGAAGCTGTCTGCAAGTGCTGGCTGATTTTAGGAGAGATTTTATTTGCAATCCTGCCTCAAAAGCAAGGTGTTGCTGTTACTTATAATAGAAAGTGTTGAAGACGTGCAGGTGTCTGTGGGAGAGGGGCTTGCACTCCAATGCCCAAGTTTGTGTCTTTGTGCACAGTATCTGTGAAAACATGAGGAAGGCATCACACTTGAGTCATCCTTCTGGGGCAAATTGCCTTCAAAGCTTTGTTTTCCCTGCTACATCTGCTATCCTGCTTGCTCTCTCTGTTTTCCACACATCTATATTTGCAAGGGATTTCCCAGGCAGAAGCGTGCAGCTCCGTGCCAAACCCTTGTTCTGTGCACAAACAGCAGAGATAATGTTCCAGGGATGGATCACACACTGAGCTCACCCTCAGCAGATCCAGCAAACACGGCCTGGAAGCCTCAGCCTGGGCGAGCAGAGCTGCATGGCACAGCCACAGAATCCCTGAGCACCTCTGTGCTGCATGGCACAGCCACAGAATCCCTGAGCACCTCTGTGCTGCATGGCACAGCCACAGAAACCCTGAGCACCTCTGTGCTGCATGGCACAGCCACAGAACCCTGAGCACCTCTGTGCTGCATGCAGCACCTCTGTGCTGCATGGCACAGCCACAGAATCCCTGAGCACCTCTGTGCTGCATGGCACAGCCACAGAATCCCTGAGCACCTCTGTGCTGCATGGCACAGCCACAGAAACCCTGAGCACCTCTGTGCTGCATGGCACAGCCACAGAAACCCTGAGCACCTCTGTGCCCACCTGGCCCCTGGCCACGGCACAGACCTGGCACCTCTGAGAGGACCAGAGCTGGGCAGAGCTCAAAATCTCAGAGTTCTGGGAAAATCTTCAAAGTCTTGGATAGAAGCTGAACAAAGCTTCCTCAGACCAAAGGCTGTTTCTATTTTTTTCTTTTTTCCAAAGAGATCCACCGCCACCACATGGATTTTGATACAAGAGTCACTGCAAGGATTGGTCCCATCCTATCATTTCCTTGAGGAGAGGGCCAACAATGCTGCCTCAACCCTTGGTTTAGGGTCACAGCTGGTGAATACACAGGTACACATTTTTATTTTTGATCTGCTCCAGTGCCTTTGAGCACCAGGTGGCCCGACAGCCGTGCCAGGCATGAGCTGGCAGAGCTGCTCCCCCTCCCCACATCCCATTTGAGATGTTTGCTTGCTCAGCTGGCCCTTGTGGCCTCCTCGGCCCCAGCAGAGAGAGGCAGCAGCACAAAGCGCCTCCATGGGGGTTTCTGCACCCAGGGCTGATGCTGGGGCTGCGGCCAGGGGCGGGTACCAGGATAGGCGCTGCTGCATCACCGAAGGATGCTCGCAGATCTCAAACAGGCTTTTAAATTATTCCCTACCTGAATTCAGGACAGGTCAGACTTTTCCCTAGCGAGATAAACACGCTCTTGCCTGACTTCCAAAAGGCGCTAAGCTTTTCCGAAGTTTCCTAGCGCTCCCGGGGATGGTGTTAGAGGGAAATGGCCGTGGCTGCGGGATGGATTTTCCCGGCTTCGGCGGCGCTTTCGCTGCCTTGTGGCTCCTCGGAGCGGCGGGCGCCGGCAGTGCCGCCCGGCCGGGCGGGAGCGCTCGGCTGACCCACATTTCCGAGCGGATTTTGGCACATTTCCTGCCAAAAAAGGGACAGCGCCCATTAGTCCTGATGGCTGGGTTGGCAAACTGCTTATCTAGACAGGCATCTGTAGGTTTTGCTATGTCTCTGTTCTGTGCTTTATGTCTTGCACTTTCTCTATGCAGAGCATACTATTTTGTTTTGTTTTGTTTTATTTTTTTAATTTTAATTTTATTTTTATTTTATTTTATTATTTTAATTTTATTTTTATTTTATTTTTATTTTCATTTTATTTTTTTAATTTTATATTTAATTTTATTTTATTTTTATTTTTATTTTATTTTAATTGTTGTTAATTTTATTTATATTTATTTTATTTTATTTATATTTTATTTATTTTTATTTTTATGTTATATGTCATTTTTATTTTATTTATTTTTTCAATTGTTTCTTTATATTATTTTACTTTATTTTATATTTTCTATTATATTTTATTTTATTTTATTTTATTTTATTTTACATATCTTAATTTGTCACACCCGTGTCTCACTTTTTTTTTTAAAAAAAAGGATTTCTCCAAAGCAGAGCGGTCTAGGTGATTAATGAATCTCACATATTCTTTCATAAACACTCATTTCAGAATTTAATAACGCCACGTTGCAGCAGCTTCTTGTGCTCCTATTTTAGGGAGTCAGTGTTAGCACCACAAAAGGCAGCACCAGTCACTTTCTCAGGTTTTGTAGCCCATCTGTCCTACACTGGAGATCCCTGGAGGTGTCATTACTGAAGTGATGAGACATTCTGGTTTAAGTGCTCATGGTCTCTGCAGAGCACAGGGTTGGGAATTAAGCATGCATCTTGGGAACACTCGTGCAGAACAGCATCAATAAATGACTATTCTCCTCCTTAATGTTTACTTTTAGATTCAGGGGCACTACAAGCAACCGATGATCTTTAATTCCTGCTCAGGCCTGGATTGGTACTGCTGAATTCTGTGCCTCTGGGAAATGGACGCAATACTTGCACTTATCATGGAGCTATTGTGCTGACCAGGTACTGCCCAGGAAGTTTTTTGAGTGTAGAAGTGCTAAATGGGAAGAAAGGTTTGTGGTTGTAATTGAAGAGGGCTTCAGTAATGATTCTTGGCTATGGTGAGACCACCTGCCCTGTCCAGTGAAATCCTGGGTAGTTTGCCAGTTGTCTCAGATGGATAATTATTCTATTTTTCATGTTCTTTCTTCCGCTGCAAATACCTCTGTTTCCTCTACCAATATATGCAACATGGCCAGTAAACCTGTCTGTGTGTGCTCTGCAGCAGGTTCTATGATTTTTGGGGTTTTTTTTTGGTTTGGATGACACATTAAAACACAGAGGAGTAATCTGATGGCAAGGTAAGCTTTGTGTTGAGGCTAGCACTAACATATAGCAAGAACTCCTTGTGCTTAAAACACAGCTATGGTAGCTGAATTATTGTCCCTGTGCAGTTTTCACAGTTATTACTTGGTAGGTTGCCTCTTCAGTGTCAAATTAGAAGTCATTCGGCCAGAACCATTGCAGTGGTGCCTCTTGAGGTTTGCAGGCCCACACACTCGAAGTATATTACATATTTTTCTGAACAGTTGTGCTTTCACAGGGGTCTGTATTAGAACAGCATGAAATCTGCTGCTGTTTACACGGGTTTCATCTAAGCCTCACTGGTGGGTTCGCTTTCTGCAGTGTCAGCAGCACTGAGAGTCAAACTCTGTTTCAGACAAAGTTGAAACTTAAAAGAAAACTTGGACTCAGCTGCTTGAATCTCTTTCAGTATCTTTCTCCTTTCCATTCTTTTCTTCAAGGGCAAATTTGCTTTTAGCTTTCTGATACTGTGTGAACACCAAGCAGTTTCTTTTCCTCCTTTTCAAGAGCCATTTCATTTTGCAGTTTTGTTTGCACACACTCATCCACATCACACACTTGCTGGGGTGTACTGAAAGCAGGATGGGAGGCAAGTATAGATTTAATTCACCATTTTTTAATATATTTCTGGCCATGGAGGATGAATTTTCTGTGCTCAAGTGTTTGTTAAAATACTGGCTGTGGAGACTATAAAAAAAAGGGAAAGAATAGAAGGGTTGATGAAAACATTCAAGGAATCTTATTCACCTTATTCAGCTGAAGAAGAATTTCAGGGAAGAAATGCTTACACATTATACTGGGCATAAAGTTAGAAAGTCTTTTTCTGTCCTTTAGTAATTAGTAATTGGACTGGTTGGTGAGGCAGTGAAATGTTGTGGTTCTCATTTCACTGTTAAGGGATCTACAGCTGCAAAAAATGAAGGCAGATATGAGAGAGATATCAAACCAGTTTAAATTTGCGTAGAAGCATGATAAAAGGATTAAATGTGGAATTAAGCAAAACAGTGATGAATTTTCTTTTCTTCAGGTGCTTCTGCTTTTTTAATTGTATTTGGTCTCATCTGTTTATTTTTAAAATATTTTTTAATAAATAATACAAGCAGTGTCTTATCCTTTAAAGTTGTCTGAAAACCAGCCTTATTTTCCATGTAATGCCTTTGCCTGAACATTGTCACTGCAATGTCTTCTGGCAAATGAGAGAGAGATTTGGGTATGGTAAAAGACAAATCTGTGTATGGATTAAAACAGAGATTTCCAGTCTCCCCATAGGATTCTTAATCTTAGAAAGTAAAACCCAGATGAGATTAAAAGGAATTATATAGCAAATAAAGTTAATGCTTTTATCTAATACAAAAGGGAGGGAAAATTTTAGACACAGACAATTAGTTTTAGTTAAAATTATTAAAACTAAGCATTTTATATACACATGTATATGTTTTATATTCTACAATGCATGTTCAAATGGAGTCTCTGGGGAACCTCCTAAAGTTCTAGACTCAAAGTAAAAAACTGACTGAAATTCCAGCCTTGATCATAGTTTTTAAAACAGATATCATGAATTTGAAATGGTCCTTGTACAGTTTAATTCCTTTGTGTATGAATATGAACTGTCACAAACTTTGGTTTAATGCTCCTTTATCTTTTCTGGAGAAAAAATGATAACATTTCCCTGTACTGCAGCTTGTGTTTGCAAAGCATTACGGACAAGTTGAGTGCAAAGTGACCAAGATCCACTAAAATACTTCCATTTATGTTAGGTGTCATTTTTTTATGTGAAATCATAACAGATTGTAACAATCTGAAGAGAATCCTTATAACCCCTTTTCCATGAAAAGGAGAGGCATAAATGTGGCAGTTACTTTGTTTGTCAGACACAAGAGTTTATAAAAGCAGCATCTCCTCTAATTTCTTTCTCTATATAACCACAGCCATACACATGCAGGAACGCACATCACATTTTTCTTCAGAAGGCCTTTCTTCAGTCCTGCCCAACATTTTACTTGTGTATTTTTCAATGGATTTGTTTAATTTTGCTGCTGGAAACTAATATTACCTCTGGATTATAAACAGATCTATCCAGAGCAGGGATGGAGCTGTATTGTCTAAGAGGGAGTTGTGATGCATAAGACTGATTAATATTGAATGAGACTCTTGGGACAATCCTTTCTTTGGGTACACCCACACACCAGTGCAACAGAAAGAAGAGGGTCCATGGAGCACCATTCTGCTGCTGGAGCTGGAAGTGCTGGGCAGGGAAAGTCTGGAGTTTCCTCAAGCCCCAGTGCAGATCCAGCAGGGATTACAGGAGACTGGGCACTCTCTCCAAAAGGCTTTAGCGCGCCCTCAGTGGGAGCTTGTGGCTGCAGCTACACCTCTGAAACCTGCCCAGAGACATTTTCATCCATAACATATGATGTGCTGGCCCAAATCTTGGAAGTTTTACCAAGCATCTGCTCAGCCTTCCCAGCAGGGAAGTCATGCTTACATGGGAAGGTGCTGGGCAGAGTCTGCTGTGAGATTAATGAGGGTAAGCAGAGGTTTAACAGAAATGACAAAAAGAAGTATCAAATGAAATCTTCTCCAGGCCTCTCCTGTCTGCAGAGTGTGGCTCAAATCCCTCAGCCACATAAGAAACAAAAATAAATTCTTTCTAGGTCATTTTATTGTTGAAGATTAACTTGAGATCAGAGACTCGCATCACGCTGTGCCGATGCCTCTGTATTTTGCAATATAGTTATCGGTACAGATTTTTGAGGACTAAATTGTCAAAATAGCTCAGTAGTTGTGTGAAATCTAATAATTTTATACAGATTACAGTACCTCTGTGTTTGAAATGGATTTTTAAATTCCAGTTGCTGAGACTGCATCTTTAGTTGTTCCCTGATTGTTTGTAGATATCGTGAATGCCTTTGGATCATGCCAGAGAGATAACGACTTTGAGAACAGAAATGGGCTTGCAGCTGGATTCCCAGGAGAGCTTTCCACACAGGGTAATAGCTCACATGTTGAAATGTGCTCACCAAAGAGGTGTTAAGGAAGCAGCAAAGAGAACCCAGATTTGCCAGCAAAATGGGGATTACACAGAAGCAAGAGCAGGTAAAATGAATCTATTTTCTCATAAGTTCTAGTAAAACTGAAACCCCATTATTTTCATCACTAATTATAGGCCAAGATCTGAAACCATTGCTGAAGGTACCCATTACCTTGTTCCCAGTGCAATTCCATATACTACAGTATGTGTCAAAGAAACATGGACAATTGTTCTTCCCAGGCTAAGCTGCTGGTTAACACAAGTGTCAGAAATGTTGAGCCTCTATTGATTAAGATTCTAAGTTCTTTATATGACATAACCAGCCCAACCAGAAATAGCCAGTGTCTGTAGATTTTATTTGCAAAAAGAACAGCATGAAAGGATCTGTGCTGCAGTGATGTCTTCTTTACTGTTGCTGTGGAGTTGAAAGCCCATCGATCTGTCCTTCTTGTTATGTTAAATTTATTCTGGAGTCACTTAACTGAAGTATCCTTAACCCAGTGCTTCTGCAAACTAGTACATCCACACAGAAAACAGTTATTAAAATAAACATCTCATTATGAGCAGCCTAATGCAGTACCATTGTGAGTAATCAATGAGGTCTCTGGCAATCATGGGAATTATACAATGTAATTGAGTTATTTGTAATAAAATTGCTGAAGAGTTGCTGACTTTCCCAGTTAAACATTTTTTTCTTTCTTTCATACAGCTTGCTGATCTTGCTCTGAGTTTTCAACACATTATATTTTCTTTTTGTCCTGTCATAACTTTAGAAGAGAAATCTATTAAGCTAAGCACAGGTTTATAAAAGATCATGAAGTCACATAACAGCATCACATTGTGTTCCTTAACTTTAAAAACATCACTTCAGGTAAGAATTTTATGCTATCTTCCAAAATGAAATAGAAGCTGAAAAGATACAGTACAAATTTTTTTTATTATGTGTTGCTTCCACCTCATGCTGACAGTTTATATTTTGCCCCTCTTGCTTTAGTCTCTTAGTCAGCCATGCAGTAAAACGGGTTTGAATCCCCTGCACACTCATTACAGAGAGCATGTAAGAGTCAGAGCAGTGCTGAAGCCTCAGCTCTGAGTAAATAAATACAGGAATAAGAAGCCTTCAGCAGATACCATAAAGGCATACAAATGCCTTTGCTTTGCAAGCCTGTGCTCCCCTCCCCATTTTTCCCTTCTCTTCCACTGGTCATTACCCGCAGACAGAAGTGCTGGTACAAAGTGGCTGCTCCTCCTCTAGATATTTCTACCTTAGCTTAAACTGGTGATGAGGGTGATGTAAAATATCTTTGCAGATTTTATCCCAAAATGAATGAAGGGGCGTTCATGCTCTTCAGTTTCAGGAGTGATGTCTACCAGGTGAGTGTTGGTAATCATCTGGGAGTAGTAAAGTTATTAACCACATCCAACCCTGCATATTTGCCCACTCCTGCCTGGAAAGGGAAGGGATAGAGAGGCAGCTGTGATCTTGCCCTCTAGACTGTCTGACAATGTAGAACACAAATGCACTGGATAGCTCAACATTTATCACAAATATTTTCTTCTCTCCATCAGACGCTCTGGCAAATATTTGGACCCTCAGAATATGATCATTGAAATTCATAGTTCAGGTTTTCATCAGCACAACTCAGTTGTGAGACCACTGATATCAGGGTTTTATTTAGGAGAAAATAGGCTTGTCCCCTTTCTGGTGGGCACAATGCTGTGCTCTGGTTCAAGATTGAGAGGTTAGAAGACACACAAGCAAATTGTGAAAATAAAAAGAATCAAATTCAGAGATCCAGTTTTGTGCCACAAAAAAAATCCAGAGAGCAGCAGCTGAAGCTTGCTCAGCTGTTTATCAGGGAGATGAATTTGTAGGTGAGCTGACTCCAAGCTGCACAGAAGCTGGGGAGCTTTTCTGTTGGCTGACAGCAATGAGCTGGGGACACCTCAGAAGTCAGGTGGGGGAAAAACTGCCCTCTGCAAGTACAGTAGTCCTCCCAAACAGAGGACACCATGTGTCTGTGGGAGGAGGATGGGAGAGTTAAAACATGGTCATGACTGCTATGAAACATGAGTTAGAGCTAGATTCCTCCAGGTCTCCACCCAGCCTGAGACAGACAAGGAAAAATCACACGGAGGGTTGCAGGAGATGCTGCCTTGCACCTTTTTAAATACAAGGAGGGATGATGGAGAAAGGCTCTTGCCAGCTTTTCCCCCCTCATTAGAGGGGAAAGCTGTGCTGCTGTGTTTCATTTTACTTAATGCAAAAGTGGCAGAAGGAGGGAGGCAGAAGAAAAGCATCTCTATCAGACACAACAGAAGGAAATATGGGAGGAGGGTGGGGAGGTGGGTTGGTGGTGTCTGGTTTATGGCCCTTCTGTGCCATCTGAATGGCACAAAAGGCTTAAAAACAGCCTGAGCATCTGTGTTACTCTCTGCACCACTATGATAATGAAAATCCACAAATGCTTAGAGGAATAAGCAACACTTCAAGTTTCCTGAGGTTATATAAAAGAAATATTTATTCTATCTGAAAAAGACTATGCAGAGAAGTATTGGAGTTAAAAAAAAAAAAAAAAAGTCATAATGTGTTCACAATGTGAGAGAGAAGAGCAGCAGAGCAAGCAACATTAACTAGGCTGTTTCCAAACTTTTGACTGCCTAACCATGCAGCTTTAATGCTCTGTTACCATATTTGTCATGCACACAGTATTATATAGATATATATAATACCAACTGTCTGGCTAGATATAGATATCTTATTTTTATTGGAATTTTATCCTCAGTCTCCTCTCTGCTTCTCTTTTCACAGTTTTTCTTAAGCAGAATGTGAAACTAATACTTTCAAATTTCAGCTGCACTTTTGAACTCGTGATATTTGAAAGCAATTTTTTTCTCATCACAACCTGAAACTGATATGTTGTTACACAGGAAATGTTGCACATCTCAAAACTCTCCTCTCACAGAAGAGGCTGAATGTATCCTTTTGAAGGTGTGGGATGCACGTGAAAAAAGTATCGAGATTACTCTGCTCCTTAGAAATTATCACTGCGACTCTTTTCCCCGCCTTTCTTTTTCTTTACACAAGTGCCAAAATTGTCTCCGAAAAATGCTTAGAATTCATCTTCTGTCTCATGTAGATGCTGGAGTTTATTTTGGAATGCAAGCTTGTCTGAGAAAGCTGTATTATGCATGTGTTTATGCTACATAAAAATATTAACGTGAACTAAATCCAAACTCAGGTCCATGATTAGATCTAAGAGAGGAATTAGCAAAGCACTCCAGTGATGCCCAAGGTTAAATCCCAGCTGGCCAATGAAAGCCAGTGTCACTGGAGCCCTCCAAGGTCTGTGATGATCAAATGATCTTAGCACCCAAGTATTCTCAAAGATGTAGGTACCTAAATCTGCCATCTATAGATGGACAATTTTTTCCTATTTTGTTAGGAAGGAATTTGATTGTGATGACAAAGAGAAGGGGCAGAAAATGGAGCACAGTCCTTCAGCCCAGCAAGCTCCATGTCTTGAATTTGTGGCAGTTAAATGAAACTACAAAACAGCCTTCAAAGCAAGAAGAATCCTCATCCAGGAGGGAATATCAGGAGGGAGATTGCTTTTTGTCACTCCTGAGCAGGATCAGATGCAAGATAGGAACACCAGGGAACTTTCTGGTGAACATCCAAGTATCTTTATCCTTTTGGATGCCAGCAAGGTTAAGAAAGGGTTTTGTGAATTGTGTTTTTGGATTCAATGTCTAAATCTCACATAAAACCTACCCAGGAAATCTAACTGCCTCTGCTGAATTGATTTTGTTTCCTACTGCTTTTTCCTGATTACTTACATATATATATTTATATTCCTTACACATGTGCATTTTAACCCCATAACTGCTGCTGTATGGTGTGGCAAATCAAATTTTGATAAAGGTGAGACCAAACTCCTAATTTCTCTTCACTCCTAGAGTTCAGTAACTCTGGATAGGAAGCATTTGTCATCCATAAAAGTGTTGATTCCATCTCCAGTAATCACCCACCCATCTAATCCATCATACTCCACCTGATTAAATGTAAATCTGATTAGTTCACATAAGAACTAAGAACTTCTTATTCCCTTTGGTAAACACATCACTCCAATGACCTGGACATCAACAGAAATAAGCTTTACACTTCACAGGGGAGAATCAATAATCCTGAGGATATGCTGATTCTAAGTGCTCACAGCCACCAGGAAGGCTGTGGGCAGTTTATGAGAGAAATCCTTCATCTCTTAAACTGGTCAGAGCCACAGATCTGCTTGGTTAGCTGATCATGCTTCCTTCAGAAGACCTATCTGCTTAATGCAACAGCTCAATAAGGCGGCGTTAATTTTAATTAACAAATTGCTTGTACACCTACAGCGCTATCATATTGTCGCTGTAGCCAGGGTTAGGAAATTGTCCGAAGAAAATAAATTTGAAGCAACTCAGGCACAGGTAAATAGCCTGTTATTATCCACCAACCATTGTCATTATGGTCATTTCTGAAAAATCCTGTGTATCTCATGGTCCATTAAATCTGTTTTACTGCCTGGATAAATGAGCTACTTTGAGGTGTCAGCAACAACCCCAAGCAGGAGGCTTTATTCTGCTAAGAAAGATGGCAATCAGCAGCAAGAAAGGCAATCCAGAAAACATCTTATACAAAATTCATGGGTTTATTAATTCATAATGTTAAATGGTTTTGGCAGCTAACTAGTCACAGAATTTAATCAAGATGTGCACTTATAAACAAAGGGAAAGCAATAGCTTTTCTTTAGCAACATTGCTCTGATACTTCTAGTCCTTCAGAGGAAAAAAAGCAAAAGTAACATTCTCAATACGGAAATTTTCTATTTCAGCAAGCCTGTCTACCAGATTGTCAGAAAATGTCTTCAAAATGGCCAGCATGAGGCTTCCACCAAGATTTATCAACAAATGAGTCAGAAAAACCCCACATTATGGAACCAGGAAAAGGTAAGAAAGGAGAAAGGGAGGAGACAATGTGCCCATTTCACCCGGGGATTTGTGCTGCCCTCGCCACAAAAACAGATTTTAGAGCAGGCCAGGCTGGTTAGTGTGACTTTAGTTCCTCAGCAGGCACTTACACGATGGCACATGGAATTTATTTCATGTGATACCATTACAGGAATGCCATGAAGAGGGAGAACAAAGGCTGGTGCTGGCACCTGTGCTGTGGTTTGGAGAGAAGCACCCCAGAAATAAGAGAGGAAGAGGAGCTACAACTTCCATTAGAGCATCCCAACATGCCAGACTCCCAGTTCCTCTGGAGGTAAGGGCAGGACAAGTGGTGGGAGAAGAGGAAAGCAGGGAAAAGTCTGAAGGAGTGGGTACTGGAGAATTTCTGAAGGAAGCAGGAGGCTACTGCAGAGGAGGGCAGATGTACAGGAAGCCTCAGAAATGGCAGAAAATGGCCTTGGGGACTTCAAAGAGAAGTCAGGGGAGGGGACACTTTATCTCAAACACAGAAACACTGAAAGATGCTAAAAATGTGAAAGAAAGCCTGGAGAAAAGGACCCATGCTTCTCAAGAGGGATATTTGTTTTCCAGCTCTTCATACATTTTATTCCTCACATTTTAGGTTCTGAATTTTTCCTGCTTAGCCTACTATCTTGCTTTACTCTGTGTGAGGTGTTCAGAATTTTTTCCCCATAATTAATTCTAATCTAAAAGGTTACAAAACCATTAACTTCAGATTAATAGGAAAGGTTTGCTATTTTTTTCAAGGCCCTACTGCTGCAGGTCCTGTGAGCAGGTAACCCTACACCACCAGCTGTAGCTGTCAGTACTGACAAACCCCACAAAAGCAGAGGATGGATAAAGAATAATGTTGAATTACTTTAGGAGGGCTGCACAGGGACAAGGAGAGGAAACTCTTCCCCCCTTCCTCTCTCTAAAATCTGCAAGCAGGTATGTGCTTATATGCAGATGTGTAGCTAAGTGACACTGCCTAGCCTCTTGCATCTTTCAAAGACAAAAATCTAGCTGGCCTTGGACATGTGCATGCAGCAGAAAACTGACAATGAGGAGACAAGGAATCAGTTGCTAGAAATCAATGAATGACAGCCCTAAAAGTTGTCTGTGACTTACCTGAAGGTGTACAGTGAAAAGATTCCTGTTGATGTGCATCCATATTACATGGTGGCCTTTTGTAGCCTCCCCAGCAAAGCAGAAACCTGCCTGTGACCCAACACTGCCTGTGGGGCAGCCTGTCCTCCAAACCAGCCACACTCAGGATATTGAACACACATTTTTTTTTCCCCCTGAGTGCAACAGGGTACATGTGGAATATTATATTGGTTTCCAGCCACCTGCCAGAATTTGATGGCAGGAAATTTGCACGGCTCTTGTTGTAGCCAAGTGACAGATAATAAGTGAGAGGTGCCATTGTTGGAACTATCACTATCAGATTTTCTAATGCAGCCCTGGTGTAATGAGATCATACACATTGCTCAAGCTTCAATCAGAACTTCCACTGAAGGAACAAGCCTGAATAATAATAAAAGCAGAAAGCATTTTAAGTAAATAGAATTTCCCAGATACTGCATAATGGTGTTTGTTATTGCTATCTTTTATGAGCCTCGAGAAATATTTTGTATAAGAATGATTTCCTTCAATATAAGCTGTTATCATGAAGGTCTCCTATGTCAATTCTTATTTAAAATATATTTCCTTACAGTCCCAACATTATGAAAGCACAAATTAATGCGACCTCTTTGCTTCCATTCCATGTTCTTATAAAACCTCGACGCAGCTCTCCAAAGAACACTTACGTGCCGTGCTGTACAAATGTAGCCCAAACCACTCCACATAATAAGATCCATTTTGGCAGTAAAAATTTATTCTGTGTACATCTTTCCAAGCCCCTGAAAAGCCAAGGTCTTTCAGTGAGGACTGCAAGGATTTTTTTTTTTTACTATTATTATTATTTTTTTTTTTATCCTGAGCTTGAGTGTTCAGAAGCGTGGAGCCGATATCCTGCTCTGCTCTCCTGATGGAAAACCTCCACGAGCCTGAGCAAGCCACATACACTTCTTCTGAAGAGCTTGTGGGAGCACAAACAGGGATCCTGGCAGCCAGAGCAGCAACAGCACCCCAGCAACTGTACAAGGGAGGGCAGACTATCCTCATGAACTACACTATTATTTCCTTCTTGCCTAAAGCTTGCCATTGGCAAAAGGAAAAAGCCAAAACAGTGTGCACATTCCTGTTTGACTTTCCCCTGTTAAGACCATTTTGCACAATTTGCTTTTTGGTTTAGTATGTATTTATTATTGCTGGCAGCAGATAAAAAATTATTTCATTATTTCATTATATGAATTTCTGACCACTGTTTTCTGCTAGTGTAAAAGACCTACATGATTTCAAAATTTCTCCCCTAAGTAGTTAAAATCTTGTTTACAGGCAAAGAGGAAACGTACCTCATACATAAAGTCAAAATTTATCACTAGTACAGTTGAAATCCTGAGTCTCATCCAATAATTGTTATTATTCCACATACAATTGTTATGGAAAGAGAAAGAATAAGTCTGTGCAGAAAATATTCACTAATGAAAATAATACTGCAGTTACATTTTTGCACATGCACTTAGTTTCTACCTCTTTTCATGATGTTCTGCTCACCCTTCTGGTGTCCCTCTTATCCCCTGGGGTTGGGGGTTTCTTTCTCATGGTGGCTGTGCTCCCAGTGAGTTGTCAGCACCCAAAATCCTTTGCAAGGAAGAATACAAAGTTTACTTTGAAGTTTTCCTCTATCAGTGTGTTGGATTCTTTTGGGGTCTCTTTTAACATGCTTTTACAGCCAGGCTTTATTTCACTGATCTGCAGCTCTGAGTTACAGCCATTTTTAAAGGTGCATTTACATGTGCTGGATACTATTTCTTTCTTTGCTTGCTTATCCTCAAAAGCAGAGCAGCTCCAGGCCTGCATTTCTTTAGCTGTGGGGCCTTTGGTGTCAAGTCTGTGTTCCATATTCCATCATCCCAAGTCTCTGCTTCTCCACACTGAACTCTGTGTCTCTCTCATCCTGCCTGGCCACATTTACCAAAACTGGTGCCACCACAGAAAGGTAAACAAAAGTAAAGCAAATCCCTCAGAAAGTCCTAGAGCTGGAGAAATTCCTGTCACAACCAAACCAACTGAGAAAAGGCTGCAGGCAGGTCAAGAAAAGTTCAGACAGAGCAAGTCTTGACACTTTTCAGACTCAGTGCAAAGTTTATGGCCACAGCAATCCAGTATTAAGATCAATATAATGACAGCATGTTCTTACATAATATCTTTTCACTTTTCTTAGAGACGTGAAGCAGGTTTATCTGCTTTATGCTTTTAATTGTAAAACATGAATTTCACCCCCCAAGTAATTCTAAAATTCTCAAAAATCCTTTTCTTTGTTTTGTGATCTTCAGTAAAACGACAGTGATAACAAAACAGTTATATAATGTAACATGCATAGATTGCTGAAATGCATCGTAAGGGACAAGGTGCTAAATTTCCTGGTTGTCACCTTTCTAGACAGTGTTTCTTGTTATTTTAGATTCTATCATTTTTAATTCTGTGATCTGATATGGCTCAAAATAAACGTAGAAATTGTAACACATAAAGAAATGAAAAAAGCTGACGGGGCTGAGCTTTGTATAAGCAAAGGCCACAACTGGTGGGACCATTCTGTGCACTTTAAAAAGCAGCAAATGCCCAGAGCCCATCACTGGATTATCCAGCACATGTCCACCACAATTAGATTTAATGAAAATTCATTCTCTTATTTCCTAAAGAAGGGCATTTGAAATCATGGTATCTCTATGAATACATTGTTTTGATGTCTTTCCTCTTCCTTCCAGTAAGTTTTTGTACAATTTCCCGTACTTTGTCTATTTCAAAACAGAGCAACTCATCCCAGAAACTACTGATTTCTTACTGAGGAAACATGGGTTTAATCCTTATAAAACACAAGAATATCCCACCAAATACAAGAAAAAAACAGGCACAAATCTGCATCTCTCTGGTCTTTGCTGGGCTGCTTCTCAGGGAACATCTTCATGGAATGCTGGGCAGAGTGTTCAGTGCTAACCATTGCAACAACCTTATCCAGGTGGAAAAAAAGTACTAGGAAAACAGTGCAAAGCCATGAAGTAGCTGGTGGAATTTTCAGTCAGAAGTATCCCTTCTGTTTCCTTGGGGTTTTTGTTCCACCTAATTTCCACTAATTTTCTAATTATGAGATTTCATATTGGAAAACATTTGTTTTCTCTGTGGCAGATGCACAGATATCTTACCATCAAATACTGTATTGGCGATCTGCTCTAAGTGAAGAAAACCAGTTCCTTATTCCGTTGCTACTTCTCTACTTCAGCAAGTTCTAGATATCCCAGGCAGAGGGAGAGGACAATACTGCAAGATGCTGCCAACATATACAGTGAGCAGCAGCTTCTGTTCTGATAAATCTATGATTATCCACTCCATTTATCTCAATGAGAAGTGAACTTTTAAATTTGCATGGTCCATTAGGGCCTCAAGTGAGCAAGGCATTTAAGCATGTGCTTAAATCCATCTGTATTCAGGAAACCAATTAAGTACATGCTTAATTTTAATGATGGATCCTGTACTGAGGGCTATAAAGCTAAACTGCCTTTAATTTCGGACAAAGTCCCCTTTCTTTTATTTCAAAAGAAAACAAGGAAGTTCAATGCAAGAGATGGTGTTAGTGCAAAACAAGGGTTTCAGTTTCAGCTATCAGGAATTGAAACAATGAGGAGGAGCTGTAATAACTTTATCCTAGAACAAGCAGGGTTAATTCACAAAACTCTGCCTAATGAGACAGGGCAGTTCTGAATGGCAACACGAGGCTTCTCTGCCTCTGCTCTGCCTACAGAGGCAGCCCAGGGAGACCAGCACAACCAGAGTGCAGCTAGCAGTCATTCTGGATTTGCGCAGCCAGGCCTAGAATCCCACGTTCTCCCACAGGAGACACTATAAAAGTACAAAGCAAATTAGCTAACAGAACATTTCTTCTCCTGTGCATTTTCATCTGCAGCTTTAATCATTACATTAACAGTGTCATAGATGCCTCTATTTTGTTTTCTAGGCACTGCTATCATCAGGATCCACCGAAGCCATAAAGTTGTTATTTCACACTGAGATAGGTATGCTGCCTATTGATGTCAAAATTAAAGGTTTCTGAAGAAACAGTGCAGCAAAATTATTATTCCTTTCCTTAATTGCTCATCTGGTTTGAATTGGATGTGACATTTCATAATACATTCTGTTTCAGCCTCTTCACCACACTATGCAGGGCAGCTAAGTACTTTGAAAGCTTTGAGGAGGCATTTCTATTCATGAGAGCAAAGGCAATATGTGGGCATTCCTTAACAAAGTAGGTCTGAATCAGCATTAAAAAAAAAGTTAGAAATGAAGCAGCAGCTTATTAAAAAGGAGCTTTATTGACAGATGATTTTAGCAAAGCCACCAGTATTTGAAATTACTGGGAAGTACCCAGCAACACCACAAAATTACATGAGGAGACAAGCACCACAGCCTATCTCTGCGGGTGAGAGAAGTAACAAGCCAAGGCTGGCCTATCCCTGAAGGGCTAATTTTGACCTGTATTAACTGCTTAATCCAGGGAGTTCAGTTTAACACCATTAGAAGAAGCAGAGCACACATTTAACAAGAGAACAGACAAAAAAAAAAACCTCAAAGCTCCAGCTCAGCTTGTACTACTCAATAGAGCTGTTAGAGCAACACTGGCCTGGGGCACATGACAAGTGGTAGAACAAGAAGATAAAGAGGTCAGCAATACATTTACAGATACTAACATTATACTTCTGGAAAGTATTTTGTGTTCCCTTCTCAAACGTACACATTGGCAAAAAGGTAAAGATTAATTTCTGAGCAGTGCATAGATGGGCTGATTTTTTTTTTTTTTCAGGAGACAACTATAATAAGAAGGACATTTTTAGTAGCATTTGTGCCCAAAATTCTGCAGCATGTGGCTGTGCAATGGCAGGAAGATTCTTCCTTACTTTGCCCCTCCCCTGCCTTTTTGTTAATTTTTCCATTCTGTACTCAGATACCCTCTCCTTTTCCCAGCCACCAGGTAAATTGATCCAGACCTACATGCATGCAGTGTTTGATGTCCTTGGCAGCAAGAACCTGTGATGGCAGCCAGCATGAGCCCATGTAAGTACTGGGGTCTTCAATTATCCCCAGCAGAGCTCTCACAATTCTCCCTTTTTTTTTTTTTCATACAGTCTTCAAGATTTTGCTGGGTTTGCAATGTGGCACTTATTCCCAGAGAAACGGAAGAGATCTCATGTTTCTCTTGGTGAGAAATAGTTAAATATTTGCTGGGTCACAGACACAAAGCTTATGTGCTGCATTTCTCTTAAATTAACCCAAGGTGCAGAATGAGCCAGAAAAAAAAAGAGAAGGCCCCTCATTTCCAAGGGTGTTTATTCAATATTGGCTTATTCCAAAGCACAGAAAACACTGCTACAGCCCTGGGTGCAGCTCCCATTTTCTTGTCTGTTGGGTAACTGCCCACACAACAAGGCTGCTGTGTGAAAAGGGGGCCCACTTCCTCCTTTGGCCGTCTTTTAAAAGAAAACCACCTGTTGTCTCTGTATCCTCTACACGCCCTCCAAAAACCCACAGATCGGTCCTCATTTGGAGGGAGGTTTTCGTTTCTATGCCCCAGCTGACACGAGCTCTGCTTTGAGCCTTTGAGAAATGCAGCAATTCTTTATATACCTACAGAGAGTTGAGAAAGTTGCCAGTGGTGTTTGGGCAGGGCCAGAATTGGGATGCTAATCAGTGGGTTTGCTCCAGGGGGCTTGGATGTGGGTTTGGATCATGTCCCTGAGCTTGTACGTAGGCAGGAGTTGTGTGGCAGAGCTCTCATCAGCATTTCTCACTGCAGGAACCTTCACCCTTGGCCACAGAATCCCAGCTTTTTTCTTCTTGCCTTTTATATGTTTCTGAAAGCATCCTAAAAACATATGCTTTTAATCTCCTTTGAGTCATCAAAGAGTTTACAACAACACTCCTGAGAGCCTGGGGACAGGAGTGATGCTGTGCCACCATGAAATCTGACATTTTGCCAAGGTACCACATGAGTCAGTGTTTTACTGCTGATTTAATTATTTTGCTGCAATCAGAGGTCTGAACACATTAACTTTTCAAAGCCTATTCTTGAATGAGAGTGGATATGGCTGCATCTTGCAGAATGCAGACATTCTCTGCAAAAGAGGAATACATTGACAGTGGCGGGGATAGGAAAACCAAAGCTGTGTCACTGAGTCTAGGAAAAAAAAGAGAGAGCACAGAAATATCTTTCTACTAACCCTATTTGGGGTCTGGTGAGAGAGATGATAGCCTGACAAGCAGAGGAGAAAATACTCCTTAGCATCTGCTGTGACTGTAGGATAGTGAGAACGAAGGAAAACCCTGTGTATCCTTTCCCATTGCCCTGTGTGCCCACAGCCATCCAGCATTTGGATTCTGTTGCAGCTCTGTCTTCACTGTGTGAAGGCTTTGTTTCTTTGATCTTGGTGAACTTCTGTTCTTTGAACAATTTTTTCCTTGGGTAATAAACAGCCCGCGTGTTTCTACGAGTAAGATTTTATGCATACCACGTCAGAACAGGTGCTAAATAAGAATTACAACACGAAAATGAATGTTTGATCCTGATAAAGTCACCCAATGGACAAATGACCTCAGAGATGTGCCCAGGAACGTGTTGGATCTGCAGCCAGCTGAAAATTGTGTGGGTGCCATGGGCTGCTATTAATTTGGGCTGCTGTTTTAAACTGCCCTGGTGTTCACCACCTGTGGCACTGCTCCAAGGTCAGGAAGGAAGAATCAGGGCAATAATTAGACATCCTGTTTTTCAATTAGAAACCACGCAGTAATGAAAAGCTTTCCAGAAGATCACTTGCTGTATTATTGGGTTGGGGTTTTTTAATTGGCTCTTAAAATGAGTTCTGCTTAAGCAACTAACTGGGCAGTCACTATTCAGCTTGGGAAGTGCAAACAGGCTGGGGTAACCAAAGCAAAAAGGACTGAATTGATTTTCATATTAATAGGAAAGTTCATTCTAGAGAGAAAAGGTTAATTTGCTTTTCAGTGAGTTTATGGAGAAAGTGCTTGTGGTCAGGGTGATAATTTGTAGCTAAATTACACGTTTAAAGGCAAAAGTGATTGCAGAAAAGCTAGGGACAGCGTTTTCAGTATTATGCAATGGAACTGTCAACAGCGTTTTCTGTGCTTTCTTCTTCCCCAAGCACAAGGATTTGAGAAAGAAGCCAGCACAATAGCACTGTCATCTGTGGCCTTATTTTTTCCCTTTTATTTTTTTCCTCTGCACATCAGATATCTTAACAAATGCAAAAGCAGAGACAGTGCTGTCTCACCCAGCTTTAATGCTGGTCATGCTTATGGTCTGAGAACTCTCCTCAAATACACATGGCTTTTGTTGGGCTTGGCTTCCCCACAAAGGTGCTGTCTGTAGGTATTAAATTTTTAATTTACTTTTTGTTAGCCTGCTAATTCTTGAGACTGGTGAATTTTTAGAGATGCAAGTGAAACAATTTAGGCTTAACATGATGACTTGACATAGATAAAATTATTGTGAATATGGGTTGGGGTTTCTTTCTTTCATTTTAACCAAGAAGAACCCGTGCTATTTAAGCAACGGAGTATGAGATGGGCTAACTTGTTTCTTTGATATGTCTAGGTTTAGGAGTTGAAAGTTTGGATAGTCACCTCCAGGGCTAAGAATGAGTAACAGTGGTAAGTGTGCTGCTGATTTAAAAAGGGATGTAACAAATGTGACTTGAGGAGCAGTGACAGCAGCTTGCCCATCCTACCTTTGATGCTTTATTGCAGGCTTTAGCAAACACGCACACCTAGACAAGCTCAGCAAACAAATGGCCAGCAATGTCTGCCCTTTGGAATTTTTTGAATAAAAAATGCTAACACAGCACCTTTAGAACTGTGGGGTTTGCTACACCTGATGTAGCTTACATGGGGGTGGAATGAAAAGCCCAAGTCAGAGAAGCATCCAAAAGGCCACACTTTAAATTTCTGTCCCTTCTTGTGTGAGCAGGGACAGAAATTTAAATTTCCAGAGTTCAAACTACTTGGAAGTAAACTTCTTGTTGTAGCTGTTCTGTGTTATCCTGGTCCATGACCGAGGCTCGTGGGCTTCTTCTTTCTGGTCTCTGCTCCTGTGGTGGGGAGGTCAGAGCTTTGTTCCACTGCTCCATCTCCTTGGCTTAACCTTTCTCCCCCATCTCTCAGCTCTGCCACTGGGCTGCACAGATCACTCACCTGGTCACATTTCACACAGCTTTCATCTCTCCTGCTGTCCTGTGCCACTGCCAGGTGCTGGCATTGCCTGCAGTCTGAGACTTTGGCATCTGCATATTTTCCTGAGGGCTCCATCTGTGAGGTTATTTGAGCCTGGTTACATGGGGATACTTCACACTAGAACCACTTTAAACTCATTTTGTAGTACAGAAACATCCCTGAAGAAATAAGGAAAAAAAAAAAAAAGTAAGCAGACCTGCACTTTATAAGCTCTCTTGGATGACATGTACAAAAGTGCATCCAGGTATTTTTACAGACTATAAAAGAGTTCAAACTGACCAAGAAATAGATAAAACCAGTAATCTTCAGGATGCTATCTGCAGTAAAGATTATATATTTCAGATTAAAATCCATGCTAAAAAGGGTATCTTCTTTGCTATGCCAAAAGAATGGTTGAACCTTCCACATTTCCAAGCTCACATGTGGGCATGATAAAATCTTAACAACATGCCATTAAATATGCCTTTACAACATCTATTCTGCCTCAGCTAGAGATATCTGTGAATCCTCCCTTTGCACTGGAGATTAAATAAACTCCCTGGACAGCTGAGAAGAATTAAAGTATGACCTGATAGTTTCTCTGCTTGACAATAATATTGTCTGTCAGTTTGTGCTGTATCCAAGATACTGTTGTCTGGCCCATGCTCAGAAAACAGATATTGATGGGTTTAGCTGATTAACATCTCTACATCATTTTTCCTTTCAGTATTTTACAAAATGTTGCAGCAGGTGCTTTCTAGACTTTGCACAGTGGTGCTCAATGCAAATATTTCCATGTATCCCCTAGCTAAAGCCTTGAAAGTTTTTTTCTGTCTTAGACAAACAGCAGTGCTGCCACATTTGGCCACTGGAGCCCAACATTTTGACTGAGACAGGGTTTGTATCCTGGTAAGAAGATATGGGAAGGTTGTCTGACTATTCCAAGCCCCTCTTACAGGACAGAATATCAGTTTCTAGCTGGTCTAAATGAAAATATGCTGATACCCCAGCAATTTTGGGTTAGGCATCTGGACAGGTGATAACACAGGAAAGGAACTGGTGCATGCTTCTTAAAAATAACCATGGTCTTACCTGTCACAAAAGTGGAATACCCAAATTTTAGTGTTCATCAAGTGATGATGTGAGAAGGGAGAAAGTGAGTGGGAGAGGCTGTGAGTTTTCCTTTGGAAAAGAAGAGAGGAAAGCTGAATATGGGGTTGCTCATGGGCTACAGCCTGCTCCCTGACCTGAGATGCCTATAGGAAAATGTTTGCCCATGCATTGGTTATTTAATAAAACCTTCAGACCTTTCATTTATTTAAGCTTTACATCAAAATTACCCAGACTTCCTTTAAACAACAGTATTTAGTCCATAAGTGAAAGGAGCAGTGACTGTGATGTGTCCTACAGGAATCATCACTCACCTCCAAGGCTGGTGAGGAGAGAGGGGAGATGCAGATTTGGGGACACCAAGAGATCACAGATGGGTTTATTATCCATTACCTTTCTTATCCTAAACAGATGGCCCAATCCCAGATCCTCCCTTATTTTATAAGGGAGTTCATCTGCTTTCCAACTTTGGATCTGTGTGCCAAAAATGAAATTCACACTTCCCATGAAAAGGAAAACAGCGACAGCATCCTCAGAGACCTTCCCTCCTCAACCAGTCTATGGAAAATGGATGGAAATTCTAGGAAATAGGAAGCAGGCAGCAGGAATGGTTCAACTCCCCCCGGGCCCCTGGGCCTAGCAGAGCTGAAAACCTGAGCATCACCCACTGATAACAGCCCGGGCTGGCTCTGCAGGAGCTGGGGATGAAAGGCACAGCCATGAACTGCCCAGGTCCTGCACTAAACACAGCCCAGCTGGGGAGTGATTTGGGCACTGCTGAGACCCCTCCCAACACCAGCACTGGCCCCAGACCCTCAGAGAGGCCCAGGGCTGAGGGTGAGGGAGGAGGCAGCTGTGCTGTTCTGGCTCCTGCCTGTTCTCAGTTTATGGCCAGGATGTGCTGTTCCAGCTTCCTGGAGCCCATCCGTGCAGATGGAGCCTGCATGGAAGGCAGTGAAAAGGGGATAAAGTAGCCTCAAAGTGTGTGGTGGCATAACACAGATGATGAAATACAATCATGGCTGCATAATAATGGTATATGTTCTAGTAGGCATAACAATGAATTAAGGCTGCAATGAAAATGCATAAATTCTTCTCTTTTTTTTTTTTTTTAATTTTGTTTTCATTAACTTCTGCTGGCTTGGGAGCCATTCCTGTGCACACTTCCAAACTCCATAAAGTCATTTATGCACCACTGGAAATTATTTTAGATATTCAAGCCCGTGTTACTACAAACTGCCAGTTGATGACCAAACTATAGCTTTGGAATCCAATTTAAATTGGCCATTTTAGCACAAAGCTACACACTTTTGTTATTGCAAATGGGTAGAGGAGTCATTCTCCATTGTAAAGCAAAATGTATTTTGTTTATCTAGCGTTTACATGTCCAGTGTTAAAAGAATAAAAAATAAAATTAAAAAAAACCCACTGAGATAACAAACTAAGGAGCATCATAGATTGGCATTTTCCTCTAGCATGATGATTTTAAAGCACTTTTTTTCCTTCATTTTCAGACACATTCTAACCTTTCATAGCAAACTGCTCATATTTGAATTCATCTTTCTTAGCTATGGCTGATTAAAACTGGAGGCAGCATTGCCAATGAGGTCTAAGCAGTACCCTGTCAAATGACATGAACTCTCCCTCATCCTTACTGAAAGGAACTTGTCAGAGGCATTTTTGGATTGCCATTGCCTTTTCACAGCACTGGTGGCTCTCAGTTGTCCCATGGCCAATATCCCCAGATCCTCTCAGCATCAGCCATCCCTAGCTAATGATCTCCCACTACAGAGCAAAAAAGTGATAATGGTCCCCAAGCCCAAGCCCATTTACCCTCTGCACTATAAAATTGAATTCCGCTTCTATTACTTTTCCCCTGAGGCTGTGCAGTTCTGCCTCCCGTGACAGCCTGATGCTCCTTGCACTGGTGCCTCCTCATGGTGCCGTCAGCCAGTTTCATTTGTGCCCTTTGAGGCCATGAAATAAATATTAAAATAAATATTAAAAATATATATATTAAATAAAAACAGACCTAAATATTAAAAAAAATATATGATAAATAAAACCAGACCTGCATTCTCACTGCTTTATTAACAGCAAACCATGGAATTAATAACATGAAACTAAAGCGGGTCCATTCCTTTAACAAGGATGTTGAACAGGAGAAGAGCTTAGCCAAGTACAGACATCCCAGACATCCCTACAAGGGCCTGCACAGATCCACCTGGGATCCAACCTTTACAGATCCAACAACATCACCATTTCTGGGAGGGCCCAGCAGCATCAACCCCACCTGGCTGCCAAGGGCAGGGCCAACCCACAGCAGCCACAGGGCCCATGGGAGCAGCCAGAGAAGGAAACAGAGGTTCTGCAGGGGGTGAACACAACAGATGTCTCAGCTTTTCATTCTCATGATCTTCAACTCATCTTGCCACTGGCTTGAAGTGCCCACGTGCAGGAGAAACATCTTCATCCTCCTCAAGCTTTCTCCCTGGTCATGCAACACACACGCTTTAATCTGAAGGAAGCCCAAGTAAGTGCAACTCTTATGGCCTTGGCTTTTATTCTGAGCACCCCATGCAGGTTTTCTGAAAAAGGACTGTTATAAAGATTTTTCAGAGAAATTGGGGTCACCTGCTGCAGTGAACTGAACATAATTGGGAAGTACTGTAGATATCCTCTGTTTGGAAATGCATTGCGTGTGGATGTGGCTAGTTCAGTTTTATATGTGTTTCTGGCTTCACATGCTATTTTTAAGAGCTGTAAATGGAGCAGGTCTTGCCCCCCTCCTTCCACCCTCTCCTCCCACTCACTGATTTCTCATCTTAAATTAAATTGGGTACAAACACTGTAACAAATAATTTTCTCTCTACATTATAAGAAGATAGGCATAGACAGAAGTTCAGAAACATACAGCATGTAGCATCTTTACAAGATAAGATCAGCACTGTGGCTTTCTGTCACAGGGTTTGCCTTTAAAAATTGTAATCATCAGCTTAGAATGTTTATCATCCCTTGAGAGGAATACTCTTACCACTGCCTATGAAGAGGGATGTCTGTGATAAAAGATTGTCTTTATGTTTATCAGAACCTTTTAATTGCCCACAGCAGGCAATCCTTGAGGATCTAAACAAGTGTGGCTTTACAAGAATTTACACCAAGAAAGAAAGATGTCACTATCATTTGAGAAGATGTACATGTTAAAAAGGATGCATCTCCTCCAGCCTAAATTTAAAAGTGGAACTAAGAGGCTGCTGGCTTCCCCAGCTTCCTTTCTCCTCACAGGAGAGAGGAGCTAGAAACCAAATATCCCTGTCCTGCTGGCTTTTGCTGTTTTCTGCTTTTTGCACTACTGAGGCAAGTCCAGCAGTGCTGGTTTGTAGGATCAGGAGACTGATGATAGCAGAGCTGACACCCCTCTGGTCTCCCCCAGACTTTCACGAGTGTCAGCCCCAAAACAATTTGCAGAAGCTGACAGTTCCACCTTGCTGGTTTACCTCAAACTCAATTCTTTCTAACTTGTGCCAGATATTGCCTGCTTTGATGAGTCAGATGCCAGCTGGAAATGGGATGTCCCAAACTCCTTGTGCCATTTCATGCAGAAGAAGCACTGCACAGAAGAGCCTCCTTTGAGGTGCAGAGAGTGCTCCAGGTGTCTTTAGAGCACAGCTTGAGGTGATTGGGTGTTATTGCTGTAAAAAAAACTCCAAGCAGCTTCTGTTTCTTTATAGCTCTGCCCTGGGCTCTTGACACTTTTTCCTCCATTTATCATGGGTCTCAGGACCATTTCCATGCTTGATCCAAGTGGTCAAGCAAAAGATTCAGGGTCTCACAGTCTATTTCATCCAGGAGAAGAAATTGATGAGGGCATCAGATAACTTGGAGATAACTGTGCACCTTCTCAGGGAAAGGCAAAGTCTCCTTTCCTACCACTTTAGGGGAATTGAAAAACATACACTAAAATTTCCTTTCTGAAAGGGCCTCCCAGGGCCTTTCCTTGGGCCAGACTCACTTTGCACACCTGGGCAGTGCTGGTACAGCAATCACTGACTGCCTGTGATGTCTGTGTGTCACCCAAACTCTTCTGCTCCTTGCAGAATTGAAATGTAAGCCACTGTTCTGGCCAGTGGGGTTCCAGTTGCTCACATCTCTGGTTTAAAAAGGGATGAGGCTCCTTCCTGGCTTCTGGAGATGACCATTAACTCAGCTGCCTGCTCCAGAACTTCTTGCAGCCAAGGACAATGATCTTTCCACCATTTTGAGCCAATCTGCAGCAACATCCGTGGTGCATGTCCCCAAAGCCACATGGCGAGGGAATGGCAATCCCTGGCTCTGTAACTTGCAGCCAGCTGGGCTTTCTACTTCTGAAAAAAATGCAGGCTGATCCTAGGTAACAGGGAGATCATCCTGCATCTAAACCATTTCTTTGCTGTTTTCCTGAGGAATGGCTGAACAATTTGAATTCAACACTAAGGTCCTTGCTGAAATTCCGTTTCAAAAGCTGCAAGAGTGTTCTAATTCCCTTGCTGCTCCTCACGCACACTGTGCATGTACTCACCATCTACTTGCCCTTCAGTGCTTGGCAGATTTTGCTGCATTCAGCCCAGCAAGGCACAGGTGCAACCGCAGCAGATGGTGGCAAGCTTCATCTAACAGAGGCAACTTTAAGGGCACCTTCTTCAGGAAAAGCAGATTTTTGCTCAAGAAATAGAATATGAAAGGGTCCAGATACCAAGGGTTATGAATCCAGCAGTAACATAGCTCTGCTGATAATGACAATGTTTTGAATAATTTTTATTTGAATAGATCTGCCTGCATTACCAATATCTACAGTGTTGCTTGGTAACTATTTCCTGATATCCAGAGACTGAAAAACATTTTTTCAAAACTAAATTACAATTCTGATATTAAATTTCACATTTTAGCGGTTTCAGTCTCCTCTATATGCTGTTTAGCCACAGCAATATTCCTAGTAATATTTTTTTCTATTATACACTTTTTTTTTTTCACTTCCTTTCCTTTCCCAAAGGTGCCAAGTGAGGTTTCAAGTAAATATTCCATACTCCTTCCTTGGAAATATGTTGATATTTAAAGAAGAGTCAGTAAAACTGTAAAGTGAGAATACTGGTGATCTCAAACTCAAGTTGCATAATTCAGGATGAGTTTCAAAATTCAGGTAGAAAGCAATTCTAAATTATCAGTGGGTGGAAATAAAATTACCGCATAAAGCAGTAAAGCAAATGGTATTAAAGTGTTGCGTGGAAAATAGGTGAATATGTTTCAATATTAGTCACACTTCTCTGGATTTGTTTTGCTGTTGGTGCAGTGCCAGCAGTCACTTATTTTCCAGAAGCTGCATTGTGTGGTCATGAAGATAAAGGAAAAAAAAAAAAAAAAAAAAATAATAAATGTAGTACTGTTGATGGGATCACAATTCAGTAATGAATAAAATATCACAACACTCTACTAAATTACTTGTCAAAATTTACCTCAAAATAAAAAGGCTGATTAAAAAGAGAAAGGAACAAACCCCACCATGCTGCAGTTTCAGAAGCGTATCTGCTAATTTCCTCATGCTGCAAATTTTAGTTACAAAGTCATGCCTTCCCCATTTTTTGAGGATTAACAAATTCACTTCTTCCTTCTCTGCTAACGAGGACAGCACTACAGAAGGTGGTAGGCTGCTTGTAAATGCCAGGGTTCTGTTGATTTGTGGATACTTCTGTGACTAAAGGAATGTAGCAGTTGTGTGAGACGACCCCTAATATCTCTTTTTCTCCCTGACAATGCCAGATTGTGCAGGGAGCTGTGCTTGAAAATGAAATTCCCACCTCCCCAAATATATGCGCAGTGACTTTCTGGAACATGATTTTCACAACAAGTACCCACACTTTGTTCATTTGCTTTCTCGGTGGCCTCTTTTGACTGAAGGCTTGAAACTGGCAGCTCAGAACTGTAGAAGGTCAGAAGAAAGCAAATAACCATTGTTTAACAGCAATTGGTAGTAGCAAAAGTTTAGCTGATATGTGGGCAAGTGATTGCATCAATTCTATTCCACAGCTCGTACAAAAGAAAATACTTTTGGAGCACCCTTTCTCTGGCTTTGAGGAAACAGCAAATTTTGCATTCTAGCAGATGACTGAGGATTTCTGATTCCTATAAAAGTCCTGAGCCACTGAATGTGCTTCCTAGGAAATCCTCAATTACAGCAAACTAGACAATTTGGAGAGGGCTAGGCATTTCTGTCGAGGCTGTAAAATGTAGAAATGGAGAACAAGCTGTAGAAAAAGTTGCAATCTAAACCTTCCCCCAGTTCATTGCCAGGTGAAACTGACTGCTGACATTTTAAAAATAGAAGTGGAAGGTTTGTTTGTCCCCAGGGCCCTACTGTGTCCTAAGTGCCACATTCCTATGGAGGCTATGGAGCCTTCAGCACTGGAAATCTCTAAAAAAACAGATCAGACAGAGCTGTCTGGAGTGACATCTGCAGGCAAGCTTGCTGTAAGGCAAAGGAACCCAAAAATCCTGGTCTCACTCCTGTCATTAGATTTCTAACATTATTAATAGCATTTAGTAATAATTGCACTAAAAGATTTGTCCTTTTTACTGCAACTATGGGAAACATTTAAGCCAAGGCCAGCTATGTTCCAGCAGGAATATTGTATTTCACATATTCTGGGCTCCTGAGGAGATTTTTGGTCTGTGCTACAGAAAAGGTCAAGCCCCATGGCTGCAATGATCCCAGATAATTCCAGATTATCAGAATTTATCACAGCAGTTGTTTATTCATTGTTTAACTACAGATGTACTTAAGATTGCCCAAAACCAGACACCATGGGTGTGGCACATCTTCAGTCCATTCCCTCTCACCCAGATTAAGGCATCTGTGATTCCTCAAAAGGCTGTGGTGTGGTTTGTTCAATCACACAGGAAATAACAGGGACAATAAGATGTCTCAGGTGTAGTCTCCACGGTACTACCATCCCAAATACTAAAAAAAATTATGAACTCCATGCCAAGAAACAGCAGTTGAGAAATTGTGAGTTTTCTTTTTTTTGCTTGGGGTGGTGGGGTTAAACTCACAGGGGTCACATCAACATTTTTTATAAAAACTGTGAAATTCTCCTGAGGTTGTATAACTCAGTCTGGTGGAACTTTTCAAAAAGCATTATCCTAGAGTGGGCCATGGTGCTGAAAAACTAAAAAAATTATTCCCTTTTTGCCAAGGAGAAAAAGAGCACATTGTTGGATTGCTTGGTGCTTCATAGGTGTGATAAGCTGAGAACTCAATACTCTTCCCAGGTTCTGGAAATCTAACATCTCAAGGCCTCAGTCCTTGCAGAACCAGAAATTACTGTTGTTACTTTGGTGATCTTTTACAATTAGACATTTTCCTTGTGTGTTTTTGTGCTTTTGATCACTAATATTGCACTGTTTATTTCTCTGCTTTTATTATTGTCAAGGCTAAAATAATATATGGGAGAGAGACGCACTCAGAAAAGACAGACTTTAGTTTTATTCCTCTGCTCACACTGCAAAATACAGCACACAACAAATCTGCAAGCAAATCTGGATTTGTGACTTATGTGGGCCATTAATATTTAATGCGTGCAGCATCTACTCTTTTGCAGGTTTGTCCATATTCTATTCTAATGTCCTGTAAACAGTCTGCAGGTAATTTCTGACATCTCTGAAGCAAGAAACTGCTATGTATACAAAATTCAAACTGTGCTGGAGATGAGAAATGATGGCAGAAATAAGTGTTAGAGCCCTTTGATCCCCCTTCCTCAGTGCAGCAATAAATATATTCAGAAAGGCAGCGCTGTAGATTTATAAATGTTAGCACTCTGAGAAGTCAAACTAATTTACTCTATGAACTTCTCTGACATTATGAAAACTTTACAAAGAGATCATTGCATGTGAAGTATTAAAATACTATAATTTTAACTTAAAAACCCCACTCACCAGACCTTCAAGTTCCCTTCTGTATATCTGCTGTGTTTTGAAGTGTTTTAAGAATAAGTGGGAACACCATAAAGATGGCAAAATAAATTACACCTCTTGAAGTTTAGGAATAACACCAACATAAAATAAAATTGTGTGAATCCACTTTTATGAATTGGGACTCTGGCAGTGAGGGAGAGGAAGAGTAGAAGGGGGTTGTTCTGAAGGAAGGGATGGTGGTGAAGAAGAGACAAGGGGCACTGGAAATGTCCAACACAGTGACAGAGGGGTTGAGCTTTGTCTCAAGCTCATGCAGCATTTGTCCTGGGGAAAAATTAATCGATTGGGTAAATTGAGGAATTAAGTAGCTGCAGATTTGAGAGTGGTGAGTACAAACATCTCCCCATCAGCACTGGGCCACTTTCAAGGTTTTTGGCTTGAAGATATAAGAGGTGTTTGCCTGGAGGACCTGACCTCTTCCATGTGCTGATCAGAGGATGGCTCCCACCACTTTGCAACCCTAAAGGGGATAATCGAGTGCAATCCTAACCAGTGATGTATCCCTGCTTTGTTCAGCTAGCAAAGGTGGCTATCCAAATTTCAGCACCCAGGTTAGGCTGCTGAGATTTAGCTTGGATCCTTTTCTTCACAGCACCATCTAGTGCTACTCATGCAACCCACGATTTTCTTTGTCCTCGCCTTCTCTCACATAAATACACAAAAACACATACATTTTAAAATGAACACAGAATGGACTCCAGACCTTTCAAAACAAAAAAAAAACTTGTATAAATGCTCCTCCCTACTGAGGAGTTCTTTTCCCCTGAGGAAATAATGAGAGAAAAAAAATCACACCAATAGATATACAGGGACTTTCAGTCTAAAAACAATGCTGGTGAAGTTGTTACAAGAACCTCAACAAAGCAGGAGGCTAAACTAAACTAAAGTATAAAATGAAATAAAATGCTGCTTCTTTAACTATGTCTTTTGTCTGGACTAAGAAACTGTATATGGTTAAGTGTGGGTTTGCTTAGATGGACTCCCTTGCCTTTTATATGCCTTGCCCACTTTTTCTAACCTCAGAAACTTTTTCTAACCTCTAACCTTTTGCTTAACATTGTTAAAATACATTTAACTTCACTAAATAATGAATGCCAAAGATAAAGATAATCTTTGCCAACACCTCAACAACCTTCACCAATTGCAGTGTGAGTCCTTGCAGGAAAGTTTCCCTCCTTGATGATCATTGATACAAGAGACAAAGACCCCACAACCTCTCCCCCAAAATTTGATTTGTCCTTTGCTATGGTAAAAGTAAATGAAGAAAAAGGGAAAAGAGACAAAAAAAAAAAAAAAAAAAAAAGGTAAAGATAAAAAGGACAAAAGTGAAAGGGGAAAAGAGTAAAGGGAAAATACAGGGAAAGAGGAGGGAAAGGGGGGAAAGAGAAAAAGAGGAAAAGGAAGAGAACACGGAAAGGGAAAGTGAGAAAAAGGAACTACAGCCAAGGAAGAAAACTGTTTGTTTTATTTTTTTTTATTCCTGATTATAACAATTTAAGTTTTTCAACCATTCTGAACATTGCCAAAATATGGAGGGGGAAAGCAGCCAGACATTCGCCATGGGGTTTTTCCCATGATCACCTTGTACTCCTCCAATAAATTCCTATGGAATCTCCTGGAGATCACAGTGGGAACCAGGTGGAGAAAGCTGCAGTGGATGCCAGAGCAGTGCATATTGATGGGAGTTGGATGTGCAAGTGTTCTCCCTCCACTAAACAGTGTCTAGTCGAGTCCCATATTCATTTATTGCAACTTTGTGATTTGACCTTGACAGCTTGTAAATTTTCAGGACACTATTCTTAAAAGCAATTCAGTCGTGTTAGGCTTTCAAATCACTGGTTTCATGGCTGGACTTTATGGGCAAAGGTGCATGTTTTAAATAGCTTTTGTGTAAAATCCCTGCAGGCTATGCCAAAAGCAAACTAATGACCACTGGTGGAGCTGCAAATGGAATTGGATAATATATTGATACCAGCAGTAAACAGTATTCGATTTTAACAGCAACTAGTATAGAATAACATGTCTAATTTAATTTATGAACCTAATTTAAACATTGGAGAGACTTGACACAGAAAAACTAGTTGCTCTGTTGTTCCTGCACTTTTATTTTCTGCCCATCAGAAAAGGGGAAGGATGCTACAGCAGTTGATGTTAATTTGTTCATCTGCTTATGCTGTTGGTATTTCTTGCCTGCTCATGGCACTTTTGCAAGTAACTTTAGCTGCTCTTAATCCTGATTCAAAGAAACAATTGATTTTCTTGTTTTGATTTATTATCATTGAGCAGGGTGCAAATAACACATTTTTGCTTTTGGCACTTTGTACAGCCATAGCTGAAGTTACCAACCTTTTCCTATTTCTCTCTGCAGGGAAGAACTATGGCTCCAGAAGTGCAAATGCTCCTTCTTTGTGAGCAGCCTTGCCCACAGAAGCAAACCACGTGAGTACATTCACATGCACAAGACCTTGACACCTGGGACCAGGATGATTGTGTACAGCTCAACCCAAAAGTTTCTAATTCTCCTTTTCTTTATGGCACACATTTTTAAAGATGTTCAAACTATTTATATTAATAATTGAGAAAGCTGAGGGTCTGAGCCTGCCTGAACTGCAGCTGCAGTGTAATTTTGAAAGAGAGCAAGGGGTCTTTACTATGAACAAACAAAAATATCCAGCTTTCTTTTATTTGGGTATTTGAATGATGACCTTTTGAAATATATTGAAATGAAAGAAAGAAGCATTCTCCAAAGATTTTGTAGAGAATAAAACAAGCATTACTAACTTCTGTCTCATTTTCAGGTCTTATAGGCCTGTCTTGCTTTACATGTACCTTTGCTAAATAGTAATGGTCACTATGTTCTTGTAAAACATACTTAAATGGGAAGATTTCACTCTAGCAACCACTGAAAGACCATAAAACCATACCATAAAACCATAAAGTACCATAAAACATAAACATATTCAATAGAAGATACCTTTTACTGACTAATAAGGAAAATATTTCTGACTTTCGCAGGGAGAATAATCTTAATGCTTTTTTAAATTATCCTTTGTGCTGGTTAAGTGTGGCTTTTTCTTGGCTTTAGGTATCCAACTTCTCCAAGAATTCTCCATCCTGTACAGAACTAAAATCCCCCCAGGTCGCTGAGAGTGAAAGGGAGGAGGTTTTTGACCTCCTGTGACCCCCAAATAAGGGATCAGTCAGGCTTTCAAGAGCAGCCCTTCCTCCAGGTATTTTTTTGGAATTGTGGATGTGGGTCAAGATGATATTGATAAAGAAAACAGCACTGCAGAGCAACCAACTCTGCACCAGCTGTCTCCATGGCATTTTTGGTGGGAAATTTTTTTTTCTCAGTGGGGCTCTTCTCTGTGTGCTTGGATACTTGCAAAGCCCAGCTCAGCAACGCCAAAGTGGTTCCTGAGATTTAGCAAAGTAGCTTTTAGCAAAGCATTTGCAGCTAAAGGTAGGTTTGCTAAAATCAGAAAAGGGTGACCAACATCTTGATGGCCATCTGGATTTAATGATAGCAGGAACTGGCACAGCAAGGGGAATTCTCCTGCAATGCTTCATTTATAGGATCAGAGTTTTCTGACCAAAAATAAGGAAAAACTTAGATTAGGGAAATTATTTTATAGCTCATCTGCTTCTGCTTCCCAAACTGTGCCTAATGAAAAGAAAGATGACAATTATTTCCATTGTGAAAACTGGAATTTGTAACATTAAGAGTCTTTTTCCCTTCACAAATCCACACTGGGATATTGAGAATTGGGCTACTGATTCATGTACGCTATTTGAGACAACACTTAAAACCACAGGTATTTCAGGCTTAGAAGAAGTAAAAAAAAAAAAAGAATTACTCTGAATCATCAATAGCTGAAAGTAGAAATTCTTTGCTTGCATGCAGAGAAAAATAGATTTGGAGTGGAAACTTTTTTGACAAGTATGAGTCTAACAGTATTTGAAGTAGATGAGATATTGATTCCCCCAAAAAATAAATAAATTCAAATGCCCAACAATTTTAAACTTCAAAACTATCTGCAAAGTTAACAATTTCATGCTTAGAAAATTGATAACAAAAGAAATCCTTTCTGTACAATTGCCATGCAAAAAGATTTCCGTCACTTTTCCTTGCTGAGGGCAGCAGCATGCATGGCTGGAGAAAAAGTGCACAACCTCAGGAGTGGTTCCTGGGCTTTGTGGTCCAGGTCAGACCAATTTGATAAACAAAGATGTTAAAAAATCTGCAGTCAGTGTCCAGACTGGCTACTAAAGTAGCAACAGAAAAAAAAAAAAAAAAAAAAAAAAAAAAAACCAAACTCCCAACCCTCCAGCAAATCTCACTCAGGCTGGAGTTTCAAGCCTTTCTCTGGACTGTTCATGAGAACTGAATACTGTTAATTTGGTAGCACACACTTGATGAGAGCAATGAGGAGATGTTTTCAGACTGGCAGCAGGTCTGAGCAGTGCTGCACACTCCCTGTTCTCCAGCTGTGAATCAGTTCCAGCCCACCAACCACAAACGTGTGCTCAAGCCCCAAGCTGGTGTCCTTTACCTTCCAGCTGCATTTTGTGCCCCACACCAAGCTCCATGTTCTCAGGCTGTACAGCTCGAGAGGAGCTGCTGGCACCCAGCTGCCCTGGCTCGTGGCAGCAGCACTTTTATTTGCATTTTTATTATTCCTCTGCAGGATCCCACTGCTCACGCAGAGTCTGTGTGCAATAACGCAGCTTGCAGCCAGGCAGTGGTTTGGAATCAGCAGCAGCTCTGATTGGAAACCCAGGAGCCAGCAGCCCCGTGGGTCACAGCTGCCCCCAGCTCTGCAATGCTCAGGGATGCTTCATTCCTGCCCCCAAGGGCTCAGCAAACTCCAGGTGAGCAGAAATGTCTTTATATGCATGGAATTGTCAAAATCTTACCAAAAAAAAAAGTATAGACATAAATGAAGGCTTTGAATTAAGACCTTAGAACAGATGAGATTTATTGGAATAAATAGTAACTACTACCAAATTTGACGCACATCCTTTGAATAGACCAAATCTTTTACAGCATTAAAATTGCTGTAGTGTAAAAGAGCAACGCTTAAAGCAAGCAAGAAAAGTGCCTTAAACAAGCAAAAAGAAATACACTGAGTATTGAGAGACTTTAAATTTTGCTGATGTGCCTTTTTGTAGAAAACTTGGAACTTTTTTTTTTTGCTAAAGAAAGAAATATGTACTAGAGTAGAGCTATGTAACACAAAGTAGTTAATAAACAACAGAGTTAAGAGAGTTTCTTTGTAGTTGTACCAAGAGGGGAATTGTGGGCAGCATAGCAAAGGAAAGAAGACTTTCAGAAGGCTGTGAAAGCAGGCCTGACAAACAGAAAGAGCAGGGAAGTTAGAGCTGCAAGGAGGAAAGTTACAATAGTACAGCAAGCAAGGCAATGAAACAATAGCTGAGTTTTAGGCTTGGCTAAGACAGACCATAAAACTGCAGAAGAGTATGCCTAGCAAGATAGTAGAAGGTTTTAAGCTTAATAATGGAGTATTGTGTATTGTTAATAGAAGGCATACAAGCAAGCATTCTGTGAAGCAGGTGTATTTGTACTTTTAGTGATTAGTTAGAACAATTGTCTGTAAGCTTAACAGTGTTATTGGCTAGAAAGTTTTTAAAATGCTCTGTAACAAAGGAATCTTGGGCAGGAGGTGAGCTGTGGCCATCTTCCAATTGTCTCAATCCTGTCATGAGGCTGATGCTGCAGTAAAGCTCAAGGAACTTATCCCAGCAGTCCTGTCCCATTTGTGCAAACCTCCAACACAAATATCTGTTAAATACATATATAACAGATATATCTGTTATTATTATTTATCAGATTTATATCTGATAAATCTGTCAGTTTTCAGACCAGAGCTCAAGGTTGGGATGGGAAGAAGGGGGAAGGAGAGAGAGAAAGAATGAAATTGTGAATAAAGCTCAGCAATCTGAGAGGGGACACATGGTGTAGCTGAGCTGAAAGGCTCAATTGGTTCTCCCAGGTTTATTTCATTAAAAGACTGCAGAAGCATTTCAGCTGTAGCACCAAGAGGAACCAGAAGGCTTTGCAGGGGCAGGTTTTGGTAGCAGGAGGGGCTGCAGCAGTGGCTTCGGTGAGGAGCTGCCAAAATCTTTCTCCATGTCCAGCAGATCCAGTCCGTGGTGGCTCCAAAGATGGACACGCTGCTGGCCAAGGCTGAGCCCAGCAGGAATGGTGGGAATGCCTCTGTGATAAGAGATTTAAGAAGAAGAAAGAAGTTGTTGCACAGATGCAACTGTGGCCAGAGAAGAGCAGGATGAGAACACGTGAGAGGAGCAGCTCTGCAGACAGCCAGGTCAGTGCAGAGGGAGGGGCAGGAGGTGCTGTGGTCCAGCTGGTAACTGGTCAAATATGAGACTCAATGATCTTAGATGGTCTTGGATGACTGTATGGAAATGTCAACTGTCTGGACATTCCTCAAAAATTCTCACCCAAGTGCTGAATATTGAACTAGATGGATCCTTAAACGTGCCTTCCAACCCCAGCCATTTTATGATTCTAAGTGTGGATGATGATTATTACTTCTGAGGAATAAAAGCCAGTTGAGTCTAGCCAGACTTAATCTGTGAATGTTAATTCCCTTGTTTCCCTGCAAATCACTACAGCTAAATCCTAGCATTCTAGAAACATCTTTTGGACATGAGTCAGTTATATATGGTAAAAATTTTCAGGTTTTTTTCATTTACCAAAGTGTTGAATAACTGAAACTGTAATTTTAGTAAATGTGACATAATGCCCTACTGATATCATGATACAATATCTACCCCATCTTTCTGTGTAAGGTAGAAGTAAGACAATAGAATCAGTCTGGTACAAAATTTATTATACCAAATGTTAGTGGTCAATTTGCTTCAATATTCAGTGTCATGCCTGTAGAGGCTGAACTGCAACATCAGCTGTCCCATAACGATGACAGAAACTTTCTCACAAAAAGTGATGCTACTAACATTTCTTTGTCTTGGATTTTTCCAACTTAAATTAATCTTTATTACTAAATATAGTTATTTAGTGAACTGAACATAATATACAATGAAAGATAAAGAAGTTTTGAACCTTAAAAATGTCATTTCTTCTAAATTAAAAGCTGACACAAAAGCATAAGATGTCACAAAAAGACAAGGAAGTGAATAGATATATCTGTATGCAAATATAGTGCAGGTTATGTGGAAAGACAAAATTAAATCAAATAAAATCCATTAAAAAAATAAACTGCCACTGCTGTTCAGGGGTGGATGAGGAGCAGGAGGAAGAGAATTAAAAAGCTTTGGGACAGACTTTTGGATTTAGCTTATCAATTGACTATCAGTGGGGTTTTTTTGTACCCAGGGACTTGTTTAAATTGTGTCTGATAAAAATAAAAAAAAAAAAAAAGAAGAAATTACATTTATTAATTTGGGAAACAAAGTTAATAAGTGGGAGCTTAATAGTTCCTACAGAGCCCTATGAAGGTTCTATGGTCACAGTGAAAAATCCAGAGTTCACAATTACACACTTAAAGATCAATAAATTTAAGTGTACTGTAAGACGCCTGATGAATCATGCCTTGGAATATAAAAGCTTTCTGTTGACTTTTGTTCCCTTCAGCTCCAAAAATTGAAGGCTCTGTATCTCAGCTTCTGAAATGTGGTCTTCTCACAAATACGTTTTCCCAAAAAAGAGAGTTAAGGCAGGCAAGCATTTCAGGTATTCTTCTTCAATAATCTCTCATGAAAAACTACAATTTCTCTGTCATTGACTCGCTATAAAGCAACTCTGGATTTATTGTGGCCGGTAAGCCTCAAGGATAAGTAGATGTTCAATTGTGAGATATGAAACAGAAATGAAAAAGGAAAAATATCCATCCAAAACATATCAGAAGGCATTGGCCATCATACCAGGGCTACTGTGTGACAGATTGTGGTTTCCAGGGAGTGTGCTGGTAAATGGTCTCTGTATAGAGATTTTATAAAGGGCAACTGGAAGCAAGACAATGGGCAGGCAGTAGGATGGGGATTTTATTTTTTTTTTTTTAACATCAGAATTGGAGGAATGTAAAAAAGAGAAATCTGACACTTTTTTGGTTTGTTAAGTTTCTGTTTCCATGAAGAGCTGGAATCTGTCTCTCTGGCTTGTTACCTACACCTTGCTACAATGCACAACGTTTTAATTATGTGGTCCCTTTGCGAGCACTTCAACTCTGATGCATTTCAAAAGATTTTGTGCTTTTGAAAAGCTGCTGTTCAGCATCTTCACATCCACTAGATGTCACTCAATAGTCATCATTGCCAGCACTGACAAAAAAAAAATAGTCATGATTTCCACACACACACACAAAAAAAGGCAACTCATATTTTTTTTTCTTCAGACTCAAAACAATGCTCTTTCAAAAATTTTATTCACTGTTTGAAGTTAATATGTGGTATCTGAAAGGTTTTCATCATCACTTCAAAAATTAAAACTTCTAGATGATTCCATTAGAAACCCTGGTTGCCACCTGGAATTTACATATTCCTTTAGCACAGTTCTTTCAAAGAAAAAAAGATTTAAAAGGTAATTTGGAGGGTGGTGGACTTGATGTTAATGGATAATTGTGCCTCTGGACCCTGACCACACTGTTCAACATTGTGATCTGCCTGATGCTAATGATATTTATCTTCAGTGATATTTTCTAGGTTTTTTGTCAATGCCCTGTGGGGTTTGTCTTTAGGAGCTGCTTTGAATCCAGAACCCCCAAAACAGCCAGGATGGATGGAATTTCTCTTGCTCTGCTGGCAGTGGTGGGTTTCTACCTGAGCATTCTCTTGCTCCCAGTTCCTGGCGTTTGTTCTCGTACGCTGTCAATACTGTAACCACATCACAATGCTTTTCCTCACAAACTAAACAAAGACAATTTTTTCTAGCTCTCAAATGATTTCCTTGTCTTTTTCCAGACTCCCTCAGGCTTCCTGGAGACAGATGAGAGGAGGACCAGGGGGATCCCTGAAGAATCCACTGGATGTGGATGCCAGAGGGGGCACTAAAGGAAAGCCAGGAAGACTCTCAGCAAATCTCACTGGTGAGTGCAACCTTGGGGAGTAAAACATGGCAGGATGCTCAGGGAGGGCAGCAAAGGAAAATTGAAAAGGGGTCTTGGCTATGGGGATGATGATCCCAAAATACCTCTGATGGGTCCTCTGGGAGAATGCTGAGATGGTTTGCACATTCTCCCAGAGGTAGTTGAGGATGTGGATATGCAGAGGGGACAATATGGTGCTGGTTTGGGAAAGGATTGGCCAAAGGGGCATGTGGAGAAATATTGTTAAGGTAAATAGCAGCAGGAGGCTGTGATAAGGAAAGAACGGTGAGGACTGGGAACTTCCCTGCTTTATCTCCAAACTCTGCAGTCCAGTACAGGGCCAGCTGCAAGTCCTCTGCATTCCTGGCTTCCAGGAGAGGGAAAATAACCAGGGGGGGTACTGTCCCTACACCCCCAGCCCTCCCTGGGCCATTGTGGAGGCGGGGTGGAGCATTTGGGTTTGCTATTCAGGACTTTAGGGGGTTTCTCTATAGAGACAAGGTGTGAGAGCTCACAGGCAGTGGGCTGGAGAGGAGGCAGAGTGGAATTTCTTCCAGAATTGGTTAGGAAGGCATATAAAATAAGGAATCAGGGAGATAGATAGATGGATAGATAGATAGATAGATAGATAGATAGATAGATAGATAGATAGATAGATGATAGATTAGATAGATAGATATCTAGATAGATAAATAGAGATATATAGATAAATAATATATAAATATGGTTATAATATTCATGTAAAATATAAAAAATATAAATAATATATAATATGTGATATAAAATATAGTATATAGTATAGTATATAGTATAGTATATAGTATATATATATATATATAATATATTCTATATATTATATATTATATAATATATATTATATATATTATATATTATATTATATATATATATTATATTATATATTCTATATTATATAATATATAATATATACTATATATTTTATATATTATATATTAATATAACATAAGGCTCAGGAATATAAAATATATGAAAGAAGGGATGAGGGAAAGGCAAAGGTTCAGGCAAGGATAATGGCACAGTTTTCAGAACCCCCAAGAGGAAAAAGTGCAGGGAGCCCAAGGCCAAAGGGAAGGGGGTGAACACCAAGACAGTGGCTGGGAAGGAATCAATCATTTGTAAAAAAGGACATTAAAAATGGATTGTTCGGGGTGTCAGAATTGTAGCAGGGGCTCACCACACTGCAGCCCTTGCTGGAGCAAGAAGTGTTTCCTGGCAGACACAGGAACTTCTCTGTCTGATTTGAATTTTATGCCACAGGAGGAACAGTTGTTCAGATGTTCTTTTGAGAAGAGGGAGAGATGAGCAGGTGCATTTGATTCAAGCAGTGTTGGTGAATGTGTGTGTGGACAGGAATTACCTCTGTGTGTGTTATACTCACAGCTGCCTCTGCCCATTCCCTCCCGGCACATTGTACAGGGTTGGGAGAGGCCAGCAGTGAGACATGAGCAGTAATTTGGCTGGTGAACACTGAGTTGTTGTTCTCTAATATTCATCACTTTTTTTTTTTTTTTTAACCCAGTTTCAGCCCCTGTCCTGGCTGTGTGCAGCAAAACTGCAGGGCTGCCATGATCCAGGTGAACTCCTCAAGAAGAAGATGGATGGAGGGACCAGGCTGGGAAGGAAGCTGCGGGAGAGTCTGCCTCACATCCCTTTTTTTCTCTCTGTCTCTCACTCCCCTCGTTCTTTTCCCATTTTTCTTCCTCTTGTCCTCTCTTTTATACCCTCTTTAGCAGGGTAACTCCTTTGTATTTTGGGCTTTTTGGTAACAAATAAACAGTTCTCACATCCAATGCTTGGCTCAGCTGGCTTTATTCAGTTCCTGACCATCCATCACTGAAGAACTCCGCACAGCTCCCCACAGTGGAATGAGACACCTGAGCTCACTGCAGTCCCTCAGAGGGGTTTCTTGAGATCATTCGTCTTTTTTAGTTAACCAGGGGTTACTTGAGGTCATTTCAGGCCCTGACTAAGGTTATTTGAGGTCATCTGGGGGTTACTTGAGGTCATTTCAGGCCCTGATGGGGTTACTTTAGGTCACAGGGGTTACTTTAGGTCACAGGGGTTACTTAAGGTCATTGGAGAATTTTTTGGTTGATCCAGGGGTCACTTGAGGTCATTTCAGAGCCTGAGGGGGTCATTTGAGGTCACTTGGGGTTACCTGAGTTCATTTCAGGCCCTGAGGGGTTACTTGAGGTCACTTAGGGGTTACTTGAGGTCATTTCAGGCCCTGAGAGGTTATTTGAGGTCATCTGGGGGTTACTTGAGGTCATTTCAGGCCCTGAGGGGTCATTTGAGGTCATCTTGGGGTTACTTGAGGTCATTTCAGGCCCTGAGAGGTTATTTGAGGTCATCTTGGGGTTACTTGAGGTCATTTCAGGCCCTGAGGGGTCATTTGAGGTCATCTTGGGGTTACCTGAGGTCATTTCAGGCCCTGAGGGGTTACTTTAGGTCACAGGGGTTACTTAAGGTCATTGCAGCATTTTTTGGTTGATCCAGGGGTTACTTGAGGTCATTTGAGAGCCTGATCAAGGTTACTTGAGGTCATTTCAGGCCCTGCTGGGGTCATTTGAGGTCATCGTGGGGTTACTTGAGGTCATTTCAGGCCCTGAGGGGTTATTCGAGGTCACTTAGGGGTTACTTGAGGTCATTTCAGGCCCTGAGGGGGTCATTTAAGGTCATCGTGGGGTTACTTGAGGTCATTTCAGGCCCTGGGGGGGTCATTTGAGGTCATCTTGGGGTTACTTGAGGTCATTTCAGGCCTTGAGGGGTTACTTTAGGTCACAGGGGTTACTTAAGGTCATTGGAGAATTTTTTGATCGATCCAGGGGTTACTTGAGGTCATTTGAGAGCCTGACTGGGGTTACTTGAGGTCATTTCAGAGCCTGAGGGGGTTACTTGAGGTCACTTAGGGGTTACTTGAGGTCATTTCAGGCCCTGAGGGGTTACTTGAGGTCATCTGGGGGTTACTTGAGGTCATTTCAGGCCCTGAGGGGTTACTTTAGGTCACAGGGGTTACTTGAGGTCATTGGAGAATTTTTTGCTTGATCCAGGGGTTACTTTAGGTCATTTGAGAGCCTGACTGGGGTTACTTGAGGTCATTTCAGGCCCTGCTGGGGTCATTTGAGGTCATCGTGGGGTTACCTGAGGTCATTTCAGGCCCTGAGGGGTTACTTGAGGTCACTTAGGGGTTACTTGAGGTCATTTCAGGCCCTGAGGGGTCATTTGAGGTCATCTTGGGGTTACTTGAGTTCATTTCAGGCCCTGAGGGGTCATTTGAGGTCATCTTGGGGTTACTTGAGGTCATTTCAGGCCCTGAGGGGTTACTTTAGGTCACAGGGGTTACTTAAGGTCATTGCAGCATTTTTTGGTTGATCCAGGGGTTACTTTAGGTCATTTGAGAGCCTGATCAAGGTTACTTGAGGTCATTTCAGGCCCTGATGGGGTCATTTGAGGTCACTTAGGGGTTACCTGAGTTCATTTCAGGCCCTGAGGGGTTACTTGAGGTCACTTAGGGGTTACTTGAGGTCATTTCAGGCCCTGAGAGGTTATTTGAGGTCACTTAGGGGTTACTTGAGGTCATTTCAGGCCCTGAGGGGTCATTTGAGGTCATCTTGGGGTTACTTGAGGTCATTTCAGGCCCTGAGGGGTTACTTTAGGTCACAGGGGTTACTTAAGGTCATTGCAGCATTTTTTGGTTGATCCAGGGGTTACTTTAGGTCATTTGAGAGCCTGATCAAGGTTACTTGAGGTCATTTCAGGCCCTGATGGGGTCATTTGAGGTCACTTAGGGGTTACCTGAGTTCATTTCAGGCCCTGAGGGGTTACTTGAGGTCACTTAGGGGTTACTTGAGGTCATTTCAGGCCCTGAGAGGTTATTTGAGGTCACTTAGGGGTTACTTGAGGTCATTTCAGGCCCTGAGGGGTCATTTGAGGTCATCTTGGGGTTACTTGAGGTCATTTCAGGCCCTGAGGGGTTACTTTAGGTCACAGGGGTTACTTGAGGTCATTGGAGCATTTTTTGGTGGATTCAGGGGTTACTTTAGGTCATTTGAGACCCTGTCTGGGGTTACTAGAGGTCATTTCAGGCCCTGGTGGGGTCACTTGGGGTCATCTGGGGGTTACTTGAGTTCATTTCAGGCCCTCAGGGGTTACTCGAGGTCACTTAGGGGTTACTTGAGGTCATTTCAGGCCCTGAGGGGTTACTTGAGGTCATCTGGGGGTTACTTGAGGTCATTTCAGGCCCTGAAGGGTTACTTTAGGTCACAGGGTTACTTGAGGTCATTTGAGTATTTTTATTTAAATAAATTGCAGGACTCCTCTGTCCACTTTTTGGACTCAAACCTCCGGTGTTGGTGGATTTTTCTGACAAGTGCATATTGGCATTTCACCTATTCCCCCAAATCCCAAAGGAGGCCTCTGTCTCTGAGGAAGCCACAGAACTTTATCATCTCTTACCCTTATCACCAGCAGCAGTGACATTTTCAAATATGTGCTGCAAACACAAGAAACAAATCCTGCCCAGCTCCATATTCAACTCAGAACAAGGAACACCAATCATATTTATTTATTTATTATTCCATGCAAATTACACATTAAACTCACAATGTGATGAAAGGAAAACACACGGGAGGCAGAGAATTAAATAACTTTATTCAGCCTCTGTTTTTTTTCCCCTTTCTGTTTTGTCACCAGAGTTTTAACATACAAAGGATGCTGTTTGGCAAATCTATCAGAGGGTGCTAACAAGGGAAATAACTAATGGGCCTTTTGATGGCAAAGAAAAACTGATCTGATTCACAGATGCTGAAGTGAGCCAGATGCTTTGCTGCCACTGCTGTTTCTGGTGCAGCTTGATCATCTCTCCTCAAAGACAAAACAGGCTCCAAAAAAGGCAGAAAATAAAAAGAAATGTGGAGATTTAAAAAATGCAGCTGCTATTTCTGAGGCTGTGTCTCACTCGCTACCAGAGAGTGGCAAGTTCCCAGCACCAGGTCCTACCTTTTGTGATCAAACCCCCACAAATCAGAGTATTTAAAACTCTGCTCGAGCAGCTTCTGTGATCACAGGCTCTCCGACATGCTACAAAACAATCATAGCTATTAAAGAACTTGGAAAAAAAGGGGAAAAAAAAAAGAGGGAGAAAATGGAAGAAATACACAATACACTGGGAAATAGGGGGGGAATAGGGGGAATGGGGATGGAAAGCAAGATTAGGACCTCAGGTCTCAGAGTTGGGCACTGACCGGAATTTTTCTGAAGCCAGTGGAGATGTTGGTGGCACGTGGGCTCATTTTGGCTTCCCAGAGCAGTAAGGACATCAGAGCTCAAGAGGAGGATGCTGGCCCAAGCTGTGCTGTATTCCTGATGTGAGATCTCACTGTCCTCTGGCACTGCTCCCTGGACACATTAATCCATCATCAACAATTAATCCATTTAATGATGGATTAAACATCTCAAGCTTTCCTCACCCTGGTTACTATTAAACTGAATTCTCAGCATTCCACTATTACTCCATCAATTTTATCCACATACCAGCTATTTACCCATCTTAACATACCCACCACAATTGGGCAGCTTATTTTGACTGCAATAATTCACATTCACATTGTCCACTTTGAGCCCATGGGCTGGACTGAAGCTTTTTTTCGTTTGTTTTAGAAGATTTAAAGCAGTAACCCCCAAGGAAGTACAGCCTGAGGCCACAGGGTACAACAACTGGAACTGCACATCATTTTAATCCAAACCACAAAACTGCACTTGCTCTTGGGCAAAGCTATTTGCTCCTGTGGAATTGGAAGGAAACGGGTGGGAGCTGCAATATTTCATGGCTTTGTTTAAATGAGGCATAGTTTAAGTTACCTGGAGACCCCAAGCAAAACAGAGTTTGCACAAACAAGTACAGGAATGGTTTCTCCTCCACAGAGTTATTACAGCACAGAAGTAGACACATAGTTAAGAGGCACAAGGAAAAACCTCCTAAATTGCCCCAAGTCAATGAGCCATTTGATAGATTTCTGATTTCCACTTCAGTGCTTTATCTGCCCCACACTGATAGGAAATGAGTATTGAGGGCAATCTTCCTGATCTTTGAAATAATGGAGATTTGCTTTTCTAGTAGCTAAATCAATGCAGAATCTATTTCCTGAACAGCAGTAGATATTTCATCCTGCTTACCTGGCTGCTGGATTTGATCAGACGCATCCATTGTCCTGGGAAAGATGTAGAACACATCTCAGCATGGTCGGGGGAATTACTGCACTCACAAAAATGCAAGCACCTAGCAAGGAAAGAGTAAAAATCAACAGCTCAACTTTGCTATAATTCCTTTGTCACTACAGTGCAAGGTTGGGAAGAACAGTCAATGATGTGAAAGTCAGCATGTAAAAATAATTACCAAATGAGCCCAAGTCTGAGATGAAGGAAGTAACTGAGTGAAAACTCTTTCCACTGAAGCAGCTGTTAATTGCATTCATCAGTCCAGTGAATGTAAGGGAAAAATTTAATGAACTCCTGACCAACAACTCTTTAATTTCTTTCTTCCATTCTCATTCACTGTGCCTGTTCCCAGTGCCTGAGCTAAAAATGGAAAAATTGGTGCAGGCTCTGAGTCTTTAATATGGGCACTACTTTTTGGATCTGCACCAGTTTTTCACCACCTCTTCTCTACAGGATTTGTGATAAGAGAAATGCAATCCAGCACTAAGGCAGAAGCCACCTGTCTCTTGAAATTATTGCCTCATACCTGCCCTGAGAACAGAGAGCTCCAGGAGCTGAGCCCAGCACAACTCAGAGTCTCTGGGCTGGTGCTGAAGGAAAGAGCTCAGCCTCTTACCTGTCTGTATTCAGAGTGGAGGCAGCACAGAGGAGACACACAGCTAATTTAACAAGTGTTAACAAGCTAATTTAACTGCTTTAACGAGAGAGAGAGAGAGAGGTTTTGTGGCACACCCCATTCCCAAGATGCCATCATCCTTTTCTCCAAAAAACCATTTCCTCTCAGCAAAATTCCTCTATTTTTGTTTCTGGTGTGTTGATCCTTTATAAATATTTTCTTCTTTTTTTCTAATTTCCTCCTTTTTTTTTCTTATTTATCTTTAATCTTCACAGCGTAAGGACTTTATAATTTTATAACCAGCACAGGTGTGAAGACATGCATATTGAGAATAGGAAAATCTGAAACCAAGCCTTCAGTGACTGCCACAAAGGCTTTTCTCAGGACAAGACCTGGCCACCACCCCCTGGGGACCCTGAAAGCTCCCACCTGAGCTCCACCAGGATGTTCCCTGGGATGAGACCCAGACATCCCAGCTCTCCTGGCCGGGTAGCCACACCAAGCACACACAGGCAAATTCTTCACAGGTCCAGACACCAGAGGGGGAAGGCACTTCACAAAATAATTACAGACGTAATTTCTCAGGACACCCTTCTTTCCCACCTCCCACCTCCCTCAGAGCAGAGTGGCACAGCCACAAATATTTGACAGTGGAAAGTATCTCAGACCAGACAGACCTCTTAATCTCTGCTTATCTTAGGTACCTATTTATATTCTTAAAGCCTGTAATAGCACATCATTACATTTCCCTTTTTTTTTTTTAGAGAAGTCAGAGAGGAAAAAATAAATCACAAGATTCCAACATATAACTCTTCCTAAAAGCTTCAAGAGGAAGGACATCAGCCTCTAAATTAACTCAAAACCTACAATAATTATACAAAAGGGATTAGAATATTATGAAAACCTGAATTGTCTTAAGAACTGCACAACTGATTATAAAGGAGATGCTGTTAAAAGGACTACTCTGGTAAAGGTAAGTCTTCCTTTTAAAAAGCAACAGGTTGGTGAGCACAAAATCAAAGCAGATTTTAAGGAGCACTCAAACTCTTACACTGCTGAGATTGTACAGGGCAACAGAGATCCATTGGTGCTAGCTAAAGTATTCAAAGGACAGCTCTAAAATTTAGATTTACAGATGATTTCATTAGTTGCTCACTGAGCAAGGTATACAGCAGATATTAAAAGTCTATCCGTACTAGAAGCACAAAAGAAAACCTCTTAATCCTTCTTTTGGGTAGGCAAATGTGTGTCTTTTCCCATACTCTGCATCTTTGCAGCAGTAAGTGGCAAGGGTAATTAAGTAGTTGTTAGGAATCTGCTGAGTGTTGCATGTCCTTAATGTGCTTGAAGGAAATTCTAGCATTACAGATGCATGGCACTCCTATTACTTGATAATTGCATTTTAAAGTCTGGCATTTTAATTATGCTACTATGCATGGGGTTATATTTTAAATTTAGTACTTTCTTTTATGTTCCAAGTGCTATAAGTTCTTGCCCCTAGATAAGTAAAATTTCATGGAAATGTGAACTGTAACATCCCATCACTTTATCCTCATAATCTAATTAAATGCTGACATTGGTTAAATGAGTTAAATCGAGTATTTTGGTTTTGTGTGTGTTTTGCCAACTCAAAGCAAATTTAAATTAAGAGCCTTTATGAGAGTTCTGTACTCCTTCTGGCACATATCATAATAGATGCAATTTAGAAGATTATATCACACCCTAATTCATTCTCCCAGTTGTTTAGGAGACAAATTTGGGCCCATCAATTTGAATTGAATGTTTTGTCTCCTGTCTCACCTATGTAAGTAACCAAGCAACTCTCAATGAGTCACTCTTAAAATCTGAACACAGGCAACTGCAGGATGCTGTGGTGGGGCCTGTGTCTTCAAAATGGACAAGTGACCCAAATTCCCATTCAAATCCTGAAACAGCTGTCCTAAGAAACAAGGAAGCAATCCCCCTTTTTAGAACAGGGGTGCTTCACATTTTCTAGAAATTCACAGTACTCTCAGTTTTCTCAAGTCTGGCAGCAAAAATGATTAGCTGTTTCAAAAGCTTAGGCTAAAAAGTAATTAAAAGTGAGATTCTTAGAACTGATTATCCTTCTTAAAATGGCTTACATGCTCACAAACACTGGCTCTGGGCTGTACTCTGCTATCTACTTTTGAAATCTGCCTATGAGCTACAGCTGAAAAATAAATTGGGACAATCAGTTATGTCCTGTCTGTTATAATCTGCAATTGTATCAAAACAGATGGATGAATAAAGATGATTTGGCAACAAGAGTGTGGCACCACTTCAGTGGATCAGGAACTCTCAAAGGTGAGAGGAAGGGCAAGAGAAAGGGAATTTACTCTTCTATATTAGTGTAAGAAAAGCAACATACCATAACTCTGTGGTAGTTTTAATCATACTAAAAAAAAATTATTAGTCCCTCTGGGTAGGAAGGAGTTGAAAGAAAGCAAATGAAAGCAGGGAAAAGTGGTTAGAAAGGGAGGATAGCGAAAAACAAGAAAACACTCTGAATAGCAAACCACCACCCATCTAAGTGATTGATGAATTCAAATATGAAACAAAGAAAAAACACAGCAAAGCCATTCTGAGTGAAAGTAGATATTGAAGTTTCAGGTTCCTTTTAACAAAATGATTATCAGCTCTGAAGACCACTTAGCATATGGAAAACTGTCCCTCTTTGGAAGGAGTTCCTTGTCTACAAGAGGGATGTTTAACCGAATGAAGCCAAATCAACTGCTGCCATCCAGGTAATGCCTGCATTCAACTATCATCTCTTCATTTCTGTTCATCCCTACTGACCTGACCCATGTTACTGGAATGAAAAAGGAAAAAAAAAGAGGAAAAAAAGAAATTGACCTGAAATTTTTCACATTTTTTGCAAATTTACTTTTGCATTTAGAGGATATTTCCCATTCTTCTCACTAACAAAAACCTTCAAAGCCTCCAAACATGACTCTCTTAGTAGATTCCTCCTACCATCTAACATTTAATTGCAGAGGGAAGAATGCAGAACTAGGAATGATTGTGCATCTTCATCACAAGGGTTTCCCACCAAAAAACCTGAAGGAGGAGACTGAGAACAAGAACCAGGGAGCTATATCACTTCTCCTTGCCACAATGAAGAAACTGAAAGTAAACTTAACATGCTTCTATAGAGACAGAGCTGGTTTTTATCTTCTACGTGACATCCCAGAAAGAGAGGGAATGTTCTTCCTACCCACTGGCAGCAGAGCAACTTCCCTTCTGCCTACTCACAATGAAGAGACACCAGCACTCAATTTCCTGAAAGAGCTGAGTCCTTGCTCCCAGTGCAACAAACCAGCCTGGGAGTCAAAGAGATTTGCACCAGGTGGATTCCAAAGGAATTAATCCCAGTAATCACCTTTTACCTGCTGGCCTTTTCCCACTGGCAGCAGCCAGTTCAAAGCTAGACCAACCTGGACTGAACGAACATTTATCATTCATACAAACTAGGCAGGGACGAAGTGGAACAAATTAAAATGCCCAAATCACACTTCAGTGTTTCCTGGCTTTTGATTACTCGATGAACATCTTTAACCAGAGTGCAAACACTGCAAATGGTGTGCTAGAAGTACCTGCATCTAAATTCCTGCGAGAATACAGCCTGGACCCCACTGGTTACCATTTGTGCAGCAGGTCTAAGCTTCCTGACACTTTTGGGGTCACATTATGCCTGTGATAAAAATACAAATACAGAGACCATCACTCCAGACCTTAATGGCAAGAGTTGCAATGACTGTCAGAGGGCCCTGTTGGGGCTAAAAGAACTTTCCCTCCTTTCATTCTCTTACATGGCCACACCAGGACCACTCATTCTGTGGCCTTCAGTGATGGAGCTGAAACTGCATTTTATTTCAGACTCCATAAGTAGTGAAATTGTCTAGTGTTCTGTTCTGTGTCTGTACCAACATTCATTCAATCTTGCCTAATGCAGCTATTAAATTAAAAGACTGGTTCTAATTGGTCTTCCTGAGTCAAAGTGTTTCTCCATCCCACTTTAGGTAAAACCCCATAAAGGGTCTATTTATAAATGTTGCCAACGTGGTTAATGCTTTTGACCTTTGATGAGGAGCAATTCTAATAATTGTGCAAAGCAGCAGCAACATTTTTTGTTACTGTTCTGAATGTTCCTGTTCAGGAACAGTCTGATGGCCTCTATTTCCCCCTCTCTTTCTCTTTCTCTGTTTTTTAAAGTCTGCCAAATAAAAGGATTTATTTGCCCAGAGTGCAGACCAGCTGAGTTTAGCAGAAGCTCATGAGCAGTAATCCACAGAAAGTTCACACACCAGCTTCTGAGAATCCAGCCCATCAAAACACACAGCCCTTCTGAGAGGTGTTTTTAACAATTAGAGCCAAAATGGGCACAAGGGGAGGACAAGCACATGTGTGATAAAGAATCTGCAGTTACATCTTTCTCATATGGGTGATGCAATTACCTCCTGGATTCTGACTTTGGGCAGCTGAGGAGAAATTGAGGAGGCCCAACTTAAAATGCTTCAACAAGGCAACTGCTTAAATTGCAAACTAATCGTAAACTGGATTACACCAAGCAAACTATAACACAAATCTTGAAAAAAATTATTAAATTATTCCATTATGTTTTCATCAATCCTTGTATTTTATTTTCATTCATTGCTTTAGAAGTGCTCTACAGCTCTAACCTAGCTATGATTTTTTAATGTGTGATGGACAGACTGGTGCATACATGATTTCAGGGGGGTAGGAAGCAATAGTGACACATCCTGATCAGCACAGTGCTGGAGCTTTTGTGTCTGTCTGGGTGGAGAAAGCCTTGGGAAGCAGAGGGGAAGGGTTTGGCTGGGTAAAGTCACAGAGTTTAAATCCCTCTCATGTAGGTGAATGCAAGGAAGATGTGCTACAAAACAGATGGGTGTGAGGGGATAGAGGGATTCCTCATCATCAGCACAGCACAGAGCATTTCCTTTCAATGTCCTCTCAGAAAACTGAGTTCCTGGTTTCCTACTTTCCTGAATTTTTGGTTTAAGATTTTTTTTTTCTGTTTTAGCTGTATTGGAATCAGATTTAAACCCTTGGTTTGAATTGCAGAAGAGGGAATTGGTGATGAAAGAAATGTTGGCACTCATCCTTTTTTGAGCTGCTGGAGTGAAGCAGGGTATGCCTTTCTAATTGTTTGAGTTTGCAGCAAAAAAAAGCCCCCCCAGGATTCCCAGCATACATTCAGGTCTGGGAAAAGGCCAGAGTCAGGAGCACCATGCCAACCCCATTTCATCACTCACTGGCAATCTGCCACAGCAGAAACTGCACAGTTGAAAACTGTTTGGTTACCCCAGCAGTTCATATTTTCTTGCTGGAAGGAGGCTCATCTCCTGTACTGAACATTTAAATAAATGTAACAACTCTAACCCTGGTATTTTTCTAAGTGGGAGGATGGTGAACAAATAAAAAAATATTTTTTTCTATATAATATCCTTCCTAGATTGCCCCTGGGATCCTGGAGATAAGAATAAGAGAATAATATGTACTCTTTATGGACAAGTGAACCAAAGCCTGACTAAAGCAAGGACTACGCCTCCGAGAAGCACTGAAGGTGCCGCTTTTCCCGGGAATTCCAGATGTGCAGTTTAAACGCTCAAGGAGTAGGACACCACAGGCATTTCCATGCTCTGTGGAGTGATGCAGCTGTTTCAGCTCCTGCCTTGGGAATGCTGCCTCACGAGCACCCTTGGCTGCTGTGCCAGCACTGGGGCTTCAATCCAGACCAGGAATGTCATAGCACACACACAGTGGCCTTCAGGTGACTCTGTCCCAAAGGAAGAGGACAAGGACAAGGACAAGGGGTGCATCTGGTGCTCCCCAGGGCTAAGGGGCTCTCTGCACACAGCCCAGAACTGGTGCCAGCCCAGGGGGACACTCCTCCACCTGTGTGACTGCTGCTCCTCTGCACCAACAGCTTTGCTCTACAAACCCACACCTCTAGGGCTACAGTTTGCTGAGAGACCCTAAAACACAACTGCACAGCACCTAGAGGGTTTTCCCTGTAAAAAACCAGCCTTCAGAAGGGGTGGAGGCAACACCTCTGCAATCCTGGGCTGCCTGTGATCCCCAGCCCCAGTCTTGTTTCACAGCTGTCTCCTTAGAGAAGGGCTTAGCCCCAAGCACTCCTCTCCTGAAGTGTGCTGCTTTGGGGAGCTGAAAAATTCCTCCAGAATATTTCCTGAGCCAGGAGAATCACGTGGTAGCCAAAGACATTTCCCTAAGGAGAGACTCTGCTCACAGCCTGGAGCTGACTTGTGATGCACCACACAGCAGGAGATACTGACCTCCTTGGCTTTAGGGAGAAAACCCAAGATTCCCCGGCTCTGGCACCCACAGACCAGCTGCCTGGGATGCTGCTCAGCTAACACAGCCTGGGACTCCCCTAAAAATAAATCCATGAGCACAGAATACACCTGGGCCATGTTTCCTGCACTCACAGAGGGCACAGCTGGACTTTCCTGCCTGGCCTGTCTGGAGCTGTGCCCCAGTTGTCCTTTGGGGCATGGACCTGCCCTTGTGCACCGGGCAGGCACTTCGAGCACCTGCATGAAGTTGTTTCAAATTCAAAATTCCTCCTGGAATTTTAGCTCCCTAAAATTTAAGTTAAGTAATGCTCAGCAAACTACTCTCAAACTCACTGGTGGATCTGGGCCAGCACCACAGGTCCAGATGCAGAACCAAAACTAGGATTGAACTCAGACAGTCAAAATAAGCAAAGCAAATGCCTAAATTATATTCTCACAGACACAGGTCACAGATCAAGGCGAGTGCAGTAGGAGCACACTGCCTTACATTCATTTGCACAGAACAACCAGAAAGAAAAGGTATTTTTCAAATGCCAGACTAGAATTTGGTTGATGCTGTTGTTGTTTATCTCCACCACACTGACAGCCTTTAATTCATTGTGAATATGAGTCCATAATAGGCTGTGTATGGCAGCAAAGGAGCCCAAATTGGGATCCTGATTCCTGACACATTGCTTGCAATATTTGCCCTCCAAGGATGCTCCTCCTGCCTGATGTCTGGACCTCCTTCAGCTGGGAATTGCAGCCTGGGAATTTCAGTGCACCTTCCTCTGTAAGGTTAGAGAGTGACTTAGTCCACATGGCCCAGTAATGGGACCAAGAGAATCATGGAGAAAGGAGTAATTGACAGCATTT